>OX276374.1:80600104-82091354 GCA_946251855.1 Alsophila aescularia
GAACACTAGCTTAAAAAGACTAGGGAACGATTATTGAAACGGTTCCGCTGCCGGGTTCCGGAATAGGAACCGGATTCCCTTTCGCTCAAAGGTTGTTATTTATCAGATAAACACAACACATCGACATAAGATCTCTCCTTGAGCTTAGGATCGACTGACTCGCGAGCAACTACTGTTCACGCGAAACCCTTCTCCACGTCAGTCCTCCAGGGCCTCGCTGGAGTATTTGCTACTACCACCAAGATCTGCACCGACGGTGGCTCCAGGCGGGCTCACGCCCAGACCCTTCTGCGCACGCCGCCGCGCACGTCCTACTCGTTACGGCTTAATGATGACGCAATAATAAAACTGTGTCATCGCACATGCCGGTAACGGTAGTGTATAGGCAAAACGCTTCAGCGCCATCCATTTTCAGGGCTGGTTGCTTCGGCAGGTGAGTCGTTGCACACTCCTTAGCGGATTCCGACTTCCATGGCCACCGTCCTGCTGTCATGAGCGACCAACGCCTTTCATGGTGTCCCATGAGCGTTTTTTAGGCGCCTTAACACTACGTTTGGTTCATCCCACAGCGCCAGTTCTGCTTACCAAAATTGGCCCACTTGGCACCGTCATCAAAACTCCGGCTTCATCGTTGGAGTAAGCCGGAGTTCTCACCCATTTAAAGTTTGAGAATAGGTTGAAGTCGTTTCGGCCCCAATGCCTCTAATCATTCGCTTTACCGGATGAGACTGTTCGAATCGACGCCAGCTATCCTGAGGGAAACTTCGGACGGAACCAGCTACTAGATGGTTCGATTAGTCTTTCGCCCCTATACCCAGTTCCGACGATCGATTTGCACGTCAGAATCGCTACGGTCCTCCATCAGGGTTTCCCCTGACTTCGACCTGACCAGGCATAGTTCACCATCTTTCGGGTCCCAGCATCTGTGCTCAGAGCGCGCCTGCATTCGCAGATTGGAAACGAGACGCCTCGGGAGTGCGAGCGTAGGACCGAGATCCGAGCGCCATCCTCCCTGAGCGGTCGACGAGCGACCACCTTCACTTTCGTTAAGCCTTTCAGTTTACGATCTCAATGACTCGCACACATGCTAGACTCCTTGGTCCGTGTTTCAAGACGGGTCCTGCGAGTGCCCGAAACTGAATCATCGCAGACGGATACGCACACAGTCCGAGACAGCACGGCTGCGACGACAGGCGCGCCGAACCCGCGTCCGCACTCGGGCAGGACGCGGGCTGCGACGTTACCTTGCGTCGGGCCGGACGCGCGCGAGCGCGTGAGCGTTTCGTATGATATACCGTCCGACGGCCGGTCGGTGCACTTCACGGTATCCACACCGCGAACGGTGCGGAGACTCCCGAAAGGCACTTAGACCGACATCGAACGGGTCGCGATGTATTACTAAGAGAGAAGTGCACGCCGTCCCCGGACGCGACGTACGCGAGAGGTGCCGACGACCGAGGCCGAAGGCATCCGCGACTAGCGCACGTGCGCCGAGGAATGACGATGAATCTCTCCGTTCGTTCATTCGAGTTTCGCAGGTTTACCCCTGGACGGTTTCACGTACTGTTGAACTCTCTCTTCAAAGTTCTTTTCAACTTTCCCTCACGGTACTTGTTCGCTATCGGTCTCGCGGTAATATTTAGCCTTAGATGGAGTTTACCACCCACTTAGGGCTGCACTCTCAAGCAACCCGACTCTGAGGAGAGTCCCTCTCGCCGCCGTCCTCCGTCGCTACGGGCCTGGCACCCTCTATGGGTAAACGGCCCCGTTCAAGACGAACTTGGACAGGAGAAGACAACGACGAGAAAGCGGAACCTCCCGAACACCACATCTCCCGCCGCCGTGACAACGACGGGATTCAGTGCTGGGCTATTTCCTGTTCGCTCGCCGCTACTAAGGAAATCCTAGTTAGTTTCTTTTCCTCCGCTTACTAATATGCTTAAATTCGGCGGGTAATCCTCCCTGATCTGAGGCCAACGTTATAAATGGAGGCAGACACGATATCCGTCGGCGCTACAACGTCGAGTGAACACGTAGCGGTAGCGCCCTTCGGACGTCGAGTCCGCCTACCGGTCGCCACTGTATATACACAACATTTTATTCAGGTCGGCGACATAGTTTACTACTCTTATTCGAAGCGTTCTACGCGCGTGTGAATAAAACATTAATATAGCAACACACAGCGGTAACTCTTTTACATTTTTAAACGGACTAGCGCGACACTAGCGCGTTAGAACCGCCATATGCGCCGTGTTGTGGCAAGGCGCAGTGTGGTTTTTGTTATTATGCAGCCGGCCCTCAGACAGGAGTGGTCCTGGATGTGTCTCCATGGACCGCAATGTGCGTTCGAAATGTCGATGTTCAAATGTGTCCTGCAGTTCACACTATGACGCGCAGTTAACTGCGTTCTTCATCGACCCGCGAGCCAAGTGATCCACCGTCCAGGGTAATAGTTTTATTATTACCCTGATACAATTTGTAAATAATAATAATAATAATAATAATGAATAACTTGGAACGAAAGAGAAAACAAATAAATTATATTTCCCTCTCACTCTAAACCCCGTGTATTTATATGTTATCGAACGCGCACAGCTAGCTATACGACTAGGATTATGGATTTTTAATCGTCAAAATCGTTTATTAAGCGCACGCGACGCGAAACCGACGAGACAGTCTCTCTATTATATATAAAAAAGTTTTATAATAATAATAATAATAATAACTTTGGATGGATTCGTGTAATAATATACATATAATGTATACGTATAAATATTTACGTTAATGATCCTTCCGCAGGTTCCCCTACGGAAACCTTGTTACGACTTTTACTTCCTCTAAATGATCAAGTTTGGTCAACTTCCCAGCGACGCCGACGGCCGTGAAGCCACCGCGTGTCGGTCCGAAGACCTCACTAAATCATTCAATCGGTAGTAGCGACGGGCGGTGTGTACAAAGGGCAGGGACGTAATCAACGCGAGCTTATGACTCGCGCTTACTAGGAATTCCTCGTTTATGGGGGATAATTGCAAACCCCAATCCCCAGCACGAAGGAGTTTCAACGGGTTGCCCGGGCCTCTAGGCCAGGGAGAACATGTTGATTCCTTCAGTGTAGCGCGCGTGCGGCCCAGGACATCTAAGGGCATCACAGACCTGTTATTGCTCAATCTCGTGCGGCTCGAAGCCGCCGGTCCCTCTAAGAAGAATTTTAATACGTCGCCAGTGAGTTGCGCGACCGAAATCACGCACACCGAAATGACGACGCCTATTTAGCAGGCTAGAGTCTCGTTCGTTACCGGAATTAACCAGACAAATCGCTCCACCAACTAAGAACGGCCATGCACCACCACCCACCGAATCAAGAAAGAGCTGTTAATCTGTCAATCCTTCCGGTGTCCGGGCCTGGTGAGATTTCCCGTGTTGAGTCAAATTAAGCCGCAGGCTCCACTCCTGGTGGTGCCCTTCCGTCAATTCCTTTAAGTTTCAGCTTTGCAACCATACTCCCCCCGGAGTCCAAAATCTTTGGTTTCCCGGAAGCCGCCCGCCGAGCCATTGTAGTAACGTCGGCGGATTGCTAGACGACATATTTACGGTTAGAACTAGGGCGGTATCTAATCGCCTTCGAACCTCTAACTTTCGTTCTTGATTGATGAAAACACCTTTGGCAAATGCTTTCGCTGATGTTCGTCTTGCGACGATCCAAGAATTTCACCTCTAACGTCGCAATACGAATGCCCCCAGTTATCCCTATTAATCATTACCTCGGAGTTCTGAAAACCAACAAAATAGAACCGAGATCATATTCTATTATTCCATGCACGAAATATTCAAGCAGCATTTTGAGCCCGCTTTGAGCACTCTAATTTGTTCAAAGTAAAATTGTCGGCCCACCTCGACACTCACTGAAGAGCACCGCGATAGGATTTTGATATTGAACCGGCGTATTACCGCCGGCTCACCGACGATATGCTCCGCAAACGTGTCAGTAATCACCGCGGATGCAGTGCACCGACAGCGCGGGGCACAAATGCAACTACGAGCTTTTTAACCGCAACAATTTTAGTATACGCTATTGGAGCTGGAATTACCGCGGCTGCTGGCACCAGACTTTCCCTCCAATTGTTCCTCGTTAAAATATTTAAAGTGTACTCATTCCGATTACGAGGCCTCGTAAGAGTCCCGTATCGTTATTTTTCGTCACTACCTCCCCGTGCCGGGAGTGGGTAATTTGCGCGCCTGCTGCCTTCCTTGGATGTGGTAGCCGTTTCTCAGGCTCCCTCTCCGGAATCGAACCCTGATTCCCCGTTACCCGTGACAACCATGGTAGTCGCAGAAACTACCATCGAAAGTTGATAAGGCAGACATTTGAAAGATGCGTCGCCGGTACGAAGACCATGCGATCCGCAAAAGTTATCCAGATTCATCAAAGTTAACGACTTCGGACGCGAGGCCCTCCGTCGATTGGTTTTGATCTAATAAAAGCACTCGTCCCATCACTGGTCAGAGTTCCAATTGCATGTATTAGCTCTAGAATTACCACAGTTATCCAAGTAACTGAGTAAGATCTAAGGAACCAAGACTGATATATTGAGCCATTCGCGGTATCGCCTTAATACGGCTTGCACTGAGACATGCATGGCTTAATCTTTGAGACAAGCATATAACTACTGGCAGGATCAACCAGGGAGCTCACAACAATAAACACAAACGTTTACCGAGACGAATCGCGCCACCTCCCCCACGGCAGTCGGTTAACGAGCTGACCGAGGGTGTGTCTTATAGCAGATTCATTCACGACGACGACGACGACGACGACGACGTTGATGCGTTTCCGTGAGAAAACATAACCATAATGTAGGTATATGAGATGAAGAGAGATATATTTCAATCCCATTTTGAACGTTCAACAACCAAGACAGCTGGTACGACATTTTTAACTCTTTATTCTTTTCGAAATCGAGAGAGACTGTATCGATTCCGCCCGGAATTAAGAGAGTCGGAACGTGTTTATTATAAAACTCCGTCTTTCCCCTCCTTCAGTACGGGGTGTCACGGTACCGGGTCCAATCGTTAAGGTTGGTGGTTGATACACGCTGGAGCGTGTTATTTTTCCGTCCTTCCCGCGCGTTGAAACCGCGGTACGATGCACTGAAAACAAACTACAATAACCAACTACTACAACTATATTAACTATACGTATAATAATATAGTTATATATATGTAGAGAGACCGACATTGTCTCATTTCGTATCGTTTCAACGTACGAAAGTACATGCCGGTATCATTTAAACGATCGTTTACAAAATCACATCTTAAAAAAGACGAGCCACATATATGTCGTCATTGTGTACAATAGCTCTATAGGAATACTATGTAACAAAGTATACCTACATCGCTGTAGACACGACAAACTTGGCAATACGATCGACACAGTACAATAAATAAAATTCGCGGCGTTCTAAATTGTTTTGCAAGATGAACACTAATTTTTACACTTTTGTGGAAACAGTTCAAATTACTAGACTCCGAGGAGGTAGGTATGGACCGAGATTTCTCTTTAAATGAGTATCTTATAATAACACGTTTTCTATTGTAAATTTAACTGTTTGTACATTTGTATAATATAAACCAGCGGTTGCTTCGTTGCACGGTCCGCAGCGGCGTGGTGATCTTCCTCTCCATCATCATACGTCTCAGTTCTTTCATATTAACACGTTTTGTATTAACACGTACTACGGTTATTTACGTCGCAATTTCACCGTTTTATAACATATATACACGTTATACAGCTCGTATGTAGTGAAAACCCGAAGAAAAACGAAGAAAAACGACCAAAAACTGCATATTTTGTCAATTTTCATCAACATTTCATTATTTTTGTGACAGGATTCGATGCCGGAAGTAATAAGGGGTCCGAATTATGGAAGAATTAATTTTAAATATGGATAAATCAATAAAAAAACACTCGTCTGTAGCGAAAACCGAAGAAAAACGACCAAAAACTAAATATTTTTACAGTTTTCATCAAAATTACTCAAATTTTTAAGACAGGAATCAACGCCCTAATTAATTAGGGGTCCAAAATATACTACAAATCAATTATAATTAAGAATAAATCAATAAACAACACATAAAGTGAAAAATAAAACGGAACCTGTCGGTAGGACATTTTCGGCCAGGCGGCGATGCAAGGGTTAAATTTAGATGCATTTGCACTGATTTTTGCATAACAGCCCACCCACGTACATGGGCGTTGTAAGAAGCGAAATTAAAACAAAAAATGACGAATACCGACAGAATTATCTCATTATTTGTCAATACGAACCTCCTTTCTCCCGTTACGCTACACTGTCTCCACCGTTAACAATTTTATAAAATGGGGTTAATATATATATAAAACAATTTAATTCACAAAATATACTCTAAACAATAGAAATATACGTTATACAGCTCGTATGTAGCGAAAACCGAAGAAAAACGACCAAAAACTAAATATTTTTACAGTTTTCATCAAAATTACTCAAATTTTTAAGACAGGAATCAACGCCCTAATTAATTAGGGGTCCAAAATATACTACAAATCAATTATAATTAAGAATAAATCAATAAACAACACATAAAGTGAAAAATAAAACGGAACCTGTCGGTAGGACATTTTCGGCCAGGCGGCGATGCAAGGGTTAAATTTAGATGCATTTGCACTGATTTTTGCATAACAGCCCACCCACGTACATGGGCGTTGTAAGAAGCGAAATTAAAACAAAAAATGACGAATACCGACAGAATTCTCTCATTATTTGTCAATACGAACCTCCTTTCTCCCGTTACGCTAATCTGTCTCCACCGTTAACAATTTTATCAAATGGGGTTAATTTATATAAAACAATTGAATTCACAAAATATACTAAAAAAAGAAGATATATATATATATATATACGTTATACAGCTCGTATGTAGCGAAAATCCAAAAAGAAAAACGACCAAATCTACATATTATGTCAGTTTTCGTCAAAATTACTCAAATTTTTAAGACAGGAATCAACGCCCTAATTAATTAGGGGTCCAAAATATACTACAAATCAATTATAATTAAGAATAAATCAATAAACAACACATAAAGTGAAAAATAAAACGGAACCTGTCGGTAGGACATTTTCGGCCAGGCGGCGATGCAAGGGTTAAATTTAGATGCATTTGCACTGATTTTTGCATAACACCCCACCCACGTCATGGGCGTTGTAAGAAGCGAAATTAAAACAAAAAATGACGACTACCGGCAGAATTATCTCATTATTTGACAAAACGAACCTCCTTTCTCCCGTTACGCTACACTGTCTCCACCGTTAACAATTTTATAAAATGGGGTTAATATATATATAAAACAATTTAATTCACAAAATATACTCTAAACAATAGAAATATACGTTATACAGCTCGTATGTAGCGAAAAACCGAAGAAAAACGACCAAAAACTACACATATTTTGAAAGTTTTCATCAAAATTACTCAAATTTTTAAGACAGGAATCAACGCCCTAACTAATTAGGGGTCCAAATATACTAGAAATCAATTATAATTAAGAATAAATCAATAAACCACACATGAAGTAAAAAAAATAAAACGGAATCTTTCGGTAGGACATTTTCGGCCAGGCGGCGATGCAAGGATTAAATTTAGATGCATTTGCACTGTTTTTTGCATAACACAACGCTTCATGGGCGTTGCTTACAACAACGATAATAATTAAGAATAAATCAATAAACAACACATGAAGTAAAAAATAACACGGAACCTGTCGATAGGACATTTTCGGCCAGGCGGCGATGCAAGGGTTAAATTAAGAAGCATTTGCACTGATTTTTGCATAATATTATGTAATCTATAAACATCACCCACGTCATGGGCGTTCGAAAGCGCAATTGAACGAAATTAGAACAATAAACGTCGAATACCGGCAGAATTCTCTCATTATTTGTCAAAACGAACCTCCTTTTCCCCGTCACGCTACTACGTCACGTCACTATAACAATTTTATATGAATGAACACCCCGTTCATTCATATAAAACAAACGAATTTCAGAATATATATATATATGTGTGTCAATGTAAAAAAATAAAAACATCTCAACTTGACGATACGACATTTTCGACGTAGCGAAAAAGCAAAGGCGGCTAAGTAGAAAAAAATGCACTCATTTTTGCATCTACGCAATCGATAAACACCACGCACGTCACGGGCGTTTTAAAAAGCTAAATTAAACATGTACGTTGACAGGTACAATTAGCTCACTATCTGTGAAAGTGAACCTCCATTATCCCTTTTACGGTACTGTCTCCACTGTTAACAATTTTATTAAATGGGGGTTTTAATTTAAATAAAACAATTGAATTTACAAAAAATAATAATAAAAAAATAAAAAACATGTAAAACTATTTAGAAAGAAAAAAGAAAAGAAAAAAAACGGAACCAGTCGATACAACATTTTCGACGTGCGGCTAGGCAAAGGCGGCTATGTAATCTATAAACACCACCCACGTCACGGGCGTTTTAAAAAGCGAAATTAGGCAAAAAAAAACTTTGCGAAAGCGAATATTTATCCTTTCTCTCGTTACGCCGCCGTCTCCACTGTTAACAATTTTATTAAAAGGGGGCTTAATTAATTTGTATAAAAAATGAATATTAAAAAAAAAAAACGAATATTTTCATTTTACTACTTGAACGGTTACAATAGTCAAAGTATTAGTACTTCCAGTGCTCAATAGCTGCTGGTAGCTGTGATTACCGAAACATGTTACAGAAAAAATATTTTTTTTTTTTTTTTTTTACAAAGAAACGCTTATAATTACAAAAAATATATGGCGTTACAACATGATTGTGTGCATTGTTGTAACCATCCTGAGACTGGACAGGTTCAGGGGAGCAGCTCAGATGGCGGAAGGGAAAAAACAAAGGAAGAAAAATATAACTGTTGGATTGAAATAACGTACCGGAAGAAAGGAGTCAATTAGTTGTCGACATTGTAATAATAAAAAGTATTATTATTACAAAACACGTAATCGATGACGTCACATTGGACTACACGCCCACCGGCGTACTTGTTAAAACGTTGCTAAGAACGATATAGTTAATGCAAATCTCAAACTTTCGTTAGATAGCTTAAGTAAGACTGGCCATTTATTTTTGTTTTGTATATTTACAGGTGTAGGTTACTAAAGAAATCTTCAAGGACTCTGAAAATAACAACGACACTGATACGACACCACGACCCGTAATAAGAAAATGGCAATACTAAACGTGTAGGTATTGATTAATTAATAATATGACACTTCGATTCGACTTTTCGTTTTATTGGATTATCTAGGCAGAGTAAATTTATTCCCGTAGCTATGCGCACCATTTAAATTTATTTCTATCTAGTTTTTAGGCAGAATATTTAAAATCACCGTTGTCACCCAAACAACCAAAAGAAAGCGTGCTGTCAAAAATGAATTAGCGAGGGAAATAAATGAGTGAAATAAAAATTCAAATAATACTCGATCGCTTGTTACCTGGCTATTATTAAAATTAATGTTGTGTATCATCAATATACATAGATAGATAACGTGCGAGTACAATTATAATTCTAAACTAAATTGGGCTTACCGTAATTAGACGGCGGCGGCGGAGCAGGAGCCGCTACCAGCAGCGATGCAGCATTTACAATCGAACACTGCGAATGAACGCACGGGGGGGGGGGGCTGCGACAGGAGCTTCTGAAAAATGCATCATTCAATCAACTTTAGTAAATTTGTATGTACATTATCAAGTATACGACAAAATTGGTATAATATATATGTTTTTATTTTTTTTTAGTTTGTACTTAGATTTAATAGTTATCGTAGCCTATTTATTATACATATCATCAGCCCGTATTCGTCCACTGCTGGACATGGGCCTCTTCCCCAGCTGTTGTCTCACTTCAGCTTGCTAATGCTTCGAGCTAACTCTTGTATTATTTATTGTGTATGCCTTCCTTTTTTCCTTTCCAGTGTCTACGGTGGAACATCTATATAGACTGTTAAAAACAAAAGTTTTCCTTTGCTTTGCCGCAGTCGGGTAAAAATAGCGTATCTACGACTCTCTGGCGATAAAGACGAATCGATTCTAAGTCAGACCAATAGGGGCGACGCTACGGTGGCACATCTATACAGCCTGTTAAACACATAACCCTTCCTTTGCTTCGCCGTAATCGGGTAAAAAGTAGATTACGACACTTTTGCGACTTTAAAGACGAATCGATTGATACCTCGCATGTCAAAATCAGATTGATAGGGGTGACGCTATGCTGGAACATCTATACAACCAAACATACATACATATACGGTAAAATACATTACCCCCCCTTTATACTTCGTCGTAGTCGGGTAAAACATGTATTCAAACATACAAAGAAATATATATTTACATACAAGCATACGTAGGCTTTTAAAAACTTTACCCTTGCCTTGCATCGCCGTAGTAGGGCAAAAAAATAATGAATCCGCTTAGTGTAGATCTAATAGGCTATTTTTGTCACATTCTTAAAATGTGGAAAAATCCTCTTAAGGAACGTTTCGAATTTCTTCTTTACTCTACTCATACCCATTATCTGAGGTCATCAGAAAATCTCCAACTGAAAATTAATTGGCGCACACGTGAGTTCTTTTTATAGTAAGTCTTTTAAAACACAAGCAGTTACTTCTTGGGAATTCTTTACCAGTCTCTGTTAGGAAAGCTACATCACTGAACATTTTTAAAGACCGTGTCAAGAATCTGTACTTGTCAAGTTATTAATCTGTTGAATGTACGATAATATTTATAATTATTTTATGTTAACAGTAGGTGTATATAAGTAAGTGTATTATTATTATTATTATTATTATTATTATTATTATTATTATATGGTAATAAATATTTTTATAATTCCGCACACTACCATCCTTTGTAACAGCCTATGTGTCTCTGTTAAAACTTGTTTATTGTATCATCAGTTCATTTCTTGTGCAATAAAGAGTTATCTATCTCTATCTCTACACAATAATGAAGGCAAAATGTAACGGGGTGACGAGCGCAGGCGCACTGCTGCTGTTCTGTATGGCAATGCAATGCAATACTTATTGTTATGGGCAGGCTACGCGTGCCTGCGATCTGGTCTGATCTGATCTGGTCTGGTCTGCGCGACGTGCTCGTATAACTGTCGCTCAATTATATTGTAAAACATACTGACGTTACCTACCATGATAATATTCCAGGGTTTCGGCGAGTTGCATCTTATGTTACTAACAACAAGAGTTTTCAACTACAACTTCTAACACGTCATATTTGCTAGTCCGAGAGTCGAAGGAGCGGCACAATTTTGGATAATGTTTCCAATGCAATGTATATATACAAATAAGATGGATTTTCAGTTGGGTTTGTCCGTAAATTGAAACAAGAAATAAATACATAATCAAAAGTACTGCTTACCAACTTCGAATCGTCATAGATCCTCATTAGAAATGAAAAAATATTAGAATAACCTAAAAATGAGTGTCAAATACCTATTCAATAGTTCTTTCGTCGATTTTTCTTTTTTTCTTCACAATATGGTGTTATTGAATTTTGATTATTGTCATGTCTTTAATAGCACACGCGCAAGATTAACATAATTCGATTGACGTAAGTATCATCAGAATCGGTCCACGCGTTTGGTCTATGTAGTGCCACAAATTAACAAACATATATAGGCTGATAAGCACAGTCGAATTTAGAACCTCCACTTTTTTTTATAAAGAGGAAAGATTTGTTTTTTTTTATATGTATGTATGTATGTATGTATGTATGTATGTATGTATGTATGAGTGTCGATTTAAAAAAATCTTTTACTTAATCATACACATCAGCAAGACGGACATTATCAGCAAGTAACATGGGCTGTATTTTATTTTTCATAAAATTGGAGATCCATACCAAAATTACAATAAAGTAAACCACCCAAGGCATCAATTATACAAGAACTATTGATTATTATGCATTAAATAATTATATATGTTTATTGTACTAATCATTAGCCACAAAAAAGCCCACGAGGCTTTATGTCTAATTAGGTGTTGTAGTTAGTGTAGTCACAGTAACTGTTATTTGTTCAAATTTGTCAATCAAAACACTGGTAGAATACCGAAATTTTGTATTAATAAATATTTAGAGAAACCGGGGCGAGTCGCTAGTATCCAAATAAACGGTTAAAATTTGAAAGGCTACCACCTGATTTAAATGTTGCATTCACAAATTAATATTGCGAACTTACATTTATAGGTAGCGCCACCTACCGTTGAGTAGAGAACGCGCACCTTGCTCCTTAGCTAAAGAATGCCATCTAGCGGCGAGTGGACAGTACTTCACAACTGTACTGCATGCAGAGCACTGGCTGGCTTTTGCCGTGAAAACGCTAATGGGACGTTGTTGGTTTTGTATATATTTTTTCTCAAACTTGTGTTTCACAGAATAACATTATAAAAGTAAGTGGAAGTAACTCTGTAAATATGTCAGTCTTTCTGTATGAATGTTACCTTTTTACGATCAAACGGCTGAACCGATCTTGGTTAAATGAGTTATGGAGATATGTTGTACCCTGGGGAAGGACATAGGATAACTTTGATCGCTATAAACTGTAATGCAGATAGTGTGTAATATTTTAGGTATAATTCGTATAATCAGCACGCTTCGATTTCTGTGATTCGATACTTATGTAGGTTCACAGACACAGGCAACACAAGCTGCAGCCCATTTCTTGAATACGCTCAGCTGGTCCTCACAGCACCCGCGCCCTCTGAGAAGCGAGCGATAATACATACCTTCTTGTGTTACGTTTCAGGCGAGTACTACTAGTCAGCAGTGCGTTGCAGTAAATACGGGCGCGGCGGCGGCGGCGGCGGCGGCGGCGGACGGCTGCATACTATGCAACGACATCCGCACCTGAAATGCACGCGGGTACATCATGTTACTTTCAAGTTATTGATCCATACAGGTATTTAACGAACGAAGCGTCTCCGTTTCAGCTTGGGAGAATTATTATAATAATTATTATTTCCATCCGGGTCTCTGTTTTCCTCTACAGGTCTCATTTCTCAACCGATCTAGACGAAACTTTGTATGCAAATAACACAATTTTTTTAAAATTTTTTTTTGCATTAGGTGTACTTCTCCAAAAAAGGGGCAAAAAAGGGGGCCCCTGAATACCTCCGCTCTAATTGAAAGATAGTAACTTTAAGTTGGTCTCATAAAAAAATTGGTGAAGATCTGATGAGGATCTTCGGCGTGATGAGCAGAATAGGTCCTCAAAATGTAAATTGCTCACTTTTAGGTTTCAGCCCTTTACCTACTATTTTTTTAATGTTAGATTTACAATAAGGTAAATAGATGGCGCGGCGCTACTGTGCACCGCTAGATTCTTTGCATTAAAGTTTGTACTCCGCAAGGTCTACAGCTCACACAGCCACTAGTCACTAGCATATTATGGTAGGTACTAAAGCTGCATCAACATTTAGTATATAGCGCAGGCGCAGTGCCGCTATTCTGTATGGCATGGCACTGCAATAACTATTGTTATGGGCAGAGTACGCGTGGCCGCGAGTGCGCGTGCCCGTGATCTGGCGAACAACGCGACGTGCTCGTATAACTGCCGCTCAATTACATTGTAAAACATACTGAAGGTACCACCTACCGTGATAATATTCCAGGGTCGCGGCGGGCGGCGAGTCGCGGCTGACAACGGTCAAGGCACACCACAAATCTGAAATTCAGGTGGCAGCTTATGTTACTAACAAACCTAATTTAATTATTAGCATTCTTTTAGTTTGTTGTATGTAAGGAAGGAGTTTTCAACTACAACTTCTAATACGTTAAATTTGCTAATCCACGTGTCCTAATCGGGACCGGGATAATATGTTCAATGCAATGTATACCTACCTACCTATCTATCTATCTATCTAATAATAAGATGCATTTTCAGTTTGGTTTGTCCGGAGGTTGAAACAAAAAATAACGACACATAAACGAAAGTGCTGAAAACCCCGACTGCGAACGAAACTAACAAGACATAACGTTCAAAAACAAAAACCTGACAACGGTCTGGTAAATATTGACTATGACACTCTTGCAATTGAGACGAATCGATTGATACTCGCTTGTCAAAATCGGACCAAGTTTTTAGTTTGAACACATAACCCTTCCTATGGTTCGCCGTAACCGGGCAAAAAAAAGAAGCCTATGACACTCTATAAATGAAGTCGATACGATTACTACCTCGCTTGTTCATAAAATTGGACTTGTTTTAAGTTTGAACACATAACCCTTCCTTTGATTCCCTGTAGACGGGTGAAAAAATAGCCTATGACACTGTATACCGATATACACGACTCGATTGATAGCTCGCTTGTCAATATAGGACCAATAGGTGCGACCCTATTGGTGGTACATCCACATATACATATATATTGACGTCCGGTTGGCCGAATGGTTAGTGACCCTGACTGCGCAGTCAACCAACGGTCGCGGGTCCGAATCCCGCTAGGTGCATTCATTTGTGTGATAAGCAGAAATGTTTGTTTCCGAGTCACGGATGTAACATTCGTTTCTCTATATGTTTATCCGTTGACGTAGTCGCGTAAAAAGAGCCAAAAATTTAAGTGAGAATGGTTGCTAGCCAACTTTTAATCGTTATAGATCCTAATTAGAAATGAAAAATCATAAGAGAAACCCAAAAATGATTCAAATACCTAACCTATTCAATGATCTCTACTCTATTTGTTTTATTATTCTCAATATGGCGACAACAAAGCGTCATATACAGGTCTATATAGTACCACAAAGGAACAAACGTACATAGGTTGAGATACACAATACCCAATTTTTAGAGAAACCCTTAGCTTCTCCTTTTCCTTTTCCACCCTGAGACGATTTTCTTGAGATCGCGTGCCCGCGCTTTTGCCAACGAATCCCCCCCAGCCTATTAGCCAAAGAAAAGTTGAAGGTAGATGGAGAAAATGTGATTGATTGACACGCATTCATTTTTTAATATTGAAATGTTTGCGTTCATAAATTTCATTGTCGCTCGCCAATGCCAATACATACATACATACACGCGCCACCACCTACCGTTGAGAACGCCATCTAGCGGCGAGCGGACAGTTTTGAAACTGTTCTGCAGAGATCCGAATTTTGCCGTGAAATCGCTAATGAGACGTTTTTGGTTATGTATATTTTTCTCGAACCCGTGTTTCTTCGAGTATTAATCCATAGTACAGCCCATTTCATTCATTTTTGCATACGCTTAGCTGATTCTCACGGCAGCCGCCCGCGCCCGCGCCGTATGAGAAGGTGCGGGGCCCTCAAGGCCCGCGTATATAATACGTACCTCAAATATTGTGTTATGTTTAGGCGAGACGGGTCAGCCGCGTAGTGTAGTGCAGTGCAGTGCAGTGCAGTAGGTACGGGCGCGGCGGCGGCGGCGGCGCGGCGGACGGCTGCATACATTCTACTATGCAACGACATCAGCACCTGAAATGCAAGCGGATACATCATGTTACTTCCAAGTTATTGTTTGTGTATTTATTGATCCATGCAGGCATTTATACACACACTAGCGACCCACCCCGGCTTCGCATGGACTTAATTAAGAAAAAAAATAAGAGAAAAAAGGGGAAGTTCTCGCACCCTCGACTTTCACTCCGCTACGTACGGGGGTACGCGCTCGCTACGTTCAGGTCTCATATGCTCTCGTATTATATAAAAGAATATTCTGTAAAAAAAAAAATATCTAACTGATGGTGAAATCCGCATCAAAATCCGTTGCATGGTTTAGGAGTTAGCGGCCTAACAGACAGATAGACAGACGCGGAATGCGACTTTGTTTTATATTATGTATTGATATTGATTGATTATAATAGTACTAGAGCCGCATCAACATTTGGTATATTTTACTTCATAGGTAGTTCAGTACCGTGACATACTGACAGACAGACAGACAGACAGACAGACAACGCACCTCCTATGAACTGGAGGACCTAGAGATTGGAAATAAAGAGTCATAGCTTATGAGTCGGAACTGAGCCTTTGTAAGAGTGCACAATGCACAATGTAAACTGTCAAAAATGTAATGTAAATGTAAGTTAGGTCGGTTTATGTTAGGTTTATTTATGTTAGGTTCTGTTATGTTAGGTTCATTTATGTTAGGTTACTTTAAGTTAGGTACGATTATGTTAGGTTGGTTTATGTTAGGTTTATTTATGTTAGGCTCATTTATGTTAGGTTAATAACATTTAGAACACTGACAAAAAAAAAAAAAAAAAAACCTTAACACTAAAGTAAGTCTAAATGTAACTATTTGCAAAAAAACATAATACCAAAAATATGATAAGAATTACATAGAGAAAAAACGATGGTACATTGAGATTTATAAAATTTGATTGACCGCTTCTTTCCAATCAAGTAGGAAAAAAAAGTTGAAAAGTCAAGTGGTTGTCTGGAAGAGATCGCCCTTAGCGATAAGACCGCCCATTGTGCCGTATTTTTAAAATAAGTTATTGTATTTGTTCCTTATATGGTGTAATAAAGTGTTTATTATTATCAAAAAAATGTATTAAAAAAAAAAAAAAAAAAAAGTGATGATTTTTTTGGTGAGAGTACTTGTATTGAAACCTGAGCAAGCGAAGGATTCTAGGATTGAAATATAGAATCCTGAGCGCAGCGAGGGTTTCAAAAGTACGAGACGCCAAATAACTTTGCTGCCGTGCGCAACACAAAACTTTTCACCTCACTACAGCGAGGAAAATGATAGGTGCAAGAAAAACAGCTAAGTAGAAAGAAAAGAGTAGAATAGAGTAGAAAACAGTAGAACACAGTAGAATACAGTAGAATAGAGTAGAATAGAGTAGAGTAGAACAGAGTAGAACAGAGTAGAAAACAGTAGAAAACAGTAGAAAACAGTAGAAAACAGTAGAACACAGTAGAACACAGTAGAATACAGTAGAACAGAGTAGAATAGAGTAGAAAACAGTAGAACACAGTAGAACACAGTAGAATAGAGTAGAATACAGTAGAATAGAGTAGAAAAGAATTGATAATGAAAAGAGACGGATAGAGTCGAGTAGAGTGGAGTAGAGTCGAGTAGAGTCAAAAAGAGGCGAATAGAGACGAATAGAGTCAAGTAGCGAAGAATCGAATCGGATAATAATATAATATAAATTAGTAATAAAGTATTTTCAGTGGATTGTCTGTCGGTATAGAAAATGATTGAATAGAAAGGTTCTAATTTTAAAAACACTTTCCACGCTAGCGGGTAAAATGCACTTTTGCACTCAGATTTCGAATGACAAACAAAATCTTTCCGAGCTTGTGACGTGAAAATATATATTTACATCAAACTAAGGCTATATTGATATTTTAAGTTACAGAAAGTTAATCGGTAGTAGATAAATATATATATATATATATATATATTTACATCAAAGTAAGGCTATACCTATTGATAGATAGATAGATAGATAACTCTTTATTGTACACCACATAGAACAAAAATACAATAATAACTAAAACATTTATACAAAATGTATGGGACAATGGGCGGTCTTATCGCTAAAAAGCGATCTCTTCCAGACAACCTTTGGATGGAAAGGAATTAATATACGGCAATGACGGTGGTGCATATTGCTATTTTAAGTTACAGAAAGTTAATCGGTAGTAGATATATATATATATATATATATATATATATATATATATAAATAAATAAAATAAATAAAAATAAATATATTCGGGACAATTCCACACCAATTACCTAGCCCCAAACTAGGATACCCTATACTATGGGCACTAGATAACAGATAAACATACATACGAATATCAACATCCATGACTCGGAAACAAACATTTCTGCTCTTCACACAAATGATTGCACCTTGCAGGATTCGAACCCGCGACCGCGACCCGCGACTGTATGTAATATATATATATATATATTACATACAGTACACACTACAAACAAAAATAATAAAAATGAAGAAACAATAGTAGAACAAGTGTTACAATGGACGGTCTTATCGCTAAAAAGCGATCTCTTCCAGACAACCTTTGGATGGAAACTAATTATTATACGGCAATGACGGTGGTGCATATTGATATTTTAAGTTACAGAAAGTTAATCGGTAGTAGATAAATATGCATCTAAGATCAACAAACAAACAAGAGAACAATTGATGAAAAAACAGGGTCCATAAAAAAAATAGATAGATAAATTACAACATCCATAAAAAATAGTAGATATAAAAACTATGATAAGTATAAAAATAGTAGAAGTTTGTTGTTATCAGTAAATTAAAGTAATATTATAGTTTAATAAAAACAAGACCCTAGACCCTAGACTAAACTTTACCGCGTCAGATGTTCATTTATTTAATATAAAGAGCAGTATAACATGTGATCGCGACATAAATATGCGACATAATACAACATACACATCTCGTATAGTTATACGAATCACCTGGCGTAGGGCTGAGTCTCAACAGATCGCAGCACGACGCTGCTCTACCGAGCACAACTCCCTGTATGTGTGTATGTCATTAATTGTATGAAAGTCATACATTACACACATACACACATACAGGGAGTTAAACTCATTACCCTTCCCTAGGTTAGCCGTAGTCAGTAAAAACGTTAGTTTGTTGCGAGAATATCACCGTCGGAAGGATAACGAAATATTTTTATATTACCTTTTGTGCAACTTCTGTATTCATTTTTAGGAAAATGTCTTGCCATATTTATTTTTGGCACCGAGTGGGGAGGAGTTACCCTGACTGTGATTATACAAATACAATCATTACAACAACTATTTATACTTACTTAAATAATAGGTAGCTCAGTGGGCAGAGCAATCGAACAGCACTCCCAGGATCAAGCGTCGATGAACCGGTAATTCCTTTCCCAAATTGAACTTGTTTGTAGCTGGAAAAATAAGAAGAAACACATGTAATATTTATACCGACTGAAACATGACATTCATTATTATTTTGTGTGTATTTAGGTAGATATGTCCTTTTTCAGTCGTACCGGTCTCCACCTACAGCTAGATATATAATGATACCTATAAACACTAGTAGTACCGACTGCTGCAGGTAGTACTGCGCACAGTCTGCAGGCTTCAGTAATGCTCTCACCACCAGTAGGTACGGATATAAGCACACTGTCCCTCTCACCTATTCCAATAAAACAGACGAGGTTGTCCGTCTCACTCGCTCGCCTCACCACATACTTTCGAAACAAACATTGTAAGTACTTCAACATACTGGTAATATCTATACTCAAAAACATCAACATTATCGCTAAATAAGTCAGCATTAAACTGTGTAAAAATCCATACAAAATGAACTATGTAATAATAACACGGCGCTCCCCGCGAGCTCACAACAAATACTTTGTAAGGAGAGAACGACTGCAGCTGCTATAGGTGTACAAACTTACCACAATAATACCTACTATTCTCTGATTGGCCCGGCTCCGCCAATAACACTTCAAGGTTCTCGCCGGCGGCTGCCATTGGTCCGCGCGCGCCGCTCCACGCGCCGGCCCCGCCCCCAGACACGCCCCGGCGCCGCGCCCCGCCGGCACTAGAGAGATAGCTCGGTGTTACATAGAAACATTAAGGTAATCTGTGACGATGCAGACAGAGGTGTACACACAGGTATCCACTAGTGAATCAATAGATATAAAAATGGAAGCAAAACTTCCCGCCGAGCCAGCGCGCTGCCCCTTAGCTTCGACTCATCTCATGTAGCTCCCTAGGTACTTCCTACTTCCACTGCGTAAGTCGTCGCTCCACCTGGCTGAAGGCCTACACTACGTTTGCCTATTCTCCCTTCAAAAACTCTCCTACTTTAAAGTTAACTATTTAAACATCACTAACTGAAAACGCCATAACCTGAAGAAACAAAGTATTCAGAAACGGGCTTAAGGAAAAACAGTTACTTCTCTAGAATAATCAACTTGTATCTAAAGTAGGTACCTACATACTAAATCTATTGACAGCTGAAACAAATCGCGAGAATTCTATAAAAGTAATGAACATAAGTATTTAGTCGTGTTGTAATGAACACAACACGCGCCACCGACACTGCCGGCCGGCCACAGCCCCACAGCGCCGCCCGCGACATACAGGTACACAACACGCGCCACCGACACTGCCGGCCGGCCACAGCCCCACAGCACCGCCCGCGACATACAGGTACACAACACGCGCCACCGACTGCCGGCCGGCCACAGCCCCACAGCGCCGCCCGCGACATACAGGTACACAACGCCACAGAATAAATAATAGTACATGCAAACGCTAACACGAGCCACAGAATAAATCATAGTACACCCCGGGGCGCCGCCGCGCGCCGACTGCGCCGAGTTCGCCGGGTACTACGCCTTGCACTCAAAGCAGTAGGTAGGTTACTCACACAGAGAGTACGTAAGTTACATAGACAGACTGATTCAAGTAGGTACCTATATTTAAGCTATGGCAGTTTGAATCTAAAATCCTATCGGTGAGGTACTTGTCACTAATGTAGGTACCTACTGCTTTCTGTAGACGCAATTATAATGTTAAATCACTCATGTCATGTACTTAACTAGGAAGGTAAGTACTTTGAAACCAGTTGAGTACCTACCTACCTAGTTTAGATCTAAGCACTGTGTGGTGGAGGAACAAACAGGTACGTACATACATACCTGCATACGCTACTAGTGACCCGCCCGTAGCGAGCAACTAAAGGTGTCTCTAAGTAGATACCTATTACCTACCTTAAAACCTTCCTCTTGAATCAAACTACCTAGGCCTGGGTGAAAACCGGAATCAAATCGGATAAGAGATATTTTCTGAGACAGTAGGTACATATCTATTCGTGGACAGACAGACGCATACATTCCGTGACTTTCTTTTATAATAAGAATGTAGTAATACGCTGTTAATTATTTATGTGTCCGTAAAAGCCAAAGAACGCCACATGGATATAGTAGTGTTAATACTTAGTTTAATGGTATAGATAGATATGGATGTACTAACGTTTCCCGGATTAACCTGTACTTCTGTTCCGGTTTCGGCCTGACGAGAAGGGCGGCGCCACCCGCGCCGGCGCCGGCGGTGCGACGGACTCCGACCGATGCCGTGCGGCGGACTCCAACTGAAGCCCCGCGCCGCCGCCAGCTCCTCGGGTCCTTGGCTCAGCTTCTCCTGTCTGTAGTCACAACCACCTCACATATCGAGCACCTACGCGTACGAACATCGCACCGCGCCCAACGCGTGCGGCTGCATTGCTCACTGTCGGCCGAATGAGCGAAGCGACTCGCTCGCTCGACCTCGACACAGCGGCGCCCTTCGAAATAAGGCTCTGTACGCACTGCGATATTTCACTGCGCGTTTTTTTTTTGCAATTCTGTAACATATATTGGCAGCTTATGGGAGTAGCCGCAATGGCGGTTCAAAATTCAGGCGGGAAAAAAACTGTGATGCAAATTGAACGCGATGCGGTGCGGATTTATTTCCGTGCGTATGTTTTGTACAGTATGAAATAGTTATGGATATGGCCGCACTGCGAAAAAAAATTAGCGCTCAGTCATGCACCGGCGCTATTGGCAAGATGTCGCGCGCTTCGTCTCCCGCCCGATCGGGGGCCGCAGTTGAGTGACCAGAAAATGACGACATTGATGTAGTCAAAATCTTTTCATAGGCCTCAAGGTTGTAAATGGGATCCAATATTCATGACATCTTTTGATAGGTCTGTCACGCTGCAGCCGCCGTAGTATCAGGTAAATAACACTAACTTATAAGCTAAAAAAAGACGCCTGCCGCCAAGAATTAACTTGTGCCAATAAATTATACACTATTGGAATGTGCTTATCAAGGCCTTCAATTTGATACCTAAATTGAAAAATAAGAACTTTTTTTTTAGCTTTTGAAAATGGGACTATATTTTTTGAAAAAATATAGTCTTTGTTACTCGGGGAGATGTAAGGATTCTAACGATAACAACGTCTAAATCTGTTCAGGCATTCAAAAGTTGTGGTGGAATAAAGAAACTCACATCCATACAAACATTTCTGAATCCTAAAAACATTACACTCCTTTTTTTGGGTAGTCATGTATAATTATAATTTAAGAAATTAAATATAAAATAAAGCTTTTACGACATTTTTATTTAATGAATGTCACTTTTATAAATTACTAGTTTTCCCGCCCGCTGCATCAAACTGACAAAAATCCTACGAAATTTTATTCGCAGTGCAAAAGTGTAATTTCAATCACGGATTATAAAACGCGAAGATAAAAATCGCGCGGTGAAATATCGCAGTGCGGACAGAGCCTAAATAATATCTCTCTGGCGGCCGCGGCGCTGCGGTGCCGACTTGTCGAGCGGCGAGTCACCCGTCTCGTTCGCTCAATCTGTTCCGTGTATCGATACGTGCAATAAGCGACCTTATTTCATAGCAGTTACGGCAAAAACGAAACTTCGTATTTGATTGTTAGTGTAGGACAACTGTGTCTTGGTTTTGTGCGGCGGCGGGGACTTTGTGTACTAACACCGCGCGCGGCTTGCCTTTGGGCTTTGCTTTTGGCGGCGAGTGAATAGGGTTGTCAGGCGTCCAGTTTTTTTACAGTCTCGTCCGGAAAAATATTTTCAAATAGCCAATAAGTTTTGTTCATAGAATAAATATATAAGTTCAAAAATTAAAACTAGACTATGGTCTTAGTTAGTACACTACTAATATTCAAACGATTTTGAAATTTAAAACTTTTGGGCCGTAGGAGTGCGATATACATTTTTCAGTATTTACGTAAAGCGCTCTCCCCCGGCTCTTAAAGATTTAAATTTCTAAAACTTTTGAATATTTTCGTTTGTGACTTTTTAGTCCACTAAGACCGTAGTCGGGCGTAGTTTTTAAACATATATTTTTAACTATGTGTTCGAATCGCGAATGTTTAAAAGTTACATCTACACTAATATTACAAGGCATAAGTTCAGAAACTAAAACCCGACTACGGTCGGTTAAGCAATAGCCTATTACACTCTCGCGATGAAGACGAATCGATTGATATCTCGCTTGTCAAAATCAGACCAAGTTTTTATTTTGAAAACATAATCCTTCCTTTGCCTTGCCGTAGTCGGGTAAAAAATAGCCTATAACACTATAGGTACATGACGACGAATGAATCGATTGATACCTCGCTTGTCAAAATCAGACCATGTATTTAGTTCGACGGTTGACTGTATATAACAGAAATTCGACTCGCCCACGATTTTATTTTCGTCTGATCAATTCTCTAGATTGAGAAGAGAGTAGTGTGATGACTGATACCTGGTAACTGCCTATTTTTTAGCTTTGAGTACATTTATCTGCATCATTAATGTTTCATTACAATAAAAACAGAATAACTTTAAAAAAGCTTGTTTTATTCCATTAATGGCCTGGCAGCCCTATGCGCGAATGAAGCGATGACGGCCATTTTGAAAACACAAGCCGCGTAGTGTACCTATACTTATTATTAGATCGTGGGCCACGAGTCGTGGCCTTGATAACTTCATGATGTGGCCGACCATTTATTTAATTACTTAGTTCTATATCATGAAATGGCTAGCGAAAACTGACCATATCGTTTAAACGTCAACGTTTAATGATGTGTCAATGTACGTTTGGTCATATCGTGAGGATAGGGAACCCACGCGGCTTCTACAGGCTTTGGAGCCTGTACACTTATGATACGTTTATTTAAAGTATTTATATTGACTTATATCCTAATATACTAGCTGTGACCCGTGGCATTCCCCACGTGCAAACTTTACCACTGCTTTTCACCCCCTTAGGACAGAATTTCAAGAAATCCCTCTATAGGGTACTGCCCCGCAAGGAATATTTCCTCCAAACAAATCTCGAGCTCCACCGGTTAGTGCGCAGTCTGTCTGTCAGGAGGTTTGTCACGGTACTGTTTTATAGGTAGGTATAATCTATACTCATAATAAATAAATAGGAATGATATAGTCTGTACAAAGAAGATAATAAAAACCTAGGGGACGAGTAAGTACTTAAAATAAGCTACTGAACTAAAATATATCATTTTTTTTAAATCGTGTCTGTTTGTTTGTTTGTGAGTGGTCTGTATGTTTGTTCGTGCATCACGTTAATACTACTGGACCGATTGCGGTGCGGATTGCTTGACGAGCAATCGATAAAAAAATTTAGACGGCTGAAAGTATTTTGATCAAATGTTGGTATATTGGTATTTTAGGTATTGGAATGGTAAATTGGTAATTTTAACCAAGAGAAATGAGCATGCGTGCGAAGCCGCGGGCACCAGCTAGTTCACTATATGCAGCGAACGTCAATATGTTCATTGGTAAATCTACATCTACACTAAAACACTACTTCTAATATTATAATGAGTTTTTTTTATTGTTTGTATGTTTGTTTGTTTGTAATGGATTTATTAATTCATCTGGACAAACTATATTGTTATGATGTGGGCAGCGAATAGGTATTTTCCATTTCATGATATGGGTCGGCCGGATCACGAAGTGATCAATTCTACGACATGGCCACGACATATGAATGTTCTTTTCTTTGTATATTTTGTTTCAAGTATAGTCACAGAATATATAACAGTGTATAGTGTACTTGTACTATTATTAATTCTGCGTCACGAGTGCGACGCGCGCGCCGCCAGTGTGACACGAGTGCGACGCGCGCGCCGCCAGTGTGACCATCGGGAAAACAACTCATAAACACAAAAATAAAACCAGACTACGGTCGGGTAAAAATGGCCTGTGACATTCATGGGATGAAGACGAATCGATTGATGATTGATTGGTCTGAAACTTGGTCTGACAAGCGAGGTCAAAATCAGACCAACTTTGACCTCGCTTGTCAGACCAAGTTTTTAATTTAAACACATTACCATTCCTTTGATTCGCCGTAGTCGGGTGATACAACTACTATGAGATTCTGTTAATGAAGACGATTCGATGATGCATCGCTTGTCGGACTTAACGGAGCGACGCGAGACGCTATGGTGAAACATTTACCCTTCCTTTGCTTCGCCGTGGTCGGGTAAATACATTCATCCCGGAAAATGACAAAGAGAAAGTGCATTTTTTTTTATTAATTTAAAAACATTAAAAAAACTTTTGGAGGCTGTAGCCATGTCATGATGAAACTTAGAACGGGCTAACACTATTATATACGCATTTAATTGTGATAGCCCATCACAATTAAATGCGTATACAACTTTTAGTGTCTAACCGTTGAGGAGTTCCCTAGACAGGAGTCAACCCGGAGAGCAGCAACCATGTCATTGTAAAACTTCAAACATGCAATAATTAAAATCCGTAGGATATGAGGAAGTAGTTCTAATTCAGCTTGTTTGAACTAAACCAACAAACATACAGATATATATACAGACACTAGCTGTAGCCGCGGCTTCGCACGCGTGGTCATTTCTTTAGAAGTACTCATGTGCTATTCCAGGACCTAAAATACCAATATACTAACATGTGATCAAAATTCCTTCAGCCGTCAAAATTATTATTATCGATTGCTCGGCTTCTACTCATCGGATTGAAATACCAAGTACCCCATTTGTTAAGTCAAACCATAATCTATCCAGCAAACCGTATCGCAATCGGTCCAGTAGTTTTTACGTGATGCGCGAACAAACATACAGACAAACAAACAAACAAACAAACAGACACGATTTTTAAAAATGTTCTATTCTCGTTCAGTAGCTTATTTTATGTACCCAAGACCATTTTTTATTAATTATCTTCTTTGTACAGACTTTTTTATTCCTATTACTTTATTATAAGCACATTATAAGTATAGATAGATACATACATACAAACATTGCAAGTTAAATAAAATATATTAATTAGAAAGTTTTAGTAGATTGTTTGTACAACATCAAAATATATTGGAGTAACATATAGGATTACTTTTATCATTGAATACGCGGGCAAAGCCGCGGGCACGGCTAGTATTATCATATGTGTACTGTGACTAAAGAACAACATGAAAAAGAAAAAAAAAAACTATTTACATGGTTCTGCTTATACGAAGAGCCGTCTCAAGTGTTAGCGCCATCTAGTTGGTACCATAGACAACTTGACGACTACCAGTAACCAGGCGGTGAGCACGCAGTAACAATACAAAAAATATATCTATTTACATGGTTCTGCTTATACGAAGAGCCGTCTCAAGTGTTAGCGCCATCTAGTGGGTACCATAGACAACATGACGACTACCAGTAACCAGGCGGTGAGCACGCAGTAACAATACAATAGACCTCTGCGAGCAGATGGCGCCGTTCTCAAATGATGTTAATGTTCCTACCATCCCATGAAGTATCAAGCAAACCCGCGGTGCTGAGATCGGCAGTGCTATTAAACAATGTTGATCATGACGGTTTCAAGCCGTAAAATTCAATAATGCTTTGCGATAGAGTCGATTTTGCTATGAAAAAAGTGACAATCTGATTGAAGCCAAGTTCTGTGTTCGGGGCCCGGGAGTACTTGCTGCTGTAACAATAGCTCCGAACTGGGCCCCAATTCTGTTATCTATTGAACAGCAATAACGCAAGTCGATCACTTGAAATTTTATGTGAAATTTTCTCATAATTTAGTCAAAGCTAGTAAAAAGTCGCTGTTTGTTTTTTGTTCTCTTTTATTTTTTGATAATTTCCCAATAAAAATAGCTTCTAGCACTTTTAAGTGATAAATAAGAAAATTTCGCAAAATGTTCTAGCGATCGACTTGCATTATCGCGGTTCAATAGTTAACAGAATCGGGGCCCTGACTGCAGGTACCACGCGGTACTGCCGCCGACACTCCTGCCTGCACACCCGAGTGCGGTTTGTATGCAGGGACCGCCTACCGACCTTTTGAACATCAAAAGTACCTATTTCGGGGCACAAGAACAAAAGATTTTTTACCCGAGTACAGCACAGCAAGGGACCCTTTACCTACAGCGCAGCAAGTTTAATAGTCTATGTATCTATGTATGTGGGTATGTGGATGTTCCACCAGAGCGTCGCTCCTATTGGCCCGATTTAGACAAGCGAGGTGTCAATCGATTCGTCATAATCACGTCACACAATTCGTAAATAATGATTTTTAAACTATCATAAATATATCTATATAATATTCCGTGGGTGTGACCAAGCAGTTATTAATTTAAAATAAAAAGACTTTATATTATCTGTCAGATTATACGTCTAAAAAAGAATTCTAATATTAATCTGAATATATTCACTCAATAATAATAAAAACATGTAGGTATGTATCTAAAACTACTAGGAGATTTTTGAAATGTTTACATAAAAGTTTGTGATCAATTTTTTTGTCCCTTCCATGGATGTGTGTCAGTCACACTAGTCGTAAAATATAAAATAATCGAGCGCGTATTCGAACGAAACTGAGCATAGACAAGGTTTGGCCGCCATGTTTTGACTCAGTTGTTAGATTCTGCCGGCGGTGTACGTCACTTCTATGGATCCGTGGATAAAATATACCCATTTGGTAGCTTTTTGGGTTTTGGCATCCAAAACAAGTATATAAATAAATGAAGCCACGCATCCGCAAACAAAAACAATGTCCTACAGACCGCACAAACCCTTTCCTATACAGTAATCACTTCCATGGATCAAAGGTCACATCCATGGCTATATTTTTATACATGTATCCATAAATATAAATAAAATATAAATGAACATCTTTTGATAATGCGATGTTATTGTAATATTATTTTGTAAAAAGTGTCCCTTCTTTATAATATTTTACTGCCATGGATTGCAATAGTGTAGAGAATGTCACTTCCTTTGATCTAACGTACATCTAAGGTTCAAATCCCTTTAATTAAGTACTTAAAGAGGATCGTAGCTCCCAAACCCCACACGAATTAACCTATTTTGAAGCGTTTTTTTTATGTTTGAAAGCTGATGTGAACGAGGTGATTCTCAGCTATAACGAGAATGGGGGGTGGGGGGGTTATGTACATTTTTAATTTGTGCTTGTTTTTCTTTGGTTCGCAGTCGGGATTTTTATTTTTATTTTAATAACTAGTTCTCCGCCCGCGACTCCGTCCGCGCGGACTACTGTATATCGCGAAAAATAGCATCCTATTTTTTTTTTTTTTAATTTATCTAGGATATTAAAAACCAATGCAAAAGTAGGTATAGCACCAATGCTCTTTAAATTTTTTGACAGACTTGTTATTTCGTTTCCATGGCAACCACAGACCATTCTGTGATGGCAACCGTTACTTACAGTGAGTAATCAACATTTTTCAGTTTTACTGTGGAAACTTATAATTTTCCGGGATAAAAAGTATCCCATGTTACTTGGGCGGGAAAACTAGTCATAAGAATTAGTGAGAAAGGATCTAAAATTTAGATCCTAACTTGTCAGTCAAAATTAAAAATACTAGGAGATTCGGACAATTCGGATTCCAATTCGGAAGCTGCATTTTTAGATTCCGATTTGGAGTTAGCTATAAAATTTAAAATGACTGAACACTGAATTGGTTGCGATGTGTGAAGCTTTGGCTTATTGAAAATCAATAAATTATAATAGATTTGTAATCTTCACCGATTCGCGAAGCTCGCTTCAACATTTGGCTCGATGCACCTCGGTCATCCGAGGCACACCGACTGCCAACACCGTCCTTGAGCTAATTATATTATGTAATGATACTTCAATGGATACCTTCTCACTGCAATGTTCGAAACAATGACAAGGTTGATACTTTTGCGAAACAAGTTTGTTATGACGTGGTCAAGGCCGTAGCCAGGAATTCATTTCGGGGGGGGGTGGGTCGAGCTTTGGACCAGAGTTTTTTTACCCGAGTACGCCGAAGCAAGGGAAGGGTAATGAGTTTAACAGATTATGTATGTATGTATGTATGTATGTATGTATGTATGTATGTATGTATGTATGTATGTATGTGGGTACATAGATGTCATAGGCTATTTTTTTAACTCAACTACAGCTTATGTATTCAAACAAAAAACTTGGTCCGATTTTGACAAGCGAAGAATCAATCGATTCGTCTTCATTTATAGTGTCATAGGCAAAAATAAAAACGGCAGCATTTACTTACACGACCGTAGTCGAGTTTTAGTTTTGAACTTATGTCTTATTTATATGTTGATCGCTTTTAGCAATAAGACCGCCGATTGTGCCTATTTTTAAAATATTATCCCATATATTTGTCCTTCAATTTTGGTCTCTATTGACACCAAAATGGTTTTGTTATTACAATAATGAACATTTTATTAAGGGTTTATTATTATTATTAAGTTGTTAGGACCCCTGTGAGTGTTTATATGTAGGTACACAAGTTTGCAACACTAAAAATCTTGTGCTACTCTCGTGGTACTCGAAAATGTGGCCCTTGTTCCGTTTTTTTCAAAAAAACCTAGACTAAGAGAGCGATTTTCGGGTTTCCTTAATCTACAATGTTGTATAGGAAACCTAACTTAATCTACAATGTTGTACAGGAAACCTAACTTAATCTACAATGTTGTACAGGAAACTTAACTAAATCTACAATGTTGTATAGGAAACCTAACTTAATCTACAATGTTGTATAGGAAACCTAACTTAATCTACAATGTTGTATAGGAAACCTAACTTAATCTACAATGTTGTATAGGAAACCTAACTTAATCTACAATGTTGTATAGGAAACTTAACTTAATCTACAATGTTGTATAGGAAACCTAACTAAATCTACAATGTTGTATAGGAAACCTAACTTAATCTACAATGTTGTATAGGAAACCTAACTTAATCTACAATGTTGTTTAGGAAACTTAACTTAATCTACAATGTTGTATAGGAAACCTAACTAAATCTACAATGTTGTATAGGAAACCTAACTTAATCTACAATGTTGTATAGGAAACCAAACTTTTCTACAATTTTGAGATCAACTTGAACTCTGGTCCATTGCTTGTGGAGATACAGCCAGTCAAAGTGTTGCAAATTTTTTCAAAGATTTTTTGTTATTGTCGGTTTGGTAATTTCCAAGATAAGTACTGGCTAAACTTTTTTAATAGAAAAGTCATGAGAGAGGAATTTGTAGAGAAATTAATTAGCTTCAATTTCATTCAATTAGCTTAAAACACCTCAGAGTTTCCTCAAAAACTAAAAGTAAAGAAAGTACCCGAAAACGCTTCCCTAAATACATTATTTGGTAAATACTTCATTTTACTTTCTCTTTTAATAAAATCACCAAACACAAATGAATATAATAGAATTTTCATGTCGTTTCCAGTTTACATTAAAAAAATTGTGAACTGAACTGAACTTTTACCTATAGTAAAAATTCATTATAAATTGAGTTTTCAGTCTTTCCGTGTATAAAACATTGGGTGGTTTACTAAGGAATTTCGGGGGGGGGTTTGAATCCCCAACCCCCCCCCCCCCCCTGCCTACGGCCTTGGACGGGGTAGTTTATAACACTCTTCCTTACTATTCTGACTGTATCCACTTATTAAGAAAACAATGTTACAATCTCTGGAGAAAAAAATTGATGAACGTTCCAAGGAGAAGGGAATCTGGTATAAGACTATCCAGCCACATCCGCCAACAATACCCTGGATAGACAATAGTAGGTCAAATAGAACAGACATGGTTGTAGCCTTGAGACTGCGTTCCGGACATATCCCCTCGAAGAAATTCGCATTCTTGATGCGTAAAGTTCCCTCTCCGAATTGTCCCGACTGTGGTGTTCTCGAGGACATTTATCACATTCTGATGGAGTGTGTCCCGAACGAAGTGTTCCGGAGGAGTTGTCTAGACAACAAGTAGGCGATTGTAACAGCATTTTGGCCTATCCGGTGTCGGAAAAGGATAAAATGTTATATCAGTTATATAAAGTGTTTAGTTTACTATGATTAATTACTAATTCTCTTATAGATTTCTTACTGAGAAGCATCATCGTAAACGATAAAGCTCATTAAATGAAGAAAAAAAAGAAGAGAAATCTAAAGATGATGTTCCTATTATACCTATTTAATGATACCCCATTTGACATAGTTCGTCGACTTTACTTTTTTATTTTTCACAATATGGCGTCTGGTTGTCGCCATATTGAATTTTGATTAATGTCAAGCACTCGCAAGATTAAGACAACGATTGACTTATGAATTTCCCGGGATAAAACGTAACCTATGTTTAATTCCAGGGTATAAGCTGTCTCTTTTTCAAATTTCATCAAAATCCGTCCAGCCGTCATCAAGTAAAAGCTCCCCAAACAAACAAATATCCAAACAAAAAACAAACAAACAGATCACGTTTCACATTTATATGTTGGTATGGATTTATATGTTATTACGAGCTGGGGTTCGGATAAAACTAATGTACGCCAATTACACCAAAAATTAACACCTTAATTCGAAAACCACAAAAAGAAATTTAACTAACAAGTAACACTCAAATACTTTTTGACTCGACTGTACACTCTTATCAATTATCACTGGATACTCGCTTCGAATCACTTTTAATCGTTTCGTTCTGAACGCCACATCAATACTGTCCAGGCAGCCGATGCGGCCCTATTTATACAGCGCCGGAAATTTCCAGAACCGAGTACCTTCTGGAAATTTCCGGCGTTATGTTCTAGCAGCAGTCGGTAGATATTTGAACTTTCAAGGTTGGCGGCGCCTTAGATGTTGCCGCTCCGCGCCGCACCCGTAGGTACCTAAGGCCGGCGGCGCCTTTGATGTGGCCGCACCCGTAGATATGTACCTACCGCGCGCTCTGGAAACTTCTGTAGGTGCCTAGGCACCTACAGACCCTAGGGTCCACTGGTGTGTTCCAGAAGGTTCCTATAGATGTAGGTATTGCGTTCTCCGACCGCGGCTCCTCGAACATGTTATTCTAAAAATTGACCGGCCTAACAATAAGTATAGATTGTTGGATCTACATTTAATGTAGATTTGAATTGTCTAGTCTATCCATACCAATATATAAAAGTGAAACGTTGTTTGTTTGTTTGTTTGGGGAGCTTTCACGCGATAACAACTGGACGGATTTAGATGAAATTTGGAATGAATATAGCTTATACCCTAGAATAAAACATAGGATACTTTTTATTCCGGATAATTGTGAATTTCCACGGGAATACTGGAAAATGTTGATTACTAAATAACGGTTGCCATGGAAAAGAAATAACAAATCTGTCAAAAAACATCAGGAGCGTTGGTGTTATACCTACTTTTGTATTGGTTTTTATACGCTTTATATTAGCTTCACTTGTATGTTTGTATGTTTGTAACCGACTCCTTTGGACGCTATTTTGACCCACTTTAAACGGTCAGATTTCATTCAAATTTAGCACACCTGTCAAATACCGATGACAATGCAATAATTCGAAGAAAAGAAAAAAAAAAGTTGTAAATAAATAGTTTAAAAAAACTAAAAAACACGCTTTATATAGAAAACCAAACTAAAAAATAGAAAATAAATTTTAATAGTGTAAATAAGAAAAAAATGTTTTGCTGATGTGATGCTTTTTTTCGCGATAAACAGTAGTCCGCGCGGACGAAGTCGCGGGCGAATGCTAGTTAGAAGTATAGAAGATGGATCTACATATACATAGTTTCTTCAAATTATTTAAATACAAGCGCAAATTATAAATTTATATAACCCCCGGGGTGGGGGACCCCTATTATAGCTAAAAAGCATTGCGATCACATCAGTTTTCAAACATAAAAAACTGCATCAGAATCGCTGCATTCGTTTGGGAGCTACGATCCAACCCCCTCCCCCCCCCCCTTCCCACCCTCCCACCATTATAGCGAAAAACAATCTTGTTTAACTCAGCATTGAAACATAAAAAACCACAGCTAAATTGGTCCATTCGTTTGAAAGATACGATTATCACGCCCTTTCTCGAGTCCCTCCCTCCCCCCTCCTATATTTAAGACCCATCTCGATCACATCAGTTTTCATACACAAAAAAACCGCATCAAAAGCGGTCCATTCGTTTGGGAGCTACGATGCCACAGACACACACACACACACACACACACCCTTGTTCGCGGCTTTAATAATACGCGGACCTTTACAAAAATCCAGGTTATGCGGGCCTACCTTTCCCGTTGGTTTAGCGAAGTGTTAATACCGTACGAAAAGTAACCTATCTCTGTCCAACACAATTCTCTGGTCAGAATTTCTATACACTCGAAAAGGACAGAGACTAAAACCCGATTATGCGGTCCGACCGCATAATAAGAAGGCACGAACGCTCTTCACACAAGTCCGCATAATATTCGCAAGTCATACTCTTTTACACAAGGCCCGCATAATATTCATCAGCCATACTCATTTACACACAGACCGCATAATAATCAAAAGTCATACCCATTTACACAATGCCCGCATAATATTATTAGGTCATACTCATTTACACACTGACCGCATAATAATCAAAAGTCATACTCTTTTACACCCTGTCCGCATAATAATCAAAAGTCGTACTCTTTTACACACTGTCCCCATATTATTCGAAAGTACTCTCGTATTTTACACACAGTCCGCTCAGTATTCTAAAGTCGTACTTACTATTTAAAAAACACTGACCGCATAATATTCTGCCATTTTCTATTACACAGTAAAACCTTAAATCCCGATTATGCGGACCTACCGTATAAGAAAAAGCCACGAACGCTCTGAACACAATGTTTGCATAATATTGTAAAATCAGACCCTTTATAACACTTTCTGAATAATTATAGTAATATAGATGAATTTGCTTCTGCACAAAATCGTCCTTAACGACAATAATATTTTTCAAAATCATACGTTGCGCGTTGTTTTGGTCACGCACTGACAAGATTCAAATCGCCCGCTAGTTTTCCGACCCGTCCCGTACCGCAACTGACTATCGTCAGCTTTTAAATTTGTAATCGACTTCACAAAAGGAGACGGTTATAAGTTATAATTATGTTCGATTGTATGTTTTTTTTTTGTGTATGTTCTCCGATTTCTCCGTCAATTACGTTCCGATTTTGAAAAATAGTCTTCATATTAACAATGTTCTTTCGTAAACAACCACTAAAAAGAAAAACATAATTACGATTGAGCCAGAACAACATGACTTTTTCTAAATTACTAATGTTTTAATAATGCAAAAATACAACATAAGATAAGAAAGAGTTTATTGAAGGTGTAGAATATTGGTACATATTTCAAAAAAAGGATTAAACATTTGTGACATTATTTCCAAACGTAATTCATGTTAGGAAATAATGTCACAAATGTTTAATAAGAAAAACAAACCCTTCTGCCAGGCTAAGTTAACGATTAAATAAAAAAGTTCTTGCATGTTCTTGCATTTTCAAATCTGAATAAAGGATGCACAATTTTTAAATAGTTTGCAAACATATAGTAGTAGTTAGTAGTTTTAGTTTGCATCAATAGGCAATGTAGTTTATTAATAAAATTTCAATATTTGAAGATCAAAATTAGATTGACATCGATTTTATGATTACAACACCGTAATAATCAATTAAAAATATTTTACTTAGCACATTATAATGTGCAACTAATTGTGATTACTACACTGAAAACAGAATTCATAAAAAATATTATTTTTTAGTAATGTCACCCAAGTTAGTTGTCATATCTAAAAACTAGTCAACTTTTAAATGTGTAAAGTTGTGATCATCTGAACGGAACTGAACTGGTGCATAAACCAGGTGGTAGTCTTTTAACGTTTGGATGTTGACTTTCGTTTTTGGGATAACTTATCCACTTACTTTTTCATTGTCCCTAAAAGTGTTCCCCATTTACAAAATTCTTTTATTTAAGCTAAACATCCGTGTTTTATCATCATCAGCCTATATTAGTCCACTGCTAGACGTAGGCCTCTCCTACTGCACTTCACTGAGCTCACTGAGTCTTCAGCTCTCCTCATCCCTTTTCTTTCAGCCACTTTTCGCAGGTCATCACTCCACCTGGCCACAAGGCGTACTACATTATGTTTGCCTATACGTGGGCTCCACTCGAGTACTCGTCTACCCCAACGGTTATCGGTTTCGGGAAATGTGACCACCACCACTTTAGCTTACTTATCCTTAGAGCTATGTAATTAACCTTGGTTCTCCGTCGGATATCTTCATTACCAATCTTGTCCTTCAGAGAAACTCGAAGCATAGGTCTCTCTATAGCTCGCTGAGAGACCTAACATTTGTGGACTAGTTCGACCGTGATTGTCCATGTTTCGGCTCCGTACTGGTAGGACGCACTGATTGAAGACTTTTTTCTTCTCAAAGTTGTTCTTACCTAATTGCAATATTTGCGCAAGGTAAACATATTGCTGGACAACTTCAACTTCCATTGACTACAATCAGTTCCGGGTCAATAAGATCGTTAAACATGATCTTGGTCTTATGTTGGTTCACTTCGAGACCGATACGTTCAGAAGCATCAACTAGGTTGGACAGCATACTTTACAAGTCTTGCAGCGACTCCGCTATTAGTACGATATCATCGGCAAATCGTATGTGTGTTCTCGCCATATATATAAATGCCCGTGCCCGTAAAAACATTGTGTTTGGATCACATAAATTCATATATGTACCAAATTTCAACTTAATCGGTCCAGTAGATTCGGAGCACATTTATTGTGACAGGCGGACAGACAGACAGCACACGAGTGATCCTATGATTGTTCGGTTTTTATTTGGACGTACGGAACCCTAAAACAATTTCAAGACATAAGTAGTTACCTAACTAAAATAAATAAAACATCTTTGAATAAGTAATATTTTTAATTTTAAGCTTGGTTTATAAAACACTAGTTTTCCGAATAAATAAAAATAAATAAAATAAAAGTACCTATAAAAATTCATAGTTTACAGCGCAAATGCATTTTAGTTCTGGTCCTTATCCGGGAATTCAAGATAAACTTAAAAGCATGTAAATACTGGTACTTTTATTGGCACACAAATCCAAATAGATAAAATTATGAATTTAATAATCTATGGAAGCGCGGTGCAAATGGCGTTGTCACAACTGTCAGTAGCTCTCCGCGCTGCCTGCGCTCATCCCGCTGCAACAGAGCATACGCTCCAACAAACGTTAAACGTAAAGGGCGCATTTTATAATGAAACGTACGTATTTTAATTACACACAATCATGTCCGCATTTTGCATCACCTACGTAATTTAACACAGGGCGACCGCATAATCAATCGCAGACTAACATACACAGGACAAGGTCCGCATTTTACATCACATACATACTTTAACACAGGGCGAGCGCATAATCAATTGCAGACTAACATACACACCTCGAGTTCCGCATTATAATAACGTACTAACTCTTACACAACTAGGACTGGTGGCGCCACGTGGTGGTTACACACTGAACTAAAACACTAACGGATGTTAACTAAAGTTGTCAAATATCCCTAATATGCGGTAATTTTTCATATTTTGCTAAGATTTCACCAGTCAACCAATCTCATCGCGACGAATAATATATAATACGACAAAGATATATTTGAGACCTCGTCAAATTATTATGCGAACATCCGCACAACGGGGTAAATCCGCACAATCGTGTTTCCTGTCACGGTAAAGACCGCATAATGTTAAAGCCGTAAATACACTGTGACACACACCCTAAACTTATAACACCCGTATCTTTGTTCGGGGGTTAATAAGGAGTAGTATTGAGAATTCAGTGACTCAGCAGTACCACCGGAGATAGTTCAAGTGGTTTGTTTAGGCCTGTACACAATAACATTTAAATACAAGGTATACTACGAATCAAACATAATGGCGGCTGTGAAGTGCTCTGTTAGCGCGGTATCGCGCATCCCCTCACCCCTCCAACGCCCGCACATACTTACCTAATATTTGCTACTGCGCAGCGCTCCGCGCCAACTTCACAGCCGTCATTATGTTTGATTCGGACTCTATTAAAGTTGGAATCAGCTTGTCGGAGGGGTGAGGGGATGCGCGATACCGTGCATCCCCTCACCCATCGCACTTCACAGCGGCCATTAAGTTTGGTTCGTACTATAAGTAGGTAGCTAAAGTTTGAATGATAGTAGATTGTATCTAGCTTATGCTCGTGGCTTCGTCCCTCGGAATACAGTTTATTGCGATAAAAAGAATCCTAGTGGTATGTGAAGGACATGCAGGGTTCAAATTATCTCCGTATCAAATTTCGTCAAGATCAGTTCATCAGTTCGGTCGTGAAAACCTATGGAACAGACAGACTTAGCTATTACAATAATTAGGTATGGATGTACGTACGTTTCCCGAACAGTACAAGAATGTACCTATCCTTCTTTTCCGTGCGCTTCAGCTAGCTTGAAGACCGCGCCGGCGCGCCGATAGTGCGGCGGACACCGAAGCGCCGCCAGCACCGCGGGTCCTGGCTCGCAGCTTCGGTTCTTTGGGAACTGTTGACAGTATTGACACAATCACCTTAGGGCTTCACACAAGTTGAAGTGCAGTACCTACACGACTCAACCGCGCGGGCGTGACGAACGTGACGAACGAGACGTGCGGCGACATTGGGAATTATCGGGCGAATGAGCGCGCCGCGAAATGAGCGAAGCGAGAATAGAGATGTGATTAAAAGTTAAAAAAGATTAATAGTTAAAATGTTAAAAGAATATAACGTGTTAAATTAAACGTTATTAATTTAACGTTTAAGGAAGGATGTGATTTCACTTTTTTGCATTTATTAATCTGTTAAATTTAATGTCTGTTTTTTGTTAAAAAAATATGTATCAAAATATAGTTGCTAAGTACTTATGATTTAAATTTTAATTATGGGTTTGGGTACTTAGTTCAATAATGTGCCTAAGTACTATATCCAGCTTTTTATATTTTGTTTCTGTGTAATTGAACGAGAGAGTGCGAAGCGCGAGCGAAGCGTCTCTATTTCAGCTTGGACAAAAATAATTTCGTAACTCCGGATGTCTGTCCGTCCGGATCTCTGTTCTCCTCTACAGGTCGCATTTCTCAACAGATCTAGACGAAACTTGTTATACAGGATAAACAATTTTTAGAATTTTTATTCGTCGGGAATTTTGTGTTGGGGAGCTACTTCCCCCAAAAAGGGGGCTACTGAATATCGTCTCCTTATTAGATGAACATTATAAACGATGTCATGGAATGCCACTGACTCCTGATTTTGACTTACCGACGAAGAAGAAGAGCTAATCTCAGTGTAAGCCGAAATATGCTTTAACTTTAAATGAGTCCTCAAGTTGGTCTGTAGATTTATAAGATAAATTATTTTTACAAAAATTACAAGTAGCAAATTTGCTATTATTGGAAGGTTTGTCGAAGTAGTTCCAAATTACGGCATTACTGCGTCTCGATGACATTCTACGAGTTCTATTCCAGTTCACTCCCACTAAATTAATTAAATAATAATATGTCTTGCATAGAAGTATTAGGAATAGAAGGTAAGTACCGACAAGCGCTCGTCCAAAAAGTAAGGAACAAACTCGATTTATGAACGCGTAAGGACCGTGTATTGACGCTCGGCGACACACACACAAGTAAAGAAATAATGTTGCTAGAGGAATCACATTGATCTATTTTAGCATATATTTTATTGATTAATATTTTTTATGATACCGTATATTAAAGATTGGAAGGTTACTAAATACAATAGAACGTAATAAGGAAATTACAAAATGCGTAGGTAGGTAAGAGAAAGTTGATGGACGAGTTATTGATTGCCAAATGAAAGTCTCGCACGGAGGGTTCCGTCCTTTTTTTTGTGATACAATTTCATCTTTACGGTTTCAGCCATTTGAGAGTAAAGTATGATGATGGTGATGATGATGATGATGAAAAGTATCCTTTGTGTTATTCCAGGGTACAATCTATCTCTATTCCAAATAATTCCATATCAATCCGTTCAGCAGTTTGCGAGTGAAATATGATGATGATGATGATGATGATGAAAGTATCCTATGTATTATTCTAGGGAATAAGCTATCTACATTCCAAAATTCATCAAAATCAGTCCAGCCGTTATCGCGTTAAAACTACCCAAACAAACAAACGATTTCACTTTTATATATTGGTGTGGATAATCAACAAAAAACGATAAATTAGTTTTTCGTATTCTAGCAACATCAAACCATTAATGTATTAACAAAAGTAAATTAATAATTATCGCGTATCAACTAAACCTTCAATAACGGCATTTTTTTTTTTTCAATATCTTGCAACCCAAAACCATTATGGCGTCAGTCAAAACTACGATTTATTTTTCTGTAACGTTTGATTAATTACTCAAGAAATATAGGCTATAGTGTTGTACTTACACGTGATAACCGATCTTAGTATCTTTCTTCTGCTTTGCTGATTGGTTATGACACCCTTTCATTGCACAAACCGTCATTTTTAACGAAAAAGTCGGGAGCTCCTGCAATGCGTGACGCAGAAGGCGCACGCCAAAGTTAAAATTTAGACGACCCGCACGAGGGTACCCAGGGGGTACGGCCCTCGGCTTGGACGGCCGTCAGATTACGGGGGTAACGAACTAAACACCCCTGGATCGCTACCGTTAAGTAGTGATCGAGGGGGGCCCTGAACAATGGCTAGATGCCCTTTGATTGATTTTTATAACTGACCGCCGATTCGTAATACACCTTCGAGAAGAATCGGCAAGAAACTCGAAAGCGAATAATATCTGACTATGGACAAGTCGGCGCGATCGCTAAGCCTTTTGAGGCTTTGGTTGATCTTCTTCACTACGAGTGCGCCTACTTACCTTCTATTCCTAATACTTCTATGATGTCTTGTATGATAATACACACAATACAATATACACTGTTATAACACCTCATACGTATCAAAATAAATTCAATGTAACACCAAAATCGCGCACGGATAAACTGTAGAAAGAAAGTAATACGTACCTACTTATTTACTCGTAGTTAGTGTTTACATTTGTCGAACTGTCGAAATCAATAACAAAACCTATTCTTATTTATATAAGACTCACAATTCTATGCATTCAACTAGTTAAAAGTTATTTTTTAATGCCAAGCAATTAAAGTTTATAATTGTAGCATTCAAGACAAGACCTAACAATGATCATAAATCGCTTAACGTCATAAGCTCATACTAGAGGGCGTTAGAATAAAATAATATATGTCCGCTGGCTTAGTTGTATTAGCTATGAAGTTAAAACTTTTAACGAACATCTCAATATTGATTAATGAAGTTATGAGTTACAAAAAATAATGTGTTAAATTAATCGTTTAAACTTTTAATGATCATCTCTAAGCGAGAAGCGAGTCGGTCGTCCTTGAAATACACAGCAGCCCCCTTTAAAATAAATAATATCTATGGCGGCCATGGCGCTGGGGACTGCGGTGCCGAGCGGCAAGTCAACCGTCTTGTTCGCTCAATGTATCGATACGTTCAATAAGCGACCTTATTTCATAGTAGCTAAGGCAAAAACGAAACTTCGTATTTGACTGTAGAGTAGGCAGTTGTCCTACTCTACAGTGGTTTGGTTTGATGCGATGGAGGAGCGGCGGCGGGGACTTTGTGTCCCAACACCGCGCGCGGCGCGGCATTTGGGCTTTGCTTTTGGCGGCGAGTGAATAGGGTTGTCAGCCGTCCAGTTTTTACAGTCTCGTCCGGCCAAATATTTTCAAATAGGTAGCCGTCCGGTTTTCGTTCATAGAATAAAAATATAAATTTAAAAACTAAAAGCCGACTTAGTGTACTAAATATTCAAACGATTTGGAAGTTTAAAACTTTAGGGCCGTAGGAGTGCGATATAAATTTTTCAGTATTTAATTAAGTAGGTAAAGCGCACTCCCCCTGTTCTAAAGTTTTTAATTTCTAAAACGTTTGAATATTCTTGTTTGTGACTTTTTAGTCCACTAAGACCGTAGTCGGATTTTAGTTGTTGAACGTATATTGTTAACTATGTGTTCGAATCGCGAATGTTTAAAAGTTACATCTACATTAATATTACGAGACATAAGTTCAAAAACTAAAACCCGTCTACGGTCGGGTAAAATAAGCCTATGACACTCTTGCGATGAAGACGAATCGATTGATATCTCGCTTGTCAAAATCAGACCAAGTTTTTAGTTTGAAAACATAACCCTTCCTTTGCCTAGCCGTAGTCGGGTAAAAAGAAATCCTATGACACTATACATGAAGACGAATCGATTGATACCTCGCTTGTCAAAATCGGACCAAGTATTAAGTTAGAACACCTAAGCCTTACGTTACCTTGCCTTAGTCGGGTAAAAAAATAGCCTATGACACCATACCTGCAAACGAGTCGATTTACACCTCGCTTGTCAAAATGGATCCAATAGCGTCGACGCTATAGAGGTTCCACTACATAGATACGTAGGTACATATATACATACATACACTGTTAAACTCATTACCCTTCCCTAAACGAAATAGCAGAATCCAACAAGTACCACACATAGTACATATGTATGCCCAGCGCGTCGAGCGGCTCTTCGAGGTCGTGGGAATTTTAAATCGTTTCATAATGAAGAAGAGTACTCGAAATTGTTAAAACTGTCTGATGCCGAATGGACTAAGGAATTAAATAAATTACATAATGATAAAATTGCTAAGATGCTGTAGAATTTTACATGAACATGGGTGCAAGAGAAGCACTTGCGCATCCTGGTTTTCTTAATTGAGCGAGCGAGCGCAAAGCGCGAGCGAAGCGTGTCCGTTTCAGCTTGGGAAAATAATATTAAGTCGAATTCCTAATAAATTTAAACGGGACTTAATCGCGCTGAAAACTTAATATTTATTCAGCTCGACGTTTCGATCAAGCTGTATTCTTGTGACCACGATCAATGCAACTTGATCGAAACGTCGAGTTAAATAAAAATTAAGTTTTCAGCGCAATTAAATCCCGTTTACATATATAACTATGTGTTCGAATCGCGAAAGTTTAAAAGTTACAATTACTTTCGTATGTCCGGATCTCTTTTCTCCTCTACAGGTCGCATTTCTCAGCCGATCTAGACGAAAATTGGTATAGAGTTTAAATAATTTTTAACTCATCGGGGAGTTTTGATTCCTGATGACCTTATTAGATCCGATTTCGATGTTTATTTTTTTTATTTGTAAGGCAGTTACTTTAAATTGGTCTCATAAATGTGTTAAAGATCTGATGAGGATATTCGGCATGATGAGCAGAAAAGCTCTTCAAAATGCAGTAACATTCTCACTTTTAGGTTTCTACCAGTAGAACCCCTCACACCCCCGACCCCTTGAGGTTTATGAGTCTTAATATTTCGTAATGGCTGAAATATGTGTTTTTGTACCTTTTCAACCCGCATATCTCCGCCATTTTGAAAAATTTCAAAGAACTCAATCGAAAAAAAAACCCTGGTATTTTTTATCGAACTTGCTCACAAAATTTCACGAGAATCGGTTGAGAAATGCCACCTGTACAGGAGAACAGCCGGACAACCACCGGCCGGAAATACTAAAGCATTTTTGCCCAAGCTTAAACGGAGACGCTTGGCTCGCGCTTGGCGCTCGCTCCGTCATTGATGGTTCTGTGATGTCGCACGATGATAGTTACGGGTTTACTTTTATACACATTTAGCCTAAAAATTGTTTATTGAGAAGATGCATCTAGCATACCTATGAGCGGTTGACTGTTCATAATAGAAATTCGCAGTCTGTCTGTCAGGAGGTTTGTCACGGTACTGTTTTATAGGTAGGTATAATCTATACTCATAATAAATAAATAGGAACGAAATAATCTGAACAAGGAAGATAATAAAATAAGGGGATTTAAAATAAGCTATTGAACAAGAAAATAACTTTTTTGTAAATCGTGTCTAATAGTTTGTTTGTTAGTTGTCTGTATGTTTGTTTGTTAGTTGTCTGTATGTTTGTTTGTTCGTGCATCACTTTAATACTACTGGACCGATTGCGGTGCGGATTGCTTGACGAGCAATCGATAAAAAAATTTAGACGGCTGATGGAATTTTGATCAAATGTTGGTATATTAGTATTTTAGGTATTGGAATGGAAAATTGGTAATTTTAACCAAGAGAAATGACCACGCGTGCGAAGCCGCAGGCACCAGCTAGTTCACTATATGCAGCGAACGTCCATTAATGTTCATTGGTAAATCTACATCTACACTAATACACTACTTCTAATACTATAATGAGGAAAACTTTGATTGTTTGTATGTTTGTTTGTTTATAATTCATCTGGTCAAACCATATTAATATGATGTGGGCAGCGAATATTTTCCATTTCATGAAATGGGTCGGCCGGATCATGAAGTGATCAATTCTACGACATGGGCACGACATTTAAATTTTCTTTGTACCTATATTTTGTTTGACGTATAGTCACAGAATATATAATAGTGTATAGTGGACTTGTACTATTAGTTATTCTGTGACACGAGTGCGACGCGCACGCCGCCAGTGTGACCATCGGGAAAGCAAGTCATACATTCAAAACTAAACCCCGACTACGGTCGGGTAAAAATGGCCTATCTTGGGAATCTTGGGATGAAGACGAATCGATTGATGATTGATTGATCTGTAACTTGGTCTGATTTTGTCTTATTATGAAAGTGGCGTTTAGATTTTACGATTACTTTATTTAATTCAGAGAAATTTTCACTAGTCATAGCCATACAAAAGGTGACTTCTGCAACCTTACGAGATTTAATTGCTTCAGTGCAGTCTTTATCCCACCACGGAGGTGATGGAATTTTATTCGAATGAGGTTTTTTAATAGGGAAAGACCCATTAGCACACTCTAACAAACTGTGCACAAGCGCATCAGAATAAGATCTTATATTGTAAGAATTTATGACAGGTAATTTAGGAGAATTTATATCAGTGAGTTCATTAAATTTAGCCCACCCTGAACTATTATTGTCTATGGCATATTTAAGAAGAGGAGTATTTCTAGAAGCAGTACTCGGACATTTTTGTGAAATATTTATAAGAATAGGAAAATGGTCACTGCCATAAGTAGAAGGAAGGACACACCAAGACATAAGTGAAGCAAGTTCTGGAGAACATAACGACAGGTCCACTGCACTAGGGTATTCATCTGGCCGAGTCACCATTTTGTGTGATCCTTGTGTATGTTATTTTTATTTTAAATTTATTGTTCAATTGTATTTTTATTTTATTTTACTTGTTACTTCTCTAAAACACTTATCAGTTTATATCCTGGCCCTTTTGTACCTACCTTGTGTTGTGATGAGCGGATATGCATGGACACGTCGCTTCTTCTAGCCGGGGAACCGTCATTTAAAATACAGAGATTAAGATGATCTAAGGAGTCCAATAAAAAGATCCCAGGTGAATCCGACAAACCACAACCTCATACAGAGTGATGACAATTCAGATCACCCAAAACTAGAAGAGGTTTAGGAAGAGAATTTAAAACAGCAATAAGTTTACGAATTATAGATTTGGAAGGCAAAGGAATGTATAGAGAGATAACTGTTGAATTCTTAAGCTGAACAGCAACCACCTCGAAACCTTCACCATAATAAGGCAAAGAAATAATTGAGTAGGTAATATATTTTTAATAAAAAGGGCAACACCACCTAAACCATCTTGACGGTCTCTTCTAACATCAACAAAACCCGATAACCTAAATTTGGAATAGGGTCTAAGCCAAGTTTCTGAGACCGACAAGATGTCCGGACTGTGATGGTTAACTAGATAAATAAGATCGGACTTTTTGTTAATAATACTTCTAGGGTTCCATTGGAGAATCCTGTAAACTTGATCCATTTTGTAAGAAAGATAAGAGGCAACTTAAGGTGGGGGCAACGTTGGACGGTAAGTTAGAGAGAGACGGAGCACTGTTTAATAAAGGAAGAAGAGAGTTTATAAGTTTCAAAAGAAGATCAACAACGAGTGACTGAAGAGGGGGATTATCTATATTTACTCTGTCCTGAGCTTGAAGAGCGAGCCATTAGGAGCTGCTTCTGATAAATCGTCTCTAATAATATTATTATGAGCGACTCTGTCGTAACCGTTACCGTTAGCGACGGCCGAAGTAGGGGCATGATGCTTCTGAATTACCTTCTTTTTGTATACGACTCTTTGAGGTTCCACAGTATTATTTTTGATCATATGAAAAGAGGAAAAAGGGGGAGAAGGAGACGTAGAAGAAGCGATGTTGGCGTAGGACACTTTTGACACAGAAAACAATTTAAAAGCTGAAAACAATTGACACCAATATGGTTTTGTTATTACAATAATGAACATTTTATTAAGGGTTTATTATTATTATTATGTTGTTAGGACCCCTGTGAGTGTTTATATGGTTTTTAAGTGAGTGTTTACACAAGTTTGCAACACTAAAAATCTTGTGCTACTCCCGTGGTACTCGAAAATGTGGCCCTTGTTCCGGTTTTTTCCAAAAAACCTAGACTAAGAGAGCGATTTTCGGGTTTCCTTAATCTACAATGTTGTATAGAAAACCTAACTTAATCTACAATGTTGTATAGGAAACCTAACTTAATCTACAATGTTGTATAGGAAACCTAACTTTTCTACAATTTTGAGGTCAACTTGAACTCTGGTCCATTGCTTGTGGATATACAGCCAGTCAAATTGTTGCAATTTTTTTCAAAGATTTTTTGTTATTGTCGGTTTGGTAATTTCCAAGATGGCTAAACTTTTTTAATAGAAAAGTCATGAGAGAGGAATTTGTAGAGAAATTAATTAGCTTCAATTTCATTCAATTAGCTTAAAACACCTCAGAGTTTCCTCAAAAACTAAAAGTAAAGAAAGTACCCGAAAACGCTTCCCTAAATACATTATTTGGTAAATACTTCATTTTACTTTCTCTTTTAATAAAATCACCAAACACAAATGAATATAATAGAATTTTCATGTCGTTTCCAGTTTACATTAAAAAAATTGTGAACTGAACTGAACTTTTACCTATAGTAAAAATTCATTATAAATTGAGTTTTCAGTCTTTCCGTGTATAAAACATTGGGTGGTTTACTAAGGAATTTCGGGGGGGGGTTTGAATCCCCAACCCCCCCCCCCCCTGCCTACGGCCTTGGACGGGGTAGTTTATAACACTCTTCCTTACTATTCTGACTGTATCCACTTGTTAAGAAAACAATGTTACAATCTCTGGAGAAAAAAAATTGATGAACGTTCCAAGGAGAAGGGAATCTGGTCTAGGACTATCCAACCACATCCGCCAACAATACCCTGGATAGACAATAGTAGGTCAAATAGAACAGACATGGTTGTAGCCTTGAGACTTCGTTCCGGACATATCCCCTCGAAGAAATTCGCATTCTTGATGCGTAAAGTTCCCTCTCCGAATTGTCCCGACTGTGGTGTTCTCGAGGACATTTATCACATTCTGATGGAGTGTGTCCCGAACGAAGTGTTCCGGAGGAGTTTTCTAGACAACAAGTAGGCGATTGTAACAGCATTTTAGTCTATCCGTTGTCGGAAAAGGATAAAATGCTATATCAGTTATATAAAGTGTTTAGTTTACTAAGATTAATGACTAATTCTCTTATAGATTTCTTACTGAGAAGCATCATCGTAAACGATAAAGCTTATTAAATAAAGAAAAAAAAGAAGAGAAATCTAAAGATGATGTTCAAATACCTATTTAATGATACCCCATTTGACATAGTTCGTCGACTTTACTTTTTTATTTTTCACAATATGGCGTCTGGTTGTCGTCATATTGAATTTTGATTGATGTCAAGCACTCGCAAGATTAAGACAACGATTGACTTATGAATTTCCCGGGATAAAAAGTAACCTATGTTTAATTCCAGGGTATAAGCTATCTCTTTTCCAAATTTCATCAAAATCCGTCCAGCCGTCATCAAGTAAAAGCTCCCCAAACAAACAAACATCCAAACAAAAAACAAACAAACAGACCACGTTTCACATTTATATGTTGGTATGGATTTATATGTTATTACGAGCTGGGGTTCGGATAAAACTAATGTACGCCAATTACACCAAAAATTAATACCTTAATTCGAAAACCACAAAAAGAAATTGAACTAACAAATAACAAATACTTTTTGACTCGACTGTACACTCTTATCAATTATCACTGAATACTCGCTTCGAATCACTTTTAATCGTATCGTTCTGAACGCCAAATCTTTACTGTCCAGGCAGCCGATGCGGCCCTATTTATACAGCGCCGGAAATTTCCAGAAGCGAGTACCTTCTGGAAATTTCCGGCGTTATGTTCTAGCAGTAGTCGGTAGATATTTGAACTTTCAAGGTTGGCGGCGCCTTAGATGTTGCCGCTCCGCGCCGCACCCGTAGGTACCTAAGGCCGGCGGCGCCTTTGATGTGGCCGCACCCGTAGATATGTACCTACCGCGCGCTCTGGAAACTTCTGTAGGTGCCTAGGGTCCACTGGTGTGTTCCAGAAGGTTCCTGTAGATGTAGGTATTGCGTTCTCCGACCGCGGCTCCTCGAACATGATATTCTAAAAATTGACCGGCCTAACAATAAGTATAGATTGTTGGATCTACATTTAATGTAGATTTGAATTGTCTAGTCTATCCATACCAATATATAAAAGTGAAACGTTGTTTGTTTGTTTGTTTGGGGAGCTTTCACGCGATAACAACTGGACGGATTTAGATGAAATTTGGAATGAATATAGCTTATACCCTAGAATAAAACATAGGATACTTTTTATTCCGGATAATTGTGAATTTCCACGGGAATACTGGAAAATGTTGATTACTAAAGAACGGTTGCCATGGAAAAGAAATAACAAATCTGTCAAAAAACATCAGGAGCGTTGGTGCTATACCTACTTTTGCATTGGTTTTTATACGCTTTATATTAGCTTCACTTGTATGTTTGTAACCGACTCCTTTGGACGCTATTTTGACCCACTTTAAACGGTCAGTTTTCATTCAAATTTTTCACACCTGTCAAAGACCGATGACAATGCAATAATTCGAAAAAAAAAAGTTGAAAATATATAATAGCGTGGAGTGCTTTTTAAGATATTATCGAAATGATAATCCTTCTTCTCATATCTGTCAATGAAATATTTATAACTATGGACCCAAGCACCCCACGATTTTATTGAAATAAAACATTTGTTTCTTATTTACACTATTAAAATTTATTTTCTATTTTTTAGTTTGGTTTTCTATATAAAGCGTGTTTTTTAGTTTTTTTAAACTATTATTTATTAATAGCCTAGATGAACATAAGATGCTTTTTTTCGCGATAAACAGTAGTCCGAGCGGACGAAGTCGCGGGTGAATGCTAGTTAGAAGTATAGAAGGTGGATTACATTATACATAGTTTATATTTATAGCGAAAAACAATCTTGTTTAACTCAGAATTGAAACATAAAAAACCGCAGCTAAATTGGTCCATTCGTTTGAAAGATACGATTATCACCCCCTTTCTCGACTCCCCACCCCCTCCTATATTTAAGACCCATCTCGATCACATCAGTTTTCATACACAAAAAAACCGCATTAAAAGCGGTCCATTCGTTTGGGAGCTACGATGCCACAGACACACACACACACACACACACACACACTGTGACACACACCCTAAACTTATAACACCCGTATCTTTGTTCGGGGGTTAATAAGGAGTACTATTGAGAATTCAGTGACTCAGCAGTACCACCGGAGATACTGAACAATATTCCCACTAGTGAGAGTGCAATATCCCACTAGTACCATCGGTGGTACTGAGCAGTGGTACTACTAGGAACAAACCTAAATTTCATGGTAAATCTCTCAATTTTGCAAGATAAGATACCTACCTAATATACTCAGCGTACGGAACCCTCTGCACGAGTCTTAAGGCCTTAACATATTGACGGACGCCGTAATATCAGCAATACCGGTCGAATTCGTGTCCTTCTGACGCTCGGACGCGTCCGAATCCGAACCATGCCGGACGCGGCAGGCAGGTGGCGGACGTCCGAGGGCCCAAGGTCAAGCCCGCGACTTACGTCCGCTAGTATGCTCAGTTTAGTATAAAATGTACTGCCAGTTCAAGTGGTTTGTTTAGGCCTTTACACAATAACATTTAAATACAAGGTATACTACGAACCAAACATAAAGGCGGCTGTGAAGTGCTCTGTTAGCGCGGTATCGCGCATCCCCTCACCCCTCCAACGCCCGCACATACCTACCTAATATTTGCTATTGCGCAGCGCTCCGCGCCAACTTCACAGCCGTCATTATGTTTGATTCGGACTCTATTAAAGTTGGAATCAGCTTGTCGGAGGGGTGAGGGGATGCGCGATACCGTGGTAACATCGCACTTCACAGCGGCCATTAAGTTTGGTTCGTACTATAAGTAGGTAGCTACAGTTTGATTGATAGTAGATTGTATCAAGCTTATGCTGGCTTCGTCCCTCGGAATACAGTTTATTGCGATAAAAAGAATCCTAGTGGTATGTCCTTCTTCAGGGTTCAAACTATCTCCGTATCAAATTTCGTCAAGATCAGTTCATCAGTTCGGTCGTGAAAACCTATGGAACAGACAGACTTAGCTATTACAATAATTAGGTATGGATGTACGTACGTTTCCCGAACAGTACAAGAATGTACCTATCCTTCTTTTCCGTGCGCTTCAGCTAGCTTGACGACCGCGCCACCGACACCGAAGCGCCGCCAGCACCGCGGGTCCTGGCTCGCAGCTTCGGTTCTTTGGGAACTGTTGACAGTATTGACACAATCACCTTAGGGCTTCACACAAGTTGAAGTGCAGTACCTACACTTCAATATCTTGCAACCCAAAACCATTATGGCGTCAGTCAAAACTACGATTTATTTTTCTGTAACGTTTGATTAATTACTCAAGAAATGTAGGCTATAGTGTCGTACTTACAGGTGATAACCGATCTTAGTATCTTTCTTCTGCTTTGCTGATTGGTTAAGACACCCTTTCATTGCACAAACCGTCATTTTTAATTGATTTTTATAACTGACCGCCGATTCGTAATACACCTTCGAGAAGAATCGGCAAGAAACTCGAAAGTGAATAATATCTGACTATGGACAAGTCGGCGCGATCGCTAAGCCTTTTAAGGCTTTGGTTGATCTTCTTCACTACGAGTGCGCCTACTTACCTTCTATTCCTAATACTTCTATGATGTCTTGTATGATAATACACACAATACAATATACACTGTTATAACACCTCATACGTATCAAAATAAATTCAATGTAACACCAAAATCGCGCACGGATAAACTGTAGAAAGAAAGTAATACGTACCTACTTATTTACTCGTAGTTAGTGTTTATACATTTGTCGAACTGTCGAAATCAATAACAAAACCTATTGTTATTGATATAAGACTCACAATTCTATGCATTCAACTAGTTAAAAGTTATTTTTTAATGCCAAGCAATTAAAGTTTATAATTGTAGCATTCAAGACAAGACCTAACAATGATCATAAATCGCTGTCAGACAACGCCAACGCCACTGAGATGCAACGTGTGCGCTTCTTTTCTAATTAACGTCATAAGCTCATACTAGAGGGCGTTAGAATAAAATAATATATGTCCGCTGGCTTAGTTGTATTAGCTATGAAGTTATGAGTTACAAAAAATAATGTGTTAAATTAATCGTTTAAACTTTTAATGATCACCTCTAAGCGAGAAGCGAGTCGGTCGTCCTTGAAATACACAGCAGCCCCCTTTGAAATAAATAATATCTCTGGCGGCCATGGCGCTGGGGACTGAGGTGCCGAGCGGCAAGTCAACCGTCTTGTTCGCTCAATGTATCGATACGTTCAATAAGCGACCTTATTTCATAGTAGCTAAGGCAAAAACGAAACTTCGTATTTGACTGTAGAGTAGGCAGTTCTCCTACTCTACAGTGGTTTGGTTTGATGCGATGGAGGAGCGGCGGCGGGGACTTTGTGTACCAACACCGCGCGCGGCGCGGCATTTGGGCTTTGCTTTTGGCGGCGAGTGAAAGGGTTGTCAGCCGTCCAGTTTTTACAGTCTCGTCCGGCCAAATATTTTCAAATAGGTAGCCGTCCGGTTTTCGTTCATAGAATAAAAATATAAATTTAAAAACTAAAAGCCGACTTAGTGTACTAAATATTCAAACGATTTGGAAGTTTAAAACTTTAGGGCCGTAGGAGTGCGATATAAATTTTTCAGTATTTAATTAAGTAGGTAAAGTGCACTCCCCCTGTTCTAAAGTTTTTAATTTCTAAAACGTTTGAATATTCTTGTTTGTGACTTTTTATTCCACTAAGACCGTAGTCGGATTTTAGTTGTTGAACGTATATTGTTAACTATGTGTTCGAATCGCAAATGTTTAAAAGTTACATCTACATTAATATTACGAGACATAAGTTCAAAAATTAAAACCCGTCTACGGTCGGGTAAAATAAGACTATGACACTCTTGCGATGAAGACGAATTGATTGATATCTCGCTTGTCAAAATCAGACCAAGTTTTTAGTTTGAAAACATAACCCTTCCTTTGCCTAGCCGTAGTCGGGTAAAAAGAAATCCTATGACACTATACATGAAGACGAATCGATTGATACCTCGCTTGTCAAAATCGGACCAAGTATTAAGTTAGAACACATAACCCTTACGTTACCTTGCCTTAGTCGGGTAAAAAAATTGCCTATGACACCATACCTGAAAACGAGTCGATTTACACCTCGCTTGTCAAAATGGATCCAATAGCGTCGACGCAGCGTGGTTCCACTACATAGATACGTAGGTACATGCATACATACATACACTGTTAAACTCATTACCCTTTCCTAAACGAAATATCAGAATCCAACAAGTACCACACATAGTACATATTATATACTATGTGTGGTACTACGCCCAGCGCGCGAGCGCATAGCGCGAGCGAAGCGTGTCCGTTTAGCTTGGGAAAATAATATTAAGTCGACTTCCTAATAAATTTAAACGGGACTTAATCGGGCTGAAAACTTAATATTTATTCAGCTCGACGTTTCGATCAAGCTGTCTTCTCGTGACCACGATCAATGCAACTTGATCGAAACGTCGAGGTTAATAAAAATTAAGTTTTCAGCGCGATTAAGTCCCGTTTACATATATAACTACGTGTTCGAATCGCGAAAGTTTAAAAGTTACAATTACTTTCGTATGTCCGGATCTCTTTTCTCCTCTACAGGTCGCATTTCTCAGCCGATCTAGACGAAAATTGGTATAAAGGTTAAATAATTTTTATAATTTTTTACTCATCGGGGAGTTTTGATTGGGTACCCAAAGAGGGGGGGGGGGGGGGCTACTGAATATCTCCACCTTATTAGATCCGATTTCGATGTTTATTTTTTTTATTTGTAAGGCAGTTACTTTAAATTGGTCTCATAAAAATTTGTTAAAGATCTGATGAGGATATTCGGCATGATGAGCAGAAAAGCTCTTCAAAATGCAGTAACATTCTCACTTTTAGGTTTCTACCAGTAGGACCCCTCACACCCCCGACCCCTTGAAGTTTATGAGTCTTAATATTTCGTAATGGCTGAAATATGTGTTTTTGTACGTTTTCAACCCGCATATCTCCGCCATTTTGAAAAATTTCAAAGAACTCAATTGCTCAATTGATGCTCACAAAATTTCACGAGAATCGGTTGAGAAATGCCACCTGTACAGGAGAACAGCCGGACAACCACCGGCCGGAAATACTAAAGCATTTTTGCCCAAGCTTAAACGGAGACGCTTGGCTCGCGCTTGGCGCTCGCTCCGTCATTGATGGTTCTGTGATGTCGCACGATGATAGTTACGGGTTTACTTTTATACACATTTAGCCTAAAAATTGTTTATTGAGAAGATGCATCTAGCATACCTATGAGCGGTTGACTGTTCATAATAGAAATTCGACTCGCCCACGATTTTATTTAAGTCTGATCAATGCTCTAGATTGAGAAGAGAGTAGTGTGATGACTGGTACCTCTACCTGGTAACTGCCTATTTTTTTTAGCTTTTAGTATATTTATCTGCATCATTATTGTTTCATTACAATAAAAAAAAACTTTATTTATTCCATTAATGGCCTGGCAGCCCTACTTGCGAAAGAAGCGATGACGGCCATTTTGTAAACACAAGCCACGTAGTCGCAGCGCGTAGCGTAGTGTATATTATTAACGTAGAATTGATTACTTCATTATGTGGCCGACCATTTCAAGAAATAGTATAACTATTTCATGAAATGGCTAGCGAAAACTGACCATATCGTTTAAACGTCAACGTTTAATGATATGTCAATGTACGTTTGGCCATATAGTGTGATATCGTGAGGATACCCACGCGGCTTTTACAGGCTTTGCAGCTACTCTTTACCAGAGTGTCATTACCAATGAGCGAGCGAGCACGTGTTTCAGTTGAATCTTTGGAGCTACTCTTTACCAGAGTGTCATTACCAATGAGCGAGCGAGCACGTGTTTCAGTTGAATCTTTGGAGCTACTCTTTACCAGAGTGTCATTACCAATGAGCGAGCGAGCACGTGTTTCAGTTGAATCTTTGGAGCTACTCTTTACCAGAGTGTCATTACCAATGAGCGAGCGAGCACGTGTTTCAGTTGAATCTTTGTCATAGTTGCCTATCGATTAGCTTGCTGCAAATTAGATAAGCGAATGTTAGTACGCAAATTAGGTTTATCTGTTTGGTATATATACCTAATAGTGTTAATGTTGTTTGTTTGTTTGTTTGTTTGTTTGTCGTATGAGGTAGTGCTGGCCTCTGATCTCAGAGTTTGTCAAGCCGCCCAAGGGCCTCTGACATGGCTTAACGACTACTATTAATCAATAACAGCCGGGACCGACCGCTTAACGTGCGCTCCGAAGCACGGAGCGATGTAAAACCGCACATAACTTAGAAAAGTCATTGGTGTTAATGATTCGATGATACAATAACACATCAGGCATTTTAGTAAGTTTAATATAAATAATTAGGTATTAACTCAGATTTGAAGAAAATGTCAGTATATTTGCTTTGGCTTCACTTTAACGTTCCTCGCGTGACATTTATGATACGTTTTTTAAAGTAAGTATTTATCTTGACTTATATCCTATACTAGCTGTGACCCGCGGTTTGCCCCACGTGCAAACCACTCCCTTTCACCCCCTTGGGACCGCATTTCAAGAAATCCCTCTCTAGGGTACTCCCCGCAAGGAATATTTCCTCCAAACAAATCTCGAGCTCCACCGGTTAGTGCGCAGTCTGTCTGTCAGGAGGTTTGTCACGGTACTGTTTTATAGGTAGGTATAATCTATACTCATAATAAATAAATAAGAACGAAATAATCTGAACAAAGAAGATAATAAAAAAAGGGGATTTAAAATAAGCTATTGAACAAGAAAATAACTTTTTTTAAATCGTGTCTAATAGTTTGTTTGTTAGTTGTCTGTATGTTTGTTTGTTAGTTGTCTGTATGTTTGTTCGTGCATCACTTTAATACTACTGGACCGATTGCGGTGCGGATTGCTTGACGAGCAATCGATAAAAAAAAATTGACGGCTGATGGAATTTTGATCAAATATTAGTATATTAGTAGTTATTATTAGTTATATTAGTATTTTAGGTATTGGAATGGTAAAATGGTAATTTTAACCACGAGAAATGACCACGCGTGCGAAGCCGCAGGCACCAGCTAGTTCACTATATGCTGCGAACGTCCATTAATGTTCATTGGTAAATCTACATCTACACTAATACACTACTTCTAATACTATAATGAGGAAAACTTTGTTTGTTTGTATGTTTGTTTGTTTGTAATTCATCTGGTCAAACCATATTATTATGATGTGGGCAGCGAATATTTTCCATTTCATGAAATGGGTCGGCCGGATCATGAAGTGATCAATTCTACGACATGGGCACGACATTTAAATTTTCTTTGTACCTATATTTTGTTTGACGTATAGTCACAGAATATATAATAGTGTATAGAGGACTTGTACTATTAGTTATTCTGTGACACGAGTGCGACGCGCACGCCGCCAGTGTGACCATCGGGAAAGCAAGTCATACATTCAAAACTAAACCCCGACTACGGTCGGGTAAAAATGGCCTATCTTGGGAATCTTGGGATGAAGACGAATTGATTGATGATTGATTGATCTGTAACTTGGTCTGATTTTGACCTCGCTTGTCAAAATCAGACAAAGTTTTTAATTTGAACACATTACCCTTCCGTTGATTCGCCGTAGTCGGGTAATACAATAACTATGACAATAATCCATACCAATATATATAAAATATTTTTCCATAAAAATTAAATGGACTTCCTAATAAAACAAATAATATGTTGTAAACAACCACTTAAATGAATAAAATAATTACAATTGAGCCAGAACAGTATCACTTTTTCGAAATTACCAACGTAATAATCCATAACAAAATATGAAAGTGAAACGTTGTCTGTTTGCTTGTTTGTTTGGGGAGGATTCACGCGATAAAGGCTGGACGGATTTCGATGAAACTTGGAAAATTAGATATATTGAAGATAGCATTTTTTTTTTGATTATTGGAGATAGCTTATAACCTAGAATAAAACATAGGGTACTTTTTATCCCGGAAAATTGTAAGTTTTCATGGGAAAATAGGAAAAATTGGTCAATGTTGTACTCGCTGTAAGAAACGGTTGCCATGGAAACGAAATAACAAGTATGTCAAAAAACTAGAGTGGTGCCACAGAATACCTAATAATACTACGTAGTGGTGCTATACCTACTTTTGCATTGGTTTTTAATATCCTAGAAGAACATAGGATGCGTGTTTCGCGATAACCAGTGGTCGCGGGGGGAAAACTAGTTATTAATATGGTTGTGCTTATTCAAAAAGACAATGTCTTAAACGGCTTAACGAGCTATATAAAATAATAAGCTTTTAAAGTGATTATCTACAAAAACTTTTTCATTTACTAGATTGCTGTATTCGTGTCAATCTGTTTGTGAACGTGTGAAAGTCAAAATCTGCTCGTGTGAGTCTCTTATTTTGTTTCTTCTACGTTTCGTGTTTTGTATGAGGGTGCGTCATAGACAACTGCATATTACTTCGTACGTAGATAGGTATGTATTAATTTTGTAAAGTTATTAGATTTAAATGATGCCTGGGTTTGGCACCGCCTTCAAAAAACTCTTTCTTATCTTATGTTGTATTTAGGCATTATTATTACGTTGGTAATTTCGAAAAAGTGATACTGTTCTGGCTCAAATGTAATTATTTTATTATTTTTAGTGGTTGTTTACAAAATAACATTTTTATTATGAAGTCGATTTAATTTTTTTTGGTTAAATATTATATTTGTTGATTTTTAGTGGCCTAAACAAACATCGGGAAGAATATTTGCCAAAGAAAATAGTAGGCACTCACTCACTTTAGTGGCCTAAACAAACATCGGGAAGAATATCTGCCAAAGAAAATAGTAGGCACTCACTCACTTTAGTGGCCTAAACAAACATCGGGAAGAATATCTGCCAAAGAAAATAGTAGGCACTCACTCACTTTAGTGGCCTAAACAAACATCGGGAAGAATATCTGCCAAAGAAAATAGTAGGCACTCACTCACTTTAGTGGCCTAAACAAACATCGGGAAGAATATCTGCCAAAGAAAATAGTAGGCACTCACTCACTTTAGTGGCCTAAACAAACATCGGGAAGAATATTTGCCAAAGAAAATAGTAGGCACTCACTCACTTTAGTGGCCTAAACAAACATCGGGAAGAATATCTGCCAAAGAAAATAGTAGGCACTCACTCACTTTAGTGGCCTAAACAAACATCGGGAAGAATATCTGCCAAAGAAAATAGTAGGCACTCACTCACTTTAGTGGCCTAAACAAACATCGGGAAGAATATCTGTCAAAGAAAATAGTAGGCACTCACTCACTTTAGTGGCCTAAACAAACATCGGGAAGAATATCTGCCAAAGAAAATAGTAGGCACTCACTCACTTTAGTGGCCTAAACAAACATCGGGAAGAATATCTGCCAAAGAAAATAGTAGGCACTCACTCACTTTAGTGGCCTAAACAAACATCGGGAAGAATATCTGCCAAAGAAAATAGTAGGCACTCACTCACTTTAGTGGCCTAAACAAACATCGGGAAGAATATCTGCCAAAGAAAATAGTAGGCACTCACTCACTTTAGTGGCCTAAACAAACATCGGGAAGAATATCTGCCAAAGAAAATAGTAGGCACTCACTCACTTTAGTGGCCTAAACAAACATCGGGAAGAATATCTGCCAAAGAAAATAGTAGGCACTCACTCACTTTAGTGGCCTAAACAAACATCGGGAAGAATATCTGCCAAAGAAAATAGTAGGCACTCACTCACTTTAGTGGCCTAAACAAACATCGGGAAGAATATCTGCCAAAGAAAATAGTAGGCACTCACTCACTTTAGTGGCCTAAACAAACATCGGGAAGAATATATGCCAAAGAAAATAGTAGGCACTCACTCACTTTAGTGGCCTAAACAAACATCGGGAAGAATATCTGCCAAAGAAAATAGTAGGCACTCACTCACTTTAGTGGCCTAAACAAACATCGGGAAGAATATCTGCCAAAGAAAATAGTAGGCACTCACTCACTTTAGTGGCCTAAACAAACATCGGGAAGAATATCTGCCAAAGAAAATAGTAGGCACTCACTCACTTTAGTGGCCTAAACAAACATCGGGAAGAATATCTGCCAAAGAAAATAGTAGGCACTCACTCACTTTAGTGGCCTAAACAAACATCGGGAAGAATATCTGCCAAAGAAAATAGTAGGCACTCACTCACTTTAGTGGCCTAAACAAACATCGGGAAGAATATCTGCCAAAGAAAATAGTAGGCACTCACTCACTTTAGTGGCCTAAACAAACATCGGGAAGAATATCTGCCAAAGAAAATAGTAGGCACTCACTCACTTTAGTGGCCTAAACAAACATCGGGAAGAATATCTGCCAAAGAAAATAGTAGGCAGTCACTCACTTTAGTGGCCTAAACAAACATCGGGAAGAATATCTGCCAAAGAAAATAGTAGGCACTCACTCACTTTAGTGGCCTAAACAAACATCGGGAAGAATATCTGCCAAAGAAAATAGTAGGCACTCACTCACTTTAGTGGCCTACACAAACATCGGGAAGAATATCTGCCAAAGAAAATAGTAGGCACTCACTCACTTTAGTGGCCTAAACAAACATCGGGAAGAATATCTGCCAAAGAAAATAGTAGGCACTCACTCACTTTAGTGGCCTAAACAAACATCGGGAAGAATATCTGCCAAAGAAAATAGTAGGCACTCACTCACTTTAGTGGCCTAAACAAACATCGGGAAGAATATCTGCCAAAGAAAATAGTAGGCACTCACTCACTTTAGTGGCCTAAACAAACATCGGGAAGAATATCTGCCAAAGAAAATAGTAGGCACTCACTCACTTTAGTGGCCTAAACAAACATCGGGAAGAATATCTGCCAAAGAAAATAGTAGGCACTCACTCACTTTAGTGGCCTAAACAAACATCGGGAAGAATATCTGCCAAAGAAAATAGTAGGCACTCACTCACTTTAGTGGCCTAAACAAACATCGGGAAGAATATCTGCCAAAGAAAATAGTAGGCACTCACTCACTTTAGTGGCCTAAACAAACATCGGGAAGAATATCTGCCAAAGAAAATAGTAGGCACTCACTCACTTTGGTGGCCTAAACAAACATCGGGAAGAATATCTGCTAAAGAAAATAGTAGGCACTCACTCACTTTGGTGGCCTAAACAAACATCGGGAAGAATATCTGCCAAAGAAAATAGTAGGCACTCACTCACTTTGGTGGCCTAAACAAACATCGGGAAGAATATCTGCCAAAGAAAATAGTAGGCACTCACTCACTTTAGTGGCCTAAACAAACATCGGGAAGAATATCTGCCAAAGAAAATAGTAGGCACTCACTCACTTTAGTGGCCTAAACAAACATCGGGAAGAATATCTGCCAAAGAAAATAGTAGGCACTCACTCACTTTAGTGGCCTAAACAAACATCGGGAAGAATATCTGCCAAAGAAAATAGTAGGCACTCACTCACTTTAGTGGCCTAAACAAACATCGGGAAGAATATCTGCCAAAGAAAATAGTAGGCACTCACTCACTTTAGTGGCCTAAACAAACATCGGGAAGAATATCTGCCAAAGAAAATAGTAGGCACTCACTCACTTTAGTGGCCTAAACAAACATCGGGAAGAATATCTGCCAAAGAAAATAGTAGGCACTCACTCACTTTAGTGGCCTAAACAAACATCGGGAAGAATATCTGCCAAAGAAAATAGTAGGCACTCACTCACTTTAGTGGCCTAAACAAACATCGGGAAGAATATCTGCCAAAGAAAATAGTAGGCACTCACTCACTTTAGTGGCCTAAACAAACATCGGGAAGAATATCTGCCAAAGAAAATAGTAGGCACTCACTCACTTTAGTGGCCTAAACAAACATCGGGAAGAATATCTGCCAAAGAAAATAGTAGGCACTCACTCACTTTAGTGGCCTAAACAAACATCGGGAAGAATATCTGCCAAAGAAAATAGTAGGCACTCACTCACTTTAGTGGCCTAAACAAACATCGGGAAGAATATCTGCCAAAGAAAATAGTAGGCACTCACTCACTTTAGTGGCCTAAACAAACATCGGGAAGAATATCTGCCAAAGAAAATAGTAGGCACTCACTCACTTTAGTGGCCTAAACAAACATCGGGAAGAATATCTGCCAAAGAAAATAGTAGGCACTCACTCACTTTAGTGGCCTAAACAAACATCGGGAAGAATATCTGCCAAAGAAAATTAAAACCAAGGATGAATAAAACCTACCATAACAACAACTGAATTAGTTTTGACCATTTTCCATGATTTTGTTGTTGAGTTCCTGTGACTACCTTCCGGCTCCATCATCAGACCCTGGATACCACATAACACCAGAGAACTCACCAAGACAAACCAAATGAGCACGAACTCGAAGAGATTCCATCATCCGATTGTGCCGTTTATTTTACTACCACTAGTACTACTACTACTACTATTACTACTACTACTACTTCTACTACTACTACTGTAGTTTTTAATTGTCATCAGAACTACACGCAGGTGCAAAACATCAGCATCTTTGGACGGCTTTAAATTGTTCAAAATTGACTTGCAATCCAGTCCTAAACATTATAACACAGTGAATTAAATTAAAGCTTGTTTAAAGCTACTAAACCAATTTTGATGAAAATTATACAGTACCACACTAGCCGCCTTCTTACTCAAGTAAAAACAATCATCTAATTCCTGAGAGAAATTATAACCGGAGAGGCCAAGCGTACGCGTTCCCTTCTGCTGAGGTACATGACCGCTCCCTTCTGCCGAGGTACATGACCGCTCCCTTCTGCCGAGGTACATGACCGCTCCCTTCTGCCGAGGTACATGACCGCTCCCTTCTGCCGAGGTACATGACCGCTCCCTTCTGCCGAGGTACATGACCGTTTTGATCGTGTCCGTTTATAAAAACTAGTTTTCACGATCGTTCGCCATGTCGCATTCACATCTGTCGCTATAAGGAGCTCACCAAAAATGGTTTGTTGCAGTGGCGTAGCTAAGTAACCAAAGGCCCTGGTACAGAATAACTATTGGGGCCCTATTTATATATATATAAATAAATAATATAAATATAAATATATATATATAAATAATATATATATAATAATATATATAAATATACATATATTTATATTTCAAATGGAAAATAATATAAATATTTATATTATTTTCCATTTGAAATGTAATTCAAACATAAAATGAAACATTAATAAAATAATAAACGCCATAATATTAGTAATTTTAATAGAAGAGAAAATGGTTAAATAAAAATAATGACAAATGACAATCTTGACATCTGAAAAAAATGCCATCAATAAAACAAGCCATCTGTGTGACGCAAATCAATAAACTTTGAAAAACGTGAATTTGGCCAATTTAAAACTTGTTACAACGCCATAATCACGTACGATCATTTGTATGGAAAGTGGTCTCACTTGGTTGGCTGCCCTTAATGACACTCTGCTGTCTGTCTGTCCGTCTGTCACGGGTCTCAAACTCATAGACGGAATAAGGTACAGACTTGAAATTTTGATATTTTGTGTAAAATATTGGTCCAAAACCGAATATTTAATTAAAAATACAATTAAATTCTTTTAATTCTTTTTCAATTATTTTTCCATACATGAAAAAGGAGAAAACAAATAAAAATACAATCTTAGCCTAGCTTGTGAAGTATCGTCGACTAGAACTCATTGAGTAGAGTACAAATATATTTTTTTATCTTTAAAATAAACAAATGGGGGGCCGTCAAAGTTGTCAGTTTTAGACCATTTTTTGTTACTAGGTCTATCTGAAAAACTAAACTTGTTAGGAATTTGGATTTATGTATATTAAGCATTATATGCTGTACTTTAAGGTAGATTGTCTCGCTTATGGCGGGAAATTTAAATTTTAACAATTTTTTCCGTTTTTGCAGGAATACCGGGTTACTATTGTAAATAGCAGTGGGATTTGTGACAATCCTTAATTATTTTTCACGTTATTTCATAGAGATATTTACCACAAAGCACGTGATTGCATAATTAAGACCTGAAATCACTTAATTCATCAGTTTTACGGGTTTCCGATTAATTCGTTTAAACCGGTGAAAAAAAAAAAAAACATCTATGAAACATAAAGTCAAGAATTATTGAAGATTATCGCGAATTCTACTCTTATTTACAATAGTTACCTGGTCTAGCTTCAAAAACAAAAAAACTGTTCTAAATTTAAATTTCCTGCCACAAGCGAGATGTTCCACCTTAACAACAAATAATGAAAACGCCTATTAATATTGTAGTTTGTAAGCTGTGACCAAAATAAACAAACATTTTTTCTATCAGTGTTTTTTACAGAACCCTCTGTATGCAAGTCTGACTCGCTCTTGGCCGCTTTTTGGACTTTACCTAACCACTTTTTAATAAATCGGCAAAGTCTAGATTGGGTAAGTATCTAATTATTCCGAAATCTGTTAGCCATTATAATAGCTTCTTCCGTTTATTCTTGCCCTAACCCGCTAAATCTGACGGGGAATCCTTCAAGTTGGCAAAACTGCACAAACAACAGAAATAATTCAGGGGAATTCCCTACAAGTTATGAATTTCTTTTAACTGAGTTGCCACAATTAAACTCGTGTTGCTATCTGTTATATTTATATTCTTATATTTAAATTTTAGAATGTTTGAGGTTTAGCTGGTCAGGTTCAGAGGGCCCCCTGAGCTTGAGGGCCCCGGTGCACGGCACCGCCTAGCCCTCCCATAGCAACGCCACTGGTTTGTTGTACTGTGTTTTCTTGTAAAAGACGATCGGAAACATCAAATTTAAGTAAACACGGAGTTTCTTATCACACGTAAGTAATTTAAGTAAACACGGAGTTTCTTATCACACGTAAGTAATTTACTACACAAATAAGGTATCAAATTCACCGTAAAATACAATTTGTTATTACAAGCTTATGACAGAATAACGATACGTAATTTCTTAGTACGGGGGGCTAGTGATGTGACAACAAGGAACGAATGAACGCATAATATTAATTCTTTTTATTAAAGTGATTCATTATACTAACGAATAATAATAATTCTATTTTAATATACTCTATATGAATTACATTACTCTAATTTCATTGTTGAATTGAACAAGTAGCTCAAGCAAATTAATCCCTACTAATAAAAATGTGAAAGTGTTGGTTTGTTAAACTTTCACACTTATACCGCAAAATGGATTTTGATAAAATTTGAAATGGAGGTAGCTTATACCCTGGAATAACACATAGAACACTTATCATCATCATCATCATCATCATCATCATCATCATCACTCACGCAGGTGGAACAAATTTTTATTTAGATGCCCCCCCCCCCCCTCATATTCGGCGTTATGAGCAGAATAGCTCCTCAAAATGCAGAGAATTGTTCACTTTTAGGTTTCTACCAGTTGAATCAGCCCTTCACCTACTAGGTAGGGATTTATGGAGCATCTTGGTTACTATTGATAGTTTTACAATAAGGTAACTAGATGGCGCTACTGTGCATCGCTAGACAGTTTGCAAAAAGTTTGTGTTCGCGTGGTCTACAGCTCTCAAAGCCACTAGTTTTACATTGCGTAAGGATAGGTATTTGCTTTTATATCATAACATTTGAATATAAAACTTTTGACAATTGTAATGACAATTATCTTAAATTGTCATTACAATTGTTTTAGTAGAATTTTTCTACAGATTTACGAAAGATCCTATCTTTAAAAACATATGGATCTTTGTTTGCCACAGACGCGATGGTTGGATTCCTACAAGAACAAGTGCTATTTGCTCCGACCCTTCAAGTTTGCATTAATTTTATTGTTCCGCGCGGACGAGAAAGCTAGTACTGAATAATATCGTTTTATTGATATTAGGGATAAATAAAAGTATCCTAAATGTTAATCCAGTACATCAGCTATGATACTGCCAAGTTGCATCAAAATCAGTCTGGTAGTTTCAGCGCGATGCGTGTTCAAAGAGACAGACAGACAGGCAGATAGACAGACAAAAAATAAAAAAATAACCTTTTTGCACTCGATTTTGAAGTTTATCTCAATCAAAATTTTCAAAAAATATTTAATGTACAGATTTAGCCCAGTTACAGTTTTATTATAGTATAGATAGAAGATAATGCAAAAATAAATGTAATTGTTTTTTTTTTAGAAACCCGAAATAAATATCAACTCAAGAGGCGAAAATTATGTCTTTGGTATTACACAATCATTAACCATGAATGGCACCTTCGGAATCACAGTTGCACACTGATCAACAACATATAAATTACTTTCAAGCAAGAGAAGATTTAATTTGAACACCCTTACTTTGCATTGCCGTAGTCGGGTAAAAAAATATAGCCTAGGTAGGTATGCTATGACACTATACCCGAAGACGAATCGATTTACATTTACACCTCCCTTGTCAAAATCGATCCAATAGGGGCGACGTTATGGTGGCACATCCAAATAACCACATACATACATAGACTGGTAAACTCATTACCCTTCCCTTTCTTTGCCGTAGTCGGGTAAAACCAGTCAGATCTCTAGAATAATTTACTTCTTTACTACATAGGTACTAAATCGATTTGACAGTTGAAACAAATCGCGAGTTTTTCTATAGAAGTAGTAAGTACCTACCTATAGTTGGGTTGTAATGAACACAACACGCGACACTGCTCTGCCGGCCTCACAGAGCGCCGCAAGCAGGCCTACCTACCTATGCGAAGCGCTACATGTACACATCGCCACAGAGTAAACAATAGTACAAGTCCCAGGCGACGAGTTCGGTATGTACCTGAGCCACAGAATTAATAATAGTACAGACAACGCGAGCCCGAGGCACAGAATAAACAATAGTACAAGTCCCAGGCAACGAGTTCGGTATGTACCTACACCGCAGAATAAATGATAGTACAAGTCCCAGGCGACGAGTTCGGTATGTACCTACGCCACAGAATAAACAATAGTACAAGTCCCAGGCAACGAGTTCGGTATGTACCTACGCCACAGAATAAATGATAGTACAAGTCCCAGGCGACGAGTTCGGTATGTACCTACGCCACAGAATAAACAATAGTACAAGTCCCAGGCAACGAGTTCGGTATGTACCTACGCCACAGAATAAATGATAGTACAAGTCCCAGGCGACGAGTTCGGTATGCACCTACGCCACAGAATAAATGATAGTACAAGTCCCAGGCGACGAGTTCGGTATGTAGTATGTACCTTCGCCTTTTACACTTATTACAAACAGAAGGCAGGTAGTTACACAGAGAGTAGGTGTTGTACCATTATTTATTTTGTGTCTGTGGTTAGTTATATTGACAGACTGATTTTAGGTACCTATATTTAAGCTATGGAAGTTTGAATCTAAAATCCTATCGGTGAGGTACTTGTCACTAATGTAGATACCTACTGCTTTCTGTAGACGCAATTATAATGTTAAATAATGCATGTCATGTATTGTTCAACTAACTAGATTAGTTATGTACCTAGTTTAGATTTAGGCACTGTGTGGGTGGAGGAACATACATAGGTACATACATACATACACTACTAGTGACGCGTCCCGGCTTCGTACAGGCAAACATTAAATAGATATACCTACTTTAATCTTCTAAGGGTAAGAGATATTTTCTGAGATACCTAATTGTGGACAGACAGACACACGCGTTCGGTGACTTTCTTTTATAATAAGTAGGTAGGTAGTAATACGCTGTTAAAATCATAACTCTCTTTTCGTAGTAGGGTATATAAGTGACAAGCTTGAATGCACGTACCTAACAGCCAAAGAACACCACATGGTAGGTAGTAGATATCTACCTACTTAGTTTCGTAGTCGGGTATATAAGCGACAAGCTTGAATGCACGTAACAGCCAAAGAACACCACATGGTAGGTAGTAGATATCTACCTACTTAGTTTCGTAGTCGGGTATATAAGCGACAAGCTTGCTCGTAACAGCCAAAGAACACCACATGGTAGGTAGTAGATATCTACCTACTTAGTTTCGTAGTCGGGTATATAAGCGATAAGCTTGAATGCACGTAACAGCCAAAGAACACCACATGGTAGGTAGTAGATATCTACCTACTTAGTTTCGTAGTCGGGTATATAAGCGACAAGCTTGTTGAATGCACGTAACAGCCAAAGAACACCACATGGTAGGTAGTAGATATCTACCTACTTAGTTTCGTAGTCGGGTATATAAGCGACAAGCTTGCTCGTAACAGCCAAAGAACACCACATGGTAGGTAGTAGATATCTACCTACTTAGTTTCGTAGTCGGGTATATAAGCGACAAGCTTGTTGAATGCACGTAACAGCCAAATAACACCACATGGTAGGTAGTAGATATCTACCTACTTAGTTTCGTAGTCGGGTATATAAGCGACAAGCTTGTTGAATGCACGTAACAGCCAAAGAACACCACATGGTAGGTAGTAGATATCTACCTACTTAGTTTCGTAGTCGGGTATATAAGCGACAAGCTTGCTCGTAACCGCCAAAGAACACCACATGGTAGGTAGTAGATATCTACCTACTTAGTTTCGTAGTCGGGTATATAAGCGACAAGCTTGCTCGTAACAGCCAAAGAACACCACATGGTAGGTAGTAGATATCTACCTACTTAGTTTCGTAGTCGGGTATATAAGCGATAAGCTTGAATGCACGTAACAGCCAAAGAACACCACATGGTAGGTAGTAGATATCTACCTACTTAGTTTCGTAGTCGGGTATATAAGCGACAAGCTTGTTGAATGCACGTAACAGCCAAAGAACACCACATGGTAGGTAGTAGATATCTACCTACTTAGTTTCGTAGTCGGGTATATAAGCGACAAGCTTGCTCGTAACAGCCAAAGAACACCACATGGTAGGTAGTAGATATCTACCTACTTAGTTTCGTAGTCGGGTATATAAGCGACAAGCTTGTTGAATGCACGTAACAGCCAAATAACACCACATGGTAGGTAGTAGATATCTACCTACTTAGTTTCGTAGTCGGGTATATAAGCGACAAGCTTGCTCGTAACAGCCAAAGAACACCACATGGTAGATAGTAGATATCTACCTACTTAGTTTCGTAGTCGGGTATATAAGCGACAAGCTTGCTCGTAACAGCCAAAGAACACCACATGGTAGGTAGTAGATATCTACCTACTTAGTTTCATATAAGGATGACTGAAAGAGATTGCTTTTAGCGATAAGATTGGTCTGTTTCTTTTCCTTGGTGTTTCAATAAAGAGTTATCTATCTGTCTACCTAGCTAGGTAGGTATCTAGTTTCCATCAGGTACTCATTTGCACAATGACCTTCCTTTCCCGAGTTGAGCTTATTTAGGTAGGTACCTATTCTGTGCTTGAGCGGGCTTCGCCACAGTATAGAAAATAACTAACAAACCGACAAATGACGATGGTACAAACAAACCGTTTAGGTATTATAATAAACATGTATTACGGTTCCGTAATCAAACAAGGAACCCTCATAGTTTCGTCATGTCCGTCTGTAGGGCGCAGCCATTTGAATCTAAAACATTAACACATACAAGGAAACCTATAAAGAGTCTGTGGTCCGCACCACCGCTGTACTACTGAGTACCTGAAGTCTCATTAGTACCCCTTTTAATTAAATAATTGAATGATAGCACAAGCAAGCACAAGTGACTTACGTAGTTGCTCCAATGCTCTTGATGTTTTTTTACAGATTTGTTATTTCGTTTGCATGGCAACCATAGACCATTCTGTGATGACAACCGTTCCTTCCAGTAATCAACATTTTCCAGTTTTCACGTGGAAACTAACAATTTTCCGGGATAAAAAGTATCTTATGTTTTATTCCAGGGCATAAGCCATCTCCATTCCAAATTTCATCAAAATCTGTCTAGCCGTTATCGCGTGAAAGCTCCCCAAACAAACAAACAAACAAACAAACAGACAAAATTTCACTTTTATATATTGCATGGATTGAGAGAAACCTAATATACCCATCGTACGGAACCCTCTGTACGAGTCTTACTCGCACTTGTCCGGTTTTTAAACCTCAATTAAAACCTGCACTACACTGCTCGCGAAGTTGCTTCGACAAAGTACGGTTCGAATTAGACCGAAGTCTGTGAACGAAGTTCGAAGTACGTGACTACACTACACACTCGTGCAACTTCGCGAGGAGCTCAGTCTCCCGGCGCCCGCAAGCTATGCATCATGGATAATGTTCGAATGACAGCTGCTTTTGCAGTGTTTTTTTCTCGCGTATTATATCTACGTGCGTAAATACCACAAGAAAAAAATATTTAATAATGGTGGATGATTGCAATGCACCGGAACAGAACTATGTTATTAGAATAAACAAGGCACAATAAATTTTAACATTACCTTTAATAATTTTTTATCACTATCATATGAAGTAAGCCGAGTAGTGTAGTGAGACGCTTCGTTTTAGAACTTCGGGACGCTTCGAGGCCTTTGACTCGGGCGCAAAAACCGACAACAATCGGAAGTCACCCGAGGCGAGCCAAGGTTGCACGAAGCGAACTTAATTAGTGTTATTACTTAATTGACCGAGCGGGCGCGAAGCGTCTCCGTTCTAGACGTAACTTGGTATACAGGTTAATAAACGAATTTTTAGTATTTTTTAGTCGTCACGGATTCTTGATTGGGTGTACTTCCTCCAAAAACGGGCAAGAAGGAGGCTACTGAATAACTCCGCCTTATTAGATCCAATTTCGATGGTTCTTTTTTATTTGAACGGTAGTAACTTTAAATTAGTCTCAGAAAAAATTGATGAAGATCTGTTAAGGATCTTCGACGTGATGAGCAGAATAGCTCCTCAAAATGCAGTAAATTTCTCACTTTAAGGTTCTTTCTACTAGGTGGAAACAGCTCTTTGCCTACTAGGTACGGATTGATGGAGCACCTTGGTTATCTGTTAGTTTTACATAAGGTAACTAGATGGCGCTACTGTGCATCGATAGATTGTTTGCAAAAAAAGTACGTGCGCGCGAGCGTTCTACAGCTCACAGAGCCACTAGTTTTAAGGCATTAGCAGATATGTATATAGGTATGGATGTACTTACATTTCCCGGACAGTACAAGAAAGTACCTATTCTTCTTTCCCGTGTGCTTTTACAGCTCAACTTGACGACCGCGCCGCCAGCACCGCGGGTCCTTCGGCTCTTTGGGAACTGTTGACTCAGCTCCTTAGAGCTGCACTGCAGTACGCGCGTCTAAACCGAGCGGGCGCGACGATCGTGCGAGCGAACGGAACGTGCAGCGACATTGGCAACTACCGGTCGAATGAGCGCGCTGCGCGACGCGAAGCCACGCCACGAAGCGACACTGAAAGGAAGGCGGCGGCGGCGCCCTTTGTATTATATGTTGCCGTTAGCGTACAATTTACACATTTATCGTACCTTTTTAGCCTTCCATGTGTAATTTGTAAAATCTTGACTTAGCATACCTTTTTTGAAACCGCCGTCTAAAAGTGATATGAACGCTGCTTATACTCACCTACGGAACGTAAAGTACAAGTAGGTGGTTACATGTTAATAACCTTGCATATTTGTGTTACGACAGAGCTAACACGTTACATCTCCCTTGCTCTAGTAATACTCCATCGAATATAAATACAATTAGTGATATCGTCATTGTAGTACTCCCATAGACAACTGCATATTACTCCGTTACTCTGTATTACGAGCAAGCTGCAATGGTTACCTATTCGTTTTCGCCAGAATGTACATATCCTTTCTCTGGTCTATAGTATCCTCTTTATTTCTTTCACTCCACTATACATAAAAGAACGTTTTGAGTTCATCCAAATTTTACACTGCCATTCGTTGAGCTCTTCCAGAACTCTCCAACTTAAAATTCCTATCCCTACTTCCCAGTTCTACAGTAAATCCTTTACAATACAAGCTGTCCGATTGTGGAATGCACTGCCGCTCGATACCCAACGCGCTAAATCCTCACCTATTTTTACACGACTGCCCAAAAAAATGAGTGTTATGTTTTTAGCATTCATGTATGTTTGTATGTGAGTTTCTTAATTCCACCATAACTTTTAAATGCCTGAACAGATTTAGACGTATGGGGTATCGTTAGATCCCTTACATCCCCCGAGTAATATAGGCTATATATTTTATGAAAACATTCAGTATGGCGCATTTACAAACTCAAAATACACATTTTTTTTGGTCAAAGCTTTTTTTTGGTAGGGTCGGCGTGTTTTTTTAGCTTTTAAGCGAGTTTTTTAAAATATGGTGAAATGTTACTCTATAACCTTATCCAAACTCTGATATAAGGTTATATAGTGAAAGGCCGAGAAACCCGATACCGTGTTGGGACTGCTGGACGCCCTCCCGGTAATAAAGTAAGTTGCCGAAATTGAGGGTCATCGTATCCTCTCCCTCTCTTCGGACTTCTGATAACCCTATAATACTCCAGCGTAACTTACTTACTACTTCTTCCAGCTCTATCAACTTCTCATCGGTCCTCAAGGTGCGTGCGTTATAAGTTGCCAGGTCCAGAGATTGTGGGGGTTGGTAGCTGGGTCTCTGCCGGAGATTCTTAGCACCCCCTGCTCCGCCATTACCATGGCTGCTACCGGTGCCAGGAATAACGGATCCGCCGGGGACTGGGGGCCGTCTTTGTGGTCTATCATATTCGGGGGTTTGCCATAGTCACCACGCTTGGCAGGCGGATTGGTGACTGCAGTGTAGCAAAAATGTGCTTGGAGGACGCTGCTGCCCATCTTGCGGTGTATAATCTCTTAGTCGCCTCTTACGACATCCACGGGAGGATTGGGAGGGGTCTTATTCTAAGCCGAGATCGCCACGGCAACGCACGTCTGGGCATGAGAAATGGCGATGAACTGAGAGTATCCAAACTGCCCCAGTTTGGATTTGAACAGCGGAACCAAAGGGGTCAGCGATTGGCCGACTTCATGGAAAAGGAAGGACTCTTTATGATGAATCCCTTTTTCAAGAAGCAAAGAAGAAATGGACGTGGCTGCACCCCGGCGGTCATAAATACGAGTTAGATTGCATTTTGACGACCAATAAGCATATATTCAATGATGTCTCAGTGATCAACAGGGTTAAGACCGGAAGTGATCACTGCATGGTAAGAGGCTCATTGAATATAAACGTAAAGCTGGACAGGTCTCGTTTGATGAGTCACTCTTGCCCAAGTCAAGTCTAATTCTAAAACCCCGAGAGCTTTCAGTTGGAGCTCCAAAATCGCTTCCAAATCTTTACCGAATGCAATACAGTGGACGACCTAAACAATGGGCTGGTGGAAATTGTCCACGCGGTCGTATCCGAGTTCTTTAAGACCCCCGCAAAAATAGAACACAGAAACTCTCTAAGCATACACTCAAACTTACGTCAGAACGAGGCGAGATGAGGCTGCAGACTTCAGTGGATATGTCGAGTTACTGCTTGCTTAATAAACAGATCTCCAAGTCAATTCCTTTTTGTATGCATCTTATTTATATGATTTAGGATATTGCTTTAAACACGCGAGTTTTCTTATGTACGCAGATGACACCAAAGTATACATGAAAATTAGGGATCAAACAGATTGTACAAACCTTCAAGCTGATCTCAACAGAATGGGACAATGTTACCGTATAGGATAATCGTATAGGAATAAATATAAATAAGTGCCATTACATTTCTTTTACGCGGTAAAAGAACATTAACAATTATGCTTATGAAATAGATAATGTTAAAATAAAAAAGTGGAATCTGTTAGAGACCTTGGTGTCATTGTAGATGCAAAGTTATCATTTTCAGAGCACGTTGCTATGATTGTCAGCAAAGCTTATAAAAGTCTGGGGTTTGTGCTAAGGGTGAGTCGCCCCTTTTCTGATTTGAGTTGCTTGAAATTGTTGTATTATTCGTATGTAAGAAGCATTTTGGAATATTGTAGTATTGTTTGGAGCCCTAGTTACATTAAATATACTCAAAGTCTTGAAAACATTCAGCACGAGTTTATTAAGCATTTAAATTTTCGATGTTACAATAATGTAATGGATTATCGGGAATCTTGCAGCTATCATCACCTAACAACACTTAAAAATGTCTTTTCTGCATGGTATATGTAATGGTCAAATCGATTGTTTTGAACTCTCGCGGAAATTTTTAAGATTCTGCTGTCCAAAAACACGAGGCATACGAAGCTGTTTGCAGTTTCTCAGTCTCACACAAATTATGCTCATAATTCAGTCGTTAATAGACTGCAACGAAATTATACAAACAGAAAGAAAGACACGATTAACAAAAATATATTGTTCAATACCTTTTTTAAGCACCCAAGAGCATTTTTGTCATTTGAATTCATTTAGTAGTTTGGGTGCAATGCGCGGTCAAGATACGGACAAACAGACAGACGAAATTAAAAAGTAAAATAGCTAGTCTTCAGTATCGAATATAGAGAACCATTCAAAAAAAAAATTTTTATTACTTAAATTATAACATAACTTTGGACCCATATCCCGCAGAAACCCTTTACTTTTTCGGGATAAAACGTATCCTAAATTTTAACCCATCATATAACTTAACAGTGCCAAGTTGCATCAAAACCCGTCCATGAGTTTCAGCGTGGTATGTGTTCTTTTAAATAAGTTTCAACCCCTATCCTGCGAGAACCCGTAAATTTTTGGAGATGTAATGTATCCTATGTCCTCGTTGTATGAACTCAAATCATACCAAGTTTCATTTGAATTCATCCAGTAGTTCCGGCGGCGTGATGCGCGGCTAAGATACAGACTGACAGACTTACAGACAAAAATGAAAAAACATACAGTTTAGGCTTCATTATCGAAAATAGAGTAAATTACAAAAAAAAACACTATATTTTTTATGTACGGAATTTGGACCCATATCCCACAGAAACCCTTTATTTTTTCGGGACAAAATGTATGCATAATTTTCACCTATCTTATAAACTATGTCTGTGCCAAGTTGCATCAACATCCGTCCAATAGTTTCAGCGTACTACTACTACGTGTTCTTTTAAATAATTTTCCACCCCTATCCTGCAGGAACACTTAATTTTTTCGGGATGAAAAGTATACAATGTCCTACTTCGAAGTATGAACTCAAATCATACCAAGTTTCATATAAATTCATTCAGTAGTTTCGGCGTGATGCCTAGCCAAGTTACATACAGACAGACAGACAGACAAAAATGAAAAAAAAAACAGTTTTGCCTTCAGTATCGAATCAAGAGTACGTTCCAAAAAAAATATTCAACATATCTTCAATGTACAGAATTGGACCCGTTACAGTTTTATTATAAGTATAGATAAATAAAATGTAAATCCTTATTTGGCTGTAGGATTAACTTAGTATGTAACACTATTTTTTAAGTTTTTAAGAGCTGTAAATTTTTGAAAAAAAAAGAAAAAAAAATGCGACACGATTTGCGTTCCTATAATACCACTTGTATTAAGAACGCAATAGAGCGGAACAAGGGCTCCAAAGTGTTCACAAGAGATCTGTCTATTGGGCAAAGCCTGTTGACGAAGCTGAAAACCGACAATGGCAGCATCGTTTCGTCGAAGCCAGAGATTTTGAGTGAGCTCGAGAAGTTCTATGGACAATTATACACCTCATCGCGTAGTCCTCCTAACACGACTAGCGATGCAAGAGCCCGTTTGACTCAACATTATGCCGAAGATATCCCGGACGTCAGCCTATACGAGATCATAATGTCTCTCAAACAGCTTAAGAGCAACAAGGCACCAGAGGAGGACGGAATAACGAAAGAGCTAGGTGGAACACCGGTACTTAGTCCTTCAGAAGCTGTTTAACTCCGTCATCCTCGAGGGTACTACGCCAGAGGCGTGGCACAGGAGCGTAGTGGTTTTGTTCTTTAAGAAAGGTGATAAAACCCTCTTGAAGAATTATAGGCCCATTTCTTTGCCGACCTGTGTGCCTTATTGTAACAGCCATTTTCCTTGTTGCAATCAAATTTTCATTTTAGCGCGCACTTAGTGTGGCGCGAGACTAGATGTTGCTTTGAAAATCTGATTGCAATAAATCGCACGAGTACACTGCAGTCGGTGAAAACGAAATAGCGTATTCGGTCCTAAGTACTGGTGGCCTGGTAAGTAGCTCTTTCTCGCTCTATGGATCTAATTTCAACCACAATTACGTACGAATTTGTTTGTTTTTATCGTGGATTTTTCCACAAGCCAAGAGTATTTTTTTATGTGTACCTAACCTATCATAAAACAGCGAGTTTTTTTTATGTGATTAAAGATTCAATAAAGGTACGTACCATGGCTTAACTTTAACTGTTTCCTCTTAATGAGAGCGCTGAAGGTTTTATGAAATAAGTAACTTTTTTTAAATGCGCTGATAATACTGGTAGTTGCATCACGCCTAGAATACAAACAATAGGTCATAGGTCTCTCAGTCCAGCACTCGACGAGTCAACATCAACCGAAGATGCCTCGTGCAGAGGCGAAACACGTGTCGTATTGATGTCAGACGTTTGGTATTTGGATCGAGGTATATGTTTTTTATTGTGTTTTTTTATATTATATGTATTTGAATATATAAGTGTTTCGATACTTGTATTTGGGTAGGGTTTGTTTAGCTTGGGGGTTTTTTATTGTGTATATATATTTATATATATTATTTGTATATAAGTGTTTTTTCTGGCCTCCAGGCCTTAGCTTTTCTTTCATTTATATTTTTCATTAGTTCAATCTGGGGTAGGGTTTTGTTTAGCGTGGGGTTTTACTTGTGTTAATTTTACCATTTATCATTTGTCTGACTTACAGTTTTGGCGGAAGTAAGCTACATATTATTATTTAGTTCATTTTTTTACAAACAATAGGACTTGCGAGTAGTAAAGTAAGTGAGTGATACACATTTCTACCCCAAAATGTACCTTTTTCAGCGCTGTACCTTTTGAGAACTAGTTGTGGCATCACTTTATATCTCTGTGTCGCCGGCGCTGCTGCGGTGCCGAGCGGACCCGTCTTCTTCGGTGAATCTGTTTAATATAGCGATACGTGCAATAAGCGACCTTATTTCTTAACTCGTAAGGTAAAAACGTATCTTCGTATTTCGATTGTTAGAGTAGGACAACTAGTGGTTTGGTTTGATGCGATGCGGGAGCGGCGGCGGAGTCTTTGTGTAGCTACACCGCGCGCGGCTTGTCTTTGATTGTTAGAGTAGGACAACTAGTGGTTTGGTTTGATGCGCTGCGAGAGCGGCGAGGGCTTTGAGTAGCTGTGGTGTACCTACACCGCGCGCGGCTTGCCTTTGTGCCTTTGCTTTTGGCGGCGCGTGAATAGGGTTGTCAGGCGTACAGGTTATTACAGTCTCTTCTGGCCATAATATACCCGTCCGGTGTTTGTTCATCCATAGCAATATATAAATGTGTCTGTTTGTTTGTTTGGGGAGCTTTCACGCGGTAACGGCTGGACGGATTTTGATGAAATTTGGAGTATAGATAGCTTATACCCTGGATTAAAACATAGGATTTTAATATTAGGATTTTTATCATGAAAAATTGAAAGTTTTTACGGTAAACTGGAAAAACAGGAAAAATATTGATTAAACGCTGTAAAAAATGGTTGCCATGGAAATGAAATTACGGGTATTTCAAAAAACATCAAGAGCATTGTTGCTGTACCTACTTTTGTATTGGTTTTTGATATCTTAGAAGTACATTTGATGCTTATTTTCGCGATAAGCAATAGCCCGCGCGGACGAAGTCGCGGGCGGGAACGTTAGTAGCAAAATATAGGTATACTTATATAAGTAGTGTACCTAACTGAAATAGCAGGAACCAACTAAAAGCACATATTATTAATTGAATTAGATTTCTTAATTGCTGTACAACTCGTATATATGTAACTTGTGTACACTGAAGTAACAAGTCAATAATATTATAAAAACTATAAACCCGACTGCAAACAAAATTATTGAATACGAGCTGACCATCCGCAGAAATAATCACACTAATATTATAAAGACGAAAGTTTGTATGTATGGAAGGGTGTGTGTGTGTGTATGCGTATATGTTTGTTACTTCTTCACGATTAAACGGCTTAAAGGATGTGGATGAAATTTGGTACGGGGAAGCTTATACCCTAGATGAACACATAGGCTACTTTTGGAAAATGTATGGATCCTGAAGGACGCGGGTGAAACCGTGGGGCGCAGCTAGTACTTATATTTATTTTTTACTTACATATTTTACTTTAAATTTAGTAGTTGTAATTGTAACATTAGACTATTATATTTACATTACCTAACTTAAATAATCAAAAATTTTAAATTTTATAATAAGCTTTGCAACTGTTTAGTTATAAGAATAAATACACATTTTTGAAATGGCGATAAACTGTAGTCCACGCGAACGAAGTCACGGGCGGGAAAACTATTATATCCTATAGCACTCTCGTGATCAAGAAAAATCCAATGATACCTCATGTATCGAACTCCCTCAAACTGTTTAGGGAGCTAAGAAACGTACATATATACATACAACCCAAGCACATAACCCTAAATCCAATGATACCTCATGTATCGAACTCCCTCAAGCTGTTTAGGGAGCTAAGAAACGTACAAATATACATACAACCCAAGCACATAACCCTAAATCCAATGATACCTCATGTATCGAACTCCCTCAAGCTGTTTAGGGAGCTAAGAAACGTACATATATACATACAACCCAAGCACATAACCCTAAATCCAATGATACCTCATGTATCGAACTCCCTCAAGCTGTTTAGGGAGCTAAGAAACGTACATATATACATACAACCCAAGCACATAACCCTAAATCCAATGATACCTCATGTATCGAACTCCCTCAAGCTGTTTAGGGAGCTAAGAAACGTACATATATACATACAACCCAAGCACATAACCCTAAATCCAATGATACCTCATGTATCGAACTCCCTCAAGCTGTTTAGGGAGCTAAGAAACGTATATATATACATACAACCCAAGCACATAACCCTAAATCCAATGATACCTCATGTATCGAAGTCCCTCAAGCTGTTTAGGGAGCTAAGAAACGTACATATATACATACAACCCAAGCACATAACCCTAAATCCAATGATACCTCATGTATAACCCTAAATCCTCAGTCGGGTAAAAAACATTGACCACGCTCGCGCTTATTTAGTCTTTAATCGAAAGAAGAAGGTTTTCAAGTCGTCTGTTTGTATTTTTTTATTTTTTATGTATGTTTGTTACTTCATATCTCTAAAACTACTAAACCTATTTGTATATTGTTTATGTATGTTTGTTACTTCATATCTCTAAAACTACTAAACCAATTTGTATATTGTTTATGTATGTTTGTTACTTCATATCTCTAAAACTACTAAACCAATTTGTATATTGTTTATGTATGTTTGTTACTTCATATCTCTAAAACTACTAAACCAATTTGTATATTGTTTATGTATGTTTGTTACTTCATATCTCTAAAACTACTAAACCAATTTGTATATTGTTTATGTATGTTTGTTACTTCATATCTCTAAAACTACTAAACCAATTTGTATATTGTTTATGTATGTTTGTTACTTCATATCTCTAAAACTACTAAACCAATTTGTATATTGTTTATGTATGTTACTTCATATCTCTAAAACTACTAAACCAATTTGTATATTGTTTATGTATGTTTGTTACTTCATATCTCTAAAACTACTAAACCAATTTGTATATTGTTTATGTATGTTGGTTACTTCATATCTCTAAAACTACTAAACCAATTTGTATATTGTTTATGTATGTTTGTTACTTCATATCTCTAAAACTACTAAACCAATTTGTATATTGTTTATGTATGTTTGTTACTTCATATCTCTAAAACTACTAAACCAATTTGTATATTGTTTATGTATGTTTGTTACTTCATATCTCTAAAACTACTAAACCTATTTGTATATATTTTTTTGAAATGGTATTACACACGATTATGACACTTTTTTAACCTATAATATTGGTTCAGTAGTTATTCTAAAATGAGTAGTTATTTTAGAAAATCCATTTATTTTGTTATTATATTGCCTCATATCTCTGAATTTTCTGAGCCGATTTAGATGATTATTGTTTTATTTAAAGGTGTCGTTTTTTAGTGTAGTCAGTCCCATTTAAACTTCAACATAATTCGTTTAGTGGTTTTTTTATAAAATAAAAACTCTAATCACTCTAAAAGTTCTAATGTTTATTTTCTCTCATTATCTTCGGGATTTTTGAACCGAATTGGAGGGTTAATATTACTTGAAAAATATACCTTCAGTGTGGTACTGTACACATTTCATCAAAATTGGTTGAGTAACTTTTCACAAAGTTTTATGTAATTCAATGCTTGGGACAAGTTTGCAGGCAATTTTGAACCATTTAACGACGTCCAATGAACCTGAAATTTTGCACAGGGGTATAGTTCTGATGACAATACAATATTATTGTACTATTGAGCTGTTCTAATGATGAATTCGGAAGGTAGTAACAGGAACCAAACAACAAAATGAAGGAACCCCTTCGAGTCGGCAACGACGTCAAAAAACTTTTTCTGTTGTATTTCCGTATTGGAATTATTTTTTTAAATTTGAACCATTGATATTGTTCTTATTGAATTGTAATCATTTTATTATCTGTAGCGATAGATTACTAAAGATCATTCCTAATATAAAGCTATTATTTTTTTGAGTAATGTTTTTGTGTAACTTTTATATCAATTTGGAATCGCATGATTAATTTTTACACTATAAGAAATATGTATCACATTTTTTTGCATCCATCGTCATTCCCACACTCTCAATTTTTAAAAGCTTTTAACTTGCAATATCTGTATGTATGTATGTACCTACGTCTGTCTGTATATATGTTTGTTTAGGTCAAATCTTGCAAGCTGAATTAGAACCATTTCCTTTTATCCTCCGGAGTCGAGTTTTGTGTATTGGTTCAGTTCCAATGACAATGCGTTATTACGGTAAGCATGACCTGAATCGACATCCAGGATCAGCTCCAGATAAAAGAACTCTCCAACGGTCAACAGCACTGTCACGAAATTTTGTGTATAGGTACATTCTATTACTCTTACTAGTGGCTCTTTGAGCTGTAGCACTATAAGAGCACAAAATGTTCGTGATTTCGTGAGCACATTTTTTTTGCAAATAATCTAGCGGTGCACAGTAGCGTCTTCTACTTACCTTATTGTAAAACTAAAATTAATAACCAAGGTGCTCCATCAATCCCTTCCTAGAAGGTAAAGGGCTGATTCCACTGGTAGAAACCTAAAAGTGAGCAATTTACTGCATGTTGAGGAGCTATTCTGCTCATCACGCCGAAGATCTTCATCAAATTTTCACAATTTTTTTATGAGAACAACGTAAATTTACTATCTTTTAAATAAAAAAATAACTATTGAAATGGGATCTAATAAGGCGGAGATATTCAGTAGCCCCCTTTTTGATATTTTTTGGGGGAAATACCCCCATCAAAAATCCCCCAAAGGTTAAAAATTCTTAAAATTCGTTTAACCTATATACCAAGTTTTGTTTAGATCGGTTGAGAAATGCGAGACTGGTACCTGGTACCTGCCTGAGTTTTTATAGTTTTTACCCGACTGACGGTCATGTGTTTGAATTGTATTTGTATATTTGTACGTTTCTTTGACGCATCCTACAGCCTAAACGGATTGATAGATTTTGATAAATGAGGTATCATTGCATTTGCCTTGATCACGAGAGTGCTATTATAAGATATATAAAGTGTCAAGAAAACTAATTATGGCGGCTGATAGCCGCCATATTGTATTTACGATGAAACAAAAAATGACCAAAACCTATCGAGCGAGGTATCAAATTACAGGTTAAAAGACGATTTCAAAAATATATAATTCTTATTTATTTATTTATTCATCAAGAAAAAAAAAGGAAAGTTTATTCTTATAACTAAACAGTAGCAATTTTCTTTTAAGCTTATTAAAAAAAAACATTTTAATTATGTAAATTAAGTTAAATACTTCAAACTAATGTTGCATTCAACTATAATAAAATATGTAAGTAAAAAATAAACATAATAGCTGTGCCCGCGGTTTCACCCGCGTCCCTCAGGAACCGTGCATTTCTCCGGAATAAGTAGTAGCCTATGTGTTAATCCAGGGTATATGCTACCTCCACATCAAATTTCATCCAAATATGTACAGCCGTTTAAGCGTAAAGAAGTACCAAATATACACATACATACAAACATTCGCATTTATAATATCTACTAGTGAGATTATTTTTGCGAGTTGACCGCTCGTATTCAATAATTTATAATATCTACTAGTGAGATTATTTATGCGAGCTGAACGCTCGTATTCAATAATTTATAATATCTACTAGTGAGATTATTTTTGCGAGCTGACCGCTCGTATTCAATAATTTATAATATCTACTAGTGAGATTATTTTTGCGAGCTGACCGCTCGTATTCAATAATTTATAATATCTACTAGTGAGATTATTTTTGCGAGCTGACCGCTCGTATTCAATAATTTATAATATCTACTAGTGAGATTATTTTTGCGAGCTGACCGCTCGTATTCAATAATTTATAATATCTACTAGTGAGATTATTTTTGCGAGCTGACCGCTCGTATTCAATAATTTATAATATCTACTAGTGGGATTATTTTTGCGAGCTGACCGCTCGTATTCAATAATTTATAATATCTACTAGTGAGATTATTTTTGCGAGCTGACCGCTCGTATTCAATAATTTATAATATCTACTAGTGAGATTATTTATGCGAGCTGACCGCTAGTATTCAATAATTTATAATATCTACTAGTGAGATTATTTTTGCGAGCTGACCGCTCGTATTCAATAATTTATAATATCTACTAGTGAGATTATTTATGCGAGCTGACCGCTCGTATTCAATAATTTATAATATCTACTAGTGAGATTATTTTTGCGAGCTGACCGCTCGTATTCAATAATTTATAATATCTACTAGTGAGATTATTTTTGCGAGCTGACCGCTCGTATTCAATAATTTATAATATCTACTAGTGAGATTATTTTTGCGAGCTGACCGCTCGTATTCAATAATTTATAATATCTACTAGTGAGATTATTTTTGCGAGCTGACAGCTCGTATTCAATAATTTATAATATCTACTAGTGAGATTATTTTTGCGAGCTGACCGCTCGTATTCAATAATTTTGTACGCAGTCGGGTTTTTTGTATTTTTTTAATAATTTTACCTGTTAATGCGAGTGAAGAGGAAAGTCGCGCAGTTATAAACTGTTTCGATGCTTTGAAATTTACAAAACTTAAAGGTAGATTTAAATTTCATTTTATCTTGTTGCTCTATATTTAGGCCAGATGTAATAAAGGTAAAAATATAGACATCCAGTAGGGTGACAAGAGAGGGGTGGAGGGGGGAAGTCCCTCCTGCCAAGGAGGTGTATTGTTTTTGAATTATGAATGTTTTAGTAAAATAGTAGTTTACAAAAAAGAACAGTTTTATGCGACCGAATAGCCGTACTAAAAATCTGCTGTTTAATAATAATAATAACATAATATTAAATAATAACGCCCAACGATCACATACATAGATCCTGGACCCTAACTATTTGTTATATATTAAACTAAATTTCCCGCCCGCGACTTCGTCCGCGCGGACTACTGTTTATCGTGAAAAAAATAATCCTATTTTCTTCTAGGATATTAAAACCCAATGCAAAAGTAGGTTAGCACCAAGCTCTTGATGTTTTTTAACATACTTGTTATTTCGTTTCCATAGCCACCGTTTCTTACAGCGAGTAAACATAATTTTTCAAGTTTTTCCAGTTTTCTCGTAGAATCTTACAATTTCCCGGAATAAAAAGTATCCTATGTTTTATTCTAGGTTACAAGCTAGCTCCATTCCAAATTTCATCAAACATCGTCCAGCCGTTATTGTGTGAAAGCTCCCCAAACAAACAAACAAACAGACAACGTTTCACTTTTATATATTGGTATGGATAGATTATAAGTAGTGTAGATTTGAGTGACTAGGTCAGAAGTATGCCAGTTAGTCACAGTCGCCAGGAGCAACCCTCGGCCAGAACAGCGGTGAGTCAGCCCGTCTTGTTCGCTGAAGCTGTTCCGTATATCGATACGTGCAATAAGCGACCAGGGCCCTAATTCATAAAACTATAGTACACTGACAAATGTCAATCGAACCGACTTGTCAGTCAAACTATCAAAATGTCGTACATTTTTGTTAAATAAAACGCAGGTTTGGATTCGACTGACATTTGTACGATTATTATTATTTGTCACTATAGGAAATAGGGCCCTTATTTCATAGAAGCTAAGGCCAAAACGAAAATTCGTTTTTGATTGTTAGAGTAGGACAACTAGTGGTTTTGTTTTGATGCGCTGCGGGAGCGGCGGCGGAGTCTTTGGGCTTTGCTCATATCCATACCAATATAAAAGTGAAACGTTGTCTGTTTGTTTGTTTAGTTGTTTGGGGAGCTTTCACGCGATAACGGCTGAATGGATTTTGATGAAATTTAGAATGGAGACAGCTTATACCCTAGAATAAAACATAAGATACTTTTTATTCCGGGAAATTGTAAGTTTCTACTGGAAAACTGGAAAAACTTGAAAAATTATATTTACTCGCTGTAAGAAACGGTGGCTATGGAAACGAAATAACAAGTATGTTAAAAAACATCAAGAGCTTGGTGCTAACCTACTTTTGCATTGGGTTTTAATATCCTAGAAGAACATAGGATGCTTTTTTCGCGATGAATGTAATCCGCGCGGACGCAGTCGCGGGCGGGAAAGCTAGTACCTAATATAGGTTGACCAAGCCCAACGGTGATAGTAAAATATTAGTAAGAAGAAAGATAATATAAAAAAGTACAATTTAACTTGTAACACTATTATATAGTACATTATATACTACATTATATAGTACATTATATACTACATTATATAGTACATTATATAGTACATTATATAGTACATTATATACTACATTATATAGTGCATTATACACTACATTATATAGTACATTTTATTGTTATTTCGTGATTGTTTGTTATTACAGTATAAACAAAGTTTAATTTATTTAAAAAAAACAGAATTGTAAGGCAATATATTTGTTTTGTGACTAATCCGGCCGGATCTGACCGGATTGAAATTGATGCCGGCTAGCAATCTCTACCGCGTGACCTTGTGTGGCGCGGCCCTGTGTCTTTCCAGCGGCAAAGTTCAAAAAGCATCCCGCCAAAGTAAGCCGAACTGTCACAGAATAAATAATAGTACAGGCCAGTAACCGCCTAACTCATAGCTATAGCGCTAGCGATACCAATGCACTTTCCGTCCTTGTCATTGTGTTACGATATGACAAGGACGGACAGAGCATTGACGTCAGAAACGATTACGATTCCATTACGATCGCTCAACTGCGGTCGCCATGCAGATAGTATCGCCACAGCATAAATAATAGTTGGTATCGCCTTCGCTAGTTCGGAGACCGAGGATTGTGGCACGGTAATGTTATTTATAACATATATATCTATAACATTACCGTGACTGTGGCTCGGCACCGCAGCAGCCGCGGCCGCCAGATATTATATAGGCTCTGTTTATTCTGTGGCTCTGTCCGCAATGCGATATTTCACCGCGCGATTTTTACTCTCGCGTTTTATATTCCGTGATCGAAATTACACTTTTGCACTGCGAATAAAATTTCGTAGGATTTTTGTCAGTTTGATGCAGTTCCTGGCTGAGAAGAACGTCTACTGAAACTTTCAGGGTAGCTCACAAACCGATGAACAATCAATAAAAAAAGAAAAAATAATAATAAAAGAAAAATAAGAAAATCCTAATCCTAATATACCTATAATATTATAAACGCGAAAGTTTGTAAGTATGGATGGATGTATGGATGTTTGTTAAGGTTAAACGTTAGGTGTCGCTAAGCAAGTTATCCCACGAGATGGCGCTGTTTCTCCGAAAATATGTTTTTGTTTATTTTACTTGAATTGGCGAGACATTCATCTATTTTAGGTGAATTTGCGCGTTTTCCAATTTGTTCTAAGCACATTTCAATCATAGCTGACCTATCAATTACCTCTCAATACTTATACTTGGGACTTAAAATCAGACTCCCGTGTATGAACACTAATCACACGCACACACATGCAAATGGGTAAACTGTACAGATGCATTTTGCTATACAGATGTATAGCAAAATTAAACGCTTCTTAACAATCCTTAGTGGCGCATTTGTGGCAGCGTTCGGCTCTCATTCTAAATCTGACCCACATCAATCTTTTCGTATGCACCTAAAACATTATTCTATTTTGGTTACGCTTATGCCTGCCTACAATGGCCTACCTATTTTTTGAAGTTTTTGTGCCTAAACTGTACATAAATATAATATATACATATTGTAATAGTTTGAAAAGTAAAATGAAAGACTAAATAAATAATATTTTATAGATTTATTTATCAAAATGTAATTCTAAACAATTTGCATTTTTTTTAACTCTTCTGAGTATCACTTCCGGTAATACACAGTCTTTATAAAATGATACCAATTTTGGCATCATTGTGTTAATAAAATCTTCGTCTCTTTCTACTTCTATGACAGTTATTGCCTTATCTGGTGAAATGAAGCCAATAAAATAACATTTCTTCATTTTTGATATACGTAGCTGTCCTTGTACCTGTAACCCAAAGAAAGAATATAAATATTTATTTACGACTAGCTACGCCCCTTCGCCTTACACGTGAGAACTACATTCCAGGATAAAAAAATAACCTATGCGTTATTCCGCGAAATAAGCTAGCCTCTCCATTCCGAGTTACATCCAAATCTGCATAGGAATAGTTTAGAAGATTAGAAATGTTTTGGCATCAATTATAAAAACACCATCAACTTTTACTAAAATAATAGCTATATCATTCCTACCTGGTAATAATAGTTATGTATTTTATTCATTCTCAGGTTTCCATCTAATATTACAAGAGGAAAATTTTTGTTTTCCTTTGCTGCACATTCTAGAGTTTTATTTCGTCTGGCCAGTGATGGAAAGCATTTTATTTCTACAATTGCTGCTTCATTTGTAATCACACCTGTAACAATTTTTTACATTATCAATAATCTCAATATTACCAAATAATAAGATCACAAAACATATCCACATCATAAAAATGCTAGCATTATTACCATCTGGGCTTGCTCCTAGAAAGCCATACTCTTCATCAATGTACAAACCAGCTGGCCGTGCAGATTTTCTGAAATTTTCAGCAAAAAATGTTCGCGCTACAGATTCGTTCTGCTGACCATACTTCATATCTTTTGTAGATACATTATTTTTATATAGAATTTGCTTCACATGAATGTGGCATGGTGTAGTCTTTCTACGTTTGCAAACCTGGAACAGTAATTTTATGATTTTTATGCGCAGAAGAATACATACATAATATCTTTACAAAAACATACATTTTTGATACTATAAATAAACAAGATAGTCCTATTTTTATTACTAACCACACCAAAATGACTAGCAGTGAACCTGTCACATCTGTGTGTAGTATATAAATCATTTTCATGCTGCGCATTATACATGGACATGGTAGACATTTCAATTTCTTGCTGCGCATTATACATGGACATGGTAGACATTTCAATTTCAAGCTGCGCATTATACATGGACATGGTAGACATTTCAATTTCATGCTGCGCATTATACATGGACATGGTAGACATTTCAATTTCATGCTGCGCATTATACATGGACATGGTAGACATTTCAATTTCATGCTGCGCATTATACATGGACATGGTAGACATTTCAATTTCATGCTGCGCATTATACATGGACATGGTAGACATTTCAATTTCATGCTGCGCATTATACATGGACATGGTAGACATTTCAATTTCATGCTGCGCATTATACATGGACATGGTAGACATTTCAATTTCATGCTGCGCATTATACATGGACATGGTAGACATTTCAATTTCTTTTATGTCATCTGGGGTTTTTTGAAAGTCTAATAGTTTTTCATTGCAAGCTTTTAGTAAATCTTCTGTGTTTACTGGCTCTGGCCTGCTGTGGTGGTGCTATATTACTAGTGTCAGCCTCAAGATGGACCTGTCGTGGTTTCCTAGCATATGTTTTTACTTTTAGTAAATCTTCTTTGTTTACTGGCTCTGGCCTGCTGTGGTGGTGCTATATTACTAGTGTCAGCCTCAAGATGGACCTGTCGTGGTTTCCTAGCATATGTTTTTACTTTTAGTAAATCTTCTTTGTTTACTGGCTCTGGCCTGCTGTGGTGGTGCTATATTACTAGTGTCAGCCTCAAGATGGACCTGTCGTGGTTTCCTAGCATATGTTTTTACTTTTAGTAAATCTTCTTTGTTTACTGGCTCTGGCCTGCTGTGGTGGTGCTATATTACTAGTGTCAGCCTCAAGATGGACCTGTCGTGGTTTCCTAGCATATGTTTTTACTTTTAGTAAATCTTCTTTGTTTACTGGCTCTGGCCTGCTGTGGTGGTGCTATATTACTAGTGTCAGCCTCAAGATGGACCTGTCGTGGTTTCCTAGCATATGTTTTTACTTTTAGTAAATCTTCTTTGTTTACTGGCTCTGGCCTGCTGTGGTGGTGCTATATTACTAGTGTCAGCCTCAAGATGGACCTGTCGTGGTTTCCTAGCATATGTTTTTACTTTTAGTAAATCTTCTTTGTTTACTGGCTCTGGCCTGCTGTGGTGGTGCTCTATTACTAGTGTCAGCCTCAAGATGGACCTGTCGTGGTTTCCTAGCATATGTTTTTACTTTTAGTAAATCTTCTTTGTTTACTGGCTCTGGCCTGCTGTGGTGGTGCTATATTACTAGTGTCAGCCTCAAGATGGACCTGTCGTGGTTTCCTAGCATATGTTTTTACATTTACATCAGAGCTGAAAAATGATGATAATTTGTTACATACGTATGGGTAAAGTTATAGGTAGGTACTACGAGTTAGGCGACTATGGTCTAAAACGAAAAATGACGAAGTACCTATAAAAATGTCTACAATCATAGAGGTATAAAAATTATTACAATTGTAAAATAAACTATAGTAGGTAGGTACTTACTCAATTTCGAAGCTTGAACACGGTTCGTTAGGCTTAGATTTTTTTCGCCATACATAGTCCCGACTGTAAGAAAAATGTAGGTAAGTACAACATCTCAAAATTTAGGTGTCTTTGTATCAAAAAAAAAGTATAAGTAGATAAACATACGTCTAAGTTACGTTCAATACTTACGAAACATCTTCGCCATGAAAACGCTTGAGCTGAGCACGAACCCGTTTTGTGTTTCTTCTAGGCCCAGAATATTTGTGAGATTTATAGCTCGATCTTGACGTTTTAGGTTTATTCATTTTGATATAGGTAGTTGTAGCATCATCCACGGGCAAACTACTTTACCAAACAAACAAACAGAAAGTCCTGTGCTATTAGGTATGATAAACCTTTTCACGAGAAAACTTAACAAATACACTCAACAATAAAACACAACACAAATTAATAACAATGGTATCAATATCAACGGCAAATCTAACGAGGAAATCTAAAACAAACAACGAGAAGTGAGAATTATGTACCTAACGAAAACACATTCGATTCGAGTCCAAGAACATGCACGAATGTTGCCAGTACGAATTTCTCGAAAATGCCGACTGTTCTAATTGATTACTATTCCATATTATTATACCATAAGTTATAAAGTATCGTTAAAAGGTAATATAAAAATACTATTATTATTTATGTCTTATTATTAAGTATTTCTTAATGCTTGTTACATAATTTTCTTTAGGTTGTATAGCTCGAGAGTAACGCGCTATTGTAATTGAAGTTACTTAAAATGTTACATTCGCAATATTCTGGCAGCACCGACTGCTGTGAGCTGGAAATAAATTATTTATAATGTGTCGCACGGAGCGGCAACGTCGCACTTCGTTGCAACTCGCTGCGATTGCACGCACAGTTTGGCAACGTCGCGTCGCACGCACGCCATATAATATTCAACTCACACTACGACCGAGTGCTAGTATAGCATTGCACCACTACATACGTAAAATTTTACGAATTTTCTTTGCTAAAACATGTACTTTTAGGGTATTATATTAAAATATCATGGTGTTTGCACCAATGAGACTCTAAATTAAGGCTATGTTAAGTCATGGTTAGTTTCAATTCGCAGCAAGAAACGTACCTAAGGGAAGAAACATTTGTATGGAAAACGTTTAACCTTAATCTTTCACGCAAAAACTACTGAACGGATTTGGATGAAATTTGGAATGGAGATAGCTTATATCCTGGATTAACACATTTGATGTACTCAATTTTTATTATTATTCTACTCCGAGAAAAACACGATTGATGTATAAACACGATTGATGTATAAACACGATTGATGTATAAACACGATTGATGTATAAACCCAGTTTATGAATAAATGAGTATTTGAGTATTTATCATCATCATACTTCACTCTCAAACGGCTGAACGGATTTTGATGAAATTTAGAATGGAGATAGCTTTTACCCTGGAATAACACATATGATACTTGACATTATCATCATCCCTCACGCGGGTGAAGCCGCGGGGCGCAGCTAGTAATATTATAAATGGAGATAGCTTATACCTTGGAATAACACATATGATACTTGACATTATCATCAACATCATCATCATCCCTCACGCGGGTGAAGCCGCGGGGCGCAGCTAGTAATATTATAAAAGTAATTCGTACAAAAATAAAATAACTTTTGTGATACGGTTTTCTAAATAATTAGGTTGAAATATCGATATGTACCAACATGAGAATATTTTATGATATCCCAACATTAGCTTACACGTGCTCTTGTTAGACAGGGATAACTATTTTACTTAGCGTAATGAGTGAAAGAGACTTTTCAAAAAGACATCAAAGCGTGCTTATTTTTCCATGACGCTCATGACCTATGGAATCAGTATAAACTGAAATCCGCTTGGCTCGTAATATAATTATCTGAAAGAAATACAACATTATGTACTTACCAGTGAAACGTTATGCCATCTTTTTGGTAATTTGACGTTTTGGCTGACTTTCCACACCATGTTACTGCACAGGAAGCTATTAAAAATGTTGTTTTTTTCGATTAAATTCGCAATAAACATGCACTCTCGCACGGGCACAGAACAAATAATAGTACACACTGGTCGAAAGGTTGGTCGAGAGTATCGAGACTGAAGTCGTGCTTCAAAGCGAGCCTGTTTATACTAGCTAAAGCAAGTAGGTATGTGTTGTGTGCGTCTGATGTCTTGTAAGCGGTATCTGTAGGGGGTAATCTGTATGCTAATAATACACGAAATAGTAACCGTAATTCAACCTCCGTGCGTTAAACAGAATAATACTATAGACGGAATGGTACGTGAGTATAAAACTTATAAACAAACGTTTTGTGTAAGAAATGGTTGTTGTTCTATTTGTCCAAATAAAGTACCTACTAATTTTATCTTTCAACATATCTACCCGTGCGAAGCCGGGGCGGGTCGCTACTCGCTAGTATCTGGTATGCTTGTACTATTAGTTATTCTGTGGTACTAGTTGAACCAGCGCACGCAGCACACACTTCAGGCGCGGCGCCGGCGGTGCGTACCTACATTCGACTTCCGACTCGACACGCGCCGCGGCGGGCTCGCATCGAATACCAACTTCATTTTGTGTTTGTATTTGTACTACAAATGAAGTAAGTATTAATAGGTACCTACCTACTTACCTACACAATAACGTTTCATTATTCTAAGTATATATAACATCATTGTACAGAATAGGTAGGTAAGTAATTAGAAATTAAATACGTAGTAGAATTGGCGAGACATTCATCTATTTTAGGTGAATTTGCGCGTTTTCCAATTTGTTCTAAGCACATTTCAATCATAGCTGACCTATCAATTACCTCTCAATACTTATACTTGGGACTTAAAATCAGACTCCCGTGTATGAACACTAATCACACGCACACACATGCAAATGGGTAAACTGTACAGATGCATTTTGCTATACAGATGTATAGCAAAATTAAACGCTTCTTAACAATCCTTAGTGGCGCATTTGTGGCAGCGTTCGGCTCTCATTCTAAATCTGACCCACATCAATCTTTTCGTATGCACCTAAAACATTATTCTATTTTGGTTACGCTTATGCCTGCCTACAATGGCCTACCTATTTTTTGAAGTTTTTGTGCCTAAACTGTACATAAATATAATATATACATATTGTAATAGTTTGAAAAGTAAAATGAAAGACTAAATAAATAATATTTTATAGATTTATTTATCAAAATGTAATTCTAAACAATTTGCATTTTTTTTAACTCTTCTGAGTATCACTTCCGGTAATACACAGTCTTTATAAAATGATACCAATTTTGGCATCATTGTGTTAATAAAATCTTCGTCTCTTTCTACTTCTATGACAGTTATTGCCTTATCTGGTGAAATGAAGCCAATAAAATAACATTTCTTCATTTTTGATATACGTAGCTGTCCTTGTACCTGTAACCCAAAGAAAGAATATAAATATTTATTTACGACTAGCTACGCCCCTTCGCCTTACACGTGAGAACTACATTCCAGGATAAAAAAATAACCTATGCGTTATTCCGCGAAATAAGCTAGCCTCTCCATTCCGAGTTACATCCAAATCTGCATAGGAATAGTTTAGAAGATTAGAAATGTTTTGGCATCAATTATAAAAACACCATCAACTTTTACTAAAATAATAGCTATATCATTCCTACCTGGTAATAATAGTTATGTATTTTATTCATTCTCAGGTTTCCATCTAATATTACAAGAGGAAAATTTTTGTTTTCCTTTGCTGCACATTCTAGAGTTTTATTTCGTCTGGCCAGTGATGGAAAGCATTTTATTTCTACAATTGCTGCTTCATTTGTAATCACACCTGTAACAATTTTTTACATTATCAATAATCTCAATATTACCAAATAATAAGATCACAAAACATATCCACATCATAAAAATGCTAGCATTATTACCATCTGGGCTTGCTCCTAGAAAGCCATACTCTTCATCAATGTACAAACCAGCTGGCCGTGCAGATTTTCTGAAATTTTCAGCAAAAAATGTTCGCGCTACAGATTCGTTCTGCTGACCATACTTCATATCTTTTGTAGATACATTATTTTTATATAGAATTTGCTTCACATGAGTGTGGCATGGTGTAGTCTTTCTACGTTTGCAAACCTGGAACAGTAATTTTATGATTTTTATGCGCAGAAGAATACATACATAATATCTTTACAAAAACATACATTTTTGATACTATAAATAAACAAGATAGTCCTATTTTTATTACTAACCACACCAAAATGACTAGCAGTGAACCTGTCACATCTGTGTGTAGTATATAAATCATTTTCATGCTGCGCATTATACATGGACATGGTAGACATTTCAATTTCTTGCTGCGCATTATACATGGACATGGTAGACATTTCAATTTCAAGCTGCGCATTATACATGGACATGGTAGACATTTCAATTTCATGCTGCGCATTATACATGGACATGGTAGACATTTCAATTTCATGCTGCGCATTATACATGGACATGGTAGACATTTCAATTTCATGCTGCGCATTATACATGGACATGGTAGACATTTCAATTTCATGCTGCGCATTATACATGGACATGGTAGACATTTCAATTTCATGCTGCGCATTATACATGGACATGGTAGACATTTCAATTTCATGCTGCGCATTATACATGGACATGGTAGACATTTCAATTTCATGCTGCGCATTATACATGGACATGGTAGACATTTCAATTTCATGCTGCGCATTATACATGGACATGGTAGACATTTCAATTTCTTTTATGTCATCTGGGGTTTTTTGAAAGTCTAATAGTTTTTCATTGCAAGCTTTTAGTAAATCTTCTGTGTTTACTGGCTCTGGCCTGCTGTGGTGGTGCTATATTACTAGTGTCAGCCTCAAGATGGACCTGTCGTGGTTTCCTAGCATATGTTTTTACTTTTAGTAAATCTTCTTTGTTTACTGGCTCTGGCCTGCTGTGGTGGTGCTATATTACTAGTGTCAGCCTCAAGATGGACCTGTCGTGGTTTCCTAGCATATGTTTTTACTTTTAGTAAATCTTCTTTGTTTACTGGCTCTGGCCTGCTGTGGTGGTGCTATATTACTAGTGTCAGCCTCAAGATGGACCTGTCGTGGTTTCCTAGCATATGTTTTTACTTTTAGTAAATCTTCTTTGTTTACTGGCTCTGGCCTGCTGTGGTGGTGCTATATTACTAGTGTCAGCCTCAAGATGGACCTGTCGTGGTTTCCTAGCATATGTTTTTACTTTTAGTAAATCTTCTTTGTTTACTGGCTCTGGCCTGCTGTGGTGGTGCTATATTACTAGTGTCAGCCTCAAGATGGACCTGTCGTGGTTTCCTAGCATATGTTTTTACTTTTAGTAAATCTTCTTTGTTTACTGGCTCTGGCCTGCTGTGGTGGTGCTATATTACTAGTGTCAGCCTCAAGATGGACCTGTCGTGGTTTCCTAGCATATGTTTTTACTTTTAGTAAATCTTCTTTGTTTACTGGCTCTGGCCTGCTGTGGTGGTGCTCTATTACTAGTGTCAGCCTCAAGATGGACCTGTCGTGGTTTCCTAGCATATGTTTTTACTTTTAGTAAATCTTCTTTGTTTACTGGCTCTGGCCTGCTGTGGTGGTGCTATATTACTAGTGTCAGCCTCAAGATGGACCTGTCGTGGTTTCCTAGCATATGTTTTTACATTTACATCAGAGCTGAAAAATGATGATAATTTGTTACATACGTATGGGTAAAGTTATAGGTAGGTACTACGAGTTAGGCGACTATGGTCTAAAACGAAAAATGACGAAGTACCTATAAAAATGTCTACAATCATAGAGGTATAAAAATTATTACAATTGTAAAATAAACTATAGTAGGTAGGTACTTACTCAATTTCGAAGCTTGAACACGGTTCGTTAGGCTTAGATTTTTTTCGCCATACATAGTCCCGACTGTAAGAAAAATGTAGGTAAGTACAACATCTCAAAATTTAGGTGTCTTTGTATCAAAAAAAAAGTATAAGTAGATAAACATACGTCTAAGTTACGTTCAATACTTACGAAACATCTTCGCCATGAAAACGCTTGAGCTGAGCACGAACCCGTTTTGTGTTTCTTCTAGGCCCAGAATATTTGTGAGATTTATAGCTCGATCTTGACGTTTTAGGTTTATTCATTTTGATATAGGTAGTTGTAGCATCATCCACGGGCAAACTACTTTACCAAACAAACAAACAGAAAGTCCTGTGCTATTAGGTATGATAAACCTTTTCACGAGAAAACTTAACAAATACACTCAACAATAAAACACAACACAAATTAATAACAATGGTATCAATATCAACGGCAAATCTAACGAGGAAATCTAAAACAAACAACGAGAAGTGAGAATTATGTACCTAACGAAAACACATTCGATTCGAGTCCAAGAACATGCACGAATGTTGCCAGTACGAATTTCTCGAAAATGCCGACTGTTCTAATTGATTACTATTCCATATTATTATACCATAAGTTATAAAGTATCGTTAAAAGGTAATATAAAAATACTATTATTATTTATGTCTTATTATTAAGTATTTCTTAATGCTTGTTACATAATTTTCTTTAGGTTGTATAGCTCGAGAGTAACGCGCTATTGTAATTGAAGTTACTTAAAATGTTACATTCGCAATATTCTGGCAGCACCGACTGCTGTGAGCTGGAAATAAATTATTTATAATGTGTCGCACGGAGCGGCAACGTCGCACTTCGTTGCAACTCGCTGCGATTGCACGCACAGTTTGGCAACGTCGCGTCGCACGCACGCCATATAATATTCAACTCACACTACGACCGAGTGCTAGTATAGCATTGCACCACTACATACGTAAAATTTTACGAATTTTCTTTGCTAAAACATGTACTTTTAGGGTATTATATTAAAATATCATGGTGTTTGCACCAATGAGACTCTAAATTAAGGCTATGTTAAGTCATGGTTAGTTTCAATTCGCAGCAAGAAACGTACCTAAGGGAAGAAACATTTGTATGGAAAACGTTTAACCTTAATCTTTCACGCAAAAACTACTGAACGGATTTGGATGAAATTTGGAATGGAGATAGCTTATATCCTGGATTAACACATTTGATGTACTCAATTTTTATTATTATTCTACTCCGAGAAAAACACGATTGATGTATAAACACGATTGATGTATAAACACGATTGATGTATAAACACGATTGATGTATAAACCCAGTTTATGAATAAATGAGTATTTGAGTATTTATCATCATCATACTTCACTCTCAAACGGCTGAACGGATTTTGATGAAATTTAGAATGGAGATAGCTTTTACCCTGGAATAACACATATGATACTTGACATTATCATCATCCCTCACGCGGGTGAAGCCGCGGGGCGCAGCTAGTAATATTATAAATGGAGATAGCTTATACCTTGGAATAACACATATGATACTTGACATTATCATCAACATCATCATCATCCCTCACGCGGGTGAAGCCGCGGGGCGCAGCTAGTAATATTATAAAAGTAATTCGTACAAAAATAAAATAACTTTTGTGATACGGTTTTCTAAATAATTAGGTTGAAATATCGATATGTACCAACATGAGAATATTTTATGATATCCCAACATTAGCTTACACGTGCTCTTGTTAGACAGGGATAACTATTTTACTTAGCGTAATGAGTGAAAGAGACTTTTCAAAAAGACATCAAAGCGTGCTTATTTTTCCATGACGCTCATGACCTATGGAATCAGTATAAACTGAAATCCGCTTGGCTCGTAATATAATTATCTGAAAGAAATACAACATTATGTACTTACCAGTGAAACGTTATGCCATCTTTTTGGTAATTTGACGTTTTGGCTGACTTTCCACACCATGTTACTGCACAGGAAGCTATTAAAAATGTTGTTTTTTTCGATTAAATTCGCAATAAACATGCACTCTCGCACGGGCACAGAACAAATAATAGTACACACTGGTCGAAAGGTTGGTCGAGAGTATCGAGACTGAAGTCGTGCTTCAAAGCGAGCCTGTTTATACTAGCTAAAGCAAGTAGGTATGTGTTGTGTGCGTCTGATGTCTTGTAAGCGGTATCTGTAGGGGGTAATCTGTATGCTAATAATACACGAAATAGTAACCGTAATTCAACCTCCGTGCGTTAAACAGAATAATACTATAGACGGAATGGTACGTGAGTATAAAACTTATAAACAAACGTTTTGTGTAAGAAATGGTTGTTGTTCTATTTGTCCAAATAAAGTACCTACTAATTTTATCTTTCAACATATCTACCCGTGCGAAGCCGGGGCGGGTCGCTACTCGCTAGTATCTGGTATGCTTGTACTATTAGTTATTCTGTGGTACTAGTTGAACCAGCGCACGCAGCACACACTTCAGGCGCGGCGCCGGCGGTGCGTACCTACATTCGACTTCCGACTCGACACGCGCCGCGGCGGGCTCGCATCGAATACCAACTTCATTTTGTGTTTGTATTTGTACTACAAATGAAGTAAGTATTAATAGGTACCTACCTACTTACCTACACAATAACGTTTCATTATTCTAAGTATATATAACATCATTGTACAGAATAGGTAGGTAAGTAATTAGAAATTAAATACGTAGTTACGGTAGAATATTGAATACGTGTTGGTACCTAGGTACCTAGCAGTCGCTTAATAAGGCCCTGTCCGCACTGCGATATTTCACCGCGCGTTGTTTTTCTCCGCATATCTGTAACTCATTGAATCTAATAGGTGTCGCCGCACTGGCGGTTAAAATTTCACGCGGGAAAAAACTGTGATTTGATGCACATTGAACGCGATGCGGAGCGAATTAATTTCCGTGCGAATGTTTTGTACAGTTTGAACTACGTAGTTCAAGCAGAAGAAGACAGGTGGCGCTGTTACAAGACGGCCGAAAATGAAGGTGGCACAGCTACTCGACACTAGATGGCAGCACTAACTAATTAATCATAGGTTACCGATTTTTATAATTTCGTAGTCAGGGGTAGACGTAAAAAAACATCTAACATACTACCGCCACATTTGGTTGAGATATTCACAACCAGGCGCTAATAGTCACTGCCTATTTCTCCAAAACATTCACTGTTATATCTGAATTGAATTTGCACCACTAATTAATTACCATAACACAAACTTAAAAACTCGTTATTATTTTATTCAAGTGCAGCAACATAGACGATGCGCAACAGTTTTTATTCGAGTGCAGCAACATAGACGATGCGCAACAGTTTTTTATTATATTTTATTGTCGACAATATTGTCAATATTCTATTTGGTAGCAACTTATGCCTAGCCTCTGATGTCACAGTTTGTCACGCCAGCCGAGGGCCTCTGACATGGCTTAACGACTGCTATTAATCAATAACAGCCGGGACCGACAGCTTAACGTGCCCTCGGAAGTACGGAGCGATGGAAAACCGCACATAACTTAGAAAAGTCATTCGTGCGGAGCCTTGGATTGAACCAGGTATCATTGGATTCTAAGTTGCACTATAGAACCATTAGGCTACCATCGCTCTATTATGTAACCAGCCCCCCGATTCAGAACCTTTCGATAATGAACGGAATCGATTCGATTCGATACTGTCCTCCCGATTCAGAACCCTTCGATAACTCAGTTGCCGATCGATATGGTATTATTTATTCTGTGGATTCGGTTTGAAATCATTCAATTCAATACATTTTTCATTCACAATATCGAATCGAATCGATTCGGTTCGTTATCGAAAGGTTCTGAATCGGGAGGTTGTGTGTCTAGTACACTGCACTGCTATTACGAAATATTGATCATATCGGTTTACTAATACACTAATATTTTAAAGAGGAAAGATATGTATGTTTGTTTGTTTGTAGTGGAAAAACTAAAAAGTACAAAACCGATTTTAAAAATTCTTTCACCTTTAGAAAGTTACACTAACAGCGAGTAACATGAGCAGTATTTGATTATCCAAAAAAATTGAGATCTCAACAAAAATTGCAATGATGTAACCCAAGGTGTCAAAAATACAGAACGGAATGACATGTCGCTATGGAAACGAAATAACAATGAGTTGACGTGGAAACGAAATAATAACAAGTCTGTCAAGTACGTGAGCAATAATGCAGTTGTCTATGGTCAGAAAGCACTATCGTCGTTCGTTGCTGCCAAAGATTTTGAATTACGCTAGCTGGCTTTTTCTTTTTATTTACGAAACGTTATAAAACGGCTAAAAGTAAGAAATATGGTACGGTGTGTGCGTTAACCGTGTGAAGCCGGGGCGAGTCACTTGTAGTTTATATTATTAAAAGCTTTCGCCCGCGACTTCTACAGAACTACAGGCGTACTATTATTTATTCTGCGTCACGAGTGCAACGCGCGCGCCGCCAGTGTGACCATCGGAAAAACAACTCATAAACTCAAAACTAAAATCCGACTACGGTCGGGTAAAAAAATAGCCTATGACATTCTTGGGATGAAGACGAATCGATTGATGATTGATTGATCTGAAACTTGGTCTGATTTTGACCTCGCTTGTCGAAATCAGACCAAGTTTTTAGTTTGATCACATTACCCTTCCTTTGATTCGCCGTAGTCGGGTCATAAAATTACTATGACACTATAAATGAATCGAATCGATTAAATTATTCCATGCTATGTTGGAACATTTCCCTTCCTTTGCTTCGCTGTAGTCGGGTAAATACATTTATCCCGGAAATTTTTAATAGAAAGCGAAAAATTAGTTACACACATAATTTAAAAACATTTATATCTAGAGGCTCTGTGAGCTGTAGACCTCACGCGTACAAACTAGAGGCTCTGTGAGCTGTAGACCTCACGCGTACAAACTAGAGGCTCTGTGAGCTGTAGACCTCACGCGTACAAACTAGAGGCTCTGTGAGCTGTAGACCTCACGCGTACAAACTAGAGGCTCTGTGAGCTGTAGACCTCACGCGTACAAACTAGAGGCTCTGTGAGCTGTAGACTTCACGCGTACAAACTAGAGGCTCTGTGAGCTGTAGACCTCACGCGTACAAACTAGAGGCTCTGTGAGCTGTAGACCTCACGCGTACAAACTAGAGGCTCTGTGAGCTGTAGACCTCACGCGTACAAACTAGAGGCTCTGTGAGCTGTAGACCTCACGCGTACAAACTAGAGGCTCTGTGAGCTGTAGACCTCACGCGTACAAACTAGAGACTCTGTGAGCTGTAGACCTCACGCGTACAAACTAGAGGCTCTGTGAGCTGTAGACCTCACGCGTACAAACTAGAGGCTCTGTGAGCTGTAGACCTCACGCGTACAAACTAGAGGCTCTGTGAGCTGTAGACCTCACGCGTACAAACTAGAGGCTCTGTGAGCTGTAGACCTCACGCGTACACACTAGAGGCTCTGTGAGCTGTAGACCTCACGCGTACAAACTAGAGGCTCTGTGAGCTGTAGACCTCACGCGTACAAACTTTTTTGCAAACAATTTAGCGGTGCACAGTAGCGCTGAAAGGGGAGCGATGGAAAACCGCACATAACTTCGAAAAGTAATTGGTGCGGGAGCTTAGGTTTTGAACCCGCAGCCTTATTGTCTAACTCTGGTGATAATGAAACTGACATTCATTTACACCATTATGAACATGAATCTCCGAATTCCAATTGTCTAACTATCCACCGGTGATCTCCTCGGTGATCTTCACCGAGTCCCCATAATACCAATATATGTCATCATATTTTGACATATATTGGTATTGTCTAAATTTTCATCGCCACCGAGACATGTCAAATGAAAAAGGTTGCTCTGTCCTAACCTTTCGTATCAACTGGCTTTGAGTTTGTGACGAAATTATAGTTTTATTGAATTAAAAGTTGACTGTTTGCGTAAGTTCAAAGGGAAGGGGTAATCTAGGTATCATAATTAATTGCGGTTTATTAATTTCAGGCATTAATTCTCCGAAAATTCGACTTCCAAACTTGCGAAAGTCAAACAGAAAATTCACTGGTTTTTTGTGATATATACCTATAGTTCGATACAAAGAGAATATTTCGATATTTACTTCTACTAGCACTTATTTCAGTTTAACATATCTAATTTATCCGATTACAGGCACTATAAGTACTTAACCTACAAAAACATAAAATGAAGAATAGGTATTTTGATGGGCGAATTTGTAGCCAACTGCAGAAAAACAACATCTCCAAACTAATGGACAGGCTCTCAAGCCCCTAGTATTGGTGCTGACCATGTGGCTATTATAATATCTATGGATGTTCAATGTTTAACAACAAATATCAACAAAATAGACCAATAAATTATTATCTCTATGCACTTCAAATCAGAAGAGTTTTGATAACAAGGTGGACAGTGGAAACTAAATATTTCCCAAGTAACACCCAGGTGGACAAAGGTAAGCTATTGTAAAAAAAAACTTTCCACAGTTCACCCAGGTGGTCGTAAGAGATGAATTGGCTAGTGCCCTGACTGAGAGTCTACAAATGGTTGCAAGTTCGAATCTCGCAAGGTGCAATCATTTGTGTGATGAGCACAAATGATTGTTTCTGAGTCATTGATGTAATATTGGTTTATATCTATGTATGTTTATTTATAGAATATTTTTGATGAGAGAATTTGTAGCCAGCTGCAGAAGAAAAACATCTCCAGAACGTTTTGAGGAACAATCACAGGCCTATTTACACCCTAGACCATTCATTAAGAAAGAATTTGCAAAAATAACAGTCAAAATGTATTAAAAGTATCGACAAAAGATATCATATTAACAATTAAAACAAAATAAGTACAAAACCTAAAATGATACCTTTATAGGTAATCAGTTAAAATTTCATCGGGAACTGCCTACTTTCAACCCATATCTAATGCACTTTTTTTTTATTACCTTTTATGCAATTGTTTGACCATGATCTCACCTGATGGAAAGCGATGATGTGGTCGAAAGTGATACCCTTGCCTAGTAGATACCTATTCACTCTTGACTTGAACACACCTGGATTCATTATATTTTACCAGAAACTGACGAGGGCAGGGCATTCCACTCTTTTGCAGATCTTACATTGAATGAAGAAGCGTAACGCTTCGTGCTTGTGTGTGGTATTTCTATCATAAAAAGGTGCCGCTTTGCCAATATTCTAGTTTGTGCGGTGATAAGCGAATCAGATTGTGCAGTTCTTATGCTCACTCTCCATAGTGCAATCTGATAACTTGAATTTTGCACTTTGTCATATTTGTCGTTCAAAAAGGAGGTGAAAAATTAATTTTGTCATTTACATTCAGTGCCACTACATTTGGCAACTAGTTGGCCGAGTGGCTAGTGACCCTGACTGAAAGTCAACCAATGGATGCGGGTTCGAATCCCGCAAGGTGCAATCATTTGTGTGATGAGCAGAAGTATTTGTTTCCGAGATATGAATGTAATATTCATATCTTTGTATGTGTACTCGTATCTATTGTCTAGTACCCATATTTAGTGCATTCAGTGTATTTATGTCAGCGTACAATACATACAAAGTTTTATAAAATTTTCTTATTTGTTCCAGATTGAGTGACATGAATACTACTGGCATTTACTCTGGTTTGGAGATTGCTGTAAGCTATAAGACTGCCGATTGTGTTACCGCTACTTCTATATTATATTATGTACAATGTACGATTTACTTCTAAATATATACAATAAAGAGTTATCTATATATATATCTATGTTTTGTTGTTATTTTTTAACTACAAATTATTATGTAAGTAGAAACATACATTGATACCTATGAAATAGTATGTCACAAGCGATATACCTACCAACTGATTCACAGACAACACACAGCCTAAACCGGTGGACCTAGAGATTGCAATTTGGAGGAAATATTTCTTTAAATTTCGAACGAGGCTGGCAATGTTTGCACATGAGCAAAGCCTCGGCATGCAGCTAGTTTTAGCATAAATACAGACTGGGTATGGATAGAGAAACAGAAAATTAAACAAATTTGATTAAATAGCATGTTTATTTTATTGTAAAAACCTTTTTAAAAAATATAACAGGCAAGTGTCTTTATTAAATAAGGACTATACATAAAACATTCTAAAAACTTACAAGTCATTACTGGCTCACTGGTAGCCCACTAATTACAATGTAATTATATAGTAATTCACAACAACAAAGTAAATATTTCCAACACACCATTTTATTCAAATGGTATAAAAAAAGTGCAGTAACTAGGTATATACCTACATATTATAATACAAATATAACAAGTAGATTTGACAAGCAGCATCCTTTTGCATTTTATGGACATGCTATGAATCTCTTCCCGCTGCAATCCGACTTGAAATGATTCTGTTTACTGTGATAGACAGGTACTGAACTGAGTCTGAAAATAAAGATATAGCTATGATCATTTGTCATTATCTACATAACAAGTACTACATTGTCAATATTGTAATATGCAGTATTACTTTTGTAGAGTTAGATCAAATTTGTAAACAATTCAAAAGAGAGGTTAATTTGTTGTACCTACAGCTACATCAGGATTTGTGATAGTTGGAAATGTTCATACTTGACACAGGTGCAAGCTGCAGCCCATCTCCTGAACCCCGGCTGGTGCTCAAAGCACACGTGGGGTGAGAAGGGATGGACCTATTATTACTCCGGGCACACAAGGCACCATACATTAACAGTTTCTTAAGGTGGTGTCTAACTGTGTAGCTAGAGTATTATATAGTCAATTAATTACCTATGTGACTAAATATAGACAGATAGATAACTCTTTATTGTACACCAAAAATATACAATGTCCCGCTTGGGGGTGTGTATTATGCATTTCTCCCTGCCAGCCTTTACCCAAGCCAGTCAATAATAATTATTAGGTATGTACCTACCTAGTTAATAATTATTATACAAAATATAGGTACCTACCTGCGGGACTACAGAAAGCTTGAGTTCTGTTGATGAATGTTTTCTTCTATTGGGGAATGTTTTACAGAAGTCAACATTGGTTATGCAGCAGTATCTTATCTGTATATCTCCTTCTTAGTTTGTGCTGTGAAGTAAAATGACACAAAACATAACCGATTATGTATGCATTGAAATGAGGTAAAAATCCATTAAAATATGTATGTTGTTGATGAGCATTTGTGAAAATGCATATACCTAGTATATGTCTATGTACCTAGCAGGTAAATTAAACTAGACTCGAATAGGTGCTTAGATAATATTCATTAGTCCACCAAAATTCCTGTAGCCAAGCCAAAGACTGTTAGAACTTGCGATATATTTGTTCAAAGTTTCGATCTAACTCGATGACCAATTGTAGGTCTATGCAAAGACCACTATAGCAGATGACATTCTGAAATACAATATGGTACATAGGTACGTATTTGTTGCTAAATCAAGGCATATTTGTCAATTTTATATCCGAAAACGAACATAACCTCAACATACATTACATCTCACAAAGCAATTCCACTTTTAGTTTATCCACGTTTCGCACAAACACACAAATCTTGTGACTATAACCTACCTATTTAATATTTGTTTTTTTCCATTTGAATTTCATTTCAATAATGAATGCTAAAGTAAACAACAAACAAACACATACTTTAATATGGTCCAGAATAAATAATAACCAAAGAGTATATAAATACTGATAATAACTTGCAAACCAACGTTTCGTTCTACGCAACGTCAGGTAATATACTTGAATATTATTTTTTGAAGAATATCCATTTATTAAACAGCATAACTAATAAAAATTAGATTATAATAAACAAATAAAACACTAAACGTGTTTATATGGCTAAATTAACATTTTACAACCATTAGTTCAAAAAAGCACTAAAAAGTGCTCAAAGCTGTTCTTCATAAAATGGAACGCAAGAGCATATGTTTTTTGTGTTAGGTAGTCTGTGGAAAGAACGAAATGGCCTTCACTTTTTCAAGACGATTACCACCGAAAATATTAGACAATTCCCCTGGACGGCGAACTGGAACCGCCAATGGTAATGGTAATGGATTTGATTGCCATTACCACCAGAGTTAGACAATAAGGCTGCCGGTATCGTTGGATTCTAAATTGCACTATAGAACCATTAGGCCACCATCGCTCTTTTAAAATGAAAGTAAAAAATAATTGAATAGGAAATTGATCCGTGGGTATGCATAAATAAAGACCACAATTGCTTTTGCGTAAAAAATGGTTCGAAGCGTTGCAAGTTTTCTGAGTATGTATATACATTATAGGTACTACGTTTTTTTATTGTTTCTTCCATTGAGATATTATAATGTACTACCTACGTACCTACATAATTATATAATTATATCCGAGGTTTCTTCATAATGTCTTACTGGCAAAATGGTTAGTTGTCGGCACAGATTACTGTGGTTGTCGGTATTGAAATGTGTACATACAGAGGTAGGTACATGTATTGCTCTTCACAGAGAAAGTATAGAAAACTTTTATTTTTTCAAATCAATCCTCATATCATGTTGAAAAAGCTCAAAAAGTAGGTAGGTAGGGTAGGTAATTCAAAGAGCCAGATAAATTGCCAGTAAGTACGTCATTCTGTGAAACATCATAAAAAATAATTTGTACTAAGAACACAATGTTTCGTTGCATTAAAATTTGTTCGTATGGACCTCATAATAATGACCTAACCTTGATGCCCCATCCAATTTACATCACCACCTTAATTACTCTCTAATCTGTGCCACCTTACCTTCGGAGATAATTTTCTCTACTCAATAACAAGACGTTCATGATAACAAATTACTTCATTTAAACTAGATGGCGTTGTTTACCCTTAAAACACGCAAGCAGTTTGTTACGAAGTGGTTTGAACGTTGAATGAACTCGAACAACAACTGCTCCTTTTTGTTTACTTTATGGTCCTTAGAGGCTCTTAAAACGTATTTAGATGTTTTTTTGATAGAATAAGTAGACTTCAGTTGTAAAACGCGCAGCGAAATTAAGCGAATTAATTATAGTAAAATAGTAATTTATTAATTAAAAAAATAAATGTAACTCATTCATGTCATGAATCTTTCATTATAAAAACCAGGGTTCAAAATACTTTCAACTTGAAAGTAGAAAATACTTGCATAGGAAATTGATCTTCGTGTCCATATAAATAAGGAGCACAATCGTGTTTGCGAAAAAAGTACTTAGAAGCGTGGAATTGAAAGTAAAAAATATTTGCATAGGAAATTGACCCGTGCGCTTATGTAAATATAGAGCACAATTGTGTTTGCTTAAAAAAACTTCGAAGCCTTGCAAGTTTTTTGAGCGATGTATCGGCCACCTAGCTTCTTGTGACCCAGCTGGCCGAGTGCGGCCGAACTCAGCCGAAGCCATGCCGAACCAGCCACCGAGGATGTAGGTGCGGACGGGGCGACCAGGGCACCAGGGCGGCGTAATTACAAGCCAAAACCTGGTTTAAAAACCTGGTCGCGTAAATACCCACCTTCCCTAATTCCACGCAGGTGGCGTGGAATTGGCGTGAGTGGTCATACAGAATCGAGGCCCTGCTCTCAAGCCCTTGCGCTGATTTAAAAACTGGGGTACTTGGTATCTTAGGCCTTGCACGCACTGCCTTGCAGTGGAACGCGGTAAGTTTATTCTAGCGTTTATTTCACATTGTATTATATGCGTTTATTTCATATTTTATTATATGCGTTAATTTCATTGCAATATGTGCACTTCTATGAAGTGTCATAGAAGTGCAAGTGTGTTATAACGCATATTCTGTGAAGTACGGCACTCCGTACTTCACAGAATATGCGTTATAAAAAGGCAAGGCAGTGCCTTATTCCGATGATTAGATGCCGAGCAATCGATAAAAAACTATTTGACGGCTGAACGAATTTTGAAGAAATGTAGTATAATATTGTACTTTGTAGGTTTGGTCCTGGTCCTCCTGGTCCTCTGGACCTGGACCAAACCTACAACTGGTCTGGTTGTGGTTTGGCTTTTGGTCCTGGAATAAAACGTGTGGGCTACTTTTAAATAAAATGACCACGCGGGCAAAGCCGCGGGCACTGCTAGTACTATAATAAAACTGTAACTGGGCTAAATCTGTACATTAAATATTTTTTGAAAATTTTGATTGAGATAAACTTCAAAATCGATATGGAGTGCAATAAGGTTATTTTTTTTATTTTTTGTCTGTCTCTTTGAACACGCATCACGCTGAAACTACCAGACGGATTTTGATGCAACTTGGCAGAATCATAGCTGATGTACTGGATTAACATTTAGGATATTTTTTATCCCGGAAAAATCAACGGTTCCCGCAGGATAGGGATAGAAAGTTATTTAAAATAACACGTATCAAGCTAAAACTACTGGATGGATTTTGATGTAACTTGGCACAGTCAAAGTTTATATAATGTGTTAAAATGTTGAATACTTTTTATCCCGAAAAATTAAAAGGTTCCTGCAGCCTATGGGTCCAAAGTTGTATTAAATTTAAAGTGATCATACATCCGTTTATAGACTGGTACCGAATTTCGTTATTCTGCTACGAGGCTCACTGGCCCAGTTGGATAGATGCATGGGTATGTAATCCAGACGTACGTGGTTAACCGTCGGTTTATCTCATTTTGACGTTCTGCGCATTTGTGTCAACATTATTTTTAGTTTATTTGGATATATTTCGTTGTGTTCTTGTGAGAAGTAAACATGCAGTCGGTGTTTAATGTTATGGTAGATAATTATCAGATAATGACCATTACCTTGACTTCCTTGAAAATCTAGACGATTTAGAAAGGAGAGTTAGAAGACCACGAGATTTTGAAGTGCGTTGTAATTATTATGAAGAATATGACGAAGAATCTTTTAAAACTAGATTCCGTTTGTCTAAAACTTCTGCACTGGACGTACTGCAATTAACAGATGATAAACTGGTTTTTATTTTGCGCTTTTTTTTGTCTCCATTTTCTCTACTTATTTAAATCTTCACTATAAAAATCACAAATACCATTTGTATTTGTGCTTTTTCTGATGATCACGGATGGCGGCAACTGAACTTGGCAACAAACAAAAGATAAATTCAAACACATCACAAACGTAAACGAATTCAAATAACCAACACGTGCAGGCCACATGGTGCAGGCAGAAAAAGTTCATACCTACCCAAATTTAGAACTACAGTATAGTATAGCTTCCTCACCACGTTTTATTGTACTTTTCAAGTTGACTTCATTTTATTTTATGCTTCTAAACTCGGACGCCACCTTTCATCGTGTTGAATAGATATGACAAAGTGACTTCGTTATTGCGATGCCTTATAACGTTCGTTCTTTCACTGTGTGTGTGTGCGGTTCAAATTTGCGTGGTGAACAGTAAACATTTAAGCGGTTGTTTAATCGACGTTTGCGATTTCACCGGCCGATTACCAAATCATCGGTCAAGTAGAAGTCCACCCTCAGTAGTTTCGGCGTGATGCCTAGCCAAAATACAGACAGACAGACAAAAATGAAAAAAGAAACAGTTTTGGCTTCAGTATTGAATATAGAGTACCCTCCAAAAAAATATCTAAATATCTTCAATGTACAGAATTGGACATGTTACAATTTTATTATAAGTATGGATTTCCTTGTATATTTTAGTTTTATATTTGCATAGATTGTATAAGAGTGGAAGAGACTGATTCACACAACACAGGTTGTCCTAGTGTGGGGATCAGGGTTCACTGATATTTAATACAAAAAATTCTCTATTAATTTTAAATCATAACCTTCCTTCGATGTCTCCTAGTATTAAAAAACAGTAGCATGTATATATTTTGTACGAAATAAACTTTATTATTATTATTTCTGACATTTCTAGTACTCAAACCTCAGTCGGTCCAGTAAAGACTTTTGATCCTTATAAGAACAAGATTGAATGATATCGTTTTTTTTTGTGTAAAATTACCATTTTCTAGTTGACTGTGCATTTTGTTCCAAAATCTGTGAATGCATTTCAGAATATCTCAAAAAGTTATGGATGGTCTCCTAGGAACGTTTTCCTGTAACTATAACGGTTAAGGTACCTGCCCTTACTGTTCCGTCTCAAAAATCCATCCTGTATATTGTACCTTGGATAGTCTTATGGTTGCTATTTGACATTCATTCTGGTTTCTCTTCAAGGTGTATACTTATGTGAATGTTAAAAGAATATTTTTATTCACTTTTGAATTCACACAATTTGCACTCGTATGGTTTCATTCTGGTGTGTATCCTTTTGTGACGACTTAAAGAATCAGCATTTGCACATTTATAGTCACACATGTTGCATTTATATTGCTCCTCTCCTGTGTGTATCATTTTGTGTCGTTTTAAATGACCAGCACTGACACATTTATAGTCACACATGTTGCATTCATATGGTTTCTCTCCAGTGTGTATCATTTTGTGTCGCTTTAAAGCACCAGCTTGTGCAGATTTATAGTCACATGTGTCACATTCATGTGGTTTCTCTCCTGTGTGTATCATTTTGTGTTGTTTTATATTACAAGCTTTTGCACATTTATAGTCACACATGTCGCATTCATATGGTTTCTCTCCGGTGTGTATCATTTTCTGTCGTTTTTAAACACCAGCACTGACACATTTATAGTCACACATGTCGCATTCATATGGTTTCTCTCCTGTGTGTATCATTTTGTGTTTTTTTAAATTACCAGCTTGTGCACATTTATAGTCACACATGTCGCATTCATATGGTTTCTCTCCTGTGTGTAAAATTTTGTGTTTTTTTAAATTACCAGTTTGTGCACATTTATAGTCACACATGTCACATTCATATGGTTTCTCTCCTGTGTGTTTCATTTTATGACGTTTTAAACCACCAGCACTGACACATTTATAGTCACACATGTCGCATTCATATGGTTTCTCTCCAGTGTGTATCAATTTGAGTTGTTTTAAATGACCAGCACTGACACATTTATAGTCACACATGTCGCATTCATATGGTTTCTCTCCAGTGTGTATCAATTTGTGTTGTTTTAAATGACCAGCACTGACACATTTATAGTCACACATGTCACATTCATATGGTTTCTCTCCGGTGTGAATAATTTTGTGTCGTTTTAAACCACACTTATAGTCACATATGTCGCATTCATATGGTTTCTCTCCGGTGTGAATAATTTTGTGTCGTTTTAAACCACCAGCACTGACACATTTATAGTCACATATGTCGCATTCATATGGTTCCTCCCCTGTGTGTAATATTTTGTGTTGTTTTAAATTAACAGCTCTTGCACATTTAAAGTCACACTTGTCACATTCATATGGTTTCTCTCCTGTGTGTATCATTTTGTGTTGTTTTAAATCACCCGCTCGTGCACATTTATAGTCGCACAAATTTCTATCTCGTGTGACTTTTCGAATTTTTTATATCTTTTATTACAAAAATTACATGCTTTCTGATGACATAATGTTAAACTCTTGTATATGTATTGATAGGTAGCTTAACTTTCACAGTTTTCTCTTCAGTATGTGCTCCTTTATAAATTTCAAATTTAAATGTAGCATTGCAAATATTGTATGTCTTCATGTGTTCTTGTCAGTCCGTCTTCATGTGTTCTTATAGAAATTTCACTTCAGTGTGTGTTCCTAAAAAAAAACAATTTGCCATTAATTAATTTCTTTTAAACAATCACAAAAAAGAATAAAATAATTACAATAGAACCAGAGCACTATCACTTTAAGAAAAGTAAAAATGTAATACTGACAAAAATACAATTTAAAATAGAAAGAGTTGTAATAGTTTCTTACCCCCCTTTTCTCAATTCTCTACCTCAATAAAAAAATAAAAAACATGCATATACCATAAAGTCTCCTTTTGTGAAGTCGATTAAAAATATACAACGGAATGACATGTTGCCAAAACGAAATAATAACAAGTCTGTCAAGTACGTGAGTAATGATTAGACATTTCTTACTGTCGTTGGAGTAATGATACAATTATTGTCTATGGGTAAAAAAGCACCATAATCGTTGCTGCAAAAAATTTTGAATTACGCTTACTGGCGTATTTTGTTTAGAAGTTACGATGCGAGCAAAAAAACTAAAAGTAAGAATAATGTCGCGGTGTGAGCGCTATCATTGCGAAGCAGGGGCAAATCACTAGTATGTAAAATTGGTACTTATTAGTATATTATGTTAGTCTATACGGGTAAGTAATAGGTATCTAAACGTATGTTACTATTTTGTATCTCAATCCGATGAGTAGAGAAGCCCGTCAATCGATGAAATAATATTTGAACGAAAACGAAATAACTGAATGAAATTTGGTAAATTTGTTAGCCGGAGCCCCCCCCCCCCCCCCCCCCCCCGAGGGTGTCTACCAGCTCAAAGGGACTCCTTGCTCACAATAATTTAATTGTACTTAGTAGTGCGAGCCTTCATTTTTCAACGGGCAGCGGAGGCTTCGTAGCTGCTAGTCTTCATACGTACACGTTTCCTTCAGCTATATTCAGCAAACTTAGGTTTTTAAATGAAATATATTTAGTTTAGTATATATAGCGTGTGTATTCTGTTTCTTTTTTAAAGTTAGGTCCAAGAACACAGACTTGAGCGAATCAATGACAATTTAAGAATGACAGGTTATTTGTATTTAGAATGAATAATGAACTATCAAAATGAAAAGAAATGGATTATGAAAGAATTAAGATATCAAAAGAGTATTATTATGAAAGAGGTTTGGACCTCGTCACAAATTGTACTTCTGGAATACACAGGCTACATTTTCCCCAGAAAAACGTCCACGCGGGCAAACCTGCGGAGGATAATATAAAACTACTATAGACCTATATTATTCTAGTTTATTCTTATCTTACGTTTTTTATTTGCCAGATGAAGGTATACTCGTATATATTTATAAACGATATATTTTGTGAGTTTTTAGAGTTATTTAAACATTTTTCTTTCCGTCGGAAATAAAATGTAAATAAATGGCAGTAGTAAGCCGCTTGATACTTAATAGCACTCTCGCGGTTAAGACGTATCCAATTATTCAAAATTCATTTAGCCGTTTAGTCTGTAGGACGTGCCAAAGAAACGTAAAAACAAACATACATACATACTACTCAACACATAACCCTTCGCAATCGGATAATAAATTAAGTTATTTATTTTTCGGATCCCAATAGTCGTTCGAAAAGATTGAACTAAAGAGTCCAATCTTGATATATACTTATATTACTATACTCTTTGGTCCAATCTATTTGTGGTACTGGCGTCCTACTCACAGAAAACAATCTTTTTTTTCTCGTATTTTTACATGAAGATAGGTACTTCATGCGCGAAACTCGCTCTTAGCGTTCTTTTCAAAACCACGCTGAGACCCCTGCCTCCCGGCCCTCGCACCGCGTGCGACAAATCGGCCGTTTACTCCTCGATACACTACTGTCTGTAAAGACTAATATATGTACTGTGACTTACGGCACATTTTTTATATGGTCCTAGGTGTATACGCCACATCCCTAAACACTCGATTAGCATTCTACAACAATAATGTCCCAACCCTACTTCCTAAATATTTCCATCCCTCTCTTGCCCCAGTGGCCCAATTCCATAACTTGGCTACAATCGGATTATCACTTTTTTCATAGCAAATTCGACTCTATCGCAAGGCATTAGTGGTTGCGATACTGAGAATTCGATTGAAGCCAAGTTATGGAATCGGGCTGCTGTTGTCGCAGTGCACCAAAGCGGATCGGCAGTGTGATTACGTAATGTTGATCATGACGGTTTCGAGCCATCAAATTCAATAATGCTTTGCGATAGAGTCGATTTTGCTATGAAAAAAGTGACAATCTGATTGTAGCCAACTTCTGTAATTGGGCTGCTGTGCAAGATCCTCTAGTTTCCTGCAGTGCGATTACGTAATGTTGATCATGACGGTTTCAAGCCGTCAAATTCAATAATGCTTTGCGATAGAGTCGATTTTGCTACGAAAAAAGTGATAATCCGATTGTAACCAAGTTCTATAATCGAGCCGCTGGAATTCCTACCCTGGGCATCCAATTGTGTTTACCCCCCGAAATGTGTGCCTGTTTTTACGGTGAAAAGTCCTTCCAAAAGGAGAGTCTACATATGTGAAAGAACCTGTGAACTTTACCTGAACCATATACGTGAAGAAATAAAGTGTTCCTACCTAAGCGTGCCGGCGGCCCACGAGTGATTGGTGAAAGAACAACTTTACAACGCCTAGCAAAAGGCGTCCCCCTGGATGCGCAAGCGAATTAAGTAACGTACTACTGGTTTAGTTTAAAAAATAACTTTATTCAAACGAACAGAGTGGCAACATAGCCTTAGCAAATAATAATTAATTCTATTTTACAAAATTTGGATCTTATATACTAGTTTAATGTAAATTCAGCATTTCCCCACCAGTGCCACATGTCCTACTTAATTAGTGCTGATCTCGTGGTGTGGTATTGTTGACGAAGCTGATTTGGGCGTATTGGGTGTCCTTAACTCCTCCCTCCCCAAGAGAGAAATTATCCGAAGGTAACAGAGACGACTTCGGAGAATTTCGACAAATTAACTTATGCTTAAATTTGTGCATTATTATAACAGTTCCTACAATTGATACAAAAATATAAAAGCAGACAGTCCATACACTAATTTTAAAGTTACTATGTATTGTTCTAAATTTTCACTATCACTATAACTTAGTTTTGCACTTTGTAGTACTTATTTTATATCAGTAAAGTCCACGTTTCGTAAGTCCATTTTCTTGGTCCTGGTTTCGATGTTGAACTGTAGCTCTGGTATCTGAATAACTGGAAGTTGAAGACTGGAGTCCGTCGTGTTTGTACTGGCATTTATAATTATATCTTTTATTTGTATTTCACACTGTAGACTCGGTGTTAAAATGTAAGTTCCTTGAATGTTATGTTTGTGAACTTCGTTGTTGCAATTTTCCGTTAGTACTAGGTTTTCTTCGGAATAGATCAACCAATTTTTGCCGTTCAACTTCTGTATTTTCGTTTTCTCTATTTTGATATGGTTTTGCAGGCATTGACTATAATTATTTTTCAAAAGCATTATCTGCTCCTGTGCTCCATACAGGTTTCCATGGGGTATTGCATCAAGTTATTTTCCTCGCACAGGAATCTGTTGTTTTCTATTTCTTCGCAGGGTCTCGCTATGGGCATGTAATTCAATCTATTCACCAGTAAATAAGGGTATTTGGGAATAATGACATGGGTATTAAAATAATTGTAAATAGGAATGGGAATAACCTTGTAATAATTATATGTCTCGGTGTCTATTACAGGAAGTTCTAACACAAAAACTAATTTACTAATATCTATATATGATTTTAATATTATATTATTACGTTCTAGTTTCAATAAATTTTATTTGCTTACTGGGTATATTGTTCTTGCATGTTTATTTATGACTAATAAGGCATTAAATAACTCAGTGCTATTTATTATCGATTGGTGTAGTATATGTAGCTTACTAAATGCTATTGAATATTTTAGTAACAAGTTCGAAAGTTACTTAAGATTTGATACAAGGAATTCATGTATTATTTGGTTAAATTTGGATTCATTCTGTGTTACCGCTTCCACATTTCGCTAGTCTTTAAACCTAAGTCTTTCTTATTCGAATTTATTATTTCAGAGGCATTTACTAGTTTATCAAAACCTTTTTTCATGGATGAAATCTTACGTTCGGCCAGGTATTCTTTATTTTGTAGCATCATAATCTGATTATTATACCTAATTGCATCTTGTTCATCTAAATTTCCTGATATAGCTTTCACTAATGATTCTAGGGGACTAAAAATTGCTCTCTTACTACGAGAATGTATGGGTAGAATTTTAAGTAACCTTTCAGAAGTTATTTTAATTAAGTATTCTATTTGACTTTCTATACCTAATTTTTTTTTTATTTATTATATTTTTCATAATTTCTTAAAGTCTACTATTATATTATTATTTATCTCTAATTCTATTGATCCTAAATTTAACGTTTTAAATATATAGTTAAATATTTAAACGGGACTTAATTGCGCTGAAAACTTAATATTTATTTACCTCGACGTTTCGATCAAGTTGCATTGATCGTGGTCACGAGAAGACGATCAGCGCGATTAAGTCCCGTTTAAATATTTAACTATGTGTTCGAATCGCGAAAGTTTAAACGTTTTAAATATAGTCCAATAGCTATTCTTCTTCGCTGCTACTCCCATCTTCAGTGAGGCTATCCCCAAGTTCCGACCGAGGTTTTGAAGGTCCAGCATGGTCGCTTGGTTCACTAGTACCAGGAATACTAGGCATGATCTGTGAAGGACGTTTTACGTTTTTTATTGCTACTTCAGTTGCCCTTTTGTTTAGTTCTACGGGTGCTATGTTGCGTTGGACTTCACCAATTACCTTGGCTTTTTTGAACTTAGGCTTTTCCTTAGCTTTCCTAGTTCTAGTTGTTTTCATAAAAAAATCATCGCCCGTTTTAATCATTGGTGGTTCTTCCCCACCTCTTTTCTCTCTAACTTTAATCTTATCTGATACTAGCTTTTCTGTTATATATTCGTAGAGGACTTTTAAACGTTTCCTATGATCTATTAACAGCTTTTGCATCATTTTTTTCTCGTTATCTAAATCAAAGACGCTACCCGAATCGGTTTGTCCAAAAACTATTTCAAACGGGGTGAATTCAGTTGCAGAATGTATTGTATTATTCTATGCCATAATGGAGTATGTCATAACGGAAGCTGCGTCCAAATTATTTTTATCATACTTGGCTAAGCGATATATCTCGATACTAGTGGAATGAAACCTTTCAACTATCGCCATTGAACTAGGATTATTAGGGGTCCCTATGTGTAAGTCAATTTTATATAAGCTTAACATTTCCTTGATCAATGCGTTATTGAATTCCGAACCTGAATCGCAATTAATTCTCCTAGGTAAACCATACATACCAAAATATTTAATCAATGCTCTAACTATATCTGGTGTACTTCTATTAGGTATCTCAATTGCTTGTCCTAACTTACTAAACGTGTCTACAACAGTTAAGTAATACTTCCCTTCAATAAATAAAGAGTCCATATAAGCTTCTTGAATTTGTGTTAATTGAATATGTGGTTTTATTGGTTTCCTATCATATTTCATTTTTTTGCATGGTTCGCAAGCGTTTAACATTGCGGTAACCGTCTCTTTCATGTTGGGCCACCAATAATATCTTTTGAGTTTGGCCAAGGTTTCCCTAATACCTCTATGACATGTTTTGCCATCGTGATATTTCATAATTGACTCTCTTTGATCTTGTTCTAACTCAGTTAAATTAATTATTCTTTCCGTGCATTCCATTATGTTTACAGAACCCTTTTTAAATCATGTTATAATGACTTTCGAGAACATTTTTCTAAATATTGGGTCCTCAAAATAAATAAAATATTTATATTTCGGGTCAATATATTTCTTTAAAAATTGTTTGACTAACTTTTCGTTATTTGTTGGTATGTGAACTTCTAAAATCTTTTGCTTTTTATTAGATATATCTTTAACAGTTAACTGATCCTTGAACCATGAATGAACCAGTATGTGTTTGGGTTTTGTATCGATTGCCTTCTTTAAAATAAAAATACCATCGTGTTCCCTAATTGAGACCGAGTTAGCTGTCGCTCCATCGTCAGAATTCGAAAGTTCTATCGTTTCTATTCAGTAACTCTGCTTTCGTTTTCTAACTCGTCTATTATTTCCTGAATATGCTTGTCGCTATCGTCTACATTTACAAATATTGAATGCATATCGTTGTCTATTGCGTTAATTTTTATTCTAGACAGGGCTTCGGCGTTAATATTTTGTTGTTCTTTCTTATAACGGATCTCAAAATCGTATTCTACCAATCTTAGTCTCCATCGCGTTAATTTACTGTTCGGTTCTTTTAATGAATACAACCAAGCTAATGGTCTTTGGTCTGTATAAATAATTAATTTATTACCGTAGAGATATGGCCTAAAATGTTTACAGCCCATATAACTGTCAACAGTCAGTTAAAAGTTTTTTACATGTTTCAAAACTCTGCTTAAATTCTTTATTAATAACAATTTTTCGGCCCTTTTTTAAACACATTGTTAAGGGTTTAGTAATTTTGGCAAAGTCCTTAATGAACTTCCTATAGTAGCCTATGAGACCTAAAAAGCTTTTGATTTGTGTTGCCGTTTCTGGAATGGGGTATCTTAAAACTGCATCTATTTTATCATCGTTTGGTTTCAAACCCTTGCTGGTAATTGTGTGACCTAAGTAAAGTACATCTTTTCTGAGAAAAGTGATTTATCTTAATGCACTTCTAAGTTAGTTTGTCGAAACCGGTCAAAAACTGATTTGAGTTTTTCTTTGTGTTCAGGCAAGCTTTTTGAGAAGATGATGACGTCATCAAGGTAAATAAGGCAATGCAAGCCTTGTAGACCTCTCAGGACGTTATCAATTGCTCGTTGAAAAGTGGCAGGCGCCGTTTTCAATCCAAATGACATCCTATTGAATTGATAATGTCCTGCTGGAGAACAGAAGGCTGTTTTAGCTCTGTCTGCTTCCTGTACCTCGATTTGGTGGTACCCACTAGCTAAATCAAGGGTTGTAAAGTACAAATACAAATATTTTTATTCATAAAAGCCACAAAGTTATAAAATTATAAATTTACTGATGGTCTCCACACTAGGTCAAGCCTCTCTCGTGGGGACCTTAGAACCGTGTTACAAGATTATAATAGTTTTAACTACGACAGAAAATTAATGTGATTTTGAATTATATTCCATGAGGTACATTTTATAGACAAGATTTAACAGAGTGTTTTTATAAACGAACAAAGTTGTGATATTATTATTCTGTTCTGTACTTAACATAATCAAGGTCTTAAGTAGGTTCTTTTTCCTAGCATATCAAATAAATCATTGATGTTAGGTAACGGGTACTTATAGTCGGTGGTGATGTCATTTAACCATCTATACTCTACGACCATTCTCCATTTTTGTTGTCCTGATGCGTCCATTTTTTTCGGAAGTAAATGCACGGGGGCACTCCATGGAGAATGTGATTCTTGGATGATGTTATCTTTTAACATATATTCTACTTGATTCTTGATTTCTTTCGCTTGTACGTGAGGTAATCTACACGGTTTAATATTTATAGGATCATAATTTTTTGTTTTGATAACATGTTTTACCTGATTAGTAAATGACAATGGAATATTTTCACACTAAAATATATCCATATACTCCTTTCAAATCTCTTCGATAGCTTTATGCTGTTCCTGGTTCATGTGATCAAATCTTAATTTTGATAAATTTTGTGTGAGTAAACTATCTAATTCTCTATCGCTTTCCGTAAAATTGACATTAACAGATTGGATCTGAGAGTACGGTTCTACTCTAAAAGGTGCTGTTACTACTAAATTTCTATGCTCGTTCGTATAATTTTGAATAACTGTGCAAGCATATCCATTTATACATGAAACTATTGTGGCGGGCATTCTAATCCCTTCCGTAAATTCCTTAAATTCTAATATAGCTATTCCATCTAATAAATTAACTGGAAGTTTCACTCTAAGTTCGCTACGAGGAGGTAAACTATTATACTTCTCTTGTGGGTGGTGAATATATTATTGGAATATTTGTATGTTTTAAATGTAACACGATGTTCCATATTAATTATACGCTTTATATTAGCTTCACTTGTATGTTTGTATGTTTGTAACCGACTCCTTTGGACGTAATTTGACCCACTTTAAACGGTCAGATTTCATTCAAATTTTGCACACCTGTCAAAAACCGATGACAATGCAATAATTCGAAGAAAAAAAAATGAACAAAAAAACGCTTTTATAAATAAACCAAATTAAAAAGTAGAAAATAAATAATAGTTTAAAAAAACTAAAAAACATGCTTTATTTAGAAAACCAAACTAAAAAATAGAAAATAAATTTTAATAATTTTGAATTAAGAATAGTGTAAAAAATTCTAATAAATATAAATCAATAATTACACTATTATTCATATACTATATATATATATCACATACTATAATAAGAAAAAAAAAAAAAAGAAAAAAAGAAAGCGTAGGGTGCTTTTTAAGATATTATCGAAATGATAATCCTTCTCATATCTGTCAATGAAATATTTATAACTATTGACCCATGCACCCCACGATTTTTTTGAAATAAAACTTTTTTTTCTTATTTACACTATTATTCATTTATATTTATTAGAATTTTTTACACTATTCTTAATTCAAAATTATTAAAATTCATTTTCTATTTTTTAGTTTGGTTTTCTATATACCTAAAGCTTGTTTTTTAGTTTTTTTAAACTATTATTTATTTTTGGATCAAATCGATGCCGATGTGTAGTATTATCTCAGAGAAAATTTAATTTCGAGTATTATTATGTGTTCTCTGCAAAGACAGTAAGAAATGGTTCTGTGCCGTAGACGCGAGTATTTACCTACAGTGCCGATCGATTTGGAACATTACGTTCCAAATCGATCTGAAAATCGATTATTTTATTTTAAATAATCGATTAACCTATTTCAGATCGACATCCCTAGTCCTAGAAGCCGGCCCCAAGTATTTATATACTCTTTGGCCGGCCCTAGACAAAAAATTGTTTTGTTTTGCATAAACTTCGTTTTATTTTCATGAAATACAAACTTGTTGTTCCACCTAAAATAGTGTTAAAACCGTAAGTTTGCAGTTTCATTCAGATAATCTAACATGGAGGATTGGCAATGCTGTAGAACTTGTCTACGTGTTCAAAACTTGAATCTCATATTCCATAAGCCCGAACACAATGAAAAATATTCTGATGTTATATTGACGGCTACTGGGATGAAGGTAATTATTGTTAACTGCTCTGCCTGTGGCTCCGCCCGTAGTCATATTGACCACTACAGGGTTGAAGGTAATTATTGTTAACTAACTAGTCTACCTGTGGCTCCGCCCGTAGTTATAGGTAGTGACGGCTACAGAGATGAAGGTAATTATTGTTATCTAACTGCTCTGCCTGTGGCTCCGCCCGTAGTTATATTGACGACTACAGGGCTGAAGGTAATTATTGTTAACTGCTCTACCTGTGGCTCCGCCCGTAGTTATAGGTAGTGACGGCTACAGAGATGAAGGTAATTATTGTTATCTAACTGCTCTGCCTGTGGCTCCGCCCGTAGTTATATTGACGACTACAGGGCTGAAGGTAATTATTGTTAACTGCTCTACCTGTGGCTCCGCCCGTAGTTATAGGTAGTGATGGCTACAGAGATGAAGGTAATTATTGTTATCTAACTGCTCTGCCTTTGGCTCCGCCCGTAGTTATATTGACGGCTACAGGGATGAAGGTTGGGGGTTACAATTGGGGGTTGAACACAGTGACATGTTTTTAAATATTTTACTTTATTGTTAAATCTTATAAGAGTTGTATCCACAGAACCACATATTAACAAGTTTTACTTGTTTAAGCCTTGGAAATCTATCGGTGTTTACACCCTTCAAAGGCAAAGAGGCTAACTTACCGGGGGTGCCTTACAAGTGTCAAAACAGATAGAATTTCCAAGCTAAAAATAAACTTTACTATCACAACCAAGTCAGATTGCCAATTAAAACTTTACCTGAAGACTTCATATAGTGATTAATTTTAGAGCTTTCATTTAGTTCTTGTAGTGCACGGGACATATTACTTAGCTTAGCTTAGCTGACTTAGTTTAGCTTCAGTCTTAGTTTCAGTTTAGTCATAGCTTTGTTTCCAGTCTGCTAACCGCTAATAATTTAAAAATTAACAGAACATTCTTTAGTTATAGATTCCAATCCAACCATAAGAACCTTAACAAGTCTATGGTCTTAAAACAACATGGTAAATCATACAATTTTGTGAGATAATATATACATTGTCCTCTCCACGCGAGTTCAACTCGCACTTATTCAGTGTTTATATTAAACCTTATTATTGCAGATTGAACTAAACGATTCCCTTCCACAATACATGTGTTCCACATGCATCAACTTTATAAATGAGTCGTATAAGTTCCGGAAAAAATGTGAAGACTCACACAGAACTTTACTTGAACGACTCAATCAAAAACCAATGTACGATATCAAAATTGAGCCGAGCATTTTCAAAGCTGAAGTGTTTACTGCAATTGATATAGCTGACTTAATCGATAATGATTTCAGAGACTATGACGATAATATTACTCTAAGCGAATATAATATAGAACTACAGAAAAGCAAATGTGACGAATTTCAATATGATGTGCAAATTGAGAACAAAACTGATATTGAATTTGATACAAGCGTCCAAACGGAATTTGATACAAGTATTCAATCGGAATTTGATACAAGCGCTCAATCAATCAAGAAAGTGAAAGAAAAACCTTTGAAGAGTCGAGATAAACCAGCTAAGAAAAGAGGGAGGACGAAAAAGGAGAATCAAGAAGAGAAACGAACGAAAGAGAAGAGAGAGAGAGTTAAAGAGGAGATACAGTGTGAGTTATGTCATAAAGTGCTAACTTCTAAGCTGTCTCTGAGAAACCATTATAAGATACATACAGGTTTTGATGTTGTTTGTGAGGTAAGATATGAAGTTCCCTGCATGGGCCATGTTTGTCCATTTCATACAACTTTATTAATGTAACTAACATACATAAGAATCATCTTGTCAACTCTAGCTTTAAAATAATCATTAAAACCAGCTAAGTGCGTGTCGGACACGCATAGAATTAGGGTTTTGTAGCCAGGATCTTAAGCTATCCTACTTTTTTTTTGTTATCTTCCCTATGCAAAGCAATCTGTCTCTCATTCAGACAATGAGGTTCCTTTTGAGCAGTTGTATCCTGTTTCTGTTGGAACTCTAGGTTATTAGGTCTTGGGGTATTCTTCGTTTTAGCTTCCTCAGAGGCCTTTTAGTCATTATTGTCTTTGCCATTTCATCCAATGAAAAAATGGGTTGTTTCTGGTACTTTCTAGCGGTGTTTGATATTTCTTCCTCTACTGTGGGCACTTCCAGATCCTTATGCAGTGTTTCATTTGTAATGTTTCACCAGGTGGCTTTTGTTATCAAGCTCTGAACCCTAGACTGGAACCGTCGCAAGAAGCATAGATTGGATATAGATGCTGTTCCCCAGAGCTGGATTCCGTAGGTCCACACTGGTTATCAGATGGCATTATAAATGAGCAGTTTATTTTCTAAACTTAGTTTTGAATACTTCCCACTGATATTTGATGAGTTTTAGACTGAGCTGTTTTCTTTTAGAAAATATTGGTTTTTGGCCTGTCCAGAGGAATACCAAGGTACTTCTTATCTTCAACTTGTGGTATTTGCTTTCCATTCATTTCCACTGGTGGACATGTTTTTTGACGCAATATAAACGTGATGGGCTGATTTGGTCTCATTGAATTTGATGCGCCATGTTTTGAGCCAGTTCATGACATAATGCAGATCTGTATTTAGCAATTGGGAAGCTATAATAGGATCCTTATGTGAAGGGAGAATACCGGTATCATCCGCATATGTGGCTACTGTTGAGTCATGGTTCACAGGTAGATCTGCGGTGAATAAGAGGTACAAAACAGGTCCCAGTAGACTGCCCTGAGACCAGACGTGATTTTGTTGAGACTTGTGGTTTCTTCTCTCTTACCATACAATGTCTATCCTCTAAATCAGATTTGATGACAATGTAGAAGTTAGTTGGTAGCATTGTTTTAATTTTATAATGCAGGCCATATTCATGCCACATTATGTCAATTGCCTGCGTTACATCTAGTTATTTTAGTTCTGTTCTTTATGAGTTAGAGTACATGCAACTCAAGCAAATGGTCACATTATGAGTTAGAGGGGAGGACATGCAACTCAAGCAAATGGTCACATTATGAGTTAGAGGGGAGGACATGCAACTCAAGCAAATGGTCACATTAGAGCGAAATATTTCGTAAACGGTACGAAATAGAATAAAACTGTCAAAGTAACCTTTTTTTTATTACGGACTAGACAATCGTTTGACCACAATCTCACCTGATGGAAAGCGATGATGTGGTCGAAGGTGTAGCACGATTGCCTAGTAGATACCTATTCACTCTTGACTTGAACACACCGGGGTTATAATTTACCGGAAACACTGACGAGGGCAGGGCATTCCACTCCTTTGCAGTTCTTATAATAAATGACTTATTATTCAACTTGTTTATTTATGGCTTCTGCATCTGCAGGGTTGCCACAGTTATGCCAAAGATACACAAAGGAGGTTGATTGGTGGTGAAGATTTAAATGATTGGTAAAAAAGGGGTGTATTCAACGAACCTGAATTTTGGGTCTTCTTACATTGAATCCAAAGCCAAGGTAGCTGTAAAGAAACTTGGTATTTTGTCTAAGGTTAGGCGGTACTTCACACCAGGACAGCTTTTGAATCTTTATCAAGCACAGGTCCGATCTTGTATGGAGAACTGCTGCCACCTCTGGGACGGTTCTGCCAAGTATCAGCTCGAGTTTTTGGATTCAATTGAAAGACGTGCTATGAGGCTCATTGGGGATGACACTCTGGTAAAGAGTAAGCTTCAAAGTCTGCCGCATCGACGGGAGGTTGCAAGCCTGTTGGTATTCTATAGATTGCACTATGAAGAGTGTGCATAAGAACTTCACAATCTGATTCCCCCATTACCTTTCCATTACCGTACGACTAGACGATCAGCAAAGCGCCACCCTTTCATGGTTGAAATACCTCGCACAAGAACGAAGCGTTACGCTTCTTCATTTATTATAAGAACTGCAAAGGAGTGGAATGCTCTGCCCTCGTCAGTGTTTCCGGTAAATTATAACCCCGGTGTGTTCAAGTCAAGAGTGAATAGGTATCTACTAGGCAAGCGTGCTACACCTTCGACCACATCATCGCTTTCCATCAGGTGAGATCGTGGTCAAGCGATTGTCTAGTAAGTGATAAAAAAAAAAACTCATTTTGTGGCTAATAATTTTGTCTATGGATTGACACTAGTTTCACTAGTAGCGAAGAACTCGGAAGTTTTCAAAATGGCTAAAGTAGTTGTGAAAAGATAACGAATTTGTCCATACAGAGAGGGTCCTTTTTTAATATTAGTATGGATGAAACGTTGTCTGTTTGTTCGGGGCGCTTTCACGACAAAACAGCTGGACCGAATTTGATGACCTATTGTTTAGTTGAACAGGACAGTACAAAGAAACCATTATAACTATAAACACAAACTTACCAATAGTGTCACAGTGGGTCCTAGCGCTGCATTTGTAAACTGAAGAGACTAATATAAATGATAATTTATATCCCAGAGAAATGAGCACAAATACGCGGGGCGCAGCTAGTCCTATGAATACTTTTCTTTTATTCCTTGGAGTGACGACTCGATCAGGCTGCTCGCCTGATGGTAAGCGCCACACCCACAAATGTTCCAGTGCCAGATCTTTGGTTGCACAATGTTGCACGTTTCTGCACTGCGCTCGTCACCCGCCGACATTGGTTGCTCATTGCCCTTCAAACTGGAACAGAAATGTTTGCACACTACTGCTTGATGGTTGAATATCTGACAAAGGTGTGGTACTCCCGCAGGCGGACTCTTGCGTGAGAGGCCTACCGCTACAAATGTTTATCTGTTCACCTTGTATGCGTGCGCGCATTGTTACATCGTTACTCCGATTGAGTGGAAACCTTGTTCAGTTGTTGTTGGCACATTGTATGTTTTTGACATCTATCCTATCTATGTATACTTATAATAAAGCAGTGAGTAACTAAAAGAATGAAAAAAAATTGGTCCAGGGGACTTAAAATAATCTACTGAACAAGAATATACCATGTTTTTAAATGGTGTCTGTCTGTTTGTCTATTTGTGCATCACGTAAAAAAATTGGACTAATTGTGATTTGGTTTCACTTTTGGATAGCTTAGGTTTTAGTGTACTTTGTATGTCAATCTGATGAATAGAAGCCGAGTGATTGTTAAAATTATTTTTGACGGCTAAAGGAATTTTGATGATATTTGGTATATTGTACTTTATAGGCACTTTTATCCCAAGTCAATGTTCACGCGGGTAAAGCCGCGGGCACAGCTAGTGTTAAACAATTACTGCTGAAAACACATACGTTGTGTTTTTGAAAGTACGATGCCAGTGTGGCAAAACACACAAGATGTGTTTTAAGATGTAATTTATTGCCCAGTGTGTAATTTTTAGCAGTCCAAGGGAGAATTATTGTTGAAGTTCAGCAGTGAAAGTGTTAATCTCTCTCTGTATTGCAGCACTGCGGCAAGAAGTTCATAACACGTCGCCTGCTGCTGATGCACTGTAGAGCGAAGCACGGCTACGAGAAGACGGACAAGTGTTCCTTTTGTGACTACCGAGCTTCCAATGCTGAGCAGGTTAAGGTGAGACTACAATCATTATTACATTAAACAAATCTTCAATTAAATTTAATAATAATATAAAATTAATAGAAATAAAACAACACACCCGTCTGCGAAAGAGGCAAGCAAGCTTTAGATTCTTGATTTTCTACACTAATATTATAAAGAGGAAAGATTTGATTGTTTGTTTGTTTGTAATGGATAAACTCAAAAAACATAGAACCGATTTTAAAAATTCTTTCACATAATGAAAGCTAAATTATCAGCGAGTAACACAAGCAGGATTTTATTTTTCAAAAAATTAAAGTTCCCTTTGAAAATTGCAATAATGAAACCCGAGGTATTAAATTTTACCAGGCCGGTCGCACTCCGCAACAAGTACAAATATTAAACCAAACTTTGCGGCTGCAATATTAGGGTTGAATCAGTAGTGTCAAGCGTGCGCTCGATGAGTCGCGCGCTGTTTGCTTACGATAAAGTACCTACTTACGTAAAGTTTTGTCAAATGTTATTCTTTTCTTAACTGTGAGTACCAAGAAGAAACCTAGAATGTACTGCATAGCATTCGGTCTGACAAATCTCGTAAAATACCTACATACTGACATTTTATTAAGTAGGTAGCCATTTCTTTTTCATTCATTATTAAGCATGGAATACAGACAGGCATTTTTTTAATTCATAAAAGTGCAATACCTATTATGTTATAATCAAATAATGAGGTACTAGGTCTGATAAGAATGTCATTATATGTAGTTAATAGAACTATCAACATTTATAATAATAAGTAAAAAATATATATATATTATTACATAATTGTTTATTCTTTTACAATATCTAAGTCATATCATATCACAGAATAATTACTAGTACAAGTACCTAGTTATATCTTGATACAACCCTGCCGAGCGGAAAAGTGACAGAGTGATTCTGAAACGGTTAGGGTAATGGAAGCTCTCGCGCGTTGTGATACGGTGCATTCTAGCCTGCACGCGGTGAGCGAGCGCCTTCTAGGTAAATATAATTGAAAGCTCGCAGCGCTGTGCGAGCTAAATTGCACTTTATTGCGTTGTAGCGAGAGTTGCTATGTATATAGATGACTCAGTTATCCTTCTGTACTTGTACTATTATTTATTTAGTGATTTTGCTTAAAATCTCGATTACTTTGTGTCACAAACCAAAGATTATATAAATACTACGTAAGATCACAAACTAAGGAGATACGGGTCTTTGTATATGGAACGTTGCCATGGAAACGAAATCACAGAACATCTAATAATCATTGACGTAGGAAATGCTCTATGTTAATAATACACGAAATAGTAACCGTTATTCAACCTCCTTGCGTTAAACAGAATAATACTATAGACGAAATGGTACGTGAGTATAAAACCTACAAACATAAACATTTTGTGTAAGAAATTGTTGTTGTTCTATTTGTCCAAATAAAGTACCAACTAATTTTATCTTTCTACATATCTACCCGTGCGAAGCCGGGGCGGGTCGCTAGTGAAATATAAGATGCAGTCAGAGGCATCATGCATTTCACTATGGAGAGTGTGCACAAGAACTGCACAATCTGATTCCCGCATCACATTTCACTATGGAGAGTGTGCACAAAAACTGCACAATCTGATTCCCGCATCACATTTCACTATGGAGAGTGTGCACAAGAACTGCACAATCTGATTCCCGCATCACATTTCACTATGGAGAGTGTGCACAAGAACTGCACAATCTGATTCCCGCATCACATTTCCATCACCGTACGACAAGACGATCAGCAAAGCACAAGAACTGCACAATCTGATTCCCTCATCATGCATTTCACTATGGAGAGTGTGCACAAGAACTGCACAATCTGATTCCCGCATCACATTTCACTATGGAGAGTGTGCACAAAAACTGCACAATCTGATTCCCGCATCACATTTCACTATGGAGAGTGTGCACAAGAACTGCACAATCTGTTTCCCGCATCACATTTCCATCACCGTACGACAAGACGATCAGCAAAGCACAAGAACTGCACAATCTGATTCCCGCATCACATTTCACTATGGAGAGTGTGCACAAGAACTGCACAATCTGATTCCCGCATCACTGTTCACTATGGAAAGTGTGCACAAGAACTGCACAATCTGATTCCCGCATCACATTTCACTATGGAGAGTGTGCACAAGAACTGCACAATCTGATTCCCGCATAACATTTCCATCACCGTACGACAAGGTGATCAGCAAAGCACAAGAACTGCACAATCTGATTCCCGCATCACATTTCACTATGGAGAGTGTGCACAAGAACTGCACAATCTGATTCCCGCATAACATTTCCATCACCGTACGACAAGGCGATCAGCAAAGCACAAGAACTGCACAATCTGATTCCCGCATCACATTTCACTATGGAGAGTGTGCACAAGAACTGCACAATCTGATTCCCGCATCACATTTCACTATGGAGAGTGTGCACAAGAACTGCACAATCTGATTCCCGCAACACATTTCACTATGGAAAGTGTGCACAAGAACTGCACAATCTGATTCCCGCATCACATTTCACTATGGAGAGTGTGCACAAGAACTGCACAATCTGATTCCCGCATCACATTTCCATCACCGTACGACAAGACGATCAGCAAAGCACAAGAACTGCACAATCTGATTCCCGCATCACATTTCACTATGGAGAGTGTGCACAAGAACTGCACAATCTGATTCCCGCATCACTGTTCACTATGGAAAGTGTGCACAAGAACTGCACAATCTGATTCCCGCATCACATTTCACTATGGAGAGTGTGCACAAAAACTGCACAATCTGATTCCCGCATCACATTTCACTATGGAGAGTGTGCACAAGAACTGCACAATCTGATTCCCGCATCACATTTCACTATGGAGAGTGTGCACAAGAACTGCACAATCTGATTCCCGCATCACATTTCCATCACCGTACGACAAGACGATCAGCAAAGCACAAGAACTGCACAATCTGATTCCCGCATCACATTTCACTATGGAGAGTGTGCACAAGAACTGCACAATCTGATTCCCGCATCACTGTTCACTATGGAAAGTGTGCACAAGAACTGCACAATCTGATTCCCGCATCACATTTCACTATGGAGAGTGTGCACAAGAACTGCACAATCTGATTCCCGCATAACATTTCCATCACCGTACGACAAGGCGATCAGCAAAGCACAAGAACTGCACAATCTGATTCCCGCATCACATTTCACTATGGAGAGTGTGCACAAGAACTGCACAATCTGATTCCCGCATAACATTTCCATCACCGTACGACAAGGCGATCAGCAAAGCACAAGAACTGCACAATCTGATTCCCGCATCACATTTCACTATGGAGAGTGTGCACAAGAACTGCACAATCTGATTCCCGCATCACATTTCACTATGGAGAGTGTGCACAAGAACTGCACAATCTGATTCCCGCAACACATTTCACTATGGAGAGTGTGCACAAGAACTGCACAATCTGATTCCCGCATCACATTTCCATCACCGTACGACAAGACGATCAGCAAAGCACAAGAACTGCACAATCTGATTCCCGCATCACATTTCACTATTGAGAGTGTGCACAAGAACTGCACAATCTGATTCCCGCATCACTGTTCACTATGGAAAGTGTGCACAAGAACTGCACAATCTGATTCCCGCATCACATTTCACTATGGAGAGTGTGCACAAGAACTGCACAATCTGATTCCCGCATAACATTTCCATCACCGTACGACAAGGCGATCAGCAAAGCACAAGAACTGCACAATCTGATTCCCGCATCACATTTCACTATGGAGAGTGTGCACAAGAACTGCACAATCTGATTCCCGCATAACATTTCCATCACCGTACGACAAGGCGATCAGCAAAGCACAAGAACTGCACAATCTGATTCCCGCATCACATTTCACTATGGAGAGTGTGCACAAGAACTGCACAATCTGATTCCCGCATCACATTTCACTATGGAGAGTGTGCACAAGAACTGCACAATCTGATTCCCGCATCACATTTCACTATGGAGAGTGTGCACAAGAACTGCACAATCTGATTCCCGCATCACATTTCCATCACCGTACGACAAGACGATCAGCAAAGCACAAGAACTGCACAATCTGATTCCCGCATCACATTTCACTATGGAGAGTGTGCACAAAAACTGCACAATCTGATTCCCGCATCACATTTCACTATGGAGAGTGTGCACAAGAACTGCACAATCTGATTCCCGCATCACATTTCACTATGGAGAGTGTGCACAAGAACTGCACAATCTGATTCCCGCATCACATTTCCATCACCGTACGACAAGACGATCAGCAAAGCACAAGAACTGCACAATCTGATTCCCTCATCATGCATTTCACTATGGAGAGTGTGCACAAGAACTGCACAATCTGATTCCCACATCACATTTCACTATGGAGAGTGTGCACAAAAACTGCACAATCTGATTCCCGCATCACATTTCACTATGGAGAGTGTGCACAAGAACTGCACAATCTGATTCCCGCATCACATTTCCATCACCGTACGACAAGACGATCAGCAAAGCACAAGAACTGCACAATCTGATTCCCGCATCACATTTCACTATGGAGAGTGTGCACAAGAACTGCACAATCTGATTCCCGCATCACTGTTCACTATGGAAAGTGTGCACAAGAACTGCACAATCTGATTCCCGCATCACATTTCACTATGGAGAGTGTGCACAAGAACTGCACAATCTGATTCCCGCATAACATTTCCATCACCGTACGACAAGGTGATCAGCAAAGCACAAGAACTGCACAATCTGATTCCCGCATCACATTTCACTATGGAGAGTGTGCACAAGAACTGCACAATCTGATTCCCGCATAACATTTCCATCACCGTACGACAAGGCGATCAGCAAAGCACAAGAACTGCACAATCTGATTCCCGCATCACATTTCACTATGGAGAGTGTGCACAAGAACTGCACAATCTGATTCCCGCATCACATTTCACTATGGAGAGTGTGCACAAGAACTGCACAATCTGATTCCCGCAACACATTTCACTATGGAAAGTGTGCACAAGAACTGCACAATCTGATTCCCGCATCACATTTCACTATGGAGAGTGTGCACAAGAACTGCATAATCTGATTCCCGCATCACATTTCCATCACCGTACGACAAGACGATCAGCAAAGCACAAGAACTGCACAATCTGATTCCCGCATCACATTTCACTATGGAGAGTGTGCACAAGAACTGCACAATCTGATTCCCGCATCACTGTTCACTATGGAAAGTGTGCACAAGAACTGCACAATCTGATTCCCGCATCACATTTCACTATGGAGAGTGTGCACAAGAACTGCACAATCTGATTCCCGCATCACATTTCACTATGGAGAGTGTGCACAAGAACTGCACAATCTGATTCCCGCATCACATTTCACTATGGAGAGTGTGCACAAGAACTGCACAATCTGATTCCCGCATCACATTTCCATCACCGTACGACAAGACGATCAGCAAAGCACAAGAACTGCACAATCTGATTCCCGCATCACATTTCACTATGGAGAGTGTGCACAAGAACTGCACAATCTGATTCCCGCATCACTGTTCACTATGGAAAGTGTGCACAAGAACTGCACAATCTGATTCCCGCATCACATTTCACTATGGAGAGTGTGCACAAGAACTGCACAATCTGATTCCCGCATAACATTTCCATCACCGTACGACAAGGCGATCAGCAAAGCACAAGAACTGCACAATCTGATTCCCGCATCACATTTCACTATGGAGAGTGTGCACAAGAACTGCACAATCTGATTCCCGCATAACATTTCCATCACCGTACGACAAGGCGATCAGCAAAGCACAAGAACTGCACAATCTGATTCCCGCATCACATTTCACTATGGAGAGTGTGCACAAGAACTGCACAATCTGATTCCCGCATCACATTTCACTATGGAGAGTGTGCACAAGAACTGCACAATCTGATTCCCGCAACACATTTCACTATGGAGAGTGTGCACAAGAACTGCACAATCTGATTCCCGCATCACTGTTCACTATGGAAAGTGTGCACAAGAACTGCACAATCTGATTCCCGCATCACATTTCACTATGGAGAGTGTGCACAAGAACTGCACAATCTGATTCCCGCATAACATTTCCATCACCGTACGACAAGGCGATCAGCAAAGCACAAGAACTGCACAATCTGATTCCCGCATCACATTTCACTATGGAGAGTGTGCACAAGAACTGCACAATCTGATTCCCGCATCACATTTCACTATGGAGAGTGTGCACAAGAACTGCACAATCTGATTCCCGCATCACATTTCACTATGGAGAGTGTGCACAAGAACTGCACAATCTGATTCCCGCATCACATTTCCATCACCGTACGACAAGACGATCAGCAAAGCGCCACCCTGATATGGTTGAAATACAATTAATTTATTATAAGAACTGTTTGCATTTCTTATAAATTATTATTATTCCTTTGGGAATGGAATGCTCTGCCCTCGTCAGTTTCCAGTAAATTATATTCCAGGTGTGTTCAAGTGAATAGGTATTTACTAGGCAAGCGTGCCACACCTTCGACCACATCATCGCTTTCCATCAGGTGAGGTCGTGGCCAAAGGATTGCCTAGTCCGTAATAAAAAAGAAAGATTGACGAACAGACGGACATGAGGAAACTATAAGGGTTCCCTGTTTGACAACGGAACCCTAAAAAGACCTACCACGAGGAAATTAGTTGCGACATGACTCTAGTCTCACCAGTTCGCCGTTCCACAAGCGCGCGTAAGGTACAAATTAGTTGCGACATGACTCTAGTCTCACCAGTTCGCCGTTCATCAAGCGCGCGTAAGGTACAAATTAGCTTGCTCTGAATGAGATTTTACGATTGTAGGTACATTTCCGTACTTTCGTTAGGGATCACTTCGGTACAAAGTAGTATAATTTATTCTGTGGTGTTACTTTCAGATCCACGAGCGCCTTCACACCGGAGAGAAGCCCTACGTCTGCTCCCAGTGTGGCGCCGGCTTCCATCGGAAGAGCAGCTACCTGCAGCATGTAGCGATACATCTGCCAGAGAAGACAGTGCAGGTAGTCCTAGTAATACTCGTAGTGCTGATAGTCAAAGTAATATTGCAGGTAGTCCTAGCAATACTCGTAGCGCTAATAGTCCTAGTAGTATTGCAGGTAGTCGTAGTAATACTCGTAGCGCTAATAGTCCTAGTAATATTGCAGGTAGTCGTAGTAATACTCGTAGTGCTGATGGTCTTGGTAATATTGCAGGTAGTCGTATTAATACTCGTAGTGCTGATGGTCTTGGTAATATTGCAGGTAGTCGTATTAATACTCGTAGTACTGATAGTCATGGTAATATTGCAGGTATTCGTAGTAATACTCATAGAGCTAATAGTCCTATTAATATTGCAGGTATTCGTAGCGCTAATAGTCCTATTAATATTGCAGGTATTCGTAGTAATACTCGTAGCGCTAATAGTCCTAGTAATATTGCAGGTAGTCCTAGTAATACTCGTAGCGCTAATAGTCCTAGTAATATTGCAGGTAGTCGTAGTAATACTCGTAGCGCTAATAGTCCTAGTAATATTGCAGGTAGTCGTAGTAATACTCGTAGTGCTGATGGTCTTGGTAATATTGCAGGTAGTCGTATTAATACTCGTAGTACAGATAGTCATGGTAATATTGCAGGTATTCGTAGTAATACTCATAGAGCTAATAGTCCTATTAATATTGCAGGTATTCGTAGTAATACTCGTAGCGCTAATAGTCCTATTAATATTGCAGGTATTCGTAGTAATACTCGTAGCGCTAATAGTCCTAGTAATATTGCAGGTAGTCCTAGTAATACTCGTAGCGCTAATAGTCCTAGTAATATTGCAGGTAGTCGTAGTAATACTCGTAGCGCTAATAATCCTAGTAATATTGCAGGTAGTCGTAGTAATACTCGTAGTGCTGATGGCCTTGGTAATATTGCAGGGCCCTGTTTCATAAAACTTACAATTGTAGTTTACTATTACAATTTAGTGTGCACTGAAGTTTATCTTCTAGCAAAATTCATATTTATACGTAACACTCTAACATATGCATCAATGTACACTAAATTGTAATAGTAAACTACAATTGTAAGTTTTATGAAACAGGGCCCTGGTAGTCGTATTAATACTCGTAGTACTGATAGTCATGGTAATATTGCAGGTATTCGTAGTAATACTCATAGAGCTAATAGTCCTATTAATATTGCAGGTATTCGTAGTAATACTCGTAGAGCTAATAGTCCTAGTAATATTGCAGGTAGTCCTAGTAATATTGCAGGTAGTCCTAGTAATACTCATAGTGTTGATAGTCCTAGTAATATTGTAGTTAGTTGTAGTAATACTCGTAATGCTGACAGTTACAATAATATTGCAGATAATCTTAGTAATACTCGTAGTGCTGATAGTCGCAGTAATATTGAAGGTAGTCATAGTAATACAGTACGAGTGTATATAATACACGCGGTATAAACGGCCGTATCTTTTGATTGCGATGACTTACAAGTTTTTTTTTCACAGCTCCAAGGGATTATAGATATTGATATTAATTTCAACTTGAATTTCACGTTCCTGAGAAAAAGGGTCTTGACAGACAGACAGACAGACGGACTACGCGATCCTATAAGGGTTCCTTTTTCCTGTTTAGGTAGGGAATTCTAAAAATCATACAACTGTCCAAGAAAGCGTTTTTTATTCTGAATGTACATAATCCATTTCGCCGCTTTGTTTATTTTGACAAAGATTTAAGGAATGAGTATGGGAGAAGAAGAAGTGGTGAAACAATACAAAATAGTAATGGATGTACAAACACATAAGAAAATAAAGTCATCATTCATTAGTTTTAATTGTAAGTCCGTTACAAGATCAACTGATTGTGTGAGAGGCTTATGTAGTATGGAGGTTGGTGACGGTGACAAAAGGTCCCGTGACAGGTTGGAATAAGCATGTACGTGAAGCGCACAGGGATGCCAGGCTTAAAAAAGGTCCCGTGACAGGTTGGAATAAGCATGTACGTGAAGCGCACAGGGATGCCAGGCTTAAAAAAGGTCCCGTGACAGGTTGGAATAAGCATGTACGTGAAGCGCACAGGGATGCCAGGCTTAAAATTTTTGAATTGAATTTGGCAAAATAAGCCCAGAAGTGGTAATTTATATGAAGAAATGTGTGAAAGTAGAAAATTATTCCAAAGGTAACTAAAGTGGTGTCTGGACAATAAAGAACAAGTAAGAATGGATATTATAGCTGAGCACCGCTCTTCGAAGAATTTTGGCGATTTTTGGAAGGCAACTAATAAATTGAATGTTAGGCCTGGCCTGCCTGTGAGCGTGCAGGGTGTGAGTGACAGTAAGGGCATAGCTGAAGTATTCAAAAATCATTTTGGGGTCAATTCGTCGCTAGGTCGCTAGATGAGGCTGGATGCGGAGACCAGCGTGACTGGGGACTTGTTCACTGTATCTGCTAAACAAGTATCTCGCATAATAGATAAAATGTCTCGCGGTAAATCACCGGGTCACGATGGTCTCAGCATCGAGCATCTGAAGTGTGCAGGATTCCACCTGTCGCGTGTTCTTGCGATGTTTTTTACTTTGTGCTTAAGTCACTCACATTTACCCGCTGAGCTCATGAAAACCGTAGTTGTGCCTATTGTTAAAAATAAGAATGATTGTAAGAATGATCGAAACTATCGACCAATATCGTTAGCGACGGTGATAGCGAAGGTGCAGGACAGTGTGCTTGACTCGGAGCTTGATAACGAAGGTGCTGGACAGTGTGCTTGACTCGGAGCTTGATAACGAAGGTGCTGGACAGTGTGCTTGACTCGGAGCTTGATAACGAAGGTGCTGGACAGTGTGCTTGACTCGGAGCTTGATAACGAAGGTGCTGGACAGTGTGCTTGACTCGGAGCTTTATAACGAAGGTGCTGGACAGTGTGTTTGACTCGGAGCTTGATAACGAAGGTGCTGGACAGTGTGCTTGACTCGGAGCTTGATAACGAAGGTGCTGGACAGTGTGCTTGACTCGGAGCTTGATAACGAAGGTGCTGGACAGTGTGCTTGACTCGGAGCTTGATAACGAAGGTGCTGGACAGAGTGCTTGACTCGGAGCTTGATAAGCATATTAATATTCATGATGCACAGTTCGGTTTTAGAGCCGGACTCTCTACTGAAAGCGCCATACTCAGTCTCAAGCACACTGTGCAGTATTACACGACGAGACGAACGCCTGTGTATGCTTGCTTTCTCGATTTATCAAAGGCATTTGAATTGCTATCATACGACATATTGTGGGAAAAACTACTGAAAACAGACGTACATACTCAAGTGTTGAGGCTCTTTCGCTACTGGTACGCGAACCAGACCAATAATGTTAGGTGGGCTGGCGACCTCTCTGACGCGTACAGGTTGGAGTGTGGGGTAAGGCAGGGTGGGTTGAGTTCTCCCAAGCTCTTCAACTTGTACGTGAACGAGCTGATAGTTGAGCTCAGCAACGCGCGTGTCGGCTGCTCGGTTGATAATGTTTGTATGAACAATATCAGCTACGCAGACGACATGGTGCTGCTGAGCCCTTCTATTAGTGGAATGAGAAGGTTATTAGCTATTTGTGAGAGTTATGCTAATAAACATGGCCTTGTGTATAATTGTGCGAAAAGTGAGTATTTGATCTTCGGGGCTTCCGGTAAATATCCGTCTAATGTGCCATAATTAAAGCTGATCGGCGTAGAACTTAAGAGGGTGAAACAGTTTAAATACCTCGGACACTACGTTACTGAAGGCCTCGATGATCAAATTGATATAGAAAGGGAACGCAGGGGATTGGCGATTAGAAGTAATATGCTGGCACGCAGGTTTGCTCGTTGTAGTGATGAAGTCAAAATAACACTGTTTAAGTCATATTGTCAAACTTTCTACACGAGTAGTCTGTGGGCCAGCTATACTCAAAGAACGCTCAATGCCTTGCGTGTCCAGTATAACAATGGATTTAGGATGCTCTTGGGGCTGCCCCGTTTCTGTAGTGCTTCGAGTATGATTGCGGAGGCGCGGGTTGATGGATTTCATGCCATCATGCGCAAGAGAATCGCCTCCCTGCTAAGCAGAGTGCGGGGAAGCACTGACAGCATCCTAAAAGTCATTGGTGGAAGATACGATTCCGCGATTGTGAAGGAGTTCATTCGGGTTCAGATCAGATAGTCTCGTTGCAGGCTGTCTGCCGGGACTCGGATGAATATCTTCATAACTAACACTTTTTATTTTACTGTGTAGATTGTGAAGGAGTTCATTCGGGTTCAGATCAGATAGTCTCGTTGCAGGCTGTCTGCCGGGACTCGGATGAATATCTTCATAACTAACACTTTTTATTTTACTGTGTAGATTGTGAAGGAGTTCATTCGGGTTCAGATCAGATAGTCTCGTTGCAGGCTGTCTGGCGGGACTCGGATGAATATCTTCATAACTAACACTTTTTATTTTACTGTGTAGATTGTGAAGGAGTTCATTCGGGTTCAGATCAGATAGTCTCATTGCAGGCTGTCTGCCGGGACTCGGATGAATATCTTCATAACTAACACTTTTTATTTTACTGTGTAGATTGTGAAGGAGTTCATTCGGGTTCAGATCAGATAGTCTCATTGCAGGCTGTCTGCCGGGACTCGGATGAATATCTTCATAACTAACACTTTTTATTTTACTGTGTAGATTGTGAAGGAGTTCATTCGGGTTCAGATCAGATAGTCTCGTTGCAGGCTGTCTGGCGGGACTCGGATGAATATCTTCATGACTAACACTTTTTATTTTACTGTGTAGATTGTGAAGGAGTTCATTCGGGTTCAGATCAGATAGTCTCATTGCAGGCTGTCTGCCGGGACTCGGATGAATATCTTCATAACTAACACTTTTTATTTTACTGTGTAGATTGTGAAGGAGTTCATTCGGGTTCAGATCAGATAGTCTCGTTGCAGGCTGTCTGGCGGGACTCGGATGAATATCTTCATAACTAACACTTTTTATTTTACTGTGTAGATTGTGAAGGAGTTCATTCGGGTTCAGATCAGATAGTCTCGTTGCAGGCTGTCTGGCGGGACTCGGATGAATATCTTCATAACTAACACTTTTTATTTTACTGTGTAGATTGTGAAGGAGTTCATTCGGGTTCAGATCAGATAGTCTCGTTGCAGGCTGTCTGGCGGGACTCGGATGAATATCTTCATAACTAACACTTTTTATTTTACTGTGTAGATTGTGAAGGAGTTCATTCGGGTTCAGATCAGATAGTCTCATTGCAGGCTGTCTGCCGGGACTCGGATGAATATCTTCATAACTAACACTTTTTATTTTACTGTGTAGATTGTGAAGGAGTTCATTCGGGTTCAGATCAGATAGTCTCATTGCAGGCTGTCTGCCGGGACTCGGATGAATATCTTCATAACTAACACTTTTTATTTTACTGTGTAGATTGTGAAGGAGTTCATTCGGGTTCAGATCAGATAGTCTCGTTGCAGGCTGTCTGGCGGGACTCGGATGAATATCTTCATAACTAACACTTTTTATTTTACTGTGTAGATTGTGAAGGAGTTCATTCGGGTTCAGATCAGATAGTCTCATTGCAGGCTGTCTGCCGGGACTCGGATGAATATCTTCATAACTAACACTTTTTATTTTACTGTGTGGATTGTGAAGGAGTTCATTCGGGTTCAGATCAGATAGTCTCATTGCAGGCTGTCTGCCAGGACTCGGATGAATATCTTCATAACTAACACTTTTTATTTTACTGTGTAGATTGTGAAGGAGTTCATTCGGGTTCAGATCAGATAGTCTCATTGCAGGCTGTCTGCCAGGACTCGGATGAATATCTTCATAACTAACACTTTTTATTTTACTGTGTAGATTGTGAAGGAGTTCATTCGGGTTCAGATCAGATAGTCTCATTGCAGGCTGTCTGCCAGGACTCGGATGAATATCTTCATAACTAACACTTTTTATTTTACTGTGTAGATTGTGAAGGAGTTCATTCGGGTTCAGATCAGATAGTCTCGTTGCAGGCTGTCTGCCGGGACTCGGATGAATATCTTCATAACTAACACTTTTTATTTTACTGTGTAGATTGTGAAGGAGTTCATTCGGGTTCAGATCAGATAGTCTCATTGCAGGCTGTCTGCCAGGACTCGGATGAATATCTTCATAACTAACACTTTTTATTTTACTGTGTACATTTTTCTGGACTGTATTAGACTAACATAGATAAATAAGACCTATACTAACAATTTTATGGACATTGTCTGAATGTAAATAAATAATAATAATAATAATTATAAAGTAGGTTTTGAGTGAATGTTTGTTTTTCAGTGCGACCAGTGCCCGGCTCGCTTCAAGTCGGTAACGCTGATGCGCATCCATCGCAACAGACACCGCGCGCCGACCTACACGTACAAGTGTCGCGTGTGCGACAACAGCTTCGCGCGGCGACGCAACGTCGTGCGACATCTGCTGCGTATACACTCGCTGCAAGCGCAGAGTGAGCACATCGACAGGGCCAAGTGTGTGTAGTGCGACTAAATGTCGTGCGACATCTGCTGCGGATACACTCGCTGCAAGCGCAGAGTGACCACATTGACAGGGCCAAGTGTGTGTAGTGCGACTAAATGTCGTGCTGCATTTGGTGAGGATGTGTGAGAATGTTCAACATTTCTACTCGAGTAAGTACTGAGGGTTGTGCGACAAAATGTCCCGTGTGAAGCCTCGCGATATATGTTGAGCATATTGTTATATGATTGTGGGACATCTCATTAACACTTTTATCTTTGTAATTTACACATGTTTTATTATAACTTATGACATTTGAAAAAATTACAAGCATTAACAAATATGGAAAAAAATTACATCCCGTAGAGTTTGTTGGTGCTCTCTTCTCTAACGGGCGTATTTCCGAAGCACCGGTAGAGTCAGAAGGGTATTTCCTTTTCCAGTGTGAGATTTAACTCTGTTGGCACATGAAAGGGAAATTTCCTTTTCAAACTCAAAGAATACTTAGTTTACCTCAATTTTATTGATATAAATAAATTATATTGAAAAAGATCAGTTTTTATAATATTTTATGTATTTCTCCTTGTTCATAAGATGTGTGCTGTTATGTAATGTGTAGTTATTGTACGCCCCACACTCGAAACGCCCGGACGATGAAGTGGAGGCTATGTATGGCGACATTTCTAATGCCATACATGCCCCGAAAACACACTTCACAATGGTGATGGGGGACTTCAACGCACGGCATGGCATGAGGAATGGCGATGAACTGAGAGTGGGGCAGTTTGGATTTGGACAGCGGAACCAAAGGGGTCAGCGATTGGCCGACTTCATGGAGAAGGAATCATGAATGATGAACTCCTTTTTCAACAAGCGCCCGTCCAGGAAATGGACGTGGCTGCACCCCGGCGGTCATAAGCACGAGATATATGTAATTTTGACGACCAATAAGCATATATTCAATTATGTCTCTGTGATCAACAGGGTTAAGACCGGCAGTGATCACCGCATGGTAAGAGGCTTATTGAATATCAACGTAAAGCTGGAGAGGTTTCGTTTGATGAGATCTACTCTGCACCCAAGTCCTGCCCAAATCCAAAACCCCGAGAGCGTTCAGTTGGAGCTCTAAAATCGCTTCCAAATCCTTACCGAATGCCATACAGTGGACGAACTAAACAACGGGCTGGTGGAAATTGTCCACGCGGTCGGGTCGGAGTTCTTTAAGACCCCCCCGCAAAAATAGAACACAAACTCTCTGAGCATACACTCAAACTTATGGCAGAACGAGGAGAGATGAGGCTGCAGTCTTCAATGGATATGTCGAGTTACAGCTTGCTTAATAAACAGATCTCCAAGTCAATGCGATACGATTTGCGTTCCTATAATACTACTTGTATTAAGAACGCAATAGAGCGGAACAAGGGCTCCAAAGTGTTCGCAAGATATCTGTATCTTGGGCAAAGCCTGTTTGACGAAGCTGAAAACCGAAAATGGCAGCATTGTTTCGTCGAAGCCAGAGATTTTGAGTGAGCTCAAGAAGTTCTATGGACAATTATACACCTCATCACGAGCACGACTAGCGATGCAAGAGCCCGTTTGACCCGACATTATACCGAAGATATACCGGACGTCGGCCTATACGAGATCAGAATGGCTCTCATAACGACAGAGCTACTGAAAGCGGGTGGAACACCGGTACTTAAAGTCCTTCAGAAGCTGTTTAACTCTGTTATCCTCGAGGGTACTACACCAGAGGCGTGCCACAGGAGCGTAGTGGTTTTGCTCATTAAGAAAAGTGATAAAACCATCTTGAAGTATTATAGGCCCATTTCGCTGCTGAACCACGTGTATAAGCTGTTTTTGAGAGTAGTTACAAACCGTCTCGCTCGTAGGTTTGACGACTTTCAGCCTCCCGAACAAGCTGGATTCCGGAAAGGCTTTAGCACTGTAGACAACATCCATACGTTCCGGCAGATTATACAGAAGACCGAAGAGTATAATCGGCCACTATGTCTAGCGTTTGTGGATTACGAAAAAGCCTTTGATTCAGTCGAGACCTGGGCAGTGCTACAGTCATTGATTACCGGTACATCAAAAGTGTTGAAGTGTTTATACTGCAAGGCCACCATGACAGTCCGTCTTCAGGATCAGAGCACGAACTCTATCCACGTGCAAAAAGGGGTGAGACAGGGAGACGTTATTTCTCCGAAACTGTTCACCTCTGCACTGGAAGATATATTCAAGCTTCTGAACTGGTACGGATATGGTATTAACATCAATGGCGAATACATCACTCACCTTCGTTTTGCTGATGATATAGTCATCATGGCAGAAACCCTGGAAGACCTAAGCACAATGCTCAGTAACCTCAATATTGTTTCTCAACAGGTGGGTCTTAAAATGAACATGGCGAAGACGAACATCATGTCAAATGCCTATGTCGTACCCACTGACCCATGACATACGGGGCACTGAGACGCTAAATATTGGTCTCATACACAAACTCGAGAGTTGCGCAGCGCGCAATGGAGAGAGCTATGCTCAGTGTTTCACTACGTGATAGAATCAGAAATGAGGAAATCCGTAAAAGAACGCAGGTTACCGACATAGATCTCAGAGTTTGCAAGTTGAAGTGGCAATGGGCAGGCCATATAGCTGCCATATTGCCAACCGCTGGGGAATAAAGTTTCTCGAATGGCGACCACGAACAAGCAAGTAAAGTGTGTGGAGAACCCCCACACGATGGACCGACGACATTGTAGCCATCGCAGGAAGTCGGTGGATGGAGTTGGCACAAGATCGCTCGTCATGGCGCTCTTTGGGGGAGGCCTATGTTCAGCAGTGGACTTCTAAAGGCTGACATGATGATGATGATAAGATGTTAATTATGACGTGTAAAAATTTACATCTTATCATGTGCTATTATTTTGCCTGTCTATACTTATAATAAAACTGTAACAGGTCAAATTCTGTACATTGAAGCTATTTTTTTAAATTTCCCTTTACTCGTATTTGACACTCAAGACAAACTGTTATTTTTATAAATAATGAACTTTGAAAAAAATAATAATTAGTTAACACCAGGTCACAGGTCGCATCGCCTAGCCTAGCTTAACTTATACAAAGGGCATCCCCTTATTGTACATCATAACACAAAACGTACTGTTTTTTTTATTTCGCTACCACTACGCGTCTTATGGTCAAGTTGTAAACGAAGTAAGGGTACGATTTCCTTTCCTTCGCTTAGTGTTCTATTCTGACATTGCACTTCTGGATTATTATCTTTCACATCATCATTCAGCATAAATGCCGGTTTCAATCTGTCTATTAAAACGAAACCTGTTCTGTTAGGAAACTGTATTTTATATACTTTGTTTTTTTTACTTAATACCCTATATGGACCTTCGTAAGTAGGACAAAGCGATTGTTTTATCATATCATTTCTAAGAAAAACGTGTGTACAAGTTTTTAAGTCATCATGAACAAAAATTTTACGTGAATTGCAAACTTTTCGCGGCTGTGGTTTTAAACTATTTATTATATTCCTCAGTTTGTCGACATAAGTATATGGGTCACTAGCTTTTGGACTTACCTGACTGTAAAAATCACCTGGTAATCTCATCGTGTGTCCAAACATCATTTCCGCTGCGCTAATACCGCTGTCGCTTCTGCCAGCTGCATGGAGTCCTAAAAGTACGGTAGGAAGTTCATCTACCCAAGATGAGTTACCTGTAAGTCGACATCTCAGACTGACTTTCATTGATCTGTGCCATCTCTCGATCATTCCATTTGAACTCGGATGATACGGTGTTGTGTTTACATTATTTATTCCTAACATTTTCGCTAAACTATTGAACAAATCGCTCATGAACTGTGAACCCATGTCACATGTTAATCTAAGTGGGTTCCCATACCTACAAATCCAATTTTCGTAAAAAGCTTTTGATACAGCTGCGGAAGTAACGCTTACAAGGGGAATAGCCTCAATCCATTTGGTATATCTATCAATAATGGTCAAGCAATATCTGAAATCATTTTCAGTAGTGGGAAGAGGGCCGACTATATCGATGTGTATGTGTTCAAAACGTTCACAAGATGGGAAACTTTCTAAATCCGAAACTGTATGCCGTGTGACCTTGACTTTCTGGCATTGCAAGCATGTTTGTACCCACTTGTTGATGTCCTTATTCATTCCTGGCCAAAAAATCTCTGAGTAATCATTTTACGAGTAGTTCGCTTCCCTGGGTGGCTAATATTATGTACGGAATTGAAAGCTACTTTTCTAAAACTTTCCGGTAGGTAAGGTTGTTTGTTGAAATTTCGCAATAAACCAACTTATTACTGTTAGGTATCAACATTTGCTTAAACTGCAGTTTGCTATTCGAGTCGCTTTGTAATAGCGTAACTTGAGAATCGCTTTCCTGTGCAAGGGCTAATTCCTCGTATTCTATATTGGTTGCACAATTTATAATTTCAACACGACTTAACGCGTCAGCAAATTTGTTGCCTTCTGAACTGATGTACTGTATGTCGCTGGTAAACTCGCTAATATACAATATTTGTCTAGTTCGTCTCTTTATCTGTACCTACCTTTGTGAATGCGTACGTTAAAGGCTTGTGGTCTGTATATACCGTGAGCTGCCGACCTTCTATCATGTTACGAAAATGTACTAAAGCCATGTAAATTGCCAATAATTCTCTGTCGTATGTACTATACTTCGTTTGAGCGTCTGTTAACTTCTTTGAGAAGTAACTTAAAGGTTTCCATTCAGTTCCCACTTTTTGCTGTAAGACTGCAACTAAACATGTATTGGATGCGTTTGTCATGAGTGATAAGCTGGCTTCTGGGACAGGATACGATAACGTAACGGCGCTTTGAAGGCTTACCTTACATTTTTGAAAAGCTGTCTCGGCCTGTGAAGTCCATTCGATTTTAGTCTTATCCTTCCTATTCGAGTTATGCAAATATTTATTCAGCTCCGCTTGATGGTCTGCTGCACTTTCTACGTGAGATCTATAAAAATTTACCATACCTAGGAAACGCCTTAACTGCTCAACGGTTTCCGGTTTAGCGTACTCGCTGATAGCCTTGACCTTGTCTTCCAGTGGCTGGATTCCTTCCGATGTGACTCTGTAACCCAAAAAATCTATTTCAGTTTGACCGAATGTACATTTACTCAAATTTATAGTCACACCTATCTCGTTGAAACGTTGAAATAGATCATTTAAGTGCTTTTCGTTCAGTATCTCAGAATCGGATACTATGATGACGTCATCTTTGTAACAAAAAAAGGAATGATTCCTCTCCGTTTTCCTGTCGGTACTCTAAATCCTTTAAAACAGTATTGTTCATGAATCTCGGAAAGGTTTGAGCTGCATTTCTAAGTCCAAACGTCATCCTCGGAAACTCGAAAAGTCCAAAAGGTACGATCATAGCTGTTTTCTCTTTATCATCAGAATCTACTGGTATTAAATGATAAGCTCGATTAATATCTATGCGACTGAAAATTTTCCTACCTGCCAGGCCATATGTGAAATCCTGTAACCTTGGCACAGGGTATCTATCAGCTTTGGTTACTGCGTTCATCTGTCTGTAATCTCCGCAAGGTCGAATCGCGCCATCCTTCTTGGGCACGACATGGAGTGGACTGGACACGGGCTCTTCGATGGTCTGCAAATCCCGACGTCCTGCATGAAGCTGAACTCTTCTTTCACCTTCTTGTACCTGTCGGGGGGTAATTGCCCAGACCTAGCATGTACGGGTGGTCCCGTCGTCTTGATGTGATGGTATACGGAATGTGACGGATTTTCTCTGAAAGAAATTGGTTTAGTGATATCGGGATATTTTTCTAACAAATCATGATACGGATTATCGGACTGAATACTGGTAATAGACGGTTCGTCATACTTTACGATGGTCCCGTTCGTGCGTAAATTTGTTACAGAATCAATGAGTTTTTTATTACATAAATCTACTAATAACTTACGAGTCTTTAAAAAGTCTGCGCCTAGTATGGCTTGTTTGACGTCACTTATCACGAATGTCCACTTGAAAGCTCTACGCAATCCTAAATTGAGCTCTAATACAGTTAAACCGTAAGTCTTAATTTCGGTATTATTTGCTGCAAACAGTTTATATTTCGCGACGGTTTTTAGCATCGGTGATATTTACATAACCATTTTGGGTTTTCCGGCGTTATGCGGGGCGTCCTTGACCTCGAACGAAAATTTCGGTAATTTCGACGACCTCCTCTATTGCCTCTAAATGCGCTACGGCCTCGAACTTCGTTGTCTATTCCACGAAGCTGCTTATTACATGGCCAGATATTACGTGTACATGGATTCGTAATATTTGGACGGCTAATACTGAAGTGTATTATTGCCCGTACAAAATCGGTCCGGGTTGATAATGCACGGCCAGTATTACGCGACCAATATTACGTGTACAACTGGATACGTAATATCAGCCCGTGCCGATTTTGTACGACCAATATTACACGGCCAATAATACGAAACCAACCATAGACAAAGCTAGAATCACTCCTTGATGCCTCGTTTGTGTAGGCGAGTGTCAAGATGAAAAAATAATGTCACAGAACCGAATCGGCCAACCCCGACTCCACGTGGTCTTGTCTGCCCTACACTAGAGTGTTTTTAAAAAGCCGGAGGCGCGGAGGGAGTGCAGCCACCGTCCGCTGTAACAAAGTGCAGGTGCAGGACCAAAAAGCCGAAGCTGTGGAGGCGAGCATTGGTATCTGTGCTTTGTTACGCAAGGGCGGAGGGGCAGCACTTCCCGCAGCGCCGGAGCAATCGTGATTTATAATCTGTGGTAAAAGGAAACTGGAACGTGCAAACGAAGCTTTTACTATGTCATTTCTATATTTTAATCTGTGATGTACACGTAATATTGGCTGTACATTATCGCCCGTACAAAAAGTGTACGGCCCGTATTACACAGCCAATAATGCACACCCTATTATTACATGTACATATTTTGGCTTCGTAATCCTGGCTGCGTAATATCGCCTGTACAAAATCAGCACGGGGTGATATTACACGGCCAATAATACGCAACCAAATAATGTACACCCTGATATTACGACGCCAATCCACGTAATATTGGTCGCGTATTATTGGCTGTACATTATTTGGTCGCGTAATACTGGCCGTGTAATATAGGGACTCATCGGCGAATCAGGGTGGATCCAGATTGGGGGATTTTTTCCCCCATTTTAGGGAAAAATTATATGTTTGGATAATCTTTGGGGAAACAAAAGACAATATCACTATGACATAGATCTAGTTAAAGGGCTTACGGCACGTTTTAAAACCAAATAAACAAAAGCCGGACTAGATACTACTAGAGGCAAACACAGCTACATTGCCACTGCTTCGTGTGCATCAGATATAGACATAAGCAGTCTGTAGCGTGAATGAGATAACAATACTTAACTAACAATACTTAACACTACTGAGACGTTCTACACAAACGCCACTCCGATTGTGACTTTTTCGCATCGCACCTAATTTATTTGGTCCAAGTCCGAGGAACTGGTGAAAATGTTTAATCTGTCATAAATCATTTTAAAATGATGTAGTGTTGCGCGTTGTTGATAAGGTGGTAATGGTGTTTTATTTCAATGTAAATGTTAATAAATAGATCGTTATATGGGTCATTATGAAAAATGTATTTATCGAAATAACATAAAATCTTTTTTTTTGAGTTTTATTTATGCGCTGGACATCCTTAAAAAAGAGAAAACTAATTATTATATGTAATACTGATGTGACATCTCGACTACGGATCTGACCATTACTTACACAAACCAAACCCAAAACAATTAAAAATGTCACAACCGTAGTCACAGTGAAATTACGGATGTGACAACTATGAAACGTGACATTTTGACGTTGTTACCGCCATTTTAATAAACACCATGTGATTAATATCATTTAGGAAGAAACTGTACTACAATACGCAACTCATGTTATCAGGAATTTAAGTAAGAGGTTTACATACCCCTGCCAGAATATTCACAGTTGTGACACGTTATGCTTGCTGATTTAGTTAACAAAATACTTTTAATAAATGTAGCTCCACAGACCCTTGCATTAACGTACGAAAACTGGGCTGAGACAAGATGGCTGTCTAAAACTATGTTTTTTTTTTGTGAATTAAACAGCTAAACATTCGTTTCTTTATTTAATTGTACTTTTTGTTAGAAAACGATGTCACATTACACGGACCGTGACATTTAAAATAAATAATTTATTTTCTGTTCAATTAACATTATATTTATGACAATTTTTTATTATTTTAAATCACACTTTATTTACGTATATGATAATTACCCAAATAAGGAATATGTAGTTTCAAAATTTTTAGGGTAGAATTGCTGAAATAGTATCTTTTTGAGGAGTTTTTTGCTCCGTATGGGGAAATTACAAAAACTTCGTGAATCTGCCCCTGCTAAGTATTTATTATTGCTATTATATTAAAATATGCTTATAAAGCTCTATGAACCTCAGAAGGTTTTCATTCCACCATTCCATACTTACTAAACGACAAGAATAAACCTTCCTAAAAATGTATGCGAGACGTCCGTTCCTTGCAACGGTCGCTGTAGAATGAGCATTCGCCCGTTCGTACACACCGCGTGCGCTCGCTCGCTATAACCCCTTTGATGTACCGATACGCGGCGGAGCACGGCCAAATGCGAACGAAGGCCTACGCTGGCTCTCGCTCGCTTTCGTTAAGTCGTCCAGATTGATTTGTTCGCTATCGCTCGCTAGCCTTCGCTCGCTCTCGTACTCTTGGTCTGGACCGGGCATCATCAAAACATGCAAAACGAACGGTGATCGAAAACGTGCAGAATATTAATTTCGCGCACAAATGTCCAAAGCGAACGCCAAGTGTGATCATATTTAGCGTTTTAAACAGTTAATTTCGCAAATTGGCTAAAAAATGAACGGCCCCAAAATCCGAACTGATAACTATGACATTAATTGACGAGCAGCGTTGCTAATTTGTGGAGAATTCTCCAAACTGCGGAAAATATCAAGTTGATTGGGATTGGCATTATGCGGAGAAAATGCGGGGATTTTGACATCTCACCGTTAATTTATATCGATAGTTCATACTTCGATAGTTTCATGGCTAATTTAGGGTTGATTTTTCAATGCTCAGATAAACTGGCTAATAACTTTTCGAGCTATAAATTTATTATACTTTATCGGTCTGATATTTAGTTACCTATTTTTCAATTGTCATTCATTCCATGGATAGCTATCTGGCTGTATAAGGCAAATCAGGCGTTACTTACTGTAGAGAGGTGAAACAAATATATTGATAACACTAATGTTAGAGCAGGACAGTTTAAACCAATCAAATGTCATTGTTTTGTTTGACATTTATTTCGAGTGTATTAGTTGTTTGTACTGTGGCCAGTAAGCGTAATTCAACTTCCTTGGTACTGTGGTGATATTTTACGAAATTTGTTTGTTGTGCTGGTGACATCAATGTCAAATAAACAGTCGTATTAAACAGTCGTTATCTATAAATATATATATATATATCAGATAAATTTATTCTTCAGTTAAGCGAGTTGTTCGTCGTATAAAGCCTATTTGACGATTGAAAAGTTCAGTCTTATGCTATGAGTCTAATAAACGCTATCTGATTGCTTATCTGAGCATTGAAAAATCGGCTCATAGTGATTAATAGTACATTACTGCCGCGGTTTGTAATGACTGCGTTGCTGGCAGCGATGATGATGGTTGAGAGCGTAGCTAAGTTAAGTTCGAGGCCATCACAACGCGGTCAGCATTGCAGCCCTTGATGGCCAAGCCGGAATGAAGGCCGAGACCGAAAATTGAGGCCTTTAAAGCGCGGACAGCAAAGGCAGCAATGATGGCCAAGCTTGAAGGCCGAAAACTTAACTAAGCAAAGCTCGAGGCCATCATAGCGTGGCCAGCAGGGCAGTAATTGCGGACCAAGGCTTGTATAGTGCTTTACTCAAACAATTCGAGGAATTTAAATAAAACCAGCTTAGTATAATAATAATTTACTCAAACAATGCAACAACAACGAAAACAACAACAACAACGACAAAGACAACAACAACGACCACAACAACAGAAACAGAAACAAAAACAACAACCACGATCACATCAGCTTTCAAACAGAAAAAACCCATCAAAATCGGTCCATTCGTCTGGGAGCTACAACGCCTCTCTTTTCGCGTTCGGGGTTAACGAACCCACGGAATAAATAATAGTGCTACGACAAAAGACGACAATAATGGATTTTCAAAGGAAATTGCTGGCCGCAAAACACGACAATAATGGATTTTCAAAGGAAATTGCTGGTCGCAAAACACGACAATAATGAAATTCCATATAACTTTGCTGGCGCCTATTCAAGCAGCGCGGCAAGGTCGACTTTGCTCAAAGAAGGTTGTCGAAATAATGACCACATTACTAGTATTGTTTGAGTAAAATTATTTGAAGCATACGGTCGATAAACTAGGTAGGTATGTATATCGTAATTTGTTAGAAATATTATGTATGCCACATTCCTAGTCTGTCGGTTGTCTATAATTAAGGGATTGCCCTTCAATAAAAGTTCGAAAGATACCTACTAAATACAATTGTAGTACGCCAGCTTTGTGTTCGTTATGCTGATTTTGTATTCTATCTCGGAATAACGATAAGGTTTTGTGCAAATATGGATGAATGGGGAAAGATTAAAAAGAAAAGAATTACATATCTGAAAATAGTTTAATTTCTTAATATATATATTTTAGGGGAATTAGTGGGGCAACGGCTGATTTTTCTCTCTAATTTGGGGAATTTGACTTAAGTTATTGAGGAATTTGAGAAATTGGCATTGGCAACCCTGTTGACGAGGCGATAAGGCCATTGGTACGATGTACGATAGCGAATATCTTAATTATGTTAGATGTACGATAATTTGGAGCACTGAACTAAAAAAAAAAGCGTAATAAGCAGGATAGTAAAATGAATTTGCTAAGGAAAAATTAAACCCAAAAAAACACCAACAGTGAACCTCTCTCCCTGACTCATAATCATTTATGCAGTACTAGCTGTGCCCGCGGCTTCGCTCGCGTGGTCAATTCTCTAAGTTAAAAGTACTTTATGTGCTATTCCAAGCTCTAAAATAAACATTTGTACTATTCTAATACCCCAAAATACCAATATACTAACATTTGATCAAAATCCTTTCAGCTGGCAAAAAGTTTTTATCAATTGTTCTGCTTTTACTCATCGGATTGAGATACCAAGTAGCCCAGTCTGCCCAGTTCTTAAGTCAAACCCTAAGCTATCCAACACTGAAAACTGCATCGCAATCGGTCTAATAGTTTTTACGTGATGCGCGAATAAACATACAGACAAACAAACAGACAGACACGAATTTTTAAAATGTTCTATTCTTGTTCCGTAGCTTATTTTAAATACCATAAACCATTATTTTTTAATTTATCTTCTTTGTACGGACTTTTACGTTCTTATTGCCTATAGCTGTGCCCGCAGCGTTGCTCGCGTGGTAGTTTTTGTGGAATATAAGGATCCTATGAGTTATTCCAGTACCAAAAGTACCAATATAGGTACCTACCTACCTGCGTTAACAACCTTCAGTGGCGATCCGACATGGTCGTGATAGGTTAGAAGACAAAGGCGGGAGCTCTTTATTTACATAAGCGCACAGGTCAATTTCCTATGCAAGTATTTTCTACTTTCAAGGCTTCGGTTTACAAAACACTTGAAAGTATTTTGAACCCTGGTTTTTATAATGAAAGATTCATGACATGAATGAGTTAAATTTATTTTTTTAATTAATAAATTACTATTTTACTATAATTAATTCGCTTAATTTCGCTGCGCGTTTTACAACTGAAGTCTACTTATTCTATCAAAAAACATCTAAATACGTTTTAAGAGCCTTTAGGGACCATAAAGTAAAAAAAAGAAGAAAACGTGTTGTTCGAGTTCATTCAACGTTCAAACCACTTCGTAACAAACCGTTTGCGTGTTTTAAGGGTAGACAACGCCATCTAGTTTAAACGAAGTAACTTTTTATCATGAACGTCTTGATAATGAGTAGAGAAAATTATCTCCGAAGGTAAGGTGGCACAGATCTGAGAGTAATTAAGGTGGTGAGATAAATTGGATGGGGCATCAAGGGTAGGTCATTATTATGAGGTCCATACGAACAAATTTTAATGCAACGAAACATTGTGTTCTTAGTACACATTATTTTTTATGATGTTTCACAGAACGACGTACTTACTGGCACTTTAACTGGCTCTTAAAAATTACCTATCCTACCTACCTACTTTTTGAGCTTTTTCAACACGATATGAGGATTGATTTGAAAAAATAAAAGTTTTCTAAACTTTCTCTGTGAAGAGCAATAAATGTACCTACCTCTGTATGTACACATTTCAATACCGACAACTAACCATTTTGTATGTAAGACATTATGAAGAAACCTCCGATATAATTATATAGGTACGTAGGTAGTACATTATAATATCTCAATGGAAGAAACATAATAAAAAAACGTAGTACATATAATGTATATACATACTCAGAAAACTTGCAACGCTTCGAAGTATTTTTTACGCAAAAGCAATTGTGATCTTTATTTATGCATACCCACGGATCAATTTCCTATGCAAGTATTTTTTACTTTCATTTCAAAAGAGCGATGGTGGCCTAATAGTTCTATAGTGCAATTTAGAATCCAACGATACCGGGTTCAAAACCTAGGCTCCCGCACCAATGACTTTTCGAAATTATGTGCGGTTTTCCATCGCTCCGTGCTTCGGAGGACACGTTAAGCTGTCGGTCCCGTCTGTTATTGGTTAATAGCAGTCGTTAAGCCATGTCAGAGGCCCTCGGGCGGTCTGACAAACTCTGACATCAGAGGCCAGCACTACCTCATACGGCAAACAAACAAACAATTTCAAGGCTTCAGAGTACTTTTTCACACACGCGATAGTGCTCATTTTATATATAGAGACAAAGATCTGTACGAGTAAAAATATATATTTTATCAATGATTTGCAAAGTTTAGTTCCGCAAAATGAACTAGATGGCGTGAGTAAACGAGCGCTCGAAAGCTGCATCGCGGTGACAAGATTCTCCCAGTACATTGCACCGATTTGAATGACATGCAAATAAATGCCGGGATTACGCGGGAAATTCAATTTTGTGGTTTCATTCAAAAGCCCCTAGTTGATTAGTACCTTTCTCATAGACCGTCAAAGAACTGGTGCGCAGTAGTGTGCGAGGTTCGTTCATTGGTCCTACGAGTCGGATTCCAAAGTGGACCGTTTTTGTCTACGGTGCTTGTGGACGGTGGATCGCCGTTGCAAACGCAAGCCTGAAAGCCGGCTAGTGCCGTTGCAGTGCAATAATATAGTACTGTGCGTCAAGTCGGTTTTCGACAGCAATTGCGCTGTCAGGATTGAACGACGAGTGCTGAGATCCAGGAACTGCGGACCACAACCAGACGTCTAGTGGACGTCCGGCCAACTACTACCACGCCTTTGCTGAGACCCAGCAAGGCCAGACTGAGACCCAGCAACGACCCCAAGGCAGGAGGCACTGCCCAGGGGCATCACGGGATTGAAGTCAGAAGTGACAGGGTGTCAATTTCTTCAGTCATAGTGAGTGAACAAGGACAAACCGTGAGTACTTTTGAAATTCTACGAAAGTGAAAATTATTCTCAAGCCAAGATTAATTCAAATTCAAAAGTGAACTATTCAAGATTACATTATTCTCAGTAAATTTAAATTTGGTGTACTTTAAACTCTATTCTAATAATTAACTCTAATTACTCGTGTGTGCATGGTAGATTTAGAACTTAGAATAATTAAGAAAAAACGAAGGTACGGGGGACCTACGCTCTAATTTAGTCAGAATTTACTGCGACAAGGTTCCAAACACTTGTAAAAATTTCACTTTTATACTATACGAGACTTAGAATTTTCGCTGCGATTTCATACATAGACAAATTAATTTACTATGACAAAGTTCCCCAAACACTTGTAAAAAATTCGTTTCTATAGAATACGACACTCAGCATAATTGTATTGTGATTTTGTAACTACTTGCTCTTTAGTGTATTCTTTGGTGTGGAAAAGTTCCTAACTTCTCAACATGGACGAAACGGTTAAATCATTGATTAATTCACAAGAAGACCTTTGTAGTCGTCTTTTGAAACAAAAATCCAACTTTAAAAAGAGTCCGAAGGAACGGATCACCAAGGAATATGTAGAGGGCAGGCTAGAGCTGGTAGAGCAAGTATGGAACGATTTTCGCTCAGGACATAGAGAATTGATGCGGGCGATATCTACTGCTGAAGATATCGAAGACACTACTTATGTTAAAAACAGTATGTACGATAGGGGTGAGGAAACTTATTTAGATTATAGATGTGAGCTCAGAACATCTCTCGGAAATTTAGGAGGTGGATCTCAGTGTACCCTTCCAACTTCTGGTCAACCCATGACACCAAACTCAGCTAACGTCCAGCTGCCACAGATATGCATACCAAAGTTTTCGGGTAAATATGCAGAGTGGAAAACTTTTCATGACCTTTTTTCTAGTCTAGTCCACAACTGCCCACGATTGGATGATGTGCAGAAGTTGCTCTACTTTAAAGGATATTTAAGTGGAGAAGCCGAGCAACTTTTGAGCAACATCCCAATCACAAAAGATAACTACGGTAGGTGCTGGCAGCTATTGGCAGAGCGGTATAACAACAAGCCTCACATTTGTCAGCAAGTTCTGAAGCGATTACTGACACAAAATTGTTTGCGACAGGAATCAGCCAAAGGGTTGAAAAATATGTTAGACACTACTGATGACTGCTTGGCCACTCTGACGAATTTGGAAGTTAATGTAAAAGGTTGGGATATTCTGTTAATTTATATTCTGACGTCGAAGTTGGATCCTGAAACTCGTCGTCAATGGGAGTTCAGCGTAACAGCTGACAACTCGGCAAATGAACTACCCACTTACAAACAATTTAAAGAATTCTTAACAAAGAGGTTTCGCGCGATCGAGTTTTTGGATACCGGATCGACGACAGAACTAAATCATACCTAGCAGAATTACATCAAAGATTTGCTGAAAAGTTTCCGGAAATGTAGGCGAGTCGTCAACGCGTAGGAGACCAAAGACGAGCCATAGTATAGAGAAAGCTACTGTCAACTGATAAAATTAGTGACATACCGCATGGGTCAGAGCAACAGTAATAGGAAACTCAAGTCTCTACATGTCACAAACGTGTCATGTCCTTTTTGCAGGGAAAGTCACAAACTGAGCAAATGTAACAAATTCCATAAGGAAGAAATCGATTCTAGGCGAAAGTTTGTCTATGAAAACAATATTTGTTTTTATTGTTTGGGTAGCAATCACTCTGCCAAAGAGTGTTGTACAAATATTCGGTGCAGTGTATGCAAACGTAATCATCATTCACTGCTACACCCCAAGGGTAATCAATCAGCTGAGGTTAGGATGGTTAAGTGTGTTGCCAAATCTTCAGAAGGTGCCCCGATTACATCTTCTAATGAAGCATCATCCTCTACGATGGTGTCATGTTCTGCAACAGGTAAAGTTCATCAGCAAGTGCTTCTCGCGACTGCACTTATTAAGGTCATTGCAAGGCATGGAAAGGAGTACTGCATTCGAGCGCTTCTAGACCAGGGGTCGCAGGCGTCGTTTGTGACGGAATCAACGGTGCAGTACTTAGGTTTAAGAAAAACGGCATCAACAAGCCAGATAACTGGCCTCAATGGAGACAAAAATGTAGTTTCAAAGGCTGTAGTTACCATGGAAATCCACTCTAGAGTCAATCCCAAGGTAAAGATTCAAGTAAAAGCTCACGTGCTTAATAATATTACATCTCTTTTGCCAACGCGAAGAGTTGAAGCCATAGAATGGCAGAAATTGAGTGGATTAGTACTAGCAGATCCAGACTATTACACTCCCAACAAAATTGATATGCTTTTGGGAGCGGAAGTATATGGAATTATACTTCAGGATGGAGTCAGAAAGGGTCCTATTGGCACACCGATTGCTCAAGCGACCAGCCTCGGCTGGATTTTATCGGGTGTCATAAATTCTACCGTCGAGCCCTCTCCTCGTCATGTCAATGTCATGCATTGCTGTACAAATGATAATGACCTCCTCAAAAAGTTTTGGGAACTTGAAACAGACATACCCAAATCAAAATCTAGTATGTTTACTGAGGATGAGAAACTCTGCGAACAAACTTTTACTCAGACGACTCAAAGAGATCTCAACGGTCGATATGTTGTTCGACTTCCATTCAAAAACGGATACCCCAAGGTTACAGGATCCCGTGAAATAGCTGAAAAACGCTTAATATCCTTAGAACACAAGTTAAACAATGATCCAATGCTGAAGATTAAGTATCAGGAGGTTATAAATGAATATCTGGAGTTAGATCACCTTGAAGAAGTGCCTCCAGAAGAAGTAAATAGTCCTAGGGCTATATACCTACCGCATCACGCTGTCATCAGGAACGACAAGGACACCACAAAAACAAGAATTGTGTTCGACGCGTCCTGTAAAGGACGAAATAACCTGTCGCTTAACAATCAGTTATTAGTTGGACCTACCTTGCAACCAGAGTTGAGACACATCATCATGAAATGGAGACTTCCGCCAATCTGCATGTCAGCTGACATCGTCAAGATGTACAGGCAAGTGAAGACTGAAACACAAGACTCAGATTGTCAAAGGATACTGTGGAGAGAGGATGCAAATAAGGAATTAAAACATTACAGACATACTCGAGTTACCTTTGGCACATCTCCCGCTCCATATTTAGCAGTAAAAGCTCTGCAACAAGTTGCACATGATCACGGCACAGAGTATCCTTTAGCCAAGGAAAGAGTTTTTACTGACTTTTATGTAGATGATCTAATGACGGGAGTTCAAACCTGTGAAGAAGGAAAGAAGGTATTCTCGGAAATGAATGAGTTACTAAGCAAAGCAGGGTTTGAATTGCAGAAGTGGAACAGCAATAGCGACGAGCTGGTAAAGGAAATGAAAGGAGATCAGAAAGAAAAAGAGATAGTAAAAGATCTGAAAATAAAAGAAGACGAATTAGTAAAAATCATGGGACTTACCTGGAACCGCAGTGATGATACATTCCGCTACGTGGTGAGTCTCCCGAAGCTGCAACCACCTATAACAAAGAGAAAAGTTATTTCAGACATATCACGTCTGTATGACCCACTTGGCTGGGTAGCATTATCATAGCAAAGGTAATGATTCAAAAGCTTTGGCTAGCAGGTATAGATTGGGATGAAGTTGTTCCAGAAAGCTTATTAAACGAGTGGTTAACTTACCGTGATGGACAACAGAAGTTAAGTGAAATACGCATACCAAGATGGATGGGAACCAACGCAGATGACCTCAAAATTGAATTACATGGCTTCTGTGATGCATCTAAGGTAGCGTTTTCGGCCGTAACGTACATCCGGGTTCATGACTCTGAAAAGAATGTAAAGGTTTCATTAGTTTCAGCAAAAACAAAGGTCGCACCAGTCAAACAGGTATCCATACCTCGGTTGGAATTGTGCGGTGCGGCGCTTCTCTGCAAGTTGTTGCTAGAGGTTGCTAAAGTCTTAAACATAGAAAAGAAAAACATTCATGCTTGGACCGATTCTACTGTGGTTCTTGCATGGCTAAATAGCCACCCAAGCAAATGGAATGTATTTGTAGCAAATAGAGTCTCAGATATTCTCACTAGCATGGAACCGGAGAATTGGCCACATGTTACTTCCAAACAAAATCCCGCTGATTGCGCTTCCAGAGGCTTGCAACCATCCGAACTGTTGAACTACAAATTGTGGTTTCATGGCCCAGAATTCCTTTATCAGGAAAACATCCAGTACCTGAAACCAAAGGAAACATCAACTGATTTGGAAGCAGCCAAAATTAAGGCTCATTGTGTCACCGAGCAGGGTTTACTATGGGATAAATACTCATCATTGACCAAAACCACAAGAATCATCGCGTACTGTAGGCGATTCGTCAATAATACTAAGCAAGGGACTCAAAAAGCCAACGGCTATATCAAAGCTAAAGAACTAACGGAAGCATTGAACGTTTACGTCAAACAGAGTCAAGCTCATCATTTTGGTGAAGAAACAGCAGCAATTGGAAAGAAAAAAGACTTACCCAAAGGTTGCAGACTTCGACAATTAAATCCATTCCTCGACGATGATGGGTTGTTGAGAGTAGGTGGAAGACTCAGCAATGCTCCGTTGAAATTTAATAGAAAGCATCCTATTTTGATCCCGAAAACATCACATTTAACGGATTTGATTATTGCAGATGCTCATAAACAAACCCTCCATGGAGGCCCACAGCTCACATTGGCGTACATCTACTCCAAATATTGGATTATAGGTGCAAAACAGTTAGTCAAGTCGCACTATCGCAAGTGTGTGATATGCATGAAAAATGCGGCAAACACAAGGAACCCTTTGATGGGCCAACTGCCGGCCGCGCGCGTAACTCCAACTCGTCCGTTTAGTAGCAGCGGAGTGGATTACGCAGGACCAATTCAAATTCGCACGTCCAAGGGCAGAGGTCATCAATCATATAAAGGCTACATTTGCCTGTTCATTTGTATGGCAACTCGCGCTATACACCTGGAAGCTGTAAGCGATTTGACGTCTGAAGGTTTTTTACAAGCTTTAAAGCGTTTTGTAGCGAGGCGTGGCCATTGTTCACATCTTTGGAGTGACAATGGTTCCAACTTCGTTGGGGCTTCAACAGAACTACAAAAACGTAGTAGGGCGGAGCAAAAATCCATTGCCCACGAAATAGCCACTTCGCTAGCATCAAATGAATGCGAATGGCATTTCATACCGCCTTATTCGCCTAACTTTGGCGGGTTATGGGAAGCAGGCGTGAAATCGGTAAAGTATCATCTTAAACGCGTCATCGGCAACTCCACATTGACGTATGAAGAAATGGCTACAGTGTTAGCACAAGTGGAAGCGTGCCTTAATTCACGCCCTTTGTCTGTCGTCATAGGCGACCCAGATCCAGACTACACCATTCTAACACCTGGACACTTTCTTATAGGAGAGCCACCTGTGACAGCATCAGATCACAATGTTGAGGGCTTAAACGTAAGCACACTGAGAAGGTGGCAGCACACACAACGAATGACGCAGACTTTCTGGCGACAGTGGTCGCGTGAATACCTAACCAAATTTCTACAGCGTCATAAGTGGTCCGTTCAAACCTCTCAACCCAAAATTGGGGACGTAGTCGTTGTAAAGGAGGATCATCTACCTCCAGCGCGTTGGCTCTATGGCAGAGTAATTGATACTCATCCCGGGGACGACTCGATTATTAGAGTCGTTACATTAAAAACTAAGAGCAGTACTCTGAAGAGACCGGTGTCAAAATTATGTTTTTTGCCTATGTCATTGTAAAGTTAAGACACAAAAGATGTATATGTTATTTTATGTTAACAATAATTTGAATTTGTCATACAGTCCACTAAGAAGAAAAATATATTTGTTAATGTAAAAATATTCTAAAATGCAAACCTAAAACCTGAAGTCGTGCGTTTAATGTACATGATTGTACAGTATAATCGCAGTATTGTAAAATTAATGTTATTCTTTCGGTTTAGCAAGTAATATAGAATAGTTTCTGTCATATTTATTATTTCGTGAAACAGTGACGTTAAACGTCAGTCAAGATCTATATTATTATATTGTTCATCACATTTAGACAGTATTTAGAATTCTGTTATAATATTTTGTGTTTCTTGTGGAGAGTCTTGTCACCTCGCGTCATGGTGAGCGATTTGGTTTAAATGACTAAGCTCATATAGTCCTTGGTGGGCGATATGTACGAGTAAAAATATATATTTTATCAATGATTTGCAAAGTTTAGTTCCGCAAAATGAACTAGATGGCGTGAGTAAACGAGCGCTCGAAAGCTGCATCGCGGTGACAAGATTCTCCCAGTACATTGCACCGATTTGAATGACATGCAAATAAATGTCGGGATTACGCGGGAAATTCAATTTTGTGGTTTCATTCAAAAGCCCCCAGTTGATTAGTACCTTTCTCATAGACCGTCAAAGAACTGGTGCGCAGTAGTGTGCGAGGTTCGTTCAGATCAATTTGCTATGCAAGTATTTTCTACTTTCAAGGCTTCCAAGTATTTTTGTTTTGCAAACACGATTGTTCTCCTTATTTATATGACGGCAAAAATCAATTTCCTATGCAAGCATTTTCTACTTTCAAGCCTTTAATCTGTTTCTACAGAAAGCACATGAAAGTATTTTGAACCCTGGTTTTTCGCCCTTTGTTCGTGATTCCAATTTCCACGCAGGCAGCGAGGAATTGGCTTCTTAAAATTAGAGAATTAGGTCCCTGGAGGTCGTGCTAGTGCTAGTGTGAGCCGAATCCGAAAACTCTGATAAATTTGAATTTAGCGTGTTTTTCCTTTTTTTTTTTTTTTTTTTAATTTACCCTTGGTTGCAGGAATGAAATGATTGCGTGTTTTAAGGTCAATCAGCGCCATCTAGTTAAATCGGAGGGAGAACTTTGATGCCTTTGGTTTATTCGCTTGAGTTGTTGATGCCATTGTGCTATCTATACTCGTACCAAACTCGTACTATACCATCTCGATTACCTCAGCTAGCAAACATAAAAAACTGCACCTAAGTCGGACCATTCGTTTGGATAGATCCCATTGTATATATTGTTTTCAAACAAAACTTGACGGTTTACTTCAGGAAATTACATAAGCCTTAAAAAATCAAAGAAAATGTAACAAAAGGCACAAAATATGTAAATGCTTATAAATATTGAGGCAAAACATTCATAGCAGCGCGTGGATTCGATCCATGTGCCTCTGGGTTGCATGCCAGACACCGCTTCTACTGTGCCACTCTGACTTGTGGCATAGGAGCCGAATTCACGGTACCGTTTTATAAACGGATGTGCAATTATTATTCCTTTCAAATTAACATAACTTTAGACTCATATCCCGCAGGAATCCCGTATTTATTCGTGATTAAAAGTATCATTCATTTTAACACATACTATAAACTTTGACTGTGCCAAGTTACATCAAAATCCGTCCACAGTAGTTTTAGCTTGATACGTGTTATTTTAAATAACTTTCTACCCCTATCCTGTGGGAACCGTTGATTTTTCCGGGATAAAAAGTATCCTAAATGTTAATCCAGTACATCAGCTATAATTGTGCCAAGTTGCATCAAAATATATCGGGTAGTTTCAGCGTGATGCGTGTTCAAAGAGACAGACAGACAGACAGACAGACAGACAAAAAATCAAAAAATAACCTTTTTGCACTCCATATAGATTTTGAAGTTTATCTCAATCAAAATTTTCAAAAAATATTTAATGTACAGATTTAGCCCAGTTACAGTTTTATTATAGTATAGAAGATAGATAGATGGTCACAGTTCATATATAGTCCTTCCAGGCAGTAGTGGATCGAGGAGTAAACGGCCGATATGACGCACGCGGTGCGGGGGCCGGGAGGCAGGGGTCTCAGCGTGGTTTTGAAAAGAAAGCTACGAGCGAGTTTCGCGCCAGAAGTATGTTTACGTAAAAATACGAGAAAGTGAGATTGTTTTCTGCAAGTAGGATGCCAGTACCACAAATAGATTGGTCCAAAGAGTATAGTAATATAAGTACTTATATATCAAAATTGGACTCTTTATTCCAATCTATTCGACCCACTATTGGGATCCGAAAAAAAATTGACTTGATTTATTACCCGACTGCGGAGGGTTACGTGTTTGGGTTGTATGTATGTATGTTTGTTTGTTTTTACGTTTCTTTGGCACGTCCTATAGACTAAACGGCTAAATGGATTTTGTTAAATGAGGTATCATTGGATTCGTCTTAACCGCGAGAGTGCTATTGGAAATACGAAGTATCAAGCGGCTTGTAACTGCCATATATTATTTCCAACGGAAAGAAAAATGATTGTATAACTCTAAAAACTCAAAATATATCGTTTATAAATATGGAAGTATATTATACTTCTATAGTATAATATATATAAATATATAAGTATATTATATTTATATATATTATACTTCAAAAATAGCGTAAGATAAGAATAAACTACTAGTAGTTTTATATTATCCTCCGCGGCTTTGCTCGCGTGGTCATTTTTCTGGGGAAAATGTAGCTTATGTATTTCAGAAACAAAATTACAATTTACCAAATTTCGTTCAGTCGTCAAATATTATTTCATCGATTGACGGGCTTCTCTACTCATTGAGAAGAATTGAGGGGGAATTGAGAGTATTGGGGTAAGAAACTATTATAACATATATTTTATGTGTTGCAATTTTCGAAGGGATCTCTACTTTCTTAATCGGTTCTGTATTTTTTTCGTTTGTTCATTTCAAACAAAGATACTAAAATGCAAACATACAAAAAATCAAAGCTCTCCTCTTTATAATAAGTGTGTAGACAACGCGTGAAATTGAAAGCCTCCTTTTTTGTAAGTAAGTTTTTATAAGTAAAAAAAATGAACAAAATAAAAATATGTAGCTTACTTCCGCCAAAACTGTAAGTCAGACAAATGATAAATGGTAAAATTAACACAAGTAAAACCCCACGCTAAACAAAACCCTACCCCAGATTGAACTAATGAAAAATATTAAATGAAAGAAAAGCTAAGGCCTAGAGGCCAGAAAAAACACTTATATACAAATAATATATATAAATATATATACACAATAAAAAAAACCCCCAAGCTTAACAAACCCTACCCAAATACAAGTATCGAAACACTTATATATTCATATACATATAATATAAAAACACAATAAAAAACATATACCTCGATCCAAATACCAAACGTCTGACATCAATACGACACGTGTTTCGCCTCTGCACGAGGCATCCTCGGGTGATGTTGACTCGTCGAATGCTGGACTGAGAGTGCCTAAGCAATGGTGACAAATTCCCTTATATAGGCCACGCGCCTGAGCTAGTGCGACTGCACTACTGCATCGCCGCGAACCAGATTGAGCCAGAATGAATCGCTATGAATCCGCAAGGTCATGCCACTATTGCAATACGTATAATGTTTTACATGTTTGTGACAAGGGTTTCCATTTGTGTGTATTGGAACAATTGGAAATTTTAAGACATGGCAATAATAGGTATACATTGTTGAACGACCAAACCAACTTAGTTTCATCACCTTTGTTGCGTATTTTCACTGGAAATGCGTCACAAGTAACAGGCGGCGATGACGTTATCGTAAATATGGTGCAATAGTGGTATGACCTTGCGGATTCATAGAGAGCAGAGAGGGTGTCGTATTGATGTCTGACGTTTGGTATTTGGATCGAGGTATATGTTTTTTATTGTGTTTTTATATTATATGTATATGAATATATAAGTGTTTCGATACTTGTATTTGGGTAGGGTTTGTTTAGCTTGGGGTTTTTTTTATTGTGTATATATATTTATATATATTATTTGTATATAAGTGTTTTTTCTGGCCTCCAGGCCTTAGCTTTTCTTTCAATTATATTTTTCATTAGTTCAATCTGGGGTAGGGTTTTGTTTAGCGTGGGGTTTTACTTGTGTTAATTTTACCATTTATCATTTGTCTGACTTACAGTTTTGGCGGAAGTAAGCTACATATTTTTATTTTGTTCGTTTTAAATATGGATTTCCGCAATGTAACGCCTGAATCTATAAATTTTTATAAGTAGTTTAAAAACTCTGGTTTTACTTATAGAAGATTCCTACAAATTTAAAAGGTTAGCTTTAAATTGTGGTCATGTACAAACAGACGAACATATATACATACATTCATTCATGCATACATAGGTATTCTGATAAAATCATAACCCTCCTTTTTTGAAGCCGGGTAAAGACCCACCAGTAGCAACCCTCGGTCTCCGATTGACATTAGATATCAAACTCGAAAACAATGCTTCGATACACTACTGTCTGTAAAGACTATATATGTACTGTGGTATGGTTGTCTTGTCCAAGGTTTGACAGAAATGTGAAGTTATTTTTTTTGGATCCCAAGCTCAATGGCGAGTCTAAAAGATTGGAATATAGAGTCCAATTATGCATTTGTGTTTGTAAAAACGAGAAAACAATAGCAGATCACTGATGCACTCACGATGCGGTTGCGGTTGTCATTGTGATTGTCACTTGTCACAGATTGTCATTCGTTGTGGCTGACGCGGACGGCTGTTGGCGTAGACCAAGGAAGTTCTATGAACTTGTGTACTAGAATAGTACATTCCTTGTCGTAGATCGTAGACAGATAAGTTAATCTAACGGTAACTTGTGTGTAACTTAACCTTGTAAATTTATAAAAACGCATGAGACAATACGTACATTAAGCCGTGGCCAGTGCGACCGACTCACGTTTGTAGGGATGGAGAATATAATATTAAAAAAAGAAGGTAAAAAGGCATATTGTATTCATATTGTCCAATTTTAACTCAAATTCAAGTTGATTATGGCTGTTTGTATTCCTTAAGTGTAAAATAAAATAATATAATGTCATTTAATTTCTTGAATGAAGTAAAAATGAGTTTTTTTATACAAGAACAAGCAATGTTGTTTGTAAAAATCACAGTAAAAATAAAATTCTACATATATCATTGCAGCACTCGTCGATATCCCGTCAAAAAGCGTTTCAGTGGCCCAATTCCATAACTTGGCTACAATTGGATTATCACTTTTTTCATAGCAAATTCGACTCTATCGCAAGGCATTAGTGGTTGCGAGACTGAGAATTCGATTGAAGCCAAGTTATGGAATCGGGCTGCTGAAGTGGTCAAAATAGAAGTTTTTTTATCGGGCATTAATATATATCCCAAATTGTTTGATAATTTTGTCATCAAAACGATAATTTCAATGTGGAAATGCGAAAATTTGAACTTTTGGATGGCAACACTAGATCTTTTCTTTCTTTTATTTTCGATCTTCATTGTGTTTGTGTACAAATTGTGTGTATTTTGTTAAATTTTGTATGAAATTTCTAGCATTCTCCTACATACAATTACTAATACTCGAACAGTGATTTAAACTACACTTTTACTTCAATTCAAATGTATTTAAAGAAGTATTGTTCGTGAAAAAATATTGTAAAATGCTGGCTGTGTTATTCCTACACAGAATGAGCACAAAACGTCGAATCGCTGCGGTAAAACAGACGGTAGGACTTGAAAAATGTGAACAAAACTCTTCTGTTAGTATCTACTGCCGGACTTGCTTAAGCACGGAGAGTTTAGTGTCGATATTTTATAATGCAGAAGCAAAGGAAAAGATGTCCTACAACTTGAAGCTTGTGACTGGCTTAGAGGTTAGTATGCTTTCAGTAACTGTTTGCAGGCTTCTAATATCATCATCATCATCATCAGCCTATATTAACTAACTATATGACTAACTAACTATATGAATAGGTGAAAAAATAGAGGGTACGACTTCGGAAGCTTGACCCATGATTTTAAGGGCGGAGGGGGGGGGACGTGTAGGGGGGAGGGATTACAACCCTGAGAGTGGGGGGGGGGAAGGGCTAGATCTCCCCCCTCTATTTTACTAAAAATTATCACACAGTTTATTAAAAATCATCCATTTTAAGTTGGTGCTTGCGATGGCGATGTGTAGTCATGTTCTAACCAGGGATTGAAAAGGTTCCTAAAATACCTTTATGAAACCGGTATTTAACGGTTCTGATATTAGAACAGGAATCGAAACTGAAACCGAAAAGAGAACCTTTAAGAACCATTACTTTACCGGTATGCGAGCGAAACAAGTTTAAACTACGAAGCTAATTCATTCCAATTCTTGCTGTGACAGTCACAACAGAAATCAAGCGACGCGGTGCAGTCGTGTTCGGAAGAGGAAAGGTACATCATTATTTGTTTGTTGGATCAAGTAGCTGCATCAGCGTGCACGATTATTAACCGTTTCTATTTGTTAAAATTTGATGTAATTAAAATGGATTGAAACAAACGAACTTGCGTTCACAAATATTTTGTTTACGACGATGCCTAGAAAAAAAATCCACATGTACTGTTATTGAATGTAATTAAGGTAAGTTGTTAACATAATGTTCGATTATTTTGCAAAATTGGCTAAAATAATTAGATTGTACGTAACTTTTGTTTAGGAATATTTTATTAAAATGATTTTTAAAATAGCCACAGATAATAAAATAAGCAATTGCTGCAAGTTTTGAAACTTAAATTTTAACACGACAAGTAGACGCTGCATGTTTCATCAGTTAAAAAGTTCAAGTAAAATAAAGGCTATTTTTTACACGGGAATCACGGAATAAATTTGTTGAAGCACATGAAAAAGCATCCTACACAATACAATTAAATACTTTAAGAGTTACAGTATTTTAATGAAAATAGAGAGTACGAAGAAGTGACGAGTCAGAAAAAACAAATGCTAGATGTTCAAATGAAACCAAGAGAATAGTGTGTAAATTTTGTAACTACATGCAGTAGACCTTTAACTTTGATCGATGACAAACCGTTCCAGAATATATTAGATATGGCAATGGTAGGTATAGCTCACAAAGTTTCATGAATACACACAACATTCGTGATGCTACCAAAAAACCTGATAATATGCGCGATGTAATTTCTTTAAACATGAAATACAAACTAGTAAGTCTTCAATTAAACATCACGTCATGCCACTTGAGAAATTGCCTAAGAATTAATTTGCAAATCATTAAAAATGAACAGCTCCACATTAAAACAAGTGTTACTGAACTCACCCAGAGACAATTATGTCAAAATTTTTAAAAGACTTTGTTACATTTATACTGAGCCGTTTCAAATTTATTATGTCTCATACGACAATGATAAAAATTGTGAAATTAGTAAAACAAATAAGGATGTTTCCAATGACAATGAAAACGAGGTGATTTAGACAACAACCGTAGAAATAAATTTCATCCTCGAAGATTATTTTGAATGTGAGTATTACTCTGTGGCGGCAGTAAAATGCGCAGCGGTAGAAGTTGGAGTTGCAGACCATTAACACGTTGCTTGGGTGCACACTACATCGCAGCTTGGAAAAATAGAACAAGCACTGTACGACTCTAAGGCAATCGTTGCAGCTATTTACATGGTTCCACAAGTAATCTTCATACTAACTACAGAGTAGCAGGAAACAGCCGAAAACCAGTTGGTTTCTACTTGGATAAGATGGCTTAAATTAACAAATCCTACTGCCAGCACTAGCGAAGCACAGCATCTTTTGCATGAGACCAATAAAAGTTCACAAAGAACACTTGATAATTTCTTGAGTCAATCATATGCTGAAAAACTGCGTGGAGATCCAAATTATGGCTGTTCTCTACAAATGATACTGAAAACTAAATTCGTCTCAAGGAACTTTTAAGCAAGCAGGTGTCCCTTTCTAGTAAGTTTTTTTGTTACTAGGAAGTTGCACCTGCTTGCTTAAATTATTATAATTTTCTTGTCTTCCCACTTTGAAGACAGGAAAAATATATTGCCTCGTCTAAACATTTTGTCAAAAATAGTACTGGCTACACTCGCTTTGCAAGTGAGTGTGGTGAGATTGTTTTCATCGTTAAATAGTGCTGGCTACACTCGCTTTGCAAGTAAGTGTGGTGAGATTGTTTTCATCATTAAATGATTTCTTAAACAAACTATGCACAAAATTAGAAAATAACTTGATTGACGACATATAGTTTTTGAGAAATAATTCAACAGCAAAACTAAGAATATAGTTTTGTGGTTTCATTCTTGATTTTCTTTACAATTATTTTCTTTTATTTATAAGTTGTTTACTTATATTAGTACTGAATATCGCTTAAATTTAAGTTGCTGTCACGTACACTAATACTTATACTTATATTAGTACTGAATATTGCATAAATATAAGTTGCTGTCACGTACACTAATACTTATACTTATATTAGTACTGAATATCGCATAAATATAAGTTGCTGTCACGTACACTAATACTTATACTTATATTAGTACTGAATATCGCATAAATATAAGTTGCTGTCACATACACTAATACTTATACTTATATTAGTACTGAATATCACATAAATATAAGTTGCTGTCACGTACACTAATACTTATACTTATATTAGTACTGAATATCGCATAAATATAAGTTGCTGTCACGTACACTAATACTTATACTTATATTAGTACTGAATATCGCATAAATATAAGTTGCTGTCACATACACTAATACTTATACTTATATTAGTACTGAATATCGCATAAATATAAGTTGCTGTCACATACACTAATACTTATACTTATATTAGTACTGAATATCGCATAAATATAAGTTGCTGTCACATACACTAATACTTATACTTATATTAGTACTGAATATCGCATAAATATAAGTTGCTGTCACGTACACAAGTAAAAAATTAATTGAATTTTGAGAAAATTTATCACCGACTTGTCTAATTCTTTATAATGTATACTCATTACTCTCTTTGCTAACTGTAAAATGCAAGTATTTCGGTGTAACATTTAGTTTGGACGCATGGTTTTATATAATTTAATTTGTGCGCAACCAGTTGAGAAAAGATACTATGATTTCTACTGTCATCCTCGTTGTGGTGCAACGCGCATTCTTTACAGTCCATTTTCCCCCCTTTTCATTGTCCTCAATCGTACGTTGACATGCTTCATTTAATTTCTTTAGAATCAATGGCCTGATTTTCGAACACGAAAACTCTTTCTCTGGAAGCCGAGTAGACAATAAAGCACGGCCACGTTTAGTTTCTAAAACCAAGAACTTAGTAGGGCTAAATAATATTTGCTATTAACAAAAAAGTGCAAAGTAACCAGCGAAATTCGTAAATATTTCAAAAAACTTGTCATAGCATCGACAATTGTTCTTTTTCAAAATTAAAAAAACAGCTCAAAATAAAAGGGCAAGCTACGAAAAAAAATTTGCAAATTAAAGATATAAAAAATCATATCTCATAGACCACTCTCAGGGGGGGTTGTACTCCCTTACTCCTACCCGTTCCCCCCCTCCCCCTCCCCAAAATTGTAGGTCAAAAGCTATGAAAAAAATAACAAATAAAATATATAAAAAATCATATCTCAGAGGGGGGGGGGGGGCAAGATCTAGCCTGCCCACTCTCAAGGGGGGTTGTACTACCTTACTCCTACCCGTTCCCCCCCTCCCCCTCCCTAAAATTGTAGGTCAGAAGCTATGAAAAAAATAACAAATAAAATATATAAAACAAATCATATCTCAAAGGGGGGTGAGATCTAACCCCCCCCCCCCCGCTCTTGGGGGGGGTTGTACTCACCCCTACCAGTTCCTCCCCACCCCGCCTCTAAAATCGTGGGTCAAGCTTCCGAAGTTGTGCCAAATAAAGCCCCCAAGGGTACACTCTGACCAAAAAAGTGATGTTTCTTAGTAATTTCTTACGAAGACCCTACATTACAGGTCTACATAGTTTACATTTATCTTACGAAGACCCACATTACAGGTCTACATAGTTTACATTTATCTTACGAAGACCCACATTACAGGTCTACATAGTTTACATTTATCTTACGAAAACCCACATTACAGGTCTACATAGTTTACATTTATCTTACGAAGACCCACATTACAGGTCTACATAGTTTACATTTATCTTACGAAGACCCACATTACAGGTCTACATAGTTTACATTTATCTTACGAAGACCCTACATTACAGGTCTACATAGTTTACATTTATCTTACGAAGACCCACATTACAGGTCTACATAGTTTACATTTATCTTACGAAGACCCACATTACAGGTCTACATAGTTTACATTTATCTTACGAAGACCCACATTACAGGTCTACATAGTTTACATTTATCTTACGAAGACCCACATTACAGGTCTACATAGTTTACATTTATCTTACGAAGACCCACATTACAGGTCTACATAGTTTACATTTATCTTACGAAGACCCACATTACAGGTCTACATAGTTTACATTTATCTTACGAAGACCCACATTACAGGTCTACATAGTTTACATTTATCTTACGAAGACCCACATTACAGGTCTACATAGTTTACATTTATCTTACGAAGACCCACATTACAGGTCTACATAGTTTACATTTATCTTACGGATACCAACATTACAGGTCTACATAGTTTACATTTATCTTACGAAGACCCACATTACAGGTCTACATAGTTTACATTTATCTTACGAAGACCCTACATTACAGGTCTACATAGTTTACATTTATCTTACGAAGACCCACATTACAGGTCTACATAGTTTACATTTATCTTACGAAGACCCACATTACAGGTCTACATAGTTTACATTTATCTTACGAAGACCCACATTACAGGTCTACATAGTTTACATTTATCTTACGAAGACCCACATTACAGGTCTACATAGTTTACATTTATCTTACGAAGACCCACATTACAGGTCTACATAGTTTACATTTATCTTACGAAGACCCACATTACAGGTCTACATAGTTTACATTTATCTTACGAAGACCCACATTACAGGTCTACATAGTTTACATTTATCTTACGAAGACCCACATTACAGGTCTACATAGTTTACATTTATCTTACGAAGACCCACATTACAGGTCTACATAGTTTACATTTATCTTACGAAGACCCACATTACAGGTCTACATAGTTTACATTTATCTTACGAAGACCCACATTACAGGTCTACATAGTTTACATTTATCTTACGAAGACCCACATTACAGGTCTACATAGTTTACATTTATCTTACGAAGACCCACATTACAGGTCTACATAGTTTACATTTATCTTACGAAGACCCACATTACAGGTCTACATAGTTTACATTTATCTTACGAAGACCCACATTACAGGTCTACATAGTTTACATTTATCTTACGAAGACCCTACATTACAGGTCTACATAGTTTACATTTATCTTACGAAGACCCACATTACAGGTCTACATAGTTTACATTTATCTTACGAAGACCCACATTACAGGTCTACATAGTTTACATTTATCTTACGAAGACCCACATTACAGGTCTACATAGTTTACATTTATCTTACGAAGACCCACATTACAGGTCTACATAGTTTACATTTATCTTACGAAGACCCACATTACAGGTCTACATAGTTTACATTTATCTTACGAAGACCCCACATTACAGGTCTACATAGTTTACATTTATCTTACGAAGACCCACATTACAGGTCTACATAGTTTACATTTATCTTACGAAGACCCACATTACAGGTCTACATAGTTTACATTTATCTTACGAAGACCCACATTACAGGTCTACATAGTTTACATTTATCTTACGAAGACCCACATTACAGGTCTACATAGTTTACATTTATCTTACGAAGACCCACATTACAGGTCTACATAGTTTACATTTATCTTACGAAGACCCCACATTACAGGTCTACATAGTTTACATTTATCTTACGAAGACCCACATTACAGGTCTACATAGTTTACATTTATCTTACGAAGACCCCACATTACAGGTCTACATAGTTTACATTTATCTTACGAAGACCCACATTACAGGTCTACATAGTTTACATTTATCTTACGAAGACCCACATTACAGGTCTACATAGTTTACATTTATCTTACGAAGACCCACATTACAGGTCTACATAGTTTACATTTATCTTACGAAGACCCACATTACAGGTCTACATAGTTTACATTTATCTTACGAAGACCCACATTACAGGTCTACATAGTTTACATTTATCTTACGAAGACCCACATTACAGGTCTACATAGTTTACATTTATCTTACGAAGACCCACATTACAGGTCTACATAGTTTACATTTATCTTACGAAGACCCACATTACAGGTCTACATAGTTTACATTTATCTTACGAAGACCCACATTACAGGTCTACATAGTTTACATTTATCTTACGAAGACCCCACATTACAGGTCTACATAGTTTACATTTATCTTACGAAGACCCACATTACAGGTCTACATAGTTTACATTTATCTTACGAAGACCCTACATTACAGGTCTACATAGTTTACATTTATCTTACGAAGACCCCACATTACAGGTCTACATAGTTTACATTTATCTTACGAAGACCCACATTACAGGTCTACATAGTTTACATTTATCTTACGAAGACCCACATTACAGGTCTACATAGTTTACATTTATCTTACGAAGACCTACATTACAGGTCTACATAGTTTACATTTATCTTACGAAGACCTACATTACAGGTCTACATAGTTTACATTTATCTGTAAAGTTTTCTATTGGACAGCATTTGTGATGTAATAGTTGGGCAAGTCTGCTCTTGACGTACAAATTCCATATTAGTCTAAAAAGTTAATATATTATTTTTTCTTTCATTTTATATTGTTATTTGTAAGCATGTACGTACATACATACATGGATCATATTAAGTACTAGCTGTGCCCGCGGCTTCGCTCGCGTGGTCATTTCTCTAGGTTAAAAGTACTCTATGTGCTATTCCAAGACCTACAATAAACATTTGATTAAAATTCCTTCAGCCGTTTAAAAGTTTTTTATCGATTGCTCGGCATCTAATCATTGGATTACGAGTACGAGTTACGATTGGAGTACGCTAGGTCTTGGTCAAACCCTAAGCTATCCAACACTGAAAACTGCATCGCAATCGGTCTAATAGTTTTTACGTGATGCGCGAACAAACATACAGACAAACAAACAGACAGACACGAATTTTAAAAATGTTTTATTCTTGTTCAGTAGCTCAGTCCAATTTTTTAAAATTATCTTCTACGTACAGACTTTTACGTTATTATTGCCTATAGCTGTGCCCGCAGCGTTGCTCGCGTGGTAGTTTTTCTGGGATATAATGATCCTATGAATTATTCCAGTACCAAAAGTACCAATATAGGTACCTACCTACCTGTGTTAACAACCTTCAGTGGCGATCCGACATGGTCGTGATAGGTTAGAAGACGAAGACGCGAGTGAAGCGTAGCGAGCATAAAGCCCCATTATAGCTAAGAACCATCTTGTTTACCTCAGCTTTGAAACATAAAAACCCAGATTTAAATTGATCCATTCGTTTGAAAGATACGATTCTCACCGCCCCCCCCCCCCTTTTTCAACTCCTCCCACCTCTCTCCCATAAAAAAAACTGCATTAAATTTGGTCCATTCATTTGGGAGCTATGAACTTCACCATATTACCCCCCCCCCCTTATTATAGCTAACATAAATCTTGTTTACCTCAGCTTTGAAACATAAAAAATCGCAGCTAAATTGGTCGATTCGTTTGAAAGGTACGATTCTCACCCCTTTTTTCTCGAAACTCCACCCTTTTCTCCCCCCCCCCCCCCACCCCATATAGTTAAGAACCATGTCCATCACATCAGTTTCAAACACAAAAAACCGAATCAAAATCGGTCCATTTGTTGGAGATCAACGATCCTAACCCCCATCCCCATCACCCCTCCTCCCTCCCATTCACCACCCATCCACCATCTCGTTTACCTCAGCTTTCAGATATAAAAAACTCGCAGCTAAATCGGACCATTCGTTTGGACGCTACGATTCTCACCCCGTTTCTCACCCCCCCCCCCCCATATATAGTTAAGCTAAGAACCATCTCGATCACATTAGCTTACAAACAAAAAAACCGCATCAAAATCGGTCCATACGTTTGGGAGCTTTTTTATGAGGATGTCACAAACACACACACACACACACACACACACACACACACACACACACACATACACACACCCTCTCACACAGTGATACACACCCTAAACTTATAACACCCGTCTCTTTGTTCGGGGGTTAAAAATGTAAAACAGTAAGCAGTTTACTTAACAATAAAAACAACCGCAAGAGGTCGCTTTTTTATGAGGGAATGTAAATTATGTATGATGATTTCTTTCTTTTTTAAACATGCACTTCAGGTAAAACTAACAAATTTACAAAGTGAAAAAAAACAAAGTAAATTGACAGAATTCTTTTCTGTTTTTGAGTTTTTTCTAAATTATCTGAATTGGAATTATTGTGACCTATTTTGTTGTAACAATTTGACGGTTTAATTCAAGAAAAAAAAGCATTGAAATTGTAAAAATAACGCATAAAATATGTAAATGCATAAAAATATGGAACAAAACATTTCAATAATTACGTGATTTCGATCCACGCACGTCTGGGTTGGCAGGCAGAAATACTCCCGCTAAACCAGATAGTATAGTGGCGAGAGAATCGAAATTATGATACCATTTTAATGTTTTATTTATATTACATTTAAATTACCATAACTTTGAATACCTATCCCGCAGGAACCCTATATTTTTTGGGGATAAAAAGAATTCATAATTTTAATACATAATATGTACTTTGACTGTGCCAAGTTATAACGCATAAAATATGTAAATGCATAAAAATATGGAACAAAACATTTCAATAAGTACGTGATTTCGATCCACGCACGTCTGGGTTGGCAGGCAGAAATACTCCCGCTAAACCAGATAGTATAGTGGCGAGAGGGTCGAAATTATGATACCATTTTAATGTTTTATTTATATAATAACATTTAAATTACCATAACTTTGAATTCCTATCCCGCAGGAACCCTATATTTTTTGGGGATAAAAAGAATCCATAATTTTAATACATAATATGTACTTTGACTGTGCCAAGTTACATCAAACTCTAACCAGTAGTTTCAGCGTAATATGTGTTCTTTTAAATAACTTTTAACCCCTATCCTGCGGGAACTCATGATTTTTTTGGGGATAAAAAGTATTCTAAATGTTAATCCATAACATAAGCTATGATTGTGCCAAATTGCATCAAAATCCATCTGGTAGTTTCAGCGTGATGCGTGTGCAAAGAGACAGACAGACAAAAATTAAAAAAATATCCTTTTTGCACTCTATATCGATTTTGAAGTTTATCTCAATTATAATTTTCAAAAAATATTTAATGTACAGATTTAGCCCAGTTACAGTTTTATTATAGTAAGTATAGATAAGATAATTTACCTAGTGCCTCATCCCTCACCCTTTTTGCTTCATCCCTCTGCATGTCTGTTTTTCATATTTTTTTGTCGTATGAGATACTGCTGGCCTCTGGTGTCAATTTGTCAGGTCGCCCGGGGGCCTCTGACGTGTCATAACAACTGCTATTAATCAATTAACAGCCAGGACCGGCAGCCTAGGGCTGAACCCGGTACAGTTGGATTATTCCAACTCAATAGTGGTCCAAGTTGAGCCCATCATTCTATTTTATTTCTATATTGCAGATAAAAATCAACGATGGACTCTCCCAAAAGATCTGCAGTAAATGCCTCAACATATTCAACCTCACACTGCAATTCAGGCGGAAAAGTAAACGAGCTGAGAAAACCCTACTCGGCCTCTTTGCTCGCAACCTTAAACCGAAGAGCTCCATAGACAAAACTGACATCAAACCGAAGATCAAGAGGGCTAAAGAAGAGCAAGAGTATGAATACGAAGAAATGCCGTACGCGGACGACTTCCAGAATGACGATGACTTTGATTCTAAAGAAGATGTTAAGCCGATTTATTTTATGAAAGAAGTAAGTTTTACCTGAGTTGCTTATAAAAATACTAGCTAAGTTGCGTGGCTTTGCCCAAGTTGTCATTTTATAATCATTGTTCTTAAAGGTTTCATCAAAATACATACAATCATCTGTTATGGAGCAGACACACACATGTACATGTATTTTATAGTGCATAAAAATACTTGATCCTTCCCTTGACGAACATCCTAAAGAACTGGATGAGGAGCCGAAAATCCGCCTCAGTGGTGTTCACTAGGAGAGGCCTACATCCAGCAGAGGGCTCATTATGATGTCAGGCAGGCCATCTGCTACATTACCACTATAAACATAAAAAAGTAGGTCATTGCAAATGTTAGCAAAGAAGTCAACACAAAAAAATAACTCCAAATGGGTTAGTATTAGTAGTAAGTATTCTCATGCAGTTTATATCATCATCATCAACCGTCCACTGCTGAACATGGCCTTCCCAATGTCAGACCGGTTGCACTCCACAACAGCATAGATAAATCATAGAATTATCTGTGACCACAGTTACAAATATTATACCTACACTTAGACGCAGAAACATTGGGGATAATTCAGTAGGCTGACAAGTGTGAATTGAGACGTGCACCATGTGCTTAGCAATAAAGTACCAGCTTTAAATAGGTACTCAATATACCAACATTTTATTATGTAGGTAGCCATTTCTTTTTCACACAGGAGGCATGGAATTCAGACAGGCACCTTTATTCACCAAAGTGCAATACCTATTGATATAATTGAATACATACCTAGGTAACTCAAACTTATCGGTATTCTGAAAACGCGATAGTAAAAAGTAAAATTGTTATAAAAACGGGATAGTAAAAAGTAAAATTGTTATAAAAACGGGTTAGTAAAAAGTAAAATTGTTATAAAAACGGGATAGTAAAAAGTAAAATTGTTATAAAAATACAAAAAACCCAACTGCGAACAAAGTTATTGAATATGAGCAAACATAATCACACTTCCATACCAATATATAAAAGTGAAACGTTGTCTGTTTGTTTGGAGAGCTTTCACGCGATAATTGCTGGACGGATTTTGATGAAATTTGGAATGGAGATAGCTTGTACCCTGGCATAAAACATAAGGTACTTTTTATCCCGGAAAATTGTAAGTTTCCACAGGTAAACTGGAACATGTTCAATACTCGCTGTAAGGAACAGTTGCCATGGAAACTAAATAACAAGAGTGTTGGTGCCACAGATTAAGTAGTTGGTGCTTTCAAGACACAGAGGTCATAACCAAGCAAGGCCGTAGGCAAGGGAGGGTTTTGGGGGTTCAAACCCCCCCCGAAATTCCTTAGTAAACCGTTTATACCCACCGTTTTTTACACGGAAAGACTGAAGCTCAACTTAATATCATGATTTTTTACTATAGGTAAAAGTGCAGTTAATATTACAAATTTTATAATGTAAACTGGAAACGACATGAAAATTCTATTTTACTCAAACAAGTTAGTAATGTGGTCATTATTACGACAACCTGCTTTGGGCAAAGTCGACCTTGCCGCGCTGCTTGAATAGGCGCCAGCAAAGTTAAATGGAATTTCATTACTGTCGTGTTTTGCGGCCAGCAATTTCCTTTGAAAATCCATTATTGTCGTGTTTTTTTAGTACTATTATTTATTCTGTGGTTTTATTAACCACCGAACGCGAAAAGAGAGGCGTCGTAGTTTCCAAACGCATGGACCGATATTGATGTTTTTTTTTCTGTTTGAAAGCTGATGTGATCGAGATGGTTCTTAGCTATTATTGTTGTTGTTGTTGTATTTTTGTTGTTTTAGTTTTCATTGTTTTTTGTTGTTTTTGTTATTTTGTTGTTGTTATTGTTATGTCGTAGTATGTTTTTTGTTGTTGTTGTTGTTGTTTTTGTTGTTGTTGTTTTTGCTGTTGTTATTGTTTTTGTCGTTCTTGTTGTTTTTGTGGTTTTCCTTGTTGTTTTTAATGTTATTGCTGTTTTTGTTGTTGTTCTGGTTGTTCTTGTTGTTGTTGTTTTGTTGTTTTTGACGTTGTTGTCGGTGTTGTTTTGGTTTTTGTTGTTGTTGTTGTTGTTGTTGTTTTAGTGGGTTATATAATTTTTTCATCAGTTTGCTAGGTTTATTTAAATACCTCGCATTGTTTGAGTAAAGCACTATACAAGCCTTGGTCCGCAATGACTGCCCTGCTGGCCACGCTATGATGGCCTCGAGCTTTGCTTAGTTAAGTTCTCGGCCTTCAAGCTTCGCCATCATTGCAGCCCTTGCTGTCCGCGCAATAAAAGCCTCGACCTTCGGTCTCGGCCTTCATTCCAGCTTGGCCAGATGGCCTCGAACTTAACTTAGCTACGCTCTCGACCATCATCATCGCTGCCCGGTCAGCTTGTATTCAATAATTTTGTTTGTAGTCGGGTTTTTTGTATTTACATAATAATTTTATATCTTCTTGGTTCACCTGCAACAATTAAATTATTTTGTTGTTACATATTTGAGCCGTTAAGTGTTGACACGTTGGGATCGGGTTTATTGGTTAACTAAAAAGCTATCTGAGCACTTGATCGATGCAATGCATGACCAAAATGGTACCTATTCGGCTCATTGAATCACCATTGCAATTCAACGGGGCAATGCCACCAAAATGGTGGGAACGCTGCCAACTGATAGTGGGCTAAAACACTTGGACTAACTATAAGCCTGTAATGGCATGTGGGTTGCTGTTTCATGTAGTAGTTAGCAATTTTTTTTGTAGTTGTAAGTTAATAGAAGCAATTGCCCATTATCAATAAATGCTTAAACTATATCCATACCAAATTTCATCAAGATTGGTTCAGTCGCTTTGTTGTGAAAAGCAGACACAATAGAGACAGACTTACTTTGGTTTTTATAACATAAATTTTTCCATCGGAAAATTATTAGATAATAGTTACTTCAGTTCAGAATACTGCCAATAGATGGCGTTACCGTTCTCGAAAGACGGATTTAGAGACTGAGGGAAAGTTTGGATGGCGGTGGTGTGGTCATAATGGCAAGTGCCGCGCAGTGGCACGGAATGATGCGGATTCGAGAAATAATTAGATTTACAATATTAGAGTTTATTTTCAGCAAAAGCCCCCTCCGACATTAACCAGCAGGAACCGACAGAAGCCCATGAAGATACCAAACGCTGCATCTTACAAGTGTAGCACTTGCAACAAAGAGTTTCGGATGAAGGCTACGTACAAGGCACACATGCGGTTCCATACTAACTACTGCGTTTGTGAGGTAAGCATCTGCGGAACTGTGAGGTAAGCATCTGCAACAAAGAGTTTCGGATGAAGGCTACGTACAAGGCACACACGCGGTTCCATACTAACTACTGCGTTTGTGAGGTAAGCATCTGCGGAACTGTGTGGTAAGCATCTGCAACAAAGAGTTTCGGATGAAGGCTACGTACAAGGCACACATGCGGTTCCATACTAACTACTGCGTTTGTGAGGTAAGCATCTGCGGAACTGTGAGGTAAGCATCTGCAACAAAGAGTTTTGGATGAAGGCTACGTACAAGGCACACATGCGGTTCCATACTAACTACTGCGTTTGTGAGGTAAGCATCTGCGGAACTGTGAGGTAAGCATCTGCAACAAAGAGTTTCGGATGAAGGCTACGTACAAGGCACACATGCGGTTCCATACTAACTACTGCGTTTGTGAGGTAAGCATCTGCGGAACTGTGAGGTAAGCATCTGCAACAAAGAGTTTCGTATGAAGGCTACGTACAAGGCACACATGCAGTTCCATACTAACTACTGCGTTTGTGAGGTAATCATCTGCGGAACTTGTTACAAAAATGCAGCTTGATTTCTTCAAAATCTACATTTTTTTCTTTTTTCTTTTTTTTGTATGTTTATCTGCGATCAGTCTCTAGACTATGAGCAGGTATGGTGTAAGCAGTATATGGCATGTAGGAGGAGTACTCCATTGAGTATCTCTCCTTTCTTGTGTAACTATCATAGCTCTATGATGTGTTGCCTTTTTAATCTCTTAGGGTAATTGATAGTGGTCAACTGTGTTGCCAGGTGGTTGGGATCTGTACTAAGGCGGTCCTTGTATTTTGCTGAGTATGACTTTATCTCCTCCTTAACCCTCTATCTCTAGTTCACTATGCAACTCATCAGTCTTTAAAAACCATGGCGCATTTGACAGACTTCTTAGGATGCAATTTTGTGCTCTCTGTATGATTTCGATATTTGAGTTACAGGCTGATCCCCATAGTTGTATGCCATAAGTCCAGATAGGTTTCAACCTTGTATATTAGAAGTTTGTTGTCTGTGCTTAGCACTGAGTTTCTTCCGAGTAACCTGTGCAAATTTCGGTATCTGATGTTAAGTTCGTCTCTTTTTTTCTGTAGATGCTTTCTCCAAGTTAGTCTACGATCCAGGTGCATTCCCAAGTATTTCACCGAGTCGTTGTGTGGTAGCGTGTTTCCTTCCAGTTTAACAGGTGGACAGTCTCCTCTGCGTAGGGTAAATGTGGCTTGGGTAGATTTTGAGGCAGTGGCTTTAATTCTCCACTTCCTTAGCCACTCTCCTATTTTGTCTAGCTCCTGTTGAAGGAGCCGCGAAGCTTCTATTGGATCCTTACTGCTGGCAAGGATGGCAGTGTCATCTGCAAACGTAGCAGTTACTACCCCAGATGTTTCTGGTAGGTCTGATGTAAATATGGTATATAGGACAGGACCCAACACTGATCCCTGGGGCACTCCTGCTTGTACGTCGTGAAAATTTGATGTATACTCGGCACCTTTAACTTGAAATATTCTTTCTGTTAAATAAGAGCTTAGAATTCCGAAGAAAGGGAATGGCAGTAGACTCTTGATTTTACAAAGTAATCCTTTGTGCCATACTCTGTCAAAGGCCTGTTGTACATCAAGGAAAGCTGACGAGCAGTATTCCTTTAGTTCTAGAGATTTTCTTATTTGGTCAATGACTCTGTGGACCTGTTCGACAGTTCCGTGCTCTTCTCTGAATCCGATTTGGTTATCGGGAATTATGGAAAGTTCAGATAGAGTGCGAAGCATGCGTGATAGCAGTATTTTTTCAAATAGCTTTGAGATCACCGGTAATAAGCTGATAAGTCTGTAGGAGCTGACTTCGTTAATAGGTTTTCCATCTTTATGGATCATTATGATTTCGGATATCTTCCAGATGCTTGGATAATTGCCAACCCTTAGGATTCCGTTAAATAAAGTTGTTAGAAATATTACTCCTTTTCTAGGCAGTTGGACTAGAAGTTCGTTGGTGATTTCGTCAAATCCAGGTGCTTTTTTGTTGTCTAGTTTTAACAGGTGTCTTACCACTTCTCTAGGAATTGTTGGCTTTAAGGGAACATCCAATTGGAAATCTTGACTTAGAATGGCGTTAATTTCCGAGTCATCATTATTAATGCCCTTGTTGGATTTGAAGACATTGGATAGTTGATTTGCAAAAGCGTCTACTCTTTGTTGTGCTGTTCTGGCCCATTCACTACTATCCAGTCTGAGTGGCGGTCGAGTTCTTTTAGGTTGGTTAAATTTGGACGTAGCCTTCCAAAGGGAGTAGTTTGTTGACTTTGTCGCTGTTAGAGATTCTAAATATGAGGTAAGTGTTACATTTTCAGTCTTGTGAATAAGAACTCGCAATTCCATCATAGCTCTGTTGAAGGCTTTTTTGTCTTCAACACGCCGGCTGCAGTGCCATACTCTCCGAAGTCTTCTTTTTTCTTGTATTTTAGACCGTATATCTGATGGTATATATTTGTGTTTTGGTGAGTTGGCTTTTATATCCGGAGTGCTCGACCAGCTAGCTACTTGTACTAGATTTGTGAATTGTGTAGCAGCAGCTTCTATGTCATCCAGGGTTTTAAGAGCGATCTGTAGCTCCAGTTTACTATCGATTATTTCTCGAAATGAATCCCAGTCTGTGTTTTTGTTATACAGTTTACCAGTAGTCTCATATTGTAATAAAGTTGTGCTTATAGTCAGTAGTACCGGAGTATGATTTGAGGATCCATCCAAGCATGGATAAGTAATGGAAGCACTCTGTGACATTCCCTTAGATATGAAGAAATCTATTACGTCAGGTAGTTTGTTACTATCAGTAGGCCAGTGTGTCGGCTCTGCAGTCGATAATGTTGTCAAACTGTTGTTATCAATGGACTGTTTTAGTTGTCTTCCTCTTGTGGTTATTAGTCTTGAGCCCCAGTGAAGATGTTTTGAATTCCAATCTCCTCCGGCGACAAATCTGGGACCCAATGTTTTAAAGTAGTGTGACAGTTGTTCTTCTTTGATTTTATGTTTTGGTGGGCAGTAGACTGCAGAAACATTAAAGGTTGCCGCTTTTCCTTCAACCGCGATTGTCGTTGCCTGTAAATGATCAGTTTGATAAGTGGCAAGTTCAAAATGCTTTACTGAAGATCTCACAATTACAGCTGCTCCTCCATGAGCTGTTCCATCAGGATGATTGGTGTTGTAGATTGTAATTTTTTTAATGATAACTAAGCTCCTGCTTGTGAAGTGAGTTTCCGAAATAAGGAGAATATCTAGTCTGTGAAGATCTAATAACATTTTGACTTCATGTACATTTGGAGCCAAACCGTTTATATTCCATGTAGCTATATTAAGTCCGTAAAAAACCATTAAGAGATCTTTTCGACGAGTTTAATAATGAGACCCATTAGTTTGCTCATTTGGTTGAAAAGCATTTCCATTTTTTCGAGATGTTGTGTCATTAAGTCTTGTATGACTTGGGTTGGCGTGAAGTAGTCTTCTTGTGTCGATTGTTGTCGCTGGGGCTCAAAGGGTACCCTTGTGTGAGTGTGCTGTTCTTTGTGATTTTAATACATCTACGTCCAGTCTGTTGGATCGCTGCTGCCTATGTGTTCTTGTTATTTCAGAATAACTTGGCTGTCTATTGGGTGATTGCCCAGTGGTTGCGAGGTATTCGTCTAGATTGTTTGGTTCTTTATTTTGTCTCAGTGTGCTGCGAGATTGATTATTTCCAGTTTCTGTCTTTGTTTTAGATCCTATTTTTTCTGATTGTTTCCCTAGCACGGGTTTCTCTGATGTTGGCGTATTTTGTTTCAACTCCAGGCTAGGAACTTCCGGCCTTCTGTAATTGTTATAATAATATGTATTACGTTTGTTTTTCCTATTTAGTATCTCTAGGTAAACTTTGCACCCTTTATAGTTAGCTGGGTGTTCTCCTAAGCACAAAGCACATTTTGCTGGAGTACTGCGATCTTTCTTTTTGCATTCGCTAGTTTTGTGTTGTCCTGCGCACTTCACACATCGGTCTGGTCTCATGCAGTTATTTTTGGAGTGGCCATATTGCTGGCATTTATTGCACTGCACTATGGTATTCCTTTTTTTGGGGTCTTCTATGATGACTGCTGTATTATAGATGTACTTGATGCTTTTAACTCTACTTAATGTTCTGTTGCGTATTGTTTGTTGTATGAGGTAGAGCTGCCCTCTGGTGTCAGAGTTGGTCCGCCCGAGGGCCTCTAACATGGCTGAACGTGCCCTCCGAAGCACGGAGCGATGGAAAACCTAAAATATCTTAGAAAGGTAATTAGTGTGGAGCCTAAGACTGAACCCGGTATCGTTCGATTCTAGGTTGCACTATTGAACCGCTACCACTCTTAAATATTAGTTAAATTTGAAAGTTTTGTATTGCAATAAAGTAGAAATCGACTGTTCTGTAATTGGTTATCCTAGCTCATCTGACAATACACTTAGATACAGACATCGACCTCGCCGGTGAGGTTGAAGGTCCCGTAATTAATCAGTTATTCGCCTTCGAGTTTATCGCCGATTCTTCTCGCAGGTGTATTCTGACTAAAAAGGTGACCAGTTTTTAACTAATCAAAAGGCTCCTAGCCATTTTTGTCAGGGCCCCTGGATCAATACTAACACTAGCGGTTCAGGGGTGTAATTTCCGACCCTCCATAGTAATCTAGGCGACAGCCCAAGCGAGGTTCGTACCCACCCCTTAGATGCCCTTGAGCTGGTCGCCAAAATTTAATAAAAAAATTATTTATCGCCAATGCGCTCCACCACTTTTCTTACACAGGCGTGCGGCAAACTTTGTAGTGTTTATCTGGACCGAAAGTATTATTATTCCAAGTATAATTGAAAGTCATTCTGCCGTTATTGTTCTGAGAAATAGACTTTCTCATTTCTAATTAATTTGTAGGTTTTTTAGTCCACTCCACTCTTTTGCTGTTATTATGCGAACTTTTCCTATAACATTTTAATTGTTTAACAGGCGTGCGGCAAACGTTGCAGGAACAACAATCAGCTGCAAGAACACAAGCGAGCACGACACGGGCTCGGCAGGATACACAAGTGTGCATACTGCGAGTACAGCTCGGCCACCAAAGAGGCTCTAGTTGTGAGTGTATTGTTATAATATAACTAGCTGTGCACGCGGCTATATCTACGTAGTAATTTATCTGGGTTAAGTCAAAGCCTAAGCTATCTAACAGTGAAAACTGCATCGTAATCGGTCCAGTAGTTTTTACGTGATGCACGACCAAACGACACGATTTAAAAAAATGTTATATTCTTGTTCAGTATATTATTTTAAATCCTCTAGACCAATTTTCTTATAATTATCTTCATTGTACAGACTTTTTATTATAAGTGTAGACAAACTCGAAGCACCAAGATATTATGTTAGTCAGTACATTCCCGATCGGTTCTTATTATAAGTGTAGACAAACTCGAAGCACCAAGATATTATGTTAGTCAGTACATTCCCGATCGGTTCTTATTATAAGTGTAGACAAACTCGAAGCACCAAGATATTATGTTAGTCAGTACATTCCCGATCGGTTCTTATTATAAGTGTAGACAAACTCGAAGCACCAAGATATTATGTTAGTCAGTACATTCCCGATCGGTTCTTATTATAAGTGTAGACAAACTCGAAGCACCAAGATATTATGTTAGTCAGTACATTCCCGATCGGTTCTTATTATAAGTGTAGACAAACTCGAAGCACCAAGATATTATGTTAGTCAGTACATTCCCGATCGGTTCTTATTATAAGTGTAGACAAACTCGAAGCACCAAGATATTATGTTAGTCAGTACATTCCCGATCGGTTCTTATTATAAGTGTAGACAAACTCGAAGCACCAAGATATTATGTTAGTCAGAACATTCCCGATCGGTTCTTATTATAAGTGTAGACAAACTCGAAGCACCAAGATATTATGTTAGTCAGTACATTCCCGATCGGTTCTTATTATAAGTGTAGACAAACTCGAAGCACCAAGATATTATGTTAGTCAGTACATTCCCGATCGGTTCTTATTATAAGTGTAGACAAACTCGAAGCACCAAGATATTATGTTAGTCAGTACATTCCCGATCGGTTCTTATTATAAGTGTAGACAAACTCGAAGCACCAAGATATTATGTTAGTCAGTACATTCCCGATCGGTTCTTATTATAAGTGTAGACAAACTCGAAGCACCAAGATATTATGTTAGTCAGTACATTCCCGATCGGTTCTCGGCTCGAAGGACCAAATGCTAGTGCAACAGCACTCAAAGCATTACAGTTTAAAAAAAAGCAAATTTGCAATGTTTGTATGTACTTATGTATGTTTAGGTCAAATGTTGCGCTGAATTAGAACCACTTCCTCTTATCCTACGGAGTTGAATTTTTGCATGTTGGTTTAGTTCCGACGACAAATAAACTGTTACTGGTTCTGGACAGATTTTGACGGGACTTTCACTGGCAAATAGCTGATGTTATAAGGCTGCTTTTATTTTTGAAAAGAATTAGTGATCTGCGCACAAAAACCCATGAATTTTGACTACACGGGCAAAACCGCGGGCACAGCATATTTATAAAACTTCCGTGTAAAATAATCTAACTGATGGTGAAATAAACGATGAAAACCGCATCAAAATCCCTCGCGTAGTTTAAAAGATTGGACAGTATTAATAAATAAATATTAGTATTATTAATAAGATATTGTATCATACAGGTCATAAAGTATTAAGATTAACATCACACTAATAATATAAAGGCGAAAGTTTGTATGTGTGTGTTTGTTACTCCTTCAAGCGGGTGAAAAGGCTGGACGGATATGGATGAAATTTGGAATGGAGATAGCTTATACTCATAGGATACTTTTCATTATCATCATCATCATCCATGCGGTTGAAACCGCGGGGCGCAGCTAGTTTTAATATGAAATATGCTAAGCGTACGTAATTGAAATTAATTAGGTACACAATATACATGTCTACCTACACAGGATGTAACCAAATTACCTATTAATTACCGAGGCAAATTTAGTTTTACGGCTTTTGAGAATTCGAAGTTTTTTTTTTCTAATGAGTCCTACAGGAACACTGTACTTCAAACCCTAGTAACACAGAAAAAAAATTAGTACTACCAAGTAGTCAGCTGGGAAAAAAACAATAGCGACCTTGACTTTGGTCTTTGTGCAAGTCTGGTTAACAGACCTCGCGCATTGGAGCCTACTGCGCAGTGGTCAGTCGAACATCAGCCGAATCGATTTTTCTTTATTATTTGTTTAATCTTTAATTTTTGTGATTAGTATATACCACAATATGCTAAGATAACATGACATGCGGCATGACATGCATGAGATGCATGTCATGCCGCATGTCATGTTATCTCACACACACACGGTCCTATTGAGCACTAATAGATTTGTTGCCGCGGTTCATGTGATTTTTGTATTCTTTAAGTTGTTTATGTTTGTTGGCAATAAATTATTTTTATTCTTGTTCATGTAACATAACATTGTCGTTTCCTAAGCCTTCGGTGTTTTCGTCAACTATAACTAACACTTCTTACTCGAGTTATGTGCGTGCAACATTAGAGAGCCAGTCTAATAGCCCCACATATTCTGGTTTCTCGGAATGGTGAACTTTCTCCACTCAACGGCCCGCAAGCGAGGGGCTAGCAACCTGAACCCGCAGATTGAGCAGTATGTATGTAGACACCAAGTTTTGGGTGCGAAGTGATATATAGTAAACAAACATTTAGGGTTATCGCAAAGTTCTAAAAATTATTTTATTTTATTTTTCTATGGGGATTTTATATACGATGTATTCAACCATTGCACACGTAAGCGAATTTACATGAGAGTGTGTTTATAAAGATGTAACAACGTACAAGAAACGATCAATTTAAAAATGACGCATTTCATGGGGCTTAAAAAAGGGGTCAATTTCAAACAAAATACCTCTATTTTGAAGACACTGTTGACATTAGACAGTTGAAATATTGAATGTAAGCTCTCGAAATAAAACAACGAAATTAAAAGGTTAGGCTCAGTTTTTCATCATAAATGTCAATTTTCCTAATGTTTTTAATGAAAATCTGAGCCTGACATTTTATTTTCTAAAATTTTGAAAATTCCTGATTATTTACAGAACAACTGTGAATGCAAAAAATGTTGCAAATAGACACTTTTGCTATAAAGCTAACTGTTAAAGAACTATTTAGAAAAAAAAACTATGTTTTGGCCTCTTCAATTCAAGATGGCGGCTAACGCCCCCCCCCCCCCCCCCCTCGAGGTCCAAATTTTTTTTTTAAATACCTCATAACTAAGCAATACAAATCAAAACATCTTCTACACCACAATTTGTAGGGCAAAGCTTCATATTTTCCCGCAATGATTGGCCTATAAGGCTATTAAGTTACAGCCTGTATAAGTTTATTACAATTAGGATTAGCGAGTGACTTGTCAGTGAGGAACTCATCCACAGAGTATTAAGACCAGGCTATGCTTTTTAAGGTTTTTTTTCCATAAATATGCTGGGTCTACCACAAACCTGATAAATATGAAACTTAACATACATGTTTTTGAGATCTTTATCTCTCTAAGACTAAGACAAAAACATGATTAACATTCGATACATTTTCTTATAAAAAATTACGTTATTTTCGGTAATAGTTTCATTTTTCTACTCAACGGCTTAAGTTTTATCTCTAAAATAAATCTCACAAAAAAATTATTGTTTATTATCTATTACTTAAACAAAATGTACCTAACTAAATTATTAGCCTGCCAATAAAATAAATAACTTTTGAGGCTTTTTGTAATTTAGTTCCGAGCTAAATTGTGTGTTCAAATAGCGCTCGCGATATTCAACCTTGTTACGCAGGCACTTGAGTGCTTATTGCGGGTAGCGGGTGGCAGAGTGTAGGGGAGGTGGCAGGGGAGTGGGGAGTGGGAAAATGTAACCTTGGAGCCTGCCCTGGAGCAATCAAGCAGCAGGTTTAAGTTTTTACATTGTGTAGATTCACGAGCGGCGTCACACCGGAGAGCGTCCGTACATCTGCGACCACTGCGGCGCCACCTTCCACCGGCGATCCAACCTCGTGCAGCACATCGCCATCCACCTGCCTGACAAGAACTTCCAGGTAAATATCACTGAGTTTACTGGTCGAAGGTCAAATGTATTTGCCGTTTGGATTTGAGGATAAGGACGCTTAGGTACGGAGTGTAGACTTAAGATAAGTTCTAGGTGGTGGTTCTGTGCCCGCGCGGTCATTACATTACTAGCTGTGCCCGCGCGGTCATTACATTACTAGCTGTGCCCGCGCGGTCATTACATTACTAGCTGTGCCCGCGCGGTCATTACATTACTAGCTGTGCCCGCGCGGTCATTACATTACTAGCTGTGCCCGCGCGGTCATTACATTACTAGCTGTGCCCGCGCGGTCATTACATTACTAGCTGTGCCCGCGCGGTCATTACATTACTAGCTGTGCCCGCGCGGTCATTACATTTAGAAATAGCCCATACGTGTTATTCCAGGACCAAATGGCCTATAAAGTATAAATATACCACCCACTCAAGAATACTAGCACAAAGGAAGGCCTTGCCAGGAAACAAAATCTATACTAACAAAATATATACAGCAATAAGTACGAAAAAGTTTGTAAACGAAGATAATTTAAAAAGGTCTTGGTTACCTAAAATAAGCTACTGAACAAGAATATAACATTTTTTACTGTCTGTTTGTCTGTTCGCGCATAACGTAAAAACTACTGGACCGATTGCGATGCGGTTTTCACTGTTGGTTCGCTTACGGTTTGACTTAAAATCTGGGGTACTTGTTATAATAAATAGATGATTACATGCCGAGCAATCGATATCTATTTGACGGTTGAACGAATCTTAAAGAAATGTAGTTTTAGGTTCTGGAATAATACGTACTTTTACATGAAATAAGCACGCGGGCAAAGCTGCGGGCACGGCTAGTATAGAATTATTTTCCAATTTGTGGAGCGATTTCCAATGCTCGTGAAATACAATAAAATATGGCCATGATCGACTAGATTATTTCTATTTGTCTACGCCATTGTGAACCTTTGGAAGGTTTAACGTACTTTTGATGACAGATCACATTAATATGAAGATAAAAGATTTCGGGTTCTGAAGAGTAACTTTAGGCTTTAGAATCTTCAATGAAAGAAACAAATAAAGATCAAGCACTTAATACTTACTATTATTCAAAATGCGATCACGCGACTATTTGTGGTGTGCGTGTCGCGTGGTACAAAACTGTACGTCACAGTTCGTCATCAAAAGATCGCAAGCGATATTGTGCCATCCTTTTTCCACACGCACTAACCCGTATCGCTTGCCTGTTCGCTCCACGGAATCATTTACGTGTCACGCACACAAGCGTGTGTCAGCGTGCGTAGTCGATTAGTTATGTGTGCTGCCCCGGCTCAAAACTATGGATAGCGGCTTTTTACTTTTTATGATGATTAAGTTTAGTTACAGTAACCGGCGATAAATAATGCACATCGGTCTTTGGAAAGAGCCTCGGCTAATTTCGGCTTCGTAGAGCGTTGTCACACCCTACCTGTGTGACGTTTGTCAGTCATATTCTTTGTCTGTCAGTCTGTATTCAGGTGCAACAGACTATTGTCGCATTCAGCTGAAAATATATAATATAGAGTTGTTTAAACCCCCAACATTAAATCTATTCATGTACAAAATAGTACGTAATTATATTTTCATCCCATCTATTCGAAAAACGCTGATTGGTTCCTCGAAAAGAGGGAGCAAACTAGTTCTTTTCTGTTCAAGACTTTCAGAGAGGGCAGTAATGAGTTTTGAATTTGGAACGTGAAGTTTTGATGTTGGCGATCGATTGGTTCCGCGACGCGAGCGCTCGTGGCTCGCCATCACAGAACTTTTGATACTCTTTATATTAGCTTCACTTGTATGTTTGTAACCGACTCCTTTGGACGCTATTTTGACCCACTTTAAACGGTCAGATTTCATTCAAATTTTGCACACCTGTCAAAGACCGGTGCAATAATTAGAAAAGAAAACGCTCTTATAAATAAATCAAACTAAAAAGTAGAAAATAAATAATAGTTTAAAAAAACTAAAAAACACGCTTTATATAGAAAACCAAACTAAAAAAAGAGAAAATAAATTTTAATAATTTTGAATTAAGAATAATGTAAAATATTCTAATAAATATATATGAAAAATAGTGTAAATAAGAAAAAAAAAATTTAAAAAAAGTGTGGGGTGCTTTTTAAGCTAGTATCGAAATGATAATCCTTCTTCTCATATCTGTCAATGAAATATTTATAACTTTTGACCCATGCACCACACGATTTTTTGAAATAAAACATTATTTTCTTATTTACACTATTATTCATTTATATTTATTAGAAATTTTTACACTATTCTTAATTCAAAATTATTAAAATTTATTTTCTATTTTTTAGTTTGGTTTTCTATATAAAGCGTGATTTTTAGTTTTTATAAACTATTATTTATTATATGTGCAAAATGTAAACACTCCAGTTGGGAATTGAACTTCACTACTAAAGATCGGGAGTCAAACGATGTTTCGTCGAGCCATGCAGACTTATGGTATTAGGCCGAAAATTTAGTGTAGATCAGATGAGCGGTTGCTGATTCACAGTTGACCAATGAGCTCATTTTTTTTGTTCATTCGGTCGCGTGGCGCGCTGTTTATATTTAAAAAAGGAATCATGTGAATGTACAGAGAAGAGAAAAAAATGAAAAGCGAGCGAATTACGATTTTATTGTCACGGAAGCAAGGTTGACAGTGCAAAAACTAAATAATTTCACGAAAATGCAAGTATAGCGAAAGTATTTGCACCTGAAAATAAAACGCAATGAATGTGATACAGAATGTATGACCAACTAAATCCCTGGTAAAATATTTGAAAGCTTAAATAGGTAACAACATTATCGAGTGGGAAAATGCAAAATAAGCGAAGTCTTTTTCGAAAACCTGTAACTATTTTCAAGAATTACCCAAATGTAAGCAACCTTCACACGCTGGCGGCCAACACCAATAATGACTTTCAAATCGAGAGAATGAAGAGACTGTCTGACTGAAGAACGTATAAATGAAAGAAGTACAAAGTGAATATAATTTTTTAATTAAGTGTTAGTAATTACCTAGTTTATTTTAAGTTGCTTATTTTTAATCTACTTAATATGCTTCTAAATAACTAATATGAGTTGTAAAGTATCTAAAAACGGCCTTTTATTTATTTTTCTCATAGAGGGGGATGAAAAGTAGTGTATCACTCAGAAAACAAAATTATTTTTCCTCGGGCGAAGTATATTGAATCCTTAGCTACGTTCAGGATTCTACTTAAGAATCTTTCACTCCACTCTGGATTCAAAATAGCCGTCAAAATATTATTTTACGTCCTAGTAATACTATACTATCCTTTTTGTAGAAGTTGCAACAGCCCTCTATAGATATTTAAAGTTTACATGTCATTGATCTGACGTAAACTAATAAAGTCCATAAAGTGTAGTATTTATTTGATATGAAATGACACGGAAATGACACTTAATAAATATGGTAATTTATGGACGGTCGTTAGTGTTCGGAAATCGTCGTAAACAGCCAATTGTCTCTTTCCAAAGACCGATGTGCATTATTTATCGCCGGGTACTGTACCTATTTGCCATTTAAAGAAGCCGTCTCCACTATAAGCGGGCCATTCGCGGAGTTTTGGTGGAACACGAACCGGGCAAACTTAGTGAATCCTTATTTGCTTCTTTCATCGAAGTTTAGGATAGATTGACTGGGATAATTCCTTTGCGATGGATTAATTTGGATGCTTGGATAATTCCTTTGTTTTGGGCAGACCATCAGCCGGAATACTTGGTTCTCGCCCCGATTTAAATTAAACAAAATGAATAACCAACCCCCCTTCAACAGTGCGACATGTGCCCTAAGAAGCTGAAATCCAAAAAGTTCCTTCAAATCCACAAACACAACGCGCACACGGGCAAGCGCTACGGCTACCTGTGCGCAGTGTGCGCGCACCGCTTCGAGAAGCCGAACAAGGTGCGCGCTCACACGCGGCGCGTTCACGGCGTGCCCGACGAGCAGCAGGGGCCGGTGCAGCGGGTGCAGCTGTAGGGTGGACGTTTAGGATACAATTGGGTGTAACTTTAGGTTAGCTTTGTACAGAGGGTGCAGCTGTAGGGTGGACGTTTAGGATACAATTGGGTGTAACTTTAGGATAGCTTTGTACAGAGGGTGCAGCTGTAGGGTGGACGTTTAGGATACAATTGGGTGTAACTTTAGGATAGCTTTGTACAGAGGGTGCAGCTGTAGGGTGGACGTTTAGGATACAACTGGGTGTAACTTTAGGATAGCTTTGTACAGAGGGTGCAGATAAAAACTGCTAAAGAGTTTAGGGTTAAGAGTCCGAAGATGAATTTTCCATACAAAAGTAATACCAAAATTATTTGTAATTGGAGCATATTTCCACAATGTTATGATATTATTCGAATTCGGATAGTGTTGTTTATCTAGGTTCCCAACAGTATTATGTTTTCAAAATACTTACCTGAACCGAAATGTAAGCAAATATTCCATTTTCCTTTATATATTTTCAGGGAAAACATACAATTCGCTTAAATTTCGTTTCATGGGAACCTAGATAAAAAAAAACACTATCCGAATTCGAATAATATCATATCATTGTGGAAATATGCTCCAGTTACAAATGATTTTGGTATTACGTTTGTTTGTAGTTTTTAGTAGTGGTAGGCCTCTTACGCAAGAGTCCGCCTGGGGAAGTACCACACCATTGTATTGGTAGGCCTCTTACGCAAGAGTCCGCCTGGGGAAGTACCACACCATTGTAGTGGTAGGCCTCTTACGCAAGAGTACGCCTGGGGAAGTACCACACCATTGTAGTGGTAGGCCTCTTACGCAAGAGTCCGCCTGGGGAAGTACCACACCATTGTAGTGGTAGGCCTCTTACGCAAGAGTCCGCCTGGGGAAGTACCACACCATTGTAGTGGTAGGCCTCTTACGCAAGAGTCCGCCTGGGGAAGTACCACACCTTTGTCAGATATTCAACCGCCAAGCAGTAGTGTGTAAACATTTCTGTTTCGGTTTGAAGGGCAATGTTTCCAGCGACATTACTGGGCAATGAGACTTAACAACCAATGTCGGCGGGTGACGAGCGCAGTGCAGTGACTCACAAGACTTTGCAACCAAAGTTCTGGGTGGCACTGCAACTGTTATGGACAGGCGTGACGCTTACCATCAGGCGAGTGACCTGCCCGTCATTCAACATAATAAAATAAAATAAAATGACATTTTGACTTAAATATTGAGTCACAACCGTTTTAGAATAATTTTGTTGGTTTAATTATAATATTTAAAGTACCGCCAAAATCTGTCTTTACCCAGGAATGAATCGAGAATTAATTATATCAAATAATAAATCAATATTGTTGAATTATACATTAATTTTGTGATTACAAGTGTACCGTTGAGGTCATTATACATACATGTTGTGTTTACAAGTGTACCGTTGAGGTGATTATACATACATGTTGTGATTACAAGTGTACCGTGGATGTCATTATACATACATGTTGTGATTACAAGTGTACCGTTGAGGTCATTATACATACATGTTGTGATTACAAGTGTACCGTGGATGTCATTATTTGTACATACATAAGCGTTTCTTTTTTTCAACACAGTTTTTTATGAAATTGATATTAATTTTGGTAGGCATCTAAACATCGGCCCCTGCGATTATCTGAAGAAAAACACAAAGGTAAACGGCACTAATTGTTGACATTTAGAGCGCGTTGTCTATATTTTTTAAGTCAAAATTGTAATAATTAATTTATAGTCTGATCCAGGAAAATAAAAAACCTGTTTTGAGCGCGTTGCATTGTACATTTGTTTGTTGTAAAGTGAAAAATAGACATGAAAAAGTAATTTTATCGTCTCAACATCATTATTGTCATGAAAACTTCTGTTGATTTTCGAATTTTCCGGTTAGGGTTTTGAGGTTCCGTACCCAAAGGATCCAAAAGAAGCCCAGCCCTATTACTAAGCCAACGCCGCCGTCCGTATGTTCGTATTTCCTTTAAAGGCTTTATAATTTGAACAGTAATAGATAGCTGGTTAAAATTTTCACAGAATGTATGATGTATACCATAAACAATATAAACACAAAATCGAATTGATTTACTCAACAAAACTATTTATTCTCGAAAAACTGCTGAACCAATTTTGATACAATTTATATGGGACCACCTGTAGAGTATATCCTTTCAAACAAAAAAATAATTTTTAAAATCGGTCCACAATTGACGGAGATATCGACCGACATAAAAAAATAAAAGGAAAACCTACAGCCGAACATATAACCGTCTTCTTTTGTGAAGTCGATTAAAAATGGGGTTCCCCTCTGTGCACGAGTCCGACTTGCACTTGCCCGGTTTTATATTCCTGGTCAGGCTTTAAATTGTGTGTGCACTAGTGGTTGACATTTCTAATAATTAATTAATATGTCGATGTAAATTTTTTTTAAATAAAAAATCTTTATTATCATTATTATAAATAGTCAACGACTAGTCACATGTCAAACACTAGTGCCCTTTACCTTGATATCTTGCGCTGATAAAAAAACGAATTAAAAATGGCGTCCGCCAATTTTGACAGATTCAGCCATGGATATAATTATACGTGGGAAGACTAAGAAGATACCAGTTCCTCGGACGTGGACTGTATAAATTAGGTTCAACGCACACAATTGGCCTTAGTCACAATTGGAGTGGCGTTTGTGTTGCATTTGTTAGCAGTGATTCTCATTCGCGCTAAAGTCTGTGTAGGTCTCTCTACCTTTTTTGTTGATGCACATGAAGCACGACGGTGGGAATGTAGCTGTGTGGGTGTATTTTGCCTGTAGTTGTATCTAGTCCAGTTTTTGTTTACGTGATTTACAGCGTGCCGTATCTTACCCATTTAACTAGATCTATGGATTCAGATACTTAAGTTGTATTGCATTACATTAAATCCGCAATGTATTTTGCTTAGACGCGATTAAATGCGCGGTATATTTTCTGAAGTAAATTAATAATTCTTCCTCATGATGCACACTATTTCTTTGTCAAATTTCATCAAGTTCGTTTAAGACGTTTCGTAGTCAAAAGGTACTAAACAGACAAGAGTTACTTACGCATATATAATACTAGCTGCGCCCCGCGGTTTTATCCACGTGGTCAATGAAGATGGATGTTGATGATAATGAAAAGTATCTTATTTGTTAATCCAGGGCTACACCAAAGACTATAGGGAACATTATTGGAAACATCAAGTTTTCATAAATGAAACTAGTGTCAATCGATAGGGAACATTATTGGAAACATCAAGTTTACATAAATGAAACTAGTGTCAATCGATAGGGAACATTATTGGAAACATCAAGTTTTCATAAATGAAACTAGTGTCAATCGATAGGGAACATTATTGGAAACATCAAGTTTACATAAATGAAACTAGTGTCAATCGATAGGGAACATTATTGGAAACATCAAGTTTACATAAATGAAACTAGTGTCAATCGATAAGGAACATTATTGGAAACATCAAGTTTTCATAAATGAAACTAGTGTCAATCGATAGGGAACATTATTGGAAACATCAAGTTTACATAAATGAAACTAGTGTCAATCGATAGGGAACATTATTGGAAACATCAAGTTTTCATAAATGAAACTAGTGTCAATCGATAGGGAACATTATTGGAAACATCAAGTTTACATAAATGAAACTAGTGTCAATCGATAGGGAACATTATTGGAAACATCAAGTTTACATAAATGAAACTAGTGTCAATCGATAGGGAACATTATTGGAAACATCAAGTTTTCATAAATGAAACTAGTGTCAATCGATAGGGAACATTATTGGAAACATCAAGTTTACATAAATGAAACTAGTGTCAATCGATAGGGAACATTATTGGAAACATCAAGTTTACATAAATGAAACTAGTGTCAATCGATAAGGAACATTATTGGAAACATCAAGTTTTCATAAATGAAACTAGTGTCAATCGATAGGGAACATTATTGGAAACATCAAGTTTACATAAATGAAACTAGTGTCAATCGATAAGGAACATTATTGGAAACGACAAGTTTACATAAATTAAACTAGTGTCAATCGATAGGGAACATTATTGGAAACAACAAGTTTACATAATAAAAAGATATGGCTTTACATATCTTTTTATTTTACGTTAGCTAAATTTTGATAAAGGGTTGGTTAACTTGTGTTGTTTATATATTTTATTTTTATTATTCCATTTATCATTCGTTTGACTCATAGTTTGGCGGAAGTAAGTTACATATAAAGCCACGCTTGAGTCCATCGACTACCTCAGTTCCCTGCCACGTTTATTTTGTCACACAGTTATATTTAAGGTGGTTCAAAGAAACTACGACGCAAGCAATATGTTTGAACTCAAATATCTTTTTTTTTATACAATACTTTTTGTTTCTAATATTTTTGTTTATCGGTTGAGACTAGTTTCATTAGAGGCTAAGAAATCGAAATTTTATCAAAACGTTGGAAGCTTATGTACGTACCTGTGTTGATAAGGTTTCATTTCTTTCTTTCCATTCAGCCGTGAAGAAGTAACATTATTACACACTTTTGCATTTATAGGTAATTAGTGTTAAGAGTTATAGATTTTCAAAATCATTTCGTTTATTAATCTGTAGTATTTCTTTTTCAGTGTAATTTTTGTCCGACGCGAGAAAAATCGAAGAAGCGTCTTCAAATCCACATTTCGAAGACGCACAGAGTGAAACGATACAGGTACCTATCTATCTATACAAATAAATAAAATTGAAGTGTCCGTTTGTAATGTTAAATTAACAGCTTTTTACTAAATACAAACAAGCCACTTTTAAAGTTTTTGTATTCCCGTCAAATCTTCGAAACGGCTGGACCGATTTTGACGGGTCTTTCACTGACAGATAGATGATGTTAAGTTAGGCTACTTTTATTTATGAAAAAGAATTAGGGGACCGCGCAAAATAAATATCAATTTTTCACCACGCGTGCAAAACCGCGCGCACAGCTTATCTATACTATACCTATAAAACAGTACCGTGACATACTGACTGACTGGCAGACAACGCACCGCCTCAGCAGGTGGACCAAGACAATTGAAATTTGGACAAGAGTTTTTTTTAAATCTATCTCTTAGGCGGTGGCTAAGTATACAGGAGGACAAATCTGCAGGGCCAGTTATAAATAATGTTTCAAAGGCATTATAATACCTTTTATATTAAAAAAAAACAAGAATGGAAAAGTGTTCACTAAACTATGGCTTAACTTCTTTTACTACTGGCTGAGCCCCGCGGCTTCACCCGCGTGGAACATATATATATATATATATATATATATAATATATATATATAACTTTGGGCTGGCATTACAGTCTCCTAATTCGGCCACCCATTGTTTAACAATACAAACAAAGGTAAATGTTTATTTTAACGACGGACAGCAGTCGTTTGTCCACGACCTAACCCAATGGCAAGCGATGATGAGGTCGAAGGTGTATAACGCTTGCCTAGTAGATAGATACCTGTTCACTGTACACATGCACACACCTGGGTTAGAACTTACCGGAAACTGACGAGGACTGTGACTGTTCGAACCAGCGACTAGGCAATGAGAGTTAACAACCAAGGCATCAGGTGACGAGCGCAGAGCAGTGACGCAACATTGTGCAACCAAAGTTCTGGGTGGCACTGAGACTGTTGTGGGTAGGCGAGTGATCTGCTCGACTCGTCCTCTGGGGGAGCCCTATGTTCATGTGTGGATCTCTTCCGTCTGATGATGTGTTTTGCTACGAGTTACGCTAAAATAGTGTGTATACTTTCAGCTACAAATGTCCTCGCTGCTTCAAGCTGTTTCAACGCAACGAGCACACACACAGACACCTCGCGCGTGTGCACCACATTCCACGCCCCGACCACCCCCCCATAGAGCGGGTGGTCGTGGACAACGCGGAGCCACGCGTCCCCCCGCGGGAGCCACCTTGGACGTGTGAGACTCTGGATTGAGTTGTGTGACATTCGGTTGAGTGATATGACACATTCTGTTGAGTGATGTGACACATTCGGTTGAGTGATGTGAAACATTCGCTAGAAATCTGGGGGCCATTCTTAAATTATGTCACACGTAAAGCGGGAGGAAGGGGGTCAAAAAAGTGTGTTACATCGTGTGACAAGAGGGGGATACCACATGAAGTAAACAGGATGTAACATAATTACCAATTAAGTACCGGTGTAGATCATTGCTCGCGTTATGGCGAATTACGTTAGTTCAACATCTTTTGAGATTTCGAAGTTTTTCATTCATGAATTTACTTTTTATGATCATTTCAGGTACAGTGTTATAATAATAGTACTACAGTGAATAAATAATAGTACTACATAGTAGGTCAGCTGTCAAAAATCAATAAAGTGATAGGGACATTCCCTCCAACCTCCCATGGCCAACCTTGCGGTTATCCGGACCGAAACAGCGGCGCACGTCGGCCGAAGCCGACGTGTCCTACATATATTTTTATCCCTTCCAGTCCATTAGCACTCCCCCTTCTGGGGCTGCGAGACGGTACAGACGACCTTCGCCGTCGGGCAGTTCCTGGTTTTCGCGCAGCAAACCATTTGTGCGCGAATTCGCACGAGACGATCAATCTTTCCCAATATACATCATATAGAGGACAGTCCCACAGGACGTGGTGTCTGTCCTCATCAGCCATCCCACACTCACACATACTGTTCACACACAAACTCATACCATACAATATTTTCCTAAACATACCGTGCCCTGACAACAACTGCGAAACCTGATAATCAGGTTCGATCCAGCTCATTTTCAGACGCTCGCGAAACAATTGCTTGCCCGCTCACCTATACTGGCCGCATGTGGTGCAAAGGACAGGGAGTCGTCTATGACGACCCCCAGCACCGTGGCTTGTTTAGCCTGCCGTACCTATGTTCCCTCAAATCTTATGATCGGGGGAAGCTGCAATTTGCCCTTCAGCGTGATGGTGAGGGACTTGGTCGGGGTGAAATCGACCCTGTTGCGACCCGCCCACCCCGCTACCAGTCCCATCACGGCCTCGGCCCTCCTCTCTACCGCCGCCCGTGAGTCCCCCCGAACCAAGAGGGTAACATCGTCGGCGTATGCGACCATCTCCACTCCGCTCTCAAGCAAGGAAGGAGCCGGCAAGGCAAGCAAATCGTCCATTAAGATGTTCCAGAGTGTCGGCCCCAGCACTGACCCCTGCGGACAGGCCATCGTCGACACCGCCCGATCATGGCTGCGCGTCTACCACAGAAATAGTCCGCCAACATCCTGTAGATGTTGGGCGGGCTACTCCTTTTGGCCTTCACCATGATCATTGGCCACCACGCGTTGTCGAAGGTGCCACTGATGTCTAAGAATATGGCCTGGCTGGACGTACCTCTCCTTCGCAGTCTACGCAGTGTCGATCATCGAACGAAGCGCCGTCACCGTGGAGTGACCCTGAACGAACCCGTGCTGGCGGTCGCTAACGCTGCGAGCGAGTCCCGGGGCACAGCAAAGGAGCACACGCTCCAGAATCTTACCCAGGACAGGAAGCAGCGTGATGGGGCGGTAGGCCTTCGGGTCGGATAGTGGCTTCCCGTTCCCTTTTGGCAGCACTATTAGGCGTCCCTCTTTCCAGCATGCCGGGAAAACACCCACCACGCCGCGCGTGCCGAGGGTCACATCAACGTTCGACTCGCCATTGGCGGTCGAGAACGTCGCCAACTGCCCTCCCACATTGTGGACCCGCAGCCGGCGCGCGTTGATGAAGTCCTCGCATTGCGCGCGACGTTCGGTGACGACTGGCCCACGGCCCGTGTAGTGGTGCGGCTCCGAGTGCCACATTGGCGAGTGCGCGTTGATGTCGGTGCACACCAGCACGTCAGACCCACACAGACGGTCCAGCACAGCCCCGAGGCGGTGCAGGTACGGGTCTATGGGGTCAGAGTACTGGAAGTACGCCGACACAATATAGATGTCCAGTTCGTCGAAGTGCAGCACACACATATGTGAATCGCTTAGGTGGTGCAAAAGCGCGCACGGAAGCTCCCGGCTGCGGACGTAGGCGCCCGCCTTCGGGTCCGGTCCGCACTGGGCAAGTTAGCCCCCGGTTGTGGAATACTGTTCTTGAACAAGAACAATATCCAAGCCGAATTCACCTGCCAGGGCCGGGAGCTCCAGCGTCGCGTCTTTTCCACCACCTAAGTTTATTTGACCCACCCTGAAAATCTTATTGATGTCCGGCCATACGGGGTTGTTTGGATTAGCCGGGCCTCCGCATGCTGGCGAGCCGGACAGCCGCTAGACGCCGTCGGATGCGCGCTATCACGGCGGAACCGTTTACAAGTAGCACAGCATACCTTCTCGGCCTTGCAGGCATCGGCGCGATGGCCGGCCTCGCCGCAACGACCGCACGTCACCTCAGCAGCACGGCAGAACGTCTCTGGGTGGCCATATTGCTGGCACTTATTATAACATGTGACCCGGACGTAGTCGACTACGTCCACCAGCATCCATCCTATGTAGACGGACCCGCGACGAACCAAGAGGTCCCTCAGAGCCCCACTTACACTAAACACCACCGTAGTGGTACCTTGCTGCCGACGCCCTTTTGATCTCGGCTTGAAGCCGAGACAGGGGCCAATTCGCATCTTCGATGTTTTGCCGGTGCAGTGACTCGACAACTTTCTCAAAAGAGGGGTCCCTTTCAACAATGTTCAGCGCCACCAACGGCTGGCGGCGCTTCGGCTCCGTGATACGTAGGCTGGGCGGAGCTGCCTTACGGAGCTTATCCGCAGGACTTGATTATATTTGATTTTCTGTGTACTTGGTTTCTGTGTATTGAATTTGATTTTGTGTTTTTGAATGTGAATTTGAACTCTGCTGTGCCAGATGGCAAACAGCCTAAGACGAAACGAGAGGGGCCGATAAACTCGCAAAACACCACTTTAGTACCAAACTTCAATGCAATGATAAATAAATAGATGAAAATTAAGCACGGAGCTCAACGCGAAACACGACCGTCTGCTACGAGAGCCGACGGCGAGTCGAGTAGATAGGGACAGTGGGAATCTCGTTAATCCATTCATGCGCGTCACTAATTAGATGACGAGGCATTTGGCTATTCTTGCCGACAGCTTAACATGCTGAACATGCTCCATCCTGATAATTAGGACCTCCTTTTTCTACCTCATAGCCATAAAGGCTAGCGTAATAGGGTGGTAATCATTATGGTAACGGGAAACACCAAGTGGTCCCCACTGCACCCGCGTCCCACTTGGCCGTTACACCGTAAACTGTGCGACAATTGCGCCGTTTGGATGTTGGACGAGGGGTTTGGATGTCGTTCGAATGGGAAGTCTTTACGAAATGTGCAAGCACACTACGGTGGGACAACCCCTCTGGAGGCACGGTGGCAGCCTTTCACCACAGGAACTTCCCGGGCGTTCACTCCCACCCACTCACATTCGGCCCGCGCGATGCGCGCATAGTGAGCTGATTAAACCGCGACCAATTCATGTGTGACCCTCGAAGGGCCAATGTCGAAATCGAGTCGAACACGGTCTCCTTCAACCCAAGAGGTCTCTTTAGCTCGTTAAACGAGCCAAGACTCCAAACACCGCGCCAGGACAGGGTGCAAGATGTGGCGCGAACGCTTGATTTCGGCAGTCCCAGTTGAATGAACCATCTCTTCCCAATCTTAAAAGTTTGGTCAGGCAGGTAGTGCACCTTCTTGCGTTTCCCATCAGGCACCATCGAGAGAACGGAGCTCTTAGCGTGGTTTAGCTTCAGACCCATCATCTGTCCAAATTTGTCCACAACGTCGATGGACTCCTGTAGGCCCGCCTTCGATCCTGCAAGCAGGACTAGATCATCAGTATAAGCCAGGGCAGAGACACGCTCTGCTTCTAGCCTGTAGCCAACGTTCTTCGGTAGGTTTGCCACGACAAGGTCCATCGCCATGTTGAACAGCAATGGTGACAACGGGTCCCCTTGACGGACACCTCGTCCAACTGTTACAGGATCTTTCGCATCATTATTTACGGCTAAGGTGGTGGATGCCGTTTCGTAAAGGCGAGCGATATAGTCACAGAACTGCCCAGGCAGGCCCCTCTTCCGCAGCAACTCGATAAGTGCCGCATGCGACACCGTATCGAACGCTTTGGAGAAGTCTAGCACCGCCACATGACATTCCCGCAACTTTTTCCTGCAATCCCCCAACACCGCGTCTAGCACCGCAGAATTCTCCAGGGTGCCATCAGCGCAGATAAATCCACGCTGTCGGATGTCAGGGGGACAGCACGCCAGCAATCTCTTCGCCAGGATTGTGTGTAGGTGCCTCAACGGCACCGACGCGATCGAAATTGGCCGGTAGTCATCAGGACCCACAGGTACATTTTCGGGACAAAGATCGTCCGGCATTGCCGCAGTCTTTCCGGTATCTCGCCTTGCGCTATCCATTGCGTAAAGAGTTTTGCCTTGGTCTCAACAGAGATCGTATTCCAGTCCACGGGTCGAATACCATCCGGCCCGGGAGCGGAGTGCGAATCAACGCAGGACGCCTTCACCTCGTCTTCGGTTATCGGCGCCCATAGCTGCGAGTAATCTCGGTCACCCCCGTACTGCTCTTCCCGTGCAAGCACTTTCAGAGCCTCCGGTGTGAGGCCAGGAGCTCCAGACACAGCTTCCAAGACCGGTCTCCAGTAGGATTCCAGTTCCTGTAGGCTGTGCTTCACACCCCTGTGTTGGCCATCGATTATCTCGCGAGCAACGCGACTACGGCACTTTTTATACAATCTCTGCACCTTAGCATACTCCTGTCTCCGTCTCTTCCGAGAAGTCAGCTTTGCGCTCTTGGCTTTTTCTCCATCGGCACACTTCCTTGACCTCGAGTTCATCGCCTTACGAGCTGAGCGTTGACTGTAGAATTTTCTCTTGAGGGCCCCTTGCAAGGAGACCCTCAATCACTTTATCTAGCGTCGTCAGTACCCTTTCGGAACCGTGCTCAGCCCCAGGCTCAGACCCCCCGGCCTGTCTTTGATCATGACCGAGGGCATCACTGGGTCGCCCCAGAAAGCTGGTTTCCGCAGATTGCTGGATTGTAGGGCTTGCGACAACTGAAGTCGAGCTCTGTGGCGGCGTTTCAAGGGCCCCGGCAGTAAGCTCCTCAAGGAAGCTTTGCACCTTGGCCTTGTACGCCGCCGATTTTCTCTGACCTTTAATGGCGTCAATAGTTCGTCCAAGGACGGAACATTGCGTCACCAGTTGCGAGCCCACACAAGAGCCAGTTTCATGCAACAGCTTTGCTTCGGCAAACGCCAGCGAAGCGATCTCTTCATCAAGCCACCGCCGCTTCAACCGCGGGTGTGCCGCGGCGGCATTGGATTCAATCGGATGGGCGACATGTTTATGTACACCTAAACCGATCTTGGTCGGAAATGGCCTTCCACAAATGGTACAGGTATAATCTATAACAGACTCAGCCGCCGCCTCAGCAGCGGGCTCATTGAGTCGATCGGATTGAACGCCTGAGGCGTTGTTTTGAGTCGCTAACTCCGGCTCCTGTGGGAGGCCGGAGGCAGGACTATGTACTTTATTTCCTTTTTCCTTGTTTTTAGCGATATTCAAATACCTAGAGGTGGGGTGCTGACCCAATCTCCAGGTTTCGCCCACGTCTACTCGTTTGGTCCAGCCGAAGCGACACGTGAACTTGGTGCATAGCACCCTACGGACCTATTCGGGCACCTCCTCCCGAACCTCACTCAGATTCACCCTTTAGATGTTAGGGTGTGCGCAGTCCGAAGAGAACCTGAGGACAAGCCTGATCGACAGTGCCACCACCGTCCATTGAGACAGTGGTGGCGCTAACGACGGAAAAGCGCGATAGCCTCCATGTTCAAAGACTTTTCACCTGGGAGACATTCGAAAACCCGGTCCAGTAAGCGAGTTTTGGTTTAGATCCGGAGAAGTAGGCCCCCCTGCCTTGTCAATTATTTAGCAGCGTCACCTCGTGCAGGTCAAGGATAGGAGTTGAACCAAATCATGTGTGCAAATATTCGAACATGCATGATCCCATTGAACACCCTGGCTGCGCATCTTCCAAATTCACGAATACTGGCGTCAAAATGGTACGTCAGCCTAGGTGTGTCATTCTCCAGTCGTTAGACGACAGCCCCTTTTCCCAGGTCCTCCGCTAAGGCGGGACAGTATCATGAAACAATGAAAGTAGTGGTTTTTCAGCGACGACCGCGAACGATCTCCCACTTATGCTACACCTCTCATGTCTCCTTACAATGCCAGACTAGAGTCAAGCTCAACAGGGTCTTTTTTCCCCGCTGATTTTCCCAAGCCCGTTCCCTTGGCTGTGGTTTCGCTAGATAGTAGATAGGGACAGTGGGAATCTCGTTAATCCATTCATGCGCGTCACTAATTAGATGACGAGGCATTTGGCTATTCTTGCCGACAGCTTAACATGCTGAACATGCTCCATCCTGATAATTAGTGACCTCCTTTTTCTACCTCATAGCCATAAAGGCTAGCGTAATAGGGTGGTAATCATTATGGTAACGGGAAACACCAAGTGGTCCCCACTGCACCCGCGTCCCACTTGGCCGTTACACCGTAAACTGTGCGACAATTGCGCCGTTTGGATGTTGGACGAGGGGTTTGGATGTCGTTCGAATGGGAAGTCTTTACGAAATGTGCAAGCACACTACGGTGGGACAACCCCTCTGGAGGCACGGTGGCAGCCTTTCACCACAGGAACTTCCCGGGCGTTCACTCCCACCCACTCACATTCGGCCCGCGCGACGCGCGCATAGTGAGCTGATTAAACCGCGACCAATTCATGTGTGACCCTCGAAGTTGCCAATGTCGAAATCGAGGCGAACACGGTCTCCTTCAACCCAAGAAGTCTCTTTAGCTCGTTAAACGAGCCAAGACTCCAAACACCGCGCCAGGACAGGGTGCAAGATGTGGCGCGAACGCTTGATTTCGGCAGTCCCAGTCTACCTGCAACCTTCTCGACTAGCTCAGCATGATTCCCGTACTTGGCACGTTTGTCACGATGAGTATCACCGAGAGGTCGCTGGCCCGAGACCACCTGTACGTCCACGATCACTCCTTTACCGCTCCTGGCTGCTATAATGTCGGGCTTCCGAAGTCCACATTCAGTCTCGAAACGAGGCTCCTCTTCACCGATCCAACCTTCTTCGACCATTGCGGCCCACAGGACTTTGGCTATCTTATTATGGCGGAGAATACGGCCACCGTGAGTTCTAAAGCACTGTTGGATGGTATGAGTCGTCGTCTCCCTGAACGCGCAACCTGCACGACAGTTCAACTCCGACTCAAGACATCTGCGTCCCCTCGAGTTGCGTATGCGCGAGGGAAGCGCATTAATGTGCGTATGAACGAACTGCACGTAATCGCGGCCCGTATACTGCCCGCCCCTGTCTCTTATCCACTTAGTGGATGCCGGGCACTTGGAGGATTCGCGCAACTCGAATCCATCCACTGAGGCGTGCAGTCTCTCCCTCCAATACAAGGAGGCCTTCCTGTCACCGGTCTTAGGGTCTTCACGCGAAAATTTAACGAATTGCCCTTCAGCCCAACGCAACTTCCTTCGAATCCTTTCGGATTTGGCGGCAGCTTTAGCAGCAGACCATTTTGAGGAACCCAAGCGACCGACTCTACGTAGAACGAGATCCGGTACACAGGTCCTCAAATATGGGATCGCCAAGCCACCGTCCTTGGACGAAGCGTGATAATAGGCCGTGGGCACATCTGCCGGAAGCCTCAGCCACTTTCGCACAGCCCCCCTAATCTGGACATCAAGAGCGCGCAACCTGTCCCCGGATATATTGCCCAGCACAAAGCCGTGCAAAAATCTCGGGACCAGGTGTTCCCTAAGGATTTCCAGACGCTGCTGCGGCTTAAGGGGAGCACTTTGTATGTTACAAAGGCTCTGTTTTACGTCTTGCTCTATAGTCACTGATCCGGAAGACTGAAAGTCGACTCCTAGATAGCGCCATCGTTCCACACAAGAGACCGAACTTTTAAGATTGGGAAGAGATGGTTGAACCATCTCTTCCCAATCTTAAAAGTTCGGTCAGGCAGGTAGTGCACCTTCTTGCGTTTCCCATCAGGCACCATCGAGAGAACGGAGCTCTTAGCGTGGTTTAGCTTCAGACCCATCATCTGTCCAAATTTGTCCACAACGTCGATGGACTCCTGTAGGCCCGCCTTCGATCCTGCAAGCAGGACTAGATCATCAGCATAAGCCAGGGCAGAGACACGCTCTGCTTCTAGCCTGTAGCCAACGTTCTTCGTTAGGTTTGCCACGACAAGGTCCATCGCCATGTTGAACAGCAATGGTGACAACGGGTCCCCTTGACGGACACCTCGTCCAACTGTTACAGGATCGTTCGCATCATTATTTACGGCTAAGGTGGTGGATGCCGTTTCGTAAAGGCGAGCGATATAGTCACAGAACTGCCCAGGCAGGCCCCTCTTCCGCAGCAACTCGATAAGTGCCGCATGCCACACCGTATCGAACGCTTTGGAGAAGTCTAGCACCGCCACATGACATTCCCGCAACTTTTTCCTGCAATCCCCCAACACCGCGTCTAGCACCGCAGAATTCTCCAGGGTGCCATCAGCGCAGATAAATCCACGCTGTCGGATGTCAGGGGGACAGCACGCCAGCAACTTCTTCGCCAGGATTGTGTGTAGGTGCCTCAACGGCACCGACGCGATCGAAATCGGCCGGTAGTCATCGGGACCCACAGGTACATTTTCGGGACAAAGATCGTCCGGCATTGCCGCAGTCTTTCCGGTATCTCGCCTTGCGCTATCCATTGCGTAAAGAGTTTTGCCTTGGTCTCAACAGAGATCGTATTCCAGTCCACGGGTCGAATACCATCCGGCCCGGGAGCGGAGTGCGAATCAACGCAGGACGCCTTCACCTCGTCTTCGGTTATCGGCGCCCATAGCTGCGAGTAATCTCGGTCACCCCCGTACTGCTCTTCCCGTGCAAGCACTTTCAGAGCCTCCGGTGTGGGGCCAGGAGCTCCAGACACAGCTTCCAAGACCGGTCTCCAGTAGGATTCCAGTTCCTGTAGGCTGTGCTTCACACCCCTGTGTTGGCCATCGATTATCTCGCGAGCAACGCGACTACGGCACTTTTTATACAATCTCTGCATCTTAGCATACTCCTGTCTCCGTCTCTTCCGAGAAGTCAGCTTTGCGCTCTTGGCTTTTTCTCCAAGTCGAGCTCTGTGGCGGCGTTTCAAGGGCCCCGGCAGTAAGCTCCTCAAGGAAGCTTTGCACCTTGGCCTTGTACGCCGCCGATTTTCTCTGACCTTTAATGGCGTCAATAGTTCGTCCAAGGACGGAACATTGCGTCACCAGTTGCGAGCCCACACAAGAGCCAGTTTCATGCAACAGCTTTGCTTCGGCAAACGCCAGCGAAGCGATCTCTTCATCAAGCCACCGCCGCTTCAACCGCGGGTGTGCCGCGGCGGCATTGGCTTCAATCGGATGGGCGACATGTTTATGTACACCTAAACCGATCTTGGTCGGAAATGGCCTTCCACAAATGGTACAGGTATAATCTATAACAGACTCAGCCGCCGCCTCAGCAGCGGGCTCATTGAGTCGATCGGATTGAACGCCTGAGGCGTTGTTTTAAGTCGCTAACTCCGGCTCCTGTGGGAGGCCGGAGGCAGGACTATGTACTTTATTTCCTTTTTCCTTGTTTTTAGCGATATTCAAATACCTAGAGGTGGGGTGCTGACCCAATCTCCAGGTTTCGCCCACGTCTACTCGTTTGGTCCAGCCGAAGCGACACGTGAACTTGGTGCATAGCACCCTACGGACCTATTCGGGCACCTCCTCCCGAACTCAGGTTCACCCTTTAGATGTTAGGGTGTGCGCACTCCGAAGAGAACCTGAGGACAAGCCTGATCATCAGTGCCACCACCGTCTCTTGAGACACTGGTGGCGCTAACGACGGAAAAGCGTGATAGCCTCCCTTGTTCAAAGACTCTTCTCCTGGGAGACATTCCAAAACCCGGTCCAGTAAGCGAGTTTTGATTTAGATCCGGAGAAGTAGTCCCCCCTCCCTTGTCAGTTAATTAGCAGCGTCACCTCGTGCAGGTCAAGGATAGGAGTTGAACCAAAACATGTGTGGATATATTCGAACATGCATGATCCCATTGAACACCCTGGCTGCGAATCTTCCAAATTGCACGAATACTGGCGTCTAAATGGTACGTCTACCTAGGGTGTGGAGCAACATGATTCTCCAGTCGTTAGACCCTTAGGTTAGACGATAGCCCCTACTCCCAGGTCCTCCACTAAAGCGGTCAGCATGCCAGCTTCGGAGCATATCGTTACCCAATCAATTAAGAGAGTCATAGTTACTCCCGCCGTTTACCCGCGCTTGCTTGAATTTCTTCACGTTGACATTCAGAGCACTGGGCAGAAATCACATTGCGTCAACACCCGCGAGGGCCATCGCAATGCTTTGTTTTAATTAGACAGTCGGATTCCCCTTGTCCGTGCCAGTTCTGAGCTGACCGTTGAACGACGGTCGTACAGAACCGCATCGATTACGCCGAAACGCAACCGACAGGGCCTTACGGCTAGGAAGATCCGCGGAAGGCCGGAGCGCGGGTCCAGTTTCCGCCCCCTTGCGAGGGCATCGACCAGGCCCGGCACCGGCCGCATCCGCTTCCCTTCCAAACCCGACACGCCCCGGTCCTCAGAGCCAATCCTTATTCCGAAGTTACGGATCCAATTTGCCGACTTCCCTTACCTACATTATTCTATCGACTAGAGGCTCTTCACCTTGGAGACCTGCTGCGGATATGGGTACGAACCGGCGCGACATCTCCACGTACATCCCTCACCTGAATTTTCAAGGTCCGCAGAGAGTATCCGGACACCGCCGCAAATGCGGTGCTCTTCGCGTTCCGAACCATATCTCCCTTCTATAGGATTCCATGGAACTCGAACGCTCAGGCAGAAAAGAAAACTCTTCCCGGACCTCTCGGCGGCGTCTTCAGGCCACTTTGGGTTACCCCGTCGAACACTAGCTTAAAAAGACTAGGGAACGATTATTGAAACGGTTCCGCTGCCGGGTTCCGGAATAGGAACCGGATTCCCTTTCGCTCAAAGGTTGTTATTTATCAGATAAACACAACACATCGACATAAGATCTCTCCTTGAGCTTAGGATCGACTGACTCGCGAGCAACTACTGTTCACGCGAAACCCTTCTCCACGTCAGTCCTCCAGGGCCTCGCTGGAGTATTTGCTACTACCACCAAGATCTGCACCGACGGTGGCTCCAGGCGGGCTCACGCCCAGACCCTTCTGCGCACGCCGCCGCGCACGTCCTACTCGTTACGGCTTAATGATGACGCAATAATAAAACTGTGTCATCGCACATGCCGGTAACGGTAGTGTATAGGCAAAACGCTTCAGCGCCATCCATTTTCAGGGCTGGTTGCTTCGGCAGGTGAGTCGTTGCACACTCCTTAGCGGATTCCGACTTCCATGGCCACCGTCCTGCTGTCATGAGCGACCAACGCCTTTCATGGTGTGCCATGAGCGTTTTTTAGGCGCCTTAACACTACATCTGTTCAGTCGAGCGGGGCGCCACTATCCTTAGGAGATTGATAGTGAAGTATGTGGGCCTCAATATTCCTTTTTTGTCAAATGAACAAATAAGTTAGTGATGTTATATGTGATTAGTTTTAAGGTCTCCATTCAAGGGGGTCTTTCCATCAAGTCTTTCCAATCAACGAGGCCTAGCAATCTGAAACCGCAGATGTATGTACATAATTTTTGAGCGACGTAATAAATCAAATATTTATTTATATATTATTAGGGTGTACATTTATTTGGTCGCGTATTATTGGCCGTGTAATATATAGGGACTCGAACGAAACAAATCTGCTGCGTAATTATAAGGCTATTCAGAGACATGTTGTTTAAAGTCCTTCAGAAAACAAATGTGACTCGATAGCAAAATGTTGTATCCTTCATTTGATTTGTTATGTTATTTATAAATTTACATGAATTGATTTTATGTAAAAAGACTTTAAATAGAAATATATTTGGAAGTGCTGTTTTTATTTAATAAATTTGTACATTTTTAAAATATGTGACACACACTAGGGGAGGAAAATCATGACATTCTTGTGACGTAATTTATGGCCCCCTGTGAGACTTTTGTTTGAAAGGTGACGGCTAGTACACAAGTCATACTCCTTTTTGTGAGGACTGGTCCAGCCTATTATAATTACAGTAGTAATTGTATTGTTATTATTTGAAATTTATAAGTTCGGTGATAAATAAATGTGTATTATTAAAAAAACTAGCGAGCCTTACAGTAGTCGGATATGATGTGTAACATCAGATTCAAGCTCTGTTTTATCATCTCGGTTCAATATATGCGGGACAATTCACACCAATTACCTAGCCGCAAATTAGGATAGCCTGTACTATGGGTATTAGATAACGGATCAACATACGTAAATACGAATATCAAGCTCTGCTTTATCATATATGCTAGCACCGCGCGCGCTCATCGTTACACTTTACATATATGCTAGCACCGCGCGCGCTCATCGTTACACTTTACATATATGCTAGCACCGCGCGCGCTCATCGTTACACTTTACATATATGCTAGCACCGCGCGCGCTCATCGTTACACTTTACATATATGCTAGCACCGCGCGCGCTCATCGCTACACTTTACATCCAAAGAGATTTCGCAAGAATTAATGCGTTGAAGCAGCCACACTACGTTTGTCATTGTGCACCGTGAGTGTGATGGGCTCTCACGTGCGTGTTTGTCTTCCATGATATATGGGGAGGACTAAAGAGAAAGTCATTGTTTTTTCTTTGTGTTATTTTTTCTTAATATGGTATTGTACTATTATTTATTTTGTGATATGGTAATGATAAAATATATACATATAATAAAAAAGTACACTCATGAAACACAGCGCAGCAGCGTCAACGTCCATCTTGCTTGAAATTCAAGGAACATTAACGCCAATGGGAAGTTTTCCGTAAAGCAATTAAAAAATAAAATAGTTCATATAAATGTGATAGATGGCACTAACGAGTGACGACACGTGCATGGAGATTTTGTAAAACCACAATTAGCAAAGCCGATAAAAAAGCTTTCTTAATAACATAAACAAGCATACGCTTGTCTATGTTATTTTATGTTATGTTATTTTTATTACGTTTTATATTATCTTTAGTTTTTGTTTGATATCAAACAAAGTACCTATACTTTTCTTTTTCCACAACACAACACAAATTAGTACCTAGGTATATAAGAGTAAACTTTGCATTTTCATTGATTAAATGCGACGAAAATGAGAACCATGTCTCGTCAGCGCCACCTGTCGATGGTTTCAGAACTAGGTTCCTCCAGCTGTCCAAACCCTCTCATTGAATGGGCATTTACGTTGACAGTTCAAGTGTGGCCACTCCATATAACGCGTTAATAATTAACGCAATATTTATCGCGATTATGGGCATTGACTTTTCCCGTTAGTGTGGCCCCAACATCATATATTTATGGAAAGCGAGAGGAAAGATGTTACACATAAATAATTTCCGAGACTTACCCGTGGTACTACCGTTGGTACTACTGGTAGTACCACGGGTATTTTTTTATTTCCCGTGGTACTACCAACTTGGCTGGTAGTACCACCGTATTTTTTTATTTCCCGTGGTACTACCAACTTGGCTGGTAGTACCACCGTATTTTTTTATTTCCCGTGATACTACCAACTTGGCTGGTAGTACCACCGTATTTTTTTATTTCCCGTTATACTACCAACTTGGCTGGTAGTACCACCGTATTTTTTTATTTCCCGTGGTACTGCTACCACCTATTTTGTATTAGTAAATATTATGCAAAATAAGTGGTTTACTATTACTTAAATAATTTTATGATCAGCACGAAAGCAACTTATATCTCAATACCAACATATTAATAAACAAACATAATAAAATCTATATTAAAACCTTATATAAACTGATATTGATTTTTGGTATTGAGATAGGTAGTTTGAATCCTGGGTAAGGACGCAGAAAGATGAAGTCACGTACAAAAGCTAGTATGTAAACAAGGTTTTTATATAGGTCTTATTCATAATAGGTGTGTTTATTATTTTGTTGGTATTGAGATGAAAGTTGTTTATTTTTCTTTATTTTTCATGTTGAAAGAAATGATTTATTAGTTAACCACTTATTTTGCGTAATATTTACTAATACAAAGTAAATGCACAGAATAAATAATAGTACAAGTACAGAAGGATAACTGAGTAAAGTCATTTAAATACATAGCAACTCTCGCTACAACGCAATAAAGTGCAATTTAACTCGCGCTGCGAACTTTCAATTATATTTACCTAGAAAGCGCTCACCCATTGCGTGTAGGCTAGAATGTACCGTATCACCACGCGCGAGAGCTTCCATTGCTCTAACCGTTTCAGAATCGCTCTGTCACTTTTTCGCATGGCAGGGTTGTATCAAGATTTGACTAGGTACTTGTACTAGTAATTATTCTGTGATATGATATGACTTAGATATTGTAAAAGAATAAACAATTATGTAATAATATATATATATTTTTTACTTATTATTATAAATGTTGATAGTTCTATTAACTACATAATTTAATGACATTCTTATCAGAATTGACATAGTATCTCATTATTTGATTATAACTTAATAGGTATTGTACTTTTATGAATAAAAAAATGCCTGTCTGTATTTCATGCTTAATAATGAATGAATAAGAAATTGCTACCTACGTAATAAAATGTCAGTATGTAGGTATTTTACGAGACTTGTCAGACCGAATGCTATGCAGTACATTCTAGGTTTCTTCTTGGTACTCACAGTTAAGAAAAGAATAACATTTGACAAAACTTTACGTAAGTAGGTACTTTATCGTAAGCAAACGGCGCGCGACTCATCGAGCGCACGCTTGACACTACTGATTCAACCCTACTATTGCAGCCGCAAAGTGTAGGTTTAATATTTGTACTTGTTGCGGAGTGCGACCGGCCTGGTAAATGGTAGTAGTACCACGGGAAACAATAATTTACGGTGGTACTACCAGAAAGATTGGTAGTACCACGGGTAAAAATAATTTACGGTGGTACTACCAGAAAGATTGGTAGTACCACGGGTAAAAATAATTTACGGTGGTACTACCAGTAGTACCAACGGTAGTTTAACGGGAAAGTCGCGAAAATTTCTATCTTAAAACATTTAAAAAATTATAAATATGAAAAACATTACATCTTTTTTGTTCTTTTTTTTGTTTCTTGTTGCTGTCTTTTCTTGTCTTGTTTTCTGCAAACACAAATCGTCAGCCTGCGAGCCGACGTCAGCATGCGAGCCGACGTCAGCTTGCGAGCCGACGCGAATTGTTAAAAGAGAAAAAGAAAAGAAAATAATGTTACGAAGCAACAAAAAAAGAACCCGTAAAAGATATTTGTTTTTTTTTTTTAATTTTACTTAATTATTTCGTTTTATTTTTATCTCCGATTGCATGCAATATGTTCTACGTCTTTTTTAAACTATGTAAATATAATAATAAATTAAAGAACGTACAAATATATATAAATTTAAATTAATAATGTCGTAAAATAATTAATTTTAGCTAATTGTAGGAAGTCATGTTAGAAAACCCGCCTCTAAAGTTAGTTAATTTTAATTTAGTTGATTTGTAATTTAATTTAGTTCATGTATTTAAGTTTATGGCGCTTTAACCTTTTGGACGCCAAAGTCGCCTTGTCTAAGATTTTCGTGTCCTCTACGCCACGTCTATATTAGATGACATAATAGATTTTCGTGTCCTCTACGCCACGTCTATATACACGTAGATGACATAATAGTGCATCACGTGACAATGTTAATAAAAATACTTATAATACAGCACTAAAAGTATTTGATTTTGAAAACGAACGCGAGTGAAATTCATATTAAATATAAATAAAACTGCTAAAAACTCACGAAAAAGAAGATCGGAAATACTCCGACCAGTTTCGGACTATTTTGAAGTCCTTCATCTGGGAGTGTTATGCCGACAAGCCGCGACGAACGTACGTTCGTAGCGCTCGTCGCGGCTTTCGTGAGTTTTTAGCCGTTTTATTTATATTTTACACTAAAAGTATATATAAAATATTTACAAATTAAAAATGGTCTAGGGGACAAATAAGCTACTGAAAAAAAAAACAGAAAAAAAAAGAAGTGTCTTGTCTGTTTTTTCGTGCATCACGTAAAAACTACTGTCCGATTGCGATGCGGTTTTCAATGATGGATAGTTAAGGGTTCGACTTAAAATATGGTGTACTTAGTTTCTCAATCCGATGAGTAGAAGTTGAGCAATCGTTTCAGTCGTCCATTCGTTTTTACGTGATGTGTGAATAAACAGTTTCCATAGAGCTTTTTTTAAAATGTTCATTGTACAGGTGTTTTGTTACTTACTGCTTTATTGTAAGTATAGATAGATATAAGCATAGATGCTGAAAATAAAATATTTTCACCTCACAAGCTCGGAAAGATTCTGTTTGTCATTCGAAATCTGAGTGCAAAAGTGCATTTTACCCGCTAGCGTGGAAAGAGTTTTTAAAATTCGAACCTTTCTATTCAATCATTTTCTATACCGCCTGTCCACTAAAAATACATTAATACTTATTTATATTATATAATTATCCGAATGGCGACCACATGATGGACCCACGACATTAGCCATCGCAGGAAGTCGGTGGATGGAGGTGGCACACGATCTCTCGTCATGGCGCTCTCTGGGGGAGGTCTATGTTCAGCAGTGGACTTCTAAAGGCTGACATGATGATGATGATGATGATTATCCGATTCGATTCGACTCTATTAGTCTCTTTTCAATTCTATTCGTCTCTATTTTACTCTACTCGACTATATTTGACGCTACTCGACTCTATTCGTCTCGTTTCGACTCTACTCAGCTCTACTCGACTATTCGTTTCAATTTGACTATATGACTCTTTTCAACCCTATTCGATTCTGTTCGACTCTATTCTATTATGTTTACACATCTGCCAGGCATCCCGCAATGTGTTTTTTTTATATGAACACTAATTTAATATATTATTTAAGCTGTTTTTCTTGCACCTAGCATTTGATAAGTTGTGTGTTTCGCACGACTGCAAAGTTATTCTGCGTCCCGTATTTTGAAACCCTTGCTCAGGTTTCAATAGAAGTTCTCGCGCCACAAAACACTGCAGCCTTGCATAACAAATAACTATATTTGTACCACGACACACAAATAAACAAAATGGCAATGACTGGCGTGCTGTCTCACTCATATTGTATCAATATGAGTGAGAAGTTGATACAAGTACAAGATACAATTTCGAAAAAGTGATACTGTTCTGGCTCAATTGTAATTATTTTATTCTTTTTAACGGTTGTTTACAAAATAACATTTTTATTATGAAGTCGATTTAAATTATTTGGAAAAAAAAATTTTTTTTTGATTTTTAGTGGCCTAAACAAACATCGGAAAGAATATATGCCAAAGAAAATAGTAGGCACTCACTCACTTTAGACTCAAAGCGTTGGTAAATTAAAACCAAGGATTAATAAAACCTACATATATAACAACTGCAATAATAGTTTTGACCATTTTCTATCATTTTGTCGTTGCGTTCCTGTGACTATCTTCCGGCTCCATCATCAGACCCTGGATACCAGAGAACTCATCAAGACAAACCAAATGAGTCCAAACTCGTAGGGGTTCCATGATTTTGTTGTTGAGTTCCTGTGACTACCTTCCGGCTCCATCATCAGACCCTGGATACCACATAACACCAGAGAACTCACCAAGACAAACCAAATGAGCACGAACTCGAAGGGATTCTATCATCCGATTGTGTCGTTTCTTTTACTACCACTAGTACTACTACTACTACCACTAGTACTACTACTACTACTATTACTACTACTACTACTACTACTATTACTACCGTAAAACGGGGTGAATAGACACAGTTTTGAACTTTGAATTAATTTTTATATGTTTTGAATAGTCAAGAGAACATTATATTGTGCTTACACCATGTCTCTTAGCTTTTTTAACAGTTTTCAGTCATATAAATTGATATTTATTCATTAATTACAGCACAAAATGCAAAAATATATGTCGTTTCTATTGCACCCGCACATGGGTTCAATAGACACGAGATATGAGGTGAATAGAAAAAAATGCTAGGGTTGGCAAATTCCAAAGCTTAAGTTTCCAAAGACACCTATCTAAGTTGGTAACGTAAGTATGTGAAGAAGATATTTAAGTATTAAACGTTAGGTACCTACCTAACCAAATAAAACATTTAAGTAAAAAATGAGAATTTATTAATCATTTATTCTTATCAGATACGAGATCAATCAGTTGCATCCTTTATTAATTACACAAAAAACAAGTTATAATTCTAAGAAACAGTCTCATTATTAGGTAGGTACGTACCTTTAAAATACCTAATAAACTTTTTGAAAATCAACATTTAGACATTAGACTAGGTAATAACTCAATCAGTTACACTTTTTAACAATAGCACAGATATAGGCAGACGCTTAGCCACTACCTATCTAAAACTGTCCGTAAAAGTAAGTCGGTTATCAGTCAGATAAATTGATATAATTTATAAGATAAAAACTTATATTATTCATCATCGCTGTCCATTAAATCTTTCAGAATATCATTATCGCTTTTGTAATACGATGTTCGCCGAGTTTGTAAACCGCTTGGACCAGGACGACTTATTTTATCAATTTTATCTTTTAAAATTTTAAGACGCGAATTTTTACTTATGTTTTTGCACTTATTCAAAGAAACTTTTTTCATCGTAGTAATATCTGATACCTTTTCATTCGATATAATTTTCAGTTTTCTTTTATTTTTTTCGGTTGCATTATTTTGTTTATAAGTCATTTCTACTCCGGTATCATTCTGCATCTCGTTTAGTTGTATGTCATTTATAGCAATCATTTCTTCTTCGGTATTATTCTGCATCTCGTTTAGTTGTATGTCATTTATAGTAATCATTTCTTCTTCGGTATTATTCTGCATCTCGTTTAGTTGTACGTCATTTATAGTAATCATTTCTTCTTCGGTATCATTCTGCAACTCGTTTATTTGTATGTCATTTAAAGCAATCATTTCTATTCCGGTATTATTCTGCAACTCGTTTGTTTCTATGTTATTTATAACAATTTCATTTCCACATACTAACATGTCTTCAAATACAATAGGCATTCTTTCTATGGAATTGTTTGCTATAAAATCAAAGTCATTTATTGTGTTAAGTAATATTTTTTCAGTGTCTTGTCCGTTTTTCTGTATATTTTCCTTTTCAGCAATATTCTGATCTTGTGTTTTAGTTTTTTTCCCTATACCCTTTCCCTTATATTTATTCTTTTCTTTGCCATCGTAAGTATTCGTTGTAGTATTTTCTTTGTTGTTTTGTGTTATTTTGGATGACAGTAGTCTTCTTTTTTTTGTTTTCTGTTGGCTTTTCTCTTCTTCTGTTTCTATGTAGTCTTCACTCTCAGTACCAACGCTTCGTCCAGGTATTATTTCCAATTTCTTTTTCCTTTTTGGTTCGGTTATGTTCATGGTTCCATATCTCATCTCCTTTAGCCGATCTAGAACGGATTTTTCTACTATAGATTTATATTCATTGTTTTGCACTTCAGGTAGTCTGCTTAAAACCTCTTCTTCATTAATCGGATATATTCCTGTTTTCTTGAATCCTGCCATTATATTAGTCTTACTAAGCTCTTTCATTAATTTACATAAAAGTTTAGGGAAACATCCCTTTGGAATCGTCGCTTGGTTTTTTCCGTCAGTTTTTTTCCATTTTAATACTACGTTTCGCCATGCTATCTTCATAGGTCTGAAGAAAGCCATATCGAGAGGCTGCGTCAGATGTGTGCTATTCGCCGGTAAAAAAACGAACGATATATTTTGCTCGTGGCACAGTTTTATTGTCTCCATAGATAAATGCGATGATAGGTTATCGCCTATTAGGACTTTTTCTCCAACTTTATCTTTGAAATGAGGTATAATGATCGTCTTAATCCAATCTTCAAATATAGTTGCATCAAACCAACCGGATTGCGTGCGATTATATCTTGCTCCTGGTGGTCCGTTTTGAGTCCATGTGTCATACAAATTCAGAGCCTTGTACACCACATACGGTGGCAGTAAAACGCCGTCGGCTGTAGCGGCTATCATCAATGAAGTTGAAGACTTTGAACTATTCATTATCCTCTCTGGATACTTCGATCCTCGTTTAGTTATGTTTTTTTTTGCGTCCTGGGTCGTCGGTCAAATTCGTTTCATCGTAGTTTATTATATTGCTCGGATTTATGCCTGCCAATGACTCTCCTAACTCCTTGAAATACTCTGATCGTATTTGGTGAAACTTCTGCCCTTTTTTTCTTAATGTTTTGACTATATCTTTGGGAAATTTGGTTTTTAAGACGTTTTAGGAAAGACGCGACGAAATCGGGTCCTGGTAAATTATTTTTAAATTTTAGCACTGTCCGGCCCACTTGGTCAAGATAAGCCTTAACAATATACCTCAAATCCAATGCATCTAAAGGGCATCCCCATTCCGCACATATATTAATATACTTTATCATGCACTCTTCAGTTTCATTTGTTAAAATAGTTTGCCCTCCTTGTTTTTTCATAGTTTTGACACTGTGTCTATAAAGTACAGATTTATCGATATCATATTTCTCAGCTATCACCTTTAAAGAGAACTTGCCATTCGCATATGCAGCAACAGCTTCATTTATAATGTTTTCATCGTACTTTCTATACGTTTTCCCCCTAGGATCAGGTTTGTATATACGCGGCATAATGAATTGTAGGTACCTATAACAAAAAAAAAATATGTAGGCGATGAAAATATTAAATATTATACCCACATAATTAGTAACACTGTAGGTACGTAAAATTGGAATATAATCCTGATTTTGAAGTTTGAAATTTAATAATACCTACTATCTCGAACATTGACCTAGGTACATATAACAGGGACCTAGACCTAAATCTTTAAACAATGCTTTTAGATCATCAATATTGTCTTCAAATCGTAAAACTCCAAAGAATTCTAAAATTTTCTAACAAAAACAAAATTATTTCAATAGGTAGCAGCCCTAACACACATCTTTCTAATCACCCCTTACTCGTTTCTATTGAACCCTTTCACATGTCTATTGAACCCATAATACGTATCTATTCACCCCATACTACGTATCTATTCGCCCCTTCCCCGTGTCTATTAACCTCAATCAAAATAAAAAATGACTTGGTTTACAATTTTACAAATATTTCCAAATTTACATCACAATTGCACTTACCTTTTATTAATCTAGGTCACAAGAAACCAACGAATATATTATCAAGTTGTGATAGCACAAAACACTTTCTTTCACAGTGAAACAGTAAAATAAATAGGACCTCGTTCAACCTACGTTCAAGGAGCTAACTTCAAGATCTTTTTTTATTATGTTGGCCAAACCTTACGTCAATTCAGTATTGCTATTTCAAAAAAAAAAAAACTACAGTTTAAAAAAAATATAAATTTCTGAACTTTTTTCTTCATAAATGTTTGGCTATTTTCTTTAGAAAAACATTTTTGGTTTTGTGTCTATTCACCCCTGCGTTTTTATTGACCCCGTTTTACGGTACTGCAGTTTTTAATTGTCATCAGAACTACACCCATGTGCAAAACTTCAACATCTTTGGTCGTCCTTAAATTGTTCAAAATTGTCTTGCAATCCAGTCCTAAACATTATAACACAGTGAATTAAATTAAAGCTTGTTTAAAGCTACTAAACCAATTTTGATATTTTTATACAGTACCATACTAGAGGCCTTTTCTTACTCTTTTCAAGTAAAAGAAATCATCTAATTCGTTCCAGAAATCACAAGATATTAGAGAACATAAACTATAAAACAAATTGATTTTCTAATAAAACTACTGAACCAATTTTGATGAAATTTATATGGGACTACACACTACGAATATCACATCCATTACTAGGAAAAACTCTGAACTATGGGTACTGGACAACGGATAAACATACATAGATACGAATATTACATCCATGACTCGGAAACGGGCACATATTAGAATATCTAAAACTAAAACATCGACAGCTACAACTTCATACTTCAACGCTGCAATATAAAACACTTAAGTACCACATACCAAACGGCTGACATAACTATAATTATAATATCAAAATATAAAACGTTACGTTTGTAATATCAAATGAGGAGGTGAGGAACAAAACCTAACATTTCCACTTACGACGTGAAGTGATTTTTTTGTTTCTTGTAGGTGATGCAAAATTACGTTGTTAGTTATGTTAACGTTTCAGATTTATCTAAACCTAGCTTACCAGCCCGCGACTTCGTCCGCACGGACTTCAGTTTATCGCGAAAAAAAGCATCCTTGTTTTTCTAGGATATTAGAAACCAATGCAAAAGTAGGTATAGCACCAATGCTCTTCATGTTTTTTGAGACTTGTTATTTCGTTTCCATAGCAACCGTTCCTTACAGCGAGTAATCAACACTTTCCAGTTTTCCGGTGGAAACTTCTATGTTCTTTCTATTCTATGTTTTATTCTAGGCTATAAGCTATCTCCATTCCAATTTTCAACAAAATCTGTGGAGCCGTTATTGCGTGAAAGCTTCCCAAACAGAATCTGTCGAGCCGTTATTGCGTGAAAGCTCCCCAAACAAAATCTGTCGAGCCGTTATTGCGTGAAAGCTCCCCAAACAAAATCTGTCGAGCCGTTATTGCGTGAAAGCTCCCCAAACAAAATCTGTCGAGCCGTTATTGCGTGAAAGCTCCCCAAACAAAATCTGTCGAGCCGTTATTGCGTGAAAGCTCCCCAAACAAACAAAGAAAACAACGTTTCCCTATTATACGTTGGTATGGATTTTATATTTCCCATACAATTACAACAAGTCAAAATAAAAATTGTTACATTCAAAAAATAGTTCCTTAAACAAAATGAGATCCAGATTGCACATTTCTAAATTTTCCATTAGTTATTTCTACACAACCATGTAACGTAATGGAACAGTTTTATGAAATTATTGTTTTCTCTTATATAGATGATTTATATGTAAGTATAAAAAAGCTCAGTGCTGTACAGTTTGTAGTTGATTCTGAAAAGCATTCTAAGATGGAAATGTTAGGTTTTGTTCCCCGCCTCCTCAAATGGTACAATACTTAAAATGAGAGTAGATAGAAAATAAATTGTGCAATTGTTTTTTAGGCGCAATTCTATCAAACATAACTAGTTTACAAACAGACAAATGGTTATAAACAGTTTTCATGTTGAACCTAACTAACCTACCTAGTTTTTTAGGTACATTAATAACTGTTGTTAAGCCATGTCAGAGGCACTCGGGGCGGACTGACAAAACTGACACTAGAGTTGACCAGAGACCAGCACTACCTATTATGTATTCTGTGCTCGTACGACAAACAAACAGAGCCCCGATTCTGTTAGCTACTGAACCGCGATAACGCAAGTCGATCGCTTGATTTATTTTGTGAAATTTTCCCATTTATGACTTAAAAGTGCTGGAAACGACATTTTTTTTTTTTGCATTTTTTTTTTGTTTTTTTTTTTTTAATATTTCCAAAAAAAAAACAATTCTAGCACTTTTAAGTTAAGTTAAGTAATAGCTTACAGAATCGGGGCCCTGGGGCTGTGTTCACTTACACGCTCGAATCATCCGTGCGATTATCGCTCGATCATCCGGAGATAGTGAACGACTTTGGACGTCCACATACAATTGACAACTGTCAAGTGTCAGTTTCATACTATTCCTATTTCGAATGTACGCGCGGGTGATCCGTGCGCAGTGTGACCAGATTCAAATGTCAAATTCTGCTAGCCTGAATGACAAAAACTGCTAAAATATACTAGACATTTTTCATATAATGCTAAATTACTGCTTTCACAGATATTGCTTAAACATTAGAAAATATGAACAAAAATGCCAATTTGTACGATTAGAATGTCATTTTTATTAGGGTTCCGTACCCAAAGAGTGTCAACGGTCAACTATAATATTTTTAAGCCTACGCTGTCTGTCTGTTTGTCCGTCCTACCGTTTAACGGCTGTATCTTTTGAACCGATACTGTATCTTTGGAGATCAATAGTATCCGAATGGTATCTGTTGCGCTATACAATCTGACGGATTATGGCACATTCACTCTCTCTCTCTGAGAGAAGGCCCGTGTCCCAGCAGCGGGAACTGATAACGATGATCTTTTGAACTGTAATAGATATTAAAATGTTTATAGAATATGACTGTCATGTTATGGCGGATTAATTAAGAAATAATAATAATAAAAAAGGGGTCCCTATACAACAAAAGTACTTATTACGTATTTTGTCTTTGCTCTAAGCGGTGATAAGTACAAGCGTAAGAGGCAAACTTGGCATGATTACACACTCTAAAGTAAAACTATAATAAGAAAAATAAAAGTGGTGTGGTAAGGAACCCTCAGTGCGCGGCCCAACTCGCACTTGGCCAGTTCATTCCTATTTACAACACAATTCACTCGTCACTATCACTGTCCATAGCAAATCCTTTGTATAATGATGATGAGTTAAGAGATAATTTTATCATATTTTTGTCGGCTCGAAATTCACACACCCATTTTCTCATATATTTCCTTTTTGCGTTTTTGGAATGCAAAATTCCAGAATCGTCATGTTTATTTTTGAACCGATTTCTAAGCCGGATTTTTATATTGTTAATCAGTGAAATGATTCGTTCACAATAAGTGTGTGGCATTAGTAAAATCATAATAGCCCACGCAAGATTCACAATGTTGGGTTTACCAACACCATTACCATTATTATTTATATTTAACACCATTACCATTTAAATTAAATAAAATTCATCGTTTCAATTTGTCTTCAGAAATTTTCGGTATCTGTTAGTTTGGCATCAGAGCTGCTTCCAGAAGCCAATAAACTCAAATATAAAGGCTTGAGCGTACTGTGTGCACTTTTGGGGCATTTTGAAACGCGTTCAATAAATCCTGCCAGATTATTGCTATTATTGGATGCATTATTGGATCCTGCTAAATAATGCTAGATTTCAATAAAATGCTAGAAATCCTGCTATGAGCTAAAATGAGAGTCTAATCCTGCTAAAATCGCAGGAACCTGCTAAATATGGTCACACTGTCCGTGCGTCCTCGAACGTTTATGTGAACTGACAACTGTCAATTTCATACTATTCCTCCCCTCCCCTACTATTTTTCGGATGACCCAGGCGAACGCCCGACGACGCCGTGAACGATATCGAGTGATCGCGCGGATGATCCGTGCGTCCTCGAACGTAGTAAGTGAACGGGCCTCAGGGTTCACATAATCGTCGGGCGTTCGCCTGGGTCATCCGAAAAATAGTAGTGGAGGGGAGGAATAGTATGAAACTGACACTTGACAGTTATATGTGGACGTCCAAAGTCGTTCACTATCTCCGGATGATCGAGCGATAATCGCACGGATGATTCGAGCGTGTAAGTGAACACATCCAGCGGCCCGATTACAGAACTTGGCTTCAATCAGATTGTCACTTTTTTCATAGCAAAATCGACTCTATCGCAAAGCATTATTGAATTTGACGGCTTGAAACCGTCATGATCAACATTACCTAATCGTACTGCAGGTATCACTAAAAGCAACATTTATTATTTCCCAAAAAAAAAAGCTTTTATTTAACTTGCAATGTTTGTATGTATAAGTTTGTTTAGGTCAAATCTTGCAAGCTGAATTTGAACCACTTCATCTTATCCTACAGAGTTGAATTTTTGCATGTTGGTTCATATCCGTTGACAGTGCCTTTTTATGGTACGAGGACTGTAGGATAAGTCCTTTTAAAAACTATTTATAAAACCTTTTTTCTGGTAAATGGCATTAACACTGGCAGGCACAATCTTCCAAATGAAGACCGACTAATATTCAGCAAAAAAAATACAGGTTTTTGTCAGTTTAACCATTGTTTAATCACTCGTAAATTTTCAACAACTGTGGAAAAATCTGAATTTCGTGCAGTTATAAAACATTTTTTTATGAAGGGTTGCAGTGCTGCCACAATAAAAACTGAACTTTATTCTGTTCATGGCACTAACGCACCAACGTTGCAGACTGTTTATAACTGGATAAATAATTTTAAACGTGGTCGGTCAAGCACATCTGATGCTCCACGCTCTGGTCGCCCAATCGAAGTCACTACTGAGGATGTTGTTGAAGAAGTCCATAATATTGTACTCGACATCCGCCAAATGAAGGTGCGTGAAATAGCTGAGAACACAAGCATCTCCACTGAGCGAGTACATAAAATCCTGCATGAAGATTTGGGTATGACAAAGCTGTCTGCACGATGGGTGCCACGTTTGTTGACAATCAAACAAAAAAACGAAAGCGAATTTCAAAACTGTGTTTGGATATGATGAAGCGAAATCCTCGATTTTTTTTGTGTCGATTTGTCACTGTGGATGAAACTTGGGTCCATCATTATACACTTGAATCAAAACAGCAATCAAAACAATGGATGGCGACTGGTGAACGTGCCCCAAAAAAGGCCAAGACTGTTTTGTCCACTGGGAAGGTGATGGCGACAGTTATTATGATTGATTACTTAGAAAAGGGAAAGACTATCACTGGCCATTATTACGCAGAGTTACTGGACCGTTTTAATGCCGAATTGTTGGAAAAACAACCAAAATTGTCCCCCAAGAAAGTCCTCTTTCATCAAGACAATGCCCCAGTGAACACGACAGCTATTGCAATGGCCAAAATCCACAAGTTGGGCTTCAAGCTGGTTCCGCATGCTCCGTATTCGCCGGACCTAGCTCCGCGCGATTATTACCTATTCCCAAATCTGAAAAGATGGCTTGGAGGGCAAAAATTTTTGACAAATGAGGACTGCATCGCAGGTGTAAACGGCTATTTTGAAGACCTCAACAAAACATATTTTTTTGGAGGGGATAAAAAATTGGAAACTCTCTGTAACAAGTGTTTGGCTCTCAAAGAAGACTATGTTGAGAAATAAATGTAAATTGTTTAAAAAAAAATATATATATTTTTTACTTTTTAAAACGACTCGGCCCTCGTAAGCATACCCTGAATCGAAAATTAGGGCCCCGATTCTGTTAGCTATTGAACCGCAATAACGCAAGTCGATCGCTTGAATTTTTTGAGAAATTTTCTTATTTACCACTTATCGCGTTCAATCGGTAACAGAATCGGGGCCCAGGATCAGCTCCAGAAAAAGGAACTCTTCAACAGTCCACAGCACAGTCACAAAATTTTGTGTATGCATTATATTATGATAGCCTCTTTGAAGTTTTACCATGACATACTCCTGGTTTGCTCCTGACAAGTGAACTCCTGAATAAACTGCACAAACAAAATTTTGTGCACTTTATTATGCTAACCGGTTTGAAGTTTTATCATAACATGGCTGCTGCACTCTGGGTTTGGCTCCGGACTAGGGAACTCCTCAATGGTTAATAAACCAGCACTTGCACATTTAAAGTCATACCATGTTGCATTTATATTGCTTGTCTCCTGCGTGTTTCATTTTGTGTTGTTTTAAAGTACCAACTCATGCAAACTTTAGTTCACACATGTTGCATTCATATGGTCTCTCCCTTGCATGTTTCATTTTGTGTTGTTTTAAAGTACCAACTCATGCAAACTTTAGTTCACACATGTTGCATTCATATGGTCTCTCCCTTGCATGTTTCATTTTGTGTTGTTTTAAAGTACCAACTCATGCAAACTTTAGTTCACACATGTTGCATTCATATGGTCTCTCCCCTGCATGTTTCATTTTGTGTTGTTTTAAAGTACCAACTCATGCAAACTTTAGTTCACACATGTTGCATTCATATGGTCTCTCCCCTGCGTGTTTCATTTTGTGTTGTTTTAAAGTACCAACTCGTGCAAACTTTAGTTCACACATGTTGCATTCATATGGTCTCTCCCTTGCGTGTTTCATTTTGTGTTTTTTTAAAGTACCAACTCGTGCAAACTTTAGTTCACACATGTTGCATTCAAATGGTCTCTCCCTTGCGTGTTTCATTTTGTGTTTTTTTAAAGTACCAACTCGTGCAAACTTTAGTTCACACATGTTGCATTCATAAGGTTTCTCTCCAGTGTGTTTCATTTTGTGTTGTTTTAAATTACCAGCTTGTGTACATTTATAGTCACACATGTCGCATTCATACGGTTTCTCTCCAGTGTGTTTCATTTTGTGTTGTTTTAAATTACCAGCACTTGTACATTTATAGTCGCACATGTTGCATTCATAAGGTTTCTCTCCAGTGTGTATCATTATGTGTTGTTTTAAAGAACCAGCATGTGTACATTTAAAGTCACACATCTTGCATTCATATTGTTTATCTCCTGTGTGTATCATTTTATGTTTTTTTATATCACCAGCACGTGCACATTTATAGTCACACATGTCACATTCATATGGTTTCTCTCCTGTGTGTGTCAAATTGTGTTTTTTTAAAGTATCAGCTCGTGCACATTTATAGTCACACATGTTGCATTCATATGGTTTATCTCCTGTGTGTATAATTATGTGTCGTTTTAAATCACGAGCACGTGCACATTTATAGTTACACATGTTGCATTTATATGGTGTTTCTCCTGTGTGTATCATAATGTGTTGTTTTAAAGTATCAGCTCGTGCACATTTAAAGTCACACATATCGCATTCATATGGTGTTTCTCCTGTGTGTATAATTTTGTGTTGTTTTAAGTGAAAAGCCTGTGCACATTTATAGTCACACATGTTGCATTCATATGGTGTTTCTCCTGGGTGAATCATTTTGTGTTTTTTTAAGATATAAGCTCGTGCACATTTATAGTCACACATGTCACATTCATATGGTGTTTCTCCTGTGTGTATAATTTTGTGTTGTTTTAATTGATAAGCTCGTGCACATTTATAGTCACATATGTTGCATTCATATGGTTTCTCTCCTGTGTGTATAATTTTGTGATGTTTTAAATATTTAGGTCGTGCACATTTATACTCACACATATCACATTCATATGGTTTCTCTCCTGAGTGTATCATTTTGTGACATTTTAAATAACCAGGTTGTGCACATTTATATTCACACATATCACATTCATATGGTTTCTCTCCTGTGTTTATCATTTTGTGTTGTTTTAATGTACTAATACTTGTACATTTAAAGTCACTCATCCGGCCTAATTGCGGAAAAGAGCCCGCACTTCAAGTATCAAGTAGTCACACATGTTGCATTCATATGGTTTTTGTTTTGTGTTTATAAATTTGTGATGTTTAAATGTAATAGCAATTATCAGCACTTGTGCATTTCAGGTTATAAATGTTGCATGCATACAATTTCTCTATATTACAATTTCTTTTTTTCTCTTTTGAAGTGTTTTATGTCTTTTAAATTAAGAACTTACTTTATTGTGTATATTAGACATCACAGTAATTGCATGCATAGTGTTTGAGTATATATAGATAAGTACCTTATTATATGTACTCCTTTAAACATTTCAATTGCTAATTTAGAATTGCAAATATTGCATATTAGCTTCAAGTGTTCATTTATCAGTCCGTGTCTTCAAGTATTCTTGTAGAAGGTTCACTTCAGTGTGTAATCCTAATATAAAATTATTTGCTTGATTGAGAGTGGATTTATCTTCTGTGGAATGGGCATTACATTACACAATTTGCAGAGCGCCAGGTTTGTGCGGCAGTGAGAGATAAAACAGTCTGCTCATTACACTACACTGGTAGCAAGGTAAGTAGGTCCTTTCATTCCGTTTGTGATAGAGGTCCTTAGCAGCAGAAAATATTTTTCCAATTTTCCATAGCGCCTCAACTTTTTCGAGAATCAGCGTAGTGATGACTGATGATGCCTCCTGACCTGAGATTTGCTTGCAACTGCAGCAGCACAGACTTATAGATACTACGTATAGCAGCAGCACGCTCGCATACCTTTGAAAGTCACGACATGTATTGATCACATACAACATACAAATCAACACGGAAGCAAAAAAAATTGTCTTTTTAAAAAAAGCTCAGACAAGTAGCGTGGTTCACTATAATTACAGAAAAAACAGCACAAATGAAAGAGGTAGGTAGTTAGTAGCCAAGTATTTTTCAAAGAGTATATAAATACTACGTGTATTTTTCAAGGCCTCCGCTACATAATGACACAACATAATTTATACGCTTTTTATTATTATTATTTCTTTATTTATAGTCTGTGTGTTAGCTCGTGAATAGACAGCTGAGTCCGAGCATTCAAATCAATACTACATAAATATGAATAATCTGTGGATCACATCACAAACCATATCTATAATCTGTGTCTCAAAGTACCAAACACACAATCCTTCGAAATTTTATTTACCTTGTCTCATGGTTTATTTATTGTAACTACGCTTCGCCTGTTTTCTTGAATCATGCATTGTCTTGTAGGACGTAGGTAAGTACCTAACAGCGATCAGGCAAGCCAACGCAAATAAAATTACCTATCTTTCGTTGTTAACAACTTCAATTTTCACTAATATTGTGTGTGATTGATGGATTTTCAGATCTCCTGTGATGTTCATTGATGCCTCCAAGATCATAGATTTTCTAGAAAGTGAACAGTGCAAGTCATTACACACTGCACACCACTCCTCGATGTTTGTTCACAAAACGCACTTGCACTCAATGTCAAGGTCTGGAATAATAGGTAGCTGAAGGAGAAGAATAAGTACTATCCGAAGAAAGAAGACACGACGACTGCAAGCTGTGAAGTATCTAAGTATAAAATGTATACACATTTTATACTTAGATACTTCACACCTATACCACTCAATAGAGTTTGTATATGTACTGCACCTAAGTCTATGGTTGGTTGCTAGACGATATGAAGTTTATAATATGTTGTCTGTGTGTAAGAAAAATACCTTGCCAAATAGTACTTGTATTTTCTACCCGCTCGATTGATTCTATGCGCTACAGTCACTTTTTTGTTTTCATTGATCATCGGAACTAACGCTACAGTCACATTTTTTTTTTCATCGATCATCGGACCACTCGATAGTGACGTAAATTTTGCCACTCGATTTTGAACATTATTGACCTCAATAATCATTCAAATCTAAGCGTGTTTATATAATTATTTTGCTTCGAAATCCACAACATAAACACTTGAAATATGTGCCGTACCTATTTAGCTCCATAAATTACCAGTTTGTTTATCTAAGCGCTCAATGAAGTGGTCATAAAAACTGTTTGTTTACGCAAAGTCGGCGCAGCCAGATGTGTCGCGTAGACCTTCTTTTTTTGTGGGTTGTCAATCAGAACCTGTGATCTCGGAACGTAACCAATAAATCACCAGTTTGCGGCCAGATGTGTCGCGTCGACCTTCTTTTTTTTGTGGGTTGACAATCAAGTACCTGTAGTCTCAGCGCATAAAAAAACAATTACCAGTTTGCGGTTAGATGTGTCGCGGCGGCCATTTTTTTTTGGTTTATCAGTTTGGTCCTGCGGTCTTCAGCGCGTGGACAACCGAGCGGTTAATACATTAAATTAAAACAGATTTACTAGTTCACGCACACGCTTTCACTCGTAATCTCCTTAATAGTACTTAACACAACCACTCTTAGATCTTCTGGCTAAAAGACTTATGGAATCATTTAATCATAATTTTAATGCAGGTGCGTGACTTGTGCTGCATAGCAAGTGGGATGGAGTATCTAGTCACTGTTTACTAGCAACAAACCACTTTAAGGTGAGAAGTATTTATGGCAAACCTTGTGCCTCTTAAACTTACTGAAACTTAGAGTGGAAACACAGTATGGCAAAATAACTGGCCTTCGTCTACTGCTTGCTGTCCTCCGATTTCTTTTTTTATTTCGTCATTGGCGACCTTTGCCTCACCGAGTCTACACCTTAGAAGACTACTCATCAGGTATGGTCAATTTTGGTGCACATTATTTCCTAATTTCCATATAATTTCAACCAGTAAATCATATTTTTTCTTAAAATATTGTAGGAAATACAATATTTTTCAAAACTACCCGTTTAAATCATATATTTTTTCCTTTAACGGTGTTACCGTTCGATTATTAATATGTGTTTGTATTTTTAGGCTGTGAACGTAATAATGAATTTAGATGTTTAATAGAAAAAAGTAATAAAAAGAAAGCATGGTCGGAGACGTAAACGTAAAAACCGCCAAGAAACCCTTCTCGAAACATTAATTAGCGAAGTTAGTATGTTACGAAACCAAGCACGTGCTCCTCACCCACAAAACACGTGCAGTTCAGACGTCCTAGATCTAAATGTTAGCGAGAACTTTGATGATTGTAGGCATGAAGAACATAACCATCATGATTTTTCGACAAACTTCGTAATACTTTTCTAAAAGAAGGCGCAACTTCTAAGATAAGTACAAATCATATTAACACAATAAATCGTCTGCAAAGATTTAACTCCATGAAATGGAGTGAGATTCGTTTTTCAGAGGTACAAAAACAGTACACCAGCACGCCCGGGCTAAACCCATCTGGAATGTGTACTGTAGGTATAAAACTCTTTGTTCAGGTTCAGTTTTGATAGAAGATTTTGGGTTGTTTTTGTGGGTTGTCAAAATGGCGAAATAAAAAGGAAGATATTATTTTCACGCAGCTTGTTTATTTTTCCTGGAATACACAGTATTTTTGGCGACGAGGATTCAAAAGAATCTCTATATAATAATATAATTATGACGACATACATAGGAGTTTTAGGTGAGTTTGATTATAAAGTACATGAATGGAATATTTTCCAATGTCGTCTAAAACAATACTTTATAGTAAACGAGGTGAAGAAAAAAAAGGGGTATATTTCTAACTCACATCTTGGAAGATACACACCGTTTATTGAGAAATTTAGTGCATCCGGGAGATACTGAATTGTTAGAATACGAAGATCTGATCGCTGCGTTGAATGGTCATTTTACTCCGAAACGCTCGACATTAGTGGATCGAGCTACATTTTATACGGCAACAAAACAATTTAGCGAGAGCCTCGAAGGTTGGCTGGCACGGTTGCGAGGACTGGCAGCGCTATGTAATTTTGGCCCAGCGTTGGATACATTAATACGCGACCGTTTTATACTGGGTCTTGGATCATGTCCAGAGCGCGACCGTCTTTTTGAGTTGGATGAGGCTGGTTTGACGGTTGCTAAGGCCTTACAAGTGGCCCAACAAGTTAACTGCGCAAAGTTAGCGAAAACTGTAGGCAATTTAGGACAACTTACAACCGAGGAAGCTATGTTCCGTATAAATAAAGACAACAATGAACAAATATCCTAGTCGAAGCAAGCACAGGACCTAAACAACATTTTTTGGAACAAACTTGTTCAGTTTGTGGTTTAAAGGGTCACTCTTCAAGTAGATGCTGGTTTAAAAATTATAAATGTCAATCATGTGGCGAGAAAGGACATCTTAAGAAGGTTTGTAAGAAAAATGTCACAGTGCCTGTTAACAATGTCAATGAAGAATCTAAAAATGGACTGGACGATTGTGAAGAATGCCGTTTATGCAATATGAGGTACCTTTCCCAAGCACCGTATTCAGTAGATGTCAATGTTAATAATTGTAATTTGAAAATAGAAATTGACTCAGGGGCAGGCTATTCATTCTTGTCAAAACGTGATTGGTTAGAATTTTTTTGGTATGCTATTATACAGGCTTAAAAGCTTATCCATTAGGCTATTTTCTTGCAGATATAGAGTTTGAGAGAACTAAGAAACAAATTAAATTGAATGTAGTTGAAAACGGTGGTCCACCTCTACTAGGACGAGATTTCATGGCATTATTTAACTTGGGTATATGTAAATTGCATTCTATCTCGAGTAATAGTGACGTGAATAATTTGTTAGACAAATATGCTGACGTTTGGAAGGACGAACTGGGTTTATTTAATAAGTACAAAGTCACTTTGCAGTTGAAAGCTGATGCCAAACCAAAATTTTGCAAACCTAGGCCTCTACTATTTGCAATTAAAGAAAAGGTTGAATCGGAACTATCAAGATTGGTCGAATTAGGTATATTAGTACCGGTAAGTTTTTCAAAATTTGCTACCCCGATTGTACCGGTAATGAAACCTGATGGATCCGTGAGGATTTGTGGTGATTATTCAGTGACGATTAATCAGTCAATTGAAATTGACAAATATCCTCTGCCACTCATTTGGGACGTCTTCGATAAGTTACGTAGCGGAGAGCACTACTCCAAAATTGACCTTAAAATGGCCTATAACCAATTAGAGCTGCCAAAAGACTGTCAAGAGCTTACAACGATCAATACTACAAAGGGACTTTTCAAACACACAAGATTAGTATTTGGTTTAGCTAATGCTCCTGCAATTTTTCAGAAAATGATGGAATCGTTGATGGTTGGCATTGATGGAGTGGTTTGTTTCCTTGATGACGTTTGCGTGACAGGTCCAACGAAGGAAATTCATCTACAGCGACTCGAGGAAGTTATGCGGCGGTTGCAAGGTGCAGGTTTGAGGCTACAAAGGGCGAACTGTAAGTTTTTCGAGAAAAGTATAACTTATTTAGGTTATTTGATTGATAAGAACGGACTCCGTACAAATCACAAGAAGGTTGAAGCAATTGTCACCGTTCCGCCACCGACAAATGTACGGGAGCTAAAGCGATTTTTGGGAACGATAAATTATTATCGAAGGTTCATTCCAAACGCATCCTCTGTGATGGAATCTCTAAATGAGTTGCTTCGGTCAGATGTTGATTGGAAATGGGGGAGTTAAGCAACAATACATCACATCCAGTGGTAGTCATTGGGAATAATCTGAAGACGGAAAGAATATGTTCATTTGGTTATATTTTATGTTTCCCTGTGTGTGGAAGACCAAAGAAACAGTGACTTACCTACCTGCAAGCTCTTTGAGCATTTATTGACCGAAATAGCAATAAAGAAATAAATCATAATGTTTTTAATTTTAATAGTACAAATTTTGTAGAAAACATTTTTTATACAGCATCATAGAATCTTATATTATGTCACAATATCAAAAATAATTGCCATGTGGGAGCGGCTTAATAATAGGAATAAGAATAAATTTTATTTCTTTCAAAGTAGGTAACCTTCCACATACACAGCAACGTTTTTACTCAATAATACATTTAATAAGTACTTATAAATCAGTCAATAAAAGAAAACCATACACGTAGAAACAAATGTTCAATGTTTAGTACACATTATTTCACATCATATAGCATTCGGAGCGAAATTGAAACTAGAAGTATGTAACATAAACACTAATCTATTCTTTTTTTTTTCATTTTCTATTTTATCGTATTTATATGCACACTATCGTTCATTAATGTTCATGTTCTCGCTTTCTAATCTAAGGTTGCCTGGAAGAGATCGCTGCTTAGTGATAAGGCCGCCGATTGTACTATTCTAAGGTCATTGTTAATGTGCCATAATTTAAGTTTATTTAGTGCAATAAATAGTTATCTATCTATCTATCTATCAAATCTTGAATTATAAAACGGCAAAATCATGAAATATTGAGTTATTTACATACATTTTCCATAAAAGAAACATTGAAATGTATTATTGATACGCTACAAGTATACAAGAGTTGCCATGTTCAACATCGAACACTCCCATAAAATCCGACAGATGCAGCAAGGAAATGGGCCATCAATTTGCAGCTACTAGGATATTGAAAGCCACATAAAGTTAGAATCTAAAAACGTCCTGACCCCAAACTAGGTTTCCCTGTGCTATGGGTATCAGGCGCTTCAGTCCCCAACAATATGGTCCCTCCAAAATAAAGAAGTAAACAGAAAAAAATGTAAAAATATTTTAGATGGTTCATTTTCCCACAGTAAGGTTAAATTTAGACTCGGACCTCAAACCTCAGTTGTCTGTATTTTTGAGGTCTGTACTCCACAATATCTTTCATTTACATTTAATAATACAACTTCGTTTTGAAAACTAAACCTAATCCCGCTGGTGCTGTGAGAAACAGCGTAGGGAGTTCAGGAAATGGACAGCAACATTTTCCTGTGTAAGCTTCAACATCTACTGCGATCATCAAAGTGCTAAGCGTGGTGATTATGGTAAATATATTTGTAGTCGGGTTATTATTGTATTTATTATTGTAGTCGGGTGCATGGAGGAATTAATGCTGGTTGCTGTGTTTGTTCATCTTCTACTGAAACAAGTTTTAAATGTTTTATTAAGTAATTAATATAATGGTAGACTTATGTCACTGTAGAAGAACGGTGATAGTTAAGTTCTCGGCTCTGCACCAATGACTTTTAATATTATATTAAGTGTGAATCATGCTTCAGCATCCATTTCAGGGGATGGATGGGAGCGAATATAATCTCAATGCTCCAAGCCAACCTCACCTGCACGCGGTCATCCTGCTGGATAACGAATGAGGCTCTGGCGACCGACAGATGGCGGTATAACCATGCAAAAAAAAAAGCGTAGCTAAATGACACAGGCCGGTGACGGGCAGCAGCGTCACCGGTGCGAGAAGCTACGCCCTGCGATCGCCAACCCGCATGCCCAGCGTGGCGATTATGGGCAAACTCTCCCTATGAACGGCACAAACAATAAATGGCCCCCCAGTTCCCGGTCGCCCTGCTAGTCCTGACCAAGGTGGTGGTCAAGGAAATGGCAGGGCAGGGGCTGCGAAGAATCCCCGGGCTACCGTAGGCCACCCTAAACAACTGACCCTGCCTACGTACAACGGACGAACGATTAGGCTTGAGGATCACATGGCGAACTCGAGACGGAGCTTACCAAGATAAGGGGCCCGTTCACATAAACGTTCTAGGACGCACGGATCACCCGCGCGTACATTCGAAATCGTTCACGGCGTCGTCCGGGCGTTCGCCTGGGTCATCCGAAAAATAGTAGTGGAGGGGAGGAATAGTATGAAACTGACACTTGACAGTTGTCAGTTGTATGTGGACGTCCAAAGTCGTTCACGATCTCCGGATGATCGAGCGATAATCGCACGGATGATTCGAGCGTGAACACAGCCAAGGTGGCACATCCTAGGGTTAAGTCCGAAGAGAGGGGGAGGATACAGTAACCCTGGAATCGGGCCACCTATTCTACTTCCGAGAGGGAGATCAGCAGTCTCAGGGTGGCGTGGGGTTCCTCGTCAACAAAGTCCTCATTGATAATGTTGTAGAAATATCCAGTGTGTCAACCAGGGTAGCGTACCTGGTTCTTAAGGTGACCGAAAAGTATTATAGCCTTAAGATCGTACAGGTTTATGCGCCGACCTCGGCACACTCGGATGATGAGGTAGAAGATATGATATATCGTCGGCCCTACATAACACTACAAGGGCCCACTACAACGATATCATGGGAGACTTTAACCCTATCACAGGGGACAAATGCTAGTTCACTTTTTGGAAAAAGAGGGGTTCTTTTTGATGAACTCTTTCTTCAAAAAGCAACCCCAGAGGTAGTAGTGGACTTATCAAAGTCCCGAAGGTGTGACTAAAAATGAGATTGACTTCATCATGACGGACAATTAGCACATATTCAGGGATGTCTCAGTGATCGCAAGGTTTAACACCGGTAGTGATCACCGACTTGTCCGAGGCTCCTTGAATATCAACCACAAGCTTGAAAGATGCCGTCTGGTGACGTCTACGCTCCGACCCAACCTGCTCCAGGCCGCTGTTGGACCAGAACAGTTTCAACTCAAGTTGAAAAATCGATTCGCTGCCTTGGAAACCACAAATGAAGTAGACGAGGAACTCCAAAAAGTTGTGGGAATTCTTAGGGAAGAAGGCACAAGATTTTGTCAGCTGCAGCGTACGGGCACGGTCTAAAATCTCGGATGAGACTCTTCGGTTTATGGACGAGAGACGGGAGCAATAGCAAGCCACACCGTGAGAGAAAAGGGAGCTCAATAAAAAGATCAGCAAGCTGGTGCGACGTGACTTCCGGCGTCCTCAAATACACGCCGAATAGAAAGGTAATTGAGAAAAATCCCATCTGACGAAGCTCAAGACCAGTAATGGCACAACCGTCGTCTCTAAGCCGGAGATCCTTTCTGAAATTGAAGACTTCTATGGCAAATTGTACGACTCGCATGCTTCTAGACCCGAACCCAGCACAGAGGATTCCCGCGCAATAATGACCCGCCACTATACTGATGAACTGCCCGACGTCAGCCTGAAAGGACCGTTGCCCGGCTAAGGAAACGGACCTCCTTCTCAGGTAAAGGCGAGGAATTAAAACAAGATAGTAAATTCAATAACAAAGGGCTTTATTACAAAAATAGGAAAAAACATACATGAGTTATCAAATATTGGTACTCTCCCCTTTACTGAGGAATTCAAAAAGAAATATTTTACACTTAATTTAGTTTGTTCTGCATCAAAATAATTTTAAACAGCAAGATCTTATAATAGGAAATACTACTAACTTAATACTCAAAACTCAAAATTCTCAAATATGATTACAATTTCCTCAAACATATAAATTATAGTACATAACTTCGGCCCGTATGATATGAATTTACAATAGTACTGGAGTATCCTAGGCTAGTAAAAACTTAGAGAGTCTGTCATCATGTATTGGTCACAACGCAACGGAATAGTCTTGTCTATGCCTTAGAATGTTCTAAATTAAAAGAGAACTAGTGCAAACAAGTGTGTGTGTAAGATTGTGTTTCCCAGAGGGATATTAAACTCTAAAACAGAAAGTATCTTTCAACAGTATATTAACACGCAAGTAGGCGGAGGCTTCCCTCACTGCCGTAGCTCGCTGACTCAAAATGATTTGGAGTGGACCAACCTGGAAGCTTCCTAAGACGCCGTACCGTCGTCTCGCGTGCCGCCGCGGAACGCCTCCTTACTCCACTCGTTCAGCTCCTTCTGCTCTCCACGAACGGTGCCTTCCGCTGCTCTCGAACGGTTTCAGTGTCTCCCATGATCGGTTTCTGGTGTCTTCTACTGGACAGGTGGTGCGTTGGAGACCTTCTGGAGTCCCTCGTAGACCGGCTACTTCCACGAACGGTGGTGAGCCCCGGGAGATCGCGTACAGCAGCTCGCAGTGGTGATGGCAACAGCCGTCCGTAGATGTACGATTTTAACCTGGCTTTTGCACTCGTATACTTATTTCGCCCGTTACAGAGCAGCTTCGTTCTGGACTGCGTGTCTTGGTCGTTTTGTCCACACAAGAGACTGCGTGTTCTTCTGCTGCCTGCGCCGATCTCAATCACGTGCCAACTATGTAAAATAAACTGAGTTCACGTCCGAATTCAAAATGAAATCCACAGGCTTCTCTGTTGTATATATACGAACACTGGCCCCTTACGTTGAGTAGCAGTCTACTCCGAAATCGAACTTCCGCTTATCCAGAAATCTCTAGAAACTACTCTGCCAACTTGCATCGTAAAGCAGACCTTGTCGGCCTAGCTATACAGGTCACTGTCCTCCAGCCAGCTCTGGTACATTACAATCAGCTTCCGTTGTTTACTTCAAAAAACTTCATACAAAAAAAAGTATCTCTCTGGAACTTTGATGTGATTTAGACATTACGTCAAAACATTCCATGGTGTGACCATCGCAAGCGATTTGTAGATGTAAATTATTTTCGACATATGAATCGCTGCCCTCTGAATTTCCGATTTGTTAGCCAACTTAAAGATGCGACCTATTCCGGATTTTTAAACATCCCGCTTCTTGTCCAAAGCTATCCAGAGCCCGAAATATTCCTGGAACGCCAATTATAATAGCAACACTCCAAAAGCCCCGCTACCTCCCGTCAGAGGCCTCCGCATCGTTTACACCTTCCTTCTAGTTCACGCCTCTTGTCGCTAGCTGTCGCTGCGTGGATTAACCATTTTATCTATTTTGAGACATGAGATGAAAACTTTTCCCTTTCACTCGCAGAGGCAAATTCAACCCTTATTTATTGATTCTTAGATAGGCGAAATCATCAATCTGTCTTCAACAAAGAAATGCTTTCATTATTCCTTCAACGAAGAAAGTGGCGCGCGCGTGGTGGAGTTCGGCGTTTTTTCCAAACTTGGCGTCTGGCTTTCAGTTACGGAGAAAACACATCTTGATCTAATAGAGAAGACGCTGCTCCTCGCCAGATGGCGTTGTACCCAATACATTCTATTTAATCGGGATCTATAACAAAAATCTCACTTGGAGTCATGATTTAACATGTTACAAGCCTAGACGAGATTGAGACGGCGTTCAAACAACTTAAGAATGGAAAGGCCCCCGGTGAGGATGGTATAACTTCGGAGCTCTTGAAAGCAGGGGGGAAACCTATACTTCGGGAGCTTCAAGGGTTATTAAGCAGCGTCCTTAACAGAGGGAGAACTCCAGAGGCGTGGAGCAGGAGTTTGGTAGTACTGTTCATTGGGGATAAAACCCTTTTAAAAAACTACCGACCTATTTCACTCTTGAGCCACGTCTATTAGTTGTTTTCGAGGGTCATCTCAAATCGTCTCGCAAGAAGACTTGACGAATTCCAGCCTCTTGAGCAGGCCGGGTTTCGCGGAGGATTTAGCACCATAGACCACATACACAGTGAAGCAGGTTAAACAGAAGTCTGAAGAGTATAACCAGCCCCTGTGTCTTGCTTTTGTGGACTATGAGAAGGCCTTTGACCTGGGCGGTTCTGGAGTCTTTGCAGCGCTGTCAAGTGGACTGGCGATACATCGAAGTGCTTAGATTTCTGTATGACGCGGCGTCATGAGTGCGACTATGAATGTCCAAGTACAAAATCAGCAGTCTAAACATATCCAACTGCGCAAGGGAGTGAGACAGGGGGTTGTTATATCCCCAAAACTGTTCACTAATGCCCTGGAGGATATGTTTAAGACGCTGGAAGGAAAAGGATGATATCGTCTTAATGGCGGAGCCGCTGCAAGACTTGCAAAGTATGCTGACCAACCTAGATGATGCTTCTTGACGGATCGGTCTAGGAATTAACATAGATCATGATCATCATGTTCAACGATCTTATTGACCCGGAACCGATTGCAGTTAATGGTGTGCCTCTTAAAGTTGTCCAACAATATGTTTACCTTGGGCAAATATTGCAATTGGGTAAGAACAACTTTGAGAAGGAAGCCAACAGAAGAATTCAGTTGGGTTGGGCAGCATTCGGTAAGCTTCGTCAGGTCTTCTCGTCGTCCATACCACAGTGCCTGAAGACAAAAGTCTTCAATCAGTGCGTCCTACCAGTCATGAGCTACGGTGCCGAAACGTGGACAGTCACGGTCAAACTAGTCCACAAATTTAAGGTCGCTCAGCGAGCTATGGAGAGAGCCTTGCTTGGAGTTTCTCTGAAGGACAAGATTCGTAATGAAGATATCCCACGGAGAACCAAGGTAACCGACATAGCTCAAAGGATAAGCAAACTGAAGTGGCAGTGGGCTGGTCACATTTCCCGAAGAGCCGATAATCGTTGGGGTAGACGAGTTCACCTTGTTTAGACAAACGTAGTCTAGGACGCCCTGTGGCCAGGTGGAGTGACGATCTGCGAAAAGCGGCTGGAAGAAAATGGATGAGGAGAGCTGAAGACCGAGCTCAATGGCAAACATCAGGAGAGGCCTACGTCCAGCAGTGGACAGATTTAGGCTGATGATGATGATGCATGCTTCAGAGGGAATGCTAAGCCATTGTTGATCCCGGTCAAGCCACATCAGAGGCTAAAATATTATACAACAATGATGGGCTATAATGTGCATTCCTACCCTATCTTGCAGTTATGGAGACAAATGACTTCAGAATGTGGTTGAACGCCCGCATGATTCGGAAGATATATGTAAATGAGCTTGGTAGTAGCGATTAACTAAGTCAAAGGACTGTCTTCAAGTCTGGTATAACAACAGTAGGTAACAAAAATAATAATTATCTTCTGTTTTTCCAATCTCTGTTGCATATAGTAGGTGCTTTGTAATTATGTTCCTTGACTATATACATGCTTTCTCGGTGCCCGGAATGGCATTCTGCAGGCTGATTCTCTAAGGAGTGAGGTTGAGTGAATGGTACTGATTCGGTTGGCACGAACTAGTCTTAACTACACTAAAATTAAGTTTAGTCCTGTTCCAAGCCGATAACAATGCACTAAACTAAATTTTAGTTTGACACACCTAAATTGATTTTAATTTGTCAGTTTAGTTTAGTGGTATTTTTATATTCTGTTGTACGTCAGTTTACGTATAAAGGTGCCTCCACACAACCCTCGTGCCGAAAACTCAGCAAGAAATGAAAACCATAAACAAAAAGCGTGGTCTGTGTCAGGGCGCACGGCCGCTTGTTTGTCGTGAAACGTTTACTCCACGTACAAATCGCGAGTTATACCGAATTAAAGATCACAATAACGTAAATTTTACTGATTATGAGCGGGACACCCGCGACTTTGCCCGCGTGGTCATTTCTCTGGATTAGAAGTAACCTATGTGGTATTTTAGGACCAAAAGTACCTATAAGGTATAAAATAACAAATTTCACTCATCCGTCAAATATGTTTTATCAATTGCTCGGCTTCTATTCACCGGATTGAAATACCAAGTACACCAAAACCTTTTAATTCTAAACCTAGTTTTTACGTGATGCGCGAACAGACAAAAAGACAGACATGATTTTGAAAAATGTTAAGTTCATTCGCTTATTTAAAATCCACTAGACTAGACCATTTTTTATTATCACCTTCTTTGTACAGACCTTTTCTTACTCACTGCTTTATTATGAAATCTTTATTACCTCCGAACTTGAAAAGAGAGGGGGGGGGGGTTATAAGTTTAGGGTGTGTGTGTGTGTGTGTGTGTGTGTGTGTGTGTGTGGTGTGTATGTATGTATGTATGTATGTATGTATGTATGTATGTATGTATGTATGTATCCATGTGGCTGTCTGTGGCATCGTAGCTCGCAAACGAATGGACCTATTTTGATGCGGATTTCTGTTTGAAAGTTTATGTGATCGAGATACGCATGCGTGACCGTTAAAGTAAACATGTATTCATGTATGTCACACTTCGAAGATTAAAATAGAACTTTTCAACAGCCCTTATGCGCATGCGTGACCGTTGAAACATAACCAGATTTCCGTTTCATAAGTGTACTAGTTTCTTTGAAAAACCGTATGGCTGTGTTAGGGTGCATGGCCGTTTGCTTGTCGTGAAACGTTATCACCACGTACAATTTGATCCGGTCCTGAAAACCTCTCGTTTGCTCTGTGCTGGAGTTCAAAATGTGTATAATCTTTATTTTAGTACTGACTTTCCGGGTGCTGCAGCCACTTTTGTATTAGACCCCATTTTTTTAAAATTTGTTAGCCTTTTTGCAAACTTTTTCATATTGAATCGTTTTTTTTCTCAACGAGATCTTTACCAAAACACCGGAATCAATATGCTTACTAAATTTCGAGTTATACCGAATTAAAAATCACAAAAACAATTTCGCTGCCACCCAGAAAAATTACACCTACATTCGATCTCTGGGGCTTATTTAGTTACACAGTTATAAAGGCGAGACGATAGCTATATCGTACCAAAAAAAAAAAAAAAAAAAAAAAAAGGGCTACCTTTTCGTGATTGTCCACTTTTAAAACCTGGTACCCCTATGTTTCTTCTAATTCTTCTTTTTATAGAGTGGCTTTTTATACCCCTATGTTTCGGAGTGATTTTATTGACGTTTCAATTCAAAACTCCCACTCTGTTCAAACATTCGATCGCGCATGCGCATAGCGGCTTATGAAAAATTATTTAAAAACGTTTCACTAACACAGATAATAAACAACAATTTATGATTACATTTGTTCATTATTTAAATGTAACACTAGCAATTAAATTTAGTCGTTGTCAAAATCAAATTAGTCCTGTCACAATAATGTCCTAGTTTAGTGGAAATCAACAACTGATAAAATTTTAGGAATCACTAAAATAAAATAAATTTAGCTTTAGCTTAGTTTAGTGAGTTGCTCAACAGAATTGGCATCATTGCCACCGAGCCACCCAGTGCGGGTGCGCTTGAAGGTCGTGAAGGTTTTGGAATTCACTAAACAGTTAACGCGCACCCGTCAAGCACCCGCAATCAACACTAATACCGGGAAACCGGTAACTATGCGGCAGAATTAAGCTAAACCTAGCCTACTAATACTTCTAGCAGAATTAGGACTTTTCAAATGTTGCCATGTTTTATGTTCGGTGATTATCTGTGGGTGGCGCGCCAGCCAACCAATGGCGGCAATCTCCCTCTAAATCGAACCAATCATAGTCTGAATTAATTTTCCCTAATGTTTTTAAATCTAAAATGTATTTTCCCTACGAAATTAACTTTCACACATTGCGATGCGATGGCATATTATTATATGCCATCGCATCGCAATGTGATTAGAGATCCTACTGTAAATAACCTTTTTGTAGATTGAAGGTCTCTGAAAGAAAAACTAAACATTGATATTTTGTCCTTAGCGATAGGTAGAGTAGGAACCAATCTTTATGGCGGCTGAGAAGGTATGCGCAAGGCGCTGCGCAAGGCGCTGCGCAATAGCTAATTTTAGGTGTAAGCGGGCTTTGGAGAGGTTAGAGGCCGGGGCACACCCGCTAGCCCACCGCATCCCGCGCGCGCCCCCCGCATTTGTGCTTGTATGCACGCTACATCCGTACGCTGCACACATACATGCGATTCTGTTCAAGTACAGTCTAGTTAGTTATTTTAAAGTTGTTTGTTACCAACCAATACAATCCACCAACACGTAATCGTACTGCAGATCAGCATATATTCCCATATTAATATTATTGTGTTGACGTACCTATGTTAAGTGTTAACATAATTTCATGATTGGTTAAACAATAATGAATAGGTTAAAGCGTTAAGTGTCGACGCTAATTTAGCTACTAGAAACATAGCTATAGGTATAACATTTTTTTATCATTTCATTATTTGTATGTACTTAACACATATATTTTTTCAATAAAATTTACATGTAGTCAATTTTTAAAAATATAGTAAGTATTGTTTATGTAGTTCATTAAATATGTATGTAGGTATATTCATTTTTATTTTGCATGACTTAGTGTCTTGTCTTTCACCACCTTCCTTTTTACTTCGTAATTTCTGTCCATACAAAGGTTGTCTGGAAGAGATCGCTTTTAGCGCTTTTACCCGTTTTGCCTATTTTAAAATTAAATTATTGTTTATTTGTTCCATAATTCTGGTGTAATAAAGTGTTTCTTATTATTAGCATGTTCTACAAGTAGTAAAAAAATACTAATAATTGCGAACCTTACTGTACCAGCGCGAAGTCACACTCGCAGCGTGCTTCACAGCCGCCATAAAGATTGGTTCCTACTATATGTAGGTAGTTACCTACCTACTAAAATACCATGTTTCTAAATGTACCTAGGTATAGTGAAGTGACTATAGTCACTATACTGAGTTACGAAGCACTGTACAGCCGCCCCTCGCGCTCATCTAAAAAAAAGTAACGAATTATCTGCGATTGTCACGAATTCCATTTGCCTATTGTAAATAATAACTGAACCTCAAAAACGTTTAAATAAAAATTTGCTATAAAACTGAAATTTAAATTTCCTACCTTATAGGTAGGTTCAGAAATGTAAAATCGGTAAAAATCGGGAGAATTTCTTTGTATTCTTAAACTAACAAATTGTGTTTTTTTTTATTTCGGTTGCTTTAGAGTTAGTTCTTTCTTTCCTATTTTTAATGCTACTTGGCTGACTATTGAGACTTTTTCGCTGCAATAAAACTAAGTGTCCACATAGGAAAGTAAAGTGTGGCTCCCCGAGGTGAAAGTAGGCTCACTGCAATCAAACTCAATGTCTATGTAGAAAATTAAAGTGAGGCTACCCGAGGTGAAAGTAGGCTTGCTGCAATAAAACTAAGTGTCCACGTAGAAAAGTAAAGTGTGGCTCCCCGAGGTGAAAGTAGGATCACTGCAATAAAACAAGTGTCCACGTAGAAAAGTAAAGTGTGGCTCCCCGAGGTGAAAGTAGGCTCACTGCATTAAAACTAAGTGTCCACGTAGAAAAGTAAAGTGTGGCTCCCCGAGGTGAAAGTAGGCTCACTGCAATAAAACAAGTGTCCACGTAGAAAAGTAAAGTGTGGGTCCCCGAGGTGAAAGTAGGCTCACTGCAATAAAACAAGTGTCCACGTAGAAAAGCCGTTTATTCTTTTGTTATCACACAAAAACAACAGTTATTCAGTTCACTTAGTTGATACTTATCATTATTTAGTTTTGCGATAGAACAAAAGAGCGGATGCGAGCGGTGATGGCGGAGTATGGAGTATAGTGTTGTGTGGGGTGGACTGTCATTATTAGTGGTGGGGCATTAGTGCGCTCCGTCGCTCGCTAGTGATGTACACAACATAAAATGCACATTACTAACTCATAAATGTACATAGATTGTAAAATATAACAAAAATGGATAACAAACACGCATGAGGACTGCGAGGGGCATTAACACTGTGCGCCACAGACAAGTGCTCTCCGCCAACGACGGCATTAGACATGAAAACCTCCGCTCCAAGAGACATCACCGCGGTGTAGTTTAGGGCGACGCACCGCAGCCATCCTCAGAGTTCAGCAGCAGCGGAACACCTCCCCCTAAGAACAGCCACTATTGAAGCAGGAACTGAGCTCAGGGTTGGTTGGGATCCTTCTTGTATAGCAGTATCCATCTCCGTCTTGCTGCTGGACTGGAAGGGACTTTTGTCAATTCAGCTTCACTTTCTGCACAAACATGGGCAAGTTCTTCGATCAAGAGGTGACTGCAATGAGATATTACAAGTATTATTAATGACATGATGATTTGCTTTCTAACTGCTGCGGTCCAGACCGATCGATTTCACAAGTTCTTCCACGGAAGGATATTTTAGGGGTAATTTCCATTTTATGTGGAACCATGAAAAGAAAAAATATTTGACTATTATCAAAGTTACTAAGTACTCATATTACTACCAACGCATGTCTGCAGCCGTGAAGCTGACATTTACTCATATCACTACCAACGCATGTCTGCAGCCGTGAAGCTGACATTTACTCATATCACTACCAACGCAAGTCTGCCGCCGTGAAGCTGATATTTACTCATATCACTACCAACGCATGTCTGCCGCCGTGAAGCTGACATTTACTCATATCACTACCAACGCATGTCTGCCGCCGTGAAGCTGACATTTACTCATATCACTACCAACGCAAGTCTGCCGCCGTGAAGCTGACATTTACTCATATCACTACCAACGCATGTCTGCCGCCGTGAAGCTGACATTTACTCATATCACTACCAACGCATGTCTGCATCCGTGAAGCTGACATTTACTCATATCACTACCAACGCATGTCTGCCGAAGTGAAGCTGACATTTACTCATATCACTACCAACGCACGTCTGCAGCCGTGAAGCTGATATTTACTCATATCACTACCAACGCATGTCTGCAGCCGTGAAGCTGACATTTACTCATATCACTACCAACGCATGTCTGCCGCCGTGAAGCTGACATTTACTCATATCACTATCAACGCACGTCTGCAGCCGTGAAGCTGACATTTACTCATATCACTACCAACGCACGTCTGCAGCCGTGAAGCTGACATTTACTCATATCACTACCAACGCATGTCTGCAGCCGTGAAGCTGACATTTACTCATATCACTACCAACGCATGTCTGCAGCCGTGAAGCTGACATTTTTGCTTTTCTGGAAGAATTCAGAGGAACAGGCTTCCACAAAATGTAAGAAGTCACTTTCGTCTCCTTCTCGGAACTATTTGTTTCAATTACATTATTATAAGTGTACAATTCTACAGAATAATTATTACAATTAAGGTACGACCGAGATCTCGGCCTCGGTTTCGGCGGCGAGATTCTCGGAAAAAAACAGCTGAGTTTCTCGGTCTTGTTTTCGGCTAAAAAGCACCGAGAATGTCGGCTATGCCGAGACGATGAGACGATGAGCTCCAGTCCAAAACGAACTGTTTGTTTTGTTTTCAAACTGCTAATTTAACGTAATCAGTTGACTTTGATGCTTAGTTATCTTTATGGGTTAATGAAAATCAAAGAAATATGTGTATTTTTTTCAATTCTCGGTTTGGGTCCCGGCAAAATTATAATTGAGATAAACTTCAAAATTGATATAGAGTGCAAAAAGGATATTTTTTTTAATTTTTGTCTGTGTGTCTGTCTCTTTGAACACGCATCACGCTGAAACTACCGAACGGATTTTGATGCAACTTGGCACAATCATAGCTTATGTTATGGATTAACATTTAGAATACTTTTTATCCCGAAAAAAACATGAGTTCCCGCAGGATAGGGGTTGAAAGTTATTTAAAAGAACACATATTACGCTGAAACTACTGGACGGAGTTTGATGTAACTTGGCACAGTCAAAGTAAATATTATGTTTTAAAATTATTGATTCTTTTTATCCCCAAAAAATATAGGGTTCCTGCGGGGTTTTCAAAGTTATGGCAATTTAAATGTAATATAAATAAAACATTAAAAGGAACATTAAAACATTATAATTTCGACCCTCTCACCACTATACTGTCTGGTTTAGCGGGACCATTTCTGCCTGCCAGCCCAGACGTGCGTGGATCGAAATCACGCACTTGAAATGTTTTGTTCCATAGTTTTATGCATTTACACACATACATATTTTTACATATTTTATGCGTTATTTTTACAATTTCTTTGATTTTTTTAAATTGTTTTTTTTTCCTGAAGTAAACCGTCAAATCGTTACAACAAAATAGGTCACAATACTTCCAATTCAGATAATTTAGAAAAAACTCAAAAACACAAAAGAATTCAATTTACCTTGTTGTTGTACCGATAAAAGGGGGTGAGGATCGTAGCTTCCAAACGAATGGTCCGATTTAGATGCGTGTTTTTTAGTTTTTTATATTTGAAAACTGAGGTAAACGAGATGGTTCTTAGCTATAATGGGAGGGAGGAGGGGGATGGGGATGGGGGTTAGGATTGTTGATCTCAAACAAATGGACCGATTTTGATGCGGTTTTTTATTTTTCAAAGCTGAGGTAAACAGGATTTGTCTTAGCTATAATAGGGGGGGAGAGGGGGGGGATATGGTGAAGTTCGTATGTCCCAAATGAATGGACCAAATTTGATGCAGTTTTTTATGTTTTAAAACGGATGTGATCGAGGATGATTCATCATGTTTCTTTGCTATATGGGAGGGGGGGAGGAGTTGAATAAAGGGGGGGTGAGGATCGTATCTTTCAAACCGAATGGACCAATTTAAATGCGGGTTTTTGTTTCAAAGCTGAGGTAAACAAGATGGTTCTTAGCTATAATGGGGCTTTATACTCGCTACGCTTTGCTCGCGTCTTCGTCTTCTAACCTATCACGACCATGTCGGATCGCCACTGAAGGTTGTTAACGCAGGTAGGTAGGTACCTATATTGGTACTTTTGGTACTGGAATAACTCAAAGGATCATTATATCCCAGAAAAACTACCACGCGAGCAACGCTGCGGGCACAGCTATAGGCAATAATAACGTAATTTTAAAAAATTGGACTGAGCTACTGCACAAGAATAAAACATTTTTAAAACTCGTGTCTGTCTGTTTGTTTGTCTGTATGTTTGTTCGCGCATCACGTAAAAACTATTAGTCCGATTGCGATGCAGTTTTCAGTGTTGGATAGCTTAGGGTTTGACCAAGACCTGAGGTACTTGGTATCGTAATCCAATGATTAGATTCCAAGCAATCGATAAAAAATATTTTAACGGTGGAAGGAATTTTGATCAAATGTTTATTTTAGGTCTTGGAATTGTACATAGAGTACTTTTAACCTAGAGATATGACCACGCGAGCGAAGCCGCGGGCACAGCTAGTATTTAAACATTTTTCTAATAAGCAAATAAATCTTACTAAAACAATTAAGATATAGTAATAACAAATAGTAATTATATTAGAGTAATGAGAGAAAACACATATAAGTATATAATTTTGGAATCGAATATTGAAGGTGTGGTGACGACTTGCGAAAGACGGCTGGCAGAGACTGGAAGAGGAGTGGGGAGTGCGAAAATGTAACCTTGGAGCCTGGCCTTAAAACTACTGCCTACTTAAAATAAGCTACTGAACAAGAATATAACATTTTTAAACTTCGTTTTTGCCTGTTTATCTGTATGTTTGTCCGCGTATCACATAAAAGTTACCGATTTCGATGCGGCTTCCACTGTTGGTTAGCTTAGGGTTTGACTTAAAAACTGGTGTACCTACCTAGTATCTGAATCCGATGAGTAGAAACCGAGCAAACAATAAAAACTTTATGACGGCTGAAGGAATTTTGATCAAATGTTTTGATATTGTTATTTTATGTCTTGGAATAGTACATATGGCTACTTTTAACCTAGAGAAATAACCACGCGTGCGAAGTCGCGGGTACAGAAAATAAATTTGGAAGTCATATATTGGGACGCACCCCGGCTTCGCACGGTTAGCACTCACCGCGCAAGCACACCACTTTTATAACTTTTAGCATTATTATACCCGTCGTAACTTTTTAAAAAAAAACGCCAGTGAGCGTAATTCAAAATCTTTGGTAGCAACGCTCGTGGTGCTTTTTGACAGACTTGTTATTTCGTTTCCATGGCAACACGTCATTCCGTTCCATGCAGCGAGTAATCAGCATTTATATAGGCAATTTTTTTATATCTTAGATTACTACATTATTGTAATTTTCATAGAGATCTCTATTTTTTGAAAAATAAATTATGGCCCATGTTACTCGCTGATAATGGTAGCGATTTTTACATCGCCTAAACTAAACTTAATTTTTTCAAATGTAATTTAATCCATGTTAACTTCGTAACAAGGTATTTTTTTCCCCTGGCATCTAATCCTCACTCACTAAACTATCACTAAAGCCTGTCAGCGTAAAATCAACTTTGTTTCCACGTGGCGAGAGTCCCGATTTGTTCAAACGCTGTCTCAGAACGTCTCCGAATTTATCCAAGCGCTGTTACACAGCGTGCTAAAAACCTGTTTTAATTACGTTATTTTAAGCGGTGCAGCTTAAATTGACGTAAGTTTAGAATAGATGCCAGGGGCAAAAAGACATTGTTACAAAGTCGACAAGGTTTAAATTACATTTGAAGAAATTTAGTCTAGTTTAAAGAGTAAAATGACCAAATTGCTGCCAATGTAGCTTACTATAAGTAAAATAATTTTTAGAATTAGTTCAATATTGTTTGATTTTATATATTACAAACAAACTTAAAAAAACATTTTTTTCATTTTTATAATAGGTATTATTGTAGATGTAGATAGGTATGTAATAATTGACGCTACAAAGGAGAAAAAAGGGACATAAGTGGTGTAGGTTTTATAGTAACGTCTTTCTCAGCAGAAAGAATTCATTGAGAAATGAGAGAGAATTGCCACATATTGGTCATACAACTGCCGTTTTAATAAACGATATAGATGCATTTTATAATTAGGTACAAACATTATTGCCCATACTGAAAAGAATGTTGGTATCATTCAAGTCCAGTGGGACATTCGAGTATAGTGAATTTGGCCACTTCCCTTTCTCCCCACTGCAAAATATATCAAGGATTGCGTAGTGGGGAGAACAGGATATTACCTTTCACCCCACTGTCAAATAAAACATTCCATACTGATAGAGGTACAATGGTGTCTCCCCATGCTATCGTCTATTCCTCCAAGGTCAGATAAAGCGTGGCCGCAACTATGATGGTTCGGCGTTCGGGACGTGTGGAAGTGAACAAATTATAAATTGTGATATGAGGGTTAGACGATAGCATGGAGCCACCATTATATAGTCCATAATTTCGATCATCTCTGGGATACTTCCCTTTTCATGACTGAACGGCAGCAGCTTATGTGTAACAGTAAAGTTACATCATATGCGACTACTGTAAGTTTAACAGTAAAGTTACATCATATGCGACTACTGTAAGTGTAACAGTAAAGTTACATCATATGCGACTACTGTAAGTGTAACAGTAAAGTTACATCATATGCGACTACTGTAAGTGTAACAGTAAAGTTACATCATATGCGACTACTGTAAGTGTAACAGTAAAGTTACATCATATGCGACTACTGTAAGTGTAACAGTAAAGTTACATCATATGCGACTACTGAAAGTGTAACAGTAAAGTTACATCATATGCGACTACTGAAAGTGTAACAGTAAAGTTACATCATATGCGACTACTGTAAGTGTAACAGTAAAGTTACATCATATGCGACTACTGTAAGTGTAACAGTAAAGTTACATCATATGCGACTACTGTAAGTGTAATAGTAAAGTTACATCATATGCGACTACTGTAAGTGTAACAGTAAAGTTACATCATATGCGACTACTGAAAGTGTAACAATAAAGTTACATCATATGCGACTACTGTAAGTGTAACAGTAAAGTTATATCATATGCCACTAATGTAAGTGTAACAGTAAAGTTACATCATATGCGACTACTGTAAGTGTAACAGTAAAGTTACATCATATGCGACTACTGTAAGTGTAACAGTAAAGTTACATCATATGCGACTACTGAAAGTGTAACAGTAAAGTTACATCATATGCGACTACTGTAAGTGTAACAGTAAAGTTACATCATATGCGAATACTGTAAGTTTAACAGTAAAGTTACATCATATGCGACTACTGTAAGTGTAACAGTAAAGTTACATCATATGCGACTACTGTAAGACACGTTCGTTTCTTTTTTACACATTTCTATGATTGCTTTGGCGGACCTGGAAAAGCTGACCATCTGCGCAAACTTAGAGAAAAAGCAACCACGAGGTAGATCCTCGATGCGATGGCACGATTAGCACTGCAATATACAAAAATAAAATTGTGATGGAAGACTTTGTAGGGACACAGACAGTGCCACATTATGTTACATCAGTAATTAGTAGTCGCCCGCCCCTCAGGTAGTTCAGTTGTTTCCTAGTCCTAAAAATAGAAGTCAAGTTAAAAGTTATTTCCTTTGCTACTACCGCCACCTCCGATAGTTAGTTTGCACAACTTCAATAGTCAAATAGGCGAGATCATCAACAACGAAGAAAAAAATAGGGTTCAGTAGTTTAGAGAAAATAAACGATAATGGAAAGCGATTAATAACTTTGCAACTGAAAAACAATCCCATCATCGAAAACAGCCGCTGTAAGAAGACGCCGAGCAGGAAGTAGACTCGGAGATCCCCAGGTGGGAAACACATAATGAGACTGACTTCATACTTACCAACAAGCTAGAGTTGTACAAGATATTGATGCAGTAAACACATTACAGTTCAGTACAGATCCGATGCCGAGCAGGAAGTAGACTCGGAGATCCCCAGGTGGGAAACACATAATGAGACTGACTTCATACTTACCAACACGCTAGAGTTGTACAAGATATTGATGTAGTAATCACATTACAGTTCAGTACAGATCCGATGCCGAGCAGGAAGTAGACTCGGAGATCCCCAGGTGGGAAACACATAATGAGACTGACTTCATACTTACCAACAAGCTAGAGTTGTACAAGATATTGATGCAGTAATCACATTACAGTTCAGTACAGATCCGATGCCGAGCAGGAAGTAGACTCGGAGATCCCCAGGTGGGAAACACATAATGAGACTGACTTCATACTTACTAACAAGCTAGAGTTGTATAAGATATTGATGCAGTAAACACATTACAGTTCAGTACAGATCTCCAAAGATATCATGTTGACAACATTGGTGAAGAAGCTACTAGAAAAAGGGAAAACTTACTCGCAAATAGAAATAAAACAAAAAATTAAATTAAATAACAGAAGACAGTGAACGTACAAATAGGAATATTAAATTAAATAACAGAAGTCAGTAAACGTACAAATAGGAATATTAAATTAAATAACAGAAGTCAGTGAACGTACAAATAGGAATATTAAATTAAATAACAGAAGACAGTGAACGTACAAATAGGAATATTAAATTAAATAACAGAAGTCAGTAAACGTACAAATAGGAATATTAAATTAAATAACAGAAGTCAGTGAACGTACAAATAGGAATATTAAATTAAATAACAGAAGTCAGTGAACGTACAAATAGGAATATCAAATTAAATAACAGAAGTCAGTGAACGTACAGATAGGAATATCAAATTAAATAACAGAAGTCAGTGAACGTACAAATAGGAATATTAAATTAAATAACAGAAGTCAGTGAACGTACAAATAGGAATATTAAATTAAATAACAGAAGTCAGTAAACGTACAAATAGGAATATTAAATTAAATAACAGAAGACAGTGAACGTACAAATAGGAATATTAAATTAAATAACAGAAGTCAGTGAACGTACAAATAGGAATATTAAATTAAATAACAGAAGTCAGTGAACGTACAAATAGGAATATTAAATTAAATAACAGAAGACAGTGAACGTACAAATAGGAATATTCAGGAAAAAAACTAGAACAATAATATAAATAAAAACAAATAAAAAAATGCAGTAGCCATGTTATTGTGTTTCGCGCATGGAGCCCTTTCATTTGATACTCATATAAAAGCTTTTAAAAAGAAAATTAAATAACAGAAGTCAATAGAAGGATAAACGAAAGTATAAGAAAATTCAGGAAAGAATGGAATGTCAAAACGAAACTAAATAATCTTCGTTATATATTCGGTGGACTCGATAAAAATATCACAGCTACATACCGTTTACCGTAAGATGTTCCCTGCTATAGATGGTGATCTTACAGAGACAGGTCTGTAAAGAGAATGTTGCTTCACTATTGTAATTCACAGTGTATTGTGCAATCTAAAATCCAACGATACCGGGTTCAAAACCTAGGTTCCGCACCAATTACTTTTCTGATTTATGTGCGGTTTTCCATCGCTCCGTGCTTCGGAGGGCACGTTAAGCTGTCGGTCCCGGCTGTTATTGATTAATAGCAGTCGTTAAGATGTCAGAGGCCCTCGGGCGGCTTGACAAACTCTGACATCAGAGGCCAGCACTACTTCATACGACAAACAAACAAACATTGTAAAGAAAAAACAGTGTCCATGAAATATTGTTTTCTTTTTGTCTATTGTATTATGGAACTTCATAGGCGTGCTCATGTCGTCCTATCCGTGGAATATGGCCACAGTGGCCGTTAGGTCTTTATGTTTTTATTGCATTTTTGGGATCTTATAATGCATATGCATCTACTGACAAAGGCAAAAAAATAATTGACCTTATTTTGATTAAAAACATATATATTTATGTTTTACGCAAACAGCCACGTAACAATATTCTCCGACGAATACCGCCACGAACGCCAGTGCAACCGAATTTTTCCGTTGAAAACGGCCACTGTCGCCTCAGCGACTATGTTCCACGTAAAGATCTGTGTGACTCCCCGTCAGAGAAAGAGGTCATAAGCGCATCGCTGCCTTTACTCGGCGGAAATGCTAGGCGTCGGGCATTGGTCGTGGTCCACCTGCTCAGTTTACCTGGGTGGACCACGGGCACTTTTCAAGGCGAAACAATTAAACCAATGAAGAGACTTCGTGAACGTGAGAAAACAGGTCATTTTTAAACAACACTAGCTAAGTAGTACTTATTTTAATATAAATTCAGGTCTGACGGCAGAATTAGGTACCTGCTTAGGTATATTCACACACTGAATAACATCAGACTTCATAATGTACAATGAAATAAAACTCCTAGGTACCAACCTACTCCAGGGACTTTAATCTACGTAGGTATCTAACCTGCTTGTTAATAAAACACCTAGGTACCTTCCTAATCTAGGGACTTTAATCTACGTAGGTATCTAACCTGCTTGATAATAAAACTCCTAGGTACCAACCTAACCCAGGGACTTTAATCTACGTAGGTATCTAACCTGCTTGATAATAAAACTCCTAGGTACCAACCTACTCCAGGGACTTTAATCTACGTAGGTATCTAACCTGCTTGATAATAAAACTCCTAGGTACCAACCTAACCCAGGGACTTTAATCTACGTAGGTATCTAACCTGCTTGTTAATAAAACACCTAGGTACCTTCCTAATCTAGGGACTTTATGGACGTTTTAAGCAAGGTCTTATCATAATTTTTGAATAATAGTACCACCATATACTCCTGCGCCATGCCTCGAGTGTTCTGCACAGTTGACAACGAAGTTAAAGAAGACCTGAAACTCCTTGAGAATAGGTTTACCTTTAATAGCTCCGATGTAACTCCATCTTCACCGGAGGCTTTCCTATTTTATAATCACAGGGCCATATCCATCTCTTCTAAGCTGGTCTGGTAGCTCATCAGTCTATAGGCGAGTCAACGTGGCTCTTGAATCCTCACAGTCTCTGGCCGAGGAGAATGCGAAGCGAAAGGTGAGTGATGACCACGAATAGAGTGATGTGTTAGCCGTTGATGTTAACACCATATCCATTCCAGTTCAGAAGCTTGAATATATCTTCCAGTGCAGAGGTGAACAGTTTCGGACAAATAACGTCTCCTTTTCTCACCCTTTTTTGCAACTGGATAGAATTCGTGCTCAGATCCTGAAAACGGATACTCACTGACACTGCCCAGGTCTCGACTGAATCAAAGGCTTTTTTGTAGTCCACAAACACTAGTCATAGTGGCCGATTATACTTTTCAGCCACTTTTTGGCTCTTCTGTATAATCTGCCGGAGCGTAGGATGTGGTCTACGGTTCTAAAGTCTTTCCGGAATCCAGCTTGTTCGGGAGGCTGTTAGTCGTCAAACATACGAGCGAGACTGTAATTACTTTCGAAAACAGCTTATAGACGTGCAGCGAAATGGGCCTATAGGAATTATAATTCAAGAGGGTGTTATCACCATTCTTACAGAACAACACCACTACGCTCATGTGCCACGCCTCTAGCGTTACTACGCTCGAGGTTGACGGAGTTAAACAGCCTCTGAAGGACTTTAAGTACCGGTGTTCCACCCGCTTCCAGTAGCTCTGTCGCTATTCCGTCCTCCCCTGGTGCTTTTAAGCTGTTTGAGAGCCATTCTGATGTCGTATAGGCTAGTCCGGGATATCTTCGGTATAATGTCGGGTCAAACGGGCTCTTGCATCGCTAGTCGTGCTAAGAGGACTACGCGATGAGGTGTATAATTGCCCATAGAACTTCTCGAGCTCACTCAAAATCTCTAGTTTCGACGAGACGATGTGTAAGCATGCTTTTAATTAACTAACTTAACTATTATATAACATAGTATATATTTAATATTTATTATTTATATTATTAATATAAAATATAAATTATAATTAAAGTAAATTTAAGTTAAAATAATAACTTACATTTCATGTACTTACTTTGTTAACGTAGTACCTATAGTTTTTGTAATATGCTCGAAGGTAATACAGAAACCTACAACACAAGCTCAGCTTAGTGTAGGTTCTGTGTACACTAAAATGTGAATCTTAAACTTATATGTACTTTTTATTGTGAATCATTAAGTGTTTATCATGAAATAAATAAATTTGAATTTGAATTTGATGCTGCCACTGTCCGTCTTCAGCTTCGCAAACAGGCTTTGCCCAATAGACAGATCTCTTGCAAACATTTTGGAGCCCTTGTTCCGTTCTATTGCGTTCCTAATACAATTAGTATTATAGGAAAGCAAATCATGTCGAATAGACTTGGAGATCTGTTTATTAAGCAAGCTGTAACTCGAAATATCCAATGAAAACTGCAGCCTCATCTCGCCTCGTTCTGCCATATGTTTTAGTGTATGCTCAGAGAGTTTCTGTTCTATTTTTACGATAGGTTTTAAAGAACTCCGACCCGATCGCGTGAACAATTTACACCAGCCCGTTGTTTAGTTCGTCCACTGTATCGCATTGGGTAAGGATTTGGACGCGATTTTGGAACTCCAACTGAAAACTCTTGGGGTTTTGGATTTGGGCAGGACTTGGGCGAAGACTAGATCTCATCAAACGAGACCTTTCCAGCTTTACGTTGATATTCAATTAGTCTCTTACCATGCGGTGATCACTGCCGGTCTTAACCCTGTTGATTACAGAGACATCATTGAATATATGCCTATTGGTCGTCAAAATGAAATCTAACACGTGCTCATGACCGCCGGGGTGCAGCCATGTCCATTTCCTGGACGGACACTTCTTGATTCATCATAAAGAGTCCCTCCTTCTCCATGAAGACGGCCAATCACTGACCCCTTTGGTTCCGCTGTCCAAATCCAAACTGCCCCACTCTCAGTTCATCGCCTTTCCTCATACCCAGCCGTGCGTTGAAGTCCCCAATCACCCCTGTGAAGTGTGTTTTCGGGGCATGGTTGGCATTGGAAATGTCGTCGTACATAGCCTCCACTTCATCGTTCGGATGTTTCGAGTGTGGGCCGTACACTTGTAAGACCTTCAACGAATACAGTTCAGTTATTCTGAGTATAAGGTAGCAGGGTGGCAACCCTGCTCGAAACGCTTTCAATCTTCACAATGTTGTTGACGAGGGACTTGTGGACGAAAAACCCGATACTGTGTTGATACTGCTGGTCGCCCACCCGGTAATAGAGTTAGTTGCTGGAATTGAGGGTTATCGTATCCTCTCCCTCTCCTCGGACTTCTGATAACTGTATAATATCCCAGTGCAACTCACTTACTACTTCTTCCAGCTCTATCAACTTCTCATCGGTCCTCAAGGTGCGTGCGTTATAAGTTGCCCGGTCCAGAGATCGTGGGGGTTGGTAGCTGGGTCTCTGCCGGGGATTCTCAGCACCCCCTGCTCAACCGTCACCACGGCTGCTACCGGTGCCTGGAATAACGGAGCCGGGACTAGGGGCCGTCTTTGCGGTGTGTTTATCATATATTTGGGGGGGTAGTCACAGTCACCACGCTTGGCAGGTGGATTGGTGACCTCAGTGTTACAATTATGTACTTGGAGGACGCTGCTGCCCATCTTCCGGTGTGTATTCCCTTAGTCGCCTCTTACGACATCCACGGGAGGACTGGGAGGGGTCATCTAAGCCGAGACCACCACGGCACATAAAACTTATAGAAATATAATATAACATTGTAATATACTTCCGGCTCATATCATATTTTTATAAATGTTCACTTGAGCCATATAGAAAAAAAAAACTCCGAAATACTTAATAGTCAATCTTAAGTAATTATTTTATTGAATTTGAATATTGTATAGTTTATCTGATATATTTTAATCATATTGTATTTTAATATCAATTTATAAGGTACGATGACACGAATAATGATTCAATATTAATTACATCATTGCTCATGTATAACCGCGTTTGCTATACGTATGTAGTTTTAATTAAAAATTATCTTTTAATAAATGTTTTACTTTCTTCGCTGAAAATTAATGCTGACTTTTTCCTTTGATAATAAATCATACGTTTTAACCATTTCTAAACCTAACTTATAAAATATCTGTGTGTCTGTTAGGAGTAGTTGCTTAATAAAATAAAATTGTTCATGTTGTTTCCTGATAACAACTATCTTATTGTGATCTATTTTGTGTAACATGGCCATATAGACATTTCCTATGTACAATGGTAACATGCAAGTGTAACATGTCATTTTTTTTATTTGTCATTACCAATAAAGTAAAGTAATATGTAGAGTTGATTGGTTTTTTTCATTGCATGTTACCCTTACATTTTTCTACCTATAAAATAGCGGTTAAACCTTCAGCTATTTGTTGTATATTATAAACAATATGTACAATCCTAATTTTAACTTTAATATCCCTATTAAAATAAAATACAATGATAATTATTTGTTTATCAGTATACTTACTGAAACCAAATCAACAGTATATAAATCAGTCCGTTCATAGAAGAAAAAAATGTTTTTTTCTTTAATTTTGTGTACGGAAATATTCCGTTTAACTTAACACTTTGCTCGTAAAAAGCCACCACCTTGCTATTTCCGTCGAAAAAAGTCCTAACTGCTTTTAAATTTACGCGTGCTAGTCATTTTCCGTAGAATAAAGCCCTTATGGCGATTAAGTTCATGTAAATGCGGTTAAATTTCGCGGAATACAGTCTTAAGGGACAAAATATATGTAAAAACTGATGATATTTAATAAAAAATATATCACTGTATGCTCGTTACATCACCTAATCGTTAGGGATACCATAAAACATACATTCTCTAAGAAATTTAAGAGAAAATTAGAAAAAACCTCCCCCTGAAAACCTGTGGTTTTGCAATAGTGGCTCTTTTCGACGGATACGGCGATGTCAGGAGTGACTTCTTAGTTCGCTTTGGTATGGTATGTAATTGATATATTCCCAGAACTGGTAATGTTACAAGCTGATGATGACTTAACATTATTTAGTAATTGAAGAACTACAATAAACACTAAATAATTTGATAAACCATACCTGTATTTGTGTCATCACGATGTTTTGTTACTAGGATGGTTGTTCGTTGTTCAAATATGTTTTCTCCTAATATGCCGTTTTAGACTACCTGCATGTCCAAATTTATAATCACACATAGTACATACATATGTTTTTTCTCCAGTGTGTATATATATATGCCTTTTTAAATTTTCTGCTTGTGCACATTTATAATCACACATAATGCAAGCATATGGTTTCTCTCCAGTGTGTGTATATTTATGCCTTTTTAAATGTTCTGGTCGTCCACATTTATAATCACACATAGTGCATTCATATGGTTTCGCTCCAGTGTGTATTTTTTCATGTTTTTTTAAATATCCTGCTTGTCTACATTTATAATCACACATAGTGCATGCATGTGGTTTGTCTCCAGTGTGTATCATTTTGTGTTTTTTTAAAACACCAGCACGTGTACATTTAAAGTCACACATCTTGCATTCATATTGTTTATCTCCTGTGTGTATCATTTTGTGACATTTTAAATTACCAGCACTTGTACATTTATAGTCACACATGTTGCATTCATATGGTTTCTCTCCTGTGTGTGTCATTTTGTGTTTTTTTAAATCACCAGAGCGTGCACATTTATAGTCACACATGTCGCATTCATATGGTTTCTCTCCTGTGTGTATAATTTTGTGTTTTTTTAAAGTATCAGCTCTTGCACATTTATAGCCACACATGTTGCATTCATAAGGTTTCTCTCCAGTGTGTATCATTATGTGTTGTTTTAAAGAACCAGCATGTGTACATTTAAAGTCACACATCTTGCATTCATATTGTTTATCTCCTGTATGTATCATTTTGTGACATTTTAAATTACCAGCACTTGTACATTTATAGTCACACATGTCGCATTCATACGGTTTCTCTCCTGTGTGTTTCATTTTATGTTTTTTTATATCACCAGCACGTGCACATTTATAGTCACACATGTCGCATTCATATGGTTTCTCTCCTGTGTGTGTCATATTGTGTTTTTTTAAAGTGTCAGCTCGTGCACATTTATAGCCACACAGGTTGCATTCATGTGGTTTCTCACCTGTGTGTAACATTTTATGACATTTTAAATTACCAGCTCGTGCACATTTATAGTTACACATGTTGCATTCATATGGTTTCTCACCTGTGTGTATAATTTTGTGACATTTTAAATTACCAGCTCGTGCACATTTATAGTCACACATGTTGCATTCATATGGTTTCTCGACTGTGTGTATAATTTTGTGTTGTTTCAAATTATTAGCACTTGCACATTTATAGTCACACATGTTGCACACATATAATTTCTATACAGTTTCTTTTCAACTATTTTATTTCTATTAAGTTACTTAAATGTGTTAATTAAACATCACAAAAATTGTAAAATGAATTATAAGTTGCTTAAAATAACTTTTCAGAGCTTTCTCTACAGTATGCATATATGCATATGTGCTCCTTTATGCATTTCAATAGTGTTAATTCAACATAGCCAATCACTGACTAAGGCGGAAGCTTGCTTCACTTCCGCCTCTTCCTTCTAAACTACCATGGCCAAGTCGGATCACCCCTGAATTGTTGCATTTATTTAAAAACCTTACGTAGTGGCCTACGGGAGAGGGAATTGGTAGGAGGGAGAGCGGATAGGTAGGGGGGATGGCTGCACACTGCTCTACCACTCCCTCTCCCTTTCACATCTGTTTCAATAAGTTTGGTATGAAAATAATATAATTAAAGATCGGTAAGGGGGTCTCGAAGCCTTTTCTTCCCAGGGGTTTCTAAACCTATCAAGAGCTTGACCCACGATTTTTGAGGGGCGGAAACTTTCTATTTTGCGGGATAAAAAGTATGTTACTATGTTTTTTCCAGCTATCTCCATTCCAAATTTCATCAAAATCCATCCAGCCGTTATTGCGTGAAAGCCAAACAAACAAACAATGTTTCACTTTTATATACTGGTATGGATTTAACTGAAATATCTCATAAAATAAGCGCCTACGGGGGTGGAGGGGCGAAGGGTACCAGGGGATAGCCCCCCAACCCCTCCCTCCCGTCAATTCTATATATTCCCTACCACAGGGCATGGAGCGGTAAATATGTCATAAGAAAAAAATTTGCAAAAGAAAATTTCAATTATTCATATCTCTAAGGAGGGATTTCAGCCCCACCCCCCCTGGGGGGTGTAAACAAGCCTCCTCTGTATGTTCCTAATTTTGTAAACAAATAGCACTCCGAAACAAAATCACGACTTACAGTATGTATTTATCACATTATTATAACTTAACAAGCCACGCAAAATTGTTTTGCTATTACGAACTACACTATAAACTTTAACTGATATAAACTATGCAATTTACACAACTAAACATACAATATTTATTTTCCTCAAAATCAATATGCGTCTGAGAGAGAGGGAGGGAGGAGTCAGGTGCGTTCGAGATGATGAGATGGCGTTATGGGCAGTTTCGAAATGTACATTTTTATCAAGCCGTTTTATTTGAACATTTTCAACACGTTAAACACTACCGATTCTTTCCAAACTGTATGAAAAATTACCCTATCTTTGATGCTCGAGGACGCACGAATCATCCGCGCGATCACGTGAAATCGTTCAAGGCATCGTCGGACGTACGTACGATTCACCCCGAAAAATAGTAGGGGAGGAGAAGAATAGTATGAAACTGACACTTGACAATTGTCAGTTCTATGTGGACGTCCAAAGTCATTCACTAACTCTGGATGATCGAGCGATATTCGCACGGCCTTGCGATATTATTGGCCGTGTAATAAAAAAAACAACAGATTGAAACAACAGATTGATTGATTGATTGATTTTTGCCCGAGCAGATTTTGTACAGGCGATAATGCGCAGCCAGGATTACGAAGCCAAACCTATTAATTGCTGTGTAATACGGGTAGGACACTTTTTGTTCGGGTGATAATGTACAGCCAATAATACGTGTACATCACAGACTAACATTATAGAAATGTCATAGACAAAGCCTCGTTTTTACGTTCCAGTATCCTTTTACCAAAGATTATGAATCACGATTGCTCCGGCACTGCGGAAAGTGCTGCCCCTCCACCCTTGCGTAAGAAAGCACAAATACCAACGCTCGCTTCCGCCGCTCCAGCTCACCCTGTTACCCACACTTTGTTACAGCGGACGGGGCCTGCACTTCCTCCGCACTTCCGGCTAATTAAAAACACTAGTGTAGGGCAGACAAGACCACATGGAGTTGGGGTTGGCCGATTCAGTTCGGCGACAGTTTTTTCTTTTTGACACACACATACACAAACAAAGCATTAGGGAGTGATTCTATCTTTGTCTATGGTTGGGTTCGTATTATTGACTGTGTAATATTGGTCGTACAAAATCGGCACGAGCTGATATTACGCAACCAGTAATTGGAAATCTGTACTCGTATTATTGGCTGCGTAATACTGGCTGTGCATTATCAACCCGAACTGATTTTGAACGGCCAGTATTAGCCATCCAAATATTACGAATCCATGTACACGTAATATCAGGCCACGTAATATTGGCCGTACAATACTGGTCGTACATTATTTTGTTACTGTATCAGCCATGGTATGAGCATCTCCCTGGATTCTATCACGTAGTGAAACACCGAGCATAGTTCTCTCCATTGCACGCTGCGCAAGTCTGAGCTTGTGTATGAGACCAATAGTTAGAGACCACGTCTCAGTGCCGTATGTCATCACTGGCAACACGCACTGATTATAAACTTTCGTCTTGAGGCTCTGCGGTATCTGCGACAAGAAGATAATATGGCGTAATTTCCCGAACGCTGCCCATCCGAGTTGGACTCGTCGGTTGACCTCTTTGTCGAAGTTGGATCTACCCAGTTGGATCGTCTGACCTAAGTAGGCATAGTGATCAGCAGGTCGATAATATCGTTCCCAACATAAACCGGCATGGGTACCACATGGGCATTTGACATGATGTTCATCTTACCCATGTTCATTTTAAAACCCACCTGTTGGAAAACAATATAGAGGTCACTGAGCATTGTGCTTAGGTCTTCCAGGGTTTCTACCATGATGACTATATCATCGGCAAATCGAAGGTAAGTAATGTATTCGCCATTGATGTTAACACCATATCCGTTACAGTTCAAAATGTTACATATAATGGATAGGCTCCTCTTTCCCGCTCCATATCTATGTCATCCGACAAATCTTCGGTCATAATGTGACCGAGATACTTGAACTGTCCTACAACCCTTATTGGCGATCCCAACAAACAAAAATTGGGCACTCTCTCCGGACCCTTACCAGCACGAAATACCAGCATTTCTGTTTTCCCAATATTGAGGGAGAGGATACTATGACCCTCAAAGCCGGAAACTTACTCTATTACCGGGAGGGCGACCAGCAGTCCCAACACGGTATCGGGTTTCTCGTCCACAAGTCCCTCGTCAACAACATTGTGAAGATCGAAAGCGTTTCGAGCAGGGTGGCAAACCTTATACTCAGAATCACTGAGCGGTATTCGTTGAAGGTCACACAGGTGTACGCCCCACACTCGAAACGCCCGGACGATGAAGTGGAAGCTATGTATGACGACATTTCTAATGCCAAGCACGTCCCGAAAACACACTTCACAGTGGTGATGGGGGACTTCAACGCACGGCTGGGCATGCGGAATGGCGATGAACTGAGAGTGGGGCAGTTTTGTATTTGGACAGTGGAGCCAAAGGGGTCAGCGATTGGTCGACTTCATGGAGAAGTCGACCAGTCGAGTTTTTTTGTCGAAGTTGGATCTACCCAGTTGGATCGTCTGACCTAAGTAGACATAGTGATCAACAGCTTCGATAATATTGTTCCCAACATAAACCGACATGGGTACCACATGGGCATTTGACATGATGTTGTTGTTGGGAAACAATATTGAGGTCACTGAGCATTGTGCTTAGGTCTTCCAGGGTTTCTGCCATGATGACTTCGGCAAATCGAAGGTGAGTGATGTATTCGCCATTGATGTTAACACCATATCCGTTCCAGTTCAGAAGCTTGAATATATCTTTCAGTGCAGAGGTGAACAGTTTCAGAGAAATAACGTCTCCCTGTCTCACCCCTTTTTGCACTTGGATAGAATTCGTGCTCTGATCCTGAAGACGGTCTGTCGTGGTGGCCTTGCTGTACAACCACTTCAACACTTCGATGTACCGGCAGTCAATCTGGCACCGCTGTAATGACTGTAGCACTACCCAGGTCTCGACTGAATCAAAGGCTTTCTCGTAATCCACAAACGCTAGACATAGTGGCCGATTATACTCTTCGGTCTTCTGTATAATCTGCCGGAGCGCATGGTCTATGGTGCTAAAGCTTTTCCAGAATCCAGCTTGTTCGAGAGGCTGAAAGTCGTCAAACCTACGAGCGAGACGGTTTGTAACTACTCTCGAAAACAGCTTATAGACGTGGCTCAGCAGTGAAATGGGCCTAGGTATAATTCTTCAGGAGGGTTTTATCACTTTTCTTAAAGAACAAAACCACTAAGCTCCTGTGTCACGCCTCTGGCGTAGTACCCTCGAGGATGTCGGAGTTAAACAGCTTCTGAAGGACTTTAAGTACCAGTGTTCCACCCGCTTTCAATAGCTCTGTCGTTATCCCGTCCTCCCCTGGTGCCTTGTTGCTCTTAAGCTGTTTGAGAGCCATTCTGATCTCGTATAGGCTGACGTCCAGGATATCTTCGGTATAAAGTCGGGTCAAACGGGCTCTTGCATCGCTAGTCCTGCTAGGAGGACTACGCGATGAGGTGTATAATTGTCCATAGAACTTCTCGAGCTCACTCAAAATCTCTGTCTTCGACGAAACGATGCTGCCATTTTCGGTTTTTAGTTTCGTCAACAGGCTTTGCCAAATAGACAGATCTCTTGCGAACACTTTGGAGACCTTGTTCCGCTCTATTGCGTTCTTAAAGTATTATAGGAACGCAAATCGTGTCGCATGGACTTGGAGATCTTTTTAAGCAAGCTGTAACTCGATATATCCACTGAAGACTGCAGCTTCATCTCGTCTCGTTTTGCCATAAGTTTGAGTGTATGATCAGAGAGTTTCTGTGTTCTATTTTTGCGGGGGGTCTTAAAGAACTCCGACCCGACCGCGTAAACAATTTCCACCAGCCCGTTGTTTAGTTCGTCCACTGTATCGCATTCGGTAAGGATTTCGAAGCGATTTTGGAGCTCCAACTGAAAGCTCTCGGGGTTTTGGATTTGGACAGGACTTGGGCGAAGTGTAGATCCCATCAAACGAGACCTCTACAGCTTTACGTTGATATTCAATGAGCCTCTTACCATGCGGTGGTCACTGCCGGTCTTAACCCTGTTGATCACAGAGACATAATTGAATATATGCTTATTGGTCGTCAAAATGAAATATATCTCGTGCTTATGACCGCCGGGGTACAGCCACGTCCATTTCCTGGACGGGCGCTTGTTGAAAAAGGAGTTCATCATAAAGAGTCCCTCCTTCTCCATGAAGTCGGCCAATCGCTGACCCCTTTGGTTCCGCTGTCCAAATCCAAACTGCCCCACTCTCAGTTCATCGCCATTCCGCATGCCCAGCCGTGCGTTGAAGTCCCCCATCACCACTGTGAAGTGTGTTTTCGGGACATGCATGGAGAAATGTCATCATACATAGCCTCCACTTCATCGTCCGGGCGTTTCGAGTGTGGGGCGTACACCTGTATGACCTTCAACGAATACCGCTCAGTAATTCTGAGTATAAGGTATGCCACCCTGCTCGAAACGCTTTCGATTTCGACAATGTTGTTGACGAGGGACTTCTGGACGAGAAACCAGATACCGTGTTGGGACTGGTGGTCGTCCTCCCGGTAATAGAGTAAGTTGCCGGATTTGAGGGTCATCGTACCCTCTCCCTCAATATTGGAAAAACAGAAATGCTGGTATTGACTGGTATTGCTGGTATCATTTTGTGTTGTTTGGTAGCACCAGCACTTGCACATATAAGGTCACACATATTGCATGCATACAATTTCTACTCTATAAATTCAAGTGTTTTATTTCGTTTAAATAACTTGAATGTCTAAATTGAATATCACAAAAAAAAACAATGTTTTACTCCTGTTTGTGTATTTATAAGTCACTTATTATATGTGCTTCTTTAAGCATTTCAATTTAGCTTTGCAAATATTGCATGTGTTCATTATCAGACCGTGTCATCATTCACTTCAGTGTGTGTTCCTGAAACAAAACAATTTGCTGTTATTGATTGATGTTTGCGCTCATAAGGGTTTATCTTCTGTTGAATGGGCATTAGATTATCCAATTTGCAAAGCGCCCGGTTAGTGCTGCAGTGAGAGATAAAAAAGAGTTCACTCATACACTACACTAATAAGCAAAGCTTCCTTTCATTCCGTTTCAAACCGCACCTTCGGTATCATCAGTTCATTTCTTGTGCAATAAAGAGTTATCTATCTATTTATCTTCCTCAGAGTGCTAAAATAAAAAATAATACCTAACTGGAACTATTAAAAGTACCTATTCAATGTTTCTACTTTGTTTCTATCATGTATTTTTTTTGTACACCTATTTCTCTCATCATTGATAGAACTTCTTTCTCCTTCGCTGCGGCTGTCATTGTAAATTTCCAATCACCATACATTCCGCTACATCAAGCGCCATGGCTCAACTTTTCAATATTTGCTAGTAGCTAGGAGTAGCTAGTTTCTAGCAAATATTGGAAGTACTGGGGTTTTTTCACAGGTAGGCCTACATCTATTAAGGCTAAATCTGTAATGGCGTATTGGCGATAACTAATAGTTTTTGGGAAAAAGATAACAGTGATAATCCGATTGTAGCCAAGTTATGGAATTGGGCCAAAGGGCTGTGTTCACTTACACGCTCGAATTATCCGTGCGATTATCGCTCGATCATCCGGAGATTGTGAACGACTTTGGACGTGCACATACAACTGACAACTGTCAAGTGTCAGTTTCATACTATTCCTCCCCTCCACTACTATTTTTCGGATGACCCAGGCGAACGCCCGGACGACGCCGTGAACGATTTCGAGTGTACGCACGGGTGATCCGTGCGTCCTCGAACGTTTATGTGAACGGGCCCGTGAAGTGAAGTATTTTTTGCATGTGGATAGCGATCATTATTGTATAATCAGCAGCCCGATTCCATAACTTGGCTTCAATCGAATTCTCAGTATCGCAACCACTAATGCCTTGCGATAGAGTCGAATTTGCTATGAAAAAAGTGATAATCCGATTGTAGCCAAGTTATAGAATTGGGCCACTGGGGCCCGACCACATAACTTAGCTTCAATCGGATTGTCAGTATCGATATCACTAATGCCTTGCGATAGAGTCGAAATTGCTACGAAAAAAGTGATAATCCGATTGTAACCAAGTTCTGTAATCGGGCCGCAGAGGCCTGCAGTGCGATTACGTAATGTTGATCATGACGGTTTCAAGCCGTCAAATTCAATAATGTTTTGCGATAGAGTCGATTTTGCTATGAAAAAAGTGATAATCCGATTGTAACCAAGTTCTGTAATAAGGCCACTGACCACATAACTTAGCTTCAATCGGATTGTCAGTATCGATATCACTAATGCCTTGCGATAGAGTTGAAATTGCTGTGAAAAAAGTGATAATCCGATTGTAACCAAGTTCTGTAATCGGGCTGCTGTTCATGCAGCAGCGATGGATTTGGGTTTCTTAGAATACCTACCTACTTTCAATAGTTACATACCAACATTTTATTACGTAGGTAGGCATTAATTTTTCACTCGTAATTAAGCATGGAATTCAGACAGGCACTTTATTTTATTTTATTTATTTAGTAATCCAACAGCGATGTTACAGAAATATTAAACATAAATAGACTTAAAATTAGGCCAAAACAGGATCACATAATAAGTTTTAGATATTAACAATAACAAAATAAGAGAAATACAATAAGTGAAATACAAGGCTATATATTTTAATAATTATGCATTTAAACGTGGGCGAGGGTGTTAAGGGGGGGGGGGGGGGCTGTGTGTGTTGTTTGTGTGTTTGAGGGTGTGTGTGTGTGTGTGTGTGTGTGTGTGTGTGTGTGTGTGTGTGTGTGTGTGTGTGTGTGTGTGTGTGTGTGTGTGTGTGTGTTTGTGTGAGAGAGATATACAAAATATAATAATAAATAAACATTATATAGATAAAGAAAATAAATTAGGTTTAATTTAAATATTGTTCCACTCATAATACATTTTAATATCATAAATATTAATGATAATCTGAGAAGTTATATAATATGAAGATTATAAAATTAAATCAATTGATTGAGATGGTGCAACTTCTTAATTTCATATTTAAGGGTATTTTTGGATAAATAGAACAGGTCCAAGTCAGAATAATGTTTGTTATAAGTTCGGGCAGCGCGACATAGGACAGAATTTTTAGCATAATTAGTGTTGACATAGGGAACATGGAGGAGTGGAGTATGTCGTGTTCGGTAAGATGGTACTCGCAGCATTATATTAGACATTATTAGATTAGATTTCACAGCTGTCCATTTTCCCAGATAATATATCGTGGAGTAGAATGACGTCATACTGCTTACGCAAAAGCGAAAATATACCAAAAAAAAAAAGCGAATCTATACCAAAATGTAAACAAGCTTCAGAATAAGAATCAAAAATTTTGTGGACTTTAAAGCTCAGATTTTTTTTAAATTTATTTTGAATCGATTCTAGTCTTTGGATGTGGACAATATAACATGGGGACCAAACACTGCAATCATATTCTAAGATACTTCGGACATAGGTAAAGTACAAAACTTTGGTGCAGTCTATGTTTGTAAAAGAGTTGCATACCCGCTTGATAAATCCTAATTGCTTGTAAGCTTTACCAACAATGGTATCAATATGTTCAACTAGCATCATCTTTGAGTCTAATTTTATGCCTAGATCACGTACAGTGCTAACTTTGTTAATAGGAGCATTATTTATTTGATAGGTAAAATGAATAGGCTTAGATTTCCGTGTGAATGTTATTTGCTTTCATACAGAAAAGTGCAATACCTATTAGGATATAATCAGTCAACGATAATGAATACGTAGGTAAATATCTCACTAAACTTAGCGGCGTTCTGAAAAAGGGATAGTAAAAATGAGGTAGGTATTAGACCTAATCTGATACTGTAGGGGTTGTAAGTCCCTACACTAAGGGATGATAGTCCGGGAAGAGTTTTGATATGATAAAGAGCGGCGTAAATAAAACCACTCGAGTCCGTAGCTAAACAAAGACTGATTTATTAATAAACATGATACAAAACGCCGCGCCCGCGGAATCGCGGGCGTCAGCAAAAGTTACATGTACTTCGTACATCTTGCCTACTCGAATAGGCCTAAGATGATACATAATTTGATAAAGCTAATCAATAAAAGAAATGAAATGTTATTGCTAAATGATATAATGAAAAGTTAGGTGTTGCAAGGTGATAAACAATGTATGAGTGTTAGTACAAAAAGGAAATTGATGATAAAAGTGAGTCCAAGTCTTTCATTCATTCACTCACGATTCACTGATACCGAAACGCGCCTTGATAGCTATAGGCGACGTGCCTATATTAACACTTTCGGCACTTTGTGCTCATTGCACTACATCACACTCCCTAACATGACTAACACTAACACAGGAGTCACGACGGTGCGGGCGCTGCTGCGGCCTGGCACATGCCGGCTGCGGCAGCGCCACGAGTGCACGGCCTCTGCTTCTGAGCTTCCAATAGGCGATGATAGCACCACCGAGGAGCACCAACGTGATGATAATGTACACCATGGAATAATGGTGGATGTCGTGAATGCTTAGGCTGTTGGAAGACTGTTCCTTACCTTCTTGGATTTCTGCCTTCAGCTTATTCCAAACAGACTCTGGTATATGCTCGATGGGCTCTGTTTCGGAGAGACGAGTCTTAACCATTTTTTCAACATTGAAATCTCTGGGGCCGTGGTAGTTTGCTTAATGTTCATTTTACTGTGTAAATTGTTGTGTGAGTATACAGAATAACTCTCTCCCATTAGTGTGCATCCATTATGTAATGATATTATTCCAGTGTCATTTAAATCTTCTAGCGACATCCCAGCTGGGCAATGAATGCGGACGTGGCATTCCGCGCAGCACGAGTACAGCCACTGGTTATTGTTATGTAACTTGATCCACTGATCTCGACAGGTTGCTATTGTTGTAGAACAGGCCTTATCAGCGGTGGCGTTTATTAATTGAATGTCACACAATGATTGTTTTATTTTTAATCGACTTTACAAAAGGAGACGGTTATATGTTCGTCTGTAGGTATGTATGTTTTTATTTATTTCAGTCCATATCTCCGTCAAATTGCGGACCGTTTTTTTTTTGTGTTAGATTGTAAAATGGCATATCTAATTGACATAATATTTTAGTGTTAGACATATAAGTGCACGTCATTAGGTTGTTTTCAGACATTAAAGACGCGACGTCTTTTTTCAAATTATAGGCAATATAAGGTACAACCGGTGTAGTACTTGTTGAACTTCTGTTGTGGTGTGGAGATCATTTTATCAAGTTCAAATACATAATTGCTTAGAAGTGGAATCTCGATCTCGATGATGAGGTAATCAGTAATCACTCTCGCTGATACTTTAAGTAATTTGTATAAGTCCGTGGTATCACTGTCCATGGGTAGCATTAGGTCCCCATGTAGTTGGCCCGAAATTATGTTTATCTGAGGTTCCAGCTGCTCCGGAAGTAATAAATGCGTGTCGATGTGTCCGTGATAAATGTCTGTGATAGTGTCCAGTAGAGTCTGTTGCATGTGTCTTAAATTTGATAGGATGATACTTGCTGCTAATGCTGATGATGTGATATACAAAGCGTTTTCATTATCAAGATGAACGCGACTAATTTTCATGGATACATTCCTTCATTGATGACCGTTCCTTCCGTCAGTTGTTAACAAATTTTAAAAATTATTTTGTTGTTGAAAAGGTGTATTTTCCAGGTGGTCCCATATATATATTGTATCAAAATTAGTTCAGCAGTTTTTCGAGAATAAACAGTTTAGTTGAGAAAATCCATTCGATTTTGTGTTTATATCGCCTTTATTTTGTGTTTATCTCTAAGATTTTAAAACCAATTTAGATGGGCTTTTTATCCAAAAGAATACGCTTTTCGTGTGGTCTCATATAAATTTCATCAAAATTGGTTCAGTAGTTTTATAAGAAAATCAATTTGTTTTATAGTTTATGTTCTCTAATATCCTGGGATTTCTGAACCGAATTTGATGTTTTTTTTTACTTGAGTAAGAAGACCTCTAGTGTGATACCGTATAAATTTCATCAAAATTGCTTTAGTAGCTTTAAACAAGCTTTAATTAATTTCACTGTGATATAATGTTTATGACTGGATTGCAAGTCAATTTTGAACAATTTTAGGACGTCCAAAGATGCTGAAGTTTTGCACATGGGTGTAGTTCTGATGACCATTGAAAACTACAGTAGTAGTAGTAGTAGTAGTAGCAGTAGCAGTAGCAGCAGCAGCAGCAGCAGCAGCAGCAGCAGCAGCAGTAGTAGTAGTAGTAGTGGTGGGCTCATTTGGTTTGTCTTGATGATTTATATGGTGTTATTTGGTATTCAGGGTCTGATGAAGGAGCCGGAAGGCAGTAACAGGAACTCAACAACAAAATGATGGAACCCCTTCGAGTTTGGGCTCATTTGGTTTGTCTTGATGAGTTCTCTGGTGTTATGTGGTTTTCAGGGTCTGATGATGGAGCCAGAAGGTAGTCACAGGAATGCAACAACAAAATGATGGAAAATGGGCAAAATTAATTCCGTTGTTATATATGTAGGTTTTATTCACTAAAGTGAGTAAGTGTCTACTATTTTCTTTGGCATATATTCTTTCCGATGTTTGCATATGCCTCTAAAAATCAAAAATAAAACATTTTTTCAAAATTAAAAAACGACTTCTTTATAAAAATGTTATTTTGTACACAACCACTAAAAAGAATAAAATAATTACAATTGAGCCGCTTCCAAGTCAACATTGAGAGATGTATGGTACGTTCCCCAGATATGTAAGAATTTGTTTTCGGTTCTTTCTACACAATATAAGAATCCAGGAAGCGTGTTTGAGTCGCGGGTCACTACTTGTTCAATGAAAATTGATGAACAAATTACAGTTATGGGAAATAGAGAAAGGTATGGAGGTCTGTACAAGCTGAAATGTAGGATCGTACCTCCATCTAAAGTAACTGTCAACTTGGCACAGAAAGTAGATATGGTGCAACTCTACCATGAGCGGATGGGTCATCAGAATAAGAGGCATGTAAAGAGTCTGATTGAGAGGGAACTCGGCATAAAAACCAAGGAAGTTTCCTTTACCGAGTTCCCTCTCAATCAGAGGAGAATTATGCGAAGGTTGTATATTTGGAAAATCCCACAGACTGAAGTTTGGCGTACGGGAAAAAGCCACTCAACCTGGAGAACGAATGCACACAGATGTGTGTGGTCCATTCCCTCTGTCAATATCCAAATATCGCTACTTTGTACTGTTCAAGGATGAATTCACACGTTACAGATTTGTGTACTTTCTTAGAGAAAAGTCAGAGGTACATGAGAAACTCAAAGAAATGTTGGCATCAGCTAAGGTTGCTGGACATACAGTTAATGAGTTATTGAGCGACAATGGCAGTGGAATTGATAACCAGATGGTACGAAAAGTATTGACGAATCTGGGTATAAAGCAAAGACTAGTAATGCCATATACGCCTGAACAAAACGGGTGTAGCGAACGAGAGAATTGCACAATCGTTGAGACAGCGAGAGCTATAATGAACTACCTCAGAAATTGTGGGCTGAATTGGTAAATACTGCTGTTTATATATTGAACAGGACAGGGCCAACTGCAGTGGAACACAAGTCGCCATATGAGCTTTGGGTCGGTAAGAAACCACAAATAAAGCACTTGAGGATTATTGGGTCACCTTGTTATGCGCATGTACCAAAGCAGACCAGAAAAAAGCTGCATAAAAAGGCAGTGAAATGTATCCTTGTTGGGTATGACAATGATGACGGATACAGGCTATGGAACAAAAATAATAACTCGCTGGTCAAGGGATTTATCCTTCGATGAAAAGCCCTTGGGTGCGGAAACTTCTGTGAAACTGAAATTGAAATTCCTTTAGAATTTCCACATATGCTTGGGATTCGAAATGAAGCATTGAATCCAACGAATCAACCCCAAGTTGCTCAGAATGCAGAAAATTTAGACAACGGAGGAACAATCAACAGAAATGTTATTCAAGAGAATGTCAATGAAGGTGTTGGTACTGAAATTGTTGGGGACACTGAATTCATTGGTAGAGAAGATAAAGAAACAGACTTTCGTGGTAGAGAAGATGTTCCTGTTGGAGATTTTGATGCACTTGATGATGCTAGGAGTGAGGTTTCTGAACAAAGTATTGAGTTAGGGGGGAAATAAGGGAAGTAAATAAATATGAGATTAAAATTCATGCCAGAGATGAAATTTCTGAACAGGAAATCATGGAACATGGTGGGATGATACTCAGAGATAATTACTTTATTATTTCATTCATAGCTAGCTTTGTAAACGATCTACTTATGCTATGTATTACCAACACAACTGTGATACCAACCCCAAAACAATTAATGACTTCTTTGTTTCTGTAATACTCAATTGGCACAAAGTCAGATTTTATATGACCTTGCTTGTGTTGCTAGGTACGGGATATAGAATCGATAACCGAATCGACGTGACGTGGGCGATGCGAACCTACAACGGGAAACCCATCCCTTTCTATTTATTCAACTCCGACGCGCAGCATGCATATGTTTTGTTCTTATTTTTTAGAAGTTTACTGAAGTGGTCAGATTAAAGCGAAATAATAAAGTAAACCAACATTTTATTGTTTTATCAGAGTAGGGATCCGCAAATTTTTAAAAGTATCGATATCTACTCGATTCCAAGTATCGAGCCAAAAGTACGATACCAATAAAAGTATCGGATCAAAAGAATCGATACTACTCGGTATCGAGTAATATTTTTAAGAGATTAGATGTGACAAAAAAACGACAATTAATACCGAGACCAGAGCCAGAACTTACTCTGCATTTAAAACCAATCAAACAACAACAAGTCATAGTCAACAACGGTCAATATTGCCATAAAATAATTAGTAATAATGAGAAAATTTCTCGATAAAAAAACAATCTCATCGTGTTTTCTACTCAACTATTACAGATTACATGATACGTATTTTTTTCAACATAAACATATCTAAATTCAGATGTTTTGCAGTATGATTCGATTTAAATAATCAACATAAACCGAACACTTCTGAATTGCTTGTTTCACTTACCTGCAGCCCGATTCCATAACTTGGCTTCAATCGAATTCTCAGTATCGCAACCACTAATGCCTTGCGATAGAGTCGAATTTGCTATGAAAAAAGTGATAATCCGATTGTAGCTAAGTTATGGAATTGGGCCACTGGTCACACATGCATCATTCATGTAATGTAGGGTTTTTCCCGAAAACTATATCACTCCATCGAGAGAGACAACGTTATATATCGGAAAGAGAAGTAGTATAAGTATCTACTGTCGTTATGGTGCAACGTTGCGCTCAGCGCGCCAAATTCAAATTTTCTTGCGTTTTTTTGTCATTAATCAAACCATTGAAAGTTCATGAAAACTTATTTTGCGTCGATAAATAGGTTGTATCAAGAAATTACAGTTAAAAGTATTTACTCACATGTATAATATTGGTTTAGCTAAAAATGTCAATAAGCTGATTATCATTTTGGCTTTTGGTTTATTGACACTAGCTTTCACCTTGATTTTTTGGTTGGTGTAACTTCTTGATACTACCTATTTATTGCCGCAAAATAAGTTTTCATGAACACGAGATGACTAATAGAGCTGTAATTGACAAAAAAAACGCAAGAATGATTTTGGCGCGCTGAGCGAAACGTTCACTTTATGGATGATTCGAGCGTGTAAGTGAACACAGCCCTTTTGTTGCATTTGGTGTTTGTCTAAAATATTGGAATGGAATTACTATGCGTAGTATCCATAGTTTGTGGAAATCAAGTTTACATGTAATACTTTACGTAGGTAGGTACTGATGTTGCAAGCAAATTTCCTATTTAGTTTGTAAAGCAAATCTTAAGAAGCACTTATCACTTCGCTGAGTCTCGAGAAGGTAATTCTAAACAAATATTTATAGTACCTACTTCAAAATACAACTGAAGAGACAAACCGTAGCTACAATATATTGTGTGGGTTAAACCTGAGTAGTCGTTGTTACTGCTACTACGCTGACTGCTTCAATATAATGTGACTGTATGGGCTCTTTCACGCTAGCTCATCTAATGCACAATACTCGGCTCAAATGTACAAGCTTGGTCCACGATTTTAGTGGTGTGAAGGGGGAAAGGGTAAAGGGGAGGGACTAGAACTCCCCCTGAGAGTGGGGGGGGGGCTAGATCACCCCCCCCCCCTCCCCTTTAGATATTTTGCAATTTTTTACTTATCTTTTCCTTTTAGTTCGGGGCTGTTTTTTTTATAGAAAGCTTAAACTATAAGTCTGCCTGTATTTAAATTTTTGACTGTAGAATATAAAAGGTATTCGAGATGTTTTTTTTAAAAGTGGCAGTTGGCTCTCGACTCAGTGGTGATCCGACTTGGCCATGATGGGTTAGAAGGTAAAGGCGGTAGCGAGCTTACGAAATAGCACTTAGTTTATTTTAATTAATTTTTTCAGTTTTATGTTTATATAAATCAATTTGGTAAATAAAATAAAAAATTACTAGCATGTGTTTTTTCCGCTGCTTTCGCCAGAAAGATTGAAGATGTTATGTATGGCCGCAAAAACTAGGGTAGGTTAGGTTTGAACATGACTACACAAGAGCGAGCGAAGCGTTGCTTAATAAACTGTTACGGCTGTTTGGTTGCCTTTGGCGAACAAAAATCCGATTTTTATAAACTTAAAACTGAAATATGTCATGAACTGAGCGTCGCCTGCGGGGAGTAGGGGTACCACGGGGCAGCCCTCCCTTCCCCCCACCCCATCCTTTACCGTCCCCCCACCAAATATGTCCAAAAACAAGAAAAAATTGCAATAAAATATACATTAAAATGTCATATCTCAGAGGCGGGGGGAGATCTAGCCCCCCACTCTCAGGGGGGGTTCTACAGCCTCCCCCCCTCCCCCTTCACCCTCTCCCCCCTAAAATCGTGGGCCAAGCTTGTACTTTGGTCCCCAATACTCTGTTCCAAAAGCTGAGAGAATTATAAATACAATTGTCAACCTAACACTATTGATATTATGAGTCTTATAAAAAATCTGCAAAAATATCGAATTTTTGTAATTAGTTGGTTGTAATAGAAATCTTTGTGGTCAAAATGATAAGATTGCTAATTGCTTAATTTACTCTTTCTCTGTGCATTTGGAACAGAGTATAGCTAGCGCACAAACAGATCTAGCATGTATACTCTAACTGAGCAACGTAAGTCGACGCTTGCTATAATGAAAGGATGTACGGTGATTGGAAATTCAAAATGACAGATGAAAGAGAAATAAGTTCTATCTATCATGATAGAAATGCTCAAATATATATATATCAATATATACATGCCATATTTATGCATTAAAAAACAAAGACAAGAAATTATTGAAATAAAGTATTCCTCATCATTCACAAAGGGTTTGACAGCATTGCAACATTGGAAAACTTTGAATGGTTCCGGTTAGTTGTTATTTGCAGATCGCTCTGAGGAAGGTTCGGTTCCAACAACAATCACTGATGGAATGAAAGGAAGTTTCCCAAATCTGCTACGGTGGTGTAATGAGAGGACTCTTTTTACCTGACTAAAACAACGAAGCAAGGGAAGGGGAATGAGTTTAACAGTCTATGTATGTATGTGGATGTTCAACCAAAGTGTAGCCACTATTAGTCTGATTGGACAAGCAAGGTATCAATCAATTCGTTTTCAGGTATTGAGTGTTGTAGGCTATTTTTTACCCAAGTACGGCGCTCCATAGGAAGGGTTATGTGTTCAAACTAAATGCTTGGTCTGATTTTTACAAGCAAGGTATCTATTGATTTTGCTTCATCGCAAGAGTGTTACAGGCTATTTGTTACCTGACTGTAGACGGGTTTTAGTTTTTGTATCTATGTCTTGTTATCTCTCTATTTAACAGAAGATAATACTCTTATGAACGCAACCATAAATAAATTACAGCAAATTGTTTTGTTTTAGGAACACACACTGAAGTGAACCTGCTATAAGTACACTTAAAGACACGGACTGACAGTGAACTCATGAAGACATGCAATATTTGCAATGCTGAATGAACTCAGTTGTAATATTTGTAGGAGCACATATGCACATACTCATACCGGAGAGAAAACTCTGACAAGTTATATAAAGCTACTTATCAATATACAAACTGGTGTAAAACATTATGCATGCAGTTATTGTGATGTTTAATTTATACATTCAAAAAATTTAATAGAAATAAAACTTGAAAAGGCACACAAGAGAGAAACCATATGAATGAAGCATGTGTGACTATAAATGTGCACGAGCTGGCCAGCTAAAAAATCACAAAATTATACACACAGGAAAGAAAACATATGAATGCGACATGTGTGACTATAAATGTGTACGAGCTAGTCAGCTAAAAAATCACAAAATGATACACACAGGAGAGAAACCATATGAATGCAACTTGTGTGACTATATATGTGCAAGTGCTAGTAATTTAAAAAAACACAAATTGATACACACAGGAGAGAAACCATATGAATGTAACATGTGTGACTATAAATGTGCACGAGCTAGTCAGCTAAAAAATCACATAATGATACACACAGGAAAAAAACCATATGAATGCAACTTGTGTGACTATAAATGTGCAAGTGCTGGTAATTTAAAAAAACACAAATTTATACACACAGGAGAGGAACCATATGAATGCGAATTGTGTGACTTTAAATGTGCACAAGCTAGTAACCTAAAAAGACATAAAATGATACACACAGGAGAGAAAAAATATGAATGCGACATGTGTGACTATAAATGTGCACAAGCTAGTAACCTAAAACAACATAAAATGATACACACAGGAGAGAAAACATATGAATGCGACATGTGTGACTATAAATGTGCACAAGTTAGAAACCTAAAACAACACAAAATGATACACACCGGGGTGAAACCATATGAGTGTGACATGTGTGAGTATAAATGTGTACGACCTAGTCAGCTAAAAAATCACAAAATGATACACACAGGAGAGAAAACATATGAATGCAACATGTGTGACTATAAATGTGCACGAGCTAGTCAGCTAAAAAATCACAAAATGATACACACAGGAGAGAAACCATATGAATGCGACATGTGTGACTATAAATGTGCACAAGCTAGTAACCTAAAACAACATAAAATGATACACACAGGAGAGAAAACATATGAATGCGACATGTGTGACTATAAATGTGCACAAGCTAGTAACCTAAAACAACACAAAATGATACACACCGGGGTGAAACCATATGAGTGTGACATGTGTGACTATAAATGTACAAGTACTAGTCATTTAAAACAACACAAAATTATACACACCGGAGAGAAAACATATGAATGCGACATGTGTGACTATAAATGTGTACGAGCTAGTCAGCTAAAAAAACACAAAATGATACACACAGGAGAGAAAACATATGAATGCGACATGTGTGACTATGAATGTGCACGATCTAGTCAGCTAAAAAATCACAAAGTGATACACACAGGAGAGAAACCATATGAATGCAACTTGTGTGACTATAAATGTGTATGAGCTAGTCAACTAAAAAAATCACAAAATGATACACACAGGAGAGAAACCATATGCATGTGACCTGTGTGACTTAAAATGTGCAAGTCCATATTCTTTAAAACAACACAATAAGATACACACAGGAGAGAGACCATAGGAATGCAACATGTGCAAGATCTGGAGATTAAAAAAAAACACAAAATGATACAAACAGGAGAGAAACCGTATGAATGTGACATTTGTGACTTTAAATGTACAAGTGCTGGTCATTTTAAACGTCACTAAATTATACACATAGGAGAGAAACCACATGAATGCAACATGTGTGACTATAAATGTGCAAAATCTTTTGATTTAAAAAAACACAAAATAATACACACGGATGATAAACCATATGAATGCAACATGTGTGACTATAAATGTGCAAGTGCTGGTAATTTAAAAAAAACACGAAATGATACACACAGGACAGAAACCATATGCATGTGACCTGTGTGACTTAAAATGTGCAAGTCCACGTTCTTTAAAACAACACAATAAGATACACACAGGAGAGAGACCGTGTGAATGTGACATGTGTGACTTTAAATGTACAAGTGCTGGTCATTTAAAATGTCACAAAATGATACACACACGAGAGAAACCACATGAATGCAACATGTGTGACTATAATGTGCAAGATATTTTGATTTAAAAAAACTCAAAATTATACACACAAATTACGTTAGCAGCAGAAGAAGGATCGGAAGAAAAACGAAATATGGTTTACTAATTCAATTAAAATCAAAATTACAATTAATTACTTACGTTATAAAATAATGTTTCCACATCGAAGTAGGAATATGGAATGCCTATCATTACAATAATCAAATAACAAGTTCCGTCGGTTGACGACATGCTGCATCGGCTATTTGATGTTTCCCCAATAATAAGTGCAAAGTGCAACTGCACCGTCGGCGATCTTCATATGGTAGCGCTACGTAATTAGCTGTACCCGCGGCTTCGCACGCGTGGTCTTTTCTTTAGGTTCAAAGCACCATAATGTTCTATTCCAGGACCAATATAACATTTGATCAAAATTTCTTCAGCCGTCAGAAATACTTTTATCAATTGCTCGGCTTTAACTCACCGGATTGAGATACCAATTATACCAGTTTTTAAATCAAACCCTAAACTATCTAACAATGACAACCGCATTACAATCGGTCCAGTAGTTTTTACGTGATTCGTGAACAAACAAACATACAGACAAACAGACAGACAGACAGACACGATTCAAAAAAAATTTATATTCGTGTTCAATAGCTTTGTAAAGCACCCAAGAGCATTTATTTCTTTATCTTCTTTGTACGACGAGCGATCCTGTGCCACCTCCATCCACCAAACCCCCGCGATGGCCACAATGTCGTCAGTCCATCGTGTGGGGGATCTCCCCACACTTCGCCTGCCCGCTCGTGGTCGCCATTCGAGAACCCTTACTCCCCAACGGTTGTCGGTTCTGTGACTTATATGGCCTGCCCATTGCCACTTCAACTTGCAAACTCTGAGAGCTATGTCGGTTACATTCGTTATTCTATGTGGTGTAGAATTGGGGAGAAAGGTAATAATTGAAAAGTATTCTCTTTCTCCCCACTGCGCAATTTTTGATATCTCCATAATTGCCCTTACTGAAAATAATGTTTGCTTTATATCAAGTCGTGAGACATTATACTATAGTAAATAATGTTTGCTTTATATCAAGTCGTGAGACATTATACTATAGTAAATAATGTTTGCTTTATATCAAGTTGTGAGACGTTATACTATAGTAAATAATGTTTGCTTTATATCAAGTTGTGAGACATTATACTATAGTAAATAATGTTTGCTTTATATCAAGTTGTGAGACATTATACTATAGTAAATAATGTTTGCTTTATATCAAGTTGTGAGACATTATACTATAGTAAATAATGTTTGCTTTATATCAAGTCGTGAGACATTATACTATAGTAAATAATGTTTGCTTTATATCAAGTTGTGAGACATTATACTATAGTAAATAATGTTTGCTTTATATCAAGTTGTGAGACATTATACTATAGTAAATAATGTTTGCTTTATATCAAGTCGTGAGACATTATACTATAGTAAATAATGTTTGCTTTATATCAAGTTGTGAGACGTTATACTATAGTAAATAATGTTTGCTTTATATCAAGTTGTGAGACATTATACTATAGTAAATAATGTTTGCTTTATATCAAGTCGTGAGACATTATACTATAGTAAATTTGGTTATTCACTTTCTCCGCACTACTATGACAGATGTATTTTTTTATTCCATAGTGGGGAGAAAAGCCATACATTTTTTATTTATCCCTTTCTCCCCACTAGCGGGACAAAGCTGGTGGGGAGAATGGGAATAATGGGAGTTTTTGAACTTATGTCTTGTACACTGACCTCTATATCTATGGATTGGCTATGCTGTACCTACGTTTGTACCGATTCAAAACGCCCCCACCGAGCGTCCGTGGAACTAAAACTGACAGTCTCCATCTCTCGACTTTAGCCACAGAATAAATAATAGTACACGTACGTTAGTTCAGTGGACGCTCACTACTGCTATCAGCGCCAAAATGGCGATAACCAAATGCTCTCATTGCGACGTTCGTCAAAAGCCTGTTTATAGTACGGAGTAATATGCAGTTGTTTAGGGTCTTGTGCCTATTGCTATTCTACCTGCTGGAAGTCTCCTCCGAGCTAGCTTAAAAGCTAACAAGACACGCCTGCCGCCAAAAATGAACTTATACCAATAAATTATATAGATAATGTTGAAATGTGCCTAACAAGGCCTTAAACTTTTTTTTCCATTATAAAATGGAGCCAAACTGAATTATTACTCGTACAAAACGGAAAACTAGCCTGTGGGATGTAAGGATTCTAACGATACCTCTTACGTCTAAATCTGTTCCTGTGTGTGTGGAATAAAGAAACTCACATACATACATGAAACCTAAACACATCCCAAACTCCACGAAACTCCGTTTTTTTGGGAAATCGTGTTAAAATTAAACACAAACACACGACATATCAACTTCTTTATTACGTATTCCTATTTGTGCGTTTTGTACATAATTTATAATTTTATTAAATGCTACAATATTGCGCTTTGGTTTTTACCTTAGAATTACTTATAAATACGAGACTGCCATTACAATCATAGACAGCTGATATAAATACGGACCTCTGTGAATTGATATTTATTGAGCAATAACTAGCTTAGAAGCAAAAAAAAACACGCCTGCTCTGTCAAAAAAGAGTTTTTGCCAATAAATTATAAACTGTTGGAATGGGCTTATCAAGACCTTCAATTTGATACCCATATTGTAAATTTCGATATATTTTTTCTAGTTTAAAAAAAAATAGCCTATGTTACTCGGGGGGATGTAAGGAATCTAATGATACCCCATACGTCTAAATCTGTTCAGGCATTTAACAGTTATGGTGTACTAAAGAAACTCACATACATACATGAATGCTAAAAACTTAAAACTCCTTTTTTGGGCAGTCGTGTAAAAAGCTTATTTATTTGCTCAATGTTAATATTCAAACCCGCACCAATGCAAATGTATACCAACGAAGCGTTTTCTTTAAAAAAATAGTTCTGTGAGTAAAAACAGATGGCGTTGTACTCTATCTGGCGCAAGGAATTTATATAGATCTGGCGTTTAGAATCGAAATATAATCCAATCCCAGAGATTTTGTAACTCTACTGGACTAGCCGTCCGCGGCATTGCCCGCGTGGTCATTTCGCCGGATTAAAAGTAACCTATGCTATGGTTATCCCAGGAACCAAGTATACAATATATTACATTTCTTCAAAATATTGTTCAGCCGTCAAAATTTTTTTAACATCTGCTCGGTTTCTACTCATCGGATTGAGATACCAAGTATAAAAGATTATGTCAAAGTCTATGCTATCCAGTAGTTTATAGGTGATGCACGAACAAACAAACAAACAGACAGAAAGACACCATAAAAAAAACTTAAATTTTAATGACCAATGTAACTTTATTCATTGCACAGTTTTTTTTGTTACTGCTTTATCTACACTAATATTATAAAGAGAAAAAATTTCATTTCTTGTATGTTTGTTTGTTTGTTTGGATAAACCACAGAATAAATATTAGTGGAGGATAAACAGACAAAACATTCAGAAACAGATTTGCAATAAAATATAACAGGCAATGTAGTATCTAATATACATAGTAATGTCGTTAAATTGTAAAACAGCGCGCTGATTGGTCCACAAGCTAGCGAACAGCATGTCCGTTCACGATTTTACAATTTTACCAACTAGGATCCGTTAAATTGTAATCTATCTGTTTTTAACAATTTAACGGTGACAAATAAAATATTTGAGCGAGTCGTGAAATATCATTCCATGGCAAAAAAAAACCGGCATAGCCGTAAAGGACGAGCATCCAATAAAAAAAAACGAGCTCACCTGACAGTATCGCACATGATGTGTAACGTCGGAGACCTCACCGGTACTCACCTGACAGTATCGCACATGATGTGTAACGTCGGACACCTCACCGGTACTCACCTGACAGTATCGCACATGATGTGTAACGTCGGACACCTCACCGGTACTCACCTGACAGTAGTCGCACATGATGCGTAACGTCACTCGTAAGCTCACCGGTACTAAGCAACATTACCACTACACATTGGTTACATAATATATTTCTGCTGTGTTTACAAAGTTTTATGCGGCCAATAAATGGACAGTAATGTTTTTCAGGGTTAATTTATGTATGTATGTAAGTTTCTTTATCCCACCATAATTTTAAATTTCAAATGAACAAATAAAACATCTAGATAAGAGAAAAACATGACAAAATACAAAACTATAAAAACCTATTACACTCGGGGGATGTAAGGAATGTAAGGATTCAAACGATACTCCATACTATTACACTCGGGGGATGTAAGGATTCAAACGATACTCCATACTATTACACTCGGGGAATGTAAGGATTCAAACGATACTCCATACTATTACACTCGGGGGATGTAAGGATTCAAACGATACTCCATACTATTACACTCGGGGGATGTAAGGATTCAAACGATACTCCATACTATTACACTCGGGGGATGTAAGGAATATAAGGATTCAAACGATACTCCATACTATTACACTCGGGGGGATGTAAGGATTCACTCGGGGGATGTAAGGATTCACTCGGGGATGTAAGGATTCACTCGGGGGATGTAAGGATTCAAACGATACTCCATACATCCGAATCGGTTCAAGCATTTAAAAGTTGTGTTGGAATAAATAAACTCACGTACATACATAAATGAACCCTGAAAACATTACACTCCTTATTTTGGGCAGTCGTGTACAATTAGTTGAAGACTGTCGTACTCTACTCACCGACTGTACTTTGGAAAGGCAACGCGCATGTGTTACGTGTACGTACGTAGCACTCACACGCTCTGCCGCAGGGCGCGAGGGTGCGGCGCGGGGCGGGCGGGCGGCGCCCCTCGGTGCATTACCGCGTCCCTCTGACCCCTAACATATGCGTATTTTGCGGCCACTCGCGCTAGCTTTTAATATATATTTGTATGCATATTATAATATATTATTAATTATATAATTGTGTTGTTATATTATTTATATCATAGTGCCCGTCCTTTACGATTATAATAAATCCTCTCCATCCAAAGGCTGCCTGGAAGAGATCGCTTTTAGCGATAAGGCCGCCTTTTGTTACACATTTATATTAGATTTTTATTTTTGTTGTTATCTTTGGTGTTTACAATCTTAATGTTTACAATTTGGTGTTTTGGTGTTTATATATCTTCCGAGAGCTCAAACTATACATACGTATTAGGATTGAACAAAAACACAAATGTTGTAAAAACACTTAATTTTGTATAGACCCCCTTTTTGTGACTTTGTGGCAGATGGCATACTAGAATGTGACTGGCTCCCGTTCTGCCAGTTCTCCCCGAATGGGCAGCCGTTATATCATCGTGACAGTTTTGACATCAGTTTGTTTATACTATTGCTGTTCATATCCTCGAAGAGACTTTTTACGAAGAATACCTGGAAACAGGAAGATATAATCAGCATCATCATCTTTAGCCTCAAATGAAACAAGCAAAAATTAAAAAATATATAAATCCCAAATTGTTAGCTAAGAAGCCTCTCGATCACATCATTATTCTACATAAAAACCGCATCAAAATCAGTCCATTTGTTTGGGAGCTATGATTCTTCCCCCAGAAAAAAAAAGTGATGTAACTTCAAATGTACGGTTTTCACATTTTCCCCTTTATTTGTGCTATAAGATATTGCTTCGTGCCATATTTCATGATTCTAGGGATTGCAGACCGGAGTATTTGATATTAATATCAATTAGATATCAATTAGTTGTACACGCAGACTTAGGGTTCGGTAGCCAGGATCCTAAGCTAGCAATCTGTGAAAACCGCATTGCAATCGGTCCAGTAGTTTTCACGTAATACGCTAACAAATATATTTTCACCTCGGAAGCACAAGCTCGGAAAGATTGTTTGTCATTCGAAATATATTTTCACCTCACAAGCTCTGAAAGATTCTGTTTGTCATTCGAAATATATTTTCACCTCACAAGCTCGGAAAGATTATGTTTGTCATTCGAAATATATTTTCACCTCACAAGCTCTGAAAGATTCTGTTTGTCATTCGAAATATATTTTCACCTCACAAGCTCTGAAAGATTCTGTTTATCATTCGAAATATATTTTCACCTCACAAGCTCGGAAAGATTCTGTTTGTCATTCGAAATCTGAGTGCAAAAGTGCATTTTACCCCCTAGCGTGGAGTTTTTAAAATTCGAACCTTTCTATTCAATAATTTTCTATAGCGCCAGCTTCTACTATTACTTATTCTGTGCCGCCAGTCCACTGAAAATACATTAATACTTACCTAAATATTACGATTTGATTCGGCTCTACTGAAACTATTCGTCTCTATTCGACTGTATTCGACCCCTATTCGATTCTATTCAATTCCATTCGATTCTATTGTATTCGATTGTATTCTGTTCTATTATGTTTACACATCTGCCAGGTGTCCCGCGACGGCGCATTTTTTATTATTATTATAAACACTAATTTAATATATTATTTTAGCGGTTTTTCTTGCACCTAGCATTTTCCTCGCTGTAATGAGGTGAATGAGAATGAGGAAAAGTTTTGTGTTGCGCACGGCAGCAATTTTTTTGCATCTCGTACTTTTAAACCCTCGCTACGCTCAGGATTCTATTCTTGAACCACTCGCGAATCCTTCGCTTGCTCAGGTTTCAATACAAGTACTCGCGTCAAAAAATCACTTTGCAGCCTTGCATAACAAATAACTATTTACGGTTAGATCGTCTCTCACGATGGATGATACAGGTTGTAGTTTTCCATCCCCGCCATATTCGCAGAGTCGATTGTAATAGGTATACCTTAATTAACTAACAATACTATTTAATTCCTACATTTAACTGGAAGTGGAATTTTTAATTACATATTTCATTGATAAATCGTAGTAAAGCCCAACTTTATTTTGGAGTAGAACCCCACGACACACACATATATGGTAGGTATGTGTGCGCGCTCCTATAGACGCGCCCGCGCCACAGAATAAATAGCGAGCCTTTAATTATCAGTTTGTATAAATAAACTTATTGCAAGTGAGAATGTATTATCAAACTTGACATTAGCTTAGTTAGGAATTTCCGGCGTAGTGAAACAATTGGAATCAGCTTATTTACAGTACGAAAGGAATGAAAAAAATGATGTACAAGTTTACATTACCGTAAATTTACCATTAATTTACGTTAACTTGATACTGTTCAGTATCCTCCTTCATTTTCAATGCACAATTGAGCACGATGTCTTAATGTTTTGTGTAATTTTTTCACATTGAGTTAACACTTGGAATTGCTCTGTGTGGCACCCAGCATCACGTCGCGTGGGCGTGTGCAAAAAAATAATAAATGACCCATCAAAACAAATGAACCATCTCCATAAGTTCGACATTAGAAAATTGCTCCAGCAATTTTAACATCGAGCGTATCTGACTGTGAGTGATCGAACAGCTGATTGCTCGGGCAACGACCGGGGCAATGACCCGCGCGCGTTCCGCCTTTTTCAAACGCCGCGCCGCCTTTCTTTGAGGGTGCCGCCAGCCTTTGGGCGCCGCCGCACGCCGCGGCCGGCGCGTAGTGTGCGTGAAAGAGGCAATACACGCTACAACGCTTCATTAGTGTGTGTGGGCGCACGCTCTTGCCACACTGGGTGATTTAAAATTAGGATCGCATACACATATCGCTATTTATAAACTTTTTTTAATTCGTTTTAATTCATTTTTTTTGTACTTCCTTTATTAATGATTCGTGTTCTGTAAGTGGAGTATACCTACCTCTGCAAATTTGGCGGGGATGCAAAACTACAACCTGTATCTAGCTAAACTAGTAAGTAGGCCCTAGTAGCCGTCATCATGTTAGTAAATTAGTGCCCAGTATTCAAAATAATTATTTATTGACAAAAACGTGAACAACCGACTTCAAACGCTCGAACCAATAGAGAATAAAAAAAATATGTATATACTATATACAGAATGAATTTTTCTAGTGGGCTGGATGGCTAAATCAGAAACTATGAGGAATAGCGAAAAGTACTCAAAGGAGGCTCGGGCCCGATTTTGATGAAAACTAAAACTGCGTCTTTGGATTTAAAAAAAAAACAATATTCCTAGGCAGGAATCGAACACGTTGATTTTGAAAAAAAAACATACTGTATTATTACACCATTCGATAGTATCGCTAATAAGGATTGAATTCTGGGAAGAAATGACATACGGCAAACTTAAGGAAAATGTTGTATTTTAATAAACTGATTCATATTTTAAAGTACTGTTTTAATTCATACCTGCATTACCTGTTCCTTGTCCGATCAATATTTTTCTCAACACAGACCCGCAGCGCGGTCATCTTCACAACATTATGTTCTAATTTCAAATTTTTATTATGTCTTCGCGGTTAAAGGCCACAGTAAAATAAAAAAATGTAAACAATTAAAATTAGAACGTAGAGTAAATTGGCGCCAATAATTTAGATTTTGTTCCACGTTACGTTGATTATTACTAACTGTTTGCGTACTGTTTCGTATTAATAGTCGTATAGTAAAAGAGATGTTGATTCAGCAGTTTGGTGAACATTTTATCGCAATTTATGGTCCTGTGCCGTGGCCAGCGAGGTCACCGGATCTTACCCCCTTAGATTATTTCCTCTGGGGGTATGTAAAAAACCAAATCTACAAAGACACGTATAATGCAATTGCTGACTTGAAACTAACTTTGGAAAATATTCTAAGCGGAATCAATAATATTGTAATACTGAATGCAGGACAATCCTTGAGACGTCGAATCCAGCCAGGCCCCTTTCCCACTGCCCAGTGGCACTCTGGGCACTTGCCCAGGGCCAGGTTCGAAAAAAAATAAAAACGTTAATGACTCATTAAAACCTACTTGCGTATTAGCTTTTGCATGTGCGACACTACTCTACTCTCGCCAAATTTGAATTAATTATCTATACTAATAATAAAACTGTAACGGGTCCAATTCAGTACATGATGATATTTTGATACTGAAGCCAAAACTGTTTTATTTTAATTTTTGTCTTTCTGTCTAGGCATCATGCTGAAACTACTGATTAAATTCAAATGAAACTTGGTATGATTTGAGTTCATACTACGAGGTAGGACATATGATACTTTTCATCCCGAAAAATTAATGGGTTCCCGCAGGATAGGGGTTGAGAGTTATTTAAAAGAACAATAACCTGAAACTACTGGACAGATTTTGATGTAACTTGGCACAGTCATAGTTTATGGAGCCAGGTGGAGAGACGTCTTGCGAAAGATAGCTGGCAGCGACTGGATGAGAAGAGCCGAAGATTGGGGTCAGTGGCGTTCATTGGGAGAGGCCTACGTCCAACAGTGGACTGGTATAGGATGATGATGATGACGATGATGATTTTGTAGACACAAAATCATCATCGTAAATTTAGTTTTACCAGTAGTGTAAAACTAAATTTGCAGCTTCGAAAGGCTAACTTCGTGGTGCTCGAAAATCATCGTCTTTTTCCAGATTTTGGCTTATAACTTCTACAAGGTGCTTTCCACGGAAAAGTTATTTATAGCACTTATAAAGAAAACAAAATTTTCTATAATATGAGCCAAACCGCAGCTTTGTTGCTTATTTGAAAAACCTGAGATGATAAAAAAAAATTCAAACATTGGCCATTTTTCCTAAAAAAGTTCGAAATTTTAGTTTTAGCCGCCTCCTTAGCAGATTATAGGCTAGTCCGTCGCCTATAATAGGCTAGTCCGTCGCCTATAATAGGCTAGTCCGTCGCCTATAATAGGCTAGTCCGTCGCCTATAATAGGCTAGTCCGTCGCCTATAATAGGCTAGTCCGTTGCCTATAATAGTGATCTACGAGGAAAAACATGAGACAAAGTTGTGAAACAGTTATTTAACTTTAATTTATGTACAAGTGAAACTTTGTAGGACCAAAAGTTCTCCTGCAATCTAGACAAAACAAAAATTAAAAAAAACGGATTTTTCAAGAAATTAATATTGTTATTAACATTGCACAGTAATCTATTGTAATGTTATTAAACTAAAATGACATCAAATTAACAAATTTGATTTATTTTTCGTGCATCATATCTACATGTAACATTCGTGTGTTTCTGTTGTCTGTTTATCTGCGTATGTTTGTTTGTTCGCGCATCAAGTACAAACTACTACACCGATTGTGATGCGGTTTTCACTGATAAATAGCTTAGGATTTGACTTAAAAACTGGTGTACTGGGATCTCAAAATAATGTATAGAAGCCAATCGATAAAAATCTTTTTGGCGGCTGAAGGAATTTTAATTAAATGTTGGTATATTGGTATTTTAGGTCCTGGAATAGCACATGGAGTGCTTCGAGAAATGACCACGCGTGCGAAGCCGCGGGCATCAGCTAGTCATTTAATAAGACTGTAAATAAATAAAAATAAATGTAGGACTTTGCTTATACTCGTACACGTTCTTTGTGTATTCTAACAAAACAAATAGTGCTCTGTCGAGGTCATAGAGGCCCCGTTATCTAACAAAACAAATAGTGCTCTGTCGAGGTCATAGAGGCCCCGTTATCTAACAAAACAAATAGTGCTCTGTCGAGGTCATAGAGGCCCCGTTATCTAACAAAACAAATAGTGCTCTGTCGAGGTCATAGAGGCCCCGTTATCTAACAAAACAAATAGTGCTCTGTCGAGGTCATAGAGGCCCCGTTATCTAACAAAACAAATAGTGCTCTGTCGAGGTCATAGAGGCCCCGTTATCTAACAAAACAAATAGTGCTCTGTCGAGGTCATAGAGGCCCCGTTATCTAACAAAACAAATAGTGCTCTGTCGAGGTCATAGAGGCCCCGTTATCTAACAAAACAAATAGTGCTCTGTCGAGGTCATAGAGGCCCCGTTATCTAACAAAACAAATAGTGCTCTGTCGAGGTCATAGAGGCCCCGTTATCTAACAAAACAAATAGTGCTCTGTCGAGGTCATAGAGGCCCCGTTATCTAACAAAACAAATAGTGCTCTGTCGAGGTCATAGAGGCCCCGTTATCTAACAAAACAAATAGTGCTCTGTCGAGGTCATAGAGGCCCCGTTATCTAACAAAACAAATAGTGCTCTGTCGAGGTCATAGAGGCCCCGTTATCTAACAAAACAAATAGTGCTCTGTCGAGGTCATAGAGGCCCCGTTATCTAACAAAACAAATAGTGCTCTGTCGAGGTCATAGAGGCCCCGTTATCTAACAAAACAAATAGTGCTCTGTCGAGGTCATAGAGGCCCCGTTATCTAACAAAACAAATAGTGCTCTGTCGAGGTCATAGAGGCCCCGTTATCTAACAAAACAAATAGTGCTCTGTCGAGGTCATAGAGGCCCCGTTATCTAACAAAACAAATAGTGCTCTGTCGAGGTCATAGAGGCCCCGTTATCTAACAAAACAAATAGTGCTCTGTCGAGGTCATAGAGGCCCCGTTATCTAACAAAACAAATAGTGCTCTGTCGAGGTCATAGAGGCCCCGTTATCTAACAAAACAAATAGTGCTCTGTCGAGGTCATAGAGGCCCCGTTATCTAACAAAACAAATAGTGCTCTGTCGAGGTCATAGAGACCCCGTTATCTAACAAAACAAATAGTGCTCTGTCGAGGTCATAGAGGCCCCGTTATCTAACAAAACAAATAGTGCTCTGTCGAGGTCATAGAGGCCCCGTTATCTAACAAAACAAATAGTGCTCTGTCGAGGTCATAGAGACCCCGTTATCTAACAAAACAAATAGTGCTCTGTCGAGGTCATAGAGGCCCCGTTATCTAACAAAACAAATAGTGCTCTGTCGAGGTCATAGAGGCCCCGTTATCTAACAAAACAAATAGTGCTCTGTCGAGGTCATAGAGGCCCCGTTATCTAACAAAACAAATAGTGCTCTGTCGAGGTCATAGAGGCCCCGTTATCTAACAAAACAAATAGTGCTCTGTCGAGGTCATAGAGGCCCCGTTATCTAACAAAACAAATAGTGCTCTGTCGAGGTCATAGAGGCCCCGTTATCTAACAAAACAAATAGTGCTCTGTCGAGGTCATAGAGGCCCCGTTATCTAACAAAACAAATAGTGCTCTGTCGAGGTCATAGAGGCCCCGTTATCTAACAAAACAAATAGTGCTCTGTCGAGGTCATAGAGGCCCCGTTATCTAACAAAACAAATAGTGCTCTGTCGAGGTCATAGAGGCCCCGTTATCTAACAAAACAAATAGTGCTCTGTCGAGGTCATAGAGGCCCCGTTATCTAACAAAACAAATAGTGCTCTGTCGAGGTCATAGAGGCCCCGTTATCTAACAAAACAAATAGTGCTCTGTCGAGGTCATAGAGGCCCCGTTATCTAACAAAACAAATAGTGCTCTGTCGAGGTCATAGAGGCCCCGTTATCTAACAAAACAAATAGTGCTCTGTCGAGGTCATAGAGGCCCCGTTATCTAACAAAACAAATAGTGCTCTGTCGAGGTCATAGAGGCCCCGTTATCTAACAAAACAAATAGTGCTCTGTCGAGGTCATAGAGGCCCCGTTATCTAACAAAACAAATAGTGCTCTGTCGAGGTCATAGAGGCCCCGTTATCTAACAAAACAAATAGTGCTCTGTCGAGGTCATAGAGGCCCCGTTATCTAACAAAACAAATAGTGCTCTGTCGAGGTCATAGAGGCCCCGTTATCTAACAAAACAAATAGTGCTCTGTCGAGGTCATAGAGACCCCGTTATCTAACAAAACAAATAGTGCTCTGTCGAGGTCATAGAGGCCCCGTTATCTAACAAAACAAATAGTGCTCTGTCGAGGTCATAGAGGCCCCGTTATCTAACAAAACAAATAGTGCTCTGTCGAGGTCATAGAGACCCCGTTATCTAACAAAACAAATAGTGCTCTGTCGAGGTCATAGAGGCCCCGTTATCTAACAAAACAAATAGTGCTCTGTCGAGGTCATAGAGACCCCGTTATCTAACAAAACAAATAGTGCTCTGTCGAGGTCATAGAGGCCCCGTTATCTAACAAAACAAATAGTGCTCTGTCGAGGTCATAGAGGCCCCGTTATCTAACAAAACAAATAGTGCTCTGTCGAGGTCATAGAGGCCCCGTTATCTAACAAAACAAATAGTGCTCTGTGGAGGTCATAGAGGCCCCGTTATCCTAATGTGCCCAGGGCCTCCAATAGCTATGTATTGAAGGCCCATTATCCTAATGTGCCCAGGGCCTCCAATAGCTATGTATTGAAGGCCCATTATCCTAATGTGCCCAGGGCCTCCAATAGCTATGTATTGAAGGCCCATTATCCTAATGTGCCCAGGGCCTCCAATAGCTATGTATTGAAGGCCCATTATCCTAATGTGCCCAGGGCCTCCAATAGCTATGTATTGAAGGCCCATTATCCTAATGTGCCCAGGGCCTCCAATAGCTATGTATTGAAGGCCCATTATCCTAATGTGCCCAGGGCCTCCAATAGCTATGTATTGAAGGCCCATTATCCTAATGTGCCCAGGGCCTCCAATAGCTATGTATTGAAGGCCCATTATCCTAATGTGCCCAGGGCCTCCAATAGCTATGTATTGAAGGCCCATTATCCTAATGTGCCCAGGGCCTCCAATAGCTATGTATTGAAGGCCCATTATCCTAATGTGCCCAGGGCCTCCAATAGCTATGTATTGAAGGCCCATTATCCTAATGTGCCCAGGGCCTCCAATAGCTATGTATTGAAGGCCCATTATCCTAATGTGCCCAGGGCCTCCAATAGCTATGTATTGAAGGCCCATTATCCTAATGTGCCCAGGGCCTCCAATAGCTATGTATTGAAGGCCCATTATCCTAATGTGCCCAGGGCCTCCAATAGCTATGTATTGAAGGCCCATTATCCTAATGTGCCCAGGGCCTCCAATAGCTATGTATTGAAGGCCCATTATCCTAATGTGCCCAGGGCCTCCAATAGCTATGTATTGAAGGCCCATTATCCTAATGTGCCCAGGGCCTCCAATAGCTATGTATTGAAGGCCCATTATCCTAATGTGCCCAGGGCCTCCAATAGCTATGTATTGAAGGCCCATTATCCTAATGTGCCCAGGGCCTCCAATAGCTATGTATTGAAGGCCCATTATCCTAATGTGCCCAGGGCCTCCAATAGCTATGTATTGAAGGCCCAATATCCTAATGTGCCCAGGGCCTCCAATAGCTATGTATTGAAGGCCCATTATCCTAATGTGCTCAGGGCCTCCAATAGCTATGTATTGAAAACAACGTTCATCATTTAACTATTTTCGTTAAAAATTAGCTCTTTCCTTAAGTTTGCCGTAAATCATTTCTTCCCAGAATTCAATCCTTATTAGCGACACTATCGAATGGTGTAATAATACAGTGTGTGCTTTCTTTTTCCAAAATCAACGTGTTCGATTCCTGCCTAGGAATATTGTTTTTTTCAAAAATCCAAAGACGCAGTTTTAGTTTTCATCAAAATCGGGCCCGAGACTCCTTTGAGTACTTTTCGCTATTCCTCATAGTTTCTGATTTAGCCATCCACGCCCACTTGAAAAATTCATTCTGTATATAAATATTTTGTTTACTCAAAGAAAGCGATGCGAAAGAATCGAATAATAACCAATATTTTTATGGGCCCCTACTCACCGGTTAAGTATAAGTATCTATTTACATGCCTTTTAACTTTGAAGTGTTAATATTTTAAGAAATAAAATGACTGACATACGGACGGACGGACATGGCGAAACCATAAGAACTCCTTGTTCGACTACTGAATCCATAAAAGCGAAAGTAGCTGTCCGTAACCTTTTCACGAGTAAACGGCTGAATCGATGGAGATAAAATTTGGTATGGAGATAGTTTGAGCCCGGGGACAGGACTTGAGACTTCTTCCGCGATAAACTGTAGCCAGCGCGGACGGAGCCGCGGAGAAAGCTATAGAACTATAAATGATAACATAGAAGCTCATATTAAAAATGTATATAACCCAGTATTATAGCTAAGAACCATTTCGACCACATCATTCAAACGTAAAAAAACACATCGAAATCGGTCCATTCGCTTAGGAGCTGCCACAGACACAGACACAGGCACACACACACACACACACATACAATATCATCATCATCATCATGTCAGCCTTTAGAAGTCCACTGCTGAACATAGGCCTCCCTCAAAGAGCGCCATGACGAGAGATCGTGTGCCACCTCCATCCACCGACTTCCTGCGATGGCTACAATGTCGTCGGTCCATCGTGTGGGGGGTCTCCCCACACTTCGCCTGCTTGTTCGTGGTCGCTATTCGAGAACCGTTATTCCCCAGCGGCTGTCGGTTCTGCGAACTATATGGCCTGCCCATTGCCACTTCAACTTGCAAACTCTGGGAGCTATGTTGGTAACCTTCGTTCTTCTACGGATTTCCTCATTTCTGATTATATCACGTAGTGCAACACCGAGCATAGCTCTCTCCATTGTACGCTGCGCAACTCTGAGCTTGTGTATGAGACCAATAGTAAGTGACCACGTCTCAGTGCCGTATGTCATCACTGGCAACACGCACTGATTATAAACTTTCGTCTTGAGGCTCTGCGGTATCTGCTACGAGAACATATGGCGTAATTTCCCGAACGCTGCCCATCCGAGTTGGAGACAATATAAATATCCTAAACTTATAACACCCCTCTCTTTTCGCGTCGGGTTTATAAATAGATTGGAATACTTACTTGCGTAATGCCAACTATTAGCATTAGTACAATCTGGCACATGGACCACGTGAGGACACTGCAACACAATAATACTTTTTTATTAATAATAATTATAATAATACAAAAAATATAATTAAAACAAAACGGTGTAGTGCTTAAAATAAGTTTTTAGTCTGTCTGTTTGTTCGCGCGTCACGTCAAAGCTACTGAACCGATTGCGATGCGGTTTGATAGCTTTCGATAAAAAAAACTATATGACAGCTGAAATGATTTTGATCAAATGTTGGTATGTTAGGTCTTAGAATAGTACATAGAGTACTTTTAACCTGGAGAAATAACCACGCATGCGAAGCCGCGGGTACAGGTAGTTATTAATATACTAGACGGGCCCGCGGCTTTGCTCGAGTATGCATTTTACAGGGATAGTTATTCCAGAACTAAAAGTACCAAAATCATCAAACCGTTCAGAAGTCAAATTGATTTTTATCGATTACTCGACTTCTACTCATTGGATTGAGATACCAAGTACACCAGTTTTAAGGTAAAGTCCAACAATTAAAACCGCATCACAATTGGACCAACAGTTTTTATGTGACAACACAAACAGACACAATTAAAAAAAAAACAGTTGATCTGTAGCTTATTTTAAGGACCTTATTTTTTTCATTATCTTTCTTGTACAGACTTTTTCTTACTTCCTGCTTTATTCTATGTATAGATATTAAGCACAATTGGTGTATAATGGTAATGGTATTTGGCTTGGCTGCAAAATTACTACTACAGCAGATAATAATCCACACTAATATATAAAAGTCTGTTTGTTTGAGGAACTTGTATGCCAAAACGGCTGACTCGGTTTTGATGAAACTTTGTTAATATTTACTGTACAATATAGAGAACAACATAGGATACTTTTTATTCTGGAAAATTGACTGAAATGAAATGACGATTACTCGCTGTAAGGTACAGTTGCCATGGATACGAAATAATAACAAGTCTGTCAAAAAGCATCAAGAGCGTTGGTGCTACACTTTTGCATTGGTTTTTAATATTCTAGAAGAACATAGGATGCTTTTTCGCGATAAACAGTACTCGTAGTCCGCGCGGACGAAGTCGCGGGCGAAAGCTATTTACTTCTTTTGTTTTTGTTTGTTGTTGCACCTAGTTTTTGTTTGTTGTTGCAACTAGTTTCCGTTTTATTTTTAATATCTCTTAAAACCAGCTGTCGCTGTGAAAATAAATTATTCGCTTACAATGGGGTCCTAACATTTTACGGTGAAGCCTGACATACTGTAAGTTTTACATACAGCCGCCATTTTGTCATAATTGCGAAATCTCGGCCTGAAGTGTGCGTATATGAGTAGATATGTATGTGTGCACTTACTTTTGGTTACCCATGTAAATCGTATGACTATATCATTTTATTTGTTTTAATATTTTAAACCCTCTATTGATTTGTTTTTGTAATGACAAATGACACTAGCATCCAAAAGTGTAGCCTATCCAAGAAACGCCTTTACTTTGTTTTTGAATAATGTTGATTTATACTAATTCTTTGATGTCCTATGGCAGCTTACTGAAAATTTGAACAGCTTGATGTGTAATAGAAAGCTAAGTAATATTTATTTTCGGTTGAATGTGTGTGTGTGCCCAACCTGCTATCTTTGAGCTCCATTATCTTATTAGATACGCGATACTTTTGCACAGCACACTTGTGACATAATATTTTGTTTGTATCGAAGTACTCCATCAATTTATTAAGTGTTGATAAGCGGACGCGATTTTTTCAAAATGGCTGACTTGTAGCTATGCCACACACGTTAGAAGGCCTTTATTAATTTGCTTCATTATTTTTGCTTCAGGAACTCGTCGACACTCGTTAGCTTGTATGGGCCAAAAGAGACTATTTATTTGCACATATTTCAAATATATGAAATAAAAAAAAAAAACTTCCTCAAATGCAGATTTTGTGTATTGGAAACCTTTATATCATTATTTATTATAAAAAAAAGCCCAAAATGCATTCTTCCACATGGTTAATCCTGGGGAACACCATATCCCAGTAAATACCTGGTGCAGATTCCCTCCGCCAGGTTCCGATCCCGCGCCTCGTGTCTCGGACTTTTGAAAATCCTTTTTGTTTTTTTTATTAGAAAGGATATGTGCTGTTGGTCTATAACTGACCTCTACAGCGTCGCCGGACGGTGGGGCGGTCGCAAAAGCGCTCCGCCGCAATGCGTGACGCAGAAGGCGCACGCCAAAGTTAAGTTTTTGGCCACTTGCTCAAAGGCACCCAGGGGGTACGAACCTCGGCTTGGACAGTTGCCATTGATTACTTGGGGAGTATCGAAATAAACACCCCTCGATCTCTACTGTTAGGTAGTGATCGAGGGGGCCCTCATGAAATGGCTGGAGCCCTTTAAATGAATTGCATAACTGACCACCGATTCGGAATACACCTTCGAGAAGAATCGGCAAGAAACTCGAAGGCGAATAAAGTCGACATTAATTACGGGACCATCGACCTAGCATCCGGCGAGGTCGGTGTCTGTGTCTAATTGTGTTGAAAGATGGTGAAGATGACGGAGTGGGCGAATCAATCGCTGCCTGCACTGCGGCAGCGATTTCATCGTCCGGATCGCTCAAGATGTCTCTAGGGCGTCTACGAAGGGGCCGTGCGTCTGTTGTCGCGTCTGTCGTGTAGTCAGAGGCCTGAACTACTAGAGGGTTGGGGTGATGGAGTGCCGCGTCAAAGTAGCGGCGAGATGCATTTTTCATATATTGAACTATCGAGGGAAGCTCGAGATCACTGTGCAGGTCGATGTTCCTCTGATACCAGGGGGCATCTAATGCACCGCGAACGAATTTATTTTGTAAAATCTGAAGTTTCTCTAGGGAAATGCGGGAGGCGTGAGCAAATGCTACGGACGAGTATTTCATTGTCGGTCGGACGCAGGTTTTGTAGAGTGTCAACTTATTTCTAAGAGACATTTTACTGCGCCTGCCTAGGAGTAACGCGAGGCGGTATATGTAGAATGCCGCCATTTTGTGGACGGCGTGGATGTGATCATTGAAGTTGAGTCGATAGTCAAGGGTGACTCCTAAGTATTTAACTGACTTTTCCCACGGTATGGGTCGGTCATTGATCCTGACTTGTTTAATTGGGAAATAGCGTTTAACCCCGTGAGTGAAACGCATCGCTACGCTCTTCTCGGGATTAATCGTTATTCGCCACTTACGGAACCATCCATCGAGCGCTCGGAGCGTTCGTTGGATGTCCCTTTGTAGAATAGTTGGATTCCATCCAGTGGTATAAATCGCGGTGTCGTCCGCAAAGAGAGCGATCTCTACTTTGGGGATGCGGGGGAAATCGCTTGTGTAAAGCGTGAACAGAAGTGGAGACAGCACGGAGCCCTGAGGGACTCCGGCTCTGATGGGGTGGGGGGATGATCGGTTGCCCTCGACACGATAGCGGAAGCTCCGGCTGGTGAGGTAGTCTTGTACTATGAGCACAAGACGATCTGGCAACCCGAGCTGATACAGCTTGTATATCAGCCCGGCGTGCCAGACCTTGTCAAAAGCCTTCGCCACGTCTAGGAAGACGGCCATCGTGGTTTGGGGTTTTGGTTTCCTATTGAAACCCTAGGATGTGTTCCGTGATGCGGTGCACTTGCTGAGGGCAAGAGTGTCTCGCTGTAAAGCCGAACTGCTCATCCGGTATGAGCTTTTTGATTTTCGCGATGGATCGGAGTCGATTCAGAAGGATTCGCTCGTAGATCTTCCCCAGAGAGCTGAGGAGACTGATAGGACGGTAGCTGGAAGGCTCGGATGCCTTTTTGCCTGGTTTGTGAATGCCGATGACGTCGGCACTCTTCCAAGCGTCGGGGAAGGAACAATTGCTCAAGGCTGCATTGAAGATGCTGACTAAGAGGTAAACTAACGGGACAGAAAAGTGCTTGAGGACCCTGTTACTGACGCCGTCAGCACCGGGGGCCTTTCGCACTTGGAGGCCCTTGATGATCGACTCAACCTCTGCGGCTTTAACGGGCTCGAGGGGGGGGTCGGTCGGAGGTAGAGAATTCCGACGTTCTATTTCGCGGTCCACCGCGGCGATGTGGACAGGATCAACGTGATCGTTAGCGGGGGTGCACTGGGCTGCGAGGCTCTCCGCCAAGCATTCGGCCTTCTCCTCGTCTTCGAATGCTGGCGGGAGACCGATTCTATTGAGCATTTTGGCATTACGGTGATGGTGTCGGATTTAAGCTTTCTCGCCAACCCCCAGTAGGCCTGGTGGGTCGGTGTGATTTTGGATAATAGGTCTTCCCAACGCTGTGCGCGCAGCTCGCTAATGCGCGTCCTGACCAAACGGTGGTAGTAGCTCAAGGTGGCTTTGCGTTCAGCGTTGGGGAATGCATCGTGGGCTCTAATGGCTGCGTTTCGTGTCGTCATCAGCCTCTTCACGTCCTCAGGTAGGACCCAGCGGCGGATATCCTCCGCTGGGACCTCCCTAGAGCACTCACCGATAACGGCGTCTTTGTCGGTGGATGGGAGGATGGGTCTGTCGGGTGAAAATCCGTTTAGCCGTTTGAGCGTGAAGGAGTAAACAAACATACACACATATGCACACAAACTTTCGCCTTTATATTATTAGTGTGATTGATCAGTGACCGACATTCGCGATTTTTTCAAAATGGCGGTCTTTTGCTATGCCACAAATGTTAGAAGCCCTTTATGAATTCCGATTTGCTACATCATTTGCGATGCAGCAAATCCCGGGTAAAACCGTACCCTAGTATATACCTGGTGCAGATTCCCTCCGCCAGGTTCCGATCCCGCGCCTCGTGCGCCGAGTGCAGCTCCTGCAACCGCCGCGCCGCCGACATGTTGTCTTGCACGCGGGATATGGACTCTGATATGTCTCGGACTTTCATCAAATACGATTCAGCCGAGTTGCCTGAAAAATGGAGAAGCACATGTAATGATGATTTAAATATAAAAAATGAATCATCAAGATAAGAGAAACAATTTACGCACATAGAAAGAACCCGACTGACAATAGTTGCTAACCAACTTCAAACCATTACAGATCCTAAATTGTCATTCGAAATTAAAAATGATATGAGAAACCTAAAGATGATTTAGGCGCTGATGGGGCTGCCTCGCTACTGTAGTGCTTCGGGGATGTTCGCGGAAGCGCATGTAGATGATTTTTACGCCAACATGCGGAAGTGTGTTGCCTCCCTGATGCGAAGGGTGCGGGGAAGCTCCAACAGCCTCTTGGTGACGGTGGCGGCGAGGGTGGATGGCCCAATACTCCGCCACTGGACCAAGACGCAAGTACTGCCGTCAAGCAGAGCCGCTAAATAACATTTATTTAATTGTTGTAATTTTAGACTGTTTTCTAAAATTACAACAATTAAATAAATTTTTTTTATTTTTTATTTATTGACATGTAAACATAAAAATAATAATAATTTTAACTAACATAATTTTAAGGACACTACTAACAAAAATGGATGTTATATCTGAAATTAAATAAATACAATACAATACAAATACCTATTCAATGATACCCCACTTGAGTTTCATTTTATTATTTTTCACAATATGGAGTCTGGTTGTCGCCATATTGAATTTTGATTAATGTAATGTCTTTAGTGACACTCGCAAGATTAAGACAAATCGATTAGCGTAAGAATCATCAAAACCGGTCACGCGTTGCCATAAAGAAACAGACGTACATACATACATACATACATAAGCTGTTAAACACAATACCCTACGCTCAGTCGGTTAAAAACAAGACTGCCCTGCCAAAACAGCAACTTAAATGAAAATTGCCTATGTCATTCGGGATGATAGATAGATAGATAACTAAAAAATTGTACAATCGGCGGCCTTATCACCAAGCAGCAATCTCTCTTCTTCTTGATGTAAGGATTCTAACGATACTCCATACATCCAAACCTTTTTCAGGAATTTAAAAGTTATAGTGGAACAAAGGAACTCACATACATACATGAACCCTGAAGACATTACTCTCCTTTTTTGGACAGTTGAGTAATCACTAGCTTTTCCCTGCGGCTTTGCCCTTGTGGATATTTTTCTGGGATAAAACCTTGCTATGTCCTTCCCTAGGGTTCAAACTATCTCCGTACTTACTAAATTTTATCAAGATCGGTTTAGTCGCGACAAGATAACAGACAGACAGCGGCTTTCGCTTTTATAGTATTAGTATAGATTGCAGCCTAACGGTTCAATAGTGCAACTATGAATCCAACGATACCGGGTTCGGTCCTCGGCTCCGCACCAATGACTTGTCTACGTTATGTGCGGTTTTCCACCAGTCTGTTATTGCTTAATAATGACAAAGTGACACCAGAGTCCAATACTTCTTGATACGACAAACAAACCAACATTTGATTACTTACCAAGTTCCATCTCCTTGTCATCATCATAATTAATGTCTTCTGAATGTTCGTTTTGTATCAACAGGTCGAAAAATACCTGCAAATAGAAAACATTCCACTTTTGATACCACATTTATCAAAATCCATCAAGCCTTTTAGGCTGTAGGACGCGCCAAAAGAACATACATACAACTCACAAACATAACCCTCCACAGTCTGGTCATTCTTTTTGAGTGAGTACGTCTATAAATGTCTTCCAAATCCAAAAACTGACAATAATATAATCTGGGTGTACAGTTTGGTGTTGCAGCTCTATATCTAACAGCGACATCCAAACTAATTACACCACTCGATAGCAAACGGATCAAAGAATTTGTTACGTTGAGTGTGAGGACTGTGACGCATCGCGCGCGGGCGCGGTGGGAAGCGCCGCCATATTGAGGTCATTTCGCAGCGTCACATAATTACTGCTTCGTATAAATTTTGACTTGGAGAAGCTACGGCGTTCGTTTGAGTTTCAATCGTTAGCTCTCGTCAAGATCTGTCGAACGCATATATAAAACATTAGTGTGAAATAGTTATATGGCAGGTTCCTGTATCTTAAAACGAACCGTTTTCGCTTACTGTCCGTAGGCTTTTGACATAAACGCCATACAAAAAGTAACGAGACGTTGGAAAAACGACTCGTTTCATTTTTATAGGAATGGGGGGATAGTGAATTTACATGGTGTTAAAGTAAAAAAAAAACAATGTTAGCCTATACTCGTCAAAAAACAATGTTGGCCTATACTCGTCAAAATACAATGTTGGCCTATACTCGTCAAAAAACAATGTTGGCCTGTGACATGTTAAATCATGACTCCAAGTAAGATTTTGTTATAGGTCCCGATTAAATAGAATGTATTGGGTACAACGCCATCTGGCGAGGAGCAGCGTCTTTTCTGTTAGATCAAGTTGTGTTTTCTCCGTATCTGAAAACCAGACGCCGAGTTTGTAAAAAACGCCGAACTCCACCGCGCGTGCGCCACTTTCTTCGTTGAAGGAATAATGAAAGCTTTTCTTGTTGAAGACAGTTTGATAATTTCGCCTATCTAAGAATCAAGAAATAATGGTTGAATTTGCCTCTGCGAGTGAAAGGGAAAAGTTTTCATCTACTGTCTCAAAATAGATAAAATGGTTAATCCACGCAGCGACAGCTAGCGACAAGAGGCGTGAACTAGAAGGAAGGTGTAAACGAAACGGTGGCCTCTGACGGCAAGTAGCAAAGCTTCTGAGTGTGCTATTATTAATTTACGTTCCAGGAATATTTCGGGCTCTGGATAACTTTGGACGAGGAACGGGTTGTTTAAAAATCCAGAATAAGTCGCATCTTTAAGTTGGCTAACAAATCGTAAATTCAGAAGGCAGCGTTTAATATGTCGAAAATAATTTACATCTAGAAATCGCTTGCGATGGTCACACTATGGAAGGTTTTGACATAATGTCTAAATCGCATGAAAGTTCCGGAGAGATGTTTTTTTTTATATGAAGTTTTTTGAAGTAAACAACGGAACCTGATTGGAATGTACCAGAACTGGCTGGAGGACAGTGACCTGTATAGCTAGGAGGACAGTGACCTGTATATCTAGGCCGACAAGGTCTGCTTTACGAAGCAAGTTGCAGAGTTCTTTCTAGAGTTTTCTGGATACCGGAAGTTCGAGGTCTGAGTAGAATGCTACTCGAAGTGCAAACCAAAGTTCGTATATATACAAGAGATAAGCCTGTGGATTGGATTTTGATTTCGGACGTAAAACTGAATTTAGTTTATATAGTTGGCACGTAATTGAGATCGACGCAGGCAGCAGAAAAACACGCAGTTCTCTTGTGTGAACATAACGACCGAGGCACGCTGTCCAGAACGAAGCTGCCCTGTTACAGGCGAAATAAGTATACGAGTGCAAAAGCCAGGTTAGTGTGATTTCCCGTGATTTCAGTATTGTACTAACGAAATATCTGTTTTGATTTTGCACCGCGTCTATCTAAGGCGGGCAACTCGAGACACATTTGAACACAAAGGAACGTGGGTTCCAGGTTAAAATCGTGCATCTACGGTCGGCTATTGTCGTCACCACTGCGAGCTGCTGTGCGCGATCACCCGGGGCTCACCACCGTTCGTGGAAGAAGCCGGTCTACTAGGGACTCCAGAAGGACTCCAACGCACCACCTGTCCAGTAGAAGATACCAGGCACCGTTCGTGGTCAAGCAGTAGGAGCTGATCGAGTGGAGTAAGGAGGCGTTCCGCGGCGGTACGCGAGACGACGGTACGGCATCCCAGGAAGCCTCCAGGTTGGTCCACTCCATATCATTTTGAGTCAGCGAGCTACGGTAGCGAGGGAAGCCTTCGCCTTCTAACGTGTTAATATATTGTTGAAAGATACTTTCTGTCTTACTTTCTGTTTCACTTTCTGTCTTAGAGTCTAATATCCCTCTGGGAAACACAATCTTACACACACACACTTTATTTGCACAAGTTCTCCTTTAATTTGAACATTCAAAGGCAAAGACAAGACTATTCCTTTGCGTTGTGACCAATACATGTTAATCTGCTGAGCACAGACTCTCTAAGTTTTACTAGCCTAGGATACAGCTTTTCTATTGTAAATTCATATCATACAGGCCGGAGTTAAGTACTAAAATTTATATGTTTGAGGAAATTGTAATGATATTTGAGAATTTTGAGTTTTGAGTATTAAGTTAGTAATATTTCCTATTATGAGATCTTGCTGTTTATAATTATTTTGATGCAGAACAAACTAAATTAAGTGTAAAATATTTCTTTTTGAATTCCTCAGTAAAGGGGAGAGTACCAATATTTGATAACTCATGTGTGTCTTTTTTCTATTTTTTGTAATAAAGCCCTTTGTTATTGAATTTACCATCTTGTTTTAATTCCTCGCCTTTACCTGAGAAGGAGGTCCGTTTCCTTAGCCGGGCAAACGGTCCTTTTCAGGCCTATACTCGTCAAAAAGCAAAGTTGGCCTATACTCGTCAAAAAACAATGTTGGCCTATACTCGTCAAAAAAACTATGTTGGCCTATACTCGTCAAAAAACAATGTTGGCCTATACTCGTCAAAAAGCTAAATTAATTATACGGATGGAAAGAGCTTCTCAAGGGCAATCCAGTGATCCTCATGAAATACTATGGTATTTCTTATGACAGAGAGAAGCGGCGCGGCGCCGGGAACGTTAAAGAATGAAGGCGTCCGAATGGATACGTACACGTATACATTTAAAACATACGGCCGTGTCCACGAAACAGACACACCCCGTTTTTTTTTACCTTAGTTTTTGTTTAAGGTAGGTACTCACAGTCTTGGTACTGAACGTGCTGAAACTGTTGTCGAAGCAGAACCTGTAGTCCCCCTGCAGCGTGCTGGTGTGCCGGTGCGCGTTCTCTGCCTTCTTGTAATCGGCCACGATGACCCGGCCCACCGGGTCCGTCATTTGGAACGATATGTCTAAATCTCCGTGCGAAGCGTCTATCACCTGGAAAAATATGCAACTGTTTTGTAGTTCCTGTCGATCTCTCGATGAGAAGATTGGGTTATTAACTCGAACTCCATAGAAGTGTTATAAGTTTAGGGTGTATATAACTGTATCTGTGTGTATCTGTGTGTATCTGTGGCATCGTAGCTCCCAAACGAACAGATCGATTTCGATGCTTTTCGGTTTGAAAGCTGATGTTATAGAGATGGTTCTTAGCTATAATGGGCGTCTGATATTTGTTGGTCTATGGTGCATATTTGTACAGGGTGTCTTTAAAGGATCACATCCAAAACGAAGTGATTCGACATGGAACGAAAGTCACCGGCATAGCTCAAAGAATTAGCAAACTGAAGTGGCAATGGGCCGGGCACATTAGACGAAGAACCGATAACCGGTGGGGTAGACGAGTTCTTGAGTGGAGACCACGTATAGACAAACGTAGTGAAGGACGCCCTCCAGCCAGATGGAGTGACGATTTACGCAAAGTAGACGTCAGCAATTACATGAGAAGAGCCGAAGATCGAGCTCAGAGGCACGCATCAGGAGATGCCTATGGACTAATGCAGGCTGTTGATGATTTGTTGGTGTTGCTCTATAACCTATATAGATAAAAGCAAGTGAAATGAAATTTCATATTATCTCCTTAAATACTGAATACCTATAAAACAGAACATTGTATAATATGTGTAAGTGACATATTATACCTACTGACTGACTGACTGACAGACACAGCACAGCATAAACCGGTGGACTTAGGGCAGATTTTTCAATGCTCAGACAAACGGACTAGTAACTGTTCGAGGAATAAATCTATTACACCGTATAATGGACTGATATTTAGTTACCTATTTTTCAATTGTCATTCATTCTGGCCGAATAAAGCGAACCAGGGGCGCGTTCACTTACACGCTCGCATCATCCGTGCGATTATCGCTCGATCATCCGGAGTTAGTGAACGACTTTGGACGTCCACATACAACTGACAACAGTCAAGTGTCAGTTTCATACTATTCCTCCGCTCCCCTATTTTTCGGATGACCCAGGCGAACGCCCGACGACGCCGTGAACGATTTCGAGTGATCGCGCGGGTGATCCGTGCGTCCTCGAACGTAGTAAGTGAACGCGCCCCGGGCGTTACTAACTTCAGAGAGGTGAAACAAATATATGGATAACACGTAGACAGAGAATGAGAGGTATTCTCATTCTCTGTCTACGGGATAACACCAATGTTAGAACGGGATGGATTTCTGTCTATCAATCAAATGTCAATGTTTTATTTCACATTTACTTCAATTTTATGTTTAGATGTATTTACTGTGGCCAGTAAGCGTAAACCAATCTCCTTCGTACTGTGGTTATAATTTACGAAATTTGGTTGTTGTGCTAGTGACATCAACGTATCAATGTCAAATAAACAGTCAAATAAGCAGTTATCTGCAATCATTGGCTAGTTCAGCGACTCGTCCCATCAGACACTCGTCCCAATAGGACGAGCTACTGAATTTAAAAAATAATCATTTTTCGGTTCAGTAACTCGTCCCATTGATTTAATTCTCAAAACATGAATGGATTTAGTACAGTCGACAACATAATCTTTAAATGATTAATCTTATATGCCTGTAAAATGAACCGTGACACACTGACTGACGACTGACATATAACACACAGCCTAAGCTAAATAACCTAGCGATTTGAAATTAAGAGGAAATATTGAGTAATTTAAAGGTTTAAGGGTAGTAAAGTTTATTAGGATACATTTTTTAAAGTTACGGCGAAAATGAATCTCAAAGTTGAATTGAATATGGGGGTGGTTCTTTTATGAAGAAACATTAACGGATATGGATGAAATTTTATACTTTAGTTCCTAGAAATACACATATTTGAGTGAAACCGCGGGGCGCAGGATTGATAAAAGTCTGAATAAAGTTTTGTATAACATATGTGTACCTAATAAAAAACAATATCATAATAATTTGTAATTGCATATATGATCACAAAATCAACATTACAATACAATTATTTTAAAATCAGTCTTAAAACAAGAATAAATAAAATAAATCAACAATAATTGCTGCCACAAACTGTGTTTTTTATTTTTACGTCATACTGGTAGCCTCTGCGAAGAAGAAGAAACCTGCTTCTTTGTGATGTAATCTAATTTAATTCATCTTGCTTATGTGAAGTCAAGGGTTCTGGTTGTGACATTTATCCACCAGTAATTCATTAAATACTAAATACTAGTTGCCGTGCCTTTCGTCTCTGCCCGTAGTGTTTCTGTTATCCCACGGAAACTTTGCGATAAAAAACTAGTCTATGTCCATTTGGAATAGTGTAGATTTCTATCAGTGAAAGAATTTTCAGATTCGAATCGGCAGTTTCAGAGATTAGCTTTAACAAACAAATTTACAACAAACTTTACCTCTTTTATATACAACTACAATTAGACAACTACAATTTTATATAGTTTATGCCAACCCATTTCTCCTAGAAATACAAACAAATATGTTATACTCGTATCTATTATGTGAATGAACATGATATAAAATAACTTCTAAAATTAACATGTAATTTATGTAACATGACTAGTTTATATATAGTTCATAGTGGCCTTGTAATTGAGTCTTGAGTCTTAAGAATTTTAAGTGAATATTTTTAAACATCAAAATCTGTTTTTGGCTTACTTTTACAATCTCAAGTTGATGTATACGAGGCTACGAGCACTTGTATGAAATAAGATCAACACATAGATGTTATAATTACTTGTAATGTAATAATAATTAAATCTTACAATGCTGCACTGTTTGTGAAACGGAGGCCCAGATATTTGCTCAAATATACAGATAATAACGACTACACACTACTCTACCTGCAATACAATGAGATCTTTATCGTATAGCTCTAACTAGCTTGTCTTTAAATCTTTTGTCTAAAAGTGCAAGGAAAAGTAGTGGTGTCTCCTTCTTGTTGTAATTATATTCTATTACCATTAAATAAGTCATGTTCCTAATGAAATCACATAAACAAGCCTAACTAATAAACTTTAAACATTTTTGTTGCTGACACTACTTAGTGTAGATTTTGTTGAAAAAATGGGGGATAAATCAATGGGACGAGTTACTGAACCGAATAAATAATATTTTTTAAATTTAGTAACACGTCCCATTGGGACGACTTTATTGTGGGACGAGTCGCTGAACTAGCCCAATCATTTGTGTGATGAGCAGAAATGTTTGTTTCCGAGTCATGGATGTGATATTCGTATTTATGTATGTTTCTCCATTATCTAGTGCCCATATTACAGGGTATCCTAGTTTGGGGCTTGGTAATTGTTGTGGAATTGTCCCAAATATATTTATTTATTATTTTTTTATTTATCTGGCCGTTGAATAGGTTGATAAATTTGTTCTTCAGGTAAGCGAGTTGTTCGATAAATAAAACCTATCTGACGATTGTAAAATTCAGTTTTATGCTATTCGTGGAATAAACGCTATCTGATTGCTTAAATAATTATTGAAATATCAGCCATTAGAGTCTTGAACATTGAAGGATATATTCCTTGAGTATCCTAGAGTGCACTATGGAGCAACTTTTTGAAATTCCCTCTCTTAGGGGATGAACAACAGTGATAAATGATAAAGGGTTACAGAAAAACGTTATGTCGCGTTACATTGGGGAGAGGGGGGGGGGTCAAAAATCTCCAAAAATTGCATTACATAATACTTGAACGCTCCCTTACCTTGCCCCAAACTAGGACACCCTGTACTATGAGCACTAGATAACTGATAAACATACATAGATACGAATTACATCCATGACTCGGATACAAACATTTCTGCTCATCATACAAATGTTGCAGCCGCAACTGTTTGATTTCTGCTCATCATACAAATGTTGCGGCCGCAACTGTTTGATTTCGTAGTTAGGGCTTAGATAAATCATAGTTTATCTATGGTTAGGCTCACTAGCCACTTCACTAACTGATATCTAAATCGTATATTTTTTTGTAATAGAAAAAGTCAAGAAATTCTTGACAGATTTTAGTAATTCTTTCACTGATAGGAAGCTACACCTTGTACTATTATTTATTATGTGGCTACACTATTCACATTTACTTTTTTTAATGCAATGTGGGATAGCCTTGGGATAACAGGTAAACTACAGGTGGAGCCGGAGGGCAGAGCAGCTAGTTCTGAATATAAACCTCGATGTTTATTGGCCTGGCCAACTATTACTTTTATTGTATTAGCTTATCTGTGTAGATAAGAAACACGTGAAAGTTTATGACTTGCACATGGCATTCAGTTTGAAATTTATTAGTTTTAAATACAATACTATTCATAGCGAAATAGCGATGTTAGCCTAGTGGTTCAATAGTGCAGCTTAGAATCAAACGATACCGGTCCTAGGCTCCACACCAATTACTAAGTTATGTGTGGTTTTCTATCGCTCCGTGTTCCGAGTGCACGTTAAGCTGACGGTCCCAGATGTTATTGATAGCAGTCGTTAAGCCATGTCAGAGGCCCTCGGGCGGTCTGACAAACTCTGACATCAGAGACCAGCACTACCTCATACGACAAACAAACAACATGGCAAATCCTGGTTTTCCACAGGAAAAAAGGAGCATAGGATATTATTCTCTGCACTTTTTTTTATTTATTGACCAGCGGCTTTGCCAGCAAGGTTTTTTTCTGGGTCAAAAGTAGCCTATATCCAGGACCAAAAGCAAATGTACTGTACCTACACGGTACAATGATATACCAAATATTCATTCATTCATCAAATACCTAGTTTCTTATCAATTGCTCGGCTTCTACTCTTAGATAGAGATACCAAGTACACCAGTTTTAAGTCAAAGCCTAAGCTATTCATCAGAAGGAACCACATCGCAATCAGTCCAGTCGTTTTACATGATGTTGAGCGTCATGTAACTAGAAACAGACAGACAGAAGCCATTTTTTTTTATGTTATATTCTTGTCTGGTTTATTTTAAGTACCCTAAACCACATTTTATTAAATTATCTTCTTTGTACAGACATTTTGTTACTTACCACTTTATTATAAGATTTATTTTGTGCACAAAACAGATTACAGAATAAAAATATTTAGGGTTTTGATATTGATTCCATAATATTACTTGAGTGGACTTAGGGATATTTTATTTGGATGAAATATTCCTTGAGTATCTTTGAAACGAAAGGATTATTTTAAAATTCTAATTGAGTGAAAGAGGGTTGCAGTATGAACACAGGGCACAGCTAGTATTTCATACAGTAACATGTAGGTAGGGGATAAAATCTAGGTACAACTTCGGAAACTTGACCCACGATTTTGAGGGGGGAGGGGAGGGAACGTGTAGGGAGGAGGGAGCACAAAATACAAGGGCAAAGCTACGAAAAAAATATACAAATAAAATATTTAAAAAATCATATCTCAGAGGGGGGGCAAGATCTAGCCAGCCTACTCTCAGGGGGGGGATTGTACTCCTTCACCCCTACCCGTTCCCCCCTGCCCCTCCCCAAAATTGTAGGTCAAAAAAATAACAAATAAAATATATAAAACAAATCATATCTCAAAGGGGGGGTGAGATCTATGCCCCCCCACTCTCAGGAGGGATTGTACTCACTCACGCCTACCTGTTCCTCCCCTCCCCGCCCCTAAAATCGTGGGTCAAGCTTCCGAAGTTGTGCCATCAGTTGTAAAAACATGACTATTCTATTCCTAATAATTCTCCAAACACAAAGACTTCAACCTCCATTCAATTACAGAATATTATGTTCATGGTTTGGTATCCGCCCAACGAAACTTTGAAAATATGCTTACCTGATACTCGATATCCACGACATCGTTTGGCATAACCGACTGAAAGATGCAGTCTATCCTTCCCGCCTGGACAGTGATAGTCATATCTTGTTCAAAAGCGAAAACCACACTGAAGATGGATATCAAAAAGAAGTACAACATGTTAGCCAGAATTTGATTCTGATCGTAACAAAAATCGGTTCTTACGTTCTGTAAGAGCGTGGATATGATATTTATAGCTAACTTGTGAGTACTATAGGTTTATAAATAGAGAAATATTTTTAAATACAAAACAAAGTAAGAGTCGTTCTACAAAGGCCGGTCGGAGGTCCGGTCAGGAAGATTTAGTATTGCCGTCAGTCAAAAGGAAAAAAGATCAGACGCGAATCACAAAATTATGTGTAAGTGTGTAGTGCTAAATAACACGATAGTTTTATTAGGACATATATTCTACATATATTATATAACAGTCTATTTTATACATTGAACTGCTACGCTAGACACTGGTTTTCTACGGGTGCAGTACCTAAGTACATTGATCACGGTTTAGACTCCTTAACACGCAATTTAGTTTATCTCTAGACATTGTTTACAATAAAATTTGTAAATAGTGTTGTGGAGAGACTAAGTTAATAATGAGCTAATTTATAGTTTAAACTTAACTATGTTGTTTGTTTGTCGTATGAGGTAGTGCTGGCCTCTGATGTCAGAGTTTGTCAGGCCGCCCGAGGGCCTCTGACATGGCTTAACGACTGCTATTAATCAATAACAGCCGGGACCGACAGCTTAACGTGCCCTCCGAAGCACGGAGCGATGGAAAACCGCACATAACTTCGAAAAGTCATTGGTGCGGGAGCCTAGGTTTTGAACCCGGTATCGTTGGATTGTAAATTGAACTATAAAAAAATAATAAAAAAAAACTATAAACTTAACTATACGAACAGTATAATGCTAATAACACAAACGCAGCGAGCATACAAATGAAGAGCCAGTTTTGTTAATGTTAAGTAAACAGGGCAATAAATAAATAAAATATATGACGGCGCCTCCTATAATTTGAAGAATTATTGTTAATTTTCCGAAATAACACTTTGACGTAACACCGAGCTCTGGAGAGGCGGCCATTTTTGAGTCAGTCTGATTTGTACCACCGTTGGGAATAGGCACGCGCACTACACGTGCTTGGTGGAACGTGTTGATTAAAAGTGTTATAATTAGTTTAAGAGTGTGCACTGTGCGCAGATAATCTATATTAAATTGTGATTACGATACCGACCGCAGTTTTACTCAAGTCTTCAGCTCCTCGCCCGCTGCCCACGCCAATGATGAATAATCCGCTGAATGGGGAATCTACTGGGGTCCCAGTAAACTCTTTGGTTCCTTTATATATTTTCTCTACGTAAACCAATATCAACTTTTGAAAACGAATCGATATATTGCTGACACAAACCTAAAAATATGCCCTTGTGGCGAGTTTAGATAAGAAATTAATTAATAACGAATTTCTGTAAAATACCTGTATTTATTCATATGTATTTTCCAATTTCTTTTACCTACCTAGTAAAAGAAAAAGTTTTGATTTAATTTTAGTTAATTCCTACAGCGCATAAAATTTTGCAAAGAAAATTGTCTACAAAAATAAACAAATTTTGTACTTTGTGACGTGTAATTTATAATTTATACCTACATCTTTTCATGTCTAGTTACTGAGGTTTCATTAAAAGCAATATTAGTTTGGAACTCACTTTTCCTCGATACAGGTTTACCTAGTGAGGTAAAGTTTTATTTTTTTATTTCTTGTTATATTTTTGTAATAAACGAGAGTCATCAGGATCCAGAATGGTCCGTTTACCCCAAAAAGATCCGAAATCGGGATTAATAAACCGTGCCGGCAGCACTAGATTAGGAGTTGAAATATTTGACTTTGACAATTGACATTGACTGTTAATTTTCACTCACTTCACTTGTTTTTCTTTCCCTGCGTTCGAGATGATGAGATGGCGTTGTGAGCAGTTTCAAAATGTACATTTTTAACAAGCCGTTCGCTTTGCACATTTTCAACACATGCCCTTTTGCACCTTTTGACTCTACCGATCCTTTTCTAACCGAATAAAAAACGACCCTATGTCGATTATTCTATGTCATCTAAACATGCAAAACGAACGGTGATCGAAAACAGTTCAGAACGCTAATTTCGCCCACTAATATCCAAGGCGAACGGCAAATGTGATCACATTTAACGGTTTTAACAATTATTTTCGCCTTTTGCTATAAAGCGAACGGCCCCTTTACGGTTGATTTTGTTTGGCATGGAAAATAATTGCTATTGCGTTTCCCTTTGGGTAAACAGAGATGCACCCAAGGAAATACCTCCCAACGGTTCAGCGCCACTCAGTGGCAATTTTTTAAACCGCTCCAACTGTTCCTCTGGATGCGTGGCACGTAACTATTTTTTTTTAAGGTTTCAAGTGGTTTCGTATTAAAATTCCTATAAAATCGATCGTTGCTCTTAACGATAAAAAACTTCGGATAGCGTGTCAACAGAAACACAGTACACATATCTACTACCTTGTTACGAGTGCGCATGCACTGTATGTGCGTGGTCGTGCGCTTGGTAGCACTTAATTTTTGTTGTTGATAGATTTGCTAAAACCATTAAATAAGTTTTAAAAGAAATAAATAAACAAAATAGAAATATATTTAAAAAGTTTTTGAGTTTTTTATATAAAAGTATAGTGTTTTTTAATACATTTTGTTGATACATCTGTTAAATAAATAAATGTAAAAAATACACTTTTTTATATATATACATATTTTTTATGGATTTTTTTACATTGACGGAGCTGTGATCTTGATGAAAAAACTGTAAGAAGTTATTGTTTTAATCCTTACCATTAAAATTCGTTAAATTATCAGTCAACACTTTCACTTACCTAACGTAGTTATCAATTTTGATCGCGCTTTTACCAATTTTGAGAAATCTCAAGTTATGTGGGCCGGAGTGCAACTTTTGTGCTGCTTCGCAGCGTAAAGCGGCAGCAAAGTTTCGACCTCGAACACGTTAACGGGGATTTAATATTTGAATGTTATACCCGTGAGGCTCTAATGTTATCTAAATTGCTTGGATGCTGTGCTTGGATGCACCCAACGACAGTATGAAATGTCGTTACTCTATGGATGCTGTGGAGTCCCTACATTACACGGCCAATAATACGCGGATTGGCATCGTATTATCAGGGTGTACATTATTTGGTTGCGTATTATTGGCCGTGTAATATCACCCAGAGTAGATATTGTACAGTACAGTATTACGTAGTCAAATTATGTACACAACGTGTACATTATTGGCTGTCGGACGGGTCACGGTCGGTATTAAGGGTCGGACACTTTTTGTATGGGCGATAATGTACGGCCAATAATACGTGTACATCGCAGACTAAAAGATAGAAATGTCATGGCCAAAGCCTCGTTTGCACGTATACTTTTACCACAGATTATGAATCGCGATTGCTCTGGCGCTGCAGGAAGTGCTGCCCATCCGCCCTTACGTAACAAAGCACAGGTACCAACGCTTGCCTCTGCATTTTTGGCTTATTGGTCGCCTTCGGCGACCAGCCTTCGCCGCACCAGCTCACCCTGGTACCTGCACTTTGTTACAGTGAACGGGGGCTGCCCTCCCTCCGCGCCTCCGGCTTTTTAAAAATACTATAGTGTAGGGCAGACAAGACCACATGGGGTCGGGGTTGGCCGATTCGGTTCTGTGACAGTTTTTTTCTTCTTGACATTCGCCTACACAAACGAGGCATCAAGGAGTGATTCTATCTTTGTCTATATCTATATCTAAAATCCATATAAACAAGTAAACATTTGTCACAATTTTATTTTGTATACCTACATTGTCGAATTTTTATTTTTATAAGTTTAGTTAAGCAGTTTGTTGGCTTGATTAAAAAATTCTAATTGTGCGTTGTAGGATTAAATTATCACTGGAATTTGTGCAAGGTTATAATTTAAAGAAAATAAAGAACTTTTAATTGAAAATAAAAATGAATTATAAAAGTGAATTTTATTTGAAATTGAATTGAATATGTTTGTCTATGGTTGGTTTCGTATTATTGGCCGTGTATTATTTGTCATACAAAATCGGCACGGGCTGATATTATGCATCCAGTTGTACATGTATTATTGGCTGCGTAATACTGGCCGTACATTATCAACCCGGACTGATTTTGTACGGGCAATAATACACGGCCACTATTAGCCGTCCAAATATTACGAATCCATGTAATTAATCCATATACACGGAATATCAGCCCTTGTAATATTGTACAATACTGGTCGTGCATTATTTTGGTCATGTATTATCGTCTCCCGATGCTGTGGATGCACCAGTGCGTCCAGCCTGTATCTCTTTTTATTTGTGCACTGAGGTGCACTGCAATAACAAAATTAATGTTCAAAAAAAAAAAATGTATTAAAGCTAGCCAATAACCATACCCGTATCTTCTTTGTAGTTTTTGCAATAACCAAACGGAACGTTACCAAAACAAAAATGACTGAATTGGCCAGCTGAGCAAAATAACCGTATTTCTTTGTTTACTTCGTGGTTTTTATTAAATCTATCGCGTAGAACCGTGAAACTGTCGAATAATGTCGTGCTCCAGCGGTGCGGGTGTTCCGCCCCCGATAGGAGTGGTGTGCAACAGCGCTCTAAGTTTCGTTGCGGCTGCGCAGCCGATGCAACCAGGCCAGCCTGAAAATGAGAGCGCCCAAGGAAATCTTCAGGAAACGAGTGCAGAGCAGTTAACCCAAGCAGGTTAGCGTTGAACCTAATTATAATAATAAGTGCTGCAAGAAAACCACGAAGTTGGTTGTAGTCTCACTACCTCAGTCTAGGTGGACTTCTAGTGGAAAACGCAATTATGGTGGGCTGTTCCTACGCCTACCAATACAAGACGTGTTCAAATGTCGTCTCACGGCGGTCAGAGTGTACCCAAATGTCGCCTCACGGCGGTCAGAGTGTATCCAAATGTCGCCTCACGGCGGTCAGAGTGTACCCAAATGTCGCCTCACGGCGGTCAGAGTGTACCCAAAGGGCTCTATGGGAAAAAGACTTAGTTTTTTTTTTAACAGAAAAAAACATTCAGAATTATTTTGTCGAAAAAACAAACCGTGCTATATTTCATCGGGCTTCATAAATATTAGCTAATATATCTATCAATACTTATAGTAAAGCAATCTGTACAATGAAAAAAATAAAAAGAATATAGTTGTGTGTACCTAAAATAGGCAATACAAAACTACTTTTTTTATATCTGTTTGTCTATGTTTGTTCGCGCATCACGTAAAAGCTACTGGACCGATTGCGGTGCGGATAGCTTAGGGTTCGACTTAAAAATTGCTGTACTTGGTATCTTAATTTGATGATTAGGTGCCAAGCAATTGAAAAAACTATGTGACGGCGGAACAAATTTTTGTGGTATTCTTTTTATAGGTAGGTACTTATGGTCCTGGATTAACACGTATGGGCTACTTTTAATTGAAATAACCACACCAAGCAGGCAAAGCAGCGGGCACAGATAGTGATACTTAAAATAATGTACTACATGTTTATAGTACACATCATTACCCACAAAAAGTCCACAAGGCTGTGTGTCTAACTACTATAGTTATGCCACAATCACATTTTTTTATACAAATTAGTCAATCGACAGCCGCGTAGAATTGTGTGCAAATAATGAGAAACCCTTAATTAGCTGTGCGAAGCCGGGGTGAGTCACTTGTACTGAATATAGACCTTTTACTTTGCAGACAGGATGGTGCCGGTGGGGCTGAAGTCCCTGTGCGAGGCCTGCTCCAGGCTGTACCCCGACCAGCCCAATCCGCTGCAAGTTACCACAAGGCTGAAGTACTGGTTAGGATAATATTTTTTTAACCCACAAACTCTAGAGAGAGGGGTGTTATAAGTTTAGGGTGTGGATCAAGGGCGTCGCCAGCCCATGGTCTAAGGGGGAGGGGGGTGGTGGGGGCAAGTTGATATTATATGGAGGAAAAAGTATGAATTGTAGGTACACAGTCAAGAACACATGAAGCTCTACAGTGGCGTAGCGTGAGTTTCTGCCTCCTGAAAGTTTTAAGCTATTTCTATCAATGCTGAAATTAACTGATAATAAACAGAATCATAAAATTAAATGTATGGACAAAAGGCACGAAGGAACGCAGCAAGCGCGAAATTTGAGTTATTTTGTTCAATATTTCATTTAAAATATACTTCAACCAGACGCCATATAGAGGAAAAGAAAAATTTACATTCGACAAACTGTCAAGTGGGTTATCATTGAATGGATGCGATGACCATTCGTCACATTAGCTATTTCGTCGCTATCCCTGATATTTCACATTCATGATACGTCACTTTGTGCATCTAGTCTGTTTCCTTTACTCGATTCATGTTGTATCTCGACTTGTATCCCAACTCGTTTGATGCATTTTTTCAATGTACAGTAATGTAAAAAAATATAAAACTCATTTCAATCGAATTTGTTTTAAATTTCTATTTATCTTATTTTGTTTCTTTGTCGCCATCTTAGTGTGACGAACTGTCATCAGATCATCTTAGTGTGACGAACTGTCATCAGTGGCCGTATTACAGAACTTGGTTACAATCGGATTGTCACTTTTTCATAGCAATTTCGACTCTATCGCAAGGCATTAGTGATAGCGATATTGACATTCCGATTGAAACCAAGTTCTGTGGTCGGGGCGTCATCTTAGTGTGACGAACTGTCATCAGATCATCTTAGTGTGACGAACTGTCATCAGATCATCTTAGTGTGACGAACTGTTATCAGATCATCTTAGTGTGACGAACTGTCATCAGATCATCTTAGTGTGACGAACTGTCATCAGATCATCTTAGTGTGACGAACTGTCATCAGATCATCTTAGTGTGACGAACTGTCATCAGATCATCTTAGTGTGACGAACTGTGATCAGATCATTATATTCTAGTAATAAAAAGTTTGACTTTTATATATTGGTATGGATGGATTAGTAATCCATCCATACCAATATATAAAAGTGAAACGTAGTCTGTTTGTTTGTTTGTTTGTTTGGGGAGCTAAACATAGGATACTTTTAATCATCATCACCTTCATACATCACTCAAACGGATGAACGGATTTTGATACATTTTATCCGGGAAAATTGAAAGTTTCCACGGGAAAACTGGAAAATGTTGATTACTCCTGTAAGGAATGGTTGCCACCACAGAATGGTCTGTGGTTGCCATGGAAACGAAATAACAAGTCTGTCAAAAAACATCAAGAGCATTCATGCTATATCTACTTTTGCATTGGTTTTTAATATCTTAGAAGAACATAGGATGCTGTTTTTCGCGATAAATAGTCTGCGCGTACGAAGTCGCGGGCGGGAAGCTAGTGATTTATAAATAATATATATGTTGTTGTACTGAAAATTGTGTACGCAAGTGTACACTGTTATTATTTATTGTACACATGCGTCGGACGAGTTGAGAAAGGGTCGAAATACAACATGAAACGAGTAATGGAAGCTGGCTAGATGTACAAAGTGACGTATCATGAATGTGACAAATCAGGGATAGCGACGAAATAATTAATGTGACGAATGGTCATCGTATCTCATTGAATACGCATTTGAAAATCATCTTGTTTCTATAATTTTTCATTTCGAATGACCGTTTAGGATATATAATGATTTAAGGTTCGCAGTTGGGACTTTATTGTGCGTTTTCTTGTTCGCCATCCTGATGTCTCACGTGGGCACATGTTGCCTCCATTTCTTACCACGCTAGCCGATCTTCAGCTACTTGGGACCAATCAGACTGAAATGCGAACTAAACACCACGCCCCACCTCTTGCGAACTAAACATCATGCCACCTCTTGCAAACAAATCACGCTACCTCTTGCAAACAAATCATCACGCCACCTCTTGCAAACAAATCACGCTACCTCTTGCAAACAAATCATCACGCCACCTCTTGCAAACAAATCACGCTACCTCTTGCGAACTAATCATCACGCTACCTCTTGCAAACAAATCATCACGCCACCTCTTGCAAACAAATCACGCCACCTCTTGCAAACAAATCATCACGCCACCTCTTGCAAACAAATCACGCTACCTCTTGCAAACAAATCATCACGCCACCTCTTGCAAACAAATCACGCTACCTCTTGCGAACTAATCATCACGGCACTGCTTGCGAACAAAACACCAGGCTACCTCTGGCGAACAAAACACCAGGCTACCTCTTGCGAACAAAACACCACGCTACCTCTTGCGAACAAAACACCACGCTACCTCTTGCGAACAAAACACCACGCTACCTCTTGCGAACAAAACACCACGCTACCTCTTGCGAACAAAACACCACGCTACCTCTTGCGAACAAAACACCACGCTACCTCTTGCGAACAAAACACCACGCTACCTCTTGCGAACAAAACACCACGCTACCTCTTGCGAACAAAACACCACGCTACCTCTTGCGAACAAAACACCACGCTACCTCTTGCGAACAAAACACCACGCTACCTCTTGCGAACAAAACACCACGCTACCTCTTGCGAACAAAACACCACGCTACCTCTTGCGAACAAAACACCACGCTACCTCTCGAACGACGTCGCCGACCGTTTATTAGAGTTGCAACGGATTTCGAGATACGATGGAACGCCTAGCGAGATCAGTTAATGAGAAATTCTGATCTCGCGATCCGTCACGAAGTACATACCATGTAGGCTCCCATTTTGTGATGTTTTTTTACGAATATTTAGTGACCCTGACTATGAAGTCAATCAGTCGCGGGTTCGAATCCTGCAAGCACATTTGTGTGATGAGCAGAAATGTTTGTTTCCGAGTCATGGATGTAATAATATTCGTATCTATGTATGTTTATCCGTTGTCTAGTGCCCATAGAACGGGGTATCCTAGTTTGGGGCTAGGTAATTGGTGTGAATCGTCCCGACTCCCGAATATATTTATTTACTAGCTGATGCCCGCGGCTTTGCCCGCGTGATCATTTCTGTAGGTTAAAAGTACTCTATGTGCTATTTCAGAACCAAAAATAATTTGATCAAAATTCCTTCAGGCTTCAAAAAGTTTTTAAAGATTGCTCGGCGTCTACTCATCGGATTCAGATATAAAGTACCCCAGTTTTTAAGCCAAACCCTAAGCTATCCAATAAACCGCATTGCAATTGGTCTAGTACTTTTTACGTGATGCGCGAACAAACATACAGAAAGACACGTTTTAAAAAAATGTTAAGTGTATTCTTGTTCTTGCTTATTTTAAGTACCCTAGACCTTTTATTTTTAATTATCTTCTTTGTACAGACTTTTTAGTTCTGCTTTATTATAAGTATGGATGGATACATGTATATCTTCGCCCATCTCGCTGGGTGCATGCGGACACGTGCCACGGCCCAGCTCAGTTCCACTTCAATCTTGTAGTTTCAGTACTGACATATAGTATACCTGTTTTTTAAGTGATCTATTTTAGTGTTAAAGTTTTCGTGATCCTGATACATCATTTTAAATATCACTACCGGCTATGACTCACGTGTATATAGTCGAAAACATCGACCTAGGTTGCGAGCGTATCCGACGCTCTTCTTCAGGAGTTCACGCCGCGAGTATATAATGACTCACGTGTATATAGTCGAAAACATCGACCTAGGTTGCGAGCGTATCCGACGCTCTTCTTCAGGAGTTCACGCCGCGAGTATATAATGACTCACGTGTATATAGTCGAAAACATCGACCTAGGTTGCGAGCGTATCCGACGCTCGTCCTCAGGAGTTCACGCCGCGAGTATATAATGACTCACGTGTATATAGTCGAAAACATCGACCTAGGTTGCGAGCGTATCCGACGCTCTTCTTCAGGAGTTCACGCCGCGAGTATATAATGACTCACGTGTATATAGTCGAAAACATCGACCTAGGTTGCGAGCGTATCCGACGCTCTTCTTCAGGAGTTCACGCCGCGAGTATATAATGACTCACGTGTATATAGTCGAAAACATCGACCTAGGTTGCGAGCGTATCCGACGCTCTTCTTCAGGAGTTCACGCCGCGAGTATATAATGACTCACGTGTATATAGTCGAAAACATCGACCTAGGTTGCGAGCGTATCCGACGCTCTTCTTCAGGAGTTCACGCCGCGAGTATATAATGACTCACGTGTATATAGTCGAAAACATCGACCTAGGTTGCGAGCGTATCCGACGCTCTTCTTCAGGAGTTCACGCCGCGAGTATATAATGACTCACGTGTATATAGTCGAAAACATCGACCTAGGTTGCGAGCGTATCCGACGCTCTTCTTCAGGAGTTCACGCCGCGAGTATATAATGACTCACGTGTATATAGTCGAAAACATCGACCTAGGTTGCGAGCGTATCCGACGCTCTTCTTCAGGAGTTCACGCCGCGAGTATATAATGACTCACGTGTATATAGTCGAAAACATCGACCTAGGTTGCGAGCGTATCCGACGCTCGTCCTCAGGAGTTCACGCCGCGAGTATATAATGACTCACGTGTATATAGTCGAAAACATCGACCTAGGTTGCGAGCGTATCCGACGCTCTTCTTCAGGAGTTCACGCCGCGAGTATATAATGACTCACGTGTATATAGTCGAAAACATCGACCTAGGTTGCGAGCGTATCCGACGCTCGTCCTCAGGAGTTCACGCCGCGAGTATATAATGACTCACGTGTATATAGTCGAAAACATCGACCTAGGTTGCGAGCGTATTCGATTAGCGTATTGATGTGGGGTTTTTTTCTGTTTGAAAGCTGATGTGATCGAGATGGTTCTTAGCCATAGTGGGGGTCTGGGGTTATACATAAATATATTTTTAATTTGTTGAGCGTAGTTTAGTGTTGCGGACGCGGTCAGTTCTTTTGATACCGAGTATACTGCTCTCCATTTGCCCCTGTCAGCAACCATGACTGAGTACCGTGGGTTAGGATTGCCCCTGTCAGCAACCATGACTGAGCACCGTGGGTTAGGATTGCCCCTGTCAGCAACCATGACTGAGCACCGTGGGTTAGGATTGCCCCTGTCAGCAACCATGACTGAGCACCATGGGTTAGGATTGCCCATGTCAGCAACCATGACTGAGCACCGTGGGTTAGGATTGCCCCTGTCAGCAACCATGACTGAGCACCGTGGGCCAGTCAGTAACCATGACTGAGCACCGTGGGTTAGGATTGCCCCTGTCAGCAACCATGACTGAACACCATAAAATGACTGAATTCCGTTTTAGGAATGACATGTTGATATTAATTTATTGTTATCTAATGTAATTGCAGGTTAGGAGGCGAAGACCCGTTAGACTACATCAGCATGTACTGGAACCCAGGCAAGCCGGAGGAGCACATACCCCCACATTGGCATTATATCAGGTAGAATATAAACAAACAATAAAAAAACACTTGTTGCTCCAGTGCATAAAATAATGTACTACATGTTTATCATCATCATCATCAGTCCGCATCAGTCCACAGCTGGACGTAGGGCTCTAAAGCACGTCACTGAGACCGATCTTCCGCTCTTCTCTGTCAACTGCTGCCAGCTACATGTTTATAGCACTCATCATTACCCACAAGAAGTCCGCGAGGCTGTATGGCTAAAGTATAGAAGTTACAATAACCATTTTTCGTCTAAATTATGCCCGGTTTCTGAGGTACTTTTATCGATGGTTTATCAATTCAATAGCTGAATCTGACCAAATCTGATTAATGTCAATAAGGGTCAATATCTTGTGACACCTTTTAAATGTTTTTGGAGCTATGTACTTACATTACAAAAAATAATGACACACGATTTTGACCTTATTGACATTAATCAGATTTAGTTAGGTTCAGTTATTGAATAGATAAACCATCGATAAAAGTACCTCAGAAACCGGGCATAAGTCAATCAAAACACGTGTGGAATCGTGTACAATAACGATAAACCCTTAGCTACCCGCGAGAAGCCGGGGCGAGTCGCTAGTATATTATACTCATCCCCCCTCCCGCACTAAGATGAACACACACAAACACAAATCAAAGTTTAGGTTTTTTTTTATATTTGTACTTAGCTGTGCCCGCGGCTTTGCCCACATGTCAATTTTTCTGAGATATAAGGATCCTATGTATCATTCCAGAACCAAAAGAATAAATATACCTAAGTTCTGCTAACGTTTACATTTCAAATAGTTTATTATCGATAGCTCGGCTTCTACTCATCGGATTGATATACCAAGTACACCAGTTTTATCGATAGCTCGGCTTCTACTCATCGGATTGATATACCAAGTACACCAGTTTTATCGATTGCTCGGCTTCTACTCATCGGATTGAGATACCAAGTACACCAGTTTTATCGATAGCTCGGCTTCTACTCATCGGATTGATATACCAAGTACACCAGTTTTATCGATTGCTCGGCTTCTACTCATCGGATTGAGATACCAAGTACACCAGTTTTATCGATTGCTCGGCTTCTACTCATCGGATTGATATACCAAGTACACCAGTTTTATCGATAGCTCGGCTTCTACTCATCGGATTGAGATACCAAGTACACCAGTTTTATCGATAGCTCGGCTTCTACTCATCGGATTGAGATACCAAGTACACCAGTTTTATCGATAGCTCGGCTTCTACTCATCGGATTGATATACCAAGTACACCAGTTTTATCGATTGCTCGGCTTCTACTCATCGGATTGATATACCAAGTACACCAGTTTTATCGATAGCTCGGCTTCTACTCATCGGATTGATATACCAAGTACACCAGTTTTAAGTCAATCCCTAAGATAACAATCGGTCCGTTACATTTAAGGTGAGGCGCGAAAAAACAGACACATTTAAAAATATACATATATCTTGTTCAGAAGCTTATTTTAAGTACCCTCGGAAAACCCTTTTTTTTACTTATCTTTTTGGTACTTACTGCTTTATCCACACCAATATATAAAAGTGAAACGTTGTCTGTTTGTTTGGGGAGCTTTCACGCGATAACGCCTGGACGGATTTACATGAAATTTAGAATGGAGACAACTTATACTCGTACCCTAGATTAAAACATAGGATACTTTTTATCCCGGAAAATTGAAAGTTTCAGCGGGAAAACTGGAAAATGTTGATGACTGTAAGGAACGGTTGCCATCACAGAATGGTCTATGGTTGCCATGGAAACCAAATAACAAGTCTGTCAAAAAACATCAAGAACTATTTAGTTTGCGTCAAGGACGTCGTTACTATACCTATTTTTGCATTGGTTTTTAATATCCTAGAAGAACATAGGATGCTTTTTTTCGCGATAAACAGTAGTGTGCGCGGACGAAGTCGCGGGCGGGAAAACTAATTTAAAATAGATTTAAAATGGTACATTTCCACTGTGGTCCGATATAACTTTGAAACTAATCATGTCTGCGTGTTACAGCTTCGGCCTGACGGACCTCCACGGCGACGGGCGGGTGCACCCCCCTCCCACGCCGGGGGGGGAGTCGGGGTACGGCTTCGAGCTGACCTTCCGGTTAGCGTGCGAGGAGGCTCCGGCGCAGCCGCCGCTGTGGCCCGCCGCGCTATGCCAGGCGCTGGCCAGATACGTATTCACTACGGGTAGGAACTATCAACCATACAAGTCTCAAAAACTTCTCAAAGTGGGCCCACATTAGTGCTACAGTGGCACCATAAAGGTAACAATTTGGGCCCACAAAATGTGGTACAGTGTGTACTATAGACTCTCCCCTTCCCTCGCAGGTAACAAGTTGATGGCGGGCGACCACATCTCGTGGCACCGCGCGCTCGACGGCGGCCGGCGCGCGCGCGTACGGCACCTGCTGGTGGCGGCGGAGCCCGCGCTGGCGGCCACGCGCACGCCGCACGGCACCGGCCACTTCCTACAGGTGAATGTCGTGTAGAAAGCGTGAGTGTCGTGTAACAAGCGTGAGTGTCGTGTAACAAGCGTGAGTGTCGTGTAACAAGAGTGTGTGTCGTGTAACAAGCGTGAGTGTTGTGTAACAAGAGTGTGTGTCGTGTAACAAGAGTGTGTGTCGTGTAACAAGCGTGAGTGTCGTTTAACAAGCGTGAGTGTCGTGTAACAAGCGTGAGTGTTGTGTAACAAGCGTGAGTGTCGTGTAACAAGCGTGAGTGTCGTGTAACAAGCGTGAGTGTCGTGTAACAAGCGTGAGTGTCGTGTAACAAGCGTGAGTGTCTTGTAACAAGCGTGAGTGTTGTGTAAAAAGCGTTAGCGTCGTGGAACAAGAATGAGTGTCGTGTAACAAGTTTGAAAGATGTAGTAGCAACTTGTGAATGCCATATTGTAACATAGCCGTGAGTGGTATTGTAACAAGTTATGTGCAAGTGTGGTTTTGTCAGTTAAGATGCAAAATTAAATACAGTATTGTTACGAGCTGGGTTTCAGTAAATATTAATTATTAATATATTAACAATACCGAAAAAATACACTTTTATTCATTCACAAAACCCACTTAAAATAAACTAAACCAACAAATAACACAAAATCACTTTGAACTCGACTGTACACACTAATCACTGAACTCAACTATAGCACTATATTCGCTTCGAATCACTTCGATCGCACTCGTATCTTAGCCGAAATTAGACTGACTCACGTGCTATATTTATACATTTATATAGGGCTATTTATACTTACCAGTCCAGTTTAGGTAACTCAAGTTGTTCTTTTGTGTCTGTCCGTTCACGTATTTGAAACCGTAGACCTTTGTGTAGTCCCAAATAAATTTTATCAAATTAGGTTTAGTCGTTTTCCATTCAACGTCGTTTATTTGATTTATTTCCACATTGTTTCAGATTGTCGGGTGCACCGGTCGAGAGTTGAAAGCAGCGCAGAGAGGGTCCGGATTTGAAGTCCTTAAACTTATGAAAGAAGACCCGAAGTAAGTTATCTAAATATATAAAGTTTAACATGTCTCAGGAGGGTTAGGGTTATGGGTTTGGGTTGTATGTATGTATGTTTGTTATTTTGTTTGTACGTTTCATAGACGCGGCCTTCAGCCTAAACTTCTTGATGGATTTTGATAAATAATGTATCATTGGATTCATCTTGATCACGAGAGTGCTACAGAATATATGAAGTCTCAAGAAAACCAATATGGCGGCTTATAGCTGCCATATTGTATTTCCGTCGGAACAAAAAGGGACCAAATCCTATCGCGTGATGGTTTTGGTCATTTCAAAAATGTATAATCTTATAATTAAACAGTAGCAAATTTATTTTAAGCTTGTTATGGAGTCGATACAGCATGCGGCCAGGGCGCGCACCCGGTCGCTCGCCCATGGGAACTATTTAGTCATCTGTGACAAGTTGATACAGCATGCGGCCAGGGCGCGCACCCGGTCGCTCGCCCATTGTAACTATTTAGTCATCTGTGTCAAGTTGATACAGCATGCGGCCAGGGCGCGCACCCGGTCGCTCGCCCATTGTAACTATTTAGTCATCTGTGTCAAGTTGATACAGCATGCGGCCAGGGCGCGCACCCGGTCGCTCGCCCATTGTAACTATTTAGTCATCTGTGTCAAGTTGATACAGCATGCGGCCAGGGCGCGCACCCGGTCGCTCGCCCATTGTAACTATTTAGTCATCTGTGTCAAGTTGATACAGCATGCGGCCAGGGCGCGCACCCTGTCGCTCGCCCATTGTAACTATTTAGTCATCTGTGTCAAGTTGATACAGCATGCGGCCAGGGCGCGCACCCTGTCGCTCGCCCATTGTAACTATTTAGTCATCTGTGTCAAGTTGATACAGCATGCGGCCAGGGCGCGCACCCTGTCGCTCGCCCATTGTAACTATTTAGTCATCTGTGTCAAGTTGATACAGCATGCGGCCAGGGCGCGCACCCGGTCGCTCGCCCATTGTAACTATTTAGTCATCTGTGTCAAGTTGATACAGCATGCGGCCAGGGCGCGCACCCTGTCGCTCGCCCATTGTAACTATTTAGTCATCTGTGTCAAGTTGATACAGCATGCGGCCAGGGCGCGCACCTGGTCGCTCGCCCATTGTAACTATTTAGTCATCTGTGTCAAGTTGATACAGCATGCGGCCAGGGCGCACACCCGGTCGCTCGCCCATTGTAACTATTTAGTCATCTGTGTCAAGTTGATACAGCATGCGGCCAGGGCGCGCACCCTGTCGCTCGCCCATTGTAACTATTTAGTCATCTGTGTCAAGTCGATACAGCATGCGGCCAGGGCGCGCACCCGGTCGCTCGCCCATTGTAACTATTTAGTCATCTGTGTCAAGTTGATACAGCATGCGGCCAGGGCGCGCACCCGGTCGCTCGCCCATTGTAACTATTTAGTCATCTGTGTCAAGTTGATACAGCATGCGGCCAGGGCGCGCACCCGGTCGCTCGCCCATTGTAACTATTTAGTCATCTGTGTCAAGTTGATACAGCATGCGGCCAGGGCGCGCACCCGGTCGCTCGCCCATTGTAACTATTTAGTCATCTGTGTCAAGTTGATACAGCATGCGGCCAGGGCGCGCACCCGGTCGCTCGCCCATTGTAACTATTTAGTCATCTGTGTCAAGTTGATACAGCATGCGGCCAGGGCGCGCACCCGGTCGCTCGCCCATTGTAACTATTTAGTCATCTGTGTCAAGTTGATACAGCATGCGGCCAGGGCGCGCACCCGGTCGCTCGCCCATTGTAACTATTTAGTCATCTGTGTCAAGTTGATACAGCATGCGGCCAGGGCGCGCACCCGGTCGCTCGCCCATTGTAACTATTTAGTCATCTGTGTCAAGGCGCCATACATTTCAAGCCGGCCGCGCGCCCGGGCCGTTAAAATTTCCAATTTTAGGTTATTCAAGTTAATGTAATTACTATAGTCTAATGTTAAAGTAAAGTAAAATATGTAAGTAAAAAAGAAATATAAATACTAGCTGCATCCCGTAGTTTGACCAGCTTCCCGCAGGAACCATACATTATCCGGGATAAGAAGTAGCCTATCCAGGGAATAAGCTACCCCCGTACCAAATTTCATTCAAATCCGTTCAGCCGTTTAAGCGTAACAAACATCCAATCTCTTTTATGTGTATCAAGATATCGTGAAGAGTTTACTCACTTATAAGTAAGGATAGTATCCACACAAATATATTAAAGTGAAAACGTTTGTTTTTTTGTTACACACACACACACACACACACACACACACACACACACACACACACACACACACACACACACTCTCAATACATACAAACTTTCGCCTTTATAATATTAGAGTGATTATTTTTGCGGGCGGCAGCTCGTATTCAATAACTTTGTTCGCGGTCGGGTTTTTGTATTTTTATAATAATTTTATTTATTAATGTATATATATAAAAAGCGTGAAGTCGCGGTCGCTGATTAAATTTTAGAAAAGCGATAGAGAATTTCAATACAAACAAAAAAATGATTTTATACTAAACTGCTGCTGCACCCCGCGGTTTGATGATGATGTTTGGTCCGCGCATGGATTTTATACTAAACTGCTGCTGCACCCCGCGGTTTGATGATGATGTTTGGTCCGCGCATGGATTTTATACTAAACTGCTGCTGCACCCCGCGGTTTGATGATGATGATGTTTGGTCCGCGGTTTGATGATGATGTTTGGTCCGCGCATGGATTATGATGAGGATGAAAAGCACCCTATGTGTTAATCCAGGATATAAGCTATCCTGGTACCGAGTTTCATCCAAATCTGTTCAGCCGTTTGAGCGTGAAGGAGTAACAAACATACAGACAGTTGATGGCGCTAATCGGTTTTATGCATTTTATGACGTTTTGTATGGTCTGTCAGTTGTAATGTATGGAGTTCTGCATACGAAGTTCCCGCTCGATAAGAGAGTATTCATGTTTACAGCTGTAAGCTCTGATTGGCCTGTTTACGACAGTGATACACTTCTCTGTTTTATAATGTTAGTGTGATGTTAAGAGCGGCGGACCCGTCATACTTTTCCTACAAACGCTCGTACGTGATTATGGCGTCGTAACATATCTTCCTTTGAAATGTTTGAACTAACAGGTATCTTGTGCACTGTGTCCTTTGTTTCTACGAAAGCAAAAATTAAAAATTTGGAGAAACAAATTCAGTATAAGCCTCCAAAAATCTTTTTTCGTACGAATTTTACCTAAACTTTGGCCGTTCATAATGTACTCATAAATAGTAAAAGTAAAGAAAACCATCTTCGTAGAAACCTCACACGTGTTATCAAGAAAAACATTTATTTCACTAACTTATAAGTAATACTCAAATACATTTATTTCACTAACTTATAAGGATTACTCAAAATCATTTATTTCACTAACTTATAAGGATTACTCAAAAACATTTATTTCACTAACTTATAAGGATTACTCAAAAACATTTATTTCACTAACTTATAAGGATTACTCAAAAACATTTATTTCACTAACTTATAAGGATTAATCAAAATCATTTATTTCACTAACTTATAAGGATTACTCAAAACCGCGTATTTCCTGGAACAAGTTTTATGAAATCTCCGCACACTATTTTTCGTTCAATGTTGTTACTACGAGTATTGTTATAATGCGGAAGTTTCCGAATGCCAACCGAGCGTTCAGCCGCTATCTCTCTCTTTTCGCTTTGTCTCTTTTTCAAACTTTGCGCTGGATGAAACAGCAAGCTTTTCCACCGTGCTCGCGTTGATGATAGACTGACCGGGAAGGGACCTCTTAAGAACCCTTTTCAAATCTTTGTTCCACGGGTATTGACTGTGTCTTGTCTATCAATCAATTTATAAAAAAAAAAACGACTCAAATAGCCTATTCCGGTCTGTAACTCAGGTTTCTTTTTCGTAAGATTGAGTGTTCATGTCTATGGGGAATAAAGGTTCTCGAATGGCAGCCACGAACAAGCAAGTAAAGTGTAGGGAGACCCCCGCACGATGGACCGACGACATTGTAGCCATCGCAGGGAGTCGGTGGATGGAGGTGGCACAAGATCGCTCGTCATGGCGCCCTTTGGGAGAGGCCTAATTTGTTCAGCAGTGGACTTCTAAAGGCTGCCATGATGATGATAATGATGATTTAGTGCTGGCCTCTGGTGTTAGTTTGTTTGTTGTCTGAGTTTGTTAGGCCGCCCGAGGGACTCTGACATGACTTAACGACTGCTATTAATCAACAACAGCCGGGACCGACAGCTTAACGTGCCCTCCGAAGAAAGGAGCGATGAAAAACCGCACATAACTTAGAAAAGTCATTGGTGCGGAGCCTAGGACCGACTCTTAACTTCTAACTCGTACTAGTGTACCGCTAGGCTACCATCGCTCACGTTTCTCCTCAGTTGCGGCGGGCCGCTGCTGGTGACGCGCCCGCGGCGGCGCTCGTCCGCGCGCGGCGTGTGCGCCCGCACGCACGCGCACCCGCAAACGCACTCGCCGCTCGCCGGCGTCTCCTGCGTCGTCAGATGGGTGCCGGTACACACGCAGGTAACTACAGTTACAAAAAATGTAAATGATTTTAACATTAACGCCTGCTTAGCGAGAGCATACTACTAATTTATTAAATGCGAAAGTTTGTTTAAATATTACGCTTTCACGTCTTAACTACTGAACCGTTTATCATGAAACACACTCGTCGTCAGGGGCACAGAAAATGACATAGGGGACCTTTCATAGCGATTTAGGAAAAAATAACGAAATTTTGTATGGAAAGTGACAGCTGTGACAGCAATAAGGAGGGATTTTTTGAAATTTCTTTCCTTAGGGAAGGACGAGGTTTTTTTAAAATCTTATCGGCATATAAGTGGAAACTTACAAGCCCAATTAGAAAAATAAAATTGTATGGGAACTGCTACTTCGATGTCAAAGTGACAGGTTTCAAAGTGACAGGTTTTAAAATGGTAGGTGTTAAAGTTACAGATGTCAACCCTAGAGAGCATTAAAGAGGGATTGGTTGAAAGAAAAATGGCGAAATTTTATGTAATAAATCTTGCAGCGTCTTGTAATATCATTTCTACAGTATTATTATTTTTCTACGTTTTTTCATCATAGCATGTAAGCTAGTAAAAACCAGGTCAAAAAATCATTTAAAAAACATGAAATTGATACTCTATTTCCTTCCTACAATGTTTTACCGGCCTTGTTGCTTGCGCAACGGGTGAAAAATTATAATAATACTTTGACGTCTTCGGTTCGGATATCAAAATGGTCAACACAGTATACTTCCCACCCGGTTTCTTAAACCAAAGGACGTTGAATTACAACAGTAAGCGTAATTCTGGTTGAATTACGCTTAATGTTGTAATTCTGTCGGTGGTCCATGGTTTAAACAGAATAATTCAATAGACAAAATGGTACGTCAATTAAAAACCTATAAACAAAACATTATAGCAAAGAGAATACAATAGTTTATGGAGGAAGTAAGTGTAAGGAATTATATTGAATTGTATTTTGTTGATTTGTTGTTAGGTTATGTTAGTGTAAATAAATTATTTAGTGTAAGGAATTGTTGCAAAATATTTGTGCTAATATTGGACAACTGTTTCCCTGCACAGTGAAACAGCAGCAACATATCTACACAGATTGTTTTGTAATCCCGCTAGGCAGTAACAGATTGAAATAATAATTATTCAAAAGCCTAGTCTGTTACACTAAGTAGGTATTTGAATAGGTACAATATCTTTAAGCGTTATATTTACTACGCACTAGCTTACCGCCCGCGTGGACTACAGTTTATCGCGAAATAGAGAATCCTATGTTCATCTAGGATATTAAAAACCGATGCAAAAGTAGGTATAGCACCAACATTCTTGATGTTTTATGACAGACTTGTTATTTCGTTTCCATGGCAATCGTTCCTTACAGCGAGTAATCAATATTTTCCAGTTTTCCCGGGGAATCTTACAATTTTCCGGGATAAAAAGTATCCTATGTTTTATTCTAAGGTATCTCCATGCCAAATTCCATCAAAACCCGTCCAGCCAATATCGCGTGAAAGTTCCCCAAACAAACAAACAAATAAACAAACAAACAGACAACGTTTCACTTTTATATATTGGTATGGATAGGTAAATACTTAACTGCCAACCTAATTAAGCAGCTTGTTTCAATAGTCGTTAACAGTAACATAACCTACAAAACTTTGAAGCCTAATAACAATTATTCCTGGCCTGCCCAATAAAATTTTTTTGGACTTACAATCTCAGGAAATTATGCTGAATTACTAGCGATATTTTTGGTCTAAAGACGCCGTGAATGGTACTGACATAAAAATATGTATGGTAGTTCGCCATTGTTCTTTCATTCCTCAATGGATGACGGGGGTGGAAAAGTTTGCACGCGGGCGAAGCTGTGGGGCCCAGCTAGTATCTAATTTAGATCATGGGCGGGATGCGAACCCGCATCATTCCATGCCTCTGCGCGGATTATGCCTGCTGTACATGCGGTGCTCTGTTGGTCAGTTTAGAACACTGCCAATAGATGCCGTTACCGTCCCCGTAACACGGAATTAGAAACTGAGGGAAAAATTGGACGATGATGCCAAACGTCACGTATGGTCACGGTAGCCGAATTGGTTAAAAGCGTGCGCCGCGCAGAGGCACGGATGATGCGGGTTTGAATCCCGTCCGTTTTCCGTTTAGAAACTGTTAAGATAGAGTCTGATGTTCAGTGTCTTATATTAAGTCCACTAGACCATTATCATCTTCGTTGTACAGACTTTTGTTACTCACTGCTTTATAGGTATAGAAAATTGTATTTTATGGGAACCAAACGTGGGAAGAGGGGGCACATAACATTATTTAAATATTTAATAGATTTTAAGTAGAAAAAAAAGCTGTTGATCACTATGTCTACTTGGGTCAGACGATCCAACTGGGTAGATCCAACTTCGACAAAGAGGACAATCGACGAATCCAACTCGGATGGGCAGCGTTCGGGAAATTACGCCTTATCTTCTCGTTGCAGATACCGCAGAGCCTCAAGACGAAAGTTTATAATCAGTGCGTGTTGCCAGTGATGACATACGGCACTGAGACGCGGTCGCTAACTATTGGTCTCATACAAAAGCTCAGAGTTGCGCAGCGTGCAATGGAGAGAGCTATGCTCTGTGTTTCACTACGTGATAGAATCAGAAATGAGGAAATCCGTAGAAGAACGAAGGCTACCGACATAGCTCTCAGAGTTTGCAAGTTGAAGTGGCAATGGGCAGGCCATATAGTTCGCAGAACCGACAACCGCTGGGGAATAAAGGTTCTCGTATGGCGACCACGAACAAGCAAGCGAAGTGTGGGGAGACCCCCCACACGATGGACCGACGATATTGTAGCCATCGCAGGAAGTCGGTGGATGGAGGTGGCACGGGATCGCTCGTCATGGCGCTCTTTGGGGGAGGTCTATGTTCAGCAGTGGACTTCTAGAGGCTAACATGATGATGATGATGAAGTAGAAAAAAAAAAACGCAAACGAAAAACAAGTAAATCATCATAATAAGAGGAATAACACGACTGCGCTGCCAAAAAACGAACTTTAAAAAAATATAGCCCATGTTACTCGGGATGATGTAAGGATTCTAATGATACTCCATACATCAAAATCTGTTCAGCCATTTAAAAGTTATGGTGGAATAAAGAAACCACATACATACATGAATCCTATAAGCAATACAATTTTTTTTGAGCTGTCGTATAAAAAGCAGTTGTAGTACGCTTGAAACCTCTCGATAGATTTCTTCCTTCATATTTATTTCCTAACTTTGAAAACCTGTCTATGCGTCGTAAATCCGTCAAGAAGTTTCAGCGTGATACGTGTTCTTTTAAATAAGTTTGAACCCCTATTCTACGGGAACCCTTTATTTTTTCGAGATGAAAAGTATCCAATGTCATACTTCGTAGTATGAACTCAATTCATACCAAGTTTCATTTGAAATCATTTAGTATTTTTGGCGTGATGCGCGGTCAAGATACAGACAGGCAGACAGATTGACAAAAATGAAAAAAATACAGTTTTGGCTTCAGAATCGAATATAGAGTACCCTCCCAAGAAAAAAAACTTCATACTTAACATAACTTTGGACCCGTATCCAGCACGAACCCTTTACTTTTCGGTATAAAAAGTATTCTCAATTTTAACCCATCATATAAACTATGACTGCGCCAAGTTGCATCAAAATCCGTCCAGTAGTTGCAGCGTGGTACGTGGTCTTTTAAATAACTTTCAACCCCTATCCTGCGGGAACCCTTTAATTTTTCGGGATGAAAAGTATTCTATGTCCTACCTCGTAGTATGAACTCAAATCATACCAAGTTTCACTTTATTTCATTCAGTAGTTTCAGCTTGATGTCCAGCCAAGATACAGACAGACAGACAAACAAAAATGATAAAAAAATACAGATTTGGCTTCAGTATCGAATAAAGAGTACCCTCCAAAAAAAATATCAAAATATCTTCAATGTACAGAATTGGACCCGTTACAGTTTTATTATAAGTATAGATTTTCTATTCTATCGATTAGCTAGTAGTAGTAGTTATGCCAGGTGCGATAATCGATAGAATAGGAACTAAAGGTTCCAGTTAAAAAACTTAACCTGTACATAAACATATGTAGATAATAGCTGACACTCTGTTCGTCATCCCAGAAGTGCGAGGAGCAGCCCTCCCCCCTCTCGCACGGCGTACAACAACAGATCAAGGACACGTTGCAACGTGGACTCTCTGCTATGAGCACAGACTCACTCACTGCTAAAGGTACGATATACTTACTAAATATCTAATACTAATATCTAATGATGTTACGCCTGTCAATACCTACAACTCCACCTAACGTCGAGAAGCATAACTTCTACAAGTGAACTTTTAGCTACTCCGTACTAGATGGCGCCACTAGTAAGAGGTCACACCCGTTGATCTGAAATGTTTAGGTATTGGCTACTGGATGACGCAATGTGCGAGTACCTACAAGTACTTTCCAGAAAGCACGGGTCGGAATATAAATATGGCGCGCATCGGCTGTGTGAGTCAGTCTAATGTCGGCTATGATACGAGTGCGATCAAAAAGACTCGATATACAGTGCTATAGTTGAGTTCGGTGATGAGGGTGTTTAATATACATTTATGTTTTAATTGGCATACATTAATTCGAACCCCATGTCGTTATATGTAATACAAATACTTACTAATACCTAATAGTAATGCCTTGTTTGTCGTATGAGCGCCTCTGACATGGCTTAACGACTGCTATTAATCAATAACAGCCGGGACCGACAGCTTAACGTGCCCTCCGAAGCATGGAGTGATGTAAAAGCGGACATAACTTAAACAAGTCATTGGTGCAGAGCCTAGGACCGAACCCTATATCGTTGGATTCTAAGTTGCAGTATTAAACCGTTAGGCTACCATCGCTCTTATATAGCGCTATTCGGATATAGCGCTATGACATTTGAAGATAAACGTTAATAATATATACATATTTTTGAAAGTTTTATGCGCAGGTGGCTATAACCACTTCGTGCGGAAGTGTTATATATTTGTAATTATATTTGAATAGGATCTGGCCACAAATCGAGATATGAAAATTAAAATAACTTTATTAAATCGCTGTTAAAAATCTATAATAACATAATATGTACAAATGTGTTACATAAGTTAATGTTGAGGTGCGAATGAATCACTGGTATGGGATGCTTCATTAAGGGTTAGCAAAAAATACTGTTACGAGCTGGGATTCGGATAAAATTAATGTATGCCAATTAAACCAAAAAATTACACTCAAACACTTTTTAACTCATCTGTACACACTAATTTATCATTGCTGAAATCCACTATAGCACTGAATATTCGCTTCAAATCACTTAGGTGTTACTCGTTTCGTTGCCAAGTTAAGACTGTTCTGCTCAGCCGACGCCTGCCGCTTTTATACCCCGCGCTCTGGAAATTTCCCGTAGGCTCGCGCCACATTGCGTCATCTAGAATATTCTGGTACAAACTGGAGACGTTTATCCACTACGTCCCAATACCATCTAGAAGCTTCTAAAATATTCTAGTTCGATCCTTCTAGAACCTGCCACTGACATGCTGTTTTTCTAAGAATCGACCGGCGTAACAATATGTTTTTTTGTAGTAGACGGCACGCACCGTTCGCTTCCTGAAGCATTTACATATGTGGTGTTGTTGGTTCCGCGTAGCTTGCACAATGTACGTACAGCTTGACCACATGGACATCTCTTCTGTTGCAGGACAAGCAGTCGGACATATGTCTACAGACAGCTTCGAAATGTCGAGCATGGAGAAAGCACTGCCACAGATTACAGATACCGCGGTAAGTAACAATAAAATACGCACACCCTCACACACCCACATACTTACACTCGTATAGTATACTAAATTCTACTCAAACAAATGTGTGACGAACGGGTGGTATTTCATTTTAGTTTTATTCAAATGTGTGACGAACGGGTGGTATTTCATTTTAGTTTTATTCAAATGTGTGACGAACGGGTGGTATTTCATTTTAGTTTTATTCAAATGTGTGACGAGCGGGTGGTATTTCATTTTAGTTTTATTCAAATGTGTGACGAACGGGTGGTATATCATTTTAGTTTTATTCAAATGTGTGACGAACGGGTGGCATTTAATTTTAGTTTTATTCAAATGTGTTACGAACGGGTGGTATTTCATTTTAGTTTTATTCAAATGTGTGACGAACGGGTGGTATTTCATTTTAGTTTTATTCAAATGTGTGACGAGCGGGTGGTATTTCATTTTAGTTTTATTCAAATGTGTGACGAACGGGTGGTATATCATTTTAGTTTTATTCAAATGTGTGACGAACGGGTGGCATTTAATTTTAGTTTTATTCAAATGTGTTACGAACGGGTGGTATTTCATTTTAGTTTTATTCAAATGTGTGACGAACGGGTGGTATTTCATTTTAGTTTTATTCAAATGTGTGACGAGCGGGTGGTATTTCATTTTAGTTTTATTCAAATGTGTGACGAACGGGTGGCATTTAATTTTAGTTTTATTCAAATGTGTGACGAACGGGTGGCATTTAATATTAGTTTTATTCAAATGTGCGACGAACGGGTGGCATTTAATTTTAGTTTTATTCAAATGTGTTACGAACGGGTGGCATTTCATTTTAGTTTTATTCAAATGTGTTACGAACGGGTGGTATTTAATTTTAGTTTTATTCAAATGTGTTACGAACGGGTGGTATTTAATTTTAGTTTTATTCAAATGTGTTACGAACGGGTGGTATTTAATTTTAGTTTTATTCAAATGTGTTACGAACGGGTGGTATTTCATTTTAGTTTTATTGAAATGTGTTACGAACGGGTGGTATTTAATTTTAGTTTTATTCAAATGTGTTACGAACGGGTGGTATTTCATTTTAGTTTTATTCAAATTTGTTACGAACGGGTGGTATTTAATTTTAGTTTTATTCAAATGTGTTACGAACGGGTGGTATTTAATTTTAGTTTTATTCAAATGTGTTACGAACGGGTGGTATTTAATTTTAGTTTTATTCAAACGTGGTATATAATATGCCGAGCAATCGATGATAAATATTTGACGGCTGAACGAATTTTGAAGAAATGTAGTAATAGGTACTTTTGGGCCTGGAACAACCGTGTGGGCTACTTTTAAATGAGCTGATCTTCCCTAAGCTATCTAACAGTGAAAACCGCATCGCAATCGGTCCAGTAGTTCTTACGTGATGCGCGAACAAACATAAAGACACGACTTTTATAAATGTTATATTCTTGTTTAGTAGCTTACTTTAAGTACCCAGGCCATTTCTTTTTTAATTATCTTTGTACAGATTATTTTTGTGAGGGTGGATGTTTATATGTGTGTGTGTGTGTGTGTGTGTGTGTGTGTCAACAATAAACATATTTTTTTAAAAGCTTTTATTTATCTTTACTTCTGTGTATGTATCTATGTATTTTGTCTGCCCTAGAATCTTGCAATTCAAATTTCGAGCACTTCCCGATTAGGTATCCGGCTGAAAGTTTCAGGGTAGCTCAAAAACCGATGACAAATCAAAAAAAGGGGAAAACAAAAAAAAAGTGACAATCATTAAAAAAGGTCGCATTTTTTTATGTTTTTTTACGTATTGTTTATTTTTGTTATTTACTGTATATTGCAGAGTTCGTGGCGCGACGAAGACAGCGTCCAGTACTTGGACGCCGTCCACATATTCATGAACGCGGAGGGCGCCAGTCTGTTGCCGCTGGCCATACAGTGAGTTCTGTTTATTTATACCACTGAGTGATTACACGTGCAGGGCGCTTAACTGATGGTAACCGCCACGACTGCCCAATAGCAGCGTATTTAACGGGAACTAGCTGTGCCCCGCGGCTTCATTTTCTTTGTACAAACTTTGTCCCGTTAGGGATGGAATTTCAGAAAATCCCTCTTTGGTGAACCTCTAGGGAAACAAACACAAACTCAAGATAAACTCAACAAAAGGAATATTTCCTCCAAATTTCAAATCTCTACATTAAATTGTGCGCTGTCTGTCAGTCAGACAGTATGGCACGGTAATGTTTTTATATTATTACGAGCTTATTTGAAATTCCACAAAAAATAACCAAACAAACAAAGAAGACTATTTCACTTTTGAACTCTATGTACATAGGCTTTAGTAGGCCATTCAAGAGATGCCCGACTCAAAATGTGGCTAGAACAAAAAAAAACCCGCCCCCAAACATGCTGCCGAAGGGCTGCCCTGGGCCACTAACTCTCGTGCCCACGTCGAAAACACTAAATAGACTTGGAACTCAAGTCGGGCCATTATGAGCAGATGGGGTTACATTGATCAGTCAGAGGCTCAATGCCTCTGTCGAAAAACTGAATAACTATATTTGCTCAAGTGTAATTCATGAAAATCAGTACGTGGGCAACGCCGCGGGCACAGCTAGTCATTCATATTTAAGGTACTTTCCCTCCACCGACCATCTTTAAATTTTACTTGTACAAGGCACCCGATGATGCTTAAATGCTGAATAAAACCAATAATTATATTACAATTTAACGGATTCTCATTCGTAAGATTGTAAACAAATGAAAAATCGTTAACGGACATGCTGTTCGCTAGCTTATGGACCAATCAGTGCGCATATTACAATCTTACGACATTTTAAAGAGAATGTCGCCTGTTATATTGTAAACTTGATTGGACGGTCTATGTTTGTCGCCATAGAGCTACAAATTAAATAGAAGCTCACGAAACGGAATTGGAGCACCCTGACCCCACATGGTCCGACCTTACCCTACCCCCTACCCCCTACCTGCAATTCTAAAACGCGGAAGCTTACAAGGAGCGCCTAAGCGAGTGGAGCGAAGGGACGACGAAACGAGAGTTTTGGCGAGAGCACGTTTACTAATTCACGATCAATTTTAGTCCTTGAGGTCATGTCGGTGTGGATGAACTCGAGGTCATTTGCAATTGACTGTCTGTTTAATTTGTAACTCTATGATGATAAACACGAGTCTGACCAATCAAGGGCAGGTTCACGATTCGACGGTTGCTATGGAATGTCAGAAATAGGATAAATTGAAATACTGTGCATTGATTGGTCGGAAATATTCGATCGTGCATGTGTGCAATTTTTCGTCAGTTTGTAATAAAACGAATTAGAATCCGTCAGATTGTAATGTAACGGTGCTAACAATTAGTCGTTTGTTTGTTTAGCGGGAGAATAAAGCACGGCGCGCACTTCACGTGGCGCGAGGGGGGGTGCGCCGTGACGATGCTGCCGCCCTCCGTCAGCGGCGCCTTCGCCACCGCGCGCCGCCCCTACGCCGCGAGGGGCGACTGGCTGCAGGTACGTACACACACACATACCCTCACTCGCACACACACACTCTCTCTTACAAATACACCATCACACATACACCCGCTCATATACTAAGGTTTATGTAATTAGTGTGGATTTTTGTTTAAAAAAAATATTCTCAGAGTTATGTCGCTGTCTACACTAATATGATAAAGAGGAAAGATTTGATTGTTTGTTTGTAAAAGATAAAGTCAAAAAATACTGAACCGATTTTAAAAATTCTTTTACATTTAGAGAGCTACATTATCAGAGAGTAACATGGGCTGTATATTATTTTTCTAGAAATTAGAGATCATCAGGTTACATTTTCCCACTCCCCACTCCCCTGCCACCTACCCTACACTATACCACCCGCAATAAGCACTGAAGTGCCTGCGTAACAAGGTTGAATATCGCGAGCGCTGTTTGAACACACAATTAGCTCGGAACCAAATGACGTAGGTCTCTAAAGCTATTTATTTTATTGGCAGGCTAATAATTTAGTTAGGTCAATTTTGTTTAAGCATTAGATAATAAACTATATTTTCTTGCTGTGAGATTTATTTTAGAGATAAAACTTAACCCGTTGAGTAGAAAAATGTAAATATTAGTGAAAATAACGTAATTTTTGATAAGAAAATGTATCGAATGAAATTTGTTAATCATGTTTTTGTCTTAGTCTTAGAGAGATAAAGATCTCAAAAACATATATGTTAAGTTTCACATTGATCAGGTTTGTGGTTGATCCAGCATATTTATGGAAAAAACCCTTAAAAAGCAGAGCCTGGACCCCAATTCTACTAAAAAAAATGTAATGTCAATTATCATCAATTTTCGCTTTTACTTCTTAGTAGAATTGGGGGCCTGGTCTTAAGCTTATAATGGGAGATTTTCTGAACCGTTGATAGGTGGCGCTACGAGACATGGTTCTCTTCTTTTTTTTTTTTCTTTTTTTTATTACGGACTAGGCAATCGTTTGAGCACGATCTCACCTGATGGAAAGCGATGATGTGGTCGAAGGTGTAGCACGCTTGCCTAGTAGATACCTATTCACTCTTGACTTGAACACACCGGGGTTATAATTTACCGGAAACACTGACGAGGGCAGGGCATTCCACTCCTTTGCAGTTCTTATAATAAATGAAGAAGCGTAACGCTTCGTTCTTGTGCGAGGTATTTCAACCATGAAAGGGTGGCGCTTTGCTGATCGTCTAGTCGTACGGTGATGGAAAGGTGATGGGGGAATCAGGTTGTGCAGTTCTTGTGCACACTCTCCATAGTGCAATCTGTGGAATACCGCCAGGCTTGCTACCTCACGTCGATGCGCCAGACTTTGAAGCCTACTCTTTACCAGAGTGTCATCCCCAATGAGCCTGATAGCACGTCTCTCAATTGAATCCAAAGACTCGAGATTTGTCACACGTATGCACGTACCAAGGAAGTTATATGTACTTACCGTAAGTACATATAACTTGTCTTTGAGAATAAGCCAGTTTTAACTTCACTTGTACGTATATATGTTTGTATGTCTGTCTGTTCTGGAATCTTGCAATTCAAATTTCGAGCACTTCCCGATTAGCTATCCGGTTGAAACTTTCAGGGTAGCTCACAAACCGATGACAATGCAATAATAAAAGGACAAAAAAAAACAAAAAAAGGAACGTAAAAAGTGAACGTGCAACAATAAAAAGTGAACGTGCAACAATAAAAAGTGAACGTGCAGCAATAAAAAGTGAACGTGCAACAATAAAAAGGAAAAAATAGTATATTTAAAAACGTAAAAAAAAGTGAAAGCTTTCGGAAGCTTCGTGTGGATTTGAAAAAAAAGCATAAAAATGCGATAGATGGCGTCAACGAGACTTTGAACTAGGGCCTCTACACACGGCGTACTTTATACGCGCATTTTTAAGAACAATATTTTTTTCTTAAGGCTTCCCAATGTGATTACAGGTGGTGATATCTGCGGAGCTGGCCGACGAGCTGTCTGACCGAGTGGCGCGCTTCTCCGCGCTCGGACAGTCCGACTCAGAGTCCGATGCGGAGGCGCCCCGCCCCGCGCCCCCCGCGCTGCCCCTCGCGCTCTCCGCGCGCGGCCTCACCCTCACTGTGCTGTGAACAACTAGATTATTGTAGCAAATATACAATACAATTTATTATTATTTTTCGTTTTATTTGTTTGTTTAACAAGACATATACCTATCTTACGATGAAGACGAATCGATTGACACCTCGCTAGTCAAAATCGGACCAATAGGGGCGACGCTATGGTGGAACATCCACATTCATACATACAGGGACTTTTAAACACATTACCCTTCCCTTGCTTTGCCGTTGTCAGGAATAAATGATCACAGCCAAACAAGTAGCAAATGGCGGCTGCGTATGTGTGTGTGAGTGGATAATTTGTGTTTAGTGGTTGATACACAATTTCATCACAAAACACTACATTGTTTTTTGATTTTCCGTGAGAACTTGTCAGAACCAAGGAAGTTATATGTACTTACGTACAACTGGAACGATATCTCTCATATACAAAAGTCGTCTCACTGAAAACGTAATTTAAAAAGAAAAACGAGAAAAGGAAGTATACGTTGGATCGGAAGTCTCTTTTTCTCTCGTACAAAGTTTCAGAGTTTTCGCACAGACTAAAATAAATGCGATACGTAGATGCGAAATAATCATCACAAAGACAACTGCTCCAAAGAGGTCACCTACTTAATATATTTACATAGTACATCCTCTTTGGTGTCTGATGAGATTTAATATACTATTCTGGAAATTAAAGAAGTTCTTGTCCTGTTTGTCTTATGAAATATCTGCTGCCATCTGAGATTGGCACTATAAATAAGAAAGAGACAACAAGTGCCATAGCTCAAATCCCTTGTTTTTTATTTTTAAATCGTTTTCAAGGTCAAGCAATCGATACCCTATGTTCTTCCTCCATTCATTCTTCCTCGAACTTCCTTGGACAGAACTAACACGTCTATAGGTCGAGATCTTTCTGCGATGTGTCAATCGACCGGCTTAACATGGTGCAAGTATGTGCGTGAGGCTTGTGCGTAGGAGTAGATCGGCATATCTTAGATGCTTCACTTTCGATTGACGGTGTGGAATCAGTATTTTTTAAACATTTGGTTTTAGATTGAAAATATATTTTTTATCTGTGAGCCAAGTTTATTGGTGGTCAAATCAATCATTAACGTAGGAAATGGCTCCTCTGTGAAATCAATAGACCTTTTCATTTCCGCGTGACCGCCATTCTGTTGTGTTCAAACCATAGAGTAAGGAAAAATTTACGTATAGACATTTCATAAATCAATGGTTCAAAGTTCAAACTAAAAACTTGGTCCGATTTTGACAAGCGAGATGCCAATCGATTAATCTTCAATCTTATCATTAATCTTCTTAATAAGTAGTAGTAAGAGGCAATTTTATCCCGATTTTAGTCGGCTTTTAGTTTTGGAACTCATGTCTTGTTGCAGATACACGTAGAGTGACTATCATTTCTGTGATAGTCACACTCTCAAATAGAAAATAATTTTCGAATACCTACTAAGAACACTTGCTTTTTCATATACTTCCTTTTCTTCTTTATTTTTTTTTACGGTCTTGACAATCGTTTGACCGCGATCTCACCTGATGGAAAGCGATGATGCGGTCGAAGGTGTAGCAAGCTTGCCTAGTAGATACCTATTCACTCTTGACTTGAACACACGTTATATTGTACCGAAAACCAGTTTTTCTTCTTTTTTTTTTCTGTGTTATGAGAAAAAAACTGTTCTGTTCTGTCCTATGAAGCTCTAGAAGACTATCGATATCGATAGTCGACAACTATCGATAATTGTTTTGGTGCTATCGATTATCAATTCACTAGTATTTTCCATCACTATATAATTACAAGGTACGACCCGCAGCTTTGCCCGCGTGCAAAGTTTGCGACCCCCGTTACGGATGGAATTTCAAAAAATCCTTCCGTAGGACACCTCTAGGGTACACAAGGAATATTTCCTCCAAATTTCTAATCGGTAGATCCACTGGTTTAGGCTGTGCGTTGTCAGTCAGTCAGAACGGTACTGTTTTCTAAGTAGGTATACTTAGTAGCATTTTTATTCGCGGAGACTTATCGCAACTAGTACCTAATTAATATGCGTAGAGTATTCGTGGCAGTTCCGCATTTATATTGTTATGGAGATAGTTTTATTTCAAATTTTGGTATTTACTCAACTGAACGCAGTAATCGAAAGCAGGTGAAAACAGCGCTATACCGTAACAATACACAAACCACGAGCGAATCAAACGAACGACAAGTTGTTTGTGTAGTGAAATTTGTTGTTTTCTTTTATTAAGACACTAGCTATGCCCGCGGCTTCGCTCGCGTGGTCATTTCTCTAGGTTAAAAGTACTCTATGTGCTATTCCAAGACCTAAAATAAACATTTGATCAAAATTCCTTCAGCCGTTAAAAAGTATTTTATCGATTGCTCGGCATCTAATCATTGGATTACGATACCAAGTACGCTAGGTCTTGGTCAAACCCTATCCAACACTGAAAACTGCATCGCAATCGGTCTAATAGTTTTTACGTGATGCGCGAACAAAAATACAGACAAACAAACAGACAGACACTAATTTTAAAAATGTTTTATTCTTGTTCAGTAGCTCAGTCCATTTTTTTTAAATTATCTTCTTTGTACAGACTTTTACATTATTGCCTATAGCTGTGCCCGTAGCGTTGCTCGCGTGGTAGTTTTTCTGGGATATAATGATCCTATGAATTATTCCAGTACCAAAAGTACCAATATAGGTACCTACCTACCTGTGTTAACTACCTTCAGTGGCGATCCGACATGGTCGTGATAGGTTAGAAGAGGAAGACACGAGCGAAGCGTAGCGAGCATAAAGCCCCATTATAGCTAAGAACCATCTTGTTTATCTCAGCTTTGAAACAAAAACCCGCAGTTAAATTGGTCCATTCGGTTTGAAAGACACGATTCTCACCCCCCCCCCTTTTTTTCAACTCCTCCCCCCCCCTTTTCTACTCCTCCCCCCCTTTTCTACTCCTCCCCCCCCCCCCCATACAGCAAAGAAACATGATGAACCATCTCGATCACATCCGTTTTAAAACATAAAAACTGCATCAAATTCGGTCTTTTCATTTGGGAGCTACGAACTTCACCATATAGCGTAGCGAGCATAAAGCCCCATTATATCTAAGACAAATCTTGTTTACCTCAGCTTTCAAACATAAAAAACCGCATCAAAATCGGTCCATTTGTTTGAGATCAACGATCCTAACCCCCATCCCCATCCCCCCCTCCCATTATAGCTAAGAACCATCTCGTTTACCTCAGCTTTCAAATATAAAAAACACGCAGCTAAATCGGACCATTCATTTGGAAGCTACGATTCTCACCCCCTTTTCTTGCCGCCCCCCCCCCCCCCCCCCACCCCATATAGCTAAGAACCATCTCGATAACATAAGCTTTCAAACAAAAAAACCGCATCAAAATCGGTCCATTCGTTTGGGACCTTTTTATGAGGTTGCCACAAACAGACACACACACAAACACACACACACACACACACACACACCCTCGCACACAAAATAAACAAAGTAATGTGAGCCGTATTCGAAAAAATAACAGATTTGAATTTAGCGGTACGCTTGGTTGCAGTGAATGAAATGCTTGCGTGTTTTAAGGTCAATCAGCGCCATCTAGTTAAATTGGAGGCAGAACTTTGATTTGTTTGGTTTATGCGCTGGAGTTGTTGACCATCTCAATCACATTAGCTTTCAACCAAAAAAATAACGAAAACACGCACACACACTCACACACATACAGTGATACACACCCTAAACTTATAACACCCATCTCTTTGTTCGGGGGTTAAAAATGTAAAACAGTAAGCAGTTTGGTTACCAATAAAAACAGCCGCTAGAGGGCGCTTTTTTATGATGGAATATAAATTATAAATGATAATTTATTTCTTTTTTAAACAATTTACAAAAAAACAAAGTAAATTGACAGAATTCTTTTCTGTTTTTGAGTGTTTTCTAAATTATCCGAATTGGAATTATTGTGACCTATTTTGTTGTAACGATTTGACGGTTTACTTCAGGAAAAAAAAACAATTTAAAAAAATCAAAGAAATTGTAAAAATAACGCATTAAATATGTAAATGCATAAAAATATGGAACAAAAAATTACAAGAAGTGCGTGATTTCGATACACGCACATCTGGGTTGGCAGGCAGAAATGGTCCCGCTAAAACATGACAGTATAGTGGCGAGAGAGTCGAAATTATGATACCCTTTTAATGTTTTATTTATATTACATTTAAATTACCATAACTTTGAATACCTATACCCACAGGAACGCTATATATTTTGGGGATAAAAAGAATCAATAACTTTAATACCTAATATGTACTTTGACTGTGCCAAGTTACATCAAACTCCGTCCAGTAGTTTCAGCGTAATATGTCTTCTTTTAAATAACTTTTATCCCCTATTCTGCGGGAACTCATGATTTTTTTCGGGATAAAAAGTATTCTAAATGTTAATCCATAACATAAGCTATGATTGTGCCAAGCTGCATCAAAATCCGTTCGGTAGTTTCAGCGTGATGCGTGTTCAAAGAGACAGACAGATAGACAAAAATTAAAAAAATATCGTGTATGCACTCTATATCGATTTTGAAGTTTATCTCAATTATAATTTTCAAAAAATATTTAATGTACAGATTTAGCCCAGTTATAGCTTTATTATAGTATAATAAAATAATAATAATAGAATAGATAGATTGGCAGTTTTGACATATTCAGATTTCAGTTACCCCTTTATTAAAGCAGATAAAGGATTCTGCCGTCACCTGTCGTAGCCGAAACATCTGTCAGTGAGAAAAACCTTTTACTTTTTATAGTTGTGGGTTGATTGTATCTCCAAGTAGATTTGTAGTATTTTACAACACTTATATATTGATTGAATTAACTAACTCATCGATTTATTTGGAGAATGGAGATGGAGGTAATTCCTCCGGTTCCCCCGCATCCACCTAACAATTTACAACAATCTGCCACTAAACGGCGCTTAGATGACTCCTCTAATGATACAAACCCGCAAAAAACTATAACTAATACTGAGATGGCCGCAGCTTCCATCCAAACTATGTATACCCTCCCTACCCTTTGTTGGTTGTTGGTATTCATGCCTACAATGCCTCTGATAAAGGGCCGTTCGTGGTCCAAGTATCTCGATCTGAATCTGACCCGGCAGCGGGTACTTCGATCCGACCGATTAAGTTTGGTCAATTTTTACACCATAATAAAATATGTTTCATATGTGTAGACAGAGTCAAGCGGGTAGGGCGAAATAAAATTTCAATTGAATTTAAAACAGCACATGACACCAATAAATTTTTGGAAAACCCTGTTATAGAACAGCATAAATATAATGCTGTGATACCGACATATAACATTACTCGAATGGGATTGGTTCGAGATGTCCCAGTCGTCTTCTCAATGGATGAATTCGTTGAGAGTTTGGATCTTCCTCTCGGATGTGGGGAAGTTTTAAAAGCTCGGTGACTGAACCGAAAATCTATAAATGACGATGGGAAAATTACTTGGTTACCCACTCGGACCGTAGTTTTAACTTTCCACAGACAATTGTTGCCTGATAGGATATTTTCTTTCCATACATCTATGCGTGTTGAAATATATCAGTATCCCACAATACAATGTCTAACTGTCGCAGGTTTGGACATATAAAAGCTCAGTGTAGATCGAAGCCCCGGTGCTTTAAATGTACTCACCCACACTCAGGTGATGTTTGTGAAGGAACTGAACCTATCTGCTGCCTGTATTGCTCAGGCAAACATTTTTCCACAGATAAGTGCTGCCCGGAGCAGGACAGACAAAAGTCAGTCAAAATGGTTATGGCTCAGGATGGTAATTCATATGAAGAAGCCTCGTATAGATTCCCACAAGTTTATAAACGTTACACTGAGGTCGCTCAAGAGCCTTACCAATCCCCCATTACTCAGCATTCTAGCTCCCTAGGAAACTCTTCAGCCACTCATTCCTATGCCAAAACAGCTCATCAGGCAATGATTGCCCCTGAACCTTCGACAATTCCTAACGGCTGCGCTTTACAAAATTCTCCACCCTCTATCAATAACAATCTTCTAGAGATTCTTATCTCTCTCCTTATTAGTATTATATCCCAAAATAATTCCTCTTTACCATCCGACGTTGCCTCTAAACTTTCATCAATCACTTCTTTACTCGGTCAATATGGATCAAGTCACTGTTCAACAGTGGAACAGTCAAAGTCTTCGTCCCAAGAAACATGAAATATTATTTCTATTTTTTTCCCGTCAGTCATTGGCGTGTCCGAGACATGGTTGGTACCGGGGTCTCAAGTCTCTGGTTACTCATGCCTTCGGGACGACAGGGCTGACGGGTATGCAGGTAGTGCCCTACTCATAAGGCGTACCCTCCGGTTTTCTCAACTTCCTCTCCCACCTTGTAATCCTGATATCAACATTGTTGCCGTAAGAGTTTTTGACATTTCCTTTTTATCCATTTATGTTCCTCATCCCAATCCATCTTTAATATCTGACATCATGTTAGCTATTTCCTCAGTTCCGTCCCCAGTAATTATTCTAGGTGATTTTAATGCCCACAATACTTCATGGGCTCTAGCTACTGTGATTCATTTTCACATTTATTATTAAAGATCTTTGATGAGGCTAACCTTTGTGTTGTAAATGATGGTTCTCCTACTCGTAGAGTTCGACCTAACCAAGATCCTAAAAGTGCTGTTGATTTAACTATATGCTCTCCTGCTGTGTATTTAACTATATGCTCTCCTGCTGTGTATTTAACTATATGCTCTCCTGCTGTGTATTTAACTATATGCTCTCCTGCTGTGTATTTAACTATATGCTCTCCTGCTGTGTATTTAACTATATGCTCTCCTGCTGTGTATTTAACTATATGCTCTCCTGCTGTGTATTTAACTATATGCTCTCCTGCTGTGTATTTAACTATATGCTCTCCTGCTGTGTATTTAACTATATGCTCTCCTGCTGTGTATTTAACTATATGCTCTCGTGCTGTGTATTTAACTATATGCTCTCCTGCTGTGTCTTCTCTTATTTTTTGGAAAACTTTAGTTCTACTCATGGTAGTGATCACTGTACTTTATTAATGACTATTTCAAATAGAACATTACCTTCATACAATCCGTCCCCTGCTTTAAAATATAGACTTTTCTGGAGCTGATTAGTCGTCATATTCTTCAACCCTTGACAGAAAAATACACTTGCCTCATGATCACGCTCCTAGTAATCCTTTAGAGGCTTACTCAAATTTTGTAGTCTATAATTGATAGTGCTAATGAATACATCGCATTGAAAAAATCTCCTAAGTTTAAAGTATCCACTCCTTGGTGGGATTCAGAATTTTCAGACTCTGTCAAGGCTAGAAGAATGGCTGTCCTCAGCCATTCTTCTAGCCTTGACAGAGTCTTGTAACTCGTTCGGCGAATAGTATTTTTGTGTTTTTAAAGTTTTAGAATACTTTTTGGGTGAGAAACGGACTCCATTACTGTTATAAAAGTTTACACCATGCTTAGGTGTAGTGTGTCTGGCTGCCAAAGCCGTAGTGAATACAAAACTCCTGGAATTAGCGTCCACACGTAAGTATTCACTTTCACCTAACATTTTCAATATTATGTGCTACAAGCTCGTCTCATTTAAATTTCTTATGTAATATTCTTCACAATAGTATTGATTTTTAATCCGTAGTTCGATTATCTTTGTCCGTAGTCACTTTATTCGAGCAAATTAGTCGCAATTAGAGGTAAGATAACCTTAAACAATAACAAGGAGAATGTTTCCATAAAAGGATGTACTTTTTACCCAATTTATAAGGTAATGATTTTGTTTTGCATCGCTTATGCTAAGGTATTCTGCCACTGTGCTAGACATTGCAACACATCTTTGCTTTTTGCTTTCCCAATTCACAGTTTTATTGCCTAACTTTACCATATAACCGCTTATAGATCTGCGTGAATGAGGGTCATTATTAAAAACTAATTCATGATCTACAGTCTTAGCTAAATAGCGAAGGATCATCTTAGCAGTAACCAGTGACAACTATTATAACAATTATTAAATTGACTTAAACTATTACAGGCATACGTTATATCAGGCCTAGTGCACACACACAGATACATTAGACTTCCTAACAATTCTCTAAAATTGTAGTTACAGTCACTATTATTATTATTATTCAAATTTACAAATCTTTCTTTTACTTGCATAGGGGTTGGTACTCCCTTTGCCTCTGACATACCAACACGACTTAATAATTTTCGTATGTAATCAAACTGATTTAACATTAAAATACCTTTTGATCTATCTCTTACAAGATGAATGCCTAAACAAGTATTTATTGGCCCTAAATTATTTACATCAAATTTACTTCTAAAAATGTTAATTAGTTCCTGTTTATTCTTTTGATTATTACAAAATAAAAAGAAATCATCAACAGATTGATGCATGACAGATGCATGGCCTGATGTCTCCAAGCTCCATGATAATAATAAGTGATAGCTTCGATGTTAACGTTAAGTGAATGAAATGTTCAAAGTACTTTGTGAGATGTCTCAAACATACCATGAGATCACGTTGTTTTATACAACTTAATTATCGAGTTAGAATGTTTACCTTATTTTTTCCAGTTTGATTGTTTGATGTTTGTGGGATATCTCATTGTCACTTTTACCTTTTATATTTGTAGTTTACATGTTTTGTTATAATTGTGACATTTGAAAAAAATATAAAGAATGAACAAATATGGAAAAAATACATCCCCGTAGAGTTTCTTGGTGCTCTGACGGGCGTATTTCCGAAGCACCGGTAGAGTCAGAAGGGTATTTCCTTTTCCAGTGTGAGATTTAACTCTGTTGGCACATGAAAGAGAAATTTCCTTTTCAAACTCAAAGAATACTTAGTTTATCTAAATTTGGATTGATTTGATCTTTTTATAATATTTTATGTATATCTCTTTGTTCAGGAGATGTTAATTTTGACTTGTAAAAGTGCTATTATTTTTTCCTATTTACAATAAAATACTTTGACTTTGATTAGTTAAATTATTATAAGTATTTTTATCTCTTTTAATATAGACACATGGTTCAGACTTAGACTTAGTTTGGTAATAGCCATTATCTAATAACAAAGTGTTGACTGTTTCATTCCAAACCCTACCGGCTTGCTTCAATCCGTAGATGCTTTTCTGTAATAAACAAACTTTATTAAAGTCTGATTCAAGTTGTTCCATATATATATCTCTTCTTTGTAACATCTATATGTTCAATATCCATGTCAAGTTAATTTGCTATATTAAATAAAATTCTCATAGTTGCGTGTCTGACTAGTCTTGCTTTATATTTATCAAAGTTACCCAAAGCATCCTGTTTCACTTTAAAAACCCACTTACATTTGACTATATTTTTATTAAGTGGCCTCTCTACGAGCTTCCAAACACCATTTCTTATCAAAGATTCATACTCATCTTACATGGCTGCCTGCCATTTCACATGGTTAGAACTAGACATAGCGTCTTCATATGACATCGGTTCATCGAAAGATGTGCTATCCAAGTAAGGAGAATAATCATATTCAAAGTCACCATACCTCTGAGGTGGTATACCCTGGTACTCCGGATAGGGCGCTGTGATGACACGGGCTGCTCATGAGTCTGCCCGTAGCTGCTGTCAGACTCGTCAGAGTCTCTGCTGTCTTCTTGTGACTGATCTCAGTCAGCTCCATCAGACATTAGACTGCAGTCAAAATACTGCGATGGCGACGCCACCTTATCAGCTGGGATGCTCACGTTGGGGGCCTCATTTCCAACGGAACTCTCACCATCTGAAGTTGAAGACAGTTGTTTATCAATAATTGTATTATTACTATTATCACAGTTTAAACTTGGCATTGAAACATTGTTCATGTCAGTGGGTAATAAATTATATTCTGAATTTAATTTCATATTAGAATTATTCACATTCAATTTTTTATTCAATGTCATATTCATATTACTAGAATTAATATTACTTATCACATTAGTTTTATCATTAGTCATTTCAATAAAGTGAACATTTCTAGATTTAATAATCTTCTTGGGATAAGAGGGATCAACTAATCTATAACCCTTGGACTCATTGCAGTAACCCATAAAGATACATTGCCTGGATTTTACATCAAGCTTGTGGCGGTTATATTCAGGAATTAATGAAAATGCCTTCCAACCAAATACTCTCAAGTAACTGAGATCAAGTTTGGATCCCGTCCATACTTCTTCTGGAATACCGCCGGACATACAGCTGTAGTGGGGCACCTATTTTTCAAATTAATTGCTGTCATAACAGCTTCTCCCCAAAATTGCTTTTCTAGACACGCTTCCGAGAGCATACACGTAACTTTTCTAGACACGCTTCCGAAAGCATACACCTAACTTTTCTAGACACGCTTCTGAAAACATACACCTAACTTTTCTAGACACGCTTCCGAAAGCATACACCTAACTTTTCTAGACACGCTTCCGAGAGCATACACCTAACTTTTCTAGACACGCTTCCGAAAACATACACCTAACTTTTCTAGACACGCTTCTGAAAACATACACCTAACTTTTCTAGACACGCTTCCGAAAGCATACACCTAACTTTTCTAGACACGCTTCCGAAAGCATACACCTAACTTTTCTAGACACGCTTCCGAAAACATACACCTAACTTTTCTAGACACGCTTCTGAAAACATACACCTAACTTTTCTAGACACGCTTCCGAAAGCATACACCTAACTTTTCTAGACACGCTTCCGAGAGCATACACCTAACTTTTCTAGACACGCTTCTGAAAACATACACCTAACTTTTCTAGACACGCTTCCGAAAGCATACACCTAACTTTTCTAGACACGCTTCCGAGAGCATACACCTAACTTTTTCAATAAGTTTTATTTAAGCGTTCCGCAACACCGTTCTGCTGCGGACAATAAGGTATAGTAGTTTGATGTTTGATCCCATGACTAGATAAATAATTATCAAAAGCACGATTGCAGTAGTCACCACCTCCATCAGATCGTAATGATAGAACCTTATCGCCAGTCTGTTTCTCAACAATTTTTTTAAATTTAATTAAATAAGACTTTACCTCATTTTTATTTTTCATCAGGTCTTCCTTGAGAAATCATCAGTAAAGGTAACCAAGTATCTTGCTCCACCAAAGCTGTTTATGCTCATCGGTCCACAAACATCAGAGTGTACTAACTCCAATAGTTTCAGTGCACGCTTCGCCTGACCCTTGAAATGAGTTCATTGCTTGCTTCCCCTCAATGCAAGGAATACAGTTTTTCAGCTTGTCACAGCAGTTATCTTTAAAAACAACACCGTCTACAAGATTACGAACTGTATACATACCTTTCACACTTAAATGTCCATGGTGCTTGTGCCATATTTCCATAGTGTCCGATGCAGCTAAAGCACTTTCTGAAACAGACTTAAGGTTAGGAATTGCACATCCTAAATCCCCAAGTACTACTTTATAAATCCCCTTGAAACTGGAACCTGCGGCTATCTTATGACCCTCTGGATTAAATATGTAACAGTGATCTTTAGCAAATATCACTTTATGACACGACTTTGTCAATTGACTAACAGATACTAAATTAGTTGACAATTGAGGTACAAACATCACATTATCCTGTATTAATTGGGCAATTTTAATGTTGAGGAGAATCTTACCAAATCCTGAACTTTGTAATGTGTCATTGTTAGCAACAGTAACTTTAGTTTTAAATTTAGAGTCCATTTTAACAAAACTATTAATATCACAACACATATGTGAAGTACAGCCCGAGTCTACTATCCAATCTTGCTGTCCGAATGCAGATAATGCCATTGCCAGAATTGTGTGTGGATTATCTTGCTGTTCCTCCTTTTTCTTCTGGTCATTTTTCTACTTGAAACATTTTGACTTTATGTGTCCTAGCTTCTTGCAGTAATGACATATACTAGATTTCTTCTTCTGACATATGCAACTTCATTAACAGCAGAACCGTTTCCTTTATTGCTTCTACGACGAAAATCTTCTTGCAGTAGTCTAGATCGTACAACTTCACTGGTAAAGTGATTTAGTGAGATTAACTAAGAAGAATTGGCAAGCCACTCAAAATTATCTCGGCTACTTCTGTATCTTCTATGGTACGACCAATATCTGTCAACTGTTGAACAAAAGTCATAACTCTATTTTTATTGTCAGTCATAGATGAATATTGTGAAAACTCAACTCGATGTAGCTGTCGCTAAAGTATCACTCGTCTATATAGGCCTTTGTCTTCAAATGCATCTTTCAGGCGCTTCCAAGCTTCTTTAGCAGTTTCTGCATCACGAATGTAGTGAATACATGAAGGTTTCATGGACAAGCTTATCCGTGCCAACACTTTCTGATCTGACACATCATTTGGTGTTTCTCCATCAATACAAGACCACAATCCTATAATCAGAACCATCTTTATATAGTATTTCAAATTCATATTTATTTATTTATTATTTATTTATTTATTCAGTACACAATAGACAGCACAATAGTAATAAACCAAAACGCTAACTACCTTAAACTATAGCTTAAAAACAAATTTAAGTATACAGATATATTATCATTAAAGATGTCAGTATTCAAGTGATCATTAAAGATGTCAACTTGTTGACTCATGCGCAAATGTATTCAAGAGAGACAGTGCCCTTGATGTAGGCGCGTTACTAGCGTGGCGAGTACGCGAGCTGCAGCATGCAAACAACCGATGCCGCCGTCGACGCCCGGTTCGCACGTAGTTATTAGGGACAAACAGTTTGATACTAGCTAATATACCAGAGTTATTAATCTCACCACGCATCTGACAGTAGTGGATAACTAACAGCAAGTTTCGCCTAAGTGCCAATGTGTCTACTCCGATCATACCTGACACAAACAATGTGTCTACTCCGATCATACCTGACACAAACAATGTGTCTACTCCGATCATACCTGACACAAACAATGTGTCTACTCCGATCATACCTGACACAAACAAGGATGGAAATAGATAAGGATAGTATCCGTACATCCGTTTGTATATATACCTAGCAAATTTACGCTGAAGCCTTTCTACCATTAAAGTATACTTTGCCTCACGTGGGTCCAGGACAATAGCATTTGCAACGAACGAATGCATTATATAACATGATAGCAACTCTGACATCACGAAACTGGGAAGCGGTTCTCATTATGAAGCCCTGAGTCTTGTTTGCACTTTTGCAAAGCGAAATAATGTGGTCGCGGAAATCAAGTCGAGTGTCCAGTGCAACACCTAAGTCACGAATGGCATTGACCCTTTCCAACGAACAGCCTTCCAATGTGTACGATGCTGTCAATGGCACCTGCAATCTAGAGAACGTCATTACTTTACATTTTAGAACGTTGAACGAGAGTCTATTTAGCCGGCTCCAACTTCCGACTGACTCAATATTTGCCCTCTGCAACGTGATACAATCAGAAGTCTGATCCACTGACTTATAGACCTTCAAATCATCAGCCAACATCAAGCACTGAGCCGTGCTGAGAACTTTGGGAAGATCATTGATCATTACCAAAAACAAGGTTGGCCCGAGGGTACTCCCCTGACTTACACCTGATCTTGTGTAATACTCTTCTGACTTATACACTTTTACCTGGACGTACTGTCTGCGGTCTTTAAGATAGTGAGCAAAAAATCTCAATAGCCTAGGCGAAGTACCCAAAGGCGAGAGCTTCATTAACAAGATATCGTTATCAACAACGTCAAATGCTCACCTAAAATCGAGGAATACAGCATCAACTTTTCGACCAGCGTCCATCTGCTTCGCTACATAGTCTACAAATGTGATTTGATTCGTGGTAGTGGAACGGCCGACACGAAATCCATGCTGTGAATCATCGATACTGGCCTCAATTTGACGAGATAAATACCAATTGACAATTGATTCAAATATCTTGCCAAATATGGCTAATACAGCTATGGGCCTAAAGGTTTCAACATCCGTCGACGAACTAATCTTAGGTACAGGTGTTACTCTGGACAACTTCCATCTAGTGGGATAGCGACACGTGCGGATATACAAAGGTACTATCACTAAGCTTCTCAAAATATCCCAATGATGGCACGTGAGGCGAGTGCGCATCAATGGTCGCTCTTGGTGCAACGTCATTTTGACTTGCCATGACAAAATAAAATGAACTCATCACTTACGTGTTTTGCCTTCTTCTGCTCTCTTTCTTCTTCTGTGCCCGGAACCTTTTTTTTTTATTTTTTTTTATTACTGACTAGGCAATCGTTTGACCACGATCTCACCTGATGGAAAGCGATGATGTGGTCGAAGGTGTAGCACGCTTGCCTAGTAGTTACCTATTCACTCTTGACTTGAACACACCGGGGTTATAATTTACCGGAAACACTGACAAGGGCAGGGCATTCCACTCCTTTGCAGTTCTTATAATAAATGAAGAACCGTAACGCTTCGTTCTTGTGCGAGGTATTTCAACCATGAACATCACTTACGTATCACTTACCATGAAAGGGTGGCGCTTTGCTGATCGTCTAGTCGTACGGTGATGGAAAGGTGATGGGGGAATCAGGTTGTGCAGTTCTTGTGCACACTCTCCATAGTGCAATCTGTAGAATACCGCCAGGCTTGCTACCTCACGTCGATGCGCCAGACTTTGAAGCTTACTCTTTACCAGATTGTCATCCCCAATGAGCCTGATAGCACGTCTCTCAATTGAATCCAAACACTCGAGCTGATACTTGGCAGAACCGTCCCAGAGGTGGCAGCAGTACTCCATACAAGATCGGACCTGTGCTTGATAAAGATTCAAAAGCTGTCCCAGTGTGAAGTACCGCCTAACCTTAGACAAAATACCAAGTTTTTTTGCAGCTACCTTGGCTTTGGATTCAATATAAGACCCAAAATTCAGGTTTGATGTGAGTTCGACACCCAAAAGCTCCAAATGGTCGCCTGTTGGTATTGTTACACTTTGGAAAAACGGAGATCGTTGTAGAGGACTCTTTTTAGCAGAAAACAAACACGCTTGCGTTTTAGTAGCATTAAACTTAACCAGGTTAGCATCGCCCCAATCGGACACGGCTTCTAAGGCTAAATTTAAACGGTCTACCATAGCCTCTCTCTGAAACTGGACAGCATCACACTCTCTGAGCTGGCTTGAGCATTGAAGTGTATCTCTCAACTACAGTACTGTCATCAGCATACCCAAAGGTACCGAGCTTCAGAAGGTCATTAATGTGCAGTAAAAACAGTGTAGCCGAGAGAACCGATCCCTGAGGTACACCGGCATTGATAGCCATTTGATAAGACGAGCACCCCTCTAAGACTACTCGAATAGATCGTTCCCTCAAGAAATCAACTATCCAATTGCATAAGCCAACAGGTAAACCATATGAGGGAAGCTTGTTTAAAAGGCCATCGTGCCAGACCCGATCAAATGCCTTCGATATGTCAAGGGAGACGGCAAGCGCCTCACCATGCATCTCTATGGCTTCGCTCAGTACGTGAATGGCATACGCGAGAAGATCCCCAGTAGACCGGTTTCGGCGAAATCCGTATTGCCGGTCACTGAGAAGATCATTGTCTTCAAGGTATGCCAAGAGCCTAATGTTTATGACACGCTCCATACACTTACAGAGTAAGGAGGTAATCGAGATGGGACGATAATTGGCCGGATCAGCACGACTACCCTTCTTTGGTACTGGTTGTACATTAGCAAGCTTCCAGCTCTTCGGAACTTTACCTGAGTGAAGAGAGAGGCGGTACAAACGCGTTAAGATGGGAGACACCTGTGGCAGAGATCAGCCTGAACACACAATGGAATCTAATTGTGTTATAGCAAGAGGGTGACGGCGTGGGTGTAGCATTGAGAGAAACTCCGAAGTGAATCACAAAATCATTCATGATGTCGAGTCCACATTTTTTTTTATCACTGTCTATGCAATCGTTTGATCACGATCTCACCTGATGGAAAGCGAATCACACAGTGTTTTTTTTATATGTTCGGGACAATTCCACACCAATTAACTAGCCCCAAACTAGAATACCCTGTACTATGGGTACTAGATAACGGATAAACATACATATATACGAATATTAGAACCCGAGACCACGTTTAGGCTAACTTCGCGTGGGACCGTAGTATTATTAGGTGTTCTGTGGTAGGACGCACTGCGAAAAGCAGCTGGAAGAAAATGGATGAGGAGAGCTGAAGACCGAGCTCAGTGGCGTGCATTGGGAGAGGCCTACGTCCAGCAGTAGACAAGTGTAAATAAATAAATAAATAAATAAATAAATAAATAAATATATTCGGGACAATTCCACACCAATTAACTAGCCCCAAATTAGGATACCCTGTACTATGGGTACTAGATAACGGATAAACATACATATATACGAATATTATAACATCCATGACTCGGAAACAAACATTTCTGCTCATCACACAAATGATTGCACCTTGCAGGATTCGAACCCGCGATTGTTTGATTATGTACCTAGGATCACTAGCCACGAGACCAACCGGTCCTCTGTAGTGTAGGCTGATAATGATGATGATGTTTTGTCCATGTTCATGAGATGTTAATGTTGACTTTTAAAATGCTATTATTTTGCCTATTTGCAATAAAATACTTTTATAGGAGATTTTTCTTTCGAGCGTCTCGGTACGTAGGGCAAAACAGGTTCCAGGTCTCGATGCAGGTGTCAGGGCGGTGAAGCGACGGTACAGTCCGGTGAGAAAATCCAGGTCAGAAGCGTGGCAGGTGTCGGTCGGGTCAGTTATGAAAAATACGGTCTTTTTTAGTGTAGCTGGTATTTATTCGACTTTCGTTAGAGTTACTGGTAGTACTGGTACAGTGCTGCAGCCCGATTCCATAACTTGGCTACAATCGGATTATCACTTTTTTCATAGCAAATTCGACTCTATCGCAAGGCATTAGTGGTTGCGATACTGAGAATTCGATTGAAGCCAAGTTATGGAATCGGGCTGCCGCAGTGCGATTATGTAATGTTGATCATGACGGTTTCGAGCCATCAAATTCAATAATGCTTTGCGATAGAGTCGATTTTGCTATGAAAAAGTGACAATCCGATTGAAGCCAAGTTATGGAATTGCTGTGCTGATGTACGAGGGGGAGTAACTCGTAGACAACCGGATGATAGAACGGTCAACGGGCAAACAGACCACTTTCAGTCGCTATAGCTTGAAACAGTACTGATTGAAGCTAGTCACTAACTCCGGTGCACGACACTATAAATTATAAATCAGGCGGGGTCATCTTATTCCATGAATGAAACACTTGCGTGTGTTAAGGGTAGACAGCGCCATCTAGTTAAAATCGGTGCAAACTCTCCAGTACTCAATACACGTTCGCGATGTTTGAACCATATGGTTGCGTTCTGTTTATTTGTTATTAATGTTTTGTTACACTTTGACTTTAAGATAAACTGTTTAATTAATATAACTTTTATCTTAATTGTGCAAGGCCGTATAATTGATTGAGTAAATAAATATAGTAATAAAATAACTACTTTAACCAACAGGAAAAAATAATATAAAATTTTATAATTGATTCATCTAACTACGTTGTCGTTACATGTTCAGAGGGTAAAATAATGAAATTACACAAAAAACGAATAAGAAAGTTTTACTATTTACGCGCATGCGTGATCGCTCTAAGCGAAATTAAAAGGTCTCGCCAGCAGTGCAGGTTTCCTGCCCGGTGCTCTCAAGAACTTACTATTACCCAACTAAAATGTATGTTTTCGTAATGTCACAGAATAAATATACTCATAGTCATGTTTTATTAAAGCTCCGATATGAAAATAACTAACCTTCGACAATGTCACAGAATAAATATACTCATAGTCGTGTTTTATTAAAGCTCCGATATGAAAATAACTAACCTTCGACAATGTCACAGAATAAATATACTCATAGTCATGTTTTATTAAAGCTCCGATATGAAAATAACTAACCTTCGACAATGTCACAGAATAAATATACTCATAGTCGTGTTTTATTAAAGCTCCGATATGAAAATAACTAACCTTCGACAATGTCACAGAATAAATATACTCATAGTCATGTTTTATTAAAGCTCCGATATGAAAATAACTAACCTTCGACAATGCATCCAACACACTGCACGCACTGTATTTGCCATAGATGAATAGATGTATTTGCCACACATAATTTGTAAGGTATGTTACAGCGCTCATCTTTATTAGAACACCATATTTATTACAATGCAATAAATGGAATGACTTTGACTTTGACTTTGATAAACATACACATGGATGCAGAATCTGCGGCTGACCACATCACTTGGCTTCAATCGAATTCTCAATATCGCAACCACTAATGCCTTGCGATAGAGTCGAAATTGCTATGAAAAAAGTGATAATCCGATTGTAACCAAGTTTCTATAATTGGGCCACAGATTCTGATTCTAGGTCTGTGAACGTACGTGACATTACCCCCTTGTTCGGATTGAGTTGAGAGCGTTTTTGGCATTTTTGAAATGTACATTTAACATTTAAATCAAGCCGTTGCCCACTTTTTTAATTTTTGCCGATAACGATCCTTTCTAAAATGAAAGACAAACGAGCGTAAGCCCTACAGAATAAAAGTGGCATTTTCAATGTAATATTTAACTGTAATGCCATTTTGACAAGCAAAACGAACGGTGATCGAATACATTTCAGATCGCTAATTTCGCCAGCAAAATTGCAAACCGCATAAATTACCAAAGGTAATATTAAGCGTTTATATAAGCTTTTATATAACTTGCAATGTTTGTATGTATGTTTGTTTGTTTAGGCAAAATCTTACAAACTGAATAAAAATAACTGCCTCTTATCCTATGGAGTTGAATTTTTATGTGTTGGTTCAGTTCCGATGACAATACATTTTTAAGGTAGACATGACCTGAATAGACGTCCAGGATTAGCTCCAGATAAGGGAACTCTTCAACGGTTAACAGCACAAACACGATATGTACGCATTTTTTTATGATACTTGACTTTAACTTTTACCATGACATGGTTGCTGCTTTCTGGTTTGGGTCCTGATTAGGGAACTCCTCAACGGTAAACAGCACAGACACGAAATGTTGTATACAAATTTAGTTATGACAGCCCCTTCTTAGTTTCACCACGACACTACTACTGAGAAAAATCTTTTTTTTTTAATGTTTTTTAATTAACATACTGTTTTTTCAAAATAGTTACTTTTATTTTTACAAAATTCGAACATAGTTATCTATTTAAACGTTAATTAATCGCATTGGAAGCTTAATTTTTATTTACCACGTGGTTTCGATCAATTTGCACTGTAGTGCTATTATCTATCTTGGGTTCAATTGGATTTTCAATATCACTATCACTAATGCGTTGCGATAGAGTCGAAATTGCTATGAAGAAAGTGACCATCTGATTGAAACCAAGTTAGCTAATAGGGCTACAGATCGTGGTCACGAGAAGACTGAAGTAACGGGTATCAGCGTCGACAAGGGCGAGCATTGTCTCCAAAGCCCCAGCCCGTCTTTTTTTTTAAATTTATAGATACTGCTTTAGTTTTCATAATAATATTAAACTGTTGTTTAACTTTTTGCCATTTGTCTCAAAACGAACGCTCTAATAGTAACATTACTCGATTCCGTGTTCTTCTCTCATTCCGTCTGTCAAGTGTCACTAGCAGTATCAAATCGCCATTTTGAAACAACATAACCTCGTTTTCATAATTACGTTTGTGTTATAACGCCGTAACGAATAACTCTAAATATCGTTATTACTGAAACCGTTAACCGTTTTGTTTAGTGCTAAAATGAATATCTGGGACTACTATAAAATTGTGGACGATGAACAAAAAAAAGCGGAGTGTCTAATATGCAACGGAATATACTCGTATTACTCCACTACGGGTAACCTGAGATGTCATTTGAAAAAAGTACATCGGAAAGCAATAAACGCAGAAAAGAATGAAGAACTGATTTCAAATTCTCTTTCGGCCGCGATTTCTCGTCACTTCATAAAAATACCAGGGGAGGGCTCTGTAAGATGCAAACATTGTCCGCGAGATTCATATCACACCAAAACTTTTCCTGAAACTAAAACTAATAAATTACGGTCACATTTGAAATATCAACACCCAAACGCTTTCTATGATTTTTGTTTATCGAGTGATAAAGCTTCGACAAGTGAAGATATTTACGTTGAGGAAGTCGGTAAGTCAACGAACATGATACTGTTATTGTAAATGTCCAACAGATTATCAGCTATTTTGTTAAAGCTTGTAGATAACTCACATCACATGACAAGACAATCACAATTTGACATAATCATCACTAATTATATTCCAAGGAGATAATGCCAGGTTCATTCTTATTTTCGAATCTTCTGCATGTCTATGTTCGAAGAAAGGTATCCTACTCCCAGTCTCAGTTATGAGATAATCAAAGAGAATGTAAATACTACGTGGTCATAGAACAACTTCTATTCTATTCTTCTTCTATGTAAGTCGTATTGTCCATCGGGCTGTTGGTTACAACTTGGTAACATAGGCCACATTTATCAATAAACACTTCTTTTCAATAACACTTTTTTCTTACCGATAGGTACAGATACAGAATATACTCTAGCAAATGAATAATTACTTATCATGGCACGGACATCACGATTGCACTGTCGTCGATGGGTTTGCACTTGGCTTTCGATAATCTCGCCTGCCTGCTTTCTGAATCAGTAGGAACCTAAATTACCTAAATTTGGTTATCATTAATCAACTTGACTACAAACAGGATATAAAATACTAAATAACCAAATTATTCGTTAAACCACAGAATAAATAATATGGTTAAACTAAATACCTAGGTTCGTAATATATAAAATCTCAATTATAAATCGCCAGAAGCTAAATTCTTATTTATAGTAGGTAATACCTATTAGTAACCACACTAACCTATTCAGCAGCCCGATTCCATAACTTGGCTTCAATCCAATTCTCAGTATCGCAACCACTAATGCCTTGCGATAGAGTCGAATTTGCTATGAAAAAAGTGATAATCCGATTGTAGCCAAGTTATGGAATTGGGCCACAGTTTACGGTAGGCACCTAGTTACCTACCAGAACCAGAGTCAAGCAAGAGGTCTATGAATTTTCGGTAACACTTTCGTTATTTTATGTTGTGTTAGCTATCATCACCGTTAGATGGCGTTAATTGTTATTTTCCTTGATTTGTTGATGATAATAATAATTTTCATTTTATTAATTCTTGGTCCTTCACTCGTTAATTTGTGAATTTATCTAATTTAGAATTAAGTAAGTGGTGTTTTACAGCTAATACCTACGAAAGACAATAATTATATAATGAATTTATGTAACTTGGGTGAATCTTAATAGAAACCCTGATGAATTCTAAAGTAGGTAGTACCTTTCTGTTATAAAATTCGTTCTATTTCTATAAAGTTCCTCTGAGGTTCGATGTATAGCGTGATTTCCTTCCAGCTACTTGAATCACACCATAACAATCTTGAATTAAATATCAGTCACACGAAAACTGTTTTAACTGTATGAAAATTAAGCACAAAATTGTTTGCAGTAATACCTTGTTTACATGCTAGCAACATTCCAGAAAATCATAATTTACCACGCAGCTATAACGATTTCAAACGTTATACCTACAGAAATAACGGCTCATATAGCATACTCTCCAAAAGTTAGTTACAAAATGTGGCAAGAGTGGTTACGTAGAGAGCCAGGCCAGCGTGTTTTCAATTGAGAGCTGGCAACGCCGCGCGTGTTTATATTGATCAAGTCTATAAATGGAATGAGGCTGTACCTGAATTTTCTGGAGTCCGGGAGAGATGTTGCTTCACCGAATTTCGTAATTTGACTATTTTAAGGACCAATTCTGTTTTTGTAAGGACGTGGCGAAATATGGTTTTGGGCCAACCTAGTGAGAATGTCGTGGGTGTTCGATTATTGCAGTTAACAAATGTCTAACTAACCTACAAAGTTACAAACCTTTTTACATGCTTACTTTATGTGCTTTTTACACATAAAGTTTCGCCATGTCCGTCTATCTATTATGTCACAGCAATTTTATTCAGAAACTATTATAGGAAGGTACTACAAAGTTGAAATTTTGCACATATAGATATTAATAACTACAAAGGTATATAAACTTCGTGTATAAAATATATATTTTTTATTGACTCCCATAGGTACGCGAAGAAAAAAAAAGAAGTAATATGTGCCCCATCTGCTGGGGTCGTTTTTTTTTATTGTATTAAGTTTCAACTGACTTTTTTTTTCTATTTGGTTCCATTTACATAATATTTGGCTCTAAAGTGGCCTTTTTACTTGAGTTGCATGTCGTGGTCATAAAGTACAGAACAAAAAATTGTTTGTTTGTTTGTAATGGATAAACTCAAAAAATACAGACCCAATTTAAAAAATTCTTTCACATAAAGAAAGTTAAATTATCAGCGAGTAACACAAGCAGGGTTTTATTTTCCAAAAAAATTAGAGTTCCCTTCTAAAATTGCATGATGAATGAAACCCGAGGTATTAAATTTTACAAAAAATCTCGATTACTTTGTATCACAAACCAAAGAGTATTTAAATACTACGTAACACCACAAACTAAGAAGGAGATACGGGTCTTTGTATATGGAAACGAAATCACAGCACATCTAATAATCATTGACGTAGGAAATGCTGTATGCTAATAATACACGAAATAGTAACCGTAATTCAACCTCCTTGCGTTAAACAGAATAATACTATAGACGAAATGGTACGTGAGTATAAACATTTTGTGTAAGAAATTGTTGTTGTTCTATTTGTCCAAATAAAGTACCTACTAATTTTATCTTTCTACATATCTACCCGTGCGAAGCCGGGGCGGGTTGCTAGTGCATAATACGACTATACTATCAAAATTATGACGGCTATCTAGGTTTTACTATTTTACGAGTTATACTCGACCAAGATAACGCATTTTATGCCCGCGTCAACGCTGAACAAATTTCATACATTACATAGACTGTTAACTTCATTACCCTTCCCTTGCTTCGCCCCGTAGTCGGGTAAACACAGCTTCGTTGGCGTATAACGTAAAAACTATTGGACCGATTACAATGCGGTTTCACAATTGGGTAGCTTAGGGTCCTGACTACGGAACCCTAAGTCTATGCGCATCCGACACGCACTTGGGCATTTTTTTATTTCAACATAGGCAAATTTCACTGTGTAGTTACACAGGTAGAAATCAATAAAATATAAAATAGGTAGGAGATCCTACTGAAGGATGTAGACTGCCTCAAACATGTCCTGTCCGCTCCTTTGCCAATCTTTAGCAACTAACATTGGCCAACAGCTGACATCCGGAGTTTGAATGCGTTGTGTATGGATTTCAACATGAAACGTGAATTTACGACGTTACTTAATTACTTAATGTATTGGGCGGTTCGACGAAAACTGTACTTCGATTTTTGTTCTATAGTACATGCTAAGAGAGCCTACCGCAGTAAGTAAATTGCCACGTAAAGTACTACCTAGTTGTCTCAAAGTACTACATAGTCGTCTCAAAGTACTACCTAGTCGTCTCAAAGTACTACCTAGTCGTCTCAAAGAAATAACAATAAACGTAAAAACCAGAGACCCGTGGCACCAGTTGTGGTATGGCGGCTAATTAATTCGCTGGCTTAGCTTGCACCGTGCGGCTTGGTAGAGGAAGGTAGGTTCACTGATGTAAAACATATTAGAGCTTGCCTAGATTTATACCAAATTGCCTACGTACATAAATGAACACCTTGACATAGTTTCGACGAGAGTTCCTTCATTCGTCAGTTAGTTATCTAATGATTTAACGCAATTTATTCTACATAGGAAGGTAGGATTTGAATGCAATTAGCAATTTATTCTATGTCAGCTACGATCGATATTGGGAACAAGAACAACTGTCTCTTAGCGCCTAGTTAGGTAAGTAGGTAGTTAGATATTGTTTTACCCAACTGCGCGACGCAATGAAGAGTAATGTGTTTATCAGCCTATGTATGTATGTATGTTTGTTCCTTTGTGGCAAACGCGTGGGCAAAGAATAATCAAAATCGTGATTATTCTTCCGACGATTTATCTTAATCTTGCGAGAGTCACTAAAGTACTCAAAATTCAATATGGCGACCACCAGACAACATATTGTGAAAAAGAAAAAAATGAAAGTCGACGAACTGGTCATAGGTTTTCAAAATCATGTTTAGGTTTCTCCTATAATTTTTCATTTCGAATGACCGTTTAGGATCTATAACGATTTAAATTTGGTTAGGTTAGGGTGTGAACAAAAATATGTCCAAAACTTATAGAGTGAGATATCAATATGAAGGTCGTTAAAATGCTATTCCAAAAATATACATATAATTCTTATAAATATAAAAAACCATTAAGTATAAAAAAACTGCAAACTATACTAAAAAAGAGGCATTAAGCTTTAGTTTCTAAATTTTGAAATATAAGTTGTAGTTGGATAAGTAATCACATCTTATTGCTTTTAACAATGGTTTGGTAGGTATAGGTACCTGGGTACTTATTCAAAAAATCATAACTAAAATAAAAAGCCCATAACACAGTACCTACGTAAAGTTTAAATTGCATAACACGTCCATGGTTCCCAACACAGCCATAACAACAAGAATAAAAAAGGAAATTAAAAAAAAAGAAGTTGTTATACCTTGTTTGTGTTACTATAGGTACACAGCCACAGAATAACTGGAAGTATACCGCCCCAGCGCTGCATAAACCTACGTCGTCGTTCCTATTTGACCAGCCGTCAACTCTTGTTTACGCGGCGCACGGAGCGGCAACGTCGCCTTTCTCTCCGACTGGTTGGTCGGGCTTGGGCTTGTTTGCTTGCGCGGTGCATTCATGTCATTCGACATACGCACCACAACTACGTAGGTATAATAGGCTCAAGCGCATATACCTACTATCATATATTGTAGTTTTATTGTAGGTTCGGTTTATAGTGTTTTGATACACGAATGAAGACTGGAATTGTTTTTTTATCTACACTCGGCTTTCATCCGTAACTTTGCATTGTCTGATGGTTCCCATTTCCGAGGCAAGCAATTGTAAATTTCCCGATCAGGCTGTTTTCAGACTAGGAAAGTCCTGTTCTGTTCATTTTCTGAACCTCGCGGCTTCGTCCAGTTGGTAATAATCGTGGCCGAGTTTGCCTAAACATCACAGCCAGGCGTTGTAACAATTGGCTTTTGTAGTTCGAACTAAAATAATAGGTCTTATTATTTTAGTCAAGATCACCCTTAAAAACCGCTTAAATTTACAATTAAAACCTTATTTATATATTTTATAGGGTAGATTCTTTGATTATATATTATAATCAAAGGGTAGGTTAGTACCTACCTTAGGTACCTACCTACCAACAGGCGGAGTATAAAGAAGCTCTATTATTTTATTACACGACTGTCCAAAAAAGGAGTGTAATGGTTTTAAGATGTGTGTATGTATTTATGTGAGTTTCTTAATTCCACTATAACTTTTAAATGCCGAAACAGATTTTGATGTATGGGGTATCGCTAGAATTCTTACATCATGCCAAGTAACAAATGCATTTTTTTAAATTCTATCTTGCTTCTATTTGGCTCCATTTTCAAATGAGAAAAAAAACTATTGGTCAATATGTGTATCAAATTATCGCATTGTCAAATCACATTACAACAATAGGTATATAATTTATACTTTTTTTTTTATTTATAATTTATATTTTACTCAAAACAAGCCACTAATAAGTATAAAATACAACAAAAAAAACACGACTTCCCGCCAAAAACGAACTAAAAAGTCAAAAACAAGAGATTAATAAAATTGACATTGCACCTCTTAGGACTGTTTATTCTGTGTCTTAGGTTAAAAGTGTTCCACAGAACGTTCCCCCTTAATAAAATTGACATTGCACCTCTTAGGACTGTTTATTCTGTGTCTTAGGTTAAAAGTGTTCCACAGAACATTCCCCCTTAATAAAATTTACATTGCACCTCTTAGGACTGTTTATTCTGTGTCTTAGGTTAAAAGTGATCCACAGAACGTTTCCCCTTAATAAAATTGACATTGCACCTCTTAGGACTGTTTATTCTGTGTCTTAGGTTAAAAGTGTTCCACAGAACGTTCCCCCTTAATAAAATTGACATTGCACCTCTTAGGACTGTTTATTCTGTGTCTTAGGTTAAAAGTGTTCCACAGAACATTCCCCCTTAATAAAATTGACATTGCACCTCCTAGGATTGTTTATTCTGTGTCTTAGGTTAAAAGTGTTCCACAGAACGTTCCCCCTTAATAAAATTACATTGCACCTCTTAGGACTGTTTATTCTGTGTCTTAGGTTAAAAGTGTTGCACAGAACGTTCCCCCTTAATAAAATTGACATTGCACCTCTTAGGACTGTTTATTCTGTGTCTTAGGTTAAAAGTGTTGCACAGAACATTCCGCCTTAATAAAATTGACATTGCACCTCTTAGGACTGTTTATTCTGTGTCTTAGGTTAAAAGTGTTCCACAGAACGTTCCCCCTTAATAAAATTGACATTGCACCTCTTAGGACTGTTTATTCTGTGTCTTAGGTTAAAAGTGTTCCACAGAACGTTCCCCCTTAATAAAATTGACATTGCACCTCTTAGGACTGTTTATTCTGTGTCTTAGGTTAAAAGTGTTGCACAGAACGTTCCCCCTTAATAAAATTGACATTGCACCTCTTAGGACTGTTTATTCTGTGTCTTAGGTTAAAAGTGTTCCACAGAACGTTCCCCCTTAATAAAATTGACATTGCACCTCTTAGGACTGTTTATTCTGTGTCTTAGGTTAAAAGTGTTGCACAGAACGTTCCCCCTTAATAAAATTGACATTGCACCTCTTAGGACTGTTTATTCTGTGTCTTAGGTTAAAAGTGTTCCACAGAACGTTCCCCCTTAATAAAATTGACATTGCACCTCTTAGGACTGTTTATTCTGTGTCTTAGGTTAAAAGTGTTCCACAGAACGTTCCCCCTTAATAAAATTGACATTGCACCTCTTAGGGACTGTTTATTCTGTGTCTTAGGTTAAAAGTGTTCCACAGAACGTTCCCCCTTAATAAAATTACATTGCACCTCTTAGGACTGTTTATTCTGTGTCTTAGGTTAAAAGTGTTGCACAGAACGTTCCCCCTTAATAAAATTGACATTGCACCTCTTAGGACTGTTTATTCTGTGTCTTAGGTTAAAAGTGTTGCACAGAACATTCCGCCTTAATAAAATTGACATTGCACCTCTTAGGACTGTTTATTCTGTGTCTTAGGTTAAAAGTGTTCCACAGAACGTTCCCCCTTAATAAAATTGACATTGCACCTCTTAGGACTGTTTATTCTGTGTCTTAGGTTAAAAGTGTTCCACAGAACGTTCCCCCTTAATAAAATTGACATTGCACCTCTTAGGACTGTTTATTCTGTGTCTTAGGTTAAAAGTGTTGCACAGAACGTTCCCCCTTAATAAAATTGACATTGCACCTCTTAGGACTGTTTATTCTGTGTCTTAGGTTAAAAGTGTTCCACAGAACGTTCCCCCTTAATAAAATTGACATTGCACCTCTTAGGGACTGTTTATTCTGTGTCTTAGGTTAAAAGTGTTGCACAGAACATTCCGCCTTAATAAAATTGACATTGCACCTCTTAGGACTGTTTATTCTGTCTTAGGTTAAAAGTGTTCCACGGAACGTTCCCCCATAATTTCAATTTTATTTATGTTTTGTTTTTGTCTTTTTAGTTTTTGGTTGGGCAGTCGTGTTTTTAATATTTTTTATATATCCTTTTTTTACCCGTATTTATCAAGGTAAATACTGTGGCTACTAGGTAGATAGATACGTCTATTACTAAACAATACCTATCTAAATGATCACCATTGTTCACATATCGGGAAAACAGGTACCTACGTAACAGAGCATTATTAGTTATTGTATGACAACAGACTATGACTTCCGGTACTAGTTTGTTATTTCATTAATCTGTATTTCCTCATTCTGCGACGTGTATTATTTAAATACGGAACTCAGAACTACTGCGTACCCAAATTCGTACAATTTGAGTAACTAGCGCTATCGGTTCATCTCACGTCTGTGGGAGCGTTCAAGTATTGCGTTTCTAAGGGGGGGGGGGGGGGGGGGTTCTTGTAATAGTGTGCTATTAGGTAAAAATGTTTTCTTGGTGGTTGCGTAACGTTTTACTAGGGGGGTGAGCGGAACAGAAAAACGTTACGGCGCGTTACATGGGGGGGTCAAAAATCTCCAAAAATTGTATTACGTAAAAATGTTTTTTTTTTAGATAATTACTACACTTAGATACCTACCTACATCTAACCTATATGTTTTTTTAACACCTGACAATATAACTAGCTGTACCCGCGCCTTTGCCCGCGTGGTAATTATTCTGAAATATCTATTTCTATACTGTTATTTATTCTGTGACATAGGAATATATATATATATATATAAATTCCTATGTCACAGAATAAATAACAGTAATACGCCTATGTGTTGTTCCAGAACCAAAAGTACAATTATTAACAAACTTCGTCCAGACGTCAAATGGTTCGAGCTCGACTTCTACTAAGTACATCAGTTTTTAATTATAATCTGTCAATACATATAATAAAGCAAAAAGTACGAAAAAGTCTGTACAAAGAAGATAATTAAAAAAAAAACGTGTCAACATTTACATGTCAATAAAAATATTAATCGTGTCTGTATGTTTGTCTGTTTGTTTGTTTGTCTGTATGTTTGTTCGCACATCGGAGTTACGGATGAAGATCCATAATATAAAAACTCATTTCACAATTCAAAATAACAATAGAATCTCTCCTTGACTCTCTTTATATAAATAGCAGTTACAAAAATAACTGCCAAATAACGTGAAAATAACGAGTGTGTGAATCACCCTCGATAATAAAAACGGTACGTCACACAGCAACCGCGTCACTAGTCAGGAACGTGGTAAACACGCAAGTAGTGTTGTCACATTACATTATTTTTTTAATCTGGGGATTTCCTTAAATGGCAATTCTCCAGTTTCCGTATTACGTAACATTAGCTATACAAACAAAAGTAACCCCAATACAAACAAAAGTAATCCCAATACGAACAAAAGTAACCCCAATACAAACAAAAGTAATCCCAATACGAACAAAAGTAATCCCAATACGAACAAAAGTAATCCCAATACAAACTAAAGTAACCCCAATACAAACAAAAGTAATCCCAATACAAACAAAAGTAATCCCAATAAATTGTAGGTTGCTAAGGAATACGCATGCAGAACTAGGTTAGTACCGAAAACTAGGTATTAGTTTAATAACTAGGTTATTCATGAAATATTTATTGTCAGATAAAAGCTTTCTATTGAAAGCCTTCATCAGACAACAAATATTTCGTTTCTCTTGGATTGCGACACAGAATAAATAATAGTTCGATGCGATCATCACTTCATTACATACATAGGAACCGGTGGAGGATGTGTGCGCCAAACTATACAGTAATTTTTGACAAATCTTTCTGATATGGACTAAGCGACAGGACATTATTCATAATGCCCGAACAGGTTAAAAAATGTCCAATGTGAGACGCAAAATTATGATAGATAGATATCATCTATCTATCATAATTTTCCGTCTCACATTGATAGATGAACTCTTTAATAATAACTATTGAAAAAACTAAATTGACCGGGCTTTATGAATAAACTCCTTCACCTATTGGGCAGAATAAGAAAGACGTGTTTAATTCAATCATTTTAATGTGACTTTATCATAAAATTGAATAAAATTATAAAAAACTCAGTTTTTCGGATAGTCAGACCTATGATTTTAACACGTAAATTAAACTAAGTAGCAAACAAAATTATTCGACGACTCAAAATTATTTTAACGATTTAAAAATAAAAAAGACAAGGAAGTTGAGCAATAGCCCTTGTTGTCTCTTTCTTATTTATAGTGTCAATCTCAGATGACAGCAAAGAGGATGTACTATGTAAATATATTAAGTAGGTGACCTCTTTGGTACAGTTGTCTTTGCGATGATTATTTCGAAAGTTTATTATAGTCCGTGCGAAGAGAAAGAAACTTCCGATCCAACGTATACTTCCTTTACTTTAAATTACGTTTTCGGTGAGACCACTTTTGTATTTGAGAGATATCGTTCCAGTTGTACTAAGTACATACTTGGTCCTGGAATCTTGCAACTCAAATTTAGAGCACTTCCCGATTAGGTATCCAGCTGAAACTTTCAGGGTAGCTCACGGAACGATGACAATGCAATAAAAAAAACTTTGAATCGTAAAAAGTTACAAAGCAACAAAAAAAAGTGGCGTTATCTAGGTATTCATCTGAATTGATATCAATTAGTGCTTCTTGCGGTAGAGAAGAACTTTTTAGTCCAACTTTTAACTTCGTCCCGAACATGGCTTCGTACGGACTACAGGTTATACCAGTGTGATGAGCTCTATTTTTAATTAACTGTACGAAACGTAATCCTTCAAACCATTTTTTAGTGATGTTATCCTCCAACCACGAACTAAGCATCTTCTTGATATCTTGGTTTGCTCCTTCTACTAACCCTTGGTTCTGAGAGTGTATCGACTTTCCATGTACAATTTTTAACCCAGGCCACATGTCACAAACTTCCTGCACAGTCTTGCTGACGAATTCCCTGCCATTATCGCTTTGAAGAATACTCGGTGCACCGAAGATTGTAAAAATATCAAGTAATACATTAGCGACTTCTTCGGTTCTTTTGCTTTTCAGCGGACGGAGTTGCTCAAATTTGGTGCGATGATTTTGATAAAAAAGTATAAATTTATATTGATCATCTCCTTGGGACTGCTTATCGATTACGTCAACTTGGCATCTTGTATTAATATCGATTACGTCAACTTGGCATCTTGTATTAATATCGATTACGTCAACTTGGCATCTTGTATTAATATCGATTACGTCAACTTGGCATCTTGTATTAATATCGATTACGTCAACTTGGCATCTTGTATTAATATCGCTGCTTAAAATTGTTTTAACCACTATACCCTTTTTTTGGACGTTGTGTTTTTTTCGCACGTGTCACATAGTTTTAAATAAATGACAATCATTTATCTCGTTATGTTTTTATATCGCAATTTTATCTCTTTCTCCATTCGATTCCTTCCGCCATGTCCTATAGCTAAATGCGCTTCATGTAAAATCTGGAATATTTCGTCTTTGTGCACGTAATGCTTAATCACATGATTTTCTTTTACTGGAACAGTCAGTTTTTCTGTTCCTCCAAAAGTCATAACGTCAAATCTTGCAAACGCTGATAATCTTCTGGTTTTTTATTCGACACTTTACGTTTAGAAGATGTTACTTTTTGAATCATCTGTATGTAAATGTGTTAGTGAAAAACTGAGTATTCTGACCTTTCAATAATGTCAACTTACCTAATCTTTTATCGAATCGAAGATTCATGGCAATTAATTTTGATTTATCCATGTCGAAATAAGAAATCACAATACACTTACAAGCATTTAAAGTTATCAGTTCTCAATTGAAGCACTTAAAACAGTACTTCCATATTTTTCAATAAAAAAAAATAAGGAAATATATGACGTCCGTCTACCGTAAACAACTGCTGCGCTCTCTCTATAGCGAGCAACGGCTGAGTTGTGAGCTCTGATTGGTCAGTGTCGGTACTTCACTTGTTGGTTCCCACTCCCCGCGCCCCTCCAAGTGTACCAACATTATCAAACTGAGCAAAAATCACGTAGCAATATGCATAATGACTAGCCAGACTCAGACAGATAAATAATTATTTAATCACATGGCCAGATTTGAATTGTCATTATTCATACTGGCCGGGCATTTTTAATAATGCCCCCATTAATCACTTGGTCCATAACAAAACAGAAAAGGATAGCAATAGATAGCCATCCTTTTCCGCCCGTTCGTTTTATATTGTTTGAAAATTATTACATTTCATTTTGTCGCCTGTCAAATAAGTTTATATACGTACAAAATCGAATTGGATACCATTTGTGCTTGCCCCACAGTATCTGATATATTTGAAACTAGCTGCTCCCGCGGCTTTGCCCGCTACCAAAAGTACCTTTAAATTATAATATACTAAATTTAGTGGAAAGTAGAGGAGTCACACCTAGACCTAGACCCCGCACTTACTGTTTATTCCAAGTTATACTGGGATATTGGTCACTCGGAAACTTTAATTTCTAGAAATTGCAAAATTTAAAATATCTCAAAATCTAACAACTTTCCGTCATACACTGAGGCGGCTTATTTTTTTTTGCATATTATCACGCCTACCACGACCTGCCGGGAATACGACGAGTTACCAATAGGCCCCGTATATATCCAGCAGCCCGATTCCATAACTTGGCTTCAATCGAATTCTCAGTATCGCAGCCACTAATGCCTTGCGATAGAGTCGAATTTGCTATGAAAAAAGTGACAATCCGATTGATGCCAAGTTATGAAATCGGGCTGCCGATATCGTCAACGTCAGAGATGTGACTTATCTAAGATACAAGTATCTGAAATACAGATACAAGATACGTATTTCCAACTTATATCTGAAATACTTTTTTTAAGCATTTTGTATTTAGATACCATTCGGTTGGTATCTTGTATTTCGTAAATACTATATTTGATAAAATACTTTTAATAATAATTACCTTTATGAATTGCCTATGTAAATGCAAAGACAAACTTTAACTTTAGTCTGGGGCCAAAGTTTCATAATTCATGTAATAAACTTAAACTCCATAAAATTATGTTTTATTTCAATAAGTATTTTATCTTTAAAAAGTATTTAGAAGATACGTATCTTGTATGTAGGATTTCAGATACCATTCCATAAGGTATCTTGTATTTGGTATCGGAAATACTTATTTTAATAGTATCTTGTATTTTGTATTCCAGATACTAATAGGGTATCTTGTAAATCTGTGGTCACCGTGACCTTTACACGCTAACTAGCTTATTTTGGGCCGCAATTATTGTATTTCTAACTCATTTAAAAAAATCACAAACCTCGTAAATAGATGGTACCAAGCACATAATATGTTTATGCAATACCGTTTGGGCGACTGCCACAAGCTTTTTACACATTTTACAAGTGAAACAAGAATAGCAAAAGAGGAAACGGTGGTATAATTTCAATAAATTATGTTGTAAAACATATTTAAAACTATGCAAGTCATTGGCCAAATTGGTTTCGCATCGAAGATATTGCAATCGAGTTCGCGGAGCAGAAGATTCAATTAAAATATAAAAAGTATGACCACAAAAAAATCTAGATGCAAAAATCGTATTCTGTATACTACTATTCGTGCCGCTAGGGCACGTAAGTCTAGCGGTGAACGAAACGTGGCGGGGATCTTGGCACAGTCAAACTTTATATAATGTGTTAAAATGTTGAATTCTTTTTTTTTTTTTTTTTTATTATTTTACGTTTCGTTTACCGCTATACCTACCATTGAATTATAGCTGTCCCCGCGGCTTTGCCCGCGGGGTCAAAATTCATAGGTTGTTTTGTTTTGCGCAGAACTCTAATTCTTATTCGGAAATAAAAGTACCTTAACTTACCTCCTTATAATATCAGCTGTCTTCTAGTGAAAGTCCCGTCAAAATCGGTCCAGCTCTTTCGGAGATTAGCCGGAACGAACAAACAGAAAGAAAGACAAAAAAAATATTTTTTCTTATAGTTACCGTATATACTTTCTATGCATTCATGCATCTAGTAAAAAGCTGTTTGACATTACAAACAGACACTTCCATTTTATTTATTTGTACGTTAAGATGTAAGATAAGACAGATGTATAGAAGAATGACAGATGTAGAGATGCTCAATGGTATTGAATAAGATTTTTGCATCTCTTTTTATGTCTATGTTCAACAAACACTTTTATTTCTTTGTCTGTGGCCTGCAGTCTCGACATCGACAGCGATTGCTTTACAACCGAAATCGGTCGCAAAGTCAGATTATAACAAATATCGATGTCAATCATGATCAATGTCAGTACAGATACCGATGAGAATCGATAGCTTCTGACAATAACTGTCAAACCTAACAGTTGTCATCGGTATGTACCGATTGTAAAGCAATCAATATCGATATGTCAAGACTGGTTAGCTGAGCAAAATTCTGTCAAAGGTTAATTTGGCCTGTATTTTTTTTTGTACTATGCCAATGTAAATTTAACGAAAGTGTTAACAAAACATAATATTAAAACTATTATTATTTACAAATTCGCTTTCGAAAACGAGTATTCATTCATTCACCCCTTGTTATAGGGGCGATGACCCCCTTCAGAAACGTTAGGGTCAGTAGAGCGAGGGACGGAAAAAATCGATAAGTTTGTTCAAAATAAAAACATACAGGGGGGTCACATCACTTTCTACTACGCAGGCTAGAAAGGGGACAATGATATGGATTTTAATAATGTAACAGATCAACGCTGGTTGGTTATACATGGTATTGTTTGTGCTCTAGTTATACATCACTAAGTAAGTATTCTAGTTATACAGCTGTTGTAGAAATTACTAAAATTAAATAATTAATTCATGCCATCTGTTCACGCAGTTCAATTAATTAACTAAGTAACATGACTTCTTTGTTACTACCTCAATTTTACAATAATAATTTATTCTTATAACAAGTAAATCAAAAGAGCAAGGGAAAAAATACGACTGCCCGCCAAAAACCCAACATTTCAAAAATAAATATAGCCTTTGTCACTCGGGATGATGCAAGCATTCTAACAGTATACAGTACCACATACATCCAATCTGTTTAGACATTTAAAAGTTATGATGGAATAAATAAAGTCACATACATACACACATACATGAACGCTAAAAACATTACACTCCATTTTCGGCCATTCGGGTAATAAAGCAACAAGCAACAAAAAATTATGTTACTGAACAAGAATAACATTTAAAATGTATATTACGTTACTAAATAAGAATAACATTTAAAATGTATATTACGTTACTGAACAAGAATAACATTTAAAATGTATATTACGTTACTGAACAAGAATAACATTTAAATGTATATTACGTTACTGCACAAGAATAACATTTAAAAACAAACAGGGAAGCTAAAATGGTGTCTGTCCGTATGTTCGCGCATCACGTAAAAACTACTGAACCGATTGAAATGTGACTTTCATTGTTGGATAGCTTAAGTTTCAACTTAAAATCTGACGTACTTAGTATCTCAATCCGATGGGCAGAAGACGAGCAATCGAATAAAATTATTTGACGGCTGAACGTATTTTGAAGAAATGTAGTTTTATTCTACTTTATAAGTACTTTTGATCCTGAATTTAGGTTAATTACAAAGTCGCGGGCACAGCTAGTATATCTAATAATTACAAAGTTGCGGGCACAGCTAGTATATCTAATAATTACAAAGTCGCGGGCACAGCTAGTATATCTAATAATTATATTTATTAAGTTTCCATCCATTCCACGGAGGTGTTCATAAAAACAATTTAACGTGGGTTAAAAAGTGCTATGTATACATTTCAAAGAGAAGAGGAGCTAAATTTAAACCCTGTGGGAGGCCATCGCGATTCCTTCTTGCGTGAGTCATATTTGGATTAATTAGTTGTTTATAATTACTCACACAGTTATCTGCGTTTTGAATTTCAAAAGGCATCGTTTGAGCAGGCTGAAGCTAAAAGATAATATGATATCACTCAGAACGTTCTCGAATGTATGTACGACGCCGACTTTCTGATATTCGGCGTCTCTGGGACTGCATGCCGGTATGAAATTCGTATTTATTGGAGCAAAATAAGGTTTCCGATGAGTAATAGCGCTGTAATTGTCAAAAAACGCACGAAAATATAATTTGATGCGCTGAGTGAAACGTCGTATACGATGGTAGAATCAGTTACCTATCTTTTGTAGTGCCCAGTTATTGTCTTGGGGTAGGTTAGTGAATATCTGATTTGATTTTGTCCGAGTTAACTTATATCCAACTTATGTTATATCCTATAATGCCTATAAAACTCATTTAAAAAAACCCGTGTGTTAATTCGCGCATCACGTAAAAACTACTGAACTGATTGGAATGCGGTTTTCACTGGATTAATTATGTTTTGAATTTAAATTTGGTGCGTGCAAATGGTAAAAACATTAGCTACTATTACTTATTCTGTGGTATCAGACGCCTGAAAAAAAATTGGTCTCATTACACGACTGCGCAAAAATGGAGCACTGTACCACAATAAATAATAGTACAAGTACTGTACTTAATGTTTTCATGTATGTATGTATGTGAGTTTCTTTATTCCACCATAACTTATAAATGCCTGAACAGATTTAGATGTATGGGGTATTTTTAGAATTCTTACGATACCCTAAAATTAATTATTTATGTTTTTTTTTAAAGTTGTTTTTTTGCTTGGTCTGTCGTGTTTATAGCCGACTACAACAAAGCAAGGGAAAGTTAAGAGTTTAACAATCTAAGTATCTAGATGTAGGTGTGGTCGCCGATAGTACAACTTTTTTAGTTTTTTTTTAAATTTGTGTTTATTTTGGTGCAATAAAGTATTATCTATCTATCTATATATGTGGTTATGTGCATGTTCCACCAGCGTCGCCCCTGTTGGTTCGATTATAACAAGCGAGGTGTCAATAGATTCTATTCAGGTATAGAGTGTCATAAACATAGACCATAGTATTAGATACTTGCTCTGAGGTCATAAACTAAATTTTTCACCCGACTACGGCAAGGCAAAGTAAGGGTTATGTGTTCAAAATAAAATCTTGGTCCGATTTTGACAAGTGAGGTATCAATCGATTCGTCTTCATCGCAAGAGTGTCACATGCTATTGTTTACCCGACTGTATTTTGACAAGCGAGGTATCAATCGATTCGTCTTCATCGCAAGAATGTCACAGGCTATTGTTTACCCGACTGTATTTTGACAAGCGAGGTATCAATCGATTCGTCTTCATCGCAAGAGTGTCACAGGCTATTGTTTACCCGACTGTAGTCGGGGGGTCGCAGATAATTTATAATAAAGCAATAAGAACGAAAAAGTCTGTACAATGAAGATAATTTAAAAAAATATGGTTAAGGGTACATAAAATAAGCTAATGAGCAATAATATATCATTTTTTTAAATCTTGTCTATCAGTTTGTTTGTACGCGCATCACGTAAAAACTACTGGACCGATTGCGATGCGGTTTTCACTGCTGGATAGCTTAGAATTTGACTTAAAAACTGCGGTACTTGGTATCTTATTCCGATGATTAGATGCCGAGCAATTGATAATAAAATATTAGACGGCTGAACAAATTTTGAAGAAATGTAGTATTTGGGTACTTTTGCTCCTGGAATAACACGTACGGGCTACTTTTAAGTGAATGGACCTCGCGGGCAAAGCCGCGGGCACAGCTAGTACTATAATATTAGTGTGATTGTGCGGTTGTGGCTCAAATGTGTGTCCGCCCTGCACAGGCACAGCAGACCGGTCTCACTGTTGTGCTTTCATCGAAGACAAAAGCATTCATTCTCAATTCATGCTCAATTTAAATTCAAGGCACTCGTTTCAACGAACCTTGCCTCTCTCGTAGGTACTGTCTTGAATTTTACTGCTTTGGAATAGAGTTTGATTTGCAGTAATTCTAATTCTGTTAGATTTTAGTATGTTACAGACAGACAGTCCTTGTTGTGAGTCAATGATAGCTGGCATACAATGTAGCAACATTGAAAAATATGTTATAAATTAGTGTTTTGTTGTCTTCTTGAGTGAGTCTTATACTACTATAAACAAAAAAAAGAAAAAAAAAGTTGTCTGGGAAAAATCACTATAGAATACTTATAGTAAAGCAATCAGTACGAAAAAGTCTGCACAAAGAAGATAGTTAAAAAAAATGGTCAAGGGTACTTCAAATAAGCTACTGAACATGACTATAACATTTTTTTAAATCATGTCTCTCTGTATCTTTGTTTCTTCGCGCATCACGTAAAAGCTACTGGACCGATTGCAATGCGGTTTTCACTGTTGCATAGCTTATGTTTTGACTTAAAAACTGGTGTACTTCATATCTCAATTCGACGAGTAGAAGCCGAGCAATCGATAAAAATATTTTTGACGGCTGAAGGAATTTTGATGAAATGTTGGTATATTGGTATTTTAGGTCGTGGAATAGCACATAGGGTACTTTTAACTATAACCTAGAGAAATGACCACGCGTGCGAAGCCGCGGGTACAGCTAGTGTAGTTATATATATTTAATGTTGCTAAAATGTATCATACTTATATCAACTCAATTACTAGATTAATGTACAATACAATAACTCTTTAATGAACACATCACAAAACAAAATAATAGTAATTATACATAAAAAAGTCCTTCAGAAGCTGTTTAACTCCGTCATCCTCGAGGGTACTACGCTAGAGGCGTGGCACAGGAGCGTAGTGGTTTTGTTCTTTAAGAAAAGTGATAAAACCCTCTTGAAGAATTATAGGCCCATTTCGCTGCTGAGCCACGTCTATAAGCTGTTTTCGAGAGTAGTTACAAACCGTCTCGCTCGTAGGTTCGACGACTTTCAGCCTCCCGAACAAGCTGGATTCCGGAAAGGCTTCAGCACCGTAGCGTATGGAAGTGGTACATCCATACGCTCCGGCAGATTATACAGAAGACCGAAGAGTATAATCTGCCACTGTGTCTAGTGTTTGTGGACTACGAGAAAGCCTTTGATTCAGTCGAGACCTGGGCAGTGCTACAGTTATTACAGCGGTGCCAGATTGATTACCGGTACATCGAAGTGTTGAAGTGTTTGTACAGCAGGGCCACTATGACAGCGCGTCTTCAGGGTCAGAGCACAAATTCTATCCAGTTGCAAAAAGGGGTGAAACAGGGAGACGTTATTTCTCCGAAACTGTTCACCTCTGCACTGGAAGATATATTCAAGCTTCTGAACTGGAACGGATTTGGTGTTAACATCAATGGCGAAGTACACCTTCGATTTGCTGATGATATAGTAATCATGGCAGAAACCCTGGACGACCTAAGCACAATGCTCAATGACCTTAATATTGTTTCCCAACAGGTGGGTCTTAAAATGGACATGGGCAAAACGTACATCATGTCAAATGCCCATGTCGTACCCATGCCGGTTTATGTTGGGAACGATATAATCGAAGCAGTTGATCACTATGTCTACTTGGGTCAGACGACCCAACTGGGTAGATCCAACTTCAACAAAGAGGTCAACCGACGAATCCAACTCGGATGGGCAGCGTTCCGGAAATTACGCCATATCTTCTCGTCGCAGATACCGCAGAGCCTCAAGACGAAAGTTTATAATCAGTGCGTGTTGCCAGTGATGACATCGGAGAGAGACGTGGTCGCTAACTATTGGTCTCATACATAAGCTCAGATTTGTGCACCGTGCAATGGAGAGAACTATGCTCGGTGTTTCACTACGTGATAGAATCCGAAATGAGGAAATCCGTAGAAGAACGAAGGTTACCGACTTAGCTCTGAGGGTTTGCAAGTTGAAGTGGCAATGGGCAGGCCATATAAGTCGCAGAACCGACAACCGCTGGGGAATAAAGGTTCTCGAATGGCGACCACGAACAAGCAAGCGTAGTGTGGGGAGACCCCCCACACGATGGACCGACGACATTGTAGCCATCGCAGGAAGTCGGTGGATGGAGATGCCACAAGATCGCTCGTCATGGCGCTCTTTGGGGGAGGCCTATGTTCAGCAGTGGACTTCAAAAGGTTGACATGATGATGATGATACATAAAATATAATGTAGTACAATAGGCGGCCTTATCGCCCTAATGTAATACCTAAGTAGGTATTTATTTTTCTTACTTACGGACGAAATATCACTAAGATATTTAAGAATTATTAAAGAAACGTATCAGTGTTTTTTCCGCTATACTTATTTCAGGGATACAATCACAAACTAAGTAGAGATATAGTAATATTATTATCCTTTCTCTAACGTGTCGTGTCGTCACGGCCAAGGAAGTTCTATGTACTATTACTAGAATAATAGTACATAGAACTTCGTCACGACCAAGGAAGTTCTATGTACTATTACTAGAATAATATTACATAGAACTTCGTCACGGCCAAGGAAGTTCTATGTACTATTACTAGAATAATAGTACATAGAACTTCGTCACGACCAAGGAAGTTCTATGTACTATTACTAGAATAATATTACATAGAACTTCGTCACGGCCAAGGAAGTTCTATGTACTATTACTAGAATAATAGTACATAGAACTTCGTCACGGCCAAGGAAGTTCTATGTATGTTTTTTAAAATCATGTCGGTCTGCATGTTTGTTCCTTCGCGCATCACGTAAAAACTACTGGACCGATTGCGATGCGATTTTCATTGTTGGATAGCTTAGGTTTTGATTTAAAACTGGTGTACTTGATATCTCAATCCGATGAGTAGGAGCAATTTAATAATAAAAACTATTAATGTTAAAACTGTGTTACGAAGTTTTGAAGGCTAGTGAATATTGTGCGTAATTCAAAATGTTTTGAAGTCTAGTGAATATTGTGCGTAATTCAAAATGTTTTGAAGTCTAGTGAATATTGTGCGTAATTCAAAATGTTTTGAAGGCTAGTGAATATTGTGCGTAATTCAAAATGTTTTGAAGGCTAGTGAATATTGTGCGTAATTCAAAATGTTTTGAAGGCTAGTGAATATTGTGCGTAATTCAAAATGTTTTGAAGGCTAGTGAATATTGTGCGTAATTCAAAATGTTTTGAAGGCTAGTGAATATTGTGCGTAATTCAAAATGTTTTGAAGGCTAGTGAATATTGTGCGTAATTCAAAATGTTTTGAAGGCTAGTGAATATTGTGCGTAATTCAAAATGTTTGGGTATAACAATACTCGATTTTAAGAACAGATAATAATTAGAACTACTAGTTCTAAATATTATAAAAGATATTTATAATTGTTATATTCTTGTTCAGTAGCTTATTTTATGTACCCTAGATCATTTTTTTAATTATCTTTGTACAGACTTTTTCGTTCCTATTGCTTCATTATAAGTATAGATAGATTTTAGAATGCGCTACGATTCACGAATTACGAAACTATCTACGAACTTATTACTTATTCGTAGGAAACTATAGTCAAACTTGGTGTTTTTGTGACGTCACACGCGAGTTCACGTATGTAGGTGTAAGTACTTTACAAAAACCAATTCAATATATTGCGTGACGTATGTCTTGCGCCGTGACGTCAATGCTTGTTTGGGCAGATGTTTGAATGAAAGACGGTGCGCGCAGACTGCCGCGCGCAAAATAAACGAAAAGTTCAACAAATAAACGGTGTTTGGCTTGTGACGGCTGTTTTTGTTATTGATACGAACCGAGTAACTTTTACAAAATACTTTCATTATTGTAGTGTTTCTATCGAGGATATTTTTATTACCTACTCAAAATATAATTTTCTTTGGATTTATATAAACATCTAATCTATTTATATTTTGTTTACTTCACTCCCAAATTATACAAAAACGCTCCTTTATTACACGACTGCCCAAAAAAGGAATGTAATGTTTTTAGGATTCTTGTATGTTTGTATGTATGTGAGTTTCTTTATTCCACCATAACTTTTAAATGCCTGAACAGATTTAGACGTATGGTTATGGTTATCGTTAGAATCCTTACATCCCCCGAGTAACATAGGATATAAGTTAAAAAAAAAACAATATGGCTGCAGTATGGCTCCATTTACAAATGCAAAAAAAAAATTTTTTCTTCGTATTTTACAATATGGGTATCAAATTGAAGGCCTTGATAATCACATTCCAAAAATATATAAATAGAAATTATATAATTTATTAGCATAAGTTCATTTTTGGCGGGCAGGAGTGTTTTTTTAAGCTAGTTATACCTAAAAAAAACTTGCAGTAAGTTAGTAATAATTATAATAATATATATATATATATATATATATATATATATATATATATATATATATATATATATATATATTTAAAAAAAAGCTTTTATGCAGTAGCCATGTAATGTCATCATCATCATCATCATCATCAGCCCGTATTCGTCCACTGCTGGACGTAGACCTGTCCTAGTGAAGGCCACTGAGCCCGATCTTCAGCTCTCCTCCTCCAGTCGCTACCGATATGGTCTGTGCTCCACCTGGCCGGCGGGCGCCCTACTCTCCGATTGCCTAAACGCGGTCTCCACTCTAGAAGTCGTTTACCCCAACGATTGTCGGTTCTTCGAGTTATGTGACCGATCCATTGCCACTTCAGCTTGCTAATTAATTCTTTGAGCTATTGTGTTTCGCTCATCAAGCCCTTTCATTTGATACCCATGTCATAGGGTTTACAATGGTTATGATAAATCGCCATTATGTAACGTCCGCCATATTGGATTAAAAATGGCGTCATATAAGTAATCGTGCATTGTCACGAGAACCAAACGCGTGTGCCAAATTTCAGCACGATAGCTTCAGTGGAAGTTAGTGATATATTGATTGCAAAATTCCAGGACATACATACATACATACATACATACAAGTGAAGTTAAATAAAATCTTTTAATAATAATATAGTGAACTTCACACCATTATGTAGCCTGTGCAGCACAGTGCACATAAAATTGATTCAGCCGTTTGGTTGTGAATGCAACACAGTCGTACCAGACAGACAACGTTTCACTGTAGCTTGGTGGTAGACAGGTACACTATAACTATATTTAACTTGACCTCGAGGAAGCAGGAATTAAAATCTAAAGAGCCGCTCTTTCAACCTGCCTTCGCAGGTTCTGTTCTGTTTGTATGTGGACACTGGAAACGAACCGGAACGCCCTTAGCACAACCCTTACCACCCAAATATTTATAAAATTCCTATCTCTGAGTACTAAATCATACGTTCAGGTAGGTACTTGTCTAATTCATAGATAATAATTTCCTTTTCTACAGCCAAATATTTATAATAGACGATATTCATAATCATAAGTCATACCACGCTTAATGTAGGTAAATAACCTCTAAAATAATGCTAAGGTCACTCACAGTATTCTGTAAACAAATCATTTGGGTCAAGAACGTTTAATTTATGTGTGTTTAACTTCTGAAATTTAATACCTATCAGTTTTACGCGATCGTGGCGATTGTACATAGAAACATCGCCACAATGTCTAGTTGAGTCTATATAAAAAAATAATAGAAGCCAACAGCAGCACAAAAATGTATAAAATGTATAAATAATAATTAAATGGGAAATAAATTACCTACATTTTCAGTTTGGCTTCTGAAGGATGCTTATGGTTCCCTCTCGGTATTTAATATCTATAAAATGTTATCTCAAAATGTTTTCTACGACATTATACTTTAGTAGAATTAATTTATCAACGACGGCAACACTCTGTACGTCACGTTGTTGTCAGCGGGGAGCGGGGAAGAGGAGAGGTGCGGCGCCCCGCCCGCTCTCGCTCGTCACGGCAAGGCTTGTTCAGCTACTCGATATTTCACAAGATGGAGGATCGAGTACGCTAACCTAATATTTAAAGAATATAGCTATTATTGCTACTCTACATCTGTGAATACGCGTAAATAGTAATGTCAATTTGAAGTCTACCGATCAAATACTTATTCCTAAAGCGTATTATATTCAGTGAAATTTGTCTGAGCTCGAGTTTAAAAGATGGATTTAGAAAATGACGATACCGACGCCGACTATGTCCCAGATAAAGACGAACTTCAGTGAGTACCTATTTCTTCTAATTTTTTTTTTAAAGTACGATACTAAAGTATTAATACTTCTTGTTCTTGTAAGCTCTTGTATCGGGTTGCATTGCATGTCAACTCAAAAGTATTTAGGTACATAACTATTATTATAATTATAATGTGAATGATATGTGAAGGTCTTCAAAGAGCCATAATAATATTTATTCAGTCACTGTGGCCACCATTGCATTACATTTCTACAAAGATTTAAAACTATTCTGCACGGAATTTTGACGAAATAAAACACTGTTGTCGTAGGGAAAGAGGTTTAATTGTTACAAAAAAATAGGGATGAGAAAATGGGAATACAAATAATTTAGGTAAAAAAATTAACTATATAAGTCGATAAGGTCCAAGTCAGTTCTGTTCTCATTTAATAATAATTTTGAGATACAAACAAATCTTCACGTCTTCACGTTATATAGTAGGTGTACTTGTATGTAAATATAATTCAGTGGAATACATACTCATTTTTTTTAATTTTTATTAATTGCATACAAGAGGTTGGACATAGGAGCTAAGGTGGTTGGGAGTGTAGGTAGCAAGCCGGCCGCAAGAAAAAAAAACAAACAAAGCAGTAGGTTCATTAGGAATGTTTTAGGTTGTAATGGCTGGATAGGTTAGTAGGCCAGGAAACCCCTCTCGGTATATTCTTTGGGATTACCTATTCTGTTGCGTCTCTTTTCGTAGCTAGGTATACCAACAAGCAGCCACCGCATTTGCAACTATTTATCGATGTGCTATAGGTTTATTTAATTGATGTCCACAGCCACGCCTAACAAACAACACTACCTTTTAGGTTCTAAGTTAAGGCCGGGCCACCGGTGAAACAAAACATTTATTTTATACTTTAAAAAAAATGATTCCACACCGCCGCTTCCATAGTGAAGCACCCAAGATATGCCGATCGGCCACCACATCACAGCAAGATCTACCTTGTTAGTCGAGTCAATACTGTCAAGGAAAATAAAAAACAATGCAGTCTTTTGTGATGAAATTTTGTATCAACCACAAATTATGCACTCACGCACGAATACGTAGCCGCCATTTGCTATGCTTCACTCGGTTGTTTGGCGGTGTTCTCTATCTATTTTTAAACCTTCATGGTTGCTTTAAAAAATTTGTCCCTCTCATACGCGTGCAAGTAGCGCGAGACAACGTACCGGGTTTGGTCCTAGGCTCCGCACTAGACCTGTCTAAGTTATGTGCGGTTTTCCATCGCTCCGTGCTTCGGAGGGCACGCGGCTGCTTATTGATTAGTTGCAATCGTTAAGAGGATAGTCACTTGACGCGATCTTTGCAAAGTAGGTGTTTAGTTAATGTATTGCTATCTCTTCCCCTCAATCCTTTAGACGAGCGATAGTAACCCAAAAAGTGAGTTTTTGATAGAATTAGTGTTTTGGGGAAAGCACTTCCCACTCCCTAAATTGCGGTGAAATCTTTTGTTATACGTGTCAATCGCTTAAATGGAATATAATGAACGCTTACACTTTTTCTTTTTATTTATTTTATTTAAAAAAAAAACATTTTCATTTTAATCGCAAAGCACCGCAAGTTTAGGATGAAGTTAATTAAAAATTTTGAAATACGTAGACAGACGTACTCGTATAATCGTGGTTAATAAATAAACGGATAATATTTAACGGGGATATAAAGTGTTTTTTCTTTTGTATGGACAAGGGCACTGTAGACTATCGAGTGGTCTGACAAACTCTGACACCGGAGGCCAGCACTACCTCATTCATACCTGACACCGGAGGCCAGCACTACCTCATTCATACCTGACACCGGAGGCCAGCACTATCTCATTCATACCTGACACCGGAGGCCAGCACTATCTCATTCATACCTGACACCGGAGGCCAGCACTATCTCATTCATACCTGACACCGGAGGCCAGTACTATCTCATTCATACCTGACACCGGAGGCCAGCACTATCTCATTCATACCTGACACCGGAGGCCAGCACTACCTCATTCATACCTGACACCGGAGGCCAGCACTATCTCATTCATACCTGACACCGGAGGCCAGCACTACCTCATTCATACCTGACACCGGAGGCCAGCACTACCTCATTCACACCTGACACCGGAGGCCAGCACTACCTCATTCATACCAGCAAGTATATTGCTAATTTATTGATTATAGGCCAGAAAACAATTCGTCTCGCCGCTATAGTGTAGTGTGGGGACACTATAAGCCCGTCGATAACTTTGGAGCTATTTGCAACTACTGCGACAAAACGTTATCGTACCGCACTACGGTGACAAACCTGAAAAAGCACCTCAACTATAGACACCCGGGGGTTCTGGGCGGTTCTGTACAGAAGCACTTCAACTATAGACACCCGGGGGTTCTGGGCGGTTCTGTACAGAAGAAACACGCTGGGTTGTGAGTAATCGCACAAAAGTTTACAATTATAAATTATTCTAGCTGTGCCCGCATGGCTATTTCATTTTAAAGTAGCCCTTACGTGATTCCAGGACCAAAATACCTTTAAAGTATAATATACAATAATTCTTCAAAATTCGTTGTATATTTACGTGATGCGCTAACAAACAAACACACACAATTTTTTAAATATTATATTTTTGATCAGTAACTTATTTTGAGTACCATAGACTTTTTTATATACTATTTGTTACGTACTGGAATCAGATAATCAATTTCTTATATTATATACTATTTGTTACGTACTGGAATCAGATAATCAATTTCTTATATTATATACTATTTGTTACGTACTGGAATCAGATAATCAATTTCTTATATTATATACTATTTGTTACGTACTGGAATCAGATAATAAATTTCTTATATCATCTAATGTACTCGAAAACTACTGTAAACTATCTTCACGAAATTTGGGGAGGGAAAGAACTTTGACTTCCAACACTACGCGTGTCCGAAGCAGAGGGAAAGAACTTTGACTTCCAACACTACGCGTGTCCGAAGCAGAGGGAAAGAACTTTGACTTCCAACACTACGCGTGTCCGAAGTATAAGGGATTAATATTGAAAAAAAAAACCGCTTGGAAATTAATGAATTGTGTAACAAGCTAGAATTCAAAATTCAGACCTAAAAATGCTGCATAGATTAAAAAAAACGGATAAAATAAAAAATAAACATTTTCTAGGTCAACTCAGAACCGAAAGGCCAAAACTCGTACAGAACAACAGTCGCGGCCTCGTAACCGACTGCAGAGAAAGAGGGTTTGGCAATATGTAGAAGTGGACGACTCATCGAACCATTCTAGTAAGATATGCTTATTATCTAAATATATAAAACAATTAATTAATTACACTATCTATAACTCAAGAAACCGATTTTATGTCTATGATTTCTGGATATTAAAACATATAAAACAATTAATTAATTACACTATCTATAACTCAAGAAACCGATTTTATGTCTATGATTTCTGGATATTAAAACATATAAAACAATTAATTAATTACACTATCTATAACTCAAGAAACCGATTTTATGTCTATGATTTCTGGATATTAAAACATATAAAACAATTAATTAATTACACTATCTATAACTCAAGAAACCGATTTTATGTCTATGATTTCTGGATATTAAAACATATAAAACAATTAATTAATTACACTATCTATAACTCAAGAAACCGATTTTATGTCTATGATTTCTGGATATTAAAACATATAAAACAATTAATTAATTACACTATCTATAACTCAAGAAACCGATTTTATGTCTATGATTTCTGGATATTTATTTCTCCGCTCGAATTGTAGGATAACTATTAAAACATTGAAAAAAAATATGAACGGCTTTTTGATATCTTGATAAATTAATGGAGGGGGGTTTGTGGAGGGATAGGGTCGAAGGCTATTGGTAGGGGTTTTAGAAGGGACGGGGGTGGGTAGTGTGGTAAGGGGGGGGGGAGAAGAGGGGAGAGGGGCAAAAGTTGTACGCGTGCAAAGCTGCAGGGCGCAGCTTGTAAATAATAATGTAGTCTCTGTCAAGGCTTTGTTGGCCAAATAACATCCTGGGATGGTCTGGTATCTTTTATGTCATATACCTATTTATTAATTATAATATAAGTCAAAAATAAATAGTCTAGATTAATAAAAAATATCGTTATAAAATTAGGTAGGTAAAGTGTTACATTGTATTACGGTCTCGTTATTTGTTCATTCTATAAAGAAAGAAAGAAATAACTGTGTGTCGTTTATAACGACACACAGTAAAAACCACCACACCACACCACAGTAAAAGTAGTAATGAGAAATAAAATAAATAAATAAATAGATAAATACAAATTAATGCTATGTGTCAAACAGGTCCCGACTCAGCATAACGCGGCCATAAGTGGCAATAATACTGTGTGTCAAACAGGTCCCGACTCAGCATAACAGGTCTCGACTCAGCATAACAGGTCCCGACTCAGCATAACAGGTCCCGACTCAGCATAACAGGTCCCGACTCAGCATAACAGGTCCCAACTCAGCATAACGCGGCCATAAGTGGCAATAATACTGTGTGTAAACAGGTCCCGACTCAGCATAACGCGGCCATAAGTGGCAATAATTTTCCCCGGAACCTATTTGTGACTTCACCATCGCAGTGACAACACTGATACATACAAAAATATATTACAATCATAAAACAAAAATATAAAAAGATACAAGAACTAATAAACAAAACTTTACAGATGACTTCGTTCCAAACCGAATGCCAAAGATGATAGTTTAGGGTGAGACTGAGTGAGACAAAGCTCAACAATCAATAACAATAAGCTCCCTTATAAATAATGAAAATAACTGGGTTTATTCACTAAGTTATCGTATCTAAGTACATACTTATTAAACATAACACAATTGCGATTTTGGGTTTCGTAAGATTGCTTTACCTTAAATTGACGAAACCCACGTTCAAGCCTTTGCCTTTCTAAGTACTACTTACGTTCGTTTTAAAAACACTAGAGCACAATTTAATTAAAAATGCTTTAATATTGAGCAGTTTCGAAACTACTTACTACTACTGCTACTTGGTGCACGTATGTTGATGATTCCTTGTCAACCAAAACCATCGCAACGACAAACTCCTTTTATCGAAGGCCAAAACCAAAGATTTATTGAGACTAAAATCCTGAGTAAGTACATTTTTATCTATAAATAATGTAAATTGATCTCCTATCCAGTATAAGTAAAAAAAAAGAAATGCAATGCAGTGGTGGTATTTATCTTTTTTAAGAAGTATTTATACTTAAAGAATATACTTATATGTTTATTAGATAAATACTTGCCGTGAATCCAGTAAGAGTGCCACTTCTTAGTGAAGTTAATCTTATGTTTTAGGAACGACAGTGACGCTGGTGAGAAATCTCCAAAATCTCCTCAATCTCCTAAATCACCAGCAGCGCCGTCTAAACGAAGTGAAACCTGGAAATACTTCATAGTGTCCAAGGAAGAGCCGAACCGCGCGCGCTGCAAGATGTGCAGTCAGGTCGTGGCGTCCACGCACATGTCCAACCTGAACTACCACCTCATGAAGCAGCACAGCAAGCTCGACGTGGCTAAAGCTGAGAGCTCCGATGACGAGGAAGGAGGAAAGTGAGTTCCCGTACTTACTCTTATCTTAATGTCATTTAAGGTCTCGATAACATTTATTTTTGTTTCCGTTTCTGAAAATGAAAAATGGAATCACTTCGTTGTCCGTCCGTCTGTGTGTCTATCAGGTTCAGAAAAAAAATACTTCTAAGTCAACGCAATCAAAAGATATGACCGTTTGTGCCGCATATTTTGAGTCTTGCAAGGGCATTAAAACCTATATACCTGTGTGTGATGACTACATTGTTGAAGGGTTTTCATGAGAACTTGACATGATTAACACGACCAAGGACGACATCTCCCTGCGATGTGTCGGCCGATCAGCATAACATGGTGTAAGTGTGTGCGTGAGGCTTGTGTGTACGAGCGGGTCGGCATGTCCTGGGTGCTTCACTTTCGGTTTGGCGGCGTGGACTCTTTTTAAAACCTTCTTGCTTTTAGTTAAATAATAGATAATCAAAAAGTTTGCCACACGCACAATCTGCACATAATGAGGGTGAAACGAAAAATAAATGCAACGCTTTTTTTTGCTTTTTTTTGTCTTTAAATTGGTAACTACCACTCGTACCTGCAGCACGTACAGTCTATCCGCGCCTTTTTACACGACTGCCCAAAAAAAGGAGTGTAATGTTTTTAGGATTCATGTGTTTGTATGTATATATGTATGTATGTGAGTTTCTTTATTCCATCATAAGTTTTAAATGCCTAAACATATTAAGACGTATGGGTTATCGTTAGAATCCTTACATAACCCCCGAACTCAAAAAAGAGGGGTGTTATATGTTTAGGGTATGTATCATTGCGTCTGTCTGTGGCATCGTAGCTAATAATGTAAAACAAATACTTCTTACCTGTATCGTAGCAAACAAATCTTTGATCATAGTAGATGAACGCTCACAAAAGAGCCGTACCTGCTAAACAAGTATCATAGTAGATGAACGCTCACAAAAGAGCCGTACCTGCTACACAAGTATCATAGTAGATGAACGCTCACAAAAGAGCCGTACCTGCAAAACAAGTATCATAGTAGATGAACGCTCACAAAAGAGCCGTACCTGCTAAACAAGTATCATAGTAGATGCACGCTCACAAAAGAGCCGTACCTGCTAAACAAGTATCATAGTAGATGAACGCTCACAGAAGAGCCGTACCTGCTAAACAATTATCATAGTAGATGAACGCTCACAAAAGAGCCGTACCTGCTAAACAAGTATCAAGTATTTTAAATAACATGTATAAATACTTCCAAATAACGATATTTTGTAGAAATCCGGCACTCAAGGCAATGAAACGAAGAAAACGCAGTGAGGGTTGGAAGTATTTCGAGATCAAAGATGCAACACACAGGATCGCTAACTGCAAAGTATGCAGGAGGGACATCTCGTACTGTACTGTGAGCAACCTCATGAAGCACATAATTAGAAAGCATGGCAAGACTGAATTTAACACTACTGCTAGCTCTGATAATGAAGAAAGGGACTTGAGCCTAATTAAGAGGTTAGTGTTATAATTTTAATATTTCAGCTTCTTTTAAGATGCTTACATGTCACATACTCGTAGTACACCCGGGCTGTAGCGACAAACAAATATGATGTTACGACAAATAAAAAATGTTCTGTTGTTAATTACTATGAGCGTTGTGCTTTGCTTCCACATTTACATTCCTTTATATTTTAAAAGCTTTTATTTAACTTTACTTGTATGTATGTATGTGTTTCTGTCTGTCCTGGAATTTTGCAATTCAAATTTCGAGCACTTCCCGATTAGCTATCTGGCTGAAACTATCAGGGTAGCTCACAAACCGAAGAAAATGTAATAGAAAAATGTGACATACATTAAAAAAATACTCGTAAAAGGTTCTTTCGTAATTAAATTTTTAAATTACATTTATTTTAGAGAAGCACGCAGTAGTAGTACACAAAAACCTCAGAAGCATTTCCGCAGTACAACTTGGAAATACTTCACTGTGCTAGATGATATTAACAAGGTGGCCAATTGCAAGCTTTGTACAAAGGACTTCGCTTACACAACCGTATCCAACTTGAGGAAGCATCTATTGAGGAAACATCAGGACGTGTTGGCAGACCCCTCGACTGATGACGAGGGTGAACCGGAACCTGAGGAAGTGGTAGACATAGAGTGAGTGATTTCTATTATTAACTTCTTTCCTACTAGCTGTTGCCTATGGATTCCCTTGAATGTGTTTTGTAATCTAAGCATACCTACAGTCGATGCTGCCTGCATGTGCAATTCTTGTCGTAACACCTACTACAGGGTATGAAATTAAAAATATATATAGATAAAATACTTTTATTCGGGAAGTAAGTAGCATAATCTACTTATGACATAAATTTGGACGATTCGCAGCTCTAACTAAAGAGTATTTGAGGAAAAGTTCCATCAACAGTACAATTTGTTTAATGTAAGGGTTTAATTGGTCTTCAAACGAGAGGTGTTTGGAGAATAAATAAGTAGATTGTAAAGCATGTGGATGAAAAAAGTATACGAGACATTTCTACGCCCAAGCCGAAGGTGAGAGTAGATATTGAAGTCTAGGCACAGAATAAATAGTAGTACTAGGTCTAGGATACAATTTCGTGTTAACCCCGAACAAAGAGACGGGTGTAATAAGTTCAGGGTGTGTATCACGCAGTGTCTGTTTCACTGTGTGTGTGTGCGTCTGTCTGTAGCACCGTAGCTCCCAAACGAATGGACCGATTTTGATGCAGTTTTTTATGTTTCAATACTGATTTAAACCGGATGTTTTTTCTTGGTAATAAGGGGTGGGGAAATGGGTGTAAGGACCGATAATGATGCGGTTTTTATGTTTGAAAACTGATGTGATCGAGATATTTCTTAGCTATAATGGGGGGGAGGGGGGGGGGGGGAGACCGGGGTTTTATATTTTTTTAATTTGTGCATGTTTTATTTTATGAACAACTTATACACTCTGCTGTTCACTTTCTTCTCTTCTCATCTTCTTTGCCATCCTTTTTTAAAAAGCTTTCTACATGAAACATTAGGCGCGGTTCGTAAACCATAGATAATTATAGAAGTAAAGCACTTTTATGTACTAGAGCATAAAATGCAATTTTATGTCGCCTACACCCACCATAAACAAGAAGTTTACAAGCATACAATAATATAATCAACTGTTTTATTTATTCAGGTATAATTTATTCCGTCTATGGTATTTGTATCACAAACATAACTGAGTACTCGTCTCCTCAGCACAAGCTCTCCAAACATAACTGAGTACTCGTCTCCTCAGCACAAGCTCTCCAATCTGGGCCTACTTCAGGTGCCTAGACCAAACACTTAGAATAGCGTCGTGCCTGGTTTGCAAGAAGAGGATCAACTACAGCAACGAGTCTGAACTCAAGAGACACTTGAGCAGGAAACATCCCCAAGTAGATATTGAGGAGCTAAAAGATAAGGTGAACTGTTCAACTTTATTTCTGTAGAGATGAGTAGATCATCGCGCGAACAGTTCTTTACCAAACAATTGTATGGACTCATATTTTCCAATTATCTCCTTTGTTCATTGAAAATGATTGAGTTTTAGGCTTATCATACACGGGCAAGCTGCCAGATATAAGCAAAAGTTGTATTAAAAAAAACGGTCATGTGCGAGTCGGATTAACGCACTGAGGGTTCCGTACAAACTTAACTTTGCCGCTAGAAAACTATTGTCCCGATACATCGACATAGGTCGTGGTCAGTTTACCAAAACCAAATAAAAATATATGTGATGTAACTACAAATTTACGGTGTTTTCCCTTTACTTGTGCTATAAAACATTGCTTCTTGCCAAATTGTATAATATATGTCGAAATATGCGCCATAAACGGCCGTATCTTTTGATTGCGTTGACTTAGAAGTTTGTTTTACAGACAGACAGATAGACAGACGGACGAACAACAAAGTGATCCTTAAGGGTTTCTTTTTTCTTATGAGGCACGGAACCCTAAAAAACGAATGAAAGAATAATATTTTGTTGTTTCAGACAAAAAAACTGATGATAACTGGCGCTGGTGACATATACGAAGTAGACGATGATGGCGTAGCGAAACTGGAGCCGGAGACCTACACGGAAGATAATGACAATGACAGTAGCGACGACTGGCCCAACCACAATGCTGAAGTATTACCACCACCATCAGCTCATTGCCTTTCCGTCGCTGTTATTCAAACCTTATCTGTTACTAGTTTATACCAGTCGTAACTTATTTGTTACTAGTTTATACCAGTCGTAACTTATCTGTTACTAGTTTATACCAGTCGTAACTTATCTGTTACTAGTTTATACCAGTTGTAACTTATCTGTTACTAGTTTATACCAGTCGTAACTTATCTGTTACTAGTTTATACCAGTCGTAACTTATCTGTTACTAGTTTATACCAGTCGTAACTTATCTGTTACTAATTTATACCAGTCGTAACTTATCTGTTACTAGTTTATACCAGTCGTAACTTATCTGTTACTAGTTTATACTAGTCGTAACTTATCTGTTACTAGTTTATACCAGTCGTAACTTATCTGTTGCTAGTTTATACCAGTCGTAACTTATCTGTTACTAGTTCATGTACTTGATTATCGGGTGGCGCTATTTCTAACATTGCGCAGTACTGAGCGCATACATGCGCGTGCGCGCGTGGCAGTCGTAACTTATCTGTTACTAGTTTATACCAGTCGTAACTTATCTGTTACTAGTTTATACCAGTCGTAACTTATCTGTTACTAGTTTATACCAGTCGTAACTTATCTGTTACTAGTTTATACCAGTCGTAACTTATCTGTTACTAGTTTATACCAGTCGTAACTTATCTGTTACTAGTTTATACCAGTCGTAACTTCTAAAAAAATAATTCAGTAAGCGTAGTTCAAAATCTTTTGCAGCAACGGTCGTGATGTTTTTTGACGATAGACAACTGCATCATTAGTTATTATTTCGTTTCCATGGCAACATGTCATTATTATTTCGTTTCGATGGCAACATGTCATTCCGTTCTGTATTTTTACATTATTGCAATTTTCGTAGGGACCTATAATTTTTTGAAAATTAAAGTTCTGCCCGTGTTATTCTGTGATAATTTAGCTTTCTTTGGGTGAAAGAATTTTTAAAATCGGTTGTTTTTTAGTTTATCTATTACAAATAAACATACAACCAAATCTTTCCTCTTTATAATATTAGTGTAGACTAACCATTCTGATTTCTTTCAGATTGACGCACTACACTCTACTGAATACTTAGACGAACATGCATTCGATGAGACTGAATACAAACCTCCAAAAAAAATACTCAAACGTCCTTCATATATACGAGAAACCGAACAAGGAGAAAACTCTTTGGACATTTTTGGCAAATACATGGCATCGTTGCTGAAAAAGCTGCCAAGGCACAAGTCGGATCAACTACAAGTCGACTTTGTAAGACAAATCATGGAGGCTCAGATAGGCGATAATCGGGATAACAGTTATAAATCACAGGTACAAAATACCTGTTACGTCAGCAACGACGATACGCGCGTATCTAGTAACAGTGAAGTGCAAAGTGTTATTGCTAAGGATGGGAAGATACTTCTAGGGACGGGAAATGAACAAATAATCGTTACTAGCATCGGTGATGGAATATCTATCAGCAGATAACAAGTATGAGCAGATTGCCAGTGTCAAATAAAGCTTGTCTATAAGTTTGTTTTTTATTTCTGTTTACCGGTTTATAAACTTCCCAGTGATTTTCTCTTGAGCTATTCGAATTGCTGTACAAAGATGCCTTTGATTTTGTTTGCCACAAAAATTTACAAATTTGGCGTACCACAAGGTAGCGTATTGGGACCACTTTTATTCCTTTTATACATAAACGATCTACCCAATATAACGTCTCATAAATGTGTCCTTTTTGCTGATGACATATCTATAATAATTCCAAAACAAGGGGGGGGGGGAATTAATGTAACGCAATCGGTACAGTAGTTTTTACTTGATTCGCGAACAAACAGACAGACAGGCACCATTAAAAAAATGTATATTCTTGTACGGTAGCTTATTTAAGTAATTATCTTCCTTGTGTAGGCTTCTTGTTACATATACTGCATTATTATAAGTTCTAGCTATATCCGCGGCTTTGCCTGCGTGGTCATTTATTGGGGTTAAAAATTACCTGTGTTATTCCAGGACCAAAATAACCTTTTTATATAAAGTGCAAAATACCAAATTCGTTCAGCCGTAAAAGAGTTTCTTTCGGTTGCTCGGCTTCTGCTCATCGGATTGAGATACCAAGTACCCCAGTTTTAAGTCAAAACCTAAGCCATCCGACAGTGACCACATTGCAATTGATCCAGTAGTTTTTAAGTGAAGCGCAATTAAACAGCCAAACAGACATAATTAAAAATTTGTGTATTCTTGTTCGGTAGCTTATTTAAGTAACCTCGACCATTTCTTTTTATTAACAATCTTCCTTATTTTGTTACATAAGTACTATTATAAGTATAGATAGAGAATGTTTATAACGAACCTACAAACACGCCAGTAACTGCGCAATAGAAGCACATTATGAAACTGACCTACTTAGCTGCGATAGTGAGGTACCTACTCGGACTGCATCAACACAAATTAAAATGGATTCCTCAGGGCAACGCCCTTTGGTGACTGTTAATAGCACGCTGCGTCGCGTGCGACCCCTTGTACTATTAGTACTTGTACTATTATTTATTCTGTGTTGCATGCAACTTGTGTTCATATCATGATGTTTGCCAAACTTCATTATTTTTATACAAACTGATACGCCATTTCAAATATCATCTTCAGCAGTCTGTTTTCGTCCACTGCTGGGCATAGGCCTCTCCCAATGAACGCCATAGAGCCCGATCTTCGGCTCTTCTCATCTAGTATTCAAAGTTATGATAATTTAAATGTAATATAAATAAAACATTAAAATGGTATCATAATTTCGACCCTATCGCCACTATACTGTTTGGTTTAGCGGGACCATTTCTGCCTATCAACCTAGACGTGCGTGGATCGAAATCATGCACTTCTTGAAATTTTTTGTTCCATATTTTTATGCATTTACATATTTTATGCGTTATTTTTACAATTTCTTTGATTTTTTAAATTGTTTTTTTTTCGTGAAGTAAACCGTCAAATCGTTACAACAAAATAGGTCACAATAATTCCAATTCGGATAATTTAGAAAAAACTCAAAAACAGAAAAGAATTCTGTCAATTTACTTTGTTTTTTTTTTACTTTGTAAATTTGTTAGTTTTACCTGAAGTGCATGTTTAAAAAAGAAATAAATTATCATTTATAATTTACATTGCCTCATAAAAAGTGCCCTCTAGCGGCTGTTTTTATTGGTAACCAAACTGCTTACTGTTTTACATTTTTAACCCCCGAACAAAGAGACGGGTGTTATAAGTTTAGGGTGTGTATCACTGTATGTGTGTGAGTGTGTGTGTGTGTGTGTGTTTTCGTTTTTTTTTTTGGTTGTAAGCTAATGTGATTGAGATGGTTAACAACTCCGGCGCATAAACCAAACTGTTGCGGCCTTTTTTGTATGTATTTGTCCTTTTTTATTGATTTATGTTTTTTATACTTTTTGAGTGGTGTGTGTGTTTTGTTTTTAGTATGTCATGTATTGGATTGAGTAAAAGTTGCAGAGAAAAACGTGTATTTTTAACTTGACCGATAGTTTCGCTCTAAAGAGCAGTTCCCCGCTTAATACAAACAAATCAAAGTTCTGCCCCCAATTTAACTTGATGGCGCTGATTGACCTTAAAACACGCAAGCATTTCATTCACTGCAACCAAGCGTACCGCTAAATTCAAATCTGTTAACTTTTCGAATTCGGCTCACATTACATTGTTTATTTTGTGTGTGAGGGTGTGTGTGTGTCTGTTTGTGGCATCCTCATAAAAAAGCTCTCAAACAAATGGACCGATTTTGATGCGGTCTTTAATGTTTGAAACTGATGTGATCGGGATGGTTCTTAGCTATATGGGGCGAGAAAAGGGGGGAGTTACGAGAAAAAGGGGGTGAGAATCGTACCTTTCAAACGAATCGACCAATTTAGCTGCGGTTTTTTATGTTTTAAAGCTGAGGTAAACAAGATTTGTCTTAGCTTTAATAGGGGGGGAGGGGGGGAGGGGGAATATGGTGAAGTTCGTAGCTCCCAAATGAATGGACCAAATTTGATGCAGTTTTTTATGTTTTAAAACGGATGTGATCGAGATGGTTCATCATGTTTCTTTGCTATATGGGAGGGAGAGAGGAGTTGAAAAAAGGGGGGAGAGGAGTTGAAAAAAGGGGGGAGAGGAGTTGACAAAAGGGGGGGGGGGGAGAGGAGTTGAAAAAAGGGAGGGGTGAGAATCGTATCTTTCAAACCGAATGGACCAATTTAACTGCGGGTTTTTGTTTCAAAGCTGAGGTAAACAAGATGGTTCTTAGCTATAATGAGGCTTTATGCTCGCTACGCTTCGCTCGCGTCTTCGTCTTCTAACCTATCACGACCATGTCGGATCGCCACTGAAGGTTGTTAACACAGGTAGGTAGGTAGGTAGGTACCTATATTGGTACTTTTGGTACTGGAATAACTCAAAGGATCTTTATATCCCAGAAAAACTACCATGCGAGCAACGCTGCGGGCACAGCTATAAGCAATAATAACGTAAAAGTCTGTACAAAGAAGATAATTTTAAAAAATTGGGCTGATCTACTGAACAAGAATAAAACATTTTTAAAATTCGTGTCTGTCTGTTTGTTTGTCTGTATGTTTGTTCGCGCATCACATAAAAACTAATAGACCGATTGCGATGCAGTTTTCAGTGTTGGATAGCTTAGGGTTAGACCAAGACCTGGGGTACTTGGTATCGTAATCCAATGATTAGATGCCGAGCAATCGATAAAATACTTTTAACGGCTGAAGGAATTTTGATCAAATGTTTATTTTAGGTCTTGGAATAGCACATAGAACACTTTTAACCTAGAGAAATGACCACGCGAGCGAAGCCGCGGGCACAGCTAGTAAATAATACAATTTTAAAAGGAAAATCCGGCGCGAAGTTCATTATCAAATCCGGTAAAACCTAGTTAACATCAGCCCTGCTAAATAAACTAAATAAAGCCACAAGACTTAAAAATTAATAGATTCTTATTTTAATTGACTCTAGTAAATAGTTATGTAGATCACTGTTACTAGAATACGCACATTTTCTAGAAGATAGTAACTAAGAGAAATAAAAGAAGACGGCTATAATAGGAAGGAAGAAGGGGAAAGAAGGTAGATACCTACTTACAGTGCCTTCATAATCTACATTTTAAAAAAATGGGTTTGCTCTTAATTTTTACTCGAGTATAAAGTTGAAAGTGTTAAATACTCATTTAAACTTTCACAAGTTGAAAGTGTTAAATACTCATTTAAACTTTCACAAGTTGAAAGTGTTAAATACTCATTTAAACTTTCACAAGTTGAAAGTGTTAAATACTCATTTAAACTTTCACAAGTTGAAAGTGTTAAATACTCATTTAAACTTTCACAAGTTGAAAGTGTTAAATACTCATTTAAACTTTCACAAGTTGAAAGTGTTAAATACTCATTTAAACTTTCACAAGTTCCTTCTTGGCCAAAATAATTCGTTTCGTTTTCTCTATCTAAATCCTACTTCACACTTAACACTTCACAAAGTGCGACTCAGTCCTAACTCCCTTTATTTCTATAGACTACACAGTCCTAACTCCCTTGTCTTCTCCAGACGACACAGTCCTAGCTCCCTTGTCTTCTACCGATGACATTTCCCTAACTCCCTTATAACACAGTCCTTACTCCCTTGCCTTCTACAGACGACACAGTCCTAACTCCCTTGTCTTCTCCAGACGACATAGTTCTAACTCCCTTGTCTTCCCCAGACGACACAGCAGACAGCTCCGTGAAGTTCTCATCGGAGATATGGCGCCACTTCGAGCACGAAGACGAAGGGGCGAAGTGCAGCCTCTGCAAGGAGGCCGTGGGGACCAGCATCGACGACATGAAGAACCATCTAGAAGAACATCACACAAGTGTACTGGATGAGATCATAGCGAAGGCGCAGAAGGTGAGACTGACTAGTGCTGTTGATTATTCATCATGTCAGCCTTTAGAAGTCCACTGCTGGATATAGGCCTCCCCCAAAGAGCGCCATGACGAGTGATCTTGTGCCACCTCCATCCATCGACTTCCTGCGATGGCTACAATGTCGTCGGTCCATCGTGTGGGGGTCTCCCTACACTTCGCTTGCCTGTTCGTTGTCGCCATTCGAGAAACTTTATTCCCCAGCGGCTGTCGGTTCTGCGAACTATATGGCCCGACCATTGCCACTTCAACTTGCAAACTCTGAGAGCTATGTCGGTAACCTTGGTTCTTCTATGGATTTCCTCTTCGTATTTCGGTTTTGTTGACTATTAAGACAAGCCTAAGTTAAATTTTTTATAACCCCCACCCCATTATAGCTACCAAATTAACCATCTCAATTACATCAGCTTACAAACAGAAAAAACGCATCTCGTTTGGGAGCTGCGATCCTCACCTCCCCCTTCCCTATTATAGAACCGTCTCGATTAATCACATCAGCTTTCAAACAGGAAAAACCTTATCAAAATCGGTCCATTCGTTTGGGAGCTACAATGCCACAGACAGACACATTTACTAAATACCATCTTTGCGAAGATCTTCTCATGCGACTATCCTCTACGAGTTTTTTTTTCTAGGAAGACATTATAGTGCATAGGGCTCTTTCAAACGGACGGCACTTTGCCTTACTGATGAACAGCACATTGCGGGTGACTGGGTAACTGCAATTCCTTCGCTACGGCATCGGCAGTCGGCAGCTGTTACCCAGTCACCCGCAATGTGCTGTTCATCAGTGAAGCCCATATCACTAGGCGAGCCTCTGGAATATTACCCTTATTTCATTATTATGTACTAGCTGTGCCGCGCACAATATACTACATTACATCATAATTTGTTCATCCATCAAATTTTGCTCGGTTTCTTCTCATTGGATTGAGATACCAAGTACACTAGTTTTTAAGTCAAAACCCTGTGTTATTCAACAATGAAAACCGCATCGCAATCGGTCCAGTAGTTTTTACATGATGCGTGAAAAGACAAACATGCACGATTTAAAAAACTGATATATTCGTGTTCAGTAGCTTATTTGAAGTCCCCTAGACCATTTTCTTATTAAATTCTTTGTACAGACTTTTTATTAAATACCTACTGCTTTATTATAAGTATAGATCCATACCAATACAATATACATACATATATACTTATATATATATATATATATATATATATATATATATAAAAGTGAAACGTGTCTGTTTGTTTGTTTGTTTGGGGAGCTTTCACGCGATAACGGCTGGACGGATTTTGATGAAATTTAGAATTGAGACAGCTTATAGCCTAGAATAAAACATATGATATTTTTTATCCCGGAAAATTGACAATTTCCGCGAGAATGCTGGAAAGTGTTGATTCATCATTGTAAGGAACGGTTGCCATGGAAACGAAATAACAAGTCAGTCAAAAAACATCAAGAGCATTGGTGCTATACCTACTTTTACATTGGTTTTTAATATCCTAGAATAACATAGGATGCATTTTTCGCGATAAACAGTATACCGCGCGGACGAAGTCGCGGGCGGGAAAGCTAGTATAAAATATAACTATTGGTTTGACGGCTACTATTTCGCTAAACAGGACGGCACTTCTTCCAGTAGACTCTCGCTTATCATCAAATAATTAGTAATCAACCGCAAACCGCCATCAAAAACACAATATAGCGTAACCCCATAAATATATCGCACTTCATGTATTTACGTATTTATTACTACACTAGTGACTTGCCCCGGCTTCGCACGGGTAGCGCTCACACAGCGGCATTTTTCTCAATTTTAGTGATTTTACACACTTTGCAACATACAAAAAAAAATAAAAAAAATTGGCAGCAACGATCGTGGTGTTTTGTGACCATAGACAATTACTCAAGTACTTGACAGAGTTGGTATTATTTCGTTTCCACGGCAACATGTCATTCCGTTCCTTAGATCGAGAAATCGACATATTTGCAATTTTTTGATATCTTGGGTATTTGATACAGAACAACAATTGTGGTCAACCGCAAGCATCCTGTACTTGTTACCTATATGACGAACAAGCAGCGCCCCGCGGCTTTGCCTGCGTATTGTTGTTCTCTACATACAAAATTTCATTAAACTCGTTCCAGTCGTTATCGTGTGAAAGCGCCCCCAACTTACCAATAAAGAAACAGGCAACGTTTCACTTTTATACATTAGTGGGGATTCTCATGAAATTATTTCCCCGTTTTCCCACGGTAACTTCACATTTTACGGGATAAAAAGTATCTTATGTTGGTCTCTATATTGTACAGTACCTATTTACAAAGTTTCATCAAACTCAGTTCAGCCGTTTTGACGTGTAAGCTCCCCAAACAAAAAACAGAACAACGTTTCACTTTTATATATTAGTGTAGACTTATAAAAATACTTATAAACACTGTTATTGTGATAAAAAACGTAGAACACTACGCATGCCACGTTCAACTACCAACATTACTAACTTATAATAATAATAATATAACAAATCGTCTTCCCTGACAGGGCCTAGACGCGGATTCAGACGATGACAACAACGTTCTACAAGATGACAACGACGTCTACACAGAAGTTGTATATCTAGAAGATGAATCAAGAACCAAGAACAAGCTCTCACCGAGAAAACCCAAAAAGTCTCGTCTCTCAGAACCAATCAAAAGACAAATCAAACACGAAAGAACAATCAGCGCGTCTTCAGATGAATGTTTGTCAGCAAAGAGTAAAAAGGAACCCGCGCAGGACGACTTGGAAATGTTTATAAACTACATCAGGAGCTTACTAAAAAAAGTTCCAAAAGATGCAAGTCAGAAATTACATTTAGACATAATAAACTTGATCATGAACGCGCAAACTAAAACTCATGCTCATCAAAATATCGTTATTGAAACCGTTATGGATAACGGTGCTAACACTGCAAACGTTGCATTCGATAAAAGCATATTCGTAACTCAAAACGGAAGTAGCAGCCCGCAAAATACTCAAAGAGTTATAACGGTTCCTATTCAGAATTTAATGTCGCAGATTGAAAATCATCAGAAATTTATCGCCATGCCTCAATTGATTTCTGTATCTTCTTCCAAAGTTGGCGACGCTCATAGTATTTCTTCGAGTATGAAAACCAGTTCGTTGTCGGTGCCCACAGGGAAAAACGCTACTTGTTCTCCGAGTCACAGCTAGAGATGACAATTATTATTGTAATATGTAATCGATACTACAAGCAGTATTTTACGTTACAAGTATAATATTTAGAGAGATGTGAAATATTTAAGATGCTCTTTTAATATTTCACGTGATTAATTTGTGTTTCGCAAAATGTTTTTGATGACTGAACATATTTTTTTAATAAAAGAAAAAGATTATAACTATATACTTTGCTTCACTTTATTGACTTATCCCAAAAAAGGAAACATCTAGAACTTTACAGGTATTTAAATTTATTACTGTTTTTGCCATACTACTACTAGTATAATAAAATATAAACTTTATCAAAATTGGTTCAGCAGTTTTATAAGAAAATCAATTTGTTTTATAGTTTATGTTCTCTAATATCTTGGGATTTCTGAACCGAATTAGACGATTGTTTTTACTTGAGTAAGAAGACCTCTATGATACTGTATAAATTTCATCAAAATTAGTTTAGTAGCTTTAAACAAGATTTAATTTAATGCACTGTGCTATAATGTTTAGGATTGGATTGCAAGTCAACTTTGAAGAATTTAAGGACGACCAAAGATGCTGAAGTTTTGCACATGGGTGTAGTTCTGATGACAATTAAAAACTGCAGTAGTAGTAGTAGTAGTAGTAGTAGTAGTAGTAGTAGTCAAAGGAACTACACAATCGGATGATGGAATCTCATTTGGTATGTCTTGATGAGTTCTTTGGTGTTGTGTGGTATCCAGGGTCTGATGATGGAGCCGGAAGGTAGTCGCAGGAACACAACAACAAAATGATGGAACACCTTCAAGTTTGGACTCATTTGGTTTGTCTTGGTGAGTTCTTTGGTGTTGTGTGGTATCCAGGGTCTGATGATGGAGCCGGAAGGTAGTCGCAGGAACACAACAACAAAATGATGGAACACCTTCAAGTTTGGACTCATTTGGTTTGTCTTGGTGAGTTCTTTGGTGTTGTGTGGTATCCAGGGTCTGATGATGGAGCCGGAAGGTAGTCACAGGAATGCAACAACAAAATGGTTAAAACTAATTCAGTTGTTACCTATATAATATGTAGGTTTTATTCATCCTTGGTTTTAATTTCCAACGCTTTTTTTTTATTTATTTTATTACGGACTAGGCAGTCGTTTGACCACGATCTCACCTGATGGAAAGCGATGATGTGGTCGAAGGTGTAGCACGCTTGCCTAGTAGATACCTATTCACCCTTGACTTGAACACACCGGGGTTATAATTTACCGGAAACACTGACGAGGGCAGGGCATTCCACTCCTTTGCAGTTCTTATAATAAATGAAGAAGCGTAACGCTTCGTTCTTGTGCGAGATATTTCAACCATGAAAGGGTGGCGCTTTGCTGATCGTCTAGTCGTACGGTGATGAAAGGTGATGGGGGAATCAGGTTGTGCATTTAATGGAAATAAGCTATCGAATTGTTGAGAATTATAGTTATTGAATTTTGGTTTCGATAAGTTGTTTTAAATTAAACGGATACTACTAGGAGTCTCCTTTTTAAGTTAAGTCAAAGGATTAGCAAGCTGAAGTGGCATGCGCTAGTCACATTCCTCGAAGGTCGCTGGACGGACAACGACTGGGGTAGTGGGAGGTAATGGCGACTCGATAGACGTAGTGTAGTGTAGGACGCCCTGTGGCCAGACGAGCGACGCCTGCGGAAAGCGGCCGGCAGACACTGGATGAGGAGAGCTGAAGACCGCGCTCTGTGTCCTTCATTGGAAGAACCCTGTGTCCAGCAGTGGACGAACTGATTCTAATGATTATGCTCAAACTTTATGGAAACAACGTTGCTTCCCTGCCTAAACACCGACCTATATACCTTTAGACGACCGGTTGGTCTAGTGGCTAGAGATCCTAGGTACGAAATCGAACGGTCGCGGGCTCAAATCCTGCAAGGTGCAATCATTTGTGTGATGGGCAGAAATGTTTGTTTCCGAGTCAGGGGTGTTGATATTCGTATCTATGTATGTTTATCCGTTATCTAGTGCCCATAGCACAGGGTATCCTAGTTTGGGGCTAGGTAATTGGTGTGGAAGTGTCCCAAATATATTTATTTATTTATTTTAACACAGATATGAAAATAAACACTAACATAGTATCAAAGGCATTGAGAAAAAAAACCTTGCCAGCTTGCTTCGTCTAAATTTAGCGAAAACCATCTAACAATCTGATCCAGTTCAGATGACCATTGCAAATGCTGGTTAGCATCCTCCATGTCTAATTTTTGTAGAACAGGTATTCAATACAAGTATGCAATGAATCTGTTATTTTCATCCCTAATATTTTATATTGCTACTAAAATAACTTGTTAAAATCACAGTTCAGAAACCCGTTGTTGAGCAACTCACGGGGGTTTCCGTATTAGGAAGTACCTAATATAAATTCTATTTCCCAATGCCGGCGGCAACAGGTTTGCGTCACGTTCCGCGTTAATTCCTCGCGAGCTGTGACGTATATTAGTCATGTAACAACTCGCTACGTTGTTTTACGATGAAGTGGATTGTGACGGGTGCCTACGATATATTAACTACGAGATTGAGCTATTTATATCGATTGGATATTCCAACGATATTTAGTAATCGTAAATTCTTACATAATATTACCCTACTATAGTAACGTATATGTATAGTAACGTATTTTTATTATTATAAACAAGACAAGATCAAAAAATATAACCCAATAGCTTACTGTTAAGCGCGTCACAGACGCTTTAAACTCCCTTCCCTTCCCTTGCTTCGAAATACTATTCTTATTGTAAGAACTTAGGGCAAAAAAAAAAGTATTGTATTGAAACGAAATGCCATGAATGACATATTCTGTGATTTTAATAACTTCGATTTATGCCGGATTTCACCAAAATTCAAATATTTAATTATTTGGCTAATAAGTATTTTTGAACCAATTTGTTCCACCGTATTTTTAATTCTCTTTGGGTTTACCCGACTTAAAATAGGAGAAGGTCGTCAGTTCGACGCGTATGACCTTTTTTCACGGTCCATTTGTTTGATTATTTTTACAAATGAAAGGTCTCTCTTCACGTGGCCGCGTGGTCCCATTAAACATACTCATCAAAATGGTTAACAAATCAATTGGGTAAGCACTTTTTTAAAAGGTACCTACATAAATCCATTTTGAAGACAGTTTTAAGGTTCCGAGAATTATTGCAACATCATGACTGTAATATAGAAGTCAAAAATTGGTCATATTATATTTTATCAGTAAAAAAAGCCTTTGCTGAATCATTATATTCATTACACTTAAATACTCAATTCATTTTTCCCGTTTCCTTATACATATAGGTATATGAAAAATAACAATAGGTAAGTATGAAGCACATCATGGTACCAATAAAATTACAAGATTTTGCCCGCGCGTTCGCGCACGCGGACTACAGTTTATTGCAATAAAAAGTATACCTTTCCCAGGGTTCAAACTATCTCCATACCAAATTTCATCATGATCGGTTCAGCCGTTTAGACGTGAAAAGCTAACAAACAGACAGACGATTTATTTAGTGTGGATTTCATTCTTGTTTTTTTTTTGTCGAACAAAGCAAAGAGCATACGTCATTATACTGATTTCGCAAAAATGCAACGCAAGAGCTGTGTCCATCGCGGACTACAGTTTATCGCGATAAAAGCAACCTATGTTCTTCTAGGAGTATAACACCAACGCTCTTGACGCCTTTTGACAGACTTGTTATCATTTCAGTCAACGCCATTCCGTTCCTCACAGCGAGTGATCGATATTTTCCAGTGGAAACTTACCATTTTCCGGGATAAAAAGTATTCTATGTTGGTCTCTATATTGTACTCTACCTATTAACAAAGTTTCATCAACATCGGATGAGGCGTTTTGGCGTGAAAGCTCTCCAAACAAACAGACAACGTTTCACTTTTATATATTGGTGTGGATAACTATTAACTACCTAATAGCAATATATGCCATTGGACATAACTTACACACTAACTCAAGTAGGTTTAAAGCCTTGATTTGCCAAAGAATGCAAAGGTTTGGAGGACGGTCGAGGAATATTAATCGATATTCTTTGTATAAGAATAGGGGTCAAATTAGAACAGGCAGTTTGAAGGTTGACATTGTAGAATTGATGTGGTACAATCATAGATCTAGTTTATGGAGGCTAGATACGGCACGCTTTATTATCAAGTAAATAAAAACTAGTTTAAATACAGCTACGGACAAACACACCCACATAGCTAACTACATTTGGGAATGTTGCAGTGTGGGTGTGTTTGTAGTGACGACTGAGAAAATAGGGAGTTTTTATTTAACTTCACTTTTATGTATCTATGTATGTATTTTGTCTGTTCTGGAATCTTGCAATTCAAATTTCGAGCACTTCCCGATTAGCTATCCGGCTGAAACTTTCAAGGTAGCTCACAAACCGATGACAAGTACTTGTACTATTATTTATTCTGTGGACAAGGCAATAAAAAAAATTAAAAAGTACGTTTAAAGTGACAAGGCAAAAAAAACTGTATTTTTATTCCAATGGATAGAGCTCAATAACCTTAGAAGTTAAGCTGTCGGTTCTGGCTGTTAGATAGATAGATAGATAATACTTTATTGTACACCAGTTATCAAAAATTTACAACTAATAGAAATAATCTTATAACTAATGTACAACGGGCGGACTATGCGGGCGGGTTGTTGTTATTGATCTATTAAGTCGTTGAGCCATGTCAGAGGCCCTCGGGCGGCCTAAAAAACCACCAGAGGCCAGCACTAACTCAAACGACAAACAAACTAATAACCTGACTTGAAACAGTCCTATACGAGTAACGTTTTCATATGACAGATTTCAGTTTTGACCTACTGTGCGTGTCGTGCTTCATGTGCATCAACAACAAAGATAGACATACGCAGACTGTAGCACGAATGAGAGTCACTGCTAACCGTGGCACACAAACGCCACTCCGATTGTGACTAAACCGAAAGAAGGCTAATTGTGTACGTTGCAACTAATTTATCCGGTCCACACCGGGGAGCTGGTACCAAATCTTCCCACTTTTAGTTAGATCTATGGGTTCAGGAAAAAAAATCAGTCCGCAATTTTTTTTTAAATCAGTCCGCAATTGACGGAGATATCGACTGACATAAATAATAATTAAAAAAAAAACATACATACAGCCGAACATATAACCGTCTCCTTTTGTGAAGTCGATTAAAAATAGAACCATTGAAATCGGATTTAATAAGGTGGAGATATTCAGTAGCCCTCTTTTTACCCTTTTTTGGGGAAACTACACCCCCAATCAAAAATCCCCGACGACTAAAGCATTTTTGCCGTAGCTGAAACAGAGACGCTTCGCTCAATAAAGCAGTAAGTATTACAAAGTCTGTACAAATAATATTTTCTAGCTCTACGAGTAAGATAAAGCTTGGTTCCCAGCCGTGGAGAGATTTCAGGCTGATAACGAAATACTTAGTTCGGGGTACGGGGTTCGGTTGCGGGGTACGCTCTCAAATGTTTGTCCTGCTCGTCCAAGTGTAGTGTGAGCGGGAGAGGTGATGCAGCTCGGGACACGATTTTAGATAAATTTTAAGAATAAGAATATAATAATTTATTGCCAACAAACATAAACAACTTAAGAAATACAAAAATCACATGAACCGCGGCAACAAATCTATTAGTGCTCAATAGGACAGTGTGTGTGTGATCCGTGTTATGCCACGTGTCATGTTATCTTAGTATATTGTGGTATATACTTTGCATGTTTGGCAATTGGGGTAAGCTCAGCACTGTACTGCGCAGACTAAGTTTAGTCTACACAGCGCTGGTTTTCAGCATACCTCATTGCTTGAACTGAGATGTTACTCAACCACGAAAAAAAATAGAAACAGAACCGAAACAGAAAATAAATATAGAAACAGAAGCGAAACAGAAAAAAATATATAGAAACAGAAGCGAAACAGAAAAAAAATGCACATAAAAAGAACAAAACAGCATCAAATTATTACAATAATTTTCAGTGGGACAAGAAGATATTTATGTTGACTACAGTGTGTGTGTGTATGGGGTGTGAGAGAGGGTGTGTGTGGGTTTGAGAGAGTGGATGTGTGGGGGTGTGAGGCAGTGTGTGTATATTGTTACGCGGTTTTAAAGGTTGCTTTTAAATATTAGTAATTTCAAGACTTACTTTTGTTCTTTTATATCGATATCTCAATATATAAAACACAATTAAAAAATGTGTTCGTTTATTTGTCTAGTTTAATAGGGAAGCTATATAATTATATTCAAAAAAACTGTCACTGAAAATAACGAGAACAGCGATGCAACAAGATAGTTTCATGTGGTAGTTCTTGATTTTTCCCAAGGATACCAGCAATTTCTGAAAGTTCAGTACAGTTAAGTTCAGTTCAGTTTAGTTAGTATATTTTTCTATCCACAGTATTTTTTGGTTCGCATAAAGTTATTTCATTTCGTCGTTCTCGACGTTTTACCATTTGTCTTTTTGCAGATTTCGGGAGCTATCAAACATTCATTATATTCATAAGCAGAGTTATTTAAATTCAAATCATCGTGAGTTTTAAGTTCGCAGCTCAAATGTCATTCTTAGATAACGCCTACATGTTAATAACAAACTTTGACCTACATATCGCCATAACGATTATATCTACATAAATGTTGACTGCAACAAGAACAAGTAGTATCTAAACAGTATGATTTAATTATGACCTCATTTGCCAATTTTACGTTACGAGTTAATTTTAAATCGACTTCACAAAAGGAGGTTATGATGTTCGACTGGATGTATGTTATTTTTTTTAAATATATGTACACGGATTTCTCCGTCAGTTGCGGACCGACTTTTAAATTCTTTTTTGTTTGAAAGTGTATACTCTCCAGGTGGTCCCATATAAATTGTAACAATATTGGTTCAGTAGTTCATCAAGTTTTTTTTTTATTAATTCCATTTTATTTTGCGTTTATATTGCTTCAAATCTCTCAGCTTTTTAAACCGGTTTGGATGGTTGCTGTTTTATTCTTATGGGTAGACTTTCAGTGTAGTCCCATATAAACTACATCAAAAAAATAATAATTTGATAAGTCGATGTTCTGTTATTTTGTTTAGCACATGTCTGTTTTTTTTTAATAATATTAATTTTTAATAATATTAATTTTTAATGATGCTACTTTCATTCTAAATACTTTAATACTTATCTAGCACGAGTTATTTGTAAAGTAGAATGATATTAGAAAGTTACTTTTGCAATCCCTACGGCTTGTTTGCGTGAAATTGTGAAAAGAAAAATCGGGGCAGAGAATGCTAGTTGGCCTCATCGTTTTAGTTTGCGTTAGTTCCATTTGGATTAGGGTTGGTTAGTGTGGGTTGGTTAGTGTGGGTTGTACAAGCATTTAAGCAACTTCACTTGTTGTATGTATATGTAGCTATGTATTTCTGTATGTGCTTTAACCAAGGAAGTTCTATACATTCAACTTCCTTGAACCTAGCTAATCAATTAGCTATCCGTCAGCTCACAACCCGAAGAAAACGAAATAAAAAAAAAAACAGACGCTTTTTTTTTTGTTATACTTTTTCTATTATTCTTATCAGTCATATCATTGGACCGACTTATAGTTTGGCGGAACTAAGCTACATATTCTTATCAGTCATATCATTGGACCGACTTATAGTTTGGCGGAACTAAGCTACATGTTCTTATCAGTCATATCATTGGACCGACTTATAGTTTGGCGGAACTAAGCTACATATTCTTATCAGTCATATCATTGGACCGACTTACAGTTTGGCGGAAGTAAGCTACATATTTTTCTTCGTTAATTAAATATGGATTTCCGCAAAGTAACGCCTCACGCTATCAATTTTTGTTTAATGGAGAAATTAATTTGTTTTTAGGTCCATTCGATTGGGTGCTACGATGCCAGATACACACACACACACACACACACACACACACACACACACACAGATACCCTAAACTTATAACACGTCTCTTAGCGCGTCGGAGGATAGAAAGACTTTTGATAAGTAAGTCGTATTCCTGAGCCGCGATTCAAACTGGCCATATGAAATAAACCCATAATGAATAATAATTTGATGGTACCGTGGCGTACATAATACATATTTGTATAGTACCGAGGCGTACATAATACATATTTGTATGGTACCGAGGCGTACATAATACATATTTGTATGGTACCGAGGCGTACATAATACATATTTGTATGGTACCGAGGCGTACATAATACATATTTGTATGGTACCGAGGCGTACATAATACATATTTGTATGGTACCGAGGCGTACATAATACATCCTTAAATAATAAAAAGCACACTTTTAATTCATTTACTATAGAAGTCAGGATTTTGAAATAAGAAACGTTTGCAAGTTCCAACCACTTTCGCATGCATCACATCGCAATCGGTCCAGGTTTAAACCTGTGTTAAACCTGGGCCGATTGCGATGCAATTTTCACTGTTGGAAGTACTTAAGTTTTGACTTAAAACTGGTGTACATACTTGGTATCTCAATCCGATGAGTAGGAGCCAAGTAATTTAATAAAACTGGTGTACATACTTGGTATCTCAATCCGATGAGTAGGAGCCAAGTAATTTAATAAAACTGGTGTACATACTTGGTATCTCAATCCGATGAGTAGGAGCCAAGTAATTTAATAAAACTGGTGTACATACTTGGTATCTCAATCCGATGAGTAGGAGCCAAGTAATTTAATAAAACTGGTGTACATACTTGGTATCTCAATCCGATGAGTAGGAGCCAAGTAATTTAATAAAACTGGTGTACATACTTGGTATCTCAATCCGATGAGTAGGAGCCAAGTAATTTAATAAAACTGGTGTACATACTTGGTATCTCAATCCGATGAGTAGGAGCCAAGTAATTTAATAAAACTGGTGTACATACTTGGTATCTCAATCCGATGAGTAGGAGCCAAGTAATTTAATAAAACTGGTGTACATACTTGGTATCTCAATCCGATGAGTAGGAGCCAAGTAATTTAATAAAACTGGTGTACATACTTGGTATCTCAATACGATGAGTAGGAGCCAAGTAATTTAATAAAACTGGTGTACATACTTGGTATCTCAATCCGATGAGTAGGAGCCAAGTAATTTAATAAAACAATCTATTAATGTTAAAAGTGTGGTACGAAGTTTAGAAGGCAAGTATATTATTAGGTACTAGCTATGCCCGCGACTTCGCACGCGTGTTTCTTTATGTGCTATTCCATGACCTAAACTAACAATATACCAACATTTGATCAAAATTCCTTCAGCGGTCAAAAAGTTGTTTATCGATGATTGCTCAGCTTCTACTCATCGGATTGAGATACCAAGTACCCTAGTTTTTAAGGACAACCCTAAGCTATCCAACAGTCAAAACCGCATCGCAATCGGTCTAATAGTTTTTACGTGATGCGCGAACAAACATACAGACAAACAGACAGACACGATTTAAAAAAATGTTATATTCTTGTTCAGTAGCTTATTTTAAGTACCATAGACCATTTCTTTTTTAAATTATCTTTTTATTATTCTTCTTATTGCTTTATTATAAGTTTATATAAATTTGTTCTGTGTCTCAGGTACCTATCAGGAAGGCATGTACTAGTATATTATTCTGTGTCTCAGGTACCTATCAGGAAGGCATGTACTAGTATATTGTTCTGTGTCTCAGGTACCTATCAGGAAGGCATGTACTAGTATATTGTTCTGTGTCTCAGGTACCTATCAGGAAGGCATGTACTAGTATATTGTTCTGTGTCTCAGGTACCTATCAGGAAGGCATGTACTAGTATATTGTTCTGTGTCTCAGGTACCTATCAGGAAGGCATGTACTAGTATATTGTTCTGTGTCTCAGGTACCTATCAGGAAGGCATGTACTAGTATAAAACTAAATAGAAATGACTAATTTCATATTATTTGTGGGCAATGACCCGTCCGCCCACCGCCTTCACCCACTAGTGGGTGCACGGGTAATTCGCATTTACCCCTCCACCCACTGCACTAGAGTTGGAAACTAATAAAAAAATGGGTATTGTACGAGACCGAACGGCACTTCGTCTACGTTGAGTCATTAGCTCACCTACATTGTGTAGCCCGGCAACCGGCCGAGATAACGGGCCGCCTCGGTTCTCCACGTGCTTTTTAATTCGTATTTTATAACCTAACCATAGCAGTAACAGTAACAGACTGACGAATCTAATATTGCCAAGTGGTACCATCATCCCCGCTTTACAATCCTGCGGGACCGGAATGTAATATTGCCAAGTGGTACCATCATCTCCGCTTTACAATCCTGCGGGACCGGAATGTAATATTGCCAAGTGGTACCATCATCTCCGCTTTACAATCCTGCGGGCCCGGAATGTAATATTGCCAAGTGGTACCATCATCTCCGCTTTACAATCCTGCGGGACCGGAATGTAATATTGCCAAGTGGTACCATCATCTCCGCTTTACAATCCTGCGGGACCGGAATGTAATATTGCCAAGTGGTACCATCATCTCCGCTTTACAATCCTGCGGGACCGGAATTGAAACTGACTATAAATTTAACAAACAAGTGCTAAAATCGACTTCAAATGGATTAACTAATAAGTAAAAAAACTGATCCTATTTTGATACAATTTATACAGTACCACGCTGGAGGACTTCTTTCTCAAGATAAACGATCATCTAATTCGGTTCAGAAATTCCAAGATATACTATAAAACAAATACATTTTCTAAAAAATCGTCAGAACCAATTTTGATTAAAAAAAATGGGCTGCACTGAATGTTTACCCTTTTGAATAAAACAACAACCATCCAAATCGGTTCAGAAATCTTAAGGATTTGGGACAAAATAATTATAAAATCAAATGCAAAGACTATTTATTCTCGAAAAACTGCTGAACCAATTTTGATACAATTTGCATGGAACCTGGAGAGTATACCCTTTCAAACAAAAAAATAATTTTCAATATCGGTCTGCGATTGACGGAGCCGTCGGTGTAAATACATAGGTTTTAAACATACACTCGAACATAATTATAAGCTTCTCCTTATGTGAAGTCGATTAGAAATATGTTGTTTACTATCAAGCTATACCTAGAGTTCTATAGTACTCAGTAGACATACAACATCCATGCATGGCTTGCATTAAACATCCTGTGATTAAAAACGATAACAAATATCGATAGCGCTGTTTCCTCAGTGATGACGTCAGTGATAAGGAGTACAATGCAATGCGTGTGGTGGGGTTGAGACTCTGCTTTTGTAAATCTTACAACAACATACATTTAACAAGAGCAGTACAAAGAGCATGGCACAAAAATCGACTTCAAATTGATTAACTAATCAGTAATAACTACCTAACCAACACAGAATAAGTTGCTTCAGCTTTAGAGCTCATCGGATTATGCCCAAAGGTGCTAAGACGTAAGTGCTAGCGCGTGCTCTGGAGGCCTAATACAGCCGCTATAACGCCATTTTGGGCACAATTTTATGCAGGCCTTAGTTACATTACAACTGCACATCAGTGGTAAAACGGTGCCTCAAGAGCAACGAATGACTAACGCCACACTAACGCTTTTATAATGCTACTTTTGTGAACGAGTGAACGAACATATAAATGTATTGTATGTCAAAATGGTGAAGTGTAATTAATATTGTAATCGGCCATCATTAAAATAATAATGTTAAGTAAAGAATTCATATGTGATTTTAAATATCACTACCGGCTATGACTCACGTGTATATAGACGAAAACATCGACCTAGGTTTCGAGCGTATCCGACGCTCTTCTTCAGGAGTTCACGCCGCGAGATCCCGTGCGCGTCGGGATCGAAACCTAGGTCGATGTTTTCGACTATACACGTGAGTCATAGCCGGTAGTGATATTTAAAATTATGTATCAGGTTCACGAAAACTTTAACACTAAAATTCATATGTGCCTTATTATTTTGTTAAACACAAGTGGAAAAAACGCTTTCATGTTTACTGTGCATATATATGATGTTTTAACCATTAATTTTTAAGCACTTTCGAAATAATATGAAAATGTTAGAAATATTTGCTAAATAGTATTGACTTTTTCAATGATTTCGTATTTTTTATGAAGTACTAGTTTCCCGCCCGCGACTTCGTCCGCGCGGACTACGAGTACTGTTTATCGCGAAAAAAAGCATCCTATTTTCTTATAGGGTATTAAAAACCAATGCAACAGTTGGTATAGCACCACTCTTGATGTTTTTTGACAGACTTGTTATTTCGATTGGCAACCACAGAACATTCTGTGATTTCATTTCATTACATTTTCCAGATTTCCCGTGGAAACTTATAATTTTCCGGGTTATAAAGTATCCTATGTTTTATTCCAGGGTATAAGCTATCTCCATTCTAAATTTCATCAAAATCCGTCCAGCCGTTATCGCGTGAAAGCTCCCCAAACAAACAGACAACGTTTCACTTTTATATATTTTTATGTTAATTTGTCGTATGAGGTAGTGCTGGTGTCAGTTTGTCAGGCCGCCCGAGGGCCTCTGACATGGCTTAACGACTGGTATTAATCAATAACAGCCAGGACCGACAGCTTAACGTGCCCTCCGAAGTACGGGGCGATGGAAAACCGCACATAACTCAGAAAAAAAAACAGTCTATGTATGTATGTATGTATGTGGATGATTCTTCATCGCAAGTGTCTTAGGCTCTTTTTTACACGACTGCTCAAAAAAATTAGTGTAATATTTTTAGGATTCATGTATGTATGTGAGTTTATTTATTCCACTATAACTTTTAAATGCCAGAACAGATTTAGACGTATGTGGTATCGTTAGAATCCTTACATCGGAGTAACAGGATATATTTTTTTTTGCAAAATATTCAAAATATCTGCAGTATGGCTCCAAAATAAAATGAGAAAAAAGCCTCTCTACTTTTACATCACGGGTATCAAATGAAGGCCTTGATAAGCACATTCCAACAATACATAATTTTATTGACATAAATTATAGCTTCTAAACTAGTTATTACTGGACCGTAGTCTGGTTCTAATATTTGAACTTACGTTTTGTTACCCAGCCAACACACAAGTGGAAATTGCAGCCTATTTTGTAACTGTAAGGTGTATAATAGCGGCATTAGAGTACAGGAAGCAGTTTTAAGTTGCATAGCTGCTTCTGCAAACGTCTGTAGGTACAAAATGTACCAAAAGTGGCAGTATCGGAACCAAATACCACCCTTGTCTTTATAATAGTTTATTCTAGAACCCATTTACCACTTACACCGTTTATAGAGAGTTATGAAGAGCATTTGTCACTGAAAGTTTTATGAGGGTTTCTCATGTTACTGTTACATGCCGCTCAACTGCATAAAAGAGTTAATTGTAGGCCATATAAAGCAGTTGTATAAGAGTTCAAATAACCACTCTTGTTCTACTTGCACTAGCACTGAGTCAATTTTAATTAAATACTATCTGTGTCCGCGTGGAAATTTCATTTAAAATTATCCAGGACCAAAAGTACCTATAAAATACAATATACCAATTTCTTCAAAATTCGTTCAGCCGTCAAATAGTTTTTTATCGATTGCTCGGCGTCTACCAAGTACACCAGTTTTAAGTCAAACCCTAAGCTATCGAACAGTGAAAACCGCATCGCAATCGGTCCAGTAGTTTTTACGTGATGCGCGAAACAAACATCATACACATCATATGTGATCGCTTTTAGCGATAAGGCCGCCCATTGTACACTTCTTCTGCTATTTTTCCTTTATTTTTTGTTGATTTTGTTTGTGGTGTGTGCAATAAAGAATTTATCTATCTATCTATCTATCTATCATACAGACACGATTTTTAAAAATGTTTTATTCTTTTTCAGTAGCCAGCCTATTTAAAGTATCATAGACAATTATTTTTTTAATTATCTTCTTTGTTCAGACTATTTCGTTCCTATAGCTTTATTATAAGTATAAATAGATACTGGCTGGTTTGTCCATTATTATTCGAGAGGGGGCGGAAAGGCCTGAACTAACAAGGCCCACTCGGGGTGAATTGTGCATTCCCCCGACCAGCATCTACCAAGCTATCCCTGCTCCTTCATGTGCCAGCGCAGGCACAACTGCTCGCTTGCTTCTCGTCTGAGGTAGTGCTGGTCTCTGGTGTCAGTTTGTCAGGCCGCCCGAGGGCCTCTGACATGGCTTCATGTGCCAGCGCAGGCACAACTGCTCGCTTGCTTCTCGTCTGAGGTAGTGCTGGTCTCTGGTGTCAGTTTGTCAGGCCGCCCGAGGGCCTCTGACATGGCTTCATGTGCCAGCGCAGGCACAACTGCTCGCTTGCTTCTCGTCTGAGGTAGTGCTGGTCTCTGGTGTCAGTTTGTCAGGCCGCCCGAGGGCCTCTGACATGGCTTCATGTGCCAGCGCAGGCACAACTGCTCGCTTGCTTCTCGTCTGAGGTAGTGCTGGTCTCTGGTGTCAGAGTTTGTCAGGCCGCCCGAGGGCCTCTGACATGGCTTAATGACTACTATTAGTCAATAAGAGAAAAACCACGAAACCGTACCCAAATAATAAAATTTCCAAATAAGAAATAGCACGTGTCATTTGTGATGATGTAAGGATTCTAACGACACCCAAATACCAAATCTGTTCAGGCATTTAAAAGTTATGTTGGAATAAAGAAACTCACATACATACATGAACCCTGAAAACATAACACTCCTTTTCTTGGGCAGAAGTTTAATAAGGGACTGACAGGTTAACGTGGCCTCCAGATGGACATGCATCCGCACATAACTTGGTATTCATTTGTGTGTGCCGAGGACCGAGGACCAAACCCGCGATTGTTAGATTCTAAAATGAATAATTAAAGCCTTGCTCCATAGAACCCTTTACCCACAATTTCATCACATGTTAAGTGAAGTCAAAGTATTTATGTAAATATGCAATAATAGCACTTTTATAAGTCAAAACTTAAAATGTCACAAACAAACAAACAGAACAACATTAATTTAATAAAATTAGGTAAACAAGTGATGGTGGCCTAACGGTTCTATAGTGCAACTTAGAATCCAATGATACTGGGTTCAAAACCTAGGCTTTTCTGAGTTATGTGCGGTTTTTCATCACTCCGTGTTTCGGCGGGCACGTTAAGCTGTTGGTCCCGGCTGTTATTGATTAATAGCAGTCGTTAAGCCGTGTCAGAGGCCCTCTGCGGCCTGACAAACTCTGACACCAGAGGCCAGCACTACCTCATACGAGTAAACTAACTATACTTTGAGTTTGAACAGGAAATTTCCTTTAACGGTGCTTTGGAAATACGATTAGAGAAATCATAACCAAGAAACTATGGGGATGTGATTTTCTCCATTTTTACAATTCTTTATTAATATTTAATTTTTCCAATGTTGAAATAATGTGATGCAGTCTACTACGGTACACTATTACTGTTACCAGTTCACTCGTAACTTGTGAAAAAATGAGATGCAGTCTACTACGGTACACTATTACTGTTACCTGTTCACTAATAACTTGTGAAAAAATGTGATGCAGTCTACTACGATACACTATTACTGTTACCTGTTCACTCATAACTTGTGAAAAAATGTGATGCAGTCTACTACGGTACACTATTACTGTTAACTGTTCACTCATAGCTTGTGAAAAAATGTGATGCAGTCTACTACGGTACACTATTACTGTTACCTGTTCACTCATAGCTTGTGAAAAAATGTGATGCAGTCTACTACGGTACACTATTACTGTTACCTGTTCACTCATAACTTGTGAAAAAATGTGATGCAGTCTACTACGGTACACTATTACTGTTACCTGTTCACTCATAACTTGTGAAAAAATGTGATGCAGCCTACTACGGTACACTATTACTGTTACCTGTTCACTTATAACTTGTGAAAAAATGTGATGCAGTCTACTACGGTACACTATTACTGTTACCTGTTCACTCATAACTTGTGAAAAAATGTGATGCAGCCTACTACGGTACACTATTACTGTTACCTGTTCACTTATAACTTGTGAAAAAATGTGATGCAGTCTACTACGGTACACTATTACTGTTACCTGATCATACTCACATATACTCATACATACATCACTCATAACTTGAAGGCACTCCGGTTATAATATTGGGAAACAGATACGTTCAAGGAGTTACACTCCGCAGTACACATGATAAAATTATATGATATCTGGGGACTTGGTTATGATATGAGATAGCTGTGATATGAGATAGTTACAGGTGCTGTGAGAAACAGCAAAGGGAATTTAGTAAAAATGGGCGGTGGTAGCTTAGCAGTCTACTAGTGAGTTTGAATCCAACAATACCAGGCTCAGTACTAGGCACCAACAACATTTCAAGTTGTGTTGTTTCCATCACTCCGAGCTTCGGAGGGCATGTCAATCTGTCGGTACCAGCTGTTATTGATTATTAACAATCAACAAGCCATGTCAGTAGCCCTCGGGCGGCCTGACAAACTGACACCAGAGGCCAGCACTGCCTCGGGGGAGGCACATGTCCAGCTGTGGACTTCTTCGGCTGATGATGTTGTGATGTAGAGAACTTTGTTGAATATAATTTAGCATAGCAAAAGTCAAACCTGCACAATATAATGAGTAGAAAGACCTACCTGATAGTTCCACCAGACAGTGGTAGGTAAATAAAGGAAAGAACTCACCAAAAGGTAATCAATTGTCTTCTTTTTAGTCTTCTTGCTAGATTGACTACTTTCACTAACCTGAAAAAGGCCACCTTCTTACTTGTCGCTTCTTTCTTCTTTTAGGCCCCAATCAGGGTCAAAACTTATTTTAGGCCCCGGTAATAGCCAAAACTTCTTTCTTCTTTTAGGCCCTGATCAGAGCCAAAACTTCTTTCAGGGCCTGATCATAGCCAAAACTTCTTTCTTCTTTTAGGCCCCGATCAGAGCCAAAACTTCTTTTAGGGCCTGATCATAGCCAAAACTTCTTTCTTCTTTTAGGCGCCGATCAGAGCCAAAACTTCTTTTAGGGCCTGATCATAACCAAAACTTCTTACTTGAGCTAGAATATAGCTCCACTCGTGAAGAGTGACGAGCAAGGGAAAAAATGTTTGAATTTATAGTTTTGAACGAAACAGGTGAACCATTTGGCGGACTCCGAAGAGCCCTAGGAAGGGGAAGGATCAGGAATGGGATAGGGGGGATATGGATCGCTGCGGACATCTCCGACGCGGGTGCGCCGACACCTTCACTTAAAAAGTATACTTTACAAACTAATTATAAAAAACTTGTAAATTCCGAATATACTAGTTTTTTTTTTGTACATCACAGAAGCTCCGTCTGACAGACGGCCGCAGCTTGAGATCAATATACTATCTGTACAAACATATATCTTTCCAATTGTTAACATCGGCTCGATACCGTATCGTTCAATTTTAAAATCTACAACTAGAATTAGGAACGTGGGGCCACCGCTCCAATAATTTTTTTAAAGCTCTGTTGGGGCGAGGTGTATCTTTTGGCTGTTGTTTTTTTTTTTTAATTTTAGTTTCACTCACCTGAACGGGACCGCCACGTTTACAAATAAAAACACATTGGTCTCGAGATAAATAAAACGATACGACTAGCGGAGCGGCGCTCCGAGCCCGGCGCGGGAGCCTCGTCGCCCTTCGTGTAAAATATAATCAGAACGCCTCATTCCAAAACAAATGCAACGTGAGCGGCTGCGGAGCGACGCCGCCGCGCCCGTAACAATAATAATCGCGGGGCGGCGCGCCTCCGCTCTCAGGGCGGAGGCCTAATACAACTCGCAGTGGCACCGCGGGCGACGCTGCGCCGCGGCCGCAGACGCGAGGGGCACGAGCCGGGCGCCGCGGGCTCCGCGCGTTTACCGCCGCCGCTCCGCTCCACAGCTTTTTTTGGATTTTTCGTCAGTATTTTGTCCTGGAGACGGAGCGGCGGCGGAAGCGCGCGGCGCCCGCGGCCGTACACTTAACTACTAAAATTTTCACAAAATAATACCTAACGCCGGAATTTGTTCGGCGGCGGGGCGCAGGCTCCAGGATGCCCGGGGACTGCGCCACGCGCGCCCGCCTCACGCGCATCGCGATACAAAATAAAAAACTTAGCACGAGAGAGCGCGAGCGCCGCGTCCCGAGGCGGGGCGAAGCGCCCGCGCGGCACTACACTAGTGGATAGAGTCCGGCGCCTACGCGACGTTGAGAAGCAGCTTGAGCGGCAGCGCGCGGTCGGGCTCGGGCCGGCAGCGCCCCTCGCGCCGCCAGTGCGTAGGCGGCGGCGGCAGCGCCGCGGCGGATGGTGATGCGCCCCACTTGCTAGCCGCGTAGCGCTCCTCACGAGCGGCGGCCGCGCGGCGCCCGAGAGCCGGCAGCGGAGTGCGCGCAGTCCGCCTGCGCGCTCGGCCAGGTTGCTGCTGGCAGTTCATGGCGCGATGGAACGCGCGATCTACTCTCCTCGGCTGAGACTGACCTTCACTTGATGTTTGAGCTTGTTGAGTTGAGTTTGACTATTCGCTTATCATGCGTAAGTGCGATGTTCACAAAATGGTTGCCGTCGCACGGGAGCGGTGGTCGTGCTCGCGAGCCGCCTCTCGGCCTCGAGCCGCTGTCTATCTCTTCGGATGACACGTCGAAACACTTCACTGCTTCACTTTCACGACTATCGTCGGCGGTCGCGCTGCTAGCTCCAATGACAATCGGTTTTAAGCACACAATATGGACGCCACCTCTCCATTATTCGCACCTTCACCTCTCGATTTCGACTACGTCACGTCGGCGGCGCGCGCTGTATTTATGCTGTAATGGCAGCTGCGCGACGCAAGTTGCGCAGTGGGGATTTAAGGCGGACCATGCATGACACGTCCTGGCGATGGAACATGCGTGAAAATCCAATCGGAATTTTCGAAACATTGTGTATACCAAACTTGGTTTGCTATGTATCTAATTAAGCAAATCTGAAGATTCTAAAGTGAAAAAAACATGACCTTCATACTCGAAATTAGATTAAATGACACGTCCACACATGTAGCAAGCGTTTATTGCAAAGTGAGGTTCAGGGTTACATATGCATTTGTTTTGATGCTGTGATTGCACCAGCTGTCAGTGACCAACTTGTATATCTTTACAGGACCTACAGTCATAGATACTAGTCGGTTACTGAAACCTGGCGTCAGCACCATTATTGAAACAAATGAATTTTTACTAATCAGATGACACCAGCTTTCATTAACTAAGCTGTAATAGTTCATAACTTAGAAAACACTAGGCATGCAACTTACCTGGTCGTTTACTTAAAATAAACTACTTTCGATGTGAAAAGCTCTGTAAATTTAATGAGATGAACCGATGTACGAATACTTGAGCATTAACATTAGATCTACCATAGTAAGTAATATTTATAGCAAGTTATGACCACGAGAAGTTCAAACCATTTTTTGAAATTCTGAGGTTACGCACACTTGATTCATGACGTCACGTTGCCAGCCATTTCTCCTGCTGACTGAGAAACTGCTAACAAATAATCAGCGTGTGTTTTGGTTTGGCATTGTTTTATGCATTATTTTGCTTAGTTTATAATTGATGATTATAGTAAAGTGCTAATATTTTAATGTTATGTCCACAGATGTATTAGGATTTAGTAATAATGGAAGATGTTTTAGTATTTCAAAATATGGTAGAAAATCAAAATTATGTATGTAATAATAATACATCAACTACTTTAAAAAAATGGTATAAATGCATAGATAGGTAAACTTAAAATACGAATCTCCAGTTTCATGTTTCTAACTAATTTCTAGTAAGTAGATAGAATGCCTAATAAGTAACTTTTTTTTAAAGTGCTCAGTTAATATACCTACGTACTGGTTTCTTGCCCGAGGTAGACATATTCCTGGACAACTTCAAGAGGTCCACCATTAACACCAACAGGTCTCGCGGTGATAAGGTCGTTGAACATAACCCCGGTTTTGTCCATCTTCATCCCGAGACCGACACGTCTGGAGGAGTAAGCTAGGTTGGTTAGCATTCGTTCAAGAGCCTGCAGCAACTCTGCCAAATGGACGATGTCATCGGCAAATTAAAGGTGTGAGATGTAAGATGTAATGTGTGAGGTGTATGATGCCAATAACGTTTATGCTCGTTCCTTTCCTGACAACCGATGGGGTAAGCGAATTCTAGAGTGGATACCGCGTTTAGGCAAGCGTAGTGTATGACGCCCGCCCGCCCCAGCCAGGTGGAGTGATGACTTGCAAAAAAAACAGCTGCCTGGAACTGGAAGAGAAGAGCCGAAGATCGGCCTTGGTGGCGTTCACTAGGAGGTGCCTACGTCCAGATATGGACGAATATAGGCTGATGATTATGACTGGTTTCTTAATCACTTGAGTCTCTTTAAATGGAGGATCTGCCATAGATGCTTTTATTGATATTTAAATAAACATGATATAATTATAATAATTGATAGCAACAACAAAAACTCATAAAATGTTAACGTGCAGCGCGGGTAATGTATACTGCTATATTGCATATCAGAGAGCGCATCAGGTGACTGGCAGAGTGACGTCACTGAAACCGAATGGTACGTCAAAAATTTCGGGCGGAAAAGTGACCTTTGATCTTAGGTATCCCAATCTTTATTTTAAGTCTGAATAAAATAAAATCGTCATTGTTTTCGATATTTTTTCTAGATTATTTTGTCATATTTAGAATCTATGGTCAGGTACATAAAGTACTAGCTGTGCCCCACTGTTTCAGAGAGATGATGATTATGATGATGACGATGAAACATATTCCGTGTTATTTGTGTGTTATAAGCTATCTTTAGAGTGAATTATGATGACGATGAAAAGTATCTTATGTGTTATTCCAAGGTATAAGCTATCTCCATTCCAAATTTCATCAAAATCTGTTCAGCCGTTTGAAAGTAAAGTATGATGATGATGATGATGATGATGATGATGATAATGATGATGATGAAAAGTATTATATGTGTTATTCCAGGGTATAAGCTATCTACAATCCTAATTTCATCAAAATCCGTTCAGCTGTTTGAGCGTGAAGGATGATGATGATGATGATGATTATTATTATGAAAAGTATCTTATGTATTATTCTAGAGTGTAAGCTATCTCTATTCCAAATTTCATCATAGGCCGTTCAGCCGTTTGAGCGTGAATTATGATGACGATGATGATGATGATGATGAAAAGTATTATGTGTGTTGTGGACTCTCACGAAGGTGCGGCGTCTCAGTTGCAGAGAAATGAGACTTCGGTGAGCTCAGGATAGGAGGACGAAACGGAAACGCACTTGTTCACAATTTAGTTTAGTTTATTGTCACAACAAACAAGGATGGTACAGAATATATAAGTTTTGTAAACGATTATAAATGTTGGCTAAGGAGCGGAGTAATATACTGTTTGTGCTTTACAATAACTTTGGACACTTATGGAAGAGCTTCTTGCTTCGACGGCTACAGCGATTTGGAACGTTGATACGATAATGCACGATGATTTTATGAAGTATTACTATTTATAGTAAGCGTAGAATTGTCGAAGCTCTCCCATTGGGCGATTCATTCCATTTATACGTGACATACATGCGCGTATTTGTTCTAAGCAAAAACTTTTCCACGCTCGAAAACAGGCACAAAAAATAGACCCAGAAATAGGTTACGGTCGTACGTCGAATCCGTACCGTAAAATAAGCCTAAGTTTTATTGCTTTGCTACGGGTGCGAGGAGAACTTCCAATGTTGTGAACTCCTCGCACTCCTACAGAGACGGTACCCAAACAATAGGCAGCTAACTAATTTTTGTCCCATTTCACAACATTCCGATGTACATCATTTCAATACATCGCAAGTCAACAAGCTTGACCGATTTCAGAGGAGCAGGCAGTAAGAGGGAGAGGAGGCTCAATGGGAGACCATTGAGCCTCCTCTCCCTCTTACTGCCTGTATTTCTTATTACCTTTAGCGATTACCGGTGAAGATTACCATTTAGATCAGCTCAGGTTCGCCCCGCGTTGTAAATCAGTACCCTTACAAAAAGGGGCTCTTCCTGAGCCAACCTGTACCTTTTCATGCAACCACAAAGAACTTCAGTCCCTCTGTGTCTGCATGCTCTCAATTATTTTATCCTAAGAAGGTACGCGGCCATCCCGTATGCTATAGTGGTCATACGGTATGCTACGTAAATCTCAAAACTACGTTTGCCTTTTTCGAAGCCTAAACAAAATAATTTATATCTCGCTTATTGGTATAATATATACCAATTGGTGCAAAATGAACATAACATCTAAGCCCAACACCGTGTTTTGCTATTTACTGCCTACCTATCTACACATTTTTGTAGGTTCAGTTGCGCTCTTAAAATGTTATGATTCTATACATGTTACCTTTTAGTTATTCTTATGTCTAGTTATAGCTATATAGTGGTTTGTTATTGCACTCGTTATATAAGGTAATACATTCTAAATATCATCAAAATAAAAAAACTAGTACTACTTAGTTTTAATTTTTAATCTTAGTTAACTTGTTGTTACTCGCTCAATTTCAATTTATTTTGTTGTGTACTTGCATGTTGTCCTCACCTATAATTACTGCGACATTTGATTTTATTTTTATTAACAATTGTATAATATTATGAATATGTTGGTGTGCACCGTGTTGGTGTTCGAATAAATAAGTAAATAAATAAATAAAATCCGTCCAGCTGTTATCGAGTTAAAACTCCCCAAACAAACAAACAAACAGACAACGTTTCACTATTATATCTTGGTATGGGCTACCTACACAGTTCTTAGAACTGTAAACATAAGAATAAGATGATAGTTTTATACCATACACAGTTCTTGGCGATAACATTATAATCTATTCTATATTATTATTATTATTATTACCTTATAAATGATTAAATCTAAATAAAAAATGTAGACATGAAAACATTTTTTGCCAAGTTTTAGGATAACTCTTGCGTTTGAAACGTTGCATGAATAGCAAACCTATACAGCACGAGAACAAATCGGGAGGGAGGCAACGATAAAAAAAACATCGAAGAAAACAAGGAGGTTGAATTATAATCCACCTAAATATGGTAGGTCGCAAACACAAAGAATGAGCTGACGTTGCTACGATTATGCAATTTGGTCGTTTTGCTTACAAAATGACTGCCCGACCGATGTGTTATTTTCGTATCCATCGCATGATAACGCTATGTTTGTTTTTGTTGAATAGGTACTGTGATATCGGCATTAGTTTCATATCTCTCGATTCAGCAATTTACGGCATTGACGTATAATCTTTGCCTAATATTTTCCACCGCATACCGCGTTGTGTATTTTATCATTGACCCGACACTAACCTATACCTAGCCTTTTTAGGGTTCCGTAGTCAACAACAACCAGGGCCCTATTTCATAAAACTATAGTAGATTGTATAGTGTCAGTCAAACTACCGAAATGCGTTTCATAAAAACCCGACAATTCATTCAATGAATTGTCAAAATATTACTAAATGTGTTTCATAAAATAATAGTAGTGACCGGCAGTCAACCGACAATTGTCTAACAAATGTCAATAGAAAAACGTTTTATGAAACGGCGGTTGCTTAAAAATTACCACGATTTGTAGAATTGTCGTGACAATTGTGACAGCTGAAGCTTTACCCATCACACTACTATGACTGACATTGTGAGATGCAATATGACTGACAATCATCAGTCCTGTCGTGATTGTTTGTTATATGAAACGCAGGTTTGGCGTATTTGACTGACATTTGTAGTTTTATTATGATTTGTCGCTCTATGAAATAGGGCACAGGAACCTCTTTTTTTATACAACAAAAGTGAAGAAGAAAGTTATATCTCCCAGGAGTCGATAAGGGTCTCGTTGAATAGGTATTTTAACCCTTACAGTTTGACTTAATAGACTTAAATTACTTATAATAAGGTAATGAGGTTTCCTCTGCTGCCTTGGAAACAAATGACGTGGACGAGGAACTCCAAAAACTTGTGGGAATCCTTAGGGAGGAAGACACTAAATTTTGTCAGCTGCAGCGTTCCTACGGGCAAGAAGTTTAAAATCTCGGATGAGCCTCTTCGGCTTATAGACAAGCGACTGGAGCAACAGCAAGCCACACCGTCAGAAAAAAGGGCGCTCAATAAAAAAACAATAAGCTGGTGCGACGTGACCTTCGATGCTCACATACATGCCGAATAGAAAGGGCAATTGAGCAAAAGTCTTCACCCAGCAATTGAGTAGACCTGACGAAGCTCAAGACCAATAATGGCACAACCGTCGTCTCTAACCTGGAGTTATATCTCTAATCTTTTCTGAGATAGAAGACTTCTATGGCCGATTGTAGACCCAAATCCAATGGGCATTGATATCAATGGCGAGAATATCTCACACTTACGATGATATCGTTCTAATGGCGGAGTCGCTGTAAGACTTGCAAAGTATGATGACCAACCTAGATGATGCTTTTCGACTCATCGGTCTCGGAATGAACATAGACAAGACCAAGATCATATTTATCGAACTTATTGACCCGGAACCGATTGCAGTTAATGGTGTACACAATATGTTTACATTGGACAAATATTACAATTAGGTTAGAACAACTTTGAGAAGGAAGTCAACAAAAGAATTAAGCTGGGTCGGGCAGCATTCGGCAAGCTTCGTCAAGTCTTCTCGTCGTCCATACCACAGTGCCTGAAGACAAAAGTTTTCAATCAGTACGTCCTACCAGTCATGACCTACGGAGCCGAAACGTGGACACTCACGGTTAATCTAGTGCACAAATTCAAGGTCGCTCAGTGAGCTATGGAGGAAGCTATGCTTGGTGTTTCTCTGAAGAACAAGATTCGTAATGAAGATATCCGACGGAGAACCAAGGCGACCGACATAGCTCTTAGGATAAGCAAGCTAAAGTGGCAGTGGGTTGGTCGCATTTCCAGAAAAACCGATAACCGTTGGAGTAAAAGATTTTTCGAGTGGAGACCACGTTTAGGCAAACATAGTGTAAGACACGATGTGGCCAGGTAGAGTGACGACCTGCGAAAAGCGACTGGAACAGAATGGATGAGTGGAGCTGAAGACCGAGCTCAGTGGCGTGCATTAGAAGAAGCCTACGTTCAGCTGTGGACAGATATAGGCTGATGATGATGATGATGATGATGATGATGATGATGATGATGATGATGATGATGAGGTTTCCTTGACAGTTTTTTTCTGTTTTGTTCCGTTATCAAAATATTCATCGACATAGACATAGCTTTATTTATGGCAAAAAACAAGTACACAAAATAAAAACATTGAAGAAATAAGTTAGTACCTAAGTAGTTAGTTAAGTTTTTTGCCATAAGCCGGCCCAACCCAGCATAAGCTGTTTAATAACAACCAGCGCTGGTCTTCCGTTGGGAACGGCAGGTGACGTCACGCACGGAAATGTCACATAAAATAAAAAAATAACAATAATAAAAATTACACATTAGGTACAAAAATACAATATAAAGTAAATTCATATTCATTCATATTTCATTTCATATTCATCTCTAACTAAAGCGGCCTTTCTGCTTGAGTTGCATTCTGCTCTCCATAAAGTACAGTTCTAACTATATTTATACAGATGTTAAAGTGAGAATGATGAAAAAACTGGCCAAGTGCATTACAAGTCACGCATAATGTAAGGTTCCGTAGCCATGCTGACTGACTACGAAAACTCATCTTAAGATGAGACAACGTTGAAACAACTTTGTTTCTTTTATTCAAAGTCGAAATTATAAGGATTTGAGTGACTTTTGACCCTTACCTCAGGGACTGAGGAGAGAAAATATTAAAAAACTAAAAAAATACGTTTCAGTAAACAACGAGATATTACTCGTTTTGAGTAGTTCGATAGTACGTCATGCTAGTTTTGCTAGATGCATTTGCTAGTCATACCACGAAGCATCCCATTTCCTTTAAATCCCTTTTAACTTTTGTAAATACTCCACTTGTAAATATTCTCTTCAAATATATAAGTCCTACTTTATACGATATTATATTCAGATACATAATAATATAAATATACAGTAATAACATATTTCAACAAATCAATAAATAATCTACTTGGAGCTCTTCGATCCTCCCATATATTACCGATTAATTTCATTCTGGTATTCGCCCTTATTTTTCGGAATACGACTTACGTGACATTGGCGGAATTGTGGAATGGCAACTCCACAAATGCCATAAAACAAGAAATGAAGTGAGTGAAGTGATACCACGAAGCAAATCATTGAACTATACCAGACCCGACATGGTTTGGGGTTTTCGAAATATAAACCAAATTCAGCATTAAAATTTAAAAAAAATGGGCTTGATATCCATACCAAAATCTCTAAATGGTTTTCGAACTTTTTGTGCCTTGAAAAAATAAAATCTTGACAATTATCACACATACAATTTATTGATTTATGTGATTTCTAAATTACGGCCAATTTAGACCAACTTTGTTAGCTCACTAATGGATCGATTACAATGCGGTTTTCATACGATACGATACGATACGATACGAAATACTTTATTGTATACCAAAACAAAGAACAAACAATATCAAAACTTAAATAAGGTAATACAATAGTAATGATGATGATGATGATGATGATGAGGTTTCCTTGACAGTTTTTTTCTGTTTTGTTCCATAGTATAGTCTGTTTTGTTAAGTAGTTCATAGTTTGGTCGCTTAGAATAAAAAACCTGGCTACGGAACCCTAAGTCTACGCATGTCCATCACGCACATGGCCAGTTGCGGCCAAGAAGCGTACATCGAATGTGGAACCACAGAATAAATAATAGTAGAACTAATGTTTCAAAAATAAAACATTCGTTTAAAAATCGATTTCAAAAAAGAAGTCTGATAAAATGAAGTCACTTTAAATTAAGAACACTCCAATAAACTTGATTGTTTCAATGTGAGAGAGAAAAAATATACTTATTGCAACAGAGTGAGTGAGACAGAGTGAGCGTACACCGGCGCAAAACAAATAAATTATGATACTAATTTTAATAATTCCATGGCGTAAACATTGGAGGGGCGTTCAGTTTAGACTAGACGTGGAGATGTTTCATAGTTTCATCCCAATTCAATCATAGAGTATATTGAATTTAAGGGAATTGAATTCAATTCTTGTTTAATGACGTTTGTGGATGAGGCATCACAATTTCGCCAAAGTCACGTATTAAGATAAACTATCAAAAAATGGGAGATTATCCAGAGCAAGGAAGTTCTAGGTTTACAAGCGCTACTTTCACCTAAGAAAATCAGTTCACTTACTCCTTGACATTCGCTAGTGATGTGGTACGTATCTGAAGCTAATTAATAGGTAAAAATCAGATACAAGAACACGTTTTTGCTCTAAAAACTCTGTAAATACCTATTAGCAATCGCTAAGAGGTGGCACTAGGGCCAAGATCATGGCGCTCTTTTGTGGAGGCCTATGTTCAGCGGTGGACTTCTAAAGGCTGAAATGATGATGATGATGAATTGCTAGTTATGCAGATTTAAAATAAATTTTAATACGTTGCAATAAGGTACCTATATTCCATTTGACTTATTTAGCTTGTTTTGGACTAAGTTTCTACATATTTTTGATAAATAGAAGAAAAATCTTATCTCATGGTAAAACAGTTTATTATCAAATAAATGATACTACATTTAGTGAAATAAAATTTGCGAAAATTTTCGAAGCCACTTCTCTTTTCATTAATAGTACCTACTTCAAACGTAAGTACATAGAACTTTCTTGATCCAAAGAAACATTAATAAATCTATGAACGAAATTTGGTCAGCCAGACAGACATAGGCCTTTTCCATCTTCTACGAGTTCTACGAAAGATGTACCGATAAATAATATAAAATAAATAATAGTTTAAAAAAACTAAAAACAGCCTTTATATAGAAAACAAAACTAAAAAATAGAAAATAAATTTTAATAATTTTGAATTAAGAATAGTGTTTGAATTTCAAAAAAATCGTGGGTTGCATGGGTCAATAGTTATAAATATTTCATTGACAGATATGAGAAGAAGGTTTATCATTTCGATAATATCTTAAAAAGCACCCCACGCTTTTTTTTAAATTCAAACACTATTCTTAATTCAAAATTATTAAAAATTATTTTCTACTTTTTAGTTTGGTTTATTTATAAGAGCGTTTTTTTTCTTCGAATTATTGCATTGTCATCGGTCTTTGACAGGTGTGCAAAATTTGAATGAAATCTGACTATTTAAAGTGGGTTAAAATAGCGTCCAAAGGAGTCGGTTACAAACTTACAAGTGAAGCTAATATAAAGCGTATAATTAGAGAGCGTGAGGTGAGGAGTAATACTTATTAGTATGCATAAACAAGTATAAAATAAAATAAAAGCATCTAGGAGATTATTTGCTTTTTATTACAAATTTTAATTATTATGATGATCATTCCAAAGCCTATCATTCGACGATATTTCAATGACGGACAGTATTTTACCTCACATTTCAATAATTACTCGTATTACGTGCTGAAAAGCACGTTTACAGAGTATTGCGTGATTATTTTTCGACATTTGGAAGTAGATGGGTACGTTTTTTTCCTATTTTAGTTAATATTGCACGATGACGATGATTCACTAGGCCCGTGAGCAAAGTCATTATGACAATTATTTTAAGCCTAATAATAATAACATTACCTAGTCATTAATTGTTATAATCCGTAATGTGGGGAAATGCGTAATACTTCGAAACAAATTTCAACCCTCATCCACGTCCACATGTATGTGCCATGTTATTAATAGGTACTTCTCCCCTCTTGTACTGTTGTTATCAGCTGCACGCGGGTGATCTTATTTATAGAAATTCATTTTTTTAATAAAAAATATTGTCTTCAGTCCAGTGATCGTTTAAAAAAGATCATTGCTACCACACTATGGGAACATAGACACAACATAATGACAAAATCGTCTGTTCAAATATTCAAATTTAATAATACATTTTTTTCATATATTTTTTTATATTTAAGTCGATTTACAGAGGTTCAAAAACCTTCAAATTTGCTAGAAGCCCGCCTTAACCAAGGAAGGTCTATGTACTATTCTAGTTATTTATTCTGTGGTACAACTGGAACGACATCTCCAAAGTATCGGAGTCTCGAAAATTTGACCTTGAAAACGATTAAAATAAATATATACTTATAAAAGGAAGTTAAGCAGGAGAGCAAGAGCAATTCCGTCTCTCACTTAATTTATAGTCTGTTCGAAAATGTGACATTGCTCGCAAAGAAAGACGTTGTTCCCCCTCCCCCCTTCTCCCACTTCCCCTTACCCTTCCCCCTTTCTTCCTACCCTTCCTTTATTTCCCTGCGTCCTCCCTTCACCCTTTTTCACTTTCCCACTACCTTTATCCCTTTTTCCCACTCTGCTCCCACCCTTCTTTTTAGTCTTCCCCCACTTCGCACCACCTTTGCCACTTCTGAACCCTTCCCACTTCCCGCACCCTACTCCAACATCCCCCACTATTCGTCCACTTCCCCCTACCGTCCCCTCACTTTCCCTCACCTTCCCTCACTTTCCCAAACCATCCCTCAAATCTCCCCATTTGTAATATTCCATAAACACAGATACAATAAAAAAAATAAAAAAATGTTTTCGGCATGACCACTTATTTCATATTTATTTATTAAGCTTAATGTACATCGAGGACAGATTACGGTAAAAAAAAAAGTCATGCAAGGTAAAGTACATTATACCCATTAAGGGCGTTGCCAAATGGTGTTAGTAAATTGTGTTAGTATATATACATCAAAATTAATAAATTAAATTACCACTATTATAACATCAACAATAATTTCAATTTATTAGTCATTATAATTATCATAGGCATTCAATTATTTTGTTATGGTTATTTCAACTATTATTTATTTTGTGGACGTCTTCATTGCAAAAAAATCCTTGAGCTCATAAAAAACATTAATTATCAGCCATTTTCTTAATATACTTTTAAATTTATTTTTAGGAAGTTCCTGCATATGCTTTGGAAGATGATTGAAAACACAATACTTGTAACAAAAGCGCTATTATCATATATCGCAGTTTTAACTATTGGCAGGTACAAGTCATCGCGTCTTCTCATATTAGTTTTTCTTACACGCATCTCAGATTTCTTAATGAATAAGTGGACATTACTTTTGACAAAAATGCAAAGCTCCAATATGTAGATTCCTGTGAGGGCGAGATACTTTTATTCTTTGAATACATTTCTTAGGGACTCATCGTTTTTCATATTATACATAATTCTAAGGCTTCGCTTCTGAAGAAAAAAAGTTCTGTTGACATTCACAGAATTTCCCCAAAATATGATGCCATACGTCAAAAGAGGATAAATGTTACCAAAATAGGCAGTTCTGGCTACATCTACTGAGGATACATCTACCAACACTGACAGTGCATAGCAGTGGCTAGTGATTTTTTTATTCACTTTTTCTACATGAGATTTCCAATTTAGGTGTTCATCTAGTGAAAGTCCTAGAAAATCGGCTACTTGTATTTTGTTGATACACATACTTTCGACTTTGACGTCTAACTCTGGCGGTGTGGCATTATAGTTAGTAAATTTAATCAACTTGGTTTTCGAGAGATTCGTTTTAAGATTAAGTGAACCCAGCCAGGACACGAGCAGACTAAGTGTATTGTTAATTTCAATATTATATTCTGGTATACTAAGACCATCGTTAGTGATGATAATTGTTGCATCATCTGCGAAAAGTACACAATGGTGTTTTATGAGGCTAGGCATTTCATTAATGTAAATCAGGAACATTAACGGACCCAGTATGCTGCCTTGAGGTACACCTAGTAAAGTTTTGTCATAGTTTGATCGTAAAGTTTCTACGGTCTTATTATTTTTATTAAAATGTGTGAGTACAGTAGATTGAAGTCTATTTTCAAAGTAGGAGTGCAGAAGTTCATTTGCGCTTCCTCATATACCCATGGTCTCTAGTTGATCGAGTAAGATGGCGGGAACTACACAATCAAAAGCCTTGGTCATGTCAAGGAGCAGGGCTGTGCATTGTTTTTTTTTATTAATCGATTCCCACACTTTAGCTAAAGCAGAATAAACGGCCATGGAAGTCGATTTACCTTCACGAAATCCAAACTGATTACAGTTCAGTATATCGTTTTTATTGAGAAATAATACTAATCTGTTGTAAATAGCACGTTCAAATATTTTTGAAAAAACCGGTAGTAAGGTAGGTCTATAATTGTTAGGATTATCTCTGGGACCATTCTTGTGCAGAGGCTTAACCAGACTTACTTTTAGATTGTCCGGAAAGCAACTGGTTTCAAACATCTTGTTTGTGTGTTAGAGAGATATCATTCCTGTTGTACTAGAATTGTACTTTCTGTTATTTCTATAACACATAATTTCCATGGTTTTAGCCGACTTAGATAGAGTAGGTATGTACAATATTATTTTTTATTTTTTATTAGTTGTACATGGTAGTTGATGGTCTTAGGTAATTTACAGAATAAATAAGAGTAGTAAAAGATAGAATTACAACAATATTACCTATCTACTTCTACCGTTGGCTTGCCCTCTCTATAATACCTAACGTCAACGTAGGCTTCAGATAACTTGCTCTTGTAATATACAACTTATAATATAATTGTTTAAATTCATCATCAGCCTATATCTGTCCACTGCTGGACGTAGGTCTCTCATAATGTACGCCACTGAGCTCGGTCTTCAGCTCCCCTCATCCATTCTGTTTCAAATGCTTTTCGCACGTCGTTACTCCACCTGGCCGCAGGGTATCCTACACTCGATTGCCTAAACGTGGTCTCAGAAATGTGACCAGCCCACTGCCACTTTAGCTTGTATATCCTAAGAGCTATGTCGGTCACCTTGGTTCTCCGTCGGGTATCTTCATTACGCATCCTGTCCTTCAGAGAAACTCCAAGCATAGTGCTCTCCATAGCTCGCTGAGCGACCAAAATTTGTGGACTAGTTTAACCGTGACTGTCCACATTTTGGCTCCGATTGTTTACATTATATGACGATAATAATATAGTATGTTATGGCAATATCCAATATTATGTCACCGATGTCACCATTCTTTGTAGATAAGTAGGTGTTTAAATGATTTCATAAGTAAACAATGAATGCGAATGACCTGCTTCTAAGATAAAAATTGGAACCGTCTAGAAATTTATAAGTTTACAAATCATAATTTATCAAAAGACCTTCGATCTGAGATGTAACATTTTTGACATATTCTTACGTTATTTTAGAAATTATTTTTTTATCCATCTACTTTAGTGTACGGTTTATTACAGTATTGTATCATACAGTCCTAATAGGATTGGTTGCTTCACTGAAAAGTCGGCGGATGCTACTTGCCATAATATTGTGAGACTATTAAAATACCTAACTAAATATTTATTCGTAACTAACCGTACCCCGCAGCTTCGCCCGCGTGCAATTTTTGCCATCCCCGTTCACCCCCTTAACCTCACATTCCTATAAAAATAAAACGAGTCGTTTTTCCAACGTCTCATTACTTTTTGACGTTTTTTGTACGGCGTGTATGTCAAAAGTTGACGGACAGTAAGCGAAAACGGTTCGTTTTAAGATATAGGAACCGGCCATTAGAGAAATAATTTCAAAAATCCCTCCATAAAGCAACCAAATCTCTAGGTCCATTTATGAAGGATGTGCTTTGTCTGTCAGTCAGTCAATAGCTATGTCACTGTACATAGTGTTATATAGGTATTATAAAACAGCTACATTTTTCCGAGCTCCAATCTGATGGTAAAAACGTAACATTAAAAAAATAAATGCTTTCACGGCCGTTTTTTTTAATTAATGTCTCTTTTTATGTACCTACATTTTAATTTTTTTGCTATTTTTTCCCAAAATAAAAGTATTTTTTTAATTGCATTTTCACTTTTTATGTTTCTAGGTGTAGCACTAGGTAGGTGTAGGTGTGTACTTTCTTCTTTTTTGTAGGAATTAAATTAAAAAAGAAGTTTTTTGTTTTTTTTATTGGTTTGTCATCGGTTTGTAAGCAACCTTGAAACTTTCAGCCGGATAGATAGTCAGAGTAATCAGGAAGTGCTCGAAATTTGAATTACAAGATTCCAGGACAGTCAAAATACGTAGATACATAGATACATACAAGTGAAGTTAAATGAAAGTTTTAACTAATAATATTTTTTATCAAATCTCCAAGGACAAAGAAATAGTAGGCCCAAGTCTCAACCATTCGTGATGTAAAACAGCTGTCTGGCCCGAACCTGTCTCGATGTGAATAAAAAAGTAAACAGCCGATGTTAGCTATTCTATCCCTTTCTAACTGGAAGGTGGGAGTGAGAGGCCTGCGGGACGGGCGTGGGAGAGGCTACCTGACGGGCTGGAACTAAGGAATTCTAACGGTTACACCACAGCATAATTTTACGTTGAGATGTTTGTATACAACGTCAGGTACTCGGGTAGCTACGGCTTGCTTGCCACAAATATTTTATGTTATTTTTTAAGTCTGTGCCACTATTTTCGTAGCTTAAAGCCACTGGTGTACATAGATTAAAACAAAAAATAAAACGGTCAAGTGTGTGTCAGACAGGGAGACGATAATACACGACCAAAATAATGTACGACCAGTATTGTTCAGCCAATATTACACGGCCTGATATTACGTGTACATGGATTCGTAATATTTGAACGGCTAATACTTATAAAATCAGTCCGGGTTCATAATGTACGGCCAGTATTACGCAGACAATAATACGCGTACAACTGGATGCGTAATATCAGCCCATGCCGATTTTGTACGACCAATATTACACGGCCAATAATACGAAGCCAACCATAGACAAATATAGAATCACTCCTTGATGCTTCGATTGTGTAGACGAGTGTCAATAAAAAAAAACAGTCACAGAACTATGACATGGACTATGAACTATGACATTTCTGTATTTTAGTCTGTGATGTACACGTATTATTGGCTGTACATTATCGCCCATACAAAAAGTGTCCGACCCGTATTACACAGCCAATAATTTACAGCCAATAAAACGAGTACTTAATTTGGCTTCGTAATCCTGGCTGCGTATTATCGCCTGTACAAAATCTGCTCGGGGTGATATTACATGGCCAATAATACGCGACCAAATAATGTACACCCTGATATTACGAGGCCAAACCACGTAATATTGGTCACGTATTATTGGCTGTACATTATTTAGTCGCGTATTATTGGCCGTGTAATATAGGGACTCTGTCAGACACGCATAGAGTTATGGTTCCGTAGCCAGGGCCCTTCTGTGCCTAAGCTAGCGAACTGTGAAAACCGCATTGCAATTGATCTAGTAGTTCGTACGATAAACATCAACAAAGCTGTTTTTATGGTCGCGGTTGGATACACTATTCTATAGGTATATCTCATAATTAAATTTGTTTCGAGTTACGCGGGCGTTATCTTGGTCGGCTAGAGCTAGTAAACTAGTTAACACCTATATTGCCGTGATAATTTTGTTAGTAATTTCGCTATTACTCATACCTTAGATTTTTTTCAAATGTTTTAGTTCTGTAAGTAAATTACAAATTAAAATAAGTTAAGTAACTATGAAGGTTGTAACTGTAAAGATGTCTATGGACAACTGTTTGAAAAATTGATGACGTTCTCCGAGAGAAGTGCGGGCTAAAGCCATGCTTAAGAAATATTAACATACTCTTAGGCACTTATGTACTTTAGTGCTTTTTAAATAGCCGTAGCGATAAGAGGATTATTATTGTTATTGTAATTAAAGAGATTAGGGAAAGTTTACTGATTAAGTATGATAAAGTTTTCAAAACAAGTTAACATTGTGAAAAATCATACATTGATAAAAAATATCTGCATTTTCTAACAAAGTTATGTAATCTTCGTTTACCTATTTAAATCTAGTCTAATTAGGTAACATGCTTACGGAATTATGGAACCTCTCTGTGTTATGTTTATCTCTGTTCTGTTCTACAGGTCGCATTTCTCAACCGATCTAGACAAAACTTGGTATACAGGTTAAAATAATTTTTGGATTTTTTAGTCATCGGGGATTTTTGATTGGTACTTCCCTCAAAAAGGGGCAAAAAAGGGGGCCATTCCGCCCCCCATTTCCATCTCCGCCTTATTGGATCGGTGTCCGTCTCCAAGATTGGAGCACGCATTCTATTGAGTTGCAAAAAGGGTTGAGACAAGGAGACGTTAATTCTACGAAACTGTTTATCACTGCACTGGAAGTTATATTCTAGCATCTGAACTGGAACGGATATGGTGTTATGGTGTTATGGTGTTAACATCAATGGCGAATACATCACTCACCTTCGATTTGCTGATGATATAGTCATCATGGCAGAAACCCTAAGCACAATGCTCAGTGACCTCAATAGTGTTTCCCAACAGGTGGGTCTTAAAATGAACATGGGTAAGACGAACATCATGTCAAATGCCCATCTCGCACGCATGTCAGTTTATGTTGGGAACGATATTATCCAACCCAGCCAGCAAAAAGTAATCAGATATAGCTGTATATCAGTGATACGGGCAGTCGCATATCCATGATAGATACGTGTCTATCACTGCAAAGTGGCCCCACTTTTACAGCTATATGATGATATATTGTGTATATATTAGCACCACCTATCACTTTATTGATACAAATCCGTGATATTTCAGTGTTCTTTGAATCTGTTTGGTGTTATATCAACGATATCCTGATCACATATATCACCTAATGATGATATAATAGCTACCGTGACGCTGATATTAAGCTATTTGTTGTATTTTGGTGATTAGGATTCTGTTTAATCACATTTCCTCAGTGCTCATGCGTATTGTGATTTTGAAGGTTTTCAAAATAGGTTTATTACTTATTTCTACCTTTTTAAGAAATAACAAATAACATAACAATAAAATTTGTTTTAAGAAATAACATAATATTAGGAAATAAATAAGGTGTTCATATTTTTATCTCGCTGTATCAAACTGAGATGTGCGTAATATGACGTATATTTTTGGTGCGCTTGAAATTATATTGCTGAAATAATACTGCATTATAAGTGTTTTTTTCATGCCCCCCTCAAATTATTAATATATAAACAAATAAACATTATTAAAATTATCACATTAATTTGAAGTCACCACAATATGGCCAATGCGTGTTTGAGTTAAATTGCTGTAAATTAGCGATACATCAGTATCGCTAATTTACAGCTTCTTGCCGCCATGACAAAATGAGGTATAACCCTAGTGGTGTATCATGCTACCTTATTTTAAATAAACTCTTATTGTCTTTTCAGTTTATTTTAGTGAAATGAAACAGGTGGAATATTTAGACGTTGACTGTTTTTTAAGAGAAGATTATTCAGTGTGATAACTAGGCATTCAAAATTCTCTTAAAGAACATTATCTTTCCATAAAAGTATAATATGCAACTATTATGCACCTTTTTAGAGTTATATTTGAACACAAAATGTTTATATGTTACTGGTGATATATGGATTTTGCAAAAGTATATTTGCAACTTCTTAGTTTTATTGTAGATTTCTTATGATGTTTATGGCGCAGGCGTTAAGGAAACACCAATATACGATAAATTTGTTGCATATTAGCTAAGGTATGATATTTTATATCATAAAATCCATGATTAGATCCATGCGTGCCAGATATATCACCAGCGCTAATACAGCCACAATAGATCAATTTTTCATAGATAGCAAAATTGATCTATTGTGGCTTGTCTAATGTACCGTCTAAACATGTACAACTTTTTTGCTCTAAATCGTTGCTGTGAGAACCGCTTGACAGCAGTGTCATAAATACTGTATAAGGCGGTCGAGTAAACGTTTATGTCATCATTTATTATCACAATATAACTACTGTACACTGTTACTGTATAAGCTTACACAGCTAAATGATGTTACGAAGCATCAATATACAGCAACGCTGTGACAAGCAGTCACCGCGATACTTTTATATCAGTTTTCTAACACTCTTTAGTGTTAACACATATTTTTTTATCACTACTTTGCTGGCTGGGAAGTTGTTGATCACTATGTCTACTTAGGTCAGACGATCAAACTGGGAAGATCCAACTTCGACAAAGAGGTCAACCGACGAATAAAATTCGGATGGACAGAGGGAAATTGTGTCGCAGATAACGCAAAGCCTCAAGACGAAAGTTTATAATCAGTGCGTGTTGCCAGTGATAACATACGGCACTGAGACGTGGTCACTAAGGTCTCATACACAATATCAAAGTCGCACAGCGTGCAATGGAGAGAGCTATGCTTGGTGTTTCACTACGTGACATAATCCGAAATGAGAAAATCCGTAGAAGAACGAAAGTTACCGACATAGCTCTCGGAGTTTGCAAGTTGAAGGGGCAATGGGCAGGCCATATAGTTTGCAGAACCGACAACCGCTGGGGCGAATGGCGACCACGAACAAGCGCATGAAGTGTAGGGAGGCCCCCACACGATGGGCCGATGACTTACAGCCATCGTAGGAAGTCGATGGATGGAGGTAGCACAAGATCGCTCGTCGTGGCGCTCTTTGGGGGAGGCCTATGTTAAGCAGTGGACTTCTATAGGCTGACATGATGATGATTATGATGATTAAGTTGGATTTCCATGGTTCTTTTTTATTTGAAATTTAGTAACTTTTAATTGGTCTCATATAAATTTGGTGAAGATCTCATGAGGAGCTTCGGCGTGATGAGCAGAATAGCTCCTCAAAATGCAGTAAATTTCTCACTTTTAGGTATCTATGAGTGGAATCAGCCCATTGCCCACTAGGTAGGGATTGATCGAGAAACTTGTTAAGTAATGTTAGTTGTACAATAAGGTAACTAGATGGTGCTACTGTGCACCACTAGATTGTTTGCAAAATAGTTTGACCTCACGCGTACAAACTTTTTTACCAACAATCTATTGGAATGAGACCAATTTAAAATTACTACCTTTTAAATAAAAACAGAACAATCGAAATCGCATGTAATAAGTCGGAGATATTCAGTAGCCTCCTTTTTGCCCCTTTTACTACTACCCCCAGGTAGTACCCCGCCCCAATCAAAAATCTCCGACGATTTAAAAATCCTAAAAATTTGTTTAACCTGTATACCAAGTTTTGTCTAGATCGGTTGAGAAATGCGACCTGTAGAGGAGAAAAGAGATCCGGACTGACATCCGGCTGGACTGACATCAGAAAGGACATACGAAAGCATTTTTGCCCTAGCTGAAACGGAGACGCTTCGCTCGCGCTTCTTGCTCTCTCGGTCAATAATGCACACAATTTTAAAATATTATTCAGTTCTTATACCACCCATTTCATATACTTAGATTATAATATTTTACTATTTTTTACGTACAATCACAATATCGTACGATTATGCTATCATTCGGTATCGTTAAATCATTCATAACAATAACAGCATAGTTATTTCGTGTCTGCCTGATTAGTAATCGGTTACTGTTGCTGTAATCATCCGTCATTGTGATAACGGTCATAATACAGCCCTCGGAAAAATACCATGGTTGTAATCGTGATGGTACGAAAAATTCTAATACGTTTTGAACGTCCGTCTTACATCTTGGATTAGATTAGGTCTGGTATGATGTATATCTCTAATGAGGTATTAAAAACGTCGGTTTCGGAATGCCTCATATTGTTTTCCCTAACTTTATTATGTTAGAAACATTCACGCAAGTGGCATAAAAGATATTTTTTCTATACGTGTCCGACATTTACTTGGCCTGTTTTTTAAAAGAAACCCTCACAAAGCTCAATACAGAGTACAAAGCAAAGACTCAAGCGGATGAGCCATGTGCGGAGGCACAGAAGAAGTACAAACAGACAAACATTCACGGATTTATAACTTCATTGTTTTTTCTTTATATTAAACTATATTAAACTTCTACTATTATCATTAAACTTTTACTATTACTTGTACTATTATTTATTCTGTGCTATTATCACAGTACATCTAGTAGTTCTGTAAAGACTAATATATGTACTGTGCTATTATTGACCGAGCGAGTGCGCAGCGCTAGCGAAATGTCTCTGTTTCAGCTTGGGCAAAAATGCTTTCATATTATGTCTGGATGTCTGTCCGGATCTCAGTGGCCCAATTCCATAACTTGGCTACAATCGGATTATCACTTTTTTCATAGCAAATTCGACTCTATCGCAAGGCATTAGTGGTTGCGATACTGAGAATTCGATTGAAGCCAAGTTATGGAATCGGGCTGCAGGGTTGGAAAAATGACCAAAATCGAAATTGCTATGAACAAAGTGACAATCTGATTGAAGCCAAGTTCTGTAATTGGGCCACAGGTGTATAATGATGGACGTGATGGACCCAAGTTTCGTCCACAGTGACAAATCGACTCAAAAAATTCCGAGGATTCATAATTTTTCAGGATTCATTTTTTTTTCAGAATTCATTTTTTTTCAGGATTTCGCTTCATCATATCCAAACACAGTTTTGAAATTCGCTTTCGTTCGCGTTTTTGTTCGATTGTCAACAAACGTGGCACCCATCGTGCAGACAGCTTTGTCATACTCAAATCTTCATGCAGGATTTGATGTACTCGCTCAGTGGAGATGCCTGTGTTCTCAGCTATTTCACGCACCTTCAGTCGGCGGTCGTCGAGTACAATATTATGGACTTCTTCAACAACATCCTCAGTAGTGACTTCGATTGGGCGACCAGTGGCCCAATTCCATAACTTGGCTACAATCGGATTATCACTTTTTTCATAGCAAATTCGACTCTATCGCAAGGCATTACTGGCTGCGATACTGAGAATTCGATTGAAGCCAAATTATGGAATCGGGCTGCAGAGCGTGGAGCATCAGGTGTGCTTGACTGACCACGTTTAAACCATTTATCCAGTTATAAACAGTCTGCAACGTTGGTGCGTTAGTGCCATGAACAGAATCAAGTTAAGTTTTTATTGTGGCAGCACTGCAACCCTGCATAAAAAAATGTTTTATAACGGCACGAAATTCAGATTTTTCCAAAGTTGTTGAAAATTTACGAGTGATCACAGTTAAACAATGGTTAAACCAATTAAACTGAAAAAAACTTGTTTTGTTTTTTTTGCTGAATTTTACAGTCTTCATTTGAAAGATTGTGCCTGCCAGTGTTAATGCTATTTACCAGAAGAAAGGTTTTATAAATAGTTTTTAAAAGGACATCAAACAGCCCTCGTATTCAGTAGCCCCCTTTTTACCCATTTGGGGGAAATACCCCCCAATCAAAAATATCCGACTATTTAAAAAATCGTTTAACCTGTATACCAAGTTTCGTCTAGATCGGTTGAGAAATGCATCCGGACGACATCCGGACGGACATACGAAAGTATTTTTGCCCAAGCTGAAACGGAGACACTTCGCTCGCGCTTCTCGCTCGCCCGGTCAAAAATAGCAGATACCTAACCTACCCTACGTTCTTTTAGATCGACCAGTTTTCTGTGAACTGGGGGGCAATTACCTATCTTGTTGCAATCAGTTTTTCATTATCACGTGCACTTTTTAAGAATATACCTATTCTCAAAGCATGCACTTAATGCGGCGCGTTAGAGTTGATTTTGTTTTGAAAATCTGATTTCAATAAATCGCATTGGCTTGGAATCGCACTGCAGTATTTTAAAGTTGGCGTGAGTCATGATATTGTATTATACCATGGCGTGAGTGTTCCAGTCAATCGATGAGTAGTCTTTAAAAAATCAGAAAATACCATATAAAACTAATGTGAACATCAGTCGTGGCGGCAATGAGGCCGTTCGTTTTGATGCAAATGGCGAAAATAACTGCTAAAAACGCTAAATATGATCACATTTGACGTACCTATATTATTAAAAATGTCCACGCGAGCACAGCCGCGCCTGTTTATCGTCTTCGTCCATAGCTTTATTCATTGGCTATGTTCACTTACAAGCTCGAATCATCCGTGTGATTATCGCTCTATCATCCGGAGATCGTGAACGACTTTGGACGTCCACATACAACTGACAACTGTCAAGTGTCAGTTTCATACTATTCCTCCCCTCCACTACTATTTTTCGGATGACCCAGGCGAACGCCCGGACGACGCCGTGAACGATTTCGAGTGTACGCGCGGGTGATCCGTGCGTCTTCGAATGTTTAAACGTGGTCAGTCAAGCACATCTGATGCTCCACGCTCTGCAGCCCGATTCCATAATTTGGCTTCAATCGAATTCTCAGTATCGCAACCACTAATGCCTTGCGATAGAGTCGAATTTGCTATGAAAAAAGTGATAATCTGATTGTAGCCAAGTTATGGAATTGGGCCACTGTTCACATAAACGTTCGAAGACGCACGGATCACCCGCGCGTACACTCGAAATCGTTCACGGCGTCGTCCGGGCGTTCGCCTGGGTCATCCCAAAAATAGTAGTGGAGGGGAGGAATAGTATGAAACTGACACTTGACAGTTGTCAGTTGTATGTGGACGTCCAAAGTCGTTCACGATCTCCGGATGATCGAGCGATAATCGCACGGATGATTCGAGCGTGTATGTGAACACAGCCATTGCATCAAAACATTAAATGTCAAGCTGTCAAGTCAATGTCAAACTCAAAAGAAACAAGAAACAACTGGCGGACCAAGTCGATGTTTAGTTTTTGTTTACAAAATTAAACAGCAATTTTTAAAGAAATGCGGCGTGAAGTTATAGTGGTGCTCACAGGGTTCATGCTTATGTCAACAATATCTTCATTTCTATCGGGATATGTGCAGATAAACAGCGATAAAGTGCTCCTAGACACAGTTGTAGGTGCAGTCGGCGCGGGTAACTTTTCCTATTGGCAATTGGAACATACGGGGCCTTTACTAGTTGAATTAACTTCTCTGACTGGTGATGCAGATCTCTACGTTTCGGATACAGTCAGGTTTGTGCATGAAATTGTGTGGTTCAGTTTAATACCATGTTGTTTGAGAATGTATGATAATCTAGCAAAAGTTTTGGATTTGTGTTCTGGTCCCGGTATGGTATGTTTAGTTTAGGTGGCCTGTGTTTCAAGTTAAAGACTATTTTTAGAGTTAATCTGATTAATATTAACTACTTGGATTGTTAGAAATAGCAGATAGGTAACTCTGATTAAACTTTGGTTAGTACTTTCGTAGGTTTTGGGTTATAAACAGCGCAGGGCATTAAATTACCTAAAACTTGATTTCAATGTGAAATGACACTGTTTAATCAAGAAGGTTTAAAACAGGCGGAGACCACACCACCACATAAACGAGTGAAGCATAGCAAATGGTGACTGCATACGTGTGCATTGGATAAGTAGTAGTGTTTAAAGGTAGATATACAATTTCATCACAAAAGACTGCATTGTTTTTGATTTTATGTGAGATCTTGACATAATTAACACGATTATCTTGCTGCAATGTGGCGGCCGTTGGGAATAACATGGTGTAAGTGTGTGCGTGAAGCTTGTGCGTACGAGCGGATTGGCATATCTTGGGTGCTTCCTTTTTAATTTGGTGGTATGGTCTTCATATCTTTTAAACTTTCTTGTGTTTGATGTAAACATGATGAACTCATGCTGTTCATCTATAAACTGAACCTTAATAAATGTGTCTTTTGATTTTAGGCCCAGTTATGAAGTGGATAAGAATAACTTCAGCTCGGCAACCTGCGGCCATGACTTGGTGGTCATACCGTCTGAGTTCCCGCGGCCAATCGGTAGGTCTTCCACAGGATTCATTTATAAGGCTTGTTTTTTATTGAGAGAGCTGGCGGCCGGCGGCCGAGCGAAGCAAATGGAATTTGCAGTCCAAAGCACTTAGTTCAAAACATATATCTACACTAATATATAAGAGGAAAGATTTGTTTGTATGTTTGTTTGTAATGAATAAACTCAAAAAATATTGAACCGATTTAGAGAATTCTTTCATCTACAAAAAGCTTCATTATCAGTGAGTAACATGGGCAGTTTTTTTTTTAAATTAGAATCTCATACGAAAATTGCAATAATTAAACAAAGCTATAAAAAATTTGCCTGCATGAATGTTTATTCTCATTTAAGGAATAGAATGACAGGTTACCGTGCAAACTAAATATTAACAGGTCTGTCAAAGAGCTCCACGAGCATTGCTGCCAAAGATTTTGAAGTACGTTTACTGGCATTTTCCTTTTAGAAGTTATGAATGATATAGAAATGCTTCAAGTAAGAAAAATGTTGCGGTGTGTCTGTGCGAAACCGGGGCGAGTCACTAGTAGGAAGATAGGGAGCTTTACTATCTGGTTTTGTAAACTAACATGAGTAAAATACTTATTAAAAATATAAAAAAATAGTGTAAAATTACCAATAAAGAATATCGAATTTACTCCAACTAGTATCAGACTAATATTATTATTGCACTTTAAAATTACCGTTAAATTACCGAAAAAGAATATCGAATTTACTCCGTATCAGACTAATATTATTATTGCACTTTAAAATTACCGTTAAATTACCGAAAAAGAATATCGAATTTACTCCAACTAGTATCAGACTAATATTATTATTGCACTTTAAAATTACCGTAAAATTACCGAAAAAGAATATCGAATTTACTCCGTATCAGACTAATATTATTATTGCACTTTAAAATTACCGTTAAATTACCGAAAAAGAATATCGAATTTACCCCAACTAGTATCAGACTAATATTATTATTGCACTTTAAAATTACCGAAAAAGAATATCGAATTTACTCCGTATCAGACTAATATTATTATTGCACTTTAAAATTACCGTTAAATTACCGAAAAAGAATATCGAATTTACTCCAACTAGTATCAGACTAATATTATTATTGCACTTTAAAATTACCGTAAAATTATCGAAAAAGAATATCGAATTTAGGCAACTTGAAAATGTGACTTTTTGTTTGTTGAGATATCTTAATGATTTTGATGTCAAATGAAAGGTCTAGAAACCATTTTATCCGTTTTAATAATGTAAATCGGCCCATGTGTTTAGCAGATAATAAAGAATTAGTATAGTGAAAATGTAAACAACCAGATTTATAAATGTTTTTGTTTTTAATTAGTGCAAAATGTGTAAATATTATTATTGTAAGTTAATGAGGAATGTTAAACAACGAGGTATCTAGGTAGACTGAAGATTGAAGGTTTGCTTGAATTTGTTAATTACAAAAGACTTTACAAAATATTTATTTTCTATCTACCTAATTGACTGTGTCGTCATATGCGTCAAACATAAGATAGATTACGGCATCAAGTAGGTAGATAGACCGTGAATATTATAGTAGCAGCGGCAAGTCGACAACCATAGCGCCACAGCTAGCGCGTCACTCCGCGCCAGACAGCGACAGAGTTACGCGTTAGAAGAGAGCGGCAACGTTTAGGTGAATATCGCGTTAGGCGCTTATGCAAGCTGAATTGCACTTTGTTGCTTAGTAGCAAGAGTCGCTATTTCTATTAATGGCTGCGCGAAGTGCAACTTCTGCTATTATTTATTCTGTGCCTATGTTGTTTTTCCAGAACCAAGAGTACGAGTATCATCAAACTTTGTTCAGGCATCAGTTTTAGTTTTATAATATTAGTGTTCTCTATCATTCCAGGTATTGGAGTGTTCGGACACTGGTCCTCGTACCTCTCAGATTACAGCATCCAGGTGTTCCTGGACACAAGCTCCGCGCTGCAGTATGCACACATGCAGCTGTTCCAACACGGACAGGCCTCCCGCAGACATGGTACGGTTCGGTTCTGCCGGTGATGTGTGCATGTGAGTTGCTTCATTATTGAGAGTAACTACTGGACTGACTTTAGGCAGGCCAGTCGCACTCCGCAACAAGTACAAATATTATACCTACACTTTGAGGCCGCAATATTGGGGTTAAATTCAGTAGAGTGTCAAGTGTGGCTTAGCAATAAAGTACCTACATATGTAAAGTTTTTGACAAATTTTATTCTTTTCTTAATTATGAGTACCAAGAAGAAACCTAGAATGTACTGCACAGCATTCGGTCTGACAAGTCTCGTAAAATACCTACATACTGACATTTTATTACGTAGGTAGCCATTTCTTTTTCATTCATTATTAAGCATTGAATTCAGACAGGCACCTTTTATTCATCAAAGTGCAATACCTATTAAGTTATAATCAAATAATGAGTACTAGGTCTATTCTGATAAGAATGACATTATATGTAGTTAATAGAACTGTCAACATTTATAATTATAAGAAATGGTTTAGGGTACATAAAATAAGCTACTGAACAAGAATATAACATTTTAAAAATTCGCGTCTATCTGTTTGTCTGTGTTTGTTCGCGCATCACGTAAAAAAAACCTCGACCGATTGCGATGCGGTTTTCACTGTTGGATAGCTTATGTTTCGATTTAAAAACTGGGGTACTTTATATCTCAATCCGATGAGTAGAAGCCGAGCATTCGATAAAAATATTTTTGGGAGCGTTCAAGTATTACATAACGCAATTTTTGGAGATTTTTGACCCCCCCTGTAACACGCCGTAACGTATTTCCGTTTTTAACGTTACGTTTGTCATTTTTGACTTAAAATGATACGTTGCTGTTTTTAAACTTGTTTTTTTGAGTCTAGACCAACATGTGACAATGTTTACCATTTTTTGAGTCTAGACCAACATGTGACAATGTTTACCATTTTTTGAGTCTAGACCAACATGTGACAATGTTTACCATTTTTTGAGTCTAGACCAACATGTGACAATGTTTACCATTTTTTGAGTCTAGACCTAAACAACATGTGACAATGGTTACCATTTACACTACACTACAGTTTATGTCTTTTAATAATAAACGAGCGAAAAACTTCGAGAATGTCTCGTCCGATTTGTTTTTAAAAACTTTTATTTAACTTCCCTTGTATGTATGTATGTATGTATTTTGTCTGTCCTGGAATCTTGCAACTCAAATTTCGAGCACTTCCCGGTTAGCTATCCGGCTGAAACTTTCAGGGTAGGTCACAACTGGAAAACAATGCATGACAAAAATAACACATGATACCTTTTTTTTTTAATTTAAAGTTTACTTTGTTTTGTTGGTAATTGATGATGTAAAAAAAAAAGTTGCAATGTACCAGGAGATAGCTTGTGTTTGTGTGTGTGTGTATCATTGTATGTTTATTACTTCTTCACTCTGAAATGGCTCTACGGATTTTGATGAAATTTGTTATAGAGATAGCTTATACGCTGGACCCATTCGATACTTTTGATATTCATTACCACACGCGCGGGTGAGCCCGCGGGGCGCAGCTACGAGCCGTGTCCACGATATTCATTACCACACGCGCGGGTGAGCCCGCGGGGCGCAGCTACGAGCCGTGTCCACGATATTAATTACCACACGCGTGGGTGAGCCCGCGGGGCGCAGCTACGAGCCGTGTCCACGATATTCATTACCACACGCGCGGGTGAGCCCGCGGGGCGCAGCTACGAGCCGTGTCCACGATATTCATTACAACACGCGCGGGTGAGCCCGCGGGGCGCAGCTACGAGCCTTGTCCACGATATTCATTACCACACGCGCGGGTGAGCCCGCGGGGCGCAGCTACGAGCCGTGTCCACGATATTCATTACAACACGCGCGGGTGAGCCCGCGGGGCGCAGCTACGAGCCGTGTCCACGATATTCATTACCACACGCGCGGGTGAGCCCGCGGGGCGCAGCTACGAGCCGTGTCCACGATATTCATTACCACACGCGCGGGTGAGCCCGCGGGGCGCAGCTACGAGCCGTGTCCACGAGATGAGCCTAGAGCCTGCTGTGGAGCCGCTGCTATAATTTATTTTCCTAATTCTTTACATTTTACTTTTTGCGTCCATGTGTAAATACTTGTTTTTTGGTCATTAAAATTTTATTATTATTATTTTTCAGACATGGACAAGAAATCCAAAGACAAGATGGCGTCGCGAAGACCTGAAGACGAGAGCAACCCTCGCTTTCTGAAACTGATTAACATCCTCGACATGGTGTTCGAGATGTTTGTCCTGTAATGTCTGACGGTGCTGCTTGGTTATTATTTTGTTAGCGCGTTTCATTAGCACTGAGGGCAACTACATTATGTATTCATATGTATTTCTATTTCCAAATGTATAATTAGGTCTTAAATACAAACCAGGGATGTTACGGACATGAAATTTCAGATCTGGATACGGATATAGAAATAATTCGGTTTCGGATACCGTTACGGATATGAAACTATTTCGGATTATCCGTTAGTTTCGGTTTCGGATATTACATTTTTAACATGGACAAGCATGTAAGTGACGCGCGCGGCTAGTGTGTCGGCTCGTCAGAAAAACCTGTCATAACGAGTCTCATTTAGGTTTTTAGACTCCGCCCCTATCCGAAATTTTTATATCGGATTAGGTTACGGTTACGGAGCTCCCTAACATCCCTGATACAAACTTAGTAATTTGAAATATTGGACCCTGGTGAGCACTACATAATATTTGTGAGGGGGTAGGAAGCGTTCAATATTACAATTTATTATAAAATACTAGCTTTCGGCTGCGACTCCGTCCGCGCGGACTACAGTTTATCGCGAAAAAATGCATCCTATGTTCTTCTAGGATATTAAAAACCAATGCAAAAGTGTAGCACCAACGCTCTTGATGTTTTTTGACAGACTTGTTATTTCGTTTCCATGTCAACCATTCCTTACATCGAGTAATAAACATTTTCCAGTTTACCTGCGGAAACTTTTCCGGGATAAACAGTATCCTATGTTTTATTCAGGGGTATAATCTATCTCCATTCCAAATTTCATTTAAATCCGTCCAGCCGTTATCGCGTGAAAGCTCCCTAAACAAATATACAGACAACGTTTCACTTTTATATATTGATATGGATGTATAATGAAAGGATACTCCATATATGGACTGCTAAACTCATTACCCTTCCCTTGCTCGGGTTGCTTAGATTGTTTTAGATTTAGATTGTTGGTTTTGACGCAGACGGAGGCATCGTGCATTACATTACTCCTGTGGCGGGATCAGCTAGAACTCTCGTGCCACCGACTTATATTTCAAAATCAAAAACCTCATTTTAGTTTTCGTAGTCGTTTATTTAGATAATAATTTATTTTTTAATGTATGTACACCGATTAATGACTCAGTATTTTTTTGTTCTTTTTTCTCGTTGGTTTCCTGTACAAGTTAAATTAAATTTGATTCAGTAGTTTTTGTACGTTATTGAACAATCGAAATCATTTCCAAGCAGTACTATAAAAACAATACTAGTGTGAATTATTTAATTTGTAGGTGATTTTAAAGACATTGGAATTAGTTTACAATGGTAACACTGGTAACGCATGCCTGAGTAGGTTTCTGCGGTAGTGCAGAAATCAAATATTTTAAAGACATTGGAATTAGTTTACAATGGTAACACTGGTAACGCATGCCTAAGTAGGTTTCTGCGGTAGTGCAGAAATCTAATATTTTAAAGACATTGGAATTAGTTTACAATTGTAACACTGGTAACGGATGCCTGAGTAGGTTTCTGCGGTAGTGCAGAAATCTAATATTTTAAAGACATTGGAATTAGTTTACAATGGTAACACTGGTAACGCATACCTGAGTAGGTTTCTGCGGTAGTGCAGAAATCTAATATTTTAAAGACATTGGAATTAGTTTACAATAGTAACACTGGTAACGCATGCCTGAGTAGGTTTCTGCGGTAGTGCAGAAATCTAATATTTTAAAGACATTGGAATTAGTTTACAATGGTAACACTGGTAACGCATGCCTGAGTAGGTTTCTGCAATAGTGCAGAAATCTAATATTTTAAAGACATTGGAATTAGTTTACAATGGTAACACTGGTAACGGATGCCTGAGCAGGTTTCTGCGGTAGTGCAGAAATCTAATATTTTAAAGACATTGGAATTAGTTTACAATGGTAACGCATGCCTGAGTAGGTTTCTGCGGTAGTGCAGAAATCTAATATTTTAAAGACATTGGAATTAGTTTACAATGGTAACACTGGTAACGCATGCCTGAGTAGGTTTCTGCGATAGTGCAGAAATCTAATATTTTAAAGACATTGGAATTAGTTTACAATGGTAACACTGGTAACGGATGCCTGAGCAGGTTTCTGCGGTGGTGCAGAAATCTAATATTTTAAAGACATTGGAATTAGTTTACAATGGTAACACTGGTAACGGATGCCTGAGCAGGTTTCTGCGGTGGTGCAGAAATCTAATATTTTAAAGACATTGGAATTAGTTTACAATGGTAACACTGGTAACGCATACCTGAGTAGGTTTCTGCGGTAGTGCAGAAATCTAATATTTTAAAGACATTGGAATTAGTTTACAATAGTAACACTGGTAACGCATGCCTGAGTAGGTTTCTGCGGTAGTGCAGAAATCTAATATTTTAAAACACTGGTAACGCATGCCTGAGTAGGTTTCTGCGGTAGTACAGAAATCTAATATTTTAAAGACATTGGAATTAGTTTACAATGGTAACACTGGTAACGCATGCCTGAGTAGGTTTCTGCAATAGTGCAGAAATCTAATATTTTAAAGACATTGGAATTAGTTTACAATGGTAACACTGGTAACGGATGCCTGAGCAGGTTTCTGCGGTAGTGCAGAAATCTAATATTTTAAAGACATTGGAATTAGTTTACAATGGTAACGCATGCCTGAGTAGGTTTCTGCGGTAGTGCAGAAATCTAATATTTTAAAGACATTGGAATTAGTTTACAATGGTAACACTGGTAACGCATGCCTGAGTAGGTTTCTGCGGTAGTGCAGAAATCTAATATTTTAAAGACATTGGAATTAGTTTACAATGGTAACACTGGTAACGCATGCCTGAGTAGGTTTCTGCGGTAGTGCAGAAATCTAATATTTTAAAGACATTGGAATTAGTTTACAATGGTAACACTGGTAACGCATGCCTGAGCAGGTTTCTGCGGTAGTGCAGAAATCTAATATTTTAAAGACATTGGAATTAGTTTACAATGGTAACACTGGTAACGCATGCCTGAGTAGGTTTCTGCGGTAGTGCAGAAATCTAATATTATGTTCGGTTTGGAATTTAATGGGTAAAATAAACGTTCTGGAATGTTTTCGTTCACTCTTCTTTTTGCATACAAAATGACATTTACAGTTAAAAATTATAAGGGAAATAGGGAACAGGATCATTTGTCGTTCGGCTGGGACACTGATCAGTATTGGCTTTCCTGAGTATAATGCTGTTGTCTATGGGTTGGGAAGGTACGTTAGTGGCAATAATGGAAAAGTATTTACGTCGGTCAAACCGAACGGCTCGAAAATATATATTTCGGAAACGCCCTCATGGCAATCCGAACATAGCCTCAGATATTCGTGTTACTACATTCGTATGTTTTCGTTACTACAGGCTGGCTTTTGTTTTTTTTTGCCGATTGATCATAAATATAATAATCTAGTAAGTACATTTATTTTGTTAGGTTAAGAAAAATATGTATGTGATGTCATTTTAAAGCGGATGAGTTTGACTAGATGGCGCTAAATAATTACAAAATTTATTTTTTAATCCTCCTCAAATTGCAATCAGATTCAATTTGAAACTTTATTGGCGGCTCTAATACCGTGTAATGATTATATTTCATTTAAAATTTCATCTGTCAATCCAAAGTTTTAACAGTATTCGTTCCTTATAAATGTGTAAAGTGACAATGAAAACTAAAGATCAAACATTACTAACATTGTAGAACGTTTCTGCCGTCAATAAAGTTTAAAATCAAATCTGATTGCAATAAGGTCAAAAAATAAATTATGCAATTACTGTATATTAAATATAAATAAATTATGTAATTATTATCATAGCAAATAGCGCCATCTAGTGTAACTCCCCTAAAGGTCAGGCGAGGCTTGACCATAAGGTGGATGGTCCATTGCATAAGTTCCACTAGATGGCGCTATAGACAATTGGAATTATTGGAATCAGGTTTGAAACTGTATCATCGGAATAAACAACTGCATATATTACTCTGACTCTAGACTGACTGTTGACGAACGTTGCAATTAGAGCATTTGATTATCGCCATGTTGGCGCTGGTAGCAGCAGTGAGCGTCCACGGAACTAACGTACTATACCTACTATTATTTATTCTGTGACTAACGTTAGATGAGACAATATTAGTTCTATGGACGCTCGGTGGGGCGCTTTGAATCAGCACAAACGAAAGTACGGCAAAGCAAATCCATAGAATCGTCGGCTATAATACCATTGTAATGATTATATTTCGTCTGTAAATTTAATATTTTTACCGTACCGTATCGTTCCTTATAAATTTGTAAGAAATACAATGAAAATTAAAGATGAAACATTAACTTTGTAGTGCTTAGCCGCGAATATAGTTTTAAATCAAACCTGATTGAGAATGTAGTGTCCAAATAACAATGAGAGGGTTTCGGACTGTTGGAGAAACATAGTTTTGCAAACGTCGATAGGTGGCGCCGATGAGACATGGTTCTCTTTATTCTTTTCTAATTTGTCACACGTAAGCACGTACTAACTTGTGTTGTGTTGTGGAAAAACAAAAGTACTTTTTTATTTTTTATTTTGCTTACCAAAAGGTTGATACAATACACTTAGTCTAATTATATATATTTTTTAGGGTGAGAGTAACAACCCAATAAGAGGCAAACACAGCATGAATAAATAAAAATGATATTTTTTACAACCAACTCTCGACCAAAAAGAAAAAATTATGTTAACTAAATGAGAAACAAAAAAATTGAATTATAAAATATAAGGAAAATTAACTAGGATCTCTAATGAGACCCTCGAGTAGCTTTAAGGGTTTCGGCAACCCTTCTCTTAAAAATTCGAAGAGAACTGTCCAAAATATCTATCCCACATTCTGACCACAGTTGGTTACATAGTCTTAGCATTCTTGTTATTGGGCTATGCTTGCCCATTTTAGTTCTATGCCGTTGGATGAACATAAATTTGTAAGTACTAGTACGGTAGCCAGAACACGGGACAACAAACCCAATCAATGACAAGACATCGGGAATATTAATGTGACCATTTAAAAGTTTATACAAAAAAAGCAAGATCTGCTAAGCGACGTCTATCAGCCAAGTTTGTCAACTGAAAATATTGTAATCTGTCCCTATAATCAATTAACTCATGTCTCTTGCCCAGCGACCTAGTCATAAAACGTAAAAATCTTTTTCGGATACTCTATTCTCTGCTTACGGCAGTCATAATGAGGGTTCCAAATGCTAGGGCAATATTCCAAGTGACTACGAACAAGCGACTTAAACAGGGTGGTTCTTATAACAGGGCTTTTAAATTTTCTACTGTTACGCCAAATGAACCCGAGTGCTTTGCTGGCTTTTTTAATAATGTGATCGTAATGAGGCTTAAAAGACATTTTTTTTATCAAAAATCACTCCTAGGTCCCTCACCTCTTTAATTTCTTCAAGTACGTGTCCATCTAACAAATAATAACTCTGAACTAGATTGCGTTTTTTACTAAATTTAATATGTTTGCATTTACTAAAATTAAGCGGAAGTTTATTGATTTGACACCAAGTGTTTAAGTTATCTAGATCGTTTTGCATTTTCTTCCAATCATCCACACTGACAATTTTTTGATATATTTTCAAATCGTTGGCAAATAAAGAATATTCTACAAAATTAAATATCTCTGGCAAATCATTTATAAAAGCTAAGAATAGTATAGGACCTAGGTGTGATCCCTGGGGCACCCCTGAAGGCACAAAAAAGCTTTCTGATTCATACCCGCTTGCAACAACCTTTTGATATCTGGGGGAGAGGAAACTTTGAAGCCATTTTAGCAAACCTCCACCAACACCAAGTGCAGATAATTTAGATATTAGAATGTTATGGTCCATTCTGTCGAAAGCTTTACTTATATCCGTATAAATAACATCCACTTTCTTGGTCAACATAGGATGAGAGGTGTTCGCTATAAAGTAGTAGATTAGGCAGAGTGGACTTGCCCTTTTGAAACCCTTGTTGCTGTTCAATTAAAAACTGTTTAAGATGAAAAGACAGAATAGGACAAATCAAGCTCTCCATTACTTTGGCAAAACATGGTAAGATAGAAATAGGTCTGTATTCTTTAATGTTATTAATGTTAGAAGTTTTAGGTATAGGGATAACATTTGCAACTTTCCAAGATGATGGAAACGTTCCAGTCTCGATAGATTTATTATATATTAAACTAAGAGGTAGGCTTAAAGAATCGGCACAACACCGAATAAAACAAGGAGGAATAAGATCAGGACCCGCACCCTTGGCTGGATCAAGTTTTTCAAGGGCTCGTTTAATGGAAGTCTTAGAGATAATGACCTTGGATAGCGTGTTAGTAGAGTAATCCGGAATAGGTAAACTATTTTGGTTATTGTTATTGGGTATACTCGTATAAACAGATGAAAATTGACACATAAAAAGGTTGCATATCTCTTTGGGAGTTGTAGCAATGGTACTATCTAAGTACATTTTATTTGGAATACTTGACTTTGATTTTCTTTTATTTCTGATGTAAGACCAAAATGATTTAACATTCATGTTATGCAATAATGCGTTTTCTATTATTTCAATGTAATTACTATAATTGTAACTGATCATATTATGACTTTTTTGCCTTAAAAGCTCAAAAGAAATTATATCTCTTGGATTATTATAGACTTTGACTTTATGTCTGAATTTCTCTTTTTCCTTAATTACTCTTATCAAGTTAGGCGAGTACCATGACAGAAATATCCCTTTTTATATTTATTTATAGGAACGCACTCTTCAATAATAGCTTCCATTTTATCTTTAAATATACACGTCATTTCGTCGACTGTTAGGTCAGCGGTAAGAATGGTGTCCCAGTTGGTACTATTCATTTTTAACTCTATATCAAAGTAATTGGCTTTATTAAAGTTAAGTTTAATATATGGTTTAGGCTTCAAACATTTTGTAGTCTGGCAGGCGATGTCTATTATCAGGGGTGGGTGATGTTTGTCTATTTTAGTGAGAGCATTATCTTCTCTTACCACTTTAAGCTGCGACATATTGGACAAGATGAGATCCAGTACTTTACCATTTTCGTTTGACACTAGGTTAAATTGCGTTAGGTTATTTGAAGACATGAAGTCCACGAATCTACGTCCCAAGTTAAATTGAATATCTTTATATACTGCGGGCGTATAAAGATTCACAGTGTTGTCTGGGAACCACGTTATACTAGGCACGTTAAAATCTCCTACTACAATAACATCTTTTGTGTGAAAATCACAAATAGTATTATTAAGATCGTTTAATAAGGATTCTAGTTTAGATGTAGAAACAGGAGGAGGTAAATATAGTGCGCAGAGGTATATATTCAGTGATCTACGATTTAGGTGAGCATTGATGGATACCCATAATAGCTCATTGTTAATACATGTGGAGAACAAACTGGAAGAATTTAACCTTTTTGCAACCGCAATGAGCACCCCGCCACCAGAACATTTGGAGCTGTTATACACATTTCGATCACTTCTATATATAATATAATTGTCATTCAATATTTCAGAGTCCATAAAATCTTCACTTAACCAGGTCTCTACGAAAATTATTACGTCATAATTACAGTTCAAACTGGCTAGATAGAGTTCGCTTACTTCTTATACTTCTAACATTTTGGTAGTAAATACTTATCGAATCCATTGTAATGATAATTGTACAAATACTAATATTAAAATAGTTTCTATGGCAATATTATTCTAAAGTATTGAGAAAGTCGGAGTTTTTGACCCAAAGCGCTGGTGAGCTTTCAATTTTTCGCATGAAGATTCTTCCGTTTGTTATCCACACAAAGTTAAATCCCTTCTCCTTGGCTACCACTCTGGACTTTCCATGCAATTCCTTGTTAATAGGAGACAGGTGCTCTTGAACATATATTGCTTGTTTGTTGTCATCTGCAATGCCGATGTGGGAACTATTTAGCTTATCGGTGGGATTTGACTTGTTGAATTTCACATACGAAGCAAGGAAGCTATCCCGAATACGCGGCGACGGCAGTCGGACGATTATTGACTTCGGCCTGGAAGATTGTGGATTAAGCTTTGCAACCCTTGAACAATACAATATATCCTTGTCTTCCAGAGAGCATGAAATAACTTTTGCCATTTGTGACACCATCGTGGTTAGATTTTCCGAGCGATGTTCAGGAACGCACTGGATCTCAATATTGCAGTCTCTCGAGTGCTGCTCCACAGAATTTAGTCTCGTCTGCAAACCTTTGACCTCTTCATTCAGTCTTTTCTTGTCAGACTGCAACTTTGTTTGATATCAAACAATAACCAAAGAGAATATAATACTATACGTAATAAAATAATTATATAATGGATATTTAATTGATAGTGTATGCCTCAGGGGTAGTCCAATTTAAATTTCATGAATATATAAAAAAAAAAGTGGATGACTTAATTTTATTAACTTTCACTCAGTTTATGACGCAATGTCTCCGTCAAATGTGGGTCGTTAAAGAAGTTTTTTTTTAATAGATTTCTTTAAGCTTTAGGGAAGGTCGCATATATATATAATTTGGTGAAGATCTGATGAAGACCTTCGCAGATACAAAGGAACACCTCAATGGATAACAGCAAGTCACTTGCGATTGCTGTAATCACATGTGCATGTATTGTTCACGTCACTGTAATCACATGTTCATGTATTGTTCACGCCACTGAAAATAGGGAAATACAATAAACTAAAAAAAAAAGTGAAAACGGACTTCAAAAAGAATAACATATTCTTATGTTGGAAACAGTTAAGGAAGTCGGTGCCCAATTTTCTTAAATCTAACCAAATCAATGGCACAGACTTCCTAACTGTTTCCCACATAACATTATGTTATTCTATTGAAGTCGGTTTGTTATCATCTTTTCAAGTCTAATCAAACCGTGTATGTATAGGCCACATAACTAATCAAATCACATCAGTCAGTACACAGGTCAGGTACTTGTAAAATAGGGTACTACATAACTAGAATATTTACGAAGTTATATTCTACGTGGCTTTCAAAAGTATGAATATAGGGCTAGTTATGTGAATATATTATTTAAATTAATATGTAGGTATATTTAACAATATTTGGCGGTCCGAGTTTCGACCTTCCGCGGTCCGCCTGTTGCTGACCGCTCTATGCATTGTACGGTCGTCTGTCCACGCGACCGACAGCCGGCATATAAACGGGCCGACAAAGCGGCTGTAGTTATCGGTCAAATGGACAAACAGCCGTTTGCAGTTCAGTCTTGAGTTAAACGGTGAGGAATGGAACGGAACTGTTTCCATTCAAGAAGGTTTAAATAAGATAAGAGTCTACACCGAACGTGTATGTGGTTGATACAAAATTTAATCACAAAAGATTTTATTTTTCGTGAGAACTTGAATTAATACGACTAATACAAGATCGAGATCTTGCAGCCGATCGGCATAACATGGTGTGTGTGCGTGAGGCTTGTGCGTACGAGCGGATCGGCGGATATCTGGCCTGCTTCACTTTACATTTGGCGGCGTGTTCTCTGTCTTTTTTAAACATCCTTGAGTTCATTGAGTAGTTTTGTAACTTTATAGTAAAATGTAATTTTATTGTTTTTTCTAGTCAATAAAATGACATATACTTACATAAAATGATGTTTTGTTTCATGAGACAGCATATCCACAGCAGACGTCGAATCGAAATGGCTGTATTCCAAATGATGCGCAACCTTCGATGCTTGGAAGGCGGGTTCGAAAGAGTTAGCAAACTTGTTTGATTAGTTGTTGATTTTGGATTAATAAATCAAGTCTGGGATATAAAACAATATATATCCCGTCTAACGGCATAGAATATAATATATATGGGTTGCGTATTTTTGCATCCTCACAGTGGGACAGTTACGCATCAGGTTTTATTGGCTTTGTAACGCAGTGGACGTGTTAACGTGACCTCCGAAGCACTCAAACCCGTCGAGTGTCGTGTTATGCAAATATTTGTGTTTTAATTGAAGGTTTAACACATTCACTGCTGACCTTAAAAAGTACTTCTCCCTCGGACTGCTGCAAATTACACACTGCGCTAAAATTACGTCTAAAACATATCGTGTTTAGCCGCACTGGCGTCGAGCTTTAAAAAAACACAACGTTTGTGTTTTCAGCAGTGAATGCGTTAAAGTCATCGGTGGTGACCGGGGATCGAACCCGGTGCCCTTGGATTGCATATAAATATTATTAGATACTCATCGATATATTCTACAATGGCTCTTATTATACAGTGCGGTAGTGAAGGGTGTTTTTTTGGGTTAATTTTCAATTAAACAAAACAGCAAATAAATTGATTTATTTAATAAAACAATAAATAATTATAAAAACAATACAATTCCTAAACACAACATTTAGTAAAACAAAGTAAAAATGCGTTCCGTTTCATTCCGTTTTTGGTATTTATTTTCAATAACAACAAATACGTTAGGTCACTATTTTAGTGCACTAGCTGTTGCCTGCTACTTCGCTCGACTGTTTTCGATGGTAGTTAGACTTTGGCATCAAACAGTGAGAAAATACAACAGGGTACTTGACCAGTTTTCATAAAGTTTAAGAAATCAAACGAAAATAATTGAGTTGTTAAACTGAATCGCACCAAAACGACCGTATGGCGTCACTATGTACTACGGTGTTCAGAAACACAGTCCCACAGGAACAACACCGAGAATTAGTAAACAGTGACGTCACGCGCACTGCGCAGTATGTTGAGTCAAATATCGAAAAGATACTTTATACGTTGTTTTAAGTAAAATGTTTTTAATTATTAATAAATTTATTTAAAATCCCTGCAACTACTGATACGGTTTTAAAAATTGTTTCACTGATAGATAGCTACACTATTCCAGATGTACACAGACTTTTTCCCCAGGAAAATGCAAATTGATAACGGAAAACTACTGGCGAAGCCGTTGGGCAGACTTCATACTAATGTCATAAAAGCGAAATCTTTATTACCGTTTCACGACTGAACCGATCTTGATGAAATTTGGTGCGGAGATAGTTTGAACTCTGGAGAACATAGGATACCTTTTATCGCGATAAACTGTAGTCCGCGCGGACGAAGACGAGGGGAAAAGCTTGTAAAAAATAAAGATAGAATCTCAAAAAGACTTGCTTATGTCTAAAATAATAAATATGGCAATTTAACAACTATAAAAACAGAGATTATTTCCTCTTTCTGTTTATTTTACTCCTTAGTTTATATTATTTGGTGATAACAGCCTTAAAACTATCTTTAATTAAACGGTCAGCGAAAGTTTACAGTTTTAGTCAGTTCTAAAATGTAATCTGTCGACAAATTCATTGAACTGGGCAGCAAATTGAAGGCTCAAAAAATATTTGTTCAGCTAATTAAATACATTTGCAGCAGTAAAAATAATGAAGAAGCAAATCGTAAGATTTCATAATATTTTGGAAGGCGTATATTTTATTTTTAATACATCATGTAGCATAAAAAAAATGCTACGAAGACTAGCGGAAGCTTCGCTTCATTTGCTCGCATCTTAGCCTTCGTATCTATACACGTGGAATTATTTGGCTTTGTATTAAAAATAAATGCGCTCGTGGAATTGTCGTCATTATAATCATCTGCTGTCGATTTGCTCGAGATACTTCAAAAATAATATTTCAGTTGTCGAAGTAGTAATTCCGCGGCCCAAGTCATTATTTTGCTGCCCAAATCAAGTTAATTATTTTTGTGTGCAATTAAATTTCTTGGCCTACCACGTGTTGCACCCGATATTTGTTTACTATCGACCAAAACATATTTCGCCGACCTAATGATTAAATAGCTGCTTTTAATTATTCTACTATTTAAATGACCTACGTGGCTGTCATATTATTTACATCTCTCTACTATTATAATAGCTTAGTAGTTACTTTGTGTCATCTAAAAATAGGAGTCAATTTCTAGATTAGCAGTTTTATTTATATAATACTGAGCGACGAGCTAAGCAGGCCACTGGCCGGATAGTAAGCGCACATCTTTAGAAATTTAAAAATTAATCATAAATTTTCATATTTTTTATAGTATTTTTAGTTTTTAAGACGGTGCCGTGCGTATTTCGAGCCACTTGATTTTGCGTCACGCAAAGTTGAACTTTATGCCGTTGGGCTGCGGTGTACAATGGAGCGCAGTAACGCTGGCTTACGTCGACAACAAAACGCCCTCTATTTTAGTGTTTGCAACAATACTACAACATGAATTCAAAATGTAATTTTGAGGGGAAGTTTGAGGTACAAGTGTACAGATAAGTATCAAAACTACTTGGACGCCTCACCACACCTTGTTTTGCTGAACTTTATGTAGTTTTGGTTAATAATGGTAATTGAAATGACCAAGCGTTCCATGTACCTGCGGAATTAAATGAAATGACCAAGCGTTCCATGTACCTGCGGAATCAAATGAAATGACCAAGCGTTCCATGTACCTGCGGAATTAAATGAAATGACCAAGCGTTCCATGTACCTGCGGAATTAAATGAAATGACCAAGCGTTCCATGTACCTACGGTATTAAATGAAATGACCAAGCGTTCCATGTATCTGCGGTATTAAATGAAATGACCAAGCGTTCCATGTATCTACGGTATTAAATGAAATGACCAAGCGTTCCATGTACCTACGGTATTAAATGAAATGACCAAGCGTTCCATGTACCTACGGTATTAAATGCTTATGACTTAAGGTTGGTCCTCGACTTGAGTTTCACTAGATGGCGCTAAATGACAATATGTGCATAATTATTATTTTTAGCCTTTTAATTGCAATCAGACCCGATTTAAAATTTTATTGGCGGCTATATTACCGTGCAGTGATTATATTTAACCTTAAGTTTCAATTGTAAATGTAATATTTTAACCGTATTCATTCCTTATACATTTGGGTTCAGACCTAGAGTCCAAGTATTGAACCCAAATTTTTAGGGAACTAATACGGTTAAAATATTAGTTTGACAATGAAAACTATAGATCAAACATTACACCGTATAGTGTTTTAACCGCGAATAAAGTTTTAAATCTAACCTGACTGCAATTTAATGCCCAAAGAAATAAATTATGCTAATATTGTCATTAGCGTTATCTAGTGAACCTCATGTCATAGACCATCCACCTCAAACCTTAAATACATTTTTATTTAGAGCCGCTCATGTTGTAAACACATTTTATTTAGAGCCGCTCATGTTGTAAACACATTTTATTTAGAGCCGCTCATGTTGTAAACACATTCACTGTGAATTATTAATTATATGTTTATTATTTATTGATGATATCTTTATAACTGTGTGTATCAATTTTAGCATCTACACACGACTGCGTCTTTAGAAATCCATCTAGATATTTTCTAAGGTATTAAATTAAAAAAAAAAATGTATAACAGAGAAAAAAAAACTGTTGTCTTGGATTCTGTTGCTTAACAAACACAATACAGTATGTTTTTTAAAGTAGGTACTTTTTATTTTTTTATTTTCATACGTTATGTTAGGAAAGAGGAAAACCGAGATAAATAGATTTTCATGAGAATGTAACTACAAAAATTGATTGAGATAGTAGAAAAATGTGTTTGCTCTATTATAAGTCTGCTAATGAAAAATTATTGATTGCAAATCGATCGATATCGATTACGGCACCTGCGCCGGCGGAGTCTTCACGTATGAGTTACACAATCCTCTTAAGAGGATAGGGAACCCACGCGGCTTCTCCAGGTTGTACCTTACAATTGCCGTGAAATTTGTGTTTTGGGAGAATACGTTTCCACCACACTAAACCATAATCAAACCCATTTTTTATTAATCACAGAATAAACTAGGTTTATACCTTTTTCTTTTGATCATAATATGTAAATAATTCGATTTAATGAGTGTTTAAATTCCGATATTTTCTCGCAACATGTCTCTCAAGTTCGTGTAACTGCACGTAACTGTTCGTGTACTGTATTGTGTACTGTTTAAATGAAGAATAATAATAAATAAAGAAAAAATATAAGCCATAAATGTAGATGAATCTGTGATTAATACAAAAATATAAGCCATAAATGTAGATGAATCTGTGATTAATACAAAAATATAAGCCATAAATGTAGATGAATCTGTGATTAATACAAAAATATAAGCCATAAATGTAGATGAATCTGTGATTAATACAAAAATATAAGCCATAAATGTAGATGAATCTGTGATTAATACAAAAATATAAGCCATAAATGTAGATGAATCTGTGATTAATACAAAAATATAAGCCATAAATGTAGATGAATCTGTGATTAATACAAAAATATAAGCCATAAATGTAGATGAATCTGTGATTAATACAAAAATATAAGCCATAAATGTAGATGAATCTGTGATTAATACAAAAATATAAGCCATAAATGTAGATGAATCTGTGATTAATACAAAAATATAAGCCATAAATGTAGATGAATCTGTGATTAATACAAAAATATAAGCCATAAATGTAGATGAATCTGTGATTAATACAAAAATATAAGCCATAAATGTAGATGAATCTGTGATTAATACAAAAATATAAGCCATAAATGTAGATGAATCTGTGATTAATACAAAAATATAAGCCATAAATGTAGATGAATCTGTGATTAATACAAAAATATAAGCCATAAATGTAGATGAATCTGTGATTAATACAAAAATATAAGCCATAAATGTAGATGAATCTGTGATTAATACAAAAATATAAGCCATAAATGTAGATGAATCTGTGATTAATACAAAAATATAAGCCATAAATGTAGATGAATCTGTGATTAATACAAAAATATAAGCCATAAATGTAGATGAATCTGTGATTAATACAAAAATATAAGCCATAAATGTAGATGAATCTGTGATTAATACAAAAATATAAGCCATAAATGTAGATGAATCTGTGATTAATACAAAAATATAAGCCATAAATGTAGATGAATCTGTGATTAATACAAAAATATAAGCCATAAATGTAGATGAATCTGTGATTAATACAAAAATATAAGCCATAAATGTAGATGAATCTGTGATTAATACAAAAATATAAGCCATAAATGTAGATGAATCTGTGATTAATACAAAAATATAAGCCATAAATGTAGATGAATCTGTGATTAATACAAAAATATAAGCCATAAATGTAGATGAATCTGTGATTAATACAAAAATATAAGCCATAAATGTAGATGAATCTGTGATTAATACAAAAATATAAGCCATAAATGTAGATGAATCTGTGATTAATACAAAAAGACCAGAATAATTGGATTTGGTTATGGTTTAGTACGGTAACGTATTCTCCCAAAACACAAATTTCATGGAAAATGTAAGGCAGAAGCCCTACGGTACTGTACGTTATTATTCAGTTTTCTTGTTCGACTTGGTGCTGGCTAGGTTCGCCTTGCACGCGTCGTACAGTCCGTCGATGTTGAACGCCGCCTTCAAGTTGTCCTTCGAGAATAGAAACCTGGAAATAAAATATTCACCATTATTATCTGTACCCGGGGTTCAAACGGAGCCGGCGTCTGTCCGTCTGTCTGTCCTAACTTTATCACATGAACCGCAATTTGTAGCCGACTGAAATGTTCACAGAATGTCTAAAAAAATAAGGGAAACCAAGTATGTTTGTGACGATGTCAAACCTCTTTCGTAATAATACTAATTTGATCTCTTAATTCTTTCATAATCCATTTCATTCCATTTGATAGTTTGTCATTATTCATTCTAAATTTAAATAACCTGTCATTCCGATATTGATTGGATTAGCAAAAAAATTTACGAAATAATATGTTATAAAATACGTAAATAAGTTTATTACAACTGGAGTCTTTTAAATATACATGATAACACCTTCGTTAGTGGTTGTTTCGATCCATATTGTTGAAGCACGAAAAGTCTGTGATAATAATGCTCCTATTGTTCCTGTACTTTTGTGTCCACTGAGGTTTGGTCCCTGGGCTAGTGGAACTAACCCAAAGCCTAGGACCACCTCGTGACATGTTTACAAAAAACTAACGTAAAAATAAAACACCACAAATTATCCACTCACGCACGCGTACCAACCGCCATTTGCTATTCTTCATTCGTTTGTTTGGCGGCATGGTCTCCGTATTTTTTAAACCTTCTAAAAAGTACGGATATCAATATGTAGCCCATATCAGTCCACTGCTGGACATAGGTCTCTTCATTGCGCCACTCACACCGGCCCCGAGCCAACCTACACATGTGTTATCTACAACTCGCACGTTATCATCCATCCCCGCGCGGGCGGTCTGCCATTTGCTGACATTTGAGCGCTCCATTGCGGCGGAGTGCTTGTAAGCGCCCGCCCCACCGTCCGGTTCAAGCTGTAGAGGCCAATAAGGCCAACAGCATTAGTCATTCCTAAAAAAAAAAAAAAAAAAAAAAAAAAATTGAGCGCTTGTGGTTTTCGCTCCGAGTGTTGGGAGGCGCTTGCAGCTAATAGAGCTAACTGGCGTTCTAGCATTAACAAGAGCGTAAAGGTCTTTGAGGATTTGCGTCTAGAAGATCTCGACGTAAGGCGCCTACCGTAAGTTCGACCCGAGCCCTCCTACAATCCTTACCAATATATAAAAGTGAAACAATGTCTGTTTGTTTGTTTGGGGAGCTTTCAAGCGATAACAGCAGAATGGAAGTTTCCACGTTTTTAATATCTTAGAAGAAAATAGGATGCTTTTTTCGCGACAAACTGGACGAAGTCGCGGGCGGGAACACTAGTTACACATATAACAGCGCTGGTCAGCTCTACTGCAGTATGTGTGATCGTATATTTAGGACTCAGTTCGGCTGGCGAGTCCTCAGGGCGCCGCCAGGAAGTAAAACAAATGGGTCGCCGCAGTCGCATACGACAAGGAGGCCATCATCAGGTCCTCTCGGCACCACTCCGTTACTTGTGCCCACCTATTATCACTTTGCCTCGCCAAGTAGTGGTAGGCCTCTTACGCAAGAGTCCGCCTGGGGAAGTACCACACCTTTGTCAGATATTCAACCACCAAGCAGCAGTGTGTAAACATTTCTGTTTCGGTTTGAAGGGAAATGTTTCCAGCGAAATTACTGGGCAATGAGACTTAACAACCAATGTCGGCGGGTGACGAGCGCAGTACAGTGACGCGCAAGACTTTGTAACCAAAGTTCTGGGTGGCGCTGCAACTGTTATGGACAGGCGTGACGCTTACCATCAGGCAAGCGACCTGCCCGTCTCGTCAATAATAATAATAAGTATCCTGCCCACATCAGCTCGTGTTCTGTGACGCGTTTCTCGACATCAAACACTCGTGTCCGGCGTCGGAACTCTACATTTCCCGACATCAAACACTCGTGTCCGGCGTCGGAACTCTACATTTCCCGACATCAAACACTCGTGTCCGGCGTCGGAACTCTACATTTCCCGACATCAAACACTCGTGTCCGGCGTCGGAACTCTACATTTCCCGACATCAAACACTCGTGTCCGGCGTCGGAACTCTACATTTCCCGACATCAAACACTCGTGTCCGGCGTCGGAACTCTACATTTCCCGACATCAAACACTCGTGTCCGGCGCCGGAACTCTACATTTCCCGACATCAAACACTCGTGTCCGGCGTCGGAACTCTACATTTCGAAATAAAAAAAAAGACAACAAATTAAATGTCTCAATGAATGCTTCCAGTTTCTTGTACGCACCCCATCCTTAATGAACACGCCTTGCGATCTCTCTTCCTGCTACTCCCGGCCTAAGGACAATGTCCAAGGTATCCACCACCTCTATTAGCATCCTCTGCCGGAACCGGAGCCCTCGGTACAGCAGGCTGCCGCGGCCTGAAGGCCGTAATGTATTAGCGCAGACCATAGTAAAGAAGGTACATAAAACACCGCTGGCAAGTGCGTGTTGGTGAGTTGTTTCGGGGCCTCTCTGTTAGCAGGGTGCACCTCGCGCAGGTGAGGTTGACTTGGGCAGCTGGCTCTTATGCCACCCCAACTATGGCAGCTGTAAGCTGCCATATTAGTTTTTTTTACACATATATCCTATAGGACTCTCGTGATAAAGAAAAATCCAATGATACCCGTTAGGCTGTAGGACGCGTCAAAGAAGATCTATTCTGGTACTTCTAGAAGTAGTAAGAAGACGCTCACTTCTGCAGCTTCCCGCTGGAGTCAGCCTGCGGTCTCCTCGTCTTCTCCTGTCCCTCCGAGAGCAGCATCACGGTCGGCAGCTGTCTGCTCGTGGGCCCGTCCTGCACCCGGTACTTGGCCGCTGCTTCCGGGTATCTGGGGATAAACAAGTTTACATATACATTAGTCTACTGAACAAGAATATTAAAAAAACGTGTCTGACGTGATAACTACTGGACCAATTGAAATGTGGTTTTGACTGTTGGATAGCTTAGGTTTTGACTGTTGGATAGCTTAGGTTTTGACTGTTGGATAGCTTAGGTTTTGACTGTTGGATAGCTTAGGTTTTGACTGTTGGATAGCTTAGGTTTTGACTGTTGGATAGCTTAGGTTTTGACTGTTGGATACCTTAGGTTTTGACTGTTGGATAGCTTAGGTTTTGACTGTTGGATAGCTTAGGTTTTGACTGTTGGATAGCTTAGGTTATGACTGTTGGATAGTTTAGGGGTTGACTTAAAAACTGGGGTACTTAGTATCTCAATCCGATGAGTAGAAGCCGAGCAATCGATACAATTAATCTTGTCGACGGCCAAGGGAATTGTGACGATATTTGGTATTTTTTAAGTATATTACGGTGCTTTTATCCCAGAATAATGACCACGCGGGCAAAGCCACGGGCATAGCTAGTCTATATATATATAGTTCAAAAACTAAAAGCCGACTACGATCGGTAAAAAAAAGCCTATGACACTCTTGCGATGAAGACGAATCGATTGACACCTCGCTTGTCAAAATCAGACCAATAGGAACGACGCTATGGTGGAACATCCACATACATAAATAGACTGTTAAACTCATTACCCTTCCCTTGCTTTGCTGTACTCGGGTAAAAATGAATTGGCATGCTCGACCGATTTGTTTTTTTTGTTTTCTTCGCGTCAAATCGGAAAAAAATAAACTCAATAGTTAATTTTGCATGGGAATTGGCGCTTCGATCTCAAATGGACAGATGGCAGAGTGACAATATAAATGCAAAAGCTTATACGTGAGTGTGCGTGTGTGTGTATCATTGTATGTTTGTTAGTCCTTCACGCTGAAACGGCGCAACAGATTTTGATGAAGTTTGGTATGGAGATAGCTTATACCCTGGAATAACACATATACTAGATACTATTGATCATATTGGTGAAACGGCGGGGCGCAGCTAGTATAACATAGAAACGGCGGGGCGCAGCTAGTATAACATAGATAAAGAAACTGGAGAATGCACTTGGGGCGTGACGCCGGTTACAGTGGATATATTGGTGAAACGGCGGGGCGCAGCTAGTATAACATAGATAAAGAAACTGGAGGATGAACTTGGGGCGTGACGCCGGTTACAGTGGACATATTGGTGAAACGGCGGGGCGTAGCTAGTATAACATAGATAAAGAAACTGGAGGATGAACTTGGGGCGTGACGCCGGTTACAGTGGACATATTGGTGAACCGGCGGGGCGCAGCTAGTATAACATAGATAAAGAAACTGGAGGATGAACTTGGGGCGTGACGCCGGTTACAGTGGACATATTGGTGAAACGGCGGGGCGCAGCTAGTATAACATAGATAAAGAAACTGGAGGATGAACTTGGGGCGTGACGCCGGTTACAGTGGACATATTGGTGAAACGGCGGGGCGCAGCTAGTATAACATAGATAAAGAAACTGGAGGATGAACTTGGGGCGTGACGCCGGTTACAGTGGACATATTGGTGAAACGGCGGGGCGCAGCTAGTATAACATAGATAAAGAAACTGGAGGATGAACTTGGGGCGTGACGCCGGTTACAGTGGACATATTGGTGAAACGGCGGGGCGCAGCTAGTATAACATAGATAAAGAAACTGGAGGATGAACTTGGGGCGTGACGCCGGTTACAGTGGACATATTGGTGAAACGACGGGGCGCAGCTAGTATAACATAGATAAAGAAACTGGAGGATGAACTTGGGGCGTGACGCCGGTTACAGTGGACATATTGGTGAAACGGCGGGGCGCAGCTAGTATAACATAGATAAAGAAACTGGAGGATGAACTTGGGGCGTGACGCCACTTACAGTGGACATATTGGTGAAACGGCGGGGCGTAGCTAGTATAACATAGATAAAGAAACTGGAGGATGAACTTGGGGCGTGACGCCGGTTACAGTGGACATATTGGTGAAACGGCGGGGCGCAGCTAGTATAACATAGATAAAGAAACTGGAGGATGAACTTGGGGCGTGACGCCGGTTACAGTGTACAAGTTGGCAAATAAACCGCGTTATGGCAAAAAACACAAAACAGTATGTTAAAAGGGTCCTAACATTTTTTCTATTATGTCGCCAGTTTGAAAAAATCGCAGTATCTCATCAAACCTTAATAAATCGATAGAGCATTTCAATACAAACAAATATGTTATAATAACACTGAACATTAGTTAAACAGTTTCCTAGTGTCACGTCTATATGATATTAGTGCTCAAAAATAATATAATAAAAATTAATATAATATTTCAGAAATGCGACACTTTATCAGCTATCAGTGCTCTAATTTTGTTTGGTTTGTATTGACATCCTCTATCGATATATTTATATCGATCAGTCTAGTCCACAAACTTAAGATCGCTCAACGAGCTATGGAGAGAGCTATGCCTGGAGTGTCTTTAAGGACAAGATACGAAAAGAAGTGATCCGACGAACCAAGGTAACCGACATAGCTCTAACAATAAGCAAGCTAAAGTGGCAGTGGGCTGGTCACATTTCCCAAAGAACCGATAACCGTTGGGGTAGACGAGTTCTCGAGTGGAGACTAACGTAGGCAAACATAGTGTAGGATGCCCTGTGGCCAGGTGAAATGACGACCTGAGGAAAGCTGAAGTTCGAGCTCAGTGCTGTGCATTAGGAAAGATGTTCACGCCGTTTCGCATTACTGTAGAAAGCGCCATCTAGGGTGAAATACTTCTTACTGCTCGTGTTTATCGCTCGCACGCTGCGAGTCGACGCAAGCGCAGCTAGGTTAGTGCATAAAATTGGCAGGCACGGCGCGTCGATGGACGACAGCACAGCGCATTCGAGCAACGTTCTCGAAGATTCGACCTCCAACTTTGCAGGGACCGACGACGACCGATGTCAGTCCCAGATGAGGGCATCGGCGCTTATCTTCGATACGTCCCCCGCTTGTCTACGCTTTTCGCGCTAAATTACCAGAGTGAGTCGCACTGGGACCTGGGTCGCCTGGGTCGCGCTGACTTACGAGTTTTAGTGCCGCATCATAATATAGTAGTTTATGAAACGGTTGCATAATGAAGGGAATTAAAACACGAGAGTGAGTATTATAATAGTATCACTCGAGTTTTAATACCTCGTTATGTGCCGTTTCATACACTACTTTATCTACACTCATGCAATAGGAACTTACTTTAATACCTCGTTATGTGCCGTTTCATACACTACTTTATCTACACTCATGCAATAGGAACTTACTTTAATACCTAGTTATGTGCCGTTTCATACACTACTTTATCTACACTCATGCAATAGTATCACTCGAGTTTTAATACCTCGTTATGTGCCGTTTCATACACTACTTTATCTACACTCATGCAATAGTATCACTCGAGTTTTAATACCTCGTTATGTGCCGTTTCATACACTACTTTATCTACACTCATGCAATAGGAACTTACTTTAATACCTCGTTATGTGCCGTTTCATACACTACTTTATCTACACTCATGCAATAGTATCACTCGAGTTTTAATACCTCGTTATGTGCCGTTTCATACACTACTTTATCTACACTCATGCAATAGTATCACTCGAGTTTTAATACCTCGTTATGTGCCGTTTCATACACTACTTTATCTACACTCATGCAATAGGAACTTACTTTAATACCTCGTTATGTGCCGTTTCATACACTACTTTATCTACACTCATGCAATAGGAACTTACTTTTAATGAAAAAATAAAGTCGTAATATTTTCTTGATTTTGCTGATGTTCCGTGATGTTAGGTGGAGACAAATTCTCCTCACGAACACTGTTTTCACATGTTTAACACATATTTGTCACATCAGGATAAAACACTTGATCAACATAATAAATCACATAAAATTGATTAGCTCAAGTAAAGTCAATGTTGGCGCCAAAATCCAGCCCACAGCGAATTCGCGCGCATACGGTCTAACACGCGCCGCCATAGATAATAAATGACGAAAACCCGCGTAGGTGCAGAGCTTACCGGTGCTTTACTGGTAAAAAATATATATTGTAACATCGTTTAGTTAAAAAAAACAGTGTTAAATATATTTTTTCTTATTATAGACGTGCCGTGCGTAATGTCGGTCATTATGCCACCATTTTTGAGTTCATAATCCGGATTTTACGATATGAGTGCAGGTAAAACACTCATATCGTAAAATCCGGAATCCGGATCCGGCAGGGTTTGGTGTGTGGCAATTAGTGATTTCGTGAGAACCGACAAAAGGATCTTCGCCAGCACTGCTGCTGCCACACACCAGACGGAAGACGAGACGACTTTCTCGACTGTGAGTGCATTCGCCTTCGATACTTCTGCAATCTAGTGCAAGCTCCGGTGCTCTTATCTCTCTCTTCTCTCATCTCTTTCCCCGCCCCCGCATTACCGCATCATCAAGAGGCCTACGTCCAGCAGTGGACAAGTACAGGCTGGTGATGATCGGTTTATTAAAATTGATCAGTGACCGCGATTTTTTCAAAATGGCGTACTTTTACTATGGCACAAAGAGGTTAGAAGCCCTTAGGTGACCAACCTGCCAACATCGAGTTTCCCAAACTTGAGGTTGTCCAAGCTGTAGCTGGCGGAGAGCTCCGCGAACACTGGCGCGAAGTTGACGCAGGCCGGGTGCCACGCCGCGTACAGACAGACCAGCCACGTCACCTCCTTGTGCCGCTTTAGCTCCTGCAATCAGTTCATTCAATAACATTACCAAGACCCAGATGTAGATTAAAAAACTAATCTAAAAACCACGTTTCCTTTTTTCTTATAGTTTATTTTCAAAGTTGTGAGCTACCCTGAAAGTTTCAACAGTTGTGAGCTACCCTGAAAGTTTCAACAGTTGTGAGCTACCCTGAAAGTTTCAACAGTTGTGAGCTACCCTGAAAGTTTCAACAGTTGTGAGCTACCCTGAAACTTTCAACAGTTGTGAGCTACCCTGAAAGTTTCAACAGTTGTGAGCTACCCTGAAACTTTCAACAGTTGTGAGCTACCCTGAAAGTTTCAACAGTTGTGAGCTACCCTGAAACTTTCAACAGGGTAGCTAATTGGGAAGTGCTCGAAATTTAAGTTGCAAGATTCCACCCGGAACGACAGACAGACAAACAAGAAAGTGACTTAATAAAAACCAATGCAAAGGTGTAGCACCAACGCTCTTGATGATTTTCGATAAACTTGTTATTATTTCGTTTCCATGGCAACCATTCCTCACAGCGAGTAATCAATATTTTCCAATTTTGAAACTTACTATTTTTCCGGGATAAAAGTATCCTATGTTTTATTCCAGGGTATAAGCTATGTCCATTCCCAATTTCATCAAAATCAGCCCAGCCGTTATTGCGTGAAAGCTCCCCAAACAAACAAACAGACAATGTTTCAATTTTATATAATGGTGTGGATATTTACAAAACCAACCAAGCGCTTGTCAGATATACATAAGACTTAGGGTTCCGTAGCAAGCTATCCAACTATAAAAACAGCATTGCAATTGGTCTAGTAGTTCTTACGTGACACGACAAAGTAAGGTAGGGTCCGTACGTCCGAGTGAAAATATACTCGTATATCTGTCTGTCTGTCTGTCAGCCGTCATGCTCCGAATTTACTGAACCGATGAAGTTGAAATTTGGAACCTACATGAATTTCCAAACATGGACGTGTGATGTTAATAAATGAATTTTGAATATGGGGGTCACTTTTGGGGGGAAAATTAGAAATAACTATCTTAAAAGCTAAAAAAACACGCCTGCCGCCAAAAATTATCTCATGGCAATAAATTATATGCTGTTGGAATGTGCTTATCAAGGCCTTCAATTTCATACCCATATTGTAATATTTGAAGATAAAAAATATTTTTTACATTTGAAAATGGAGCCGTACTGAAGTATTAAAAAAAAAAAAAATGCCTATGTTACTCAGGGGATGTAAGGATTCTAACCATACATCAAAATCTGTTCAAGCATTTAAACGTTATGGTGGAACAAAGGAACTCACACACATACAAAACATGAATACTAAAAACATTACACTGTTTTTTCTGGTCGTGTAAAAATTCGTATGAACGCATTCTCGAAACTTGATGAAAATCAATCGTTCTTGCACAAGCAACTAAAGAAGCAAAGGGGGGTCTTACTTCATCAAGTACTTGCAGGCCTCGGAAGTACGTGACGTGCTCGGGGCCTGAGTACGTCGGCTCGGGCAGCAGCAGCGCCAGGAGAATGATCATGGCGCCGTACGGGAGACCGTACCTGGAAAGTGGAGTTACAAATGTTGCTTAATGGGGTTAGTTAAAGAGGCAGAGGCCACGGAAGTGGGAGGCAGAGGGGGTCAAATGCCCCTCCTAGAATCAAACGGCCAAGCCCCCTCCAATTTTACTATCTGGTTTCTCTGTGCTATCCTTCACAGAGCTTTATTTTTAGTTAAATGAAAAAGCGCTTGTATGTAAGAAAACTTGTCTGAAAGAGCAGAGCAGAAGAATATATTTTTATCATACTTTTATTAGTTCCAACTGTATGTATGTTAGTTTGTAACGGAATTTTTGATCATGATTTTTCATCCACTTCGGAACTTCAGATTTAACTGAAACTTTGCACACTTATCATTATCCTGGTGGGGGGGCAAACAAAGGGGGGGTGGGAACAAAAGGGGGGGGGGGCAAACAAAAGGGGGGCGGCAAACAAAAGGGGGGCGGCAAACAAAAGGGGGGGGGGGGTTAACAGAAGTTTGCCCCCCCCCCCCGAACCCCACGGAGTACTTCCGCAATCCCCGGTACACAAGTCACACTCGTGAACGGGTGCTGCTTGTGGGGACGTCATATGGTTGTTTATCGATTGCTCATATTCTACTCATCAGATTGAGATACAAAGTAAACCAGTTTGTAAGTCAAACCCTAAGCTATCCAACAGAGAAAACCGCTTCGCAATCGGTCCAGTAGGTTTTACGTGATGCGCTACCAAACATACAGACAAACAGAGTTGATTTAAAAAAATGTTATATTCTTGTTTAGTGGCTTACTTTAAGTACCCTAGACTACACCATTATTTTTTTAAATATCTTCATTGTAGTTTTTTTTGTAATTTCTGCTTTATTATAAGTATCGATAAGCAAATGTGCTTTACTTCCGGAATGTTTGTGCGTACTCAAATACTTTCCAGACATCACCAAGTCTTGTGCTTTACTTCCGGAATGTTTGTGCGTACTCAAATACTTTCCAGACATCACCAAGTCTTGTGCTTTACTTCCGGAATGTTTGTGCGTACTCAAATACTTTCCAGACATCACCAAGTCTTGTGCTTTACTTCCGGAATGTTTGTGCGTACTCAAATACTTTCCAGACATCACCAAGTCTTGTGCTTTACTTCCGGAATGTTTGTGCGTACTCAAATACTTTCCAGACATCACCAAGTCTTGTGCTTTACTTCCGGAATGTTTGTGCGTACTCAAATACTTTCCAGACATCACCAAGTCTTGTGCTTTACTTCCGGAATGTTTGTGCGTACTCAAATACTTTCCAGACATCACCAAGTCTTGTGTTTTCAATTAATTCGAGAAACAAGGTAAGAGAAATAAATTGAATAAAAAACGTTTAGTAAAATAAGTTTTTAAGGCATGGTGAAACTTAGAATGAGCTATCAAAATTAAATGCGTATACAACATTTCGTGTCTGTGCTGTTAACCGTTGAGAAGTTTCCTAGTCAGGTCGGCAGGATCCAACCCTGAGTGCAACAACCACTTATCATAATAAGATGCATACACAAAATGTTGTCTGCGCCTGTTGACCGTTGAAGAGTTCCTTTATCTGGAGCTGTTCCTGGACGTCGATTCAACTCTGCATTGTCATCAGAACTGAACCAACAAAAAAGAACAACTCCGTAGGATTAGAGGAAGTGGTTCTAATTCGCTTGCAAGATTTGACCTAGACAAACATACATACAATGCGACTGCTCAGCCAAAAATAAACTTTAGAAAAAAAAACTAAATGTGTTCAGGCATTGACGACTGGTTGGTCTCGTGGCTAGTGATCCTAGGTATGTAATCAAATGGTCGCGGGTTCGAATCCTACAAGGTGCAATCATTTGTGTGATGAGCAGAAGTGTTTGTTTCCGAGTCATGGATGTTATAATATTTCTATCTATGTATGTTTCTCCGTTATCTAGTACCCATAGTACAGGGTATCCTAGTTTGGGGCTAGGTAATTGGTGTGGAATTGTACAGAAAATATTAGTATATATTATTATTATTTAAAAGTTATGGTGGAACTAAGAAACGGCTCTACTTTCCAATATGTGCAAGTAGCTACGAAGCTGTTTTTTTTCACAGGAAGGCCTACTCATAGGAAGCCTAATTCTGAAATGGCGTATTGCGATAACCAAAGTTTTTGAGAAAAATATATTTGAATATTCCATAATTATCGCTATTCAAGTGCAAAAATCACTATAAAATCACTAGTTGACAATCAGTTTTATGACATTGAAAGTTGATTGACACTGTCAGTGAAAGAAATGTAACTTTTTTGATAATTTTGGCCACAGAGTCACAGAACACAGGGAACCCCAACATGAGTTGGTTAGGTTCTAAGTGAGTCACAGGACCGACACAGGGCACCCCAACATGGGTATGTCAGGTTCTAAATGATTTACAGAACCAACACAGAGCACCCGTTGCCACCTGAGACTAAGCTCGCATGGGAGGTCCTGAGTGGAGTAAGCCCGCGAGGTTGGAGCAGAGCGTATGTTGAGTCGGCGAAGCAACCCCTAGGGGTGACCTCGCGAGAGTTCTGGCGAGAGCCCATACCGGAGACAAATTTCCATTCCATTTCATCATTTGTAATTACTTTAAGGGTCAACCCTGGGGTAGGGGGATATTGATGCAGGGTTTTCCAACCTCCCTCTCCCCGCCTTGTGTAATTTTTTTCCAAACCTAACCTCAAACTCAATTTTAAAAATACATTTATTTTATCATATTCCCCCTTTCTAGGTGGGGAGTCCCCCTAAACCCCTCCCCCTGCACCCAAACCCTTTTACTGATTACAAATAATGGAAAGTGCTTCTTAAAGAAACTCACATGCATACTGAACCCTGAAAACATTAAACTCATTTTTAGGGAGTTGTGTTAAATGCCTATTCCGATTCCGCAAATATCCAAATTTACAAAAACATTTTATAAGTATCCAATACCTAGGATAAATAATACCTAGGATAAACATTACCTAGGATAAACAATACCTAGGATAAACAATACCTAGGATAAACAATACCTAGGATAAACAATACCTAGGATAAACAATACCTAGGATAAACAATACCTAGGATAAACAATACCTAGGATAAACAATACCTAGGATAAACAATACCTAGGATAAACAATACCTAGGATAAACAATACCTAGGATAAACAATACCTAGGATAAACAATACCTAGGATAAACAATACCTAGGATAAACAATACCTAGGATAAACAATACCTAGGATAAACAATACCTAGGATAAACAATACCTAGGATAAACAATACCTAGGATAAATTTGTTCCTATTTTGAGCTGTAGTAGAAGCCTTAGAAATGTTTTGTCTCATGGACGGGACTCAAACCCGCATAATCCGTGCCCCAGCGTGGCACACACCTTACCAATCCAGCTACTGTGACCGCTATAGAGTTATCCAAACTTTGGAAGGACTTTCCAATATTTGCAAGTAGTAAAAGGGTTAGGGAGGGGGCAGGGGGGGAGGAGGTGGGGAGTGGGTCAGGGGACTCCCCATAGAAGGGAGGACTGCGATAAAAGAAAAATATAATGTTTTAGTTTCTGTTTGGAAAACATGTACAATAATTACACTCCCTGTGTAATAGGTTGAAAACCCCCACATCAATATCCCCCCTACCCCCCAGAGTTGACCCTTAAAGTAATTAGAAATGATGAAATGGAATAGAAATTTGTCACCGGTATGGGCTCTTGCCAGAACTCTCGTGAGGCCGCCCCTGGGTGTCGCTTTGCCCACTCAATCTACGCTCCACTATGGATGTCGCCAGCTCGCTTTGCTCTCCATTTCCCCCCTTTGCTCCACTTCAGCCTCAAGGGCTTGCTCCACTCAGGACCACCCATGCGAGCTTCTTGCTCCGCACTTTTTATATAATCTCTAGGGGTAGGGACCACAAGACCAGGTGGAACCAGGGTGCTGTATCAATTCTGTGACCCATGTTGGGGTGCCCTGTGTTGGTTCTGTGACTCATTTAGAACCTAAGATACTCATGTTGGGGTATTCTTTGTCAGTTCTATGAAAGTCACGTAATTACTGTCACTTTTATGCCAAAACTGACGGAAAAAATAACATTACGTTCACTATCAACTGTAAAAGTCATGAAACTGACTGTCTACTATTGATTACTATTTGCTTGTTGAGTGATTATTGCAATTACTTTTTTTTCTCAAAAACTAGTTGGTTATCGCAATACACCATTTCAGATTTAGGCTTTTAAGTGTAGACCTACCTTGGAAAAAAACAGCCTCCTAGCTACTTGCAAATATTGGAAAGTTAAGCCCAAACTTTTGCTTCAGGTTTTTTATAACATCTTATGGGGATGATAGTATCATCCTAGCCACGACTTTAGCCAAGAAAATGTTCTGTCCTTTATACAAAATATATGGTTTAAGTTTTCACGAGGGTTATTTATTATTTACCTTGTTGCATTAAGTTAGAATTTATAGCAGTAAAAGTACCTGACATCAGCATAACACCACAGGATAAGGTTAGCAATTTTCGTATAAACGAACGAGGACGACAAGTAGTTCACCATTGTCACACTTCCCGCCTTTCTTGTCCTCAGCATCACCACAATAATTAGGAAAAACAGGATTTCCGTCTCACGGCTGTCCAGATCGCAGTCAGACTCCGGAAACAGATAATTGCAAATTAATCCCGTACGTTTGCATGTTACGTACGATACGCTCATAAGGATGTTCACCCAGTAATAGGGCTTCAATAATTGCCGTAAATCGGCTTTAAAACTAAACATTTTAGGTGACTTTTTCCAAAAAATTAGCACAATCAAAATTCTCACAATGATATTCACTGCGAGAGGGGATACACTACACGACCGTCGACCAAAATAATGTACGACTTTAACAAAATGAAGTATTGTACAGCCAATATTACACGGCCTGATATTACGTGTACCTGGATGCGTAATATTTGGATGGCTAATAATGGCCATGTATTATTTGCCCGTACAAAATCAGGTCTGGGTTGATAATGCACGGCCAGTATTGCGCAGCCAATAATACGTGTACAGTACCCGGCGATAAATAATGCACATCGGTCTTTGGAAAGAGACTGCTAATTTCGGCTTCGTAGAGCGTTGTCACCAATGTCACCATGGATGTAGAATAAGAATGGATAGAGCTATAGCTCCACCGGCCATTCATTCACCCCGTGTCCAGTTTTGACCTCCTAAGTGGCCACAACATTGCAGCCCGTGTGTTTATAAAGTGAGATTGTACTGAAATATCTATGCTAAGACTAGACATTCTAGCAAAATAGTGAAACTATGTTGTGTTGTGCTGTGTTTTGTCCATCAAGAACAGCAAGAGGTGGAGTAAAAGATCCGGAATTATCATTTCACAAGTATGGTTTTACTGCCTATTATTATCTTAAATATCAAAGTTTCAAAGCAAAAATGTATTTCACATTAAGAATACACATTATTAACGATATAAAATAAACTCGTGGGGATAATTAACGGAGGATTTAAAATTTTCATCCAGCGTAAAATGGATGCGCTACTTTAGCTTTCCCTCCGTCCATTCTGATTCTAGGTCTAAGGTTGTCACACCCTACCTGTGTGACATTTGTCAGTTATATTTTTTGTTTGTCATCAGTCGTTATACAGGTGCAATAGAGTACGGTCACATTTAGCTGAAAATATATACTATAGAGTTGTTTAAACACCCCCAACATTAAATCTATTCATTTACAAAATTATACATAATTGTTTTTCATCCCATATATTTGAAAAGGGCTGATTTGTTCCTCGAAAAGTAGGAGCAGTATTTTCTGTGGTAGGTCTTTTCTGTTTAAGAGTTTCAGAGAGGGCATTAATGGCATTAAAGGAGTCAAAAAGTCCTCATTGTTCAGTCAATTAATAAATCGAGATGTAATTGCTACTGTAAAAACCGATAGAAACAGTTTTCAATTAGAACGTCGTCAGCGCCAAAATATATAAAAACCGATAGAAACAGTTTTCAATTAGAACGTCGTCAGCGCCAAAATATATAAAAACCGATAGAAACAGTTTTCAATTAGAACGTCGTCAGCGCCAAAATATATAAAAACCGATAGAAACAGTTTTCAATGAGAACGTCGTCAGCGCCAAAATATATAAAAACCGATAGAAACAGTTTTCAATTAGAACGTCGTCAGCGCCAAAATATATAAAAACCGATAGAAACAGTTTTCAATTAGAACGTCGTCAGCGCCAAAATATATAAAAACCGATAGAAACAGTTTTCAATTAGAACGTCGTCAGCGCCAAAATATATACAAAACCGATAGAAACAGTTTTCAATTAGAACGTCGTCAGCGCCAAAATATATAAAAACCGATAGAAACAGTTTTCAATTAGAACGTCGTCAGCGCCAAAATATATAAAAACCGATAGAAACAGTTTTCAATGAGAACGTCGTCAGCGCCAAAATATATAAAAACCGATAGAAACAGTTTTCAATTAGAACGTCGTCAGCGCCAAAATATATAAAAACCGATAGAAACAGTTTTCAATTAGAACGTCGTCAGCGCCAAAATATATAAAAACCGATAGAAACAGTTTTCAATTAGAACGTCGTCAGCGCCAAAATATATAAAAACCGATAGAAACAGTTTTCAATTAGAACGTCGTCAGCGCTAAAATATATAAAAACCGATAGAAACAGTTTTCAATTAGAACGTCGTCAGCGCCAAAATATATAAAAACCGATAGAAACAGTTTTCAATTAGAACGTCGTCAGCGCCAAAATATATAAAAACCGATAGAAACAGTTTTCAATTAGAACGTCGTCAGCGCCAAAATATATAAAAACCGATAGAAACAGTTTTCAATTAGAACGTCAAATTAGTGCTGTGAATAAAAACATGAATGAAAACAAGTCATTCCTTGTACACTACTTTTGTGCAAAACAATTAAATCAATAAATATATAAAACGCCAAAAAACGAAGAAAAAATATATTTGTGATTTAGAAATGTATTTCTAGATTAAATCTTTTGCTTTGTACCTATATAGAAGTGTATTCTATCTACCTACCTGGGGACGCGAGGGGCATAAATGCATGCCTTCCATTCACGGAGCGAAAGCGTTGGTTTTCGATGGAGGTGTAGGTAAATATTTAATATAATAGGGATAAAGGGAGATCAGCCAGTAAGAGAAGAAAAGTACACTAACCTGTCAATTCCTTCTTGTGCCGTGCCTGGAAGTTTCTATGGATGGAAGGACTTCTGTGGGCGGCCGCCCTTCTCGAACTTTCTGGATGTAGCACTACACTAATTATTGTCAGTTTCTTATAAGGAGGACACACACGGATTGATATTAATGTTCGTATGATTGCGGTGGACAAAATTACTTCGTATTTTATATATTTTTAAGCGAGGCGTTGGTAGGTTATAATAATTGTTTTTCTTGCAAGTAATTCGCGCCGCTGCTAACTTGCCACTGACCTTGACCGAGTCTCGTTGCCACGCGGTCACACAGAAGTGCATCGGTAAATTGCCCCCATCTCTTTCTAACTGGCTGAGAAAGCAAGGGACGGTGCTAATGCACTAAATAAAGCGTTGCGGCAGAGAATGGGCGCGAACACTACCTACGTCTTATGTATCGTTGTAGATTCACAAAAATGATCAAGTCTTCGAGAGACGGACAAATGGGAGCTCGATAGTTGATAATTATAGCCTTGGACTGGATAGACAAGTACCTAACTATATTGAATGTTGAATCTACTTGGTTATACTAATAATATGATACATTTGTATCAGGTGGATGCACACAGAACTGCAGTTCATAAGAATGTATAGATCGCCACTTTCCGAGCTCATAGGATAGTGTAAATCTCAATTTACATGATATTTAATACTTACACTTGATTTCGTTTTTATTATTATTGCATTGACCCCTCGTTGTTAGTAGAACTTCACATAATTAGGGTATGTAAGAAAACTACTAGATTTTAAAACCAGTAGGTATTTTTCTATTTTAGGGTTAAAATCCTACTCTAGCTATGAAATAGATAGGTAGGTTCTATGACATACCACATACATACATGTCATTAAACCTACCTTTCACAAAAACAACACAATTTCATGGCACGATAAAACATGAAACAAAGTGTACCGAGGTAAGTGTTAGAACTATAAGTTTCATAGTAACTATGCATTATCAATGATCTTCACTAACCAAACACTGTTAGATAGTAAATGCAACGAACGCACCGGGTGCTCTTCGGTTGACGAAAACTCATTGCTACAGGGCTGTGTTAAGTGAACACAGCCCGCTCGAATCATCCGTGCGATTATCGCTCGATCATCCGGAGATAGTGAACGACTTTGGACGTCCACATACAACTGACAACTGTCAAGTGTCAGTTTCATACTATTCCTCCTCTCCACTACTATTTTTCGGATGACCCAGGCGAACGCCCGACGACGCCGTGAACGATTTCGAGTGTACGCACGGGTGATCCGTGCGTCCTCGAACGTTTATGTGAACGGGCCCCTGGATTCCTTGTGAATTCTGATTTTGAATTACCGGTTTTGTATTTCCTAGTAAAATGACAGTTTCCGTGCGGTTGAGTGCTCATCGGCTTGATGACGTCATTTCACATACTCACTGAGCTTAGTGAATCCGAAACGAGTGATCGGTGGCAATGAATGGTCCAAGTGGCATTAACTGAACCTCACTTTAACTCTACGGAATCAGGCCCATGCAGCCCGATTCCATAACTTGGCTTCAATCGAATTCTCAGTATCGCAACCACTAATGCCTTGCAATAGAGTCGAATTTGCTATGAAAAAAGTGATAATCCGATTGTAGCCAAGTTATGGAATTGGGCCACTGGTCGTACATTATTTTGGTCGTGTATTATCGTCTCGTCTTCCATATTTTCGATCATTTTGCATCAAAACGAACGGCCCCATTATCGTCTATCAAATAAATATTTATTATAAACAAAACAAAAGTTTATTTCGCCGGCCGCCGTAGACTTCACTCCCCGTCAAGGAATATCTAAAACAAAGAGAATATAAATATAAAATACTCCCCGCATACATACCTAATTACATACTACCTATCTCTTGCTGCACTACACTGTTTGAAGTGTAATACTGTAATCTCTTTGCCGCTCTCACTCAGGAACCGGGGTAAGTAAAACTTTCAGTATTTCTGTTTACAGTGCAAAGGGTTAAAAGGGTATAATAATATACGGATACAGTGGTTCGCCGTGCGCCTACCTTGCTTGCTTGTCGTATGAATGAGGTAGTAGTCACAGATCCTTTAGAAGATACACTAGGTAGTGCTGGCCTCTGGTGCCAGTGTTTGTCAGGCACCCGAGGGGCCGAGACCGACAATGTAACGTGCCCTCCCAAGCACGGAGCGATGGAAAACAGCACATAGCTCAGAAAATTGGTGCAGAAGCAAGCAACCAAGAAAGTTAAAAAAAAAAACACGTGATGTATGTACCAAAATTTGTCTATCCAAAATTAAAAAAAAAACAAATTAATTTATTGTAATAAGAATGGTGAGACCAATAAAACATTATTACACAATAATCTACCAAAATATGAATAAACATATTTCAAATCAACTAAGAAAATTATAACATGATATATTACAAATAAAATAAGTGTGGGTGTTCCCGCTCTTTTGTTTCTGGTTTCTTTTTTGAAGATCGGACAGGACGCGAAGTTTGCGGGATGTGCTCCTCCGCAGTTTGCGCATGTGGCCGGTTCCTCTCTAGGGCGGGGGCAGTCTCTTGCCAGATGTGGTTCTCCACAGCGAACGCATGCCTGATCGCGGTGACAGTTATGCGAACTGTGGCGGAACTTCTGGCACTTTTGGCACTGTGCAGGTCCTCTCTTGGCACGCCACATTTCAATGACCATGCCTGGCATCATAAGGAGCTCCGTTTCCTGATAGATGTTTGGCGTTAGGTTTGGTGTTCTCTTCAGGAGTACGTAGAAGATACATCCTGGTCTTCCTTGGCGTCCCTTTATGTGTTTAACATACTCTGGAGTGTATCCCTTTTCCTCCAGAGCTGTTTGGATTTCTGACACCTCCGTGTCGGCCGGCAGGCCGCGGATTGCGACTTTCAAACTCCTTTCCGCTGGTAGCGAATACCAGCTAATTTTCTCTGTTTTTTCCAGTTCTGTCAGATAGTTCTGAATCAGCCTGTACTCTGTTGCGTCAGTAGGAGTGAAGCGAATGCCCTGTCCATATGGGCGTCCGTTCGGTGGTCTTCCTAGTTTATTGGCGAGTATTTTAAAGTGACTCGTCCAATTTTCTATTTTCTCCACGATTAGAGTTCTAGTAGAGATGTTTACTCGACGGCTGCTGGCGATGGAATGAATTTCGGGCTAAAACGTTCCTATATTTATGCGGTTGATTCGCACTGTTGTCTCGCGGCGGTCGGCCGCAGCGCGGGCGGTGGGAGTGGCGAGCAGTATCTCTCGCTCGCACGTCGCTCCCTCTCCGTCTTTATAGTCCTATTTTAGCCTTTCTAACTCTTAGTGTTTTGTTGTCTATATTACCTATTTTTCGCTCTCATAGACCCTACCAATCAGACACAATCCCAAATCGGCATTTATTATCGTGTAGGTAAACTAAAAAACATATGTACAAACTATAGCTAAACTTAATCTATTTACTTATGTTCTAGGTCTTAAATTATTATATTGAAACATTATGTAATAGTGTCGTCGCGAACAAGTAGTACTAATAGCTACCTGTGCAAAACGGGGCCGGGTCGCTAGTAGTACTAATCTATACTTAAAATAAAGCAGTAAGTACCATATAAAATAAAATTCTGTACAAAGAAGAAAAAAAAGTCAATGGTACATAAATTAAGCTACTGATCGACTCTCTATCTGTTTGCGCATTACGTAATAACTACTGAACCAATATGCGGTTTTCACTGATGAATAGCTTAGGTTTAGACTTAAAAGCTGGTTTATATACTTGGTATCTCAATCGGATGAGTAGATGCCGAGCAATCAATAAAAAACGATTTGACATCAGAATGAAGTATGATGCAATTTGGTATATTGGTACTTCTGGTTTTGGATTTCTCATAGGATCCTTACATCCCAGAAAAAATACCACGCGGGCAACGCCGCAGGCACAGCTAGTATTTCATAAAGTTTGATTTAAAACAGATAATTATGTTCTGATATTTTTTATATTTATAATGGACATTGTGTTTTGTAGTTTAGTATAAGAAGATGTTTGATTGGAAGTTTAAGTTATTTAAGCTAAAAAGGCTAACTTTATTACAATATAAACTAATTGTATTTTCCTTATATAAGACTAGCTTTCCCGCCTGCGACTTCGTCCCCGCTTACTACGGTTTATATAAGACTAGCTTTCCCGCCGGCGACTTCGTCCCCGCTTACTACGGTTTATATAAGACTAGCTTTCCCGCCTGCGACTTCGTCCCCGCTTACTACGGTTTATATAAGACTAGCTTTCCCGCCTGCGACTTCGTCCCCGCTTACTACGGTTTATATAAGACTAGCTTTCCCGCCTGCGACTTCGTCCACGCTTACTACGGTTTATATAAGACTAGCTTTCCCGCCTGCGACTTCGTCCCCGCTTACTACGGTTTATATAAGACTAGCTTTCCCGCCTGCGACTTCGTCCCCGCTTACTACGGTTTATATAAGACTAGCTTTCCCGCCTGCGACTTCGTCCACGCTTACTACGGTTTTTAAAGGGTTATAAATTATCAATATCCCATGATATATGGTTTTTAAACAAAACTTGATGGTTTACTTCAGGAAATTACAGAAGCCTTAAAAATATCGATAAAAATAACGAATAAAATATGTGAATGCTTATAAATATTGAGGCAAGATAGAAGCGCGTGAATTCGATCCATGGGCCTCTGGGTTGCAGACCTGAGACGCTTCCGCTGAGCCACTCGGCTTTGTGGCATGAACGCCGAATTTACGGTGTTGTTTTATAAACGGATGTACTATTTTTATTCCTTTCATATTAACATAACTTTAGACTCTTATCCCGCAGGAATCCCGTATTTTTTTCATGATAAAAAGTATCATTGATTTTAACACAATATAAACTTTGACTGTGCCAAGTTACATCAAAATCCGTCCGGAGTTTCAGCGTGATATGTGTTCTTTTAAATAACTTTCAACCCCTATCCTGCGGGAACCATTGTTTTTTCGGTATAAAAAGTATTCTAAATGTTAATCCATAATATAAGCTATGATTGTGCCAAGTTGCATCAAAATCCGTTTGGTAGTTTCAGCGTGAAGCGTGTTCAAAGAGACAGACATACAGACAAAAAAAAAACTTTTTGCACTCCATATCGATTTTGAAGTTTATTTCAATTATAATTTTCAAAAAATATTTAATTTACAGATTTAGCCCAGTTACAGTTTTTTTATAGTATAGATGGCGGCGCGTGTTAGATTGTATGCGCACGAATTCACTGTGGACTGGATTTTGGCGCCATAATATATAACTTTACATTAGTACCTAACCGATTTTATGTTATTTATTATGATGATCAAATGTTTTATTCTGATTAAAAATATGACAAAGATGTGTTTAACATGTGAAAACAGTGTTCGTGAGGGAAATTAGCCTCCACCTAACATCACAGAACAGCAATGAACAAGATGAACGAACTTATATCGGCAAAATCAAGAAAAGATTACGACTTTATTTTTTCTTTAAATTATGTTCCTATTGCATGAGTGTAGATAAAGTAGTGTTTGAAACGGCACATAACTAGGTATTAAAACACTCCGAATTATACTATTAATAGCTTAAAAGCTAAAAAAAACACGCCTGCCCTGCCATAAAAGAGCTTTTTCCAAAAAAATATATATTGTTGGAATGGGCTTATCAATTAGATACCCATATTGAAATTTTCGTTTTTTTTTTTATTTGGAATTTGAAAATGATTCCATTCTTCCGCCATATTGAATGTTTTAAAAAAAAAATAGCCTATGTTACTCGGGGGGATGTAAGGATTCTAACGATACCCCATACATCTAAATCTGTTAAAGCATTTAAAAGTTATGGTGGAATAAAGAAACTCACAGAACATGAATGCTTGAATGCTAAAAGCATAACACTCCTTTTTTTGGGCATTCGTGTAAAAAACGCGCCCACGGCTCGTTTTTATGCGCCCATGGCTCGTTTTTTTAACTCACTCTCGTGTTTTAATTCCCCTCACTATGCAACCGTTTCATAAACTAGTATAAGGACAAACATACAATCTCTTATTCGTCCAAGTAGACTAGAAGAAATATGGAGCCCCAACTACAGATTAGTTAATGTCCCCAACTCGATGGACGCAAATGTACAACTTGCCTTTATTTATTTCAGAATACAACAGTGTTGTCACAATCAGCCAACACCTCTCCACAAGCGAGCCAAGAGCACTATTGTATTACCGACGTTGTGTGGGACTATTGAATAGAACCTACCAGTTGTACAACTGGAGCGACATCACAGAACTCACTGACTGGAGCCAAACGATCTAATAAGCAACATGTGTGATGACAAACCTGGAAATGCTACAAGTCGACAACAACAACAAAGGCATACGAGAGGGAAAACATTTGCATGCACTATGTGTGACTATAAATGTGGACAATCAAGTCGATTAAAACGCCATATGAAAACACACACTAGTGAGAAGCCATATAAATGCACTATGTGTGAATATAAATGTGTACATGCAGATTCTTTAAAACAGCATATGAGAACACACACTGGTGAGAAACCATATAAATGCACTATGTGTGAATATAAATGTGCACACGCAAGTAATTTAAAAAAGCATATGAGAACACACACTGGTGAGAAACCATATGCATGCACTATGTGTGATTATAAATGTGGACTAGCAGGTGAATTAAAAAGTCATATTAAATCACACACAGGTGAGAAACCATATGAATGCACTATGTGTGATTAAAAATGTGCACACGCAAGTACTTTAAAAAGGCATATAAAATCACACACTGGTGAGAAACCATATGCATGCACTATGTGTGAATATAAATGTGGACATGCAGATTCTTTAAAACAGCATATGAGAACACACACTGGTGAGAAACCATATAAATGCACTATGTGTGATTATAAATGTACACACGCAAGTAATTTAAAAAAACATATGAGAACACACACTGGTGAGAAACCATATGCATGCACTATGTGTAATTATGTATGTGGTCGAGCAGGTGTTTTAAAAAGTCATATTAAATCACACACAGGTGAGAAACCATATGAATGCACTATGTGTGATTATAAATGTGCACATGCAAGTACTTTAAAAAGTCATATGAGAACACACAATGGTGAGAAACCATATGCATGCACTATGTGTGATTATAAATTTGGACACTCAAGTAATTTAAAACAACATATTAGAACACACACAGGAGAGAAACCGTATGGATGCACTATGTGTGATTATAAATTTGGATACTCAAGTAATTTAAAACAACATATGAGAACACACACAGGAGAGAAACCGTATGGATGCATTAATTGTGAATATAAATGTGCACATGCAGATTCTTTAAAACAGCATATGAGAACACACACTGGTGAGAAACCATATAAATGCACTATGTGTGAATATAAATGTGCACATGCAGATTCTTTAAAACAGCATATGAGAACACACACTGGTGAGAATCCACATAAATGCACTATGTGTGAATATAAATGTGCACACGCAAGTAATTTAAAAAAGCATATGAGAACACACACTGGTGAGAAACCATATGCATGCACTATATGTGATTATAAATTTGGACACTCAAGTCATTTAAAACAACATATCAGAACACACACAGGAGAGAAACCGTATGGATGCACTATTTGTGATTATGAGTCTGCAAGTGTGGGTGCTTTAATAATACATTTAAGAAAACACACATGAGAGAAACCATATGCATGCACTACATGTGATTATAAATGTGAACAAGCAGATCATTTAAAAAGGCATATTAGAACTCACACAGGAGAGAACCCCTGAGAATTCACTATATGTGATTATAAATCTGGACAATCAGGTACTTTAAAACATTATATACAAACACACACTGGTGAGAAACCATATGCATGCACTATGTGTGATCATAAACTTTTTGAGGACAAGCAAGTACATTAAAACAGCATATGAGACACACTGGTGAGTATTCTATAGCACTTGACTTTAAATATTTTCAAGTAATCGGTAGCGCAATGCCTACATTCTGAAACCACCATAAATTATGTCACACCATGCCTACTTTATTATTTTTGTCGCAGTTACATCGCATTTTGCCAACTTAATAGAAAATCGAATCGAACGATAGCGTAATGCCTACAGTTATGTTCAAAATGAAATAAGTCAAAGTTTTAAGTTAAATGATTTGATATGTACTAAAAAGCTTAAAATTAAAATAAAATCTCTGTTACTCAGGGTACTCTACACCCCACGATTTTATTTTTAAGCTTTTAGTTTAGTACATATAAAACCGTTTAACTTAAAACTTTTTGACGTATTTTATTTTCATATTTTAGTTTTTTTATTTAGTTATTTCTAAAGTGTACTGTGTTCTACTTGTCAAGACCTTTCATTTGATACCCATATTGAGGGTATTTTAAAAAGAGTGATCCGCCATTTTGTGGTGGCAGCCATCTTGGATTTGGAATGTTCATGGTGTACTGTGTTCTACTAGTTAAGCCTTTTCATTTGATATCCATATTGAGGAGTTGGAAAAAATAATGTATCGGCTATTTTGTGTTGGCGGCCATCTTGGATTTACAATGATACTGAATACACATAATTGTATTGTTATCAGAACTAAAGGCGTGTACCAAATTTCAGATAAAATATGCGTGTACAAAATTTTAATTACTAGATTTGACCCAAAGAAATAAACAAACAAAAATCAACAAACAGGTCAAGCTAAATAAAACGGTTTAATTATATAACCGTATAATAATATTTTTGTTAATGTTGTTAATCCTACAAATAGTATAAATGCGAAAGTGAGTTTGTTTGTTACGCTTTCGTGCCTTAACTACTCAACAGATCATCATAAAATGTTGTTAATCCTACAAATAGTATAAATGCGAAAGTGAGTTTGTTTGTTACGCTTTCGTGCCTTAACTACTCAACAGATCATCATAAAATGTTGTTAATCCTACAAATAGTATAAATGCGAAAGTGAGTTTGTTTGTTACGCTTTCGTGCCTTAACTACTCAACAGATCATCATAAAATGTTGTTAATCCTACAAATAGTATAAATGCGAAAGTGAGTTTGTTTGTTACGCTTTCGTGCCTTAACTACTCAACAGATCATCATAAAATGTTGTTAATCCTACAAATAGTATAAATGCGAAAGTGAGTTTGTTTGTTACGCTTTCGTGCCTTAACTACTCAACAGATCATCATAAAATGTTGTTAATCCTACAAATAGTATAAATGCGAAAGTGAGTTTGTTTGTTACGCTTTCGTGCCTTAACTACTCAACAGATCATCATAAAATGTTGTTAATCCTACAAATAGTATAAATGCGAAAGTGAGTTTGTTTGTTACGCTTTCGTGCCTTAACTACTCAACAGATCATCATAAAATGTTGTTAATCCTACAAATAGTATAAATGCGAAAGTGAGTTTGTTTGTTACGCTTTCGTGCCTTAACTACTCAACAGATCATCATAAAATGTTGTTAATCCTACAAATAGTATAAATGCGAAAGTGAGTTTGTTTGTTACGCTTTCGTGCCTTAACTACTCAACAGATCATCATAAAATGTTGTTAATCCTACAAATAGTATAAATGCGAAAGTGAGTTTGTTTGTTACGCTTTCGTGCCTTAACTACTCAACAGATCATCATAAAATGTTGTTAATCCTACAAATAGTATAAATGCGAAAGTGAGTTTGTTTGTTACGCTTTCGTGCCTTAACTACTCAACAGATCATCATAAAATGTTGTTAATCCTACAAATAGTATAAATGAGAAAGTGAGTTTGTTTGTTTCGCTTTCGTGCCTTAACTACTCAACAGATCATCATAAAATGTTGTTAATCCTACAAATAGTATAAATGCGAAAGTGAGTTTGTTTGTTACGCTTTCGTGCCTTAACTACTCAACAGATCATCATAAAATGTTGTTAATCCTACAAATAGTATAAATGCGAAAGTGAGTTTGTTTGTTACGCTTTCGTGCCTTAACTACTCAACAGATCATCATAAAATGTTGTTAATCCTACAAATAGTATAAATGCGAAAGTGAGTTTGTTTGTTACGCTTTCGTGCCTTAACTACTCAACAGATCATCATAAAATTTTGCACACACGGTGTCAGGGCTTCCAAGCTCGAAACCATTCTATTCGATTCGATTCTATTCCATTATGTTTACACATCTGCCAGGAGTTCCGCGACAGCTCATTTATTATTATTATTATTATTACTATAAATACAAATTTAATATATTATTTAAGCTGTTTTTCTTGCACCTAGCATTTTCCTCGCCGTAGTGAGGTGAAAAGTTGTGTGTTTCGCACGGCTGCGAAAGTTATTAAGTTTAAGTTATTCGGTGTCTCGTACTCTTGGCCTTATTCTATATTTCAATCCTAGAATCCTTCGCTTGCTGGTTTCAATACAAGTACTCTCGCCAAAAAATCACTTTGCAGCCCCTTGCATAACAAATAACTATTTTGTGAGATTTATTTTGTCTACTCGCAATATGCATTGTTTTATGATTTACTTGAAGTCATCATCATCATCATGTCAGCCCTAAGAAGTCCACTGCTGAACATAGGCCTCCCCCAAAGAGCACCATGACGAGCGATCTTGTGCCAACTCCATCCAACAACTTCCTGCGATAGCCATCGCACACAATGTAGCCACAATGTCGTCGGTCCATCGTGTGGGTGGTCTCCCCACACTTCGCTTGCTTGTTCGTGGCTGCCATTCGAGAACCTTTATTCCTCAGCGGTTGTCGGTTCTGCGAACTATATGGCCTGCCCATTGCCACTTCAACTTGCTAACTCTGAGAGCTATGTTACCGACCTTGGTTCTTCTACTGATTTCCTCATTTCGGATTCAATCACGCAGTGAAACACCGAGCATAGCTCTCTCCATTGCACGCTGCGCAACTCTGAGCTTGTGTATGAGACCAATAGCGACCACGTCTTAGTACCGTACGTCATCACTGGCAACACGCACTGATTATAAACTTTCGTCTTGAGGCTCTGCGGTATCTGCGACGAGAAGATATGGCGTAATTTTCCGAACGCTGTCCATCCGAGTTGGATTCGTCGGTTGACCTCTTTGTCGAAGTTGGATCTACCCAGTTGGATCGTCTCGTTGGATAATATCGTTCCCAACATAAACCGGCATGGGTACGACATGGGCATTTGACATTATGTTCGTCTTGCCCATGTTCATTTTAAGACCCACCTGTGGAGAAACAATATTGAGGTCACTGAGCATTGTGCTTAGGTCGTCGGTTACAAAATATATTTTAAAGTTGGAATGGCGACTAATTTCGATAGCCTCCCGTACCTTTCGAGGAACAAAAAATTCTCTCTCGCTAGCACAGAAACCCTATCAAAACGCAAATAATGGCCAGAGTCCGGGATGTGTCACGCATCCCGGACTCTGGCCATTAAGATGTTATCTCATCCTTCGATGATAATTTAACTCGTGTAGTTATGTCCGTTCAGTCACTGCGCCACATAATTTTAAAGCAAAAATAAAGAAGTTTGAACGCTACCCTATCTCTGCTCTATCTCTATGTTGTCTATTCCATCCGTATAAACGTCATTCGTTTTTTTATGTCACTTTAAGCGCCACGTTATTTTTCAGAAAAATAAGTGATAAAGTGAATATTAAATTATTTTTTTAGGAAAATGAAACGAAAAAGAATAAAATAAAAATACTGAAACAGATTATGGAGCAGTTTTCAGACTCTGATGATTCGGAACTTTCCGAAGGTACGCGGTATGATGCACTCGTACAAAAGATACTTAAGTACACAGTTCTCGAGTCTATTTCATACAATTTGTATCGTATGATAGTTGCTTTTTAGCATAAGAGAGTTCTCTAAGTGAATACCTATCTATTGGTGTAATCTTATTTTTCATAACCTTAAAAGGATGTCACGAGGGGGCATTGGTGGTTATGATACATGCAATGCCTTAACAGGGTAACGCATAGGGGTTGCCGTGGCTAATACGCATGTTAGAACTCGAGAAAGCAACAAAATGACAAAAACCTTTGCTGAAGGATAAATTCAAGCACAAAGATATTATGTCCTGGGACAGATCAATTTGACATTGGTAATCATTTTGGGTTTATATTACAGTCATTTTAAAGTGTTTGAGTTGATCAACAACTTATTAAACTCAAACTCACCTCAAAGACCACATATAGAGTCGCCAGAGATGATCATGTAAGAAGATTACAATATGATTGAACAGTCAAGGTAGAAGAAATTCTAGAACCAGAAATCTTAGGGATTTTGAAAAAAATAAAAAATAGGAAAGTTTGACTATGCATACAGAAATTACTAGTTATTTAATGAGCTTCCGGATTAAGGGATTAAATGGAGGAAACGGTAGAAATAAATAAAGAAAATGCCCATTTATTTATTTTTTTACCCGCGTATCTGTGCGATAAAAGCGGCGCTCGGTGACCGCTTTATTCTTGTCTTTAGTGTCTATATGCCCACGGATGCGATTGACAACTTATCTGAATTTACGGAGTGTTTTAGTGAGGTATGTGCTATTGTCATCAATTGCTCATCAATTGAGGCGGTTTATGTGTTGGGAGATTTTAATGCGCACCCCGGCGAACTATTCTTCAAGGAGTTAGAAAATATATGTACGGACTAGCAATTGAAATGTGCCGATATTGAAAAATTAGGTATTGCGTCAAACAGCTATACTTTTATAAGTGATGTGCACGGAACTACACGGTGGCTCGACCATTGTGTTGTTAGTCAGGCCGCTTGGCAGTCAATAAGCAAAGTTAGTATAATGTACGATACATTTTGGTCGGATCACCTGCCGCTGATTATCGAATGTGAATTAGACGTAATTAAATGTAAGACAAGTTCGAGTATTAATGAAACTATATGTAACAGGGTTATCTGGGGAAATAGAACTAATGAACAAATAGACAAGTATAGGGATTATTGTAACAGTAAACTCAAGTTAATAGACTTTCCACATGAATTTCAAAATTGTAGTTATAATTTATGTAGTAATGTAGAACATAATAAAAGGTTAGATGAACTTTATCGTGAAATTGTTTTGGTGTTGACAAAGGCGGCTATTGAAAATAATAATTGTATAATTATTAATAACCATTCAAGCAGAAAAAAAGGTCCCGTGACAGGTTGGAATAAGCATGTACGTGAAGCGCACAGGGATGCCAGGCTTAAATTTTTGAATTGGGTTTGGCAAAATAAGCCCAGAAGTGGTAATTTATATGAAGAAATGTGTGAAAGTAGAAAATTATTCAAAAGAAAACTAAAGTGGTGTCTGGACAATAAAGAACAAGTAAGAATGGATATTATAGCTGAGCACCGCTCTTCAAAGAATTTTGGCGATTTTTGGAAGGCTACTAATAAATTGAATGTTAGGCCTGGCCTGCCTGTGAGCGTGGAGGGTGTGAGTGACAGTAAGGGCATAGCTGAAGTATTCAAAAATCATTTTGGGGTAAATTCGTCGCTAGGTCCTTCCAAGATGAGGCTGGATGCGGAGACCAGCCTGACTGGGGACTTGTTCACAGTATCTGCTAAACAAGTATCTCGCATAATAGATAAAATGTCTCGCGGTAAATCACCGGGTCACGATGGTCTCAGCATCGAGCATCTGAAGTGTGCAGGATTCCACCTGTCGCGTGTTCTTGCGATGTTTTTTACTTTGTGCTTAAGTCACTCACATTTGCCCGCTGAGCTCATGAAAACCGTAGTTGTGCCTATTGTTAAAAATAAGACAGGTGATTTGTCCGATAAACGAAACTATCGACCAATATCTTTGGCGACGGTGATAGCGAAAGTGCTGGACAGTGTGCTTGACTCGGAGCTTGATAAGCATATCATGACGCACAGTTCGGTTTTAGAGCCGGACTCTCTACTGAAAGCGCCATACTCAGTCTCAAGCACACTGTGCAGTATTACACGACGAGACGAACACCTGTGTATGCTTGCTTTCTCGATTTATCAAAGGCATTTGACTTGGTATCATACGACACATTGTGGGAAAAACTACTGAAAACAGACGTACATACTCAGGTGTTGAGGCTCTTTCGCTACTGGTACGCGAACCAGACCAATAATGTTAGGTGGGCTGGCGACCTCTCTGACGCGTACAGGTTGGAGTGCGGGGTAAGGCAGGGTGGGTTGAGTTCTCCCAAGCTCTTCAACTTGTACGTGAACGAGCTGATAGTTGAGCTCAGCAACGCGCGTGTCGGCTGCTCGGTTGATAATGTTTGTATGAACAATATCAGCTACGCAGACGACATGGTGCTGCTGAGCCCTTCTATTAGTGGAATGAGAAGGTTATTAGCTATTTGTGAGAGTTATGCTAATAAACATGGCCTTGTGTATAATTGTGCGAAGAGTGAGTATTTGATCTTCGGGGCTTCCGGTAAATATCCGTCTAATGTGCCACCACTAAAGCTGATCGGTGTAGAACTTAAGAGGGTGAAACAGTTTAAATACCTCGGACACTACGTTACTGAAGGCCTCGATGATCAAACTGATATAGAAAGGGAACGCAGGGCATTGGCGATTAGAAGTAATATGCTGGCACGCAGGTTTGCTCGTTGTAGTGACGAAGTCAAAATAACACTGTTTAAGTCATATTGTCAAACTTTCTACACAAGTAGTCTGTGGGCCAGCTATACTCAGAGATCGCTCAATGCCTTGCGTGTCCAGTATAACAATGGATTTAGGATGCTCTTGGGGCTGCCCCGTTTCTGTAGTGCTTCGAGTATGTTTGCGGAGGCGCGGGTTGATGGCTTTCATGCCATCATGCGCAAGAGAATTGCCTCCCTGCTAAGCAGAGTGCGGGGAAGTACTAACAGCATCCTAAAAGTCATTGGTGGAAGATACGATTCCGCGATTGTGAAGGAGTTCATTCGGGTTCAGATCAGATAGTCTCGTTGCAGGCTGTCTGGCCGGGACTCGGATGAATATCTTCATAACTAGCTTTTTTTATATTTTTTTATTTTACTGTGTAGATTTTTCTGGACTGTATTAGACTAACATAGATAAATAAGACCTATACTAACAATTTTATGGACATTGTCTGAATATAAATAAATAATAATAATAATAAAACCTAAAAGAAATGATTCCATCTAAATTAAATCCTGATAAATGGCTGCATTCAACGTGGATGGCAGTAAGAAACACGTCAAGTGCAACTCAGCATAACATTATCACGAGTAAACACAGCACTACAGCTGGTGTTATGAAGTGACCTATATTATCACGAGTAAACACAGCACTACAGCTGGTGTTATGAAGTGACCTATATTATCACGAGTAAACATAGCACTACAGCTGGTGTTATGAAGTGACCCTATATTATCACGAGTAAACACAGCACTACAGCTGGTGTTACGAAGTGACCTATATTATCACGAGTAAACACAGCACTACAGCTGGTGTTACGAAGTGACCTATATTATCACGAGTAAACACAGCACTACAGCTGGTGTTATGAAGTGACCCTATATTATCACGAGTAAACACAGCACTACAGCTGGTGTTACGAAGTGACCTATATTATCACGAGTAAACACAGCACTACAGCTGGTGTTACGAAGTGACCTATATTATTACGAGTATCACGAGTAAACACAGCACTACAGCTGGTGTTACGAAGTGACCTATATTATTACGAGTATCACGAGTAAACACAGCACTACAGCTGGTGTTACGAAGTGACCTATATTATCACGAGTAAACACAGCACTACAGCTGGTGTTACGAAGTGACCTATATTATCACTAGTAAACACAGCACTACAGCTGGTGTTACGAAGTGACCTATATTATCACGAGTAAACACAGCACTACAGCTGGTGTTACGAAGTGACCTATATTATCACGAGTAAACACAGCACTACAGCTGGTGTTACGAAGTGACCTATATTATCACTAGTAAACACAGCACTACAGCTGGTGTTACGAAGTGACCTATATTATCACGAGTAAACACAGCACTACAGCTGGTGTTACGAAGTGACCTATATTATCACGAGTAAACACAGCACTACAGCTGGTGTTACGAAGTGACCTATATTATCACGAGTAAACACAACACTACAGCTGGTGTTATGAAGTGACCTACAGGTAAAATTATTGTCAACGATGAAGAAATTAAATGAAGCCAACAGGCTATTATCAGAGAGTATATATATATATATTTATATATATATATATAGAATCAAGATCGAGAAGAATACATCCCAAGCGAGACATCAGTGCAGGCCTTACCACATCAAATAATAAGATCGAGGAGAGCATTGGTTCATACGCGCCGTTAACAAAAATGTTAAAAAGCATCTGTGAAATGATGCCCTGGATGCTTTCTATTTCGGAAAGAAACTTAGTGATAAAATTAAACAGCCTAGTTTGTTATAAAATCTGGTGACGACATGCTAGTCAACAAACAGGTGACCACTAGACCAGGCCCTCAGAATCACAAGAAAATTTTAAACTGGTGGGCACTCCTCGCTCGAAGAACGAAGCGAGGCATATCGGAGCAGGGGGTCATAACAAGAGGTAGGCCAACTTCAGTTTTTTTTATGAAATTGGGAATCTTCGACCAAGGACCCTGTTATTATTGGCTGGATCAAATGGTATGAAATACCTTCCTAAAACATTCCTTTTCAAAGGAATATTCTTCACAATGATTGCTCTTCTAAATTAGAAGAAATACAAAGTCTGTCTGAACATAGCTCGCTATTATGTAAAAAACAATAAAGGTAGGTATTGAAATTTGCAAACCTCAGAAGACCAGTTCTGTTTTATATATTTAATTAAAAATATATGGACAGATACATGTTGAATCTGAAGAAGTTAAATACATACATTAATGGCTATGGCATATTAAAATGGCTTCAAAATGTTGGCATTGTGCTACCGATTACCTAGTTGAAAATATTTAAAGTCAACTAAGTGCGACAGTAGGCATTGTGCTACCGATTACCTAGTTGAAAATATTTAAAGTCAACTAAGTGCGACAGTAGGCATTGTGCTACCGATTACCTAGTTGAAAATATTTAAAGTCAACTAAGTGCGACAGTAGGCATTGTGCTACCGATTACCTAGTTGAAAATATTTAAAGTCAACTAAGTGCGACAGTAGGCATTGTGCTACCGATTACCTAGTTGAAAATATTTAAAGTCAACTAAGTGCGACAGTAGGCATTGTGCTACGAAATCTTGGTGAGAAACCGCATGCATGCACTATGTATTATTATTAAAAAAAACTGTAGCAGATCACTTAAAACGACTTACACACTCACTATAGAGTGTTGCCTATAAAACATCCAGTTATGTGAACAACCTTAGTTCAAGTAGCATAGCATCACAACGAATCATTCTTACACACTCACTATAGAGTGTTGCCTATAAAACATCCAGTTATGTGAACAACCTTAGTTCAAGTAGCATAGCATCACAACGAATCATTCTTACACACTCACTATAGAGTGTTGCCTATAAAACATCCAGTTATGTGAACAACCTTAGTTCAAGTAGCATAGCATCACAACGAATCATTCTTACACACTCACTATAGAGTGTTGCCTATAAAACATCCAGTTATGTGAACAACCTTAGTTCAAGTAGCATAGCATCACAACGAATCATTCTTACACACTCACTATAGAGTGTTGCCTATAAAACATCCAGTTATGTGAACAACCTTAGTTCAAGTAGCATAGCATCACAACGAATCATTCTTACACACTCACTATAGAGTGTTGCCTATAAAACATCCAGTTATGTGAACAACCTTAGTTCAAGTAGCATAGCATCACAACGAATCATTCTTACACACTCACTATAGAGTGTTGCCTATAAAACATCCAGTTATGTGAACAACCTTAGTTCAAGTAGCATAGCATCACAACGAATCATTCTTACACACTCACTATAGAGTGTTGCCTATAAAACATCCAGTTATGTGAACAACCTTAGTTCAAGTAGCATAGCATCACAACGAATCATTCTTACACACTCACTATAGAGTGTTGCCTATAAAACATCCAGTTATGTGAACTACCTTAGTTCAAGTAGCATAGCATCACAACGAATCATTCTTACACACTCACTATAGAGTGTTGCCTATAAAACATCCAGTTATGTGAACAACCTTAGTTCAAGTAGCATAGTATCACAACAAATCATTTATCATATTAGTATTTAGTTTCAAATTTTCCCCAATTCTTTTTTTCATCCCATATCCAACCACTTTTTGGTGTAGGTCTCCTCTCTTTCACGCCATTTGTTCCTGTACTGTGCAGGTCTCATCCAATTCATTCCTATGTATTAACGTTTCGGGCTGGTGGTCTACCCCAGCCCTGTGTGACTGTACCGCTCCTCTTGGCTACCACTTCTATAGCGCCTTGGTCCATCTTTGATCTTCCTGTCTAAACAATTAACTCCATTTAAGCTTTGCTATCCATAAGGTACACCTACATCTTCGACTTTAGTAATAATAAACACTTTATTGACACCAGAATTAAGGGACTTATATACAATAATTAGATGACATTGAATTTGGACAAATCTTATATATTAGCACAGAATAAATAATAGTACAAGTATAGAAGGCTAACTGAGTAAAGTCATTTAAATACATAGCAACTCTCGCTACAACGCAATAAAGTGCAATTTAGCTCGCACAGCGCTGCGAGCTTTCAATTATATTTACCTAGAAGGCGCTCGCCCTCCGCGTGCAGGCTAGAATGTACCGTATCACAACGCGCGAGAACTTCCATTGCTCTAACCGTTTCAGAATCGCTCTGTCACTTTTTCGCTCGGTAGGGTTGTATTTAGATATGACTAGGTACTTGTACTAGTAATTATTCTGTGATATGTTATGACTTACATATTATAACAGAATAAATAAGTAATAATGTATTACGTTATTACTATAAATTATAATAGTTCTATTACATACAATGACATTCTTATCAGAATAGAACGACTACCTCATTTTTACTACCTACCTATCCCGTTTTCAGAACGCCGATAACTTTAGTGAGATACCTACCTACGTGTCGTTGGTTGATTATGATTATATCCTATAGGTATTGCACTTGATGAATAAAGGTGTCTGAATTCTTTGCTTTATAATGAGTGAGTCATTTCTATCACTATTCAAACAGCCGAATGCTATGCAGTACTTTCTAGGTTACTTCTTGGTACTCATAATTAAAACACGAATAAAGTTTGTCAATAACTTTACGTAAGTAGGTGCTCTATCGCTAAGTACAAGGCGCGCGACTCATCGAGCGCACGCTTGACACTCGACTGAACGGACCCGAATATTGGGTCCTTGAATTTATTTGTACTTGTTGCGGAGTGCGACCGGCCTGTTATTAGTAAAAAGAACATCTCATTGCAGGCAGTCACTGCTGGGCCCTAATGGAAGAACTCTGTGATGTAGATAGAGGAAGTGAAGCTGAAATGGCTGGCTCGCACCCTTTCAGCTACAAGGAGGGATAGCTTCAATAGTGGCTGTTCCTCGGAGAGGCGTTCCGCTGCTGCTGAACTATGTAGACGGCCGAGTTGCGTCGCCACTAACAACGTCGTGGCGGGACGAGGCGGCAGGCAGCGGATCGTCGCGCTCGCACAATGACATCAGCCGCGAGCCGCATAGTACCACGACAAGCGACAACAGTAGCTTTGTTGTCGCCAAATAAACAACCGCACATTGGAAATACATCATTTTGGATTAAATGGATCTGAAATTAAAATGTATCCTTCTATATTTGAGTAGTTTTTCCTAGTAGTGTTTGAGGTTCATAAATAATGTTTGAGGTTGTCACAGTCCCACCAGGCTGTCCCCGCTGGTGGGGAGAGTATGTTGTTGTTTGAGGTTGTCACAGTCCCACCAGGCTGTCCCCGCTGGTGGGGAGAGTATGTTGTTGTTAAAATATTGATGAAATTGATTGTAGGTAGAGTGCTAGTGCATAATTAGGCTAGCGCTCTTAGCAAGCGCACGGTACTAACTCTAGAGGGGAGGAGAGGTCTTGTAAGAAAACTCCTAAACCTGGAAATGCTACTCGTAAACAAACAAAAATCGACTCTCTCGACATACATTCCTAGATACGAGTAACTACGCTTGTTTAATGTCTGTGGTGAATCAAGAACATCTTAGCTTAGAATAAGACAATAAAAATTAGTATAACATTTATTTTATTAATGTATACTTTATACCTAGTTATCACAAATTACATGTTTGTTTGTTTGGTGCATATTACAGATTATAGAAATTACATGTTAAATACTACTCGGTACCAAGTCACGAACAATTATGACCCAATACTACATGCACACAGCTCTTGATAACATTGGAGGAGCTTAACACTTAAAGTTTGGACTAACCCATCTTATTCGAAATGGGGGCGGTCAGGCCTGCACTGACGTCCCGCTTGGGGTGTATTGCGCATTTCTCTGCCAGCCTCCCAACTACACAAAGCCACGCTCCACTATTTTAAAGTAGCGAGCGTGGCTTTGGGTTGCAGGCACAACTGCTCCAGTGACAATGGTGATGGTGGCAATGATAGTGGACATGATGAAGATGGCAACAGCAAATTTGGGAGGTCGCTAAGACAAATCATGTTCCAGTTGTGATTCCGTGGCCGGTCAGTGCAGTAGCATGTGCTCCACAGTCTCGTTCTCTTCCATGACTATCATTTTGTGACTCTAGTCTTGTGCAAATGATAATTTAAGGGAAGGACACTTATATAAGTACATGCCACTCCACCTCCGGCGGCGACTAGCCTCAAACGCTACAGCGGGGGCTGCCCTCCCTCCGCGCGTCCGGGCTCTAAAAAACACTCTAGGGGTAGGACAGACAAAGGACCAAGGCATGTCGGGGAACCTACAATAAAAATTACAACATCCTAGATTAATGTTCAGATATAAGTGACTAGCACATTTAAATTGCAGTGACCCGTAGTAATAACTATTTGTAGTTGTGATGTGTCTGTTAAGGATCGGAAATGCGCTCTTTGCATTTTTGCAGTCCATTTTCCAGTCCCACAGTTTTTGATGCACACTCTCAGCGTGACGGCACAGTCAGTCTCGTGTGTCCATCGCCGACTGTTTGCATAGACCCACTGCACCGTCACTTACCTGTTTTTTGGTTCCCTTCTTGGTGAGGATGTCCGCCTTTACAAGAGCTGTCTTTTGTTTTTTACACTATTGTTCTGTATCTCTCTGCCAGATTGTAAAAGTGAGATGATACAGTTCACTTTTTAGTCCTGGTAAAAACATGTAGACTGGAAGAGGATTGGTTGCTTACATTGTTTCACCTGTGTATGTTCTAATTATATGCTGTTTCAAAGTATGTGCTCTTAATGATTTATAATCACACAAATTGCATTCATATGGTTTCTCTTGTGTGTGTTCTAATATGCCGTTTTAAAGTACCTGGTTGTGCACATTTATAATCACACAAATTGCATTCATATGGTTTCTCTTCTGTGTGTATTTTGGTGGTGGCTAACGGTGCTATAGTGCAAATTAGAATCCAACGATACCGGGTTCAAAACCTAGGCCCCGCACCATTGACTTTCTAAGTTATGTGCGGTTTTCCATCGCTCCGTGCTTCGGACGGCACTGTCGGTCCCGGCTGTTATTGATTAATAGCAGTCGTTAAGCCATGTCAGAGGCCCTCGGGCGGCTTGAGAAACTCTGACATCCGTGGCCCAAATACATAACTTGGCTTGAACATTTATAATCACACAAATTGCATTCATGTGGTTTCTCTCCTGTGTGTGTTCTAATATGCTGTTTTAAAGTACTTGATCTTGCACATTTATAATCACACAAATTGCATTCATATGGTATCTCCTGTGTGTTTGTTCTAATATGCTGTTTTAAAGTACCTACTCGTGCACATTTATAATCACACATAAAACGCCCACTACACTACTCGCAAAGTTGATCGAAGTTAAGCGAACACGAGAGTGTAGACGGGCACTTCGGTTCGCCTCGTGCAACCTTGGCTCGCCTCGGGCGACTTCCGATTGTTGTCGGTTTTTGCGCCCGAGTCAAAGGACTCGAAGCGTCCCGAAGTTCTATGACGAAGCGTCTCACTACACTACCCGGCTTACTTCAAAAATATCAAGTGATAAAAAATTATAAAAGGTAATGTTAAAGTTTATTGTGCCTCGTTTAGTCTAATAACATAGTTCTGTTCCGGTGCATTGCAATCATCCACCATTATTAATTTTTTTTTTCTTGTGGTTATACGTAGATATAATACCTACGCGAGAAAAAAACATTGCAAAAGCAGCTGCCATTCGAACATTATCCATGATGCATAACGTGCGGGCGCCGCCGGGCGGCTGAGCTCCTTGCGAAGTTGCACGAGTGTGTAGTCACGTACTTCGAACTTCTATCAACTTCGAACCGTACTTTGTCGAAGCAACTTCGCGAGCAGTGTAGTGCAAGCTTAATGCATTCAGCAATCGGAAGTCGCCCGAGGCGAGCCAAGGTTGCACGAAGCGAACCGAAGTGCACGTCTACACTCTCGTGTTCGCTTAACTTCGATCAACTTTGCGAGTAGTGTAGTGGGCGTTTAAACGTTATTAATTTGACATTTTAAAACCATAAACCTCTATATTAGTACTGGCTTTTGGCGGGAAACGAAATCGAAATGGATGTTTTGCTTTCTTCTTCTTCTTTTTTTATTAGATGGCTTCTGCGGAGGCACTGGCCCACTAGCAATTTCGCCAATGTCAAGTTTAATAGTTTAAAATTAAGTCATGTTACAGTCATTAATTGTCAAGTCAAAGTCACGAATCAGTAAAATGGTGGACATTTACTAAAACTTCCGAGGGAGATTTGGAATAATCACAAAATGCCATTTATATCTGCGTTTGATTATTTTGCCTACACTCGTGCACGTTAACGAACACATAATGGTTAATATTCCACCAATATTACACATCGATACTCGAAGAAACACAAGATTGAGAATAAAATCAAACTCTACAACACAACATTTTGAATTTTTGCAAAAAACCCGATGTTTTGCTTTGTCTTATTTCTCAATCTGCAGGGCGACAGGCGACAGCGGATACGCCTAGTAAACGTAAACGTTTTCAATTTGACATTTTAAAACCACAAACCATTAAACCGTAGCATTAAATGATTATACCATTTATAAGGCCATAACCAAGAAGTCTAACGCCCCATTCCTATAAAAATGAAACGAGTCGTTATTCCAACGTCTCGTTAGGTACTTTTTGACGTTTTTTAGGGCATTTATGTCAAAAGCCTACGGACAGCACAGATTAAGTATCAGAATACGTACTCTGTGACGGACATTAAGCGAAAACGGTTCGTTTTAAGATAAAGGAACCGGCAATAAGTCTATAACATTAGTACCTACTTTCGGCGGGAAACGAAATTGAAACGGGTGTTTAGCTTTGTATTATTTTTTAAACTTGTGTTTATTCGAGTGTTAATGTGTACTATTGGTGGAATATTAATCATAAGGTATTCGGTAACGTGCACAAGTGTAGGTTTTTACAAGCGTGCCATTTTGTGTTCTTTCCGGAACTCCCTATGAAGTTTCAGTAAAGCTCCACCACTTTACTGAATCGTGACATGACTAGAATTTTGACTATCTGACTGATTGAGACTAGACATTTTGAATATCTGTTGAAAAAAATATACAATTTGCTATATCTCTTTACTTGGCACTGGCTAAATGCACTGGCCGTGCAGAGCCAAATAAATATAATAATAATTTCTTTCCGCCAAACTGTCGCCGGTAGCAGTTGGGGAATTATTTTCTCGAACAACCCTTGAAATAAACCCTTGCTCAGTCTGTAATTGGCCCTATAATGTTCTTTCGGCAGTTACAATTGGTTGTTGAGGTCGCGTAAGGTACGCCTCTTTCTATGAGCTGCCTTCTGTCGCTCCTCCTCTGCAGCCCCAAGCAAATAGGCTGCCGCCACTTACGTAGGTAGATGAACTAAAATTGATTTATAGATCACTTTTCATTATGGTAGTAGATACTAATACTACTAGGTACTTTATTTAATAACTGGGTCTATGTTTAGACTTAACATAATCTTAAACAAATAACATATCTAAAATGAAAACTTTGACTTCAAATATAAATCAGTATATTCAAAGTATTAACTTGATAGTATGTAGCATAAAAGGTTGTTCATTAGTCACCGTTTTCAACAATCACCATTACGATCGTGATCGTTTTCAAAGCCACGAAAGCGTTCGCGGTACCCTTTTTTTGTAACAACTGTCATTTCGTAGGAAATTATTTGTTCAATAGTTTTCCACCAAAAGATTTTTCGTAATCGTTTGTCAATGGTAAACGCGACAGTTTGGCGGTACTAAATTAATGGTTTATTGTTTTAAAATGACAAATTGAAAACGTTTACGTTAAATTTGCGTATCCGCGGTTACCCTGCGGATGGTATTTTACAGTCAAAACCAATGGCGAAGGAAATGTATAATAGACTCCACAAAACCAAAGAGTATATAAATACTACGTAAGAAGAGTCGGGACTGACGTATATTGGAACGCATGTTCTGAATTTTTAAAACGTGCGCTGAGAATAAGTGCAACATAACAAAACTAATGACCATAGGTAATAACACTCTATATCGAGCATAATACCAATTTATTATAAGACATGAGAATGAAACAGTTTAATAAATGTGAACACTTTTATTGAATTTAAGCTGTTACATAAAACATGACAGTAATGTTTAACCTTTTAATATTATTTACTTGTTTACTAGATTACAATACTACAATAATAATAATGCAGGCTTGTAATGGTTTTGTATTAAAGCTTAGTTTTGTATTGGCTGTTAGAGTAAATTTTAAATTTTATTGGTGTTTTTTTTCGTCACAGCTCTTCAACACTTCATCAGATAGCTCAAGCTGATTTTGCGCAAACAAGGAGCTAATCAGCTTGCGCTATCTGAAGAAGTTTTGAAGAGCTGTGATGATAAAAAACACCAAAAAAATTGAAAATGTACTCTACTAGCCAAAAATTGAATTATGCTCCACAAGCTAAACGTTGCACCGTAACACTAAAAAAAGTAAAAATCCAAATCGTATGGATCACATGGTATGAAGTTAATTTGGGTACTAATCTCACCCCCCTGTAGCCTGAAGCACGATTGTATAATTTGATAAAATGTTCCCATTTCGCGACACATTCTTTGCCACTAACTTTAGTTTTTATGACTGCAAATTATTTCTTACTCCTTATAATAGGCGTCCTCCACACCTAATATAATACATACCACATCTATAATACATGGTATACATATTATTTTGGTTCACATCGAAAAATCCTCCTCGCCATTCTTCATGTATATACTGCAGCCCGATTACATAACTTGAATTCAATCGAATTCTCAGTATCGCAACCACTAATGCCTTGCGATAGAGTCGAAATTGCTATGAAAAAAGTGATAATCCGATTGTAGCCAAGTTCTGTAATTGGGCCACTGTAGTCTTTGTTCTTCTTTCGTATATCACTTTCATAATGCGGCAAAATGGAGGAGCGATGGCTCAACTCTACTTGGTGTATTTGGCGGAGGCAGTAAATAGGAAAATAACTAAATTATCACGAAAAGTAAATAAACATGTACGAAATCACAATAACGAAATTTTGTCGTTTGATTTCAATTTTTGTTTTCGCCATTGACAATGTATGTATATTGCCATGAGACTAGAATATTTTTTCCAACGATTTTTATAGTGGTATACTAACCAGAAAATAGTTCACACCATGGGGGACGACAGATAGACCTAGTTTCCTTAAAAAAAAAAACGAGTAGGTTCCCAAGTTTTAGGACAACATATAATTCTTCATTTCTAGCATGATTATTAGCCGCTCGGTCGTCCACGCGCTGAACACCGCAGGAACAAACTGATAACTCAAAAAAAAAATGGCCGACGCGACACATCTAACCTCAAACTGGTAATTGAGTGTATGAGACTACAGGTACATGATGGTCAACCCACAAAAAAAAGAAGGTCTACGCGACACATCTGGCCGCAAACTGGGGATTAATTGGGTACGTGCCGAGATCACAGGTATCTGATTGTCAACCCACAAAAAAAAGAAGGTTTACGCGACACATCTGGCCGCAAACTGGGGATTTATTGGGTACGTGCCGATATCACGGGGTTCTGATTGTCAACCCACAAAAAAAAGAAGGTCTACGCGACACATCTGGCCGCGCCGACTTTGCGTAAACACGCTTAGATAAACAAACTGGTGATTTATGGAGCTAAATAGATACGGCACATATTTCAAGTGTTTATGTTGTGGGTTTCGAAGCAAAATAATTATATAAACACGCTTAGATTTGAATGATTATTGAGGTCAATAATGTTCAAAATCGAGTGGCAAAATTTACGTCGCTATCGAGTGGTCCGATGATCGATGAAAACAAAAAATGTGACTGTACCGTTAGTTGCGATGATCAATGAAAACAAAAAAAGTGACTGTAGCGCATAGAATCAATCGAGCGGTTAGGGTGCATTCCGATTCACGATAATATCGCTGTGAGCGATCACAGTGCTAATTTGCGTTCCGATTCAGATATCGCGCTCACGGCAGTTGAGTGCTGCAGTTGATTCGGAACGCTCGTGAGCGTGATTACAAGATCACAACAACATAACTTCAAAATTTGCTCAAAATACAAAGTATTACTCGTGGGCAAAGTAGTCTGTCTAAAAATTGGTCAATTGTCTGTAGTAATATTTGGAAAACTGTACGAAAATCACACACAACTGAATTCAAACAACAGTTTTCTTTGTAAACAACCGTCAGTCTGTCACCTTGACAGTAGCGCTCACGGTGATATCGGTTTGGGGCATGGTCGGTGTAATCGCAAAATGGTGGATGTAATGACGTAATCCATGACGTCACAAGGGATATCGTTGTTGCGCTCACGATGACTCGGTACGCGTTTTAGCGCGATAATATCGATTTTATCGATATTTGCGCGTCTCGGAATGCAGCCTTACTCTGCCTGACTGATAGACCAAAACAGTGTCGTAGGTACTTCATTGGTGTGACGGAAAGGGATGTTCAATTTTCATTGCGACATCTTAATCACAGACTATAAAACAATAATAATCGATTATGAAAATCGAAATAACTTTATTTGCTTATTCGTAACAAATTCATTAAAAAAACAAGCTAATTTGAATCTATTGTTGTGATAAAATGCAAAGATTTTGAATTGCGCTTACTGCCGTATAAAATATTCCGCTCTAATCTAATTTTGTTCTAGCAAAATGTCACGTTTTATTTGGTCGAGATGGTTTATATATATATAGGTTTATATTGGTTTCAATTTAAATTCTTGCAGTCAGAATGTTACTTTGCAATACAATTATTTGTTATCCTTTTGTAACATAAAACAACACAATTTAATTTGCGATAAATTCGGTAAAATGTTAGACCTGCAGTGCGATTACGTAATGTTGATCATATCGGTTGCAAGCCGTCAAATTCATTAGATAGTCGATTTTGCTATGAAAAAAGTGACAATCTGATTGAAGCCAAGTTCTGTGGTCGGGCCCAGTGACCGTATTACAGAACTTGGTTACAATCGGATTATCACTTTCTTCATAGCAATTTCGACTCTATCGCAAGGCAATAGCTGTGCTATTTTTTTATAATATATATATAATATATTAAAAAGAATACTTTTTTTGTTTTTTTTTTTCTCTTTCATTTTTCAATTTATTCCTCTTTTGTCTTACACCATACAATAATTTTCCTGTCTTTTGCCTTCCTGATCTTCTCCACCGTAACGCAACCTTCTTTGGCGTCCATTACATCCCGAATCCTGTTTAGCACCTCTTCCCCGGTTTCTCCTTCATCCATAGAAGTGATGATTATCTATCACTCCGTGATAGATAGATACCTATTCACTCTTGACTTGAACACACCTTGGTTATAATTTACCGGAAACACTGACGAGGGCAGGGCATTCCACTCCTTTGCAGTTCTTATAATAAATGAAGAAGTGTATCGCTTCGTTCTTGTACGAGGTATTTCAACCATAAAAGGGTGGCGCTTGTACTTGTATTAAGAACGCAATAGAACGGACAAGGGCTCCAAAGTGTTCGCAAGAGATCTGTCTATTGGGCAAAACCTGTTGACGAAGCTGAAAACCGACAATGGCAGCATGGTTTCGTCGAAGCCAGAGATTTTGAATAAGCTTGAGAAGTTCTATGGACAATATACACCTCATCGCGTAGTCCTCCTAGCGATGCAAGAGCCCGTTTGACCCGACATTATACCGAAGATATTCCGGACGTCAGCTTATACGAGATCAGAATGGCTCTCAAACAGCTTAAGGCACAGGAGCGTAGTGGGTTTGTTCTTTAAGAAAGGTGATGAAACCCTCTATAAGAATTATAGGCCCATTTCGCTGCTGAGCCACGTGTATAAGCTGTTTTCGAGAGTAATTACAAACCGTCTCGCTCGTAGGTTTGACGACTTTCAGACTCCCGAACAAGCTGGATTCCGGAAAGGCTTTAGCACCGTAGACCACATCCATACGCTCCGGCAGATTATACAGAAGTCTGAAGAAGGCAGTGGCCGACATAGTGATGTCTAGCGTTTGTGGACTACGAGATAGCCTTTGATTCAGTAGAGACCTGTGGCCCAATTCCATAACTTGGCTACAATCGGATTATCACTTTTTTCATAGCAAATTCGACTCTATCGCAAGGCATTAGTGGCTGCGATACTGAGAATTCGATTGAAGCCAAGTTATGGAATCGGGCTGCTGGGCAGTGCTACAGTCATTACAGCGTTGCCAGATTGATTACCGATACATCGAAGTGTTGAAGTGTTTGTACAGCAAGGCCACCATGACAGTCCGTCTTCAGGATCAGAGCACGAATTCTATCCAAATCCAAAAAGGGGTGAGACAGGGAGACGTTACTTCTCCGAAACTGTTCACCTCTGCAATGGAAGATATATTCAAGCTTCTGAACTGGAACGGATTTGGTGTTAACGTCAATGGCAAATACATCACCCACCTTCGATTTGTTAATGATATAGTCATCATGGCTGAAACCCTGGAAGACCTAAGCAATATGCTCTGTGACCTCAATATTGTTTCCCAACAGGTGGGTCTTAAAATGAACATGGGCAAGACGAACATCATGACAAATGCCCATGTCGTACCCATGCCGGTTTATGTTGGGAACGATATTATCGAAGCTGTTGATCACTATGTCTACTTGGGTCAGACGATCGAACTGAGTAATCCACTTCGACAAAGAGGTCAACCGACGAATCCAACTCGGATGGGCAGCGTTCGGGAAATTACGTCATATCTTCTCGCCGCAGATACTGCAGAGTCTCAAGACGAAAGTTTATAATCAGTGCGTGTTGCCAGTGCTGACGTACGGCACTGAGACGTGGTCGCTAACTATTGGTCTCATACACAAGCTCAGAGTTGCGCAGCGCGCAATGGAGAGGGCTATGCTCGGTGTTTCACTACGTGATAGAATCCGAAATGAGGAAATCCGTAGAAGAACAAAGGTTAAACACATAGCTCTCAGAATTTGCAAGTTGAAGTGGCAATGGGCAGGCCATATAGTTCGCAGAACTGACAACCGTTGGGGAATAAAGGTTCTCGAATGGCGACCACGGATAAGCAAGCGAAGTGTGGGGAGACCCCCCACACTTCGCTTGCTTGAGAACTCGGTGGATGGAGGTGACACAAGATCGCTCGTCATGGCGCTCTTTGGGGGAGGCCTGTGTTCAGCAGTGGACTTCTAAAGGCTGACATGATGATGATGATGTGTCTATTGTTGTATACCCCAACTTACGGGATCGTAATGGAACAGCGAGTGTTTGGTACCCCAACTTCCGGGATCGTAATGGAACAGCGAGTGTTTGATACGCCAACTTCCGGGATCTGAATGCTATAAATTAATCTAATATTAATCCGAGTTCAATAATTTGAATACAGTGGCAAAAAGGCAACATCAGGTGACATGATGGAGTTTGGGAATTCTTCATTGCACGCGCGTATTAATATGATGGAATGCCTTTTACACATATCCTACAGATTAGATATCAAGAAATGGGCTGTTAAAGGAAAAGCTGACCAAGAAGCAAAAGACGCCAGGAAGAGAATTATTCAAGACAGCTTTAAAACAGAACTTGGCCTGCTTATTGATATGGTGAAGCAGGGTCATGGTACTACCAACGACGGCAACACAGCGAGAAGATTCTTTGAATTTCCAGAAAAAACTGCTGCTATCACAGGACTGGATGAAGAACTGATCCGCAGATTTGCTGTCATTTTGCAAACAATAACATCTGGGGAACATGTATACATTGAAAAATTCAAAGACTATGCGTACACAACTGCTGAGAGATACGTGGCATTATATAACTGGTACTATATGCCTGCAACAGTACATAAAGTCCTTCTTCATGGAGCTGACATTATTGCTTCCCACGCAATTGTACCAATCGGGAGTCTTTTTGAAGAGGCATCGGAAGCCCGGAACAAGGATTTTAGAAGATTCAGGGAACACCACTCCCGTAAGAGCCGAGTGAGTTCCAATGAGGATATTTTTAACTTCCTTCTTCTTTCGTCAGATCCACTTGTATCATTAACAAGACCCATTTTGGACTCAAAAAGGAAGAACACTTTCTTTGACGAAACACTTAGTCTATTGAAACTTCGTGAACCTGAATTCCAGTTTATAGATATGTCCCAGTTAGACTCCGGCTCTGAGTTTGACTCAGATGATAGTGATTTAGAATCGGTATAATATTTAGTTTAAAAACTCTTCTTTTGTTCTCGTCAATCATTGTAAATGTTTATATGTATTTTATAATATACTTAATCACAAAAAAATATAGTATTAGTTTCTTTCATTAAACTTATCTACCTCTCTTAGCAAGTACTTTGTTTAATTCGAAATTAAGTTAATGTGAACAAAAAACTAGTTTACCGCCAGCCCTTATTACATAATTGTCGCAATAACTATTGATTACAATATCGGTTAAACTCATAAAATAATGTCGACAATTAAGATAAAGGGGTCGTTAGGTGATTAGTGTCTTAGAGATTGAACACAAATTAACCATCAATATTGTAACATTGATTTATTTATTAAAGTTTTTATGACGTGTAGTGTTCGGGTACGTGGTTTAGGTAGTGTGTGTAGATGTTAAGCTTAAATTAACCTAAATGTTAGTTTTTTTTACATATAAATATTTGGGAATTAAAAAAAAAAAAAGATCGCTCCAGTGGCCGTTTAATGTAGTATGTAAAAACATTCAAAATAATTCAAGGATTAACCATCTGCAAGGGAATAAGGGCCAATTGTGCGATAGCTGAGATATATGTTTTTTTCATGCCAGCTCCATACAATTTTTTATAGAAAAAAATTTTTTTTTTTTCTCTGTTTGCAGTGGTATTTCATAATGTTGATATTTATAGGTATGTATTTAGTCTTCCAAAACATTTTCAAGCATAAAAGTAGTCATTTTTGAAAAATGGATTATATGACTATGAAAGTCGAATTTCTCGCACAATGCTGCGTCCCTGCACTGCGCTCTTCATCCCACTGTGCGCCGCCCAGACCTTCTCGCACAATGCTGCGTCCCTGCACTGCGCTCTTCATCCCACTGTGCGCCGCCCAGACCTTCTCGCACAATGCTGCGTCCCTGCACTGCGCTCTTCATCCCACTGTGCGCAGCCCAGACCTTCTCGCACAATGCTGCGTCCCTGCACTGCGCTCTTCATCCCACTGTGCGCCGCCCAGACCTCGCACAATGCTGCGTCCCTGCACTGCGCTCTTCACCTGAGACTTTGTAGTAAACTCTCATTGCCCAGTAATGTCGCTCTCATTGCTCTTCAAACCGAAACATAAATGTTTACACACTACTGCTTGGCGGTTGAATATCAGACAATGGCGTGGTAGTTACTTCCTCTTGTGTAAGAGACTCTCAAAATGTTCGATGTACCAAACGACATCGAACATTTTGAGATCACTTGTTTGAAAACTGACAATCCCTTATGGTGTTGTTAAAAATGTATGTATGTAAGCACAATTTAAAAATGTATATAACCCCCCCCCCCCCCCCCACGATCACCTCGACTTTCAATTATTAATAATATTTTTATTAAAATCGGTCCAGCTACGATCCCGTGTCCCTATTAGAGCTAAGAGTAAGAACCACCTCGATCACATCAGCTTTCAAACAGAAAAAAACCGCATCAAAATCGGTCCATTCGTTATGGAGCTACGATGCCACAGACAGACAATGATACAAACACACCCTAAACTTATGTTTGGTGATATAACACCCCTCTCTTTGGGAGTTCGGGGGTTAAAAATATAAATAAAATAGTTAAATACAAACGGTTTCTTACAGCTAAGAAGCTTTTGGTACAGCTAAAAAATAAAATAAAACCGTGTGGCGATTCGAGTCTCTATTACTCAGTTACGCTACGCCCCATGATTACTCAGTTACGCTACGCCCCATGATTACTCAGTTACGCTACGCCTCATGATTACACAGTTACGCTACTCCCCATGATTACTCAGTTACTCTACGCCTCATGATTACTCAGTTACGCTACGCCCCATGATTACTCAGTTACTCTACACCTCATAATTACACAGTTACGCTACGCCTCATGATTACTCAGTTACTCTACGCCTCATGATTACTCAGTTACGCTACTCCCCATGATTACTAAGTTACGCTACGCCCCACGATTTTATTGTATTTTTTAGCTTTTAGTACATACTAGTTGTCCCGCCCGCGACTTCGTCCGCGCGGACTACGAGTACTGTTTATCGCGAAATAGCATCCTATGTTCTTCTAGGATATTAAAAACCAATGCAAAAAGGTATGGCACTAATGTACTTGATGTTTATTGACAGACTTATTATTTCGTTTACATGGCAGCCATTCCTTACAGCGAGTAATCAACATTTTCTAGTTCTCTCGTGAAAACTTACAATTTTCCGGGATAAAAAGTATCCTAAGTTAAGTAAGTAAGTAAAGTACAACGTTTCACTTTTATATATTGGTATGGAAAAAAACCGTAAAACTTTTTTTTAGTTTAATATGTCATTAAAAACATTTTTTTATAAAAAAAAATCTAAAGTGTATTACTGTGTTCTAATTGTCAAGCCTTTTCATTTGATAACTATAATGAGGCAAAAGAAAAAAAACGCAATCCGCCATTTTTATTGTCACCAGTACCCCTAGTACGAGGTTTTATTGTCACCAGTACCCCTAGTACGAGGTTTTATTGTCACCAGTACCCCTAGTACGAGGTTTTATAGTTTTCGCAAACGAGACATTGACTTTTTTTTTTTTTTTTTTTTTTTTTTTTTTTTATTACGGACTAGGCAATCGTTTGACCACGATCTCACCTGATGGAAAGCGATGATATGGTCGAAGGTGTAGCACGCTTGCCTAGTAGATACCTATTCACTATTGACTTGAACACACCGGGGTTATAATTTACCGGAAACACTGACGAGGGCAGGGCATTCCATTCCGGCAAGTTTCCCGTACAGGCGCTGCCAGTAAAATTTAAATTACTTAGATTTGACCGAACAAACAACAAACAGGGAAAGCTAGATATAACCGCATTACAACACGAAACTGACGTGTTTCAACTCTTCCAAGATAGGTTGCTCAACTAAAGTTATCATTACATGATCTGTAGTTTTACCATCCTGTTCATTGTGAGCCCTGTTCACATGCTTCACTAGTTCACTCTTCCGCACATAGCTGGCGGGGCACAGAGTGCACTGCACTCTAGTACCCTTGTTGTGCTTCCGTTTAGCGTGCTCCAGTCTACGGGACGAAGAGATAAAGCTAGCGTCGCAATCATCGCACTTGTAAGGCTTCTCGCCCGTATGCCGCCGCCGGTGGTACACGGCGGCCATTTTGGAAACTAGCTTCGCGCCACAGATATCGCACTCGAAATTCCGCGCGCGTGTGTGCACTATCGTGTGTTCAGCCATTCTCGCGTTTGTATAAAACCTCTTCCCGCACCACTGACACTGATGAGGCCTGACGTCCATGTGTATCCACAGAATGTGGTTCTTCAGCTGCGGCCGCGTGTTGTACTTCTTGTTACAATAATCGCAGATGAAGATGGCGGGGTCTCGATTGTTCGACCGCCGGTTCCGAGGTATAGCCTTGGAGTCAGGTTTCGCATCGGGCTCGCACCGCGCCCTGTGTTCCCGGTAGCAGCTCCTGTTGGTGAACTGTACGCTGCATCTGCGGCAGGTTCTGACTACGTGCATAGTAGTGTGTTGCTCGAATGTGGACTTTCGTGTGAATGTTCTGCCGCAGTCTGTGCAAGTGAAGGCCCCGGGTTTGTGAGCTATTTCCATGTGGATTGCAAAGTCCTCTTCCCTTGTGAATACGGACGGGCATTCGGGACATAAGGTCGGGTTTTCCTTGTGAGCAATTATCATGTGTTCCTTCATTTCGAGTCCTCGAGCAGTCACGACACCGCACGTTATGCAAGCGTCTTTCTGGCCGCTGTTTCGCAAATGCTCGTGCAGGAAGTAGGGGTTCGAGAAGGGTTTGCTACAGTCCGGGCACGTGGTCAGCGACCCGCCGCGGAGGGTCCTGCGTTTGCGTTCAGTTTTTTTGAATTTGATTTTCGTGCGGTTGACCACCGCCTGCGGGTCACCGCCGGTGCAGTCTGTAGCCGTTTCGACTGTGAGGTCATTTTGCATGACGAATGCGCACATTGACTTCGCTTGCTCCACTCTGTCGTCGTAATCCAACCTGGTGAGGTTGGCTAGGGCTCTGTGCCAGAGCTTCTCCGAGTTCCTGACGAACAAGCGGAACTCCTGCGCGGTGAGCGCGGCGCTCGCGCAGGTGACGCACGCGCCCAGCGGACATACGTTTTCTTCTACTATCTGTAACAATATTAAAGCACATTATTTAAAAAGGAAAACAAACCTTTTGGAGATGGACTGCAGGACATACAACAAAACATAAGATCAAAATATAAAATCGAAAAAAAATATATATAACTCATGCGATGAAGACAAATCGATTGATATCTCGCTTGTCAAAATTTTACCAATATTATAGCGGCGACGCTATGGTGGAACATCCACATACCCACACACATACACAATTAAACAGTTTGACAATAGAATACCCTTCCCTTGCTTCGCCGTATCGGGGAACAAGCTATTCAACAGAACATTAAAAATATATTTTTTTAAATCGTTCCGCATTTGACGGAGGTATCGAACGACATACATAAAAAAACAACATAAATACATACAGCCGAACATATAACCTAAAAATATATCTCCTTTTGTGAAGTCGATTAAAAAAACTGTTATCGCATCACGTAAAAACTACTGAACCGATTGAAATGCGGTTTTCACTAATGCATAGGTTAGATTTTGACTTCAAATCTGGTGTATTTTGTATCTCTATCCAATGAGAATAAGCCGAGCAATCGAAAAATACTATTTGACGGCTAACTGGTTTTGATTAAATTTGATCTATTGCAGTCATTGATGTATAAGTTACTATTTTGTTACCTCAATGTATGCGGTATACTTCAAAGAACTTCAATTTGCAAGTGGTTTAATTAAGTGTCTATCGATCTGTATTAAGTACCTACTAGCATTCGCCCGCGACTTCGTCCGCGCGGGCTACAGTTTATCGCGAAAAAACATCCCATGTTTTTCTAGGATATTAAAAACCAATGCATAAGTATAGCATCAACTCTGTTGATGTTTTTTGACAGACTTGTTATTATTTCGTTTCCATGGCAACCATTCCTTACAGCGAGTAATCAACATTTTCCAATTTTCCCGTGGAAACTTACCATTTTCCGGGTTAAAAAGCATCGTATGTTTTATTCAAGGATATAAGCTATCTCCATTCCAAATTTCATCGAAATCCGTCCAGCCATTGTAGCGTAAAAGCTTCCCAAACAAACAGACAACGTTTCATATATTGGTGTGAATTTAGATCGTTAGATACTTTATTAATGAAGCAGTAGGTAACAAAACGTATGTACAAAGAAGATAATTAAACAGAAAATTTAGGGGACTTAAAATAACTAGATTAAACAGAAAATCTAGGGGACTTAAAATAACTAGATTAAACAGAAAATCTAGGGGACTTAAAATAACTAGATTAAACAGAAAATCTAGGGGACTTAAAATAACTAGATTAAACAGAAAATCTAGGGGACTTAAAATAACTAGTTTAAACAGAAAATCTAGGGGACTTAAAATAACTAGATTAAAAGCAAAAAAAACACGCCTGCCGCCAAAAAAGAGGGATGTGCTTGTCCAGGCCTTCAATAAATTATTTCCTGTTGGAATGTGCTTGTCCAGGCCTTCAATAAATTATATACTGTTGGAATGTGCTTGTCCAGGCCTTCAATAAATTATATACTGTTGGAATGTGCTTGTCCAGGCCTTCAATAAATTATATACTGTTGGAATGTGCTTGTCCAGGCCTTCAATTTGATACCAACATTGTAAAATTCGAAGTATTATTTTTTTCATTTGAATATGGAGCCATATTTAATTTAAAAAAATAAAATTGCCTGTGTTACCCGGGGCATAGATAAATCATAGAATTGGGGGATGTAAGGATTCTAATGATTTCCCATAAGTCTAAATCTGTTGAGGCATTTAAAAGTTATGGTGAAATAATGAAACTCACATACATACAAACATACATGAATCCTAAGTCCTAATAAGCTGCTGAACTCGCTGCACAAACTCCTGAGGATGGCGTCCGAGCACCGGTCGAACTGTTCGACGAAATAACTCCTGAGGATGGCGTCCGAGCACCGGTCGAACTGTTCGACGAAATAACTCCTGAGGATGGCGTCCGAGCACCGGTGGAACTGTTCGACGAAATAACTCCTGAGGATGTCCGAGCACCGGTCGAACTGTTCGACGAAATAACTCCTTAGGATGGCGTCCGAGCACCGGTCGAACTGTTCGACGAAATAACTCCTGAGAATGGCGTCCGAGCACCGGTCGAACTGTTCGACGAAATAACTCCTGAGGATGGCGTCCGAGCACCGGTCGAACTGTTCGACGAAATAACTCCTGAGGATTGCGTCCGAGCACCGGTCGAACTGTTCGACGAAATAACTCCTGAGGATGGCGTCCGAGCACCGGTCGAACTGTTCGACGAAATAACTCCTGAGGATGGCGTCCGAGCACCGGTCGAACTGTTCGACGAAATAACTCCTGAGGATGGCGTCCGAGCACCGGTCGAACTGTTTGACGAAATAACTCCTGAGGATGGCGTCCGAGCACCGGTCGAACTGTTCGACGAAATAACTCCTGAGGATGGCGTCCGAGCACCGGTCGAACTGTTCGACGAAATAACTCCTGAGGATGGCGTCCGAGCACCGGTCGAACTGTTCGACGAAATAACTCCTGAGAGACACACGTAATATAACTTTAAATGATTTTTTGAATTATTTCTATTTCTTTTTCTGTTCACGCATAATGTAAAACCCGATTGCGATGCAGTTTTCACTGTTGGATAGCTTTGATTTTGAGTTAAAAACTACTAGGTATCTCAGTCCGATCAGTAAAAGCTGAGCAATCGATAAAAGACTATTTGACGGCTGAACGAAATTTGGTGCATTATATAAGCACTTTTGGTCCTGGAATAACACGAGCACAGCCGCGGGCACAGCTAGTACCTACGAGAATGTGATATTGGTATGTAATTCTGTAAATTTCAAATAGTGTTTCAGCCCGCACCCGCGTTGAGATGGTTTAAATCACGATGATTTGTACAAATTGCGTTCAGCCGTCAAGTAGTTTTTTTATCGATTGCTCAGCTTCTACTAATCGGATTGAGGAACTTTGTTTGTTTGGGGAGCTTGGGGTACTTTTTTCCCTGGAAAATTGTAAGTTTCTACGGGAAAATTGGAAAATGTTGATTACTCGCTATAAGGAACGTTTGCCATGGAAACGAAATAATCACAAGTCTGTCAAAAAATATCTAGAGCGTTGGTGCTACACTTTAGTAGTCCGCGCGGACGAAGTCACGGGCGGGAAAACTAGCAGCTAGAACTGTAGTCCGCGCGGACGAAGTCACGGGCGGGATAACTAGCAGCTAGAACTGTAGTCCGCGCGGACGAAGTCACGGGCGGGATAACTAGCTTTTAAATATAACACAGTCGGAGGCATCATTCATTTTATTTCAACTTCGACGGGATCAGCTAGAACCTGGCGAGCCACTACTCTTCATGCCACCGACTGCCCAAAAAAGGAGTGTAATGTTATCTGGGTTCTTGTATGATGTATGTATGTTTCTTTATTCCACCATAGCTTTTAAATGCCTGAACAGATTTGCATGTATGGAGTATCGTGGCTATTTGCATGTATGGAGTATCGTGGCTATTTTTAAAGCTTGTTTGCCCCTTTTTAGTTTTTTTCGCAGGTTTTTTTTTTTTTCATATTAATTTATATTTCAGTGTTCAAGTTGTTCACAGTAAAGTAAGAAACGTCAAAAATAAGTCATGATTTTTATCATCCCAAACATACACACACACATTTAGCTTTATCTAAATTACACGACAGCCCAATAAAAGAGTGTAATGTTTTTAGGATTAATGTATTTCATATTTAGTTCTCTGTTTCCACATGTAATTTTAGGTTATAAATGTAATAGTAGTAGGTATCTTAAAAACATGGACCCCTGGGGGCACAGAATACTTGTGTGGGGGGACGGAAGCATTCAATATTACAATTATAAAACATGAACCCCTGGGGGCACTATAGAATACTTGTGTGGGGGGACGGAATCATTCAATATTACAATTATAAAATACTAGCTTTCTCGCCCGCGACTTCGTCCGCACGGACTACTGTTTATCGCGAAAAAAAGCATCCGATGTTCTTCTAGGACATTAAAAACCAATGCAAAAGTAGGTATAGCACCAATGCTCTTGAAGTTTTTTGACAGACATGTGATTTCGTTTCCATGGCAACCGTTCCTTACAGCGAGTAATCAACATTTTTGAAAGAAAACATTTACCTATATTGTATTTTCATCGTCAAAGAAGTTTTAAAGAACAGTACAATTTTTTGATCAATGTTTCTAAGTTTGTTAAAAAATATAAATTCGTTTTCTATTTGTTATAAATATTGAGGTATGTTTGTTTGTATGTATGTAACTTTGTATGTGACTTTCTTGTATGCCCGGCGCAGGTCGGCCTGTTTTGTGTAACTTGATAGAGCAGCGCTGCGTCAGGCGGCCGCACGTCGCACGCGACGCGGGCTGCGTGATGATAACTGATACCTTTTTTACTGTCAATGTACTAGAACTACAATCAATGTACGTATGTATGTATCAATGTACTGTGATTCCAGTGTTTCCAGTTTCAAAAATAATTCATCAAATGTAGTCGTTGTAAATTTAAAATACTTGAAAAATCCCGTCTCATCTTCTCTCAATTTAGTAAACTTTGATACAAATTCTCCTCCGGACTACACAACAATCGAGACGTAACATATGGGCTGATTGATACAAATTCTCCTTCGGACTACACAACAATCGAGACGTAACATATGGGCTGATTGATACAAATTCTCCTCCGGACTACACAACAATCGAGACGTAACATATGGGCTGATTGATACAAATTCTCCTCCGGACTACACAACAATCGAGACGTAACATATGGGCTGATTGATACAAATTCTCCTCCGGACTACACAACAATCGAGACGTAACATATGGGCTGATTGATACAAATTCTCCTCCGGACTACACAACAATCGAGACGTAACATATGGGCTGATTGATACAAATTCTCCGGACTACACAACAATCGAGACGTAACATATGCGCTGATTGGCTGTCGACATATCTCATGCATACACCGTCTTTTCGCTAAGTAGTAAATCATCAAATACTCGTAACCCATTTCGTATCAACTGTACAACTGCACGACTAAAATTGTTCTGGCGGCGCTGCGTTAAGCGGGAGCCCGGCGCGGGTACCCGCGACGGGCTCCCGCTTGTGCGGGACGGTGCGGACGCCCTTACATCCCCCCCCGAGTAGCACAGATTTAGACGATACCCTTACATCCCCCGAGTAGCACAGATTTAGACGATACCCTTACATCCCCCCGAGTAGCACAGATTTAGACGATACCCTTACATCCCCCCGAGAAGTACAGATTTAGACGATACCCTTACATCCCCCCGAGTAGCACAGATTTAGACGATACCCTTACATCCCCCCGAGTAGCACAGATTTAGACGATACCCTTACATCCCCCCGAGTAGCACAGATTTAGACGATACCCTTACATCCCCCCGAGTAGCACAGATTTAGACGATACCCTTACATCCCCCCGAGTAGCACAGATTTAGACGATACCCTTACATTCCCCCGAGAAGTACAGATTTAGACGATACCCTTACATCCCCCCGAGTAGCACAGGCAATTTTTTTTTTTTGAAATAATTCAATGTGGCTGCAGTTCATCCATTTTAAACTGTGAAAGAAACAAAATATCTTTGTTTTTTACAATATGGGTATCAAATTAAAGGCCTTGTTAAGCACATTCCAACAGTATACAATTTATTAGCATAAGTTATTTATTGGCGGCAGGCGTGTTTTTTTAGCTTTTAAACTAGTTATTTTAGGTTAATTTTGCAAAGGACCTACCATGTAGATTTCAAAGTCTTCATACGTCTATTGGCCTTATCTACAGGCTGGACGTCCACAACCGAACTGTGTACGTTCAGGTAATGCTTCTTCAGCTCCCAAGGCCTTACGTACTTCGCCGCACACTCACTACAGCCGTGCGGCATCTCTTGCGTACTTTGATGACGTCTTTTTACGTGGTCCAGCCGACGAGACGCCGAGAGGAAGCTCTCGTTGCAGATCTCGCATTTGTATGGTCTATCCCCGGTATGAATCCTCAGATGAAGCTTGAAACCTAACTCAGTACGGAACTTGGCACCGCAGTAACATTGTAAAACCTTCCTCTGATTCTCGTGAGTTGTTTCATGAGATCTTAAATGAGCGAGAGTGGACGCGCGCTTGCCGCAAGTCTGGCACACGAATGGAAGTACATTGAGGTGTTTTTGGGTTATATGAATGCGCAAGGAAGGTTTTTTATCGTATTGTATACCGCAATGATCGCATTCGTACAAAGAATCGACCGACTTGTGGTTATCCTGTTTACATTGAGTAAGGTGGTGCTTGTAGCATCGGTTGTTTTCGAAGGATTTGCCGCACGAACAGTGGAAGAGAGCATGTAGGTAATAATGCGCACTCAGGCCGCGTTCGTTCGAAAACCCACTTCCGCAAACTTTACAGGAGTTAGTATTCGGGCCGTGGTGCTTCATCCAATGCGATTGAGCTTCTAAATAATTCTTGAACAGCTCATGGCAGTTTTTGCAGTTAAAAACTGTAATGTTATGTCTAACCAACAAATGTTTGGCCAAGTGCTTTTTATTGACGTCGACGCCGCACGCCGGACAGAATCTCTGTTGAGTATACTTCAAATGCTCGTTCAGATTCTCCAAGGCATTAAAGTCTTTGCTGCAATTGGGACAGCTGCAGAACAGGGGTTTTTTCTTCTTCTTTTTCACGACTTTAGGCTCGTTCAAGAGAGTCACAGCATCTTCAGTTGTTGAGACAGCGTCTGAACTGTTGCAGACGATTTTATCCTTGTGGTACATGATGAAGAATGTCTTATCGTCGCTTCTAGGATCCTGTGTGTCTGTTATATATGTGGTTGCATCGATCCAGTGCCTCATGGATTGCTGGCAGAATTGCTTGAAGCCTGCTGCTGATATGACGCCTTCAGAGCAATATCGGCATAGACTCGGCGGCAAGTCAGGTCCCTCCTCAACCTGAAACCAGGTCTACCGTCAGTCTGTTCTTCCAGGAACGGCTGTAGCTTAAGCGGGTCAAAAACAAGATCGAATGCAGGTATGTCCGAAATTCAAGACGTTCGACACACGAAGAGAACAGAAAATCTCAAATGCTAAAGAAATACACATTGTTATGGCGTTCAAAACTTTATTTGTTAATTCAAAATTAGGAAGTTTCTTGAGGTAACTTGCACATGACATAATCATAACTTAAATTTATGTTTAGCTATCAAATGTTTCCTTAGATTCCCCTCACTGATCAGAGATTTATCGCACATGTGACACTGGTACCGCGCTTTCTTGTACAGTTCAGGATCGACATCGTAATGCTTATTTTTCATATGCTTTCTGTAACCTCGACGAGTGCTGTAGTTCTGACCGCAATATTCACACGAAAATCTATCGAGTACTTTATTATGCGAATTGCCGTGCTCACCCAGCTGTACCCTGTTATTAAACTGCTTGCCGCACTGGTCGCACTGGTAAGGCTTCTTTTTCCCGTGGAAATACCTTAAATGGGAAACTATGACTGTCCTGTTATTGAACTGCTTTGAGCAGTGGTCACAGGTATATTTCCGTTTCTGTTTTTCGCCGCACGTCCTCCTGTGCGTATGGTAGCAGCCTTTGTTAGAGAAAATCTGGTTGCATACGCATCGAATAGTCGCATGTCTAATGCTGGTGTGAAGAGTTTGTCTATCCGACGTCGGGAAAGTCATTTTGCATTCTGGACACATAAACTTTCCATTGTTATGTATTGTTGTATGTCTGATTAGGCGATCTTCCGATTCGAAGTGTAAAAAGCAGATGCCGCACGTAAAACTGGTTATGTCATGCGATAAGAGATGTTTACCGAACGACTTAGTATCAACGATTGAGAAGCAATGCTCGCAGCACTGCTTCTTGATGTTCCTAATGTGTTTATTGAATCTGGCCAATTCTTGAAACCCCTTTTTACAATCTGGACAAGCGAAGTTGTTATATTTTCGTTCTATCCTTCGGTTCTTAATTTTTCTTTCGAGCCTGCTTTTTCCGTAGCGGACATAACGCAGGCGGCTCTTCATGTTCCTCAGGACTTGTTTGGGCGTTTTGTTGCGATCGCTCCTGTCTGCTACAGTTTTTGGTTCGCCGTCGAATAAAACGTATGCCGTAGTAGACTTTTTGTTGACAGATATTTTCTCTAAGTGCTCGGCTATTATATTCCATTGGTGGGCGGACTCTCGGCACAGTTTCAAGAAGGGCAGAAACTCTGCAATAGCTGAGGAGCAGTCTTGGCATGCTCGGCTCGGCAGGCGCGGCGTGGATTCCATCTAGAACAACGGTTCTTCATGAGTGGGTCACCATTTTTGTTTAGATATTCAGATACTCTCTCCACTTTATAATATTAGTGCAGTTTTGTGGGGATAAAATCCCCGTTATGTTTTCAGTCCGAGGGAGAAGTACTTTTTAAGGTCAGCGGTGCACAGCTGTATTTAGAACTTTTTTTCATTATGTATTTTTAACGGCCGGTTGGTCTACTGGCTAGAGACTACTATGAAATCAAACGGTTGTGGGTTCGAATCCCGCAAGGTGCAATCATTTGTGTGATGAGCAGAAATGTTTTGTTTCCGAGTCATGGATCTTTATCCGTTATCTACTGTCCATAGTACAAAGTATCCTAGTTTGGGGCTAGGTAATTGGAGTGAATTGTTCCGAATATATTTATTTAGTTTATTATTTATAAATGTGCTCGAATATTTAGGAATTGGTATGGTATAATATGGTAATGGTATCTGTACATTTTAGGAATCAGTATGGTATAATATGGTAATGGTATCTGTACATTTTAGGAATCGGTATGGTATAATATGGTAATGGTATCTGTACATTTTAGGAATCGGTATGGTATAATATGTTAATGGTATCTGTACATTTTAGGAATCAGTATGGTACAATATGGTAATGGTATCTGTACATTTTAGGAATCGGTATGGTATAAGATGGTAATGGTATCTGTACATTTTAGGAATCAGTATGGTATAATATGGTAATGGTATCTGTACACTTTAGGAATCAGTATGGTATAATATGGTAATGGTATCTGTACATTTTAGGAATCGGTATGGTATAATATGTTAATGGTATCTGTACATTTTAGGAATCGGTATGGTACAATATGGTAATGGTATCTGTACATTTTAGGAATCGGTATGGTATAATATGGTAATGGTATCTGTACATTTTAGGAATCGGTATGGTATAATATGGTAATGGTATCTGTACTTATAACAAAGCAGTAAGTACAAAAAAACTGTACTTAGATAATTTAAATAAAAATGGACTATAGGGCACTTAACTGCACTAATCAGCAAATGTAGATTAAAAAACGCATTTAAAACCATGTTTTTTTCATAGTATGGATTTTTTTTAGAACGCCTGGCCATCGTTTTGTGAGCTACCCTAAAAGTATCAGCCGCATAACTAATCAGGAAGTTCTCAGAAGTTGCAAGATTCCACCCGGAACAACTGGCAAATAAGTTGCTCAGAATCTTATCATCCGATTAAGATACCAAGTATCCCAGTTTTTACGTCAAACCCTAAGCGGATAGCTTAGCTAACAGTGGCTTTGATAACAGTGAAAACCGCATCGCAATCGGTCCAGTAGTTGCGTGATGCACTAACAAACATACAGACAAACAGACAGACACAATTTAAAAAAATGTTATTTTCTTGTTAGCTTATATTAAGTAAGTAATTATCTTCTTTTTACAGACTTTTTCATTCTTATTGCGTTATTATAAGTACTAGCTGATGCCCGCGGCTTCGCTCGCGTGGTCATTTCTCTAGGTTAAAAGTACTCTATGTGCTATTCCAGTACCTAAAATAACAATATTTGATCAAAATTCCTTCAGCCGTCAAGAATAATTTTATCTATTGCTCAAATTGTACGCATCGGATTGAGATACCAAGTACCCCAGTTTTTAATTCAAAACCTGCAGTGATACCCGCATCGCAATCGCTTAATTATCCACTAGCTTACCCACCCGCGACTTCGTCCGCGCGGACTACAGTTTATATTGCTTTATTATCCACTAGCTTACCCGCCCGCGACTACGTCCGCGCGGACTACAGTTTATATTGCTTTATTATCCACTAGCTTACCCGCCCGCGACTTCGTCCGCGCGGACTACAGTTTATATTGCTTTATTATCCACTAGCTTACCCGCCCGCGACTTCGTCCGCGCGGACTACAGTTTATATTGCTTTATTATCCACTAGCTTACCCGCCCGCGACTTCGTCCGCGCGGACTACAGTTTATATTGCTTTATTATCCACTAGCTTACCCGCCCGCGACTTCGTCCGCGCGGACTACAGTTTATATTGCTTTATTATCCACTAGCTTACCCGCCCGCGACTTCGTCCGCGCGGACTACAGTTTATATTGCTTTATTATCCACTAGCTTACCCGCCCGCGACTTCGTCCGCGCGGACTACAGATTATATTGCTTTATTATCCACTAGCTTACCCGCCCGCGACTTCCTCCGCGCGGACTACAGTTTATCGCGAAAAAAAACATCCTATGTTTTTTCTAGGATATTTAAAACCAATACAAAAGTAGATATAGTACCAACGCTCTTGATGTTTTTGGATATTCTTGTTATTTCGTTTCCATGGCAACCGTTTCTTACAGCGAGTAATTAAAAAAAAACAGTTTTCTCGCGGAAAATTTCAATTTTCATATAAACTATCCTATGTTTTATTCCAGGGTATAAGCTATCTCCATTCCAAATTTTATCAAAATCCGTCCAGCCGTTATCTTGTGAAAGCTCTCCAAATAAACAAACACACAATGTTTCACTTTTATATATATTGGTATGGATTATTAAAAAATTGTATGCAATAGCATAGAATTTTTGCTGAATTGTTCTTTTTTTTGTTTTTTTCTTCTTTTTTTAACCTGACCTCATACATAAACAAATGGTGAACCTAACCTCATACATAAACACAGGTGAACCTAACCTCATACATAAACACAGGTGAACCTAACCTCATACATAAAATCTGTTTCTTTTTTATCAACCATGTATTTAAGCAAATACACTTTTTGATTTGATGTTTCTCGGCTTGGGGTGCGAAGAAACATCAAACCTGACATTGGGTTCTTGGAATTATGAAAATGACATCCATTTTCTAATATATTACATTCTCCAGTGCCTTACATAATTAAAATTCTCAAAATATAAATGATGCCCCTGGGAGACCTCTATTATTTTTATAACATTATATAATCAATCAAAGAGGATAGGCAGAATTTCTTGATGCACACATTGGATCATAGGTCTTATGCTTCCTAACATGGTGTAATAGACCCCTGCAGCTGGCGAATTTCTCCTTACATTCCCTGCATTCGTACCACGACTCATCGTCACCACCTTCACCGTGTACGGTCTTTACATGGTGCCGTAACTTATGCGGTAGCCTGAACCGAGCTGGGCACTGTTTACAAACATGCTTCAAGATTATTTCAGCCTTCTTATGAATGTTACGTATATGCTCTGATCGTCTCGAAGAAGCAGAGAAAGATTCCCCACAATATTGACAAGAGTACGGACGTTCTCCGGTATGTAACCTCAAATGCTGGTTGAACCCAAGCTTGGATTTGAGGATAACACCACATTGATCGCATTCAAAGCTCTGGTGCTGATGACTTTTTATATGCGTAGTCATATGAGCAGATGCGAATAGCTTCCCGCAGTAAATACATGGTCTGTGTGTATCTTTAGTGTGCACTATTTGAATGTGTGCAGCAACAAACTTCTTCCCAGCGAACTTTTTGTTGCAATAGTCACAAATGCATTCCTTGTTGGCGCTTCCTCGTAATCCCATCTTTAATTTCTTGTTTTGCTTCTTGTGTAGCGTTACAGTGATTTTAGATTTGGTCGCATTTGCCTTGTCGATGTTGCAGCATTTCTTGACATGGAAGAAGTAGCAGGCTTGGTTCTTGAACGGCGTGTCACAGTTTGGACAGGAGCGTAGAGTATGTACCGATTGATGAGCATGGAATGCCGGTTTGGATTGGAAGGTGCGACCGCAGTCTCCGCATGTGCAAGCTCCTGGTGCGTGCGCTTTAAATAAGTGCTCTTTATACTGTTTACTAACCAAGAACAAGGCGGGGCATTTTTTACAACTGTACGGTGTTTCTTCATGTGTCTCAATCAAATGCTTAATTAATTTTTCTCTACTCATGATTTCTGCACAAATGTGACATGCTCGTAAGAAGTCTGCAGACTCCTTCAAATGTTTATACAAGTGTTGTGGATATGCAAATTTCTTTCCGCATGATGGACATTGACAGCCATGCTGTTTTCCTACTCTTTTAAGAGGGAATTTCTGTTCATCTCCAGTAAAAAGCAGTGGATCAGGATATGTACATTCATCAGATATGTAGATATCATTGTTAATGAAAAGAGCGCAGATTCTATCACTGTTTCTGGAATATTTGTAATCGGGTACGTGCTCCAAAAGTTGAAGCATGTTCGTCCATTTGTGGTCTGCGTTTTGGACCAGAGTGCGGAAGCCAGCTGCTTGGATGGCTGATGTTGAGCACTGTAAGCATATTGCAGGGGGCAGGGCGTCTTCGATCACCACCTGCAACCACCGTTTCAGTCAAACCGCCACACTATTGTTCCATTATCTTCATTGCTGATGTTATTCGTACAAAAGTCCTTCCCATATTGATTTATAAAAGCAGTTAAGGGCACAAATTGAACATGATAGGTAAAGTTGCTTTAGTTTTTTTAAGAGTTTTAATATGTACTGTGTATCATTACAATTAATATCATTTAGCTATAGAGATAATTTTACATAGGTTATAAAAATGTTACGTCATGGATAAACGCCCTTCGTAAACGCACCGACTAATGTAAGATATTAAGTAGGTACTTACTGATGGTATCTATAATACCCTCAGTAAGTACATAGATCCCAATGCAAAAAATTAATAGCAATTAAAACAAGGCTTAACATTTACTAAAGTAGGTAAAATACTGAAGCATCAAGCATTTTCTGTAAAATTATTTTAGTTTACTTTCTTGGTTCATTCGCCAATCGCCATTTTGTTTCAAGTTTCAACTGTGCGCGGGAATGATGCCGTTCCGTTTTTCACAGAAAATAAACAAACCACTAGATGCTAGTTTTGAAGGCCAAAAAGTTACTATACCTCGACTCCTGTGATCACTTCGAGAAGCTCAGAAAGCGTGACGGGCTTGTCTCCGTCCATCATCACGGTGTCGCTAAGGTGCACTTGCCCTTGTGATGTGTCGCCCATACATATTCGGCATTTGTCCAACCCGTCCCCTCTGACGATATGCGACACAAGTGCTTTTACGTCCACTTGCCGGTTCATTCTTGCAAGTTTTACAATATTTCAGTTCCAATTGTCCATTCAAAATCGTAAAAATTTATAAATTTCTAAAATGCGGTCACGTACTTCTTGATTGACCCAATCACAATAAAATTGATTTGACTTTTTTATTTTGACAAGTATGACTTTACATTACCCCTGCGTTCGAGATGAAGCAGTGGCGTTTTGTGCAGTTTCGATTGCAATTTTTAACACATAAGATCCTTTCCAAACCGAACGAAAAACGACCCTAACTCCTAGACAATATAGTCACTTTTCCGATGTCAAATTTAACTGTCATGTCCAAAGCGAAGGCTGTTATTTATGATAATTTTGCTTCAACACGAACGGCCCCGATGTCATAGGATAAGTAAGTGATATACGTTTTGTAACAATTGGCGAAAATAACTGTTATAAACGCTAAATATGATCACAATTGGCGTTCCCTTTGGCCATTTGTGGGCCAAATTAGCGTTCTGAACGTTTTTGATCACCGTTCGTTTTACGAAGTTTCGATGACATGTTGACATAGGAAAATCGACTTTATTCCGTCAACGATAGGGTCGTTTTTCATTCAGTTTGGAAAGGATTGGTAGCGTCAAAAGTTGCAAAAATGCCAAAAGTGTTGAAAATGTTCAAAGAAAACGGCTTGTTAAAAATGTACATTTCGAAATTGCCTACAACGCCAAATTATTATCTCGAACGCAGGGTTGGTAACAATATTCAAGAGATAATATTTCTTCATTTTTTTAACATGATGTGTATGAAATTATATTTCCACTGTTTTTGCTAAGAATATTTGAGTCTGGAATATAATCATGATCGGCGACCATTTCTTCTTGTATATTGACAGTTGATTTTCGGTAAGACCATCCAGCATTTTGATTCTCTCTGTTGTTTGGTTTAGGTTTTGAATAATAATACTGTTTTTTATGGGTGTGCAAAATTCTAATTTCTTCGAGAGGTAAACAGTTGCCATTTCTACTGTGTCCTGCCCATTGCCACTTCAACTTTATAGTCCGTTGGGCTATGTCTGTAATATAAAGATAATAATAATATAGTATAACACTATGGCAAATTTCAAGTTTGTATTTTTACAGAAACATATACAATATATAATATGTTTTAAGTTTCTAAGAAAAACGTTATGACGGACGGGCGATCATCATCGTTTCGTAATTTTTCGTTTGAGTCAAATCGAAATAAGTTAATTTAAAAATGAACACCAATTATTTTTAGATTATTAGTTTAGTTTTATGGTTTAGGTGTAGGTTTAATTGTTTATGTTGGTTGTGTTGGTTTAGGTTTTTACTTTTTTATATTTGAAATGTAAAATTATATGTATATTATTTAAAAATATTAAAAATGAATATTTTATGCAGAAGCCATGTAATGATGAAACTTAGAACGGGCTATCACAATTAAATGCGTATACAACATTTCGTGTCAATGCTGCTAACCGTTGACGAGTTTCATAGTTAGGAGCCAACCCGGACTGCAGCAACCATGAATGTCATGGTAAAACTTCAAAACTGGCTATCATAATAAAATGCGTACACAAAGTTTCGTGACTGTGTTGTTGACCCTTGAAGAGTTTCTTTATCTGGAGCTGATCCTGTATGCAGAAGGTCATGCTTACCATAAAAATGCATTGTCATCGGAACTGAACCACCATGCAAAAATTCAACTCCATAGAATAAGAGGAAGTGGTATTATTTTAGCTTGCAAGATTTGACCTCAACAAACATACATACATATGTACATACAAACATTGCAAGTAAAATAAAAGCTTTTAAAAATTGTCACATTGCTAAAAAAATCTATGTTACCTATGGATATCGATATACTTGTAGAGATTCCGACCCTCAACACTATGAAGTAGGTAAAATTACAAAAATGATATTCCAAGACAAAAAAAGCTAATTTTAATTTTAATTATACTCGCAAATTTTACGAGAAAAACTGAGTATACGCTGATATTGACCGACTTTTAGTAAAATTTTAAACAGAAATTTACAATTTAGTTAGTAAAGTACATTATTGATGAGTTTGACTTACCGATGGAAAGATATATCCACATTATTCTGTGTTAAAATACTCACTCGGTTTGAATAACCGGGAACAGTACACGCCATTCTTAATATACTAGCACGTTTAAACAAGCTCAGTCCAAAAACGATCAGAAAATCAAAGATTTTGTGAAAATAATTTTGCGGCTTGTGTTAACCAGCTGGTTAACAAACAAATAAACCCTTAAATTACTATACTCTTTGAATAAAGCTGTCAGCGACTGGTGGCGCGCACCAGGGTTGCCAGATATCAACTAACTCAATTAGCCAAATTTTGACGACCGAGTAGCCTAAATCGCCTATTTTTTTGTCAAGTAGGTAGCCTAATTCGCCTAACATTTTGAGCTAAGTAGCCTAAATTTAGCCAAAATAAAGAAGAAACATTAAAAAAACAAAGCAAACCAAAAAAAAATAACAATATATTAGGGTAATCCTGAGATAGCCTAAATCACCCGGTTTTTTTCCTAGGTAGCCTAAATGGCTACTGGTAGCCGATTGGATTTTTTGGTCGCCATTTGACCCCCTGAGGTAGCCTAAATGGAGATAATTCGCCTAATCTTGGCGCCCTTGGCGCGCACCGCTTAGAGACGTGCGCGAGCAGCTATTGCTATGTCTTTCTATCACACGAAATGCGTACATTAGAGTAACGAGTAAAGTTTGTGATAGATTAGTTTCAACTTAAATGCAGTCCATCTATGGTAGGTACTACCACAATTCTAGAATCTATGATATGTGCCAATTTTAAAGGAATTTTCAAAATTCTTACTCACTATTTCTACGCGTTATACAAATACTTTGCGGTAATTAATAGACTATATATCGACCTAATTAATTGGGTAAACTCTTCACTAATAACCCTACGTTCGAGATAATGAGATGGCGTTGTTGGGAATTTCAAAAGGTACATTTTTAACAAGCCGTTCGCTTTGAACATTTTCAACACTTTTGCCCTTTTTGCAACTTTTGACACTACCGATCCTTTTAAACCAGATAAAAACGACCCTATGAATAACGGAATAAAGTAGATTTTCCTATGTCTACATGTTATCTAAACATGCAAAACGAATGGTGATTGAAAACGGTTCAGAACGCTAATTTCGCCCACAAATGTCCAAGGCGAACGCCAAATGTGATCATATTTAGCGTGTTTTAAAGTTATTTTCGCCATTTTCTTCAAAACGAACGGCCCCTTTGTGCGTAGCGTGGTAAATAAATGTCATGATACTTAGGAAGAGGCAAATAGAAATAACTAGCTTAAAAGCTGGAAAAAAGTTCATGCCTGCCCTGCCAAAAAAGAACTTACGCCAATTAATTACATACTGTTGGAATGTGCTTATCAGGGCCTTCAATTTGATACCCATAGTAAAATTCGAAGAAAAAAATATTATTTTTTACATTTGAAAATGGAGCCATAATGCCGCCAAACTGACATTTAAAAATAAAACCTATTTTTCTCTTGGAATGTAAGAATTCTAACGATACCCCATACGTCTAGAACTGTTCAATTATTTAAAAGCCATGGTGGTATAAATAAACTCGCATACATAGAAACATACATACAAATATAAATACAAACATACATACAAACACACATACAAAAATACATACAAACATACATATAAACATACATACATACAAAAATACATACAAACAAACAAACATGCATATAAACATATATACAAACATACATGAATCATAAAAACTCTTTTTTCTGGGCATTCGTGTAACAACATATAAAAGATTGAAAAATGGTAGGTTTAAAAGGGTATATTAGCACTATTCCGGCATTCCGTTTTGTCTTCAATCGCCAAGTTCGGATTAGAACAAGCTCAAATTAAAAATTTATATAACCCCCAACCCCCCACCCCCCATTATAGCTAAGGAGTTTTCAAACATAAAAAAACGCATAAAAATCGGTCCATTCGTTTGGGAGCTACGATGCCACAGACAGACACAGTGACACATACAAACACTAAACCCTAAACTTATAACACCCGTCTCTTTGGTCGGTGGTTAAAAAGAGCATTTTGGGCAGTTCTGAAATGTAACACTTTTGCAATGTTTCCTATTTTCGCCACTAACAATAGGGTAGGACTTATTCTAGAAAATCAATTGATTATAAATAAATAAATAATAAAGTTTATTGAAAGTAATTCAAAGATGTTCTAGGTACACATTTTGTAAATAAACTTATCAAATACATATTTAGGTCTATTTTGTTGCGTATTCACAATATGTACCTTACTTGAAACTCTGTCCCTCACACTAGGAATACCCGTATCATGAGGTCACTGTGCCCTCCCTCGGCGACATAAATGCAATACAGCAAACACTTTCTATATTTATAAATTTATTTTTGCCACATAATAATATAGCCGAAATCTACAAAACTAAAACAATTTATTAACTAAGTTAATTAGGTAACTATAGACTTATGGGTAGGTAGCCCCTGAAAGTTTGATATTGGAATGCGCATGTGTGTTTGCATGAAAGTATTATTGTTTGTGAGAAATTTTATGTTGTTGTGTAGATGTGTGTGTCTTTTATAAGTCAGATTCCTAAAAGCTTAGATCGATCAGTCAATTATTCTGAGTAGAATTTCCGTTTGATTGTAATTAAGCTGCAACAAATAATCAGTAATACATTGGTTATATGTGATTCGATTTAACTTATAAATAGATTTTTGTGTGCTGGTCCGGTTGTATAAAACGGGTCCTTGTGCAATAAATGATTTTCTTGCGTATCGTGTGTGGTAATACGTGATTTTAAAAATAAGATCCTTCTTTTACGCGTAGAGTGTTTCTCTAATAAAACTTTATTTATCCGTGCCGTGAGTGATGATCCAATATTATTGCTTTTTAATCGACTTCACAAAAGGAGACGGTCATATGTTCGGCTGTATGTATGTTTTTTTTTTTTATGTATGTCGGTCGATATCTCCGTCAATTGTGGACCGATTTTTGTTTGAAAGGGTATACTTTCCAAATGGTCCCATATAAATTGTATCAAAATTTGTTTAGCAGTTTATCGAGAATAAATAGTTTTGTTGAGTAAATCCATTCGATTTTGTGTTTATATTGCCTTTATTTTGTGTTTATCTCTGAGATATCTCAACCGATTTAGATGGTTGTTTTTTTATTCAAAAGGGTAAACTTTTTCTGTAGTCCCATACAAATTTCAAAATTGGTTCAGTAGTTTTATTATAAAATCAATTTGTTTTATAGTTTATGTTCTCTAATATCTTGGGATTTCTGAACTGAATTAGATGATTATTTTTTCTTGTGTAAGAAGACCTCTAGTGTGGTACTGTATAAATTCCATCAAAATTGGTTTATTAGCTTTAAACAAGCTTTAATTTAATTCTCTGTGTAATAATGTTTAGGACGGGATTGCAAGTCAATTTTGAACTATTTAAGGACGTCCAAAGATGCTGCAGTTTTGCACCTGGGTGTACTTACTTACTTGATACTTGATGCGCGGGCACTTTCCCGCAATTAGGCCGTATGTCGGCCCTTTTTGCGTGATGGGTGGTACTGCAAGTCACTGCAGCCACCCGATGTCCTCCAAGAAGGCCAGCAACTCCTGTATCCTGATGCAGGCCTCCTGTAGGGTTCCCGGTGTTCTCAGGAAATGCGCTCTCTGGTTCGCCACGCTACTGCTCTCCAAGAGCACATGCGTGGCCGTTTCTTCAGCTTCCATGCATCCTCTGCACAGGGGGCTGTCTGTAATGCCTATAGTAAATAGGTGTTTATTAAGGGCACAATGACCGGTGATTATTCCGACGACTTGTCGGAGCTTATCCCTTTTAAGGTTTAGGAGTTTACGGGAGAATCTCGGATTTAACTCCGGGAATGCCTCCCTCGACTGCCTGCAGTCCTTAATACTCGCCCAGTAGTTTTGATGCAGGTTGTTTGTTCTCTGCCGGATCCATGCTCGGATTTGACTGAAAGGCAAAGGGATCATCGGTTCTGGACCTACCGCGCGCAAGTCCGAGCTACGCCTAGCCAGTACATCAGCCGCATCATTACCTCTAGATCCGCTGTGCCCCTCTATCCATTGGAGAGTAACACGGTTGTCTTTACTAACCTCCTCCAGTAGATTGTGGCACTGTATGATTACCCCGAGGAGTGTACGTTCTGTTGAAGAGAACTCTGAAAACTGCAGCACTGTCTGAGAGTATTCTGATATTAAAATCAGTAACCTTTCTCCGTAGTACGGCAGTTACCGCCTGGATTATACCTACACATTCCGCCTGAAAGATGGAGTTGTGTGAACCCAGGGTTGCTGCTATGTGTATGTTTAGATCGTCCGAGAACGCGCCTGTTCCCGTCCCTGTTTTCATTTTGGAGCCATCAGTGTAAATTCTAAGTTCATGTGTGTTTGAACTATCACTAGACTCCTCATATAGTTGTATTTTCTAGCTTTTGACGAATTGATGTTGTTTTGGCACCCTATCGTAGATGGATAGTATGAGTGGGTTTCCCTCTGCATACTCCTCTATGATGTTCGTGTGTGATGCCTGTTTGTTTTTCTTCCAGAGACTAAGTGTCCTAAGCCTGTAAGCAGATGCAGCAGCTTCCTGTTGGATGTGAAGCTGTAACGGCTGCAATCCAAGTAATGCCTCAAGTGCTGCCGTGGGGGCAGTTCTCATACATCCAGTTACAGCCACACAAGCCAGCCTCTGGAATTTTTGTAGCTTGCTAGATGTGGTGCTCTGTTTGGTTCTTGGCCACCAAACAAGAGCTCCATAAGTTATTGAAGGCCTAATCACAGTATTATACAGCCAAAAGGTAATCTTTGGACTAAGGCCCCATGTTTTCCCTATCATTCTTTTGCATTGGCAAAATGAGATAGTAGCCTTGTTTATTTTACTCTCCAGGTGTCTAGCCCAGTTGAGTGTGCTATCTAAGGTGATACCCAAATACTTTACCTCTTCAGTCAGGGTCAACTGAGTATTGAAGAGGTAGGGCAGTGTGTACCTACCTAAGTTTCTTTTGTTTGTGAACATTACTAGATTAGTTTTCGTTGGATTCACGGTTAATCCAAATTCTGTACACCAGCTTTCTACGATCTTTAGAGCATTATTCATGATATCACAAGACACGCTAGCAAAATGTACAGATACAAGAATCGCCAGATCGTCTGCGTAGCCAACCGTGAGGAAGCGTTGGTTATTCAGCTTTGTGATTAGGTCATTTACAACCATGTTCCAGAGTAGAGGTGACAGGACACCCTGTGGGCACCCTCTTCCACCTAGGTCGACGCGAACCACCCTAATTTATGTAACTCTCTCCCCATTGTAAGGAAAATAAGAATAGCGTACGGCCAAGTATACTGCCTTGTGGCACCCCAAACTCGATGGTAGCCTCATTGCTTAAGCTATTCCTAATCTTAACCATCTGACTTCTTTCTGTAAGATAGCTGGTGAACCACTTAAGCGGGATTCCTCGTATACCAATGGCCTCAAGATTCGCTAATAGGATAGGGATGGAAACTGTATCGAATGCTTTTGATAAATCCAAAAACACTCCGATAGTTTTGAGGCTTCCATCCATGGTTTCTATTATCTGCTGCGTCATTGCGATGACTGCATTTTCAGTGGAGACCCCAGCTCTGAAACCGAATTGATTTTTAGAGAGAATTGATTTAGTTTCCAAATAATGACGCAGACGCTTGTTTACCACTTTTTCTAGTATTTTTGACAGGGCAGGCAACAGTGAAATTGGCCTATAATTTGATACATCATCTCCCCACCTTTATGAATCGGGCTGATAACCGATTTTTTTAACGCTTTAGGGAATGTACCAGTATCTAGGCTGGCCTGACATAAAAGAGCACAGGCCTATAAACATAGGGTAGGGTGTCTTTAATAACTCTCGTAGCGATTCTATCCCTGCCTGGTGCTGATTCAGATTTCAGCGATTTAATTATTGAACTAATCTCCACTTCGTTTGTCGGCAGTAGCCAAAATGATTCAAGCTTGTTGCTCTTGACTTTGATGTTCGAGGCTAGAATCATTTCGGTAGTCCTTGATTTATACAGAATGTAGTTCGCCAAGTTTGACCCTACGTTAATAAAGTAATTGTTTATGTGATTCAAAGGTATACTGGTATCGGTCTCTGACTTAAGCAACTCTTCTACTGGATTTGCTTTATTTGAGAAATCACAGATACGTTTTATATTTTTCCATGTCTTTTTATAGTCTTTTCCACATTTTTTAAGCTTCGATCTCTCATGTAATCTTTCCAGTCTCTTCAAAAGCTCATTGCACATATTTCGGTATTTAATGTAAACATTTTTTATTTCGGTATTGTCTGGTTCTTTCCTACATTTAAGATGGAGTTTATCTCGCTTTCGTATGCAACCTAAAAAACCATGGTGTGATGTTATTCTTTGATCTCGAAATTTTACTCACAGTTGTGGGTCTATCTATAATAGTTGATACAATATTCAGGAACGTGTAAGTTGCGTCATTGAGATCTAAAAATTTTAACAATCTGCTCCAATCAACCTTACTTAACTCCTCATTAATCACATAATAGTCACATTTTTTGTATTTTCTACATTGGTTTTGATTTCAGATCTATTGTCCAATCGCATAATCACAGGACTGTGATCAGTGATTGTGGCAGGTAATACAATTACCGTTGTATTGTATTTTGTTTTAAGCATACAGTGATCCATACAGTTGTTACCTCTGGTAGGATATAGATTTCCGGGTAGCAGTCCGTGAGTACCTAATAGTGTCAGGTACTCAGAAGGGTGTTTATCCGTGGCATTGCCAATGATGTTTATGTTGATGTCGCCAACTAGGGCCAGGCAAGGAGTTCCTTTCATTTCTAATAAAGCGTATGAAGAGAGTCCAGAAAATTCGTAGGATTGCTATAATATGGTGATCTGTATACTGTAACTAAATTACATTCGTTACTTTGCCTTATACGAGTAACCAAGCAGCTAGCATCCCGAATTTTAGGTTCATATACATACACATTTTTAAGTGTTTATTTAATATACACAACTATGCCGTCGTTCTGATTTACAGTACCTTTAGTATAGAAAGTCTCATACTCATCAAGAATAGGAGGAGAGTTAATTATTTGGATCCAACATTCAGTCAGCACAATTACTTCAAAATGTATGTTAAATTGATTCAAATATACTTCAAATTCTGCTATATTTTTATTAATATTTCTAATGTTCATGCTAATGACTGACAGATTACATATCTGGTTTTGTTTTAGGTACAATTTGCAATCTTCAGGCTAGCTCAATGAATAAGAGTTTGAGACATTGAAATTATCAATGTCAGAAGATATTTCATTAATCTGGTTCATAATCGAACAAATTCAACGACATGTGGGATAGGCATCCACATGAAAATTTAACGAAGTGAATTAACATTGAGCGTAACCTTTGTTGAGCCGTAAAAGGCAAGCTGACCTTATTTTAGTGATGATGATGTCGTTAATTTTGTGTGTATGTTGATTGTGTGATTGTGTATGAGTGTCTGTGTGATTGTAAGTTCGATCATAAGTCTTGGATGGGTTCCGATTAACAAACAGTTGTAAACTAAAACTAAAAAGTAAAGTTTCTAAGATACTAACAGAGATCTGTAGAAAAATATAAAGTCTTAATAGTCAGTCTTTGCGGTCCGCAGAGTCCTTCAGCTCCTTAAGTGCTCTGAGGATCTAATCTGTATTGCTGGCTGGCCGTCTTTCTTCCTACACCTTGCCTCCAATAGTCCAGCAGTATTTATATTTACTACTCTTGATTACCCCATCTATACCAATAGTTTGGGTATTCAATTTACTATTGCCGGTTGATTTATTGAAGGCTTTAAAGGCTTTTATGACGGAAGTCTTCGTCTCTTGGGAATTGAAATCCACAAGTATAGTCTAAGACAAGACACGTTTAGATGGCAACTGGTAGAACTTCTTTATATCTTGCGAGTTCAGTTTCAATTTTAATACATTCAAAAGTTTTTGTAGAATTTCTTGTGTTTGATCTACGTTTCCTACCGGTAATTTTTTTATTTCGATGCTTGATTCGTTAATTTTTCTCTGTAAGTTTTCTATTTAAAAGTCCAGATTTCTCACTTCTTGCTCAACTATTTTCCATTCCTCTCCAAGTCGTTGACTTTAATTTTCAATTGATTCTGCTCAGCTATTACTGAGGTGACTGTTTCTTTCAGTTCTGCATTTGAGGCAATTACTTGTTCAGTCTGCTGCCTTAACTGGGATATTTCGTGGAAAAAAATCGGTTTTTTTTTGTTGTTCGGTTTTGAAATTTATAAATAGATTTTCAATATTCTTAAACATCATCAACATCTAGTTTGGAGTCAAAAAGCTGTGTCATAGCATGAGACGACGACTCGCCATGTAACAAAGGCATTCCGCGTGGCGTAGACGATCCATGAGATGAAGACTCACTGTGAGATAAAGCAATTCTCTTCCTCTTTTTCTCATTATTGGAGTTCAGATTAATATCGGAGTGTTCATTAATATCTTGCACCGGAGTGTGAAATACATCTTGTAGATGCACTGCTTCGCTAAGCGGCTTTGGTGGCGTGTGTGTCACTTTACCCAAGTTAGCCATTGTATCCACGCAAGAGATATTAATTCCAGTTTAGGCTACAATAATTATTGCAGTACACTATCGAACTCCCTGAAGCACGCCAAACTCACAGAAACTTGCAGGGTATGATCAATTTCTACAATTGTATGAAGATGGATGGCCACTTTTGCCACACTGCCAAGTTGGCAGTGTGGCAAGAGTCACAACGCACAAGTAACCGATATACACCAAAATCACCAAAACTTGCTCACCAAATTTCCCGAAATTGCCGTTAGTCACCGATTAACTCACTCAAATCACCAACTAGAAATAAGCGGAGCGCCACAAAATTGCGACTGGTCGCGAGTACGGCCGAAGGAGGAATGTTATGTATGTTATGTTTGATTAGTTATTACAAGTACTTAACACACACATCCTATTTTTATATTCTCGTAAACTGCCCTATTTTCAGTAAAAATAAATAATAATGATTGATTAAAAAATTACTTCCGCCCTAACACTATATCTGTCATGGCTGCGGTCATGACGTCACATGCCAGTAAGCAACAAGGGGTGCTATGTTTTAATAACCACTCGATTGATTCTATGCGCTACAGTCACTTTTTTTGTTTTCATTGATCATCGCAACTAACGCTACAGTCACATTTTTGTTTTCATCGATCATCGGACCACTCGATAGCGACGTAAATTTTGCCACTCGATTTTGTACATTATTGACCTCAATAATCATTCAAATCTAAGCGTGTTTATATTATTATTTTGCTTCGAAACCCACAACATAAACACTTGAAATATGTGCCGTACCTATTTAGCTCCATAAATCACCAGTTAGTTTATCTAAGCGCTTAATGAAGTGGTCATAAAAACTGTTTGTTTACGCAAAGTCGGCGCGGCCAGATGTGTCGCGTAGACCTTCTTTTTTTTGTGGGTTGACAATCAGGTACCTGTGATCTCGGCACGTACCCAATAAATCCCTAGTTTGCGGCCAGATGTGTCGCGTCGACCTTCTTTTTTTTGTGGGTTGACCATCTGTACCACCTGTAGTCTCAACGCATATACAATCAATTACCAGTTTGAGGTTAGATGTGTCGCGTCGGCCATTTTTTTTGGGTTATCAGTTTGTTCCTGCGGTCTTCAGCGCGTGGACAACCGAGCGGCTATAATAGATTCTGTTTTCAGGAAGTGACGTAAAAATTATGTCACAAGGCCTACTGTCAATCATAAAACGTTTGCGATCACGTGACCATGTGATCAAAACTAAAGATTTTTAAAGTAACTTTTTATTAAAATTAATAAAAAGATAAAAAAAATAAAGATAATAAATTAATTAATATTAAACTGATATTATATTACACATACTTTTAGGATGACAGCAATCCGGCATATATTTTCACTACAGTCAAATAGCCTATCCTTCCCAAATAATCGAACTAAAAATTACCTTTGGCGTTCGGTTTGGAATGTTGTGGGCGAAATTAGCATTCTATCAACCTTTGTTTTGTATAACAAAGTGACATGACAGTTAAAATTATCGGGAATGCCATGTTATACCGTAGGGTGTAGGGTACCAACATAAAGTAGGGTATCATTAGGGCACTAGGTTATGGAGTCATTTGTTCAGGATTGTTATTCAAAAGATTTGAAATTGGCCAACACGAACAGATTCTTTAAAAATGAACATTTTGATACTGTTAAAAACGCCTTCTACCCAAGCCTAACATGGCGGTAGATATCTTCAAATAAAGTTGCTCTAAAAAACTTGGCTGCCATGCGTGTGGGACACGCAAAGAATTTGGGTTCCGTATCCATGCCAACAAATAGAAGAACAATGAAAACCGCTTTGCAATTGGTCTAGTAGTTTTTACGTAATGTGCTCATAAAATTGTTGTAATGCTTGGATTCTGTCATTATTGTCCCGTATTGTAAGCACAACAAGCGGTGTTGTTGGGGTGTCTGTGTTGGGTATTGTTATTTGGTCATTGACCTTCCACCTCCTGCTGGAGGCTGGTATGGCTAGGCATCGGGCTTTCATGGCCTTGGCCCTGGTGGCAACGCGTAGGGGCTTCAACCTCTTGGACATTGGCAGGCTGCTGATGGCCAATTTTGTATGCTGAGGCTCTACCGGCAGATCTCTACTTATTTTATAGATTTTCGGTACTGCTCTCGCCATCCTCATTCTTAGGCAAGATGATAACCTGCATTCTGCGTCTGGGCAGCGCTGCGCAGCGTCATGTCTTCAATGATGTGTTTGTGTGCTATCTTGTTGTTGTGTCTTATTTAGTGTTGTTATAAATAAAACATCGTGGACACATTATTTTCTATTTGTATTTATTGTAATTATTTTCAAAATAAAATCAAATGTCAAGCGAACATAACACATAACTTCCATGTGACAAATTTAAAAACTAAAGACAAAACCTAAAGAGGTTTGATATTCCTCCCATCCTCATTAATTGAAGCTCCTCAATAAGGCGCCTTGGGGCTCTGGTGGTTCTCGTACTGCGTCGCTGTATTGTAGGGGCTGTGCTGGTCCCAGGAATATCAGTCGTACGATTAGATACAGGTGTTTGTATAGGTTGTTATGCTACATCAGGTGCTCCTGATGCTCGAGGTATCTCCGGTGTCCCAGAACTTCCAGCTGGTATATGGAAAGGTGTGGTACTCATATTACACATTATTTGGCATTGGTGTGTTTTCAGCCATTCTTGACCGTATCTGATCTGCGTGTCTACGCCTAAGAAACCCTTCTGGTGTTTGTATGAAAAAAAACACATATATTCGTGTTTTTTTTTGCTACAACAGGTGGCTTCCAAGTGAACTCCAGTGTCCTTACATAAATGTTATCGCCAGGTGAATAATTGGGTATTCTACCTTGTTGCTGACTCTTTGATATGATGTTTGCTCTAACTAGTTTATGCTGTAACATTCTCTTAGTACTCGGACGCGCATTATCCAGGACGCAAGTTAATTGCCGTCCAAACATCATGTATGCTGGAGACTTCATTGTTGTGTTATGAGGTGTGTTTCTGCATGTAAATAGAATATCTCGAATTCGTTCAGTTATGTTATTATGGTGTCTTCCATCAGACATACACGTTTTAAAGGTGCGTACTAAGCGCTCAGCTAGACTATTGGTACGTGGGTGGTAAAGTGATGATGTAATGTTTAATATTCCTCTTTTTTGCAATAAATTTTAAATCTATGGTAATATGGTCAAAATGTGATACTGGGTATGTGTGTGTTATTAGGACTGGATTTAGTGTTGTTCGATAATCTCCACATATTTGTATTTGTCTATTAGGTTTCATTATGTTAACAGTGGGAGTTGCCCATTCAATTGGAGTTTTGTTCGGGTCAATATGTTCAATGATTTCTTCTTTTGTAAGGCGGTCCAATTCAAGTTCAACATTCTTCCGTATACAAAATTTGATCGGTCTTGATGGTATATGTTTTGGCTCCGTCCCAGGTTTCACATGAATGTTTACTTCATAGTCATTAACCTCCCTTGAGATTATTAAACAGTTCTTTCTTTCCGTCAATTATTTGTTCGAGTGACACCGATTGAAATTTTATCGAATGAACTGAACTAGGAAACGTCATATCGAACATTTCACTCCATTGCAATCTCTTACGTGGTATTTATATACTCTTTGTTGCAATCCAAATGGCATGGGGTCTGCATTTTTGATCACAACAATAGGTAAGATCTTATCTTTTCCCTGTATTTCTACCGTTACCTCAGTAATTCCTTTGGGTTTTAATTTGTGATTGCCGTAGGCTCATAATTTAGGTTCTTCTGATAGTTGGGGTGAGCCGATTTTCCTCCAAAATGATGTACTAATGATTGAGTAAACTGAGCCTGGATCCCAGTCTAGAGTGCATTTTAAATTTGACACTGTTGAGTTTTGTGTCTGTCTTCTAACATCTCATAATATTATTTGTGTTGATTTTGTATTATTCATCATCGCTCTCCTCTGAAGATGTAATTGTTGGTTTTTTGTATGATCGTTCATTTGTCAATCTTACGCAGTGTATGTTGCGTCTGTTTGCTATGTATGCTCTTCCCGTCTTTATGCAGCAACTTTCGAAATGACCTTTCATCTGACACGCTTTACACATATGTTCCTTTGCTGCACAGGTTGTATATCATGCCTCTCGTTCTTTCCGCATCTCAAACAATGTTTGCTTGTTAGCGCTCGTTTACGCTTGTCATATTTGTTGTCTTGATCTTTACGCTGAATGCGTTGTACTGTAGTCTGAGCCTGTTGGTTTTGTCCACTATCAATGAAATTGATATTTTCTGCAAGGTCTCTTGATAGAGCTACAGTAAAAATTTGGTCGAAAGAAACGTCTTTTAATTTACCCTCAAAAGTTTTCTCCTGAAAATCTGGCCACCTCTGTTTTAAATCAATTTCGAGCATATCGTGGTTCAATCCTGTTGCGAATCGATCACGTAATTGCCGCTCTTGAAAATCACCTTCATAACCACAATCTTTACTCAATTCTTTTAATTTGTTAGCGTATATCTCCATTGATTCATTTTCTTTTCTCTTGCAGTTCCAAAATTCTACAAGTGCTTTGAAGTTTGTTTTCTTCCTAAGGTACAAACTGAACAGTTTTGCTTTCACTTCTTCATATGTTTTATTTTCAAATGTGTTTGTAAATTATGTCTTTATTTGATGAAATATTTCCGGTGGCAAGCATGTTACTAATAAATCTGTTTTAATATTTTGGTACTCACTTCCGTAAATACTGCAGTTTTGTTCAAAATATTCTATGAAATTGTCATTTGTTGTCGTTAACGGGTTGAATTCTTCATGTAAAAAATTGTTAATTTTACTCCCCTCCCCTACTATTTTTCGGATGACCCAGGCGAATGCCCGACGACGCCGTGAACGATTTCGAGTGTACGCGCGGGTGATCCGTACGTCCTCGAACGTAGTCTTGGGCTGTGTTCACTTACACGCTCGAATCATCAGGGCGATTATCGCTCGATCATCCGGAGATCGTGAACGAGTTTGGACGTCCACATACAACTGACAACTGTTAAGTGTCAGTTTCATACTATTCCTCCCCTCCACTACTATTTTTCGGATGACCCAGGCGAACGCCCAGGGGTGCGTTTAAGTCAATTATCCAGTATAAAATTTAAACTGACTAAAAGTCAAACACCCCGTTCAAGCACACCGCGAGGCGAAAAATTAACCCGAATAAAATTTAATCTGCCCCGTTCACGGGCGCCCGCTGGTATAAGTTTTCGCCTGGCTAGGATAAATTTTAGCGAGCTTTTGAGGTCGCTAAATTTTAGTCTGCTGTCAGAATGACAGCTGTGTGTCATTCGATTCGTGGTTAGATTCAATTGGTTGATTGTTTTATTCATAAATACTTTATATATTTATAATAATGCAGTAACATAAATTCTGTGCAACGAATATAATATAAAAATCATTTAGGGGGCATAAAATAGGCTACTGAACATAAATTTGACAAGTCGACAGTTGAATTTGACAGATAAACCCAAGATAAACCTATGACTCCGTTCAGCGAACCCTCGCTAGTTAATTTTTATCCGGTGAAAATTTCGCCGACTTACTTAAACGCACCCCAGACGACGCGACGCCGTGAACGATTTCGAGTGTACGCGCGGGTGATCCTTGCGTCCTCGAACGTTTATGTGAACAGCAGCCCGATTACATAACTTGGCTTCAATCGAATTCTCAGTATCGCAACCACTAATGCCTTATGATAGAGTCGAAATTGCTATGAAAAAAGTGATAATCTGATTGTAGCCAAGTTCTGTAATTGGGCCACAGACCCTTGTATTTGGCAACTGTGACTTACAGACGTCAACGTCAAATGTCATTATTTTATTGTCAAACAAAAGTCAGTTCATTTTAGTCTCTTTGATTTTCGTTACTAGTGGATTGTTAAAAAAGCAAAATGGTAATATAATTTCGAATTTCCAGTGTAATCTCTTAATTTTTCACATATTCCTAGTCATTTTATTAAACTGTGATTTGCAAATTACTAAGTGATATCTATATTTTGATTGTCTTTTGTGTATTTACCGGTGAAATAATGATTGAATTTTCCGGGTTAAAATTCTAGAAGTTATTGGTTTCTAACATTTTCTCTAAAAATAAGTGTTTTTGCTTCGTAATGGGTATGAAATGAAAGCTTTTTGCAGCTACCGTTTTCCGAGCTTAACGTTTTAGTTATTTTTGTTAATTTGGTTGTTAAAATGGGCGGTGTTCCTGCCTACAGTCAATTGTCTGTCAGGTGATCTCGATACCAAACCTTATGTTCACATGACTTCGATTTCATGAGATAAAACAACCTTTATTTCATATTTGAGAATCGCCAGTACGTTTCATTCGATGTAAATCTTATGTTACTTTCTAAAATCTGAGTTTAATATTAGTAAACTTAGTACAAACTTTGAATATGAGTCACTAGGTACTGCAAATTAAATGTTTCAGAAATGCTGTTCCTTCTCCTTTTGTAAATTACCACCCATTCCTTGAAAGCACATACACATTCCTGATTCATTTATCTGTCTGGCCCAAAGTGTCTGTTTTGAGTATAAACCTAGGAAAAGGAACACCAGTCCAAGCCAATGATTATAAACAACGGATCCAATTTCTGAAATTTTCTTGAGGATCATTTGATTTATGAGGCTTATTGACTGAAAGTGACGGAAGGACTTTCCAATAATTACAAGTCATAAAAGGGTTAGGGAGGGGGTGGAGGGTGGGATAGGGAACTCGCTCACAGAAGAGAGGTTGGAAATGGAATGGAAATTTGTCTCCGGTATGAGCTCTCGCCAGAACTCTCGCGAGGTCACCCCAGAGTGTCGCTTCGCCCACTCAACCTATGCTCCACTAAGGCCTCGCGGGTTTGCTTAAAACTTAAAACCTCCCACGCAAGCTTCTGGTTCCCTGCTTTTTATATACACTCTAGGTCTAGGTGACCACAATACCAAGTGGCATTGGGGTGCTCTGTGTTGGTTCTGTGACTCATTTAGAACCTAACCTACTAACAAATGCCATAAAAGAAAAAGTCAAGTGAAGTGAAGTGCATTTGGATATGCACTTCACTTCACTTGGTGGATGGAGTGAGAGAGAATGGTATTATTATCACCCTATCAAAGTATGTTATAGATTGCAACATCTTGGTGTACATAAAAAGAAAAGAAAAAATACAATTGATTAGAAGAAGACTACCTGACACTAAACTATTTATTGATTAGAAGAAGACTACCTGTCTTTAAACTATTTATTGATTAGAAGAAGACTACCTGTCTAAACTATTTATTGATTAGAAGAAGACTACCTGACACTAAACTATTTATTGATTAGAAGAAGACTACCTGACACTAAACTATTTATTGATTAGAAGAAGACTACCTGACACTAAACTATTTATTGATTAGAAGAAGACTACCTGACACTAAACTATTTATTGATTAGAAGAAGACTACCTGACACTAAACTATTTATTGATTAGAAGAAGGCTACCTGTCTTTAAACTATTTATTGATTAGAAGAAGACTACCTGACACTAAACTATTTATTTTAAACAATGTATTAAAATCAATTGTTTTACATTTCAGCAACCACAGATCTTGATACTGAAGGAGGGCACCGACCAGACGCAGGGCAAGCCGCAGCTGATCTCAAACATCAACGCCTGCCAACTTGTAGTCGATGCGGTAAAACATTATTTATTTGTTTATTGGTAAACAGCCGGAATGCTGCTGTGTCTATAACACAACATTTTATTGTTCACTTTCGTAATAATAATTTTCCAGGTGATATAAAAAACGGAACTCTCTAATTGGCCAATTTGCTCGGAATCTACTGGACCAATAAGTTGAAATAGCATGCAACCTTTTTGTACAATGCCTGGTATACCTAAATTTAAGCCATTTAAAAAATACTTGTTTCGTGGACATCAATGAAACTAGTGTCAATCGATAGGGAAAATTACAAGAAACAAAAAGTGATATACTTTCCGAGACATTTGGGTTTGGGCTTCTTGTGAGGTTCTGAATTTTTTTTAAATAATTTTGTATAAATAATTGACCATTTGCACCTTATCTCTGAAACAAATGAGACAAAAAAATATAAAAAAATAGTGAAGTTAGTACCAGTATAGTTAAAAGTTATAGTAGTAAGTGTAGTTTAAGTTAGTGTAATAGTTATCCATACCAATTTAATATATTGGTAAAAGTGAAATGTTGTCTGTTTGTTTGTTTGGGAAGTTTTAACAAGATAACGGCTGCACGGATTTTGATGAAATTAGAAATAAAGACAGCTTATACCCTGGAATAAATGGGCAAAAGGGGCTGATGATCAGCCTAGTTGTGGAAAAGAAGCCCAACCACCAAGTACCAAAGTAACCGGGAATAAAACATTGGATACTTTTTATCCCAGAAAATTTGGTAAGTGTCCACAGGAAATCTGAAAAATATTGATTAATCGCTGTAAGGAACGGTTGCAATGAAAACAAAGTAATAACAAATCTGTCAAAAACATCAAGAGCATTAGTGCTCTACTTTTGCATTGGTTTTTAATATTCTAGAAGAACATAGGATGCTTTTTTTTCATGATTAAATGTAGTCCGTGCTGAAGAAGTTGCAGGCGAAAGCTAGTTTACATAAAAATTACAGGAATACGTAGAAGAATATAAATACATAATATAAAATCATGGTAATTCATCATCATCATCGGGCGTTGAAGTTTGAAGCCATGTAGCATCTTTTAGTTGTTGATAGCTAAGTCCAGTCCACTCCTTGATGTCATCTAGCCGTTTACTTTTTGGACTTCCCGGACTTGAGACTTGACACAAGTTTCAACTGTCGGAACTCACAAAGGGATTGTCGCTGCTGAAACAAGAATTTGAAATAAGTAGCTGTATGTATAGAAACATCTCTTCATTTGTTTTTGCTAGTCAATAAAATTATTATAAAAACCTGACTGCAAACAAAACTAAAATTATTATAAAAACCCGACTGCAAACAAAACTAAAATTATTATAAAAACCCGACTGCAAACAAAACTAAAATTATTATAAAAACCCGACTGCAAACAAAACTAAAATTATTATAAAAACCTGACTGCAAACAAAACTAAAATTATTATAAAAACCTGACTGCAAACAAAACTAAAATTATTATAAAAACCTGACTACAAACAAAACTAAAATTATTATAAAATCCTGACTGCAAACAAAACTAAAATTATTATAAAAACCTGACTGCAAACAAAACTAAAATTATTATAAAATCCTGACTGCAAACAAAACTAAAATTATTATAAAAACCTGACTGCAAACAAAACTAAAATTATTATAAAAACCTGACTGCAAACAAAACTAAAAAGAGGCAAACAAGCTTTACTGCATCCAGTGTTGCCAACCCGACTGTAGTAAATGTCGCTAAGAAGCCGGTGAAAATGTCGCTAGATGTCGCTGAATGACTTGAGCTCCAAAAGTCGCTAGTTTTCGTTAGACATTTTTATTATTATTTAGCCTTTACATTGGGTTTTGGCCGCGTGGTATCAATAAAATATCTAAACATCCTCGCAAATTTTCGCATTTATATTATTATATTGTAACAAGTAGAGAAACATTTATTTGTCGATTCTATATCCCGTAGGTACCTAGCAGTAGCAGCAGCAAAGACATATACCTACAATCCGACTTTGTGCCAATTGAATAGAGTTCAGATTACAGAAACAAAGAAATCAATAATTGTTTTGGGGTTGCTACCACAGTTGTGTTGGTAATACTTTCATAAGTAGATCGTTTACAATGCTAGCTTTGAATGATATCATGGGTGCATTCAGATTCACGATAATATCGCTGTGAGCGATCACAGTGCTAATTTGCGTTCCGGTTCAGATATCGCGCTCACGGCAGTTGAGTGCTGCAGTTGATTCGGAACGCTCGTAAGCGTGATTACAAGATCTCAACAACATAACCTCAAAATTCGCTCAAAATACAAAGTATTACCCGTGGGCAAAGTAGTCTGTCTAAAAATTTGGTCAATTGTCTGTAGTAATATTTGGAAAACTACGAAAATCGCACACAACTGAATTCAAACAACAATTTTCTTTGTAAACAACAGTCACGAGAACAGAGGAACAGAGGCACGAGGTCAGTAGCTCGCCAGGTTCTAGCTGGTCCCGGCAAAGGAGAAGTGAAATGCATGATGCCTCCAACTGCAACTTATATTTCTAATGAAATATAAGATGCAGTTGGAGGCACGAGGTCAGTAGCTCGCCAGGTTCTAGCTGGTCCCGGCAAAGGAGAAGTGAAATGCATGATGCCTCCAACTGCATCTTATATTTCTAATGAAATATAAGATGCAGTTGGAGGCACGAGGTCAGTAGCTCGCCAGGTTCTAGCTGGTCCCGGCAAAGGAGAAGTGAAATGCATGATGCCTCCAACTGCAACTTATATTTCTAATGAAATATAAGATGCAGTTGGAGGCACGAGGTCAGTAGCTCGCCAGGTTCTAGCTGGTCCCGGCAAAGGAGAAGTGAAATGCATGATGCCTCCAACTGCAACTTATATTTCTAAAGCTTGTTTCCCTCATTTTTGTTCTCAGTCGGGTTTTTTGTTTTTATAATAAATTATTTTTTAATATAAAATTTTCAGTTTATATTTCTAAGAATTAGTGAGAATGGTTTCTAACCAACTTTAAATCGTTATTGAGGCTAAATGGTAATTTAAAATGAAAAATAAAGAGAAACCTCAAGAGGATTTTCAAATACGCATTCAATGATACCCACTTGACATAGTTCATCAACTTTCAGTTTTTCTTTTTCACAATATGGCGTCTGATTGTCGCCACATTGTCATGTCTTTTTCATTTCATTTGACTCGCAAGATTAAGACAATTCGATTCATGTAAGAATCATCAAAATCAATCTATGCGTTTGGTCTATATAGTGCCTCAAAGGAACACAAAGGTACATACATAGGCTGATAAACACATTAGGGGCATCTGGGAAACATATTGTTCTTAAATGGCCAATGATTATAAACAATGGATCCAATTACTGAATAAATCGTGTGGATCTTTAAATTATGAGGCCATGATTGTAGTCAAGCGTGATGCAAAACTAATTAATTAAAAGTGAATTTAAAATTTAAATAACCCCTCATATATAAATTATAGTTGAGAACCATCATCAGGGAAAGACATGGATAAGCTTATCATCTGATTGAAAGTCGTGGCAACAACGAAAGGAGGCCTATACCCAGTAGTGGGTAGCGTAGTGACTGTAAATTATGATGATGAAGAACCATCCTGATCACATCAGCTTTCAAACAGAAAAATACACATCAAAATCAGTTTGTTTGGGAGATACGATGCCACAGACACACACACACAACACACGCAGATAGATACATTAGACTCATAACACCACTCATTTTGCGGTTTCAGCTTAAAGGCAGGTTCCCAACTGTTGTTTTTTTTAATTTCTTCTATCCATCCTCTTCAAGTGGCAGTGGGCTGGTCATATCTGTCAAAGTGGCTGGCAGGAGTTGGAAGAGAGGAGCCGAAGATCGGGCTCAGTGCATTGGGTCAGGCCTATGTCCAGTAGTGGATTGACGCGGGCTGATGATGATCCACAATAGACCAATTACAAACAAACCTTGCTTCAATTCCAGGTGCGCACAACGCTGGGCCCCCGCGGCATGGATAAGCTGATCGTAGACCACAATGGCAAGGCTGTCATATCCAACGATGGAGCTACTATTATGAAGGTAATGATATCTTAATTAAAACTCGAGATATCACGATTGATGGTATCAAAAGTGTGCGGTGTTCCTCACCTAGTTAGTAGGCTTTATAATGATGATTTTTAATTGACTTCACAAAAGGAGATGGCTATATGTTCGACTATAACCAGTTGCTTACCGCGACGCGCACGCGCAGTATGCGCGTGGTAGTGGTAATGTTAGATGATGATTTTTAATTGACTTCACAAAAGGAGATGGCTATATGTTCGACTATAACCAGTTGCTTACCGCGACGCGCACGCGCAGTATGCGCGTGGTAGTGGTAATGTTAGATGATGATTTTTAATTGACTTCACAAAAGGAGATGGCTATATGTTCGACTATAACCAGTTGCTTACCGCGACGCGCACACGCAGTATGCGCGTGGTAGTGGTAATGTTAGATGATGATTTTTAATTGACTTCACAAAAGGAGATGGCTATATGTTCGACTATAACCAGTTGCTTACCGCGACGCGCACGCGCAGTATGCGCGTGGTAGTGGTAATGTTAGATGATGATTTTTAATTGACTTCACAAAAGGAGATGGCTACATGTTCGACTATAACCAGTTGCTTACCGCGACGCGCACGCGCAGTATGCGCGTGGTAGTGGTAATGTTAGATGATGATTTTTAATTGACTTCACAAAAGGAGATGGCTATATGTTCGACTATAACCAGTTGCTAACCGCGACGCGCACGCGCAGTATGCGCGTGGTAGTGGTAATGTTAGATGATGATTTTTAATTGACTTCACAAAAGGAGATGGCTATATGTTCGACTATAACCAGTTGCTTACCGCGACGCGCACGCGCAGTATGCGCGTGGTAGTGGTAATGTTAGATGATGATTTTTAATTGACTTCACAAAAGGAGATGGCTATATGTTCGACTATAACCAGTTGCTTACCGCGACGCGCACGCGCAGTATGCGCGTGGTAGTGGTAATGTTAGATGATGATTTTTAATTGACTTCACAAAAGGAGATGGCTATATGTTCGACTATAACCAGTTGCTTACCGCGACGCGCACACGCAGTATGCGCGTGGTAGTGGTAATGTTAGATGATGATTTTTAATTGACTTCACAAAAGGAGATGGCTATATGTTCGACTATAACCAGTTGCTTACCGCGACGCGCACGCGCAGTATGCGCGTGGTAGTGGTAATGTTAGATGATGATTTTTAATTGACTTCACAAAAGGAGATGGCTATATGTTCGACTATAACCAGTTGCTTACCGCGACGCGCACGCGCAGTATGCGCGTGGTAGTGGTAATGTTAGATGATGATTTTTAATTGACTTCACAAAAGGAGATGGCTATATGTTCGACTATAACCAGTTGCTTACCGCGACGCGCACGCGCAGTATGCGCGTGGTAGTGGTAATGTTAGATGATGATTTTTAATTGACTTCACAAAAGGAGATGGCTATATGTTCGACTATAATCAGTTGCTTACCGCGACGCGCACGCGCAGTATGCGCGTGGTAGTGGTAATGTTAGATGATGATTTTTAATTGACTTCAAAAAAGGAGATGGCTATATGTTCGACTATAACCAGTTGCTTACCGCGACGCGCACACGCAGTATGCGCGTGGTAGTGGTAATGTTAGATGATGATTTTTAATTGACTTCACAAAAGGAGATGGCTATATGTTCGACTATAACCAGTTGCTTACCGCGACGCGCACGCGCAGTATGCGCGTGGTAGTGGTAATGTTAGATGATGATTTTTAATTGACTTCACAAAAGGAGATGGCTATATGTTCGACTATAACCAGTTGCTTACCGCGACGCGCACGCGCAGTATGCGCGTGGTAGTGGTAATGTTAGATGATGATTTTTAATTGACTTCACAAAAGGAGATGGCTATATGTTCGACTATAACCAGTTGCTTACCGCGACGCGCACGCGCAGTATGCGCGTGGTAGTGGTAATGTTAGATGATGATTTTTAATTGACTTCACAAAAGGAGATGGCTATATGTTCGACTATAACCAGTTGCTAACCGCGACGCGCACGCGCAGTATGCGCGTGGTAGTGGTAATGTTAGATGATGATTTTTAATTGACTTCACAAAAGGAGATGGCTATATGTTCGACTATAACCAGTTGCTTACCGCGACGCGCACGCGCAGTATGCGCGTGGTAGTGGTAATGTTAGATGATGATTTTTAATTGACTTCACAAAAGGAGATGGCTATATGTTCGACTATAATCAGTTGCTTACCGCGACGCGCACGCGCAGTATGCGCGTGGTAGTGGTAATGTTAGATGATGATTTTTAATTGACTTCACAAAAGGAGATGGCTATATGTTCGACTATAACCAGTTGCTTACCGCGACGCGCACACGCAGTATGCGCGTGGTAGTGGTAATGTTAGATGATGATTTTTAATTGACTTCACAAAAGGAGATGGCTATATGTTCGACTATAACCAGTTGCTTACCGCGACGCGCACGCGCAGTATGCGCGTGGTAGTGGTAATGTTAGATGATGATTTTTAATTGACTTCACAAAAGGAGATGGCTATATGTTCGACTATAATCAGTTGCTTACCGCGACGCGCACGCGCAGTATGCGCGTGGTAGTGGTAATGTTAGATGATGATTTTTAATTGACTTCACAAAAGGAGATGGCTATATGTTCGACTATAACCAGTTGCTTACCGCGACGCGCACGCGCAGTATGCGCGTGGTAGTGGTAATGTTAGATGATGATTTTTAATTGACTTCACAAAAGGAGATGGCTATATGTTCGACTATAATCAGTTGCTTACCGCGACGCGCACGCGCAGTATGCGCGTGGTAGTGGTAATGTTAGATGATGATTTTTAATTGACTTCACAAAAGGAGATGGCTATATGTTCGACTATAACCAGTTGCTTACCGCGACGCGCACGCGCAGTTTGCGCGTGGTAGTGGTAATGTTAGATGATGATTTTTAATTGACTTCACAAAAGGAGATGGCTATATGTTCGACTATAACCAGTTGCTTACCGCGACGCGCACGCGCAGTATGCGCGTGGTAGTGGTAATGTTAGATGATGATTTTTAATTGACTTCACAAAAAGAGATGGCTATATGTTCGACTATAACCAGTTGCTTACCGCGACGCGCACGCGCAGTATGCGCGTGGTAGTGGTAATGTTAGATGATGATTTTTAATTGACTTCACAAAAGGAGATGGCTATATGTTCGACTATAACCAGTTGCTTACCGCGACGCGCACGCGCAGTATGCGCGTGGTAGTGGTAATGTTAGATGATGATTTTTAATTGACTTCACAAAAGGAGATGGCTATATGTTCGACTATAACCAGTTGCTTACCGCGACGCGCACGCGCAGTATGCGCGTGGTAGTGGTAATGTTAGATGATGATTTTTAATTGACTTCACAAAAGGAGATGGCTATATGTTCGACTATAACCAGTTGCTTACCGCGACGCGCACGCGCAGTATGCGCGTGGTAGTGGTAATGTTAGATGATGATTTTTAATTGACTTCACAAAAGGAGATGGCTATATGTTCGACTATAACCAGTTGCTTACCGCGAAGCGCACGCGCAGTATGCGCGTGGTAGTGGTAATGTTAGATATACCGCCACTCGATGCTCGACTGTGTATGTAAGGTAGTGGTAATGTTAGATATTCCGCCACCGATGCTCGACTGTGTATATAAGGTAGTGGTAATGTTAGATATTCCGCCACCGATGCTCGACTGTGTATGTAAGATTTTTTGAATTTATATGCATTAAATTTCTTCTTCAATTATGGACTGATTTTGAAGATTAAATTTTTGTTTGAAACCTTATACTCTCCAGGTGGTCCTATATAAATTTAATCAATATTGGTTTAGTAGCTTTAAACAAGCTTTTATTATTATGTTTTTTTATAGCAGTTAACGCCTGCTTAGCGTAAACTTTTATTAGTTATAAGCTAGCCCAAGAGAAAAAGTGTAGAAACTACTCTGGCTTTACTGCCACTGTGACTGACAAATCTACATACAATTATAGTGATGGGTGTTTGTGGGGATAGCTTTACTGCCACTGTGACTGACAAATCTACATACAATTATAGTGATGGGTGTTTGTGGGGATAGCTTTACTGCCACTGTGACTGACAAATCTACATACAATTATAGTGATGGGTGTTTGTGGGGATAGCTTTACTGCCACTGTGACTGACAAATCTACATACAATTATAGTGATGGGTGTTTGTGGGGATAGCTTTACTGCCACTGTGACTGACAAATCTACATACAATTATAGTGATGGGTGTTTGTGGGGATAGCTTTACTGCCACTGTGACTGACAAATCTACATACAATTATAGTGATGGGTGTTTGTGGGGATAGAATTACAAGCTTCCTTTTTATAAACGTTCTGTAATAAAATACTGGCTAGAAGCTCTGGATGAAAGTTTGAGCTTGCTTTCATAATGTTCCAAGGATGTAATATACACTTTTCATGAGATTTTCTGGCCTGTTGTTTCACATGTGACTGTTCAAGACAAGACTGTTTCATACACAAATAATCAAGAGTTTCTATTGAACTATCACATTTTAAATAACTATTGAAGTTTTTCTACTGAACCATTTTTTAAACAACTACTGAAGTTTTTCTACTGAACCATGCTTTAAACAATTGTTGAAGATTTTCTACTGAACCATGTTTTAAACAACTATTAAAGATTTTCTACTGCAATATCATGTTATTGAAGAGTTTCTACTGAACTATTATGTTTTATGTGCTTCCAGCTTCTGGACATTGTCCACCCGGCCGCTAAGACGCTGGTCGACATTGCGAAGTCACAGGATGCAGAGGTATGACTATCTAATGTATACTTATAATAAAGCAGTAACTTACAAAAAGTCTGTACAGAAAAGTTTGTAAAAAATTATATGGACTAGGGGAATTAAAATAATATGGACTAGGGGAATTAAAATAAGCTACTGAACAAGAATATAATATATTTTTTAAATGGTGTCTGTCTGTTTGCACATCACTTAAAAACTACTGGACCAATTGCAATGCGGCTATCATAGTTGGTTAGCTTAGGTTTCGGTTAAGGAATCCTAAGTCATGTATCTCCATCAATACGCACTTGGCTTGTTTTTATCGAGATACTAGCTTTCTCCCACGACTTCGTCCGTGTGGACTACAGCCTATCGCGAAAAAAACATTCTATGTTCTTCTAGGTCACCAATACAAAAATCCAAATTCTGGGTACCAATGCCAAAGTTGGTATAGCACCAACGCTCTTGATGCTTTTTGACATAATTGTTATTTCGTTTCCATGGCAACCATTCCTTCCAGCGAGAAGTTAACATTTTCCTGTTTTCCTTTCCAAACTTACCATTTCTCGGGATAAAAAGTATCCTATGTTTTATCAAAATCTGTCCAGCTGTTATCGCGTTTAAATTCCCCAAACAAACAAATGTTTTCACTTTTATATATTGGTGTGGATTAGACTTTTTTGTACGGGATAGGTTATTCTATGATTATAAATACGGATCCAATTTCCTAACCCGTTTGAGGACACAACACGGTATGAGAGTGTTGTCTCTCAGCGAGCACTCCTGCGCACTCTGCACTCTATTTACACTCTGCTGTTGTCTACAGGTCGGTGATGGCACCACGTCTGTTGTCATCTTGGCTGGAGAGCTTCTGAAGAGGCTGAAGCCTTTTGTTGAAGAAGGTAAGGATTTTGGTATTCTACAAAATCGTCATTGTCATCAGTGATGATGGGTGATGATAATCATCGTTGATGATGGGTTATGATCATCATCAGTGATGATGGGTTATGATCATCATCATGATGGCGATCATTACTATCACTAATGATAGAAATAGGACATAGAAGACCGTGCGTGACGCCAACTAATCCCAATGCTGCTCAGTTCCGATTAAAAATTAAACTAAATTATACTCAAAGATATGTACATGATCATATATACATACATACAAAGATATGTACATGATCATATATACATACATACAAAGATATGTACATGATCATACATACATACATATAATAAAGTAGTAACAAAAAGAATGTACAAAAAAGAACTTAAAAAGAATATGGTGTGTGCTTTAAGATACTGAACAAGAATGTAACTTTTAATAAAATGGTGTCTTGTCTGTTTGATCGCGCATCACTAAAAACTACTGGACCGATTGCGATGCGGTTTTCAGTGTTGGATAGCTTAGATTTTGACTTAAAAACTGATGTACTTGGTATCTCAATCCGATGAGTAAAAGTCGAGCAATTGATAAAAAGTATAAACCATTTGATGTCTGAACGAAATTTGATGATGTTGGTACTTTTGGTTGTGGAATAACACAGGATCCCAGAAAAATTACCCAACGAGAAAAGCCGCGGGCACAGCTAGTAAATAAATAAAATACTGCATTGGGCTTGTGTGGTTGCCTTGTTCAGACGACTTTTAAATACTGCATTGGGCTTGTGTGGTTGCCTTGTTCAGACGACTTTTAAATACTGCATTGGGCTTGCATGGTTGGCTTGTTCAGACGACTTTTAAATACTGCAATGGGCTTGTGTGGTTGCCTTGTTCAGACGACTTTTAAATACTGCATTGGGCTTGTATGGTTGGCTTGTTCAGACGACTTTTAAATACTGCATTGGGCTTGTGTGGTTGCCTTGTTCAGACGACTTTTAAATACTGCATTGGGCTTGTGTGGTTGCCTTGTTCAGACGACTTTTAAATACTGCATTGGGCTTGTGTGGTTGCCTTGTTCAGACGACTTTTAAATACTGCATTGGGCTTGTGTGGTTGCCTTGTTCAGACGACTTTTATATTTTTATTAAAAATCTTTTATTTAACTTGCACGGTTTGTATCTTGTATGTATATCCTATGGAGTTTTTTTTATATTGGTTCAGTTCAGATGACAATGCATTTTTATGGCAAGCATGAAGTTGAATCAACGTCCAGGAACAGCTCCAGATAAAGGAACTCTTCAACAGTCATTGGCACTGTCATGAAATTTCGTGAACACATTGTATTATGATGGCCGGGTTAGTTTCACCATGACATTGCTGCTGCACTCCGAGTTGGCTCCTGAGGGTACTCCTCAACAGTTAACAGCATAGACACAAATTTGATGATTGTGGGACATTTCATTGGCACTTTTGTATTTGACATTTACATGTGTATTATTATAATTTCTGTCATTTAATTAAGAATTGTCAAAAATTGAGAAAATGACATCTCCGTAGAGTTTGTTGGTGCTTCTCTAACGGGCGTATTTCCGAAGCACCGGTAGAGTCAGAGGGGTCTTTCCTTTCCCTTTGCGAGATTCAACTCTGAACTGAAAGGGAAATTTCCTTTTCAAACTCTAAGCATATTTAGATTTGATCTATTTATAATATTGTATGTTGTATCCAGGCGTGCACCCGCGCATCATAGTGCGTGCGGTGCGCACGGCCGCCAAGCTGGCCGTCGACAGAGTGAGGGAACTTGCCGTCAAAATAGAAAACAAGACGCCCGAGGAACAGAGGTATGCCCACTGCTGGGATTCATTAAGTCATCTATCTATCTATAACTGTAATAAAGCTGTAAGTATCAAAAAGATGAAGATAATTACAAAAATAACACACACTCTCTCTCTCTCGCTCGCTCTCTCTCTCTCGCTCGCTCTCTCTCGCTCTCTCTCTCTCTCTCTCTCTCTCTCTCTCTCTCTCTCTCTCTCTCTCTCTATCGTTCGTATTGGGAGAGGAGGTGAGATAGCAATATATTTTACTCTACACCTATTTTGCGAAGATTACACAAACAGACAATCCTCACGACTGCAACTGATGATTCAAACGGATCCAACTACTGAAATGTCCGTGTAGATCTCGATAGTATACATGAGGCACCGTCTCCGACAACCACAGCACGTGAACTCGGAATACTCCGATATACTCAGAACAAACTCTAAACTCGAATGTACTTAGAAAAATCTCTAAACTCAGAACAAACTCTAAAGTCTGATGTACTCAGAACAAACTCTAAACTCCGATGTCCTTAGAACATACACTAAACTCCGATGCACTTAGAACAGACTCTAAACTCCGATGTGCTTAGAACAGACACTAACTACAATGTACTCAGAACAAACTCTAAACTTCAATGTACTTAGAACAGACTCTAACTAAACTCCGATGTGCTTAGAACTGACACTAACTCCGATTTACTCAGAACCAACTCTAAACTCCGATGTACTTAGAACAGACTCTAAATTCCTATTTGCTTAGAACAGACACTAACTACAATGTACTCGGACCACACTACACTCGAGAGCATAGAAGACGCACACTACCTACATTTTCACTTAGTCCCTAAATATTTTTAAAATTAAATGTTGGTTGCAAATATAACTTAAATTTAATTAAAGTACACACTGTTAGCTTTCTAAAAACACATAATTCCTAGTCATGACCTTCACAATCATTACAGTAGCAACAAAACAATAGAATGACCCAAAATCGCTTGTGTAGCGCTTTAAACTTCGATGTACTTAGAACAGACTCTAAACTCCGATGTACTTAGAACAGACTAAACTACAATGTACTTAGAACAAACTCTAAAACTCCAATGTACTTTGAACAGACTCTAAACTCCGATGTGCTTAGAACAGACACTAACTACAATGTACTCAGAACAAACTCTAAACTCCAATGTACTTAGAACAGACTCTAACTAAACTCCGATGTGCTTAGAACTGACACTAACTCCGATTTACTCAGAACCAACTCTAAACTCCGATGTACTTAGAACAGACTCTAAATTCCTATTTGCTTAGCACAGACACTAACTACAATGTACTCGGACCACACTACACTCGAGAGCATAGAAGTCGCACACTACCTACATTTTCACTTAGTCCCTAAATATTTTTAAAATTAAATGTTGGTTGCAAATATAACTTAAATTTAATTAAAGTACACACTGTTAGCTTTCTAAAAACACATAATTCCTAGTCATGACCTTCACAATCATTACAGTAGCAACAAAACAATAGAATGACCCAAAATCGCTTGCGTAGCGCTTTAAACTTCGATGTACTTAGAACAGACTCTAAACTCCGATGTACTTAGAACAGACTAAACTACAATGTACTTAGAACAAACTCTAAAACTCCAATGTACTTTGAACAGACTCTAAACTCCGATGTGCTTAGAACAGACACTAAGTACAATGTACTCAGAACAAACTCTAAATTCCGATGTACTCAGAACAGACTAAACTCCGCTGTGCTCAGAACAGACTCCTCGTTCCAGGGAGCTGCTGATGAAGTGCGCGGTGACCGCCATGTCTTCGAAGCTGATCCACCAGCAGAAGGGACACTTCTCCAAGATGGTGGTGGATGCTGTGCTGTCTCTGGATGCACCGCTGCTGCCACTGGACATGATTGGTGAGTTGCTTGGTTCTTATCAACCCCCAAACTATATATATAACGAATATAGGGATGTCATAAATTTTGGGTGAGTATGTATACATGTGTCTCGTTGTAGCTCCCTAGTGGGTTTTTCTGTTTGAAAGCTGATTTGATGGAGATGGTTCCTAGCTATAATGAGGAGGTTATATTTTTTTTAATTGTTGTTTTTTCGTATTCAATCCGCTTGGGGTGTATGTACATTGCGCCCTGCCAGGCTCTACCCAAGCCAACCCAACTCCTTTATGCAGCGGCGTGTGGACTTGGGTCGCTGGTACGACTGCTCCAGTGACAGAGATGGTGTGGACTTGGGTCGCTGGTACAACTGCTCCAGTGACAGAGATGGTATGGACTTGGGTCGCTGGTACGACTGCTCCAGTGACAGAGATGGTGCAAATTAAGATATGGATAATAAAGATGAAGATGTATAATAATATTCTAATTTGTATCACGGACGAGAAAATAATTTATATAATATTTTACTTTTTCAAATCTCGACCTGAATGCCATGTGGTCCAAAAATAAGCCAATGATTAAAACAACGGATCCAATTTCTGAATAATTGTTGAGGACCACTTGAATATGAGGCTTATTGTTATTATATTTAGGTAGGTAGTTCTTCAATCAGGGAAATATTTTGGTTAGAAATCTGTTCAATTCTTCAATCAGAGCAATATTTTAGTTAGAAATCTGTTCAATTCTTCAATCAGGGCAATATTTTAGTTAGAAATCTGTTCAATTCTTCAATCAGAGCAATATTTTAGTTAGAAATCTGTTCAATTCTTCAATCAGAGCAATATTTTAGTTAGAAATCTCTTCAATTCTTCAATCAGGGCAATATTTTAGTTAGAAATCTGTTCAATTCTTCAATCAGGGCAATATTTTAGTTAGAAATCTGTTCAATTTCCCTGATGGGGTGGGGGCCATACATGTTTAATTTGTACTTGTGTATATTCATGAGAACTTAAGTCATTTGTCTCTCTCACTCCAGGCATCAAGAAGGTGTCGGGTGGAGCTCTCGAGGACTCGTTCCTGGTGGCCGGGGTGGCGTTCAAGAAGACCTTCTCGTACGCCGGGTTCGAGATGCAGCCCAAGAGCTACGACAACTGCAAGATCGCGCTGCTCAACATCGAGCTGGAACTCAAAGCGGAGCGGGACAATGCTGAGGTATGTTCATACATTAATGTCTGGACACAAGGAACGTGTATGTGTCTCTATTAAAGTAATGTATTCAAAAGGGCTTTAACACTGTTATGTACAGCACATCATCATCATCATCATCATCATCAGCCTATATCTGTCCACTACTGAACGTAGGCCTCTCCTAATGCACGCCACTGAGCTCGGTCTTGAGCTCTCTACTTCTTTGGGTTAGACATGTTCATGAGTGGAAACTGCGACTCGGCAAACATAGTGTAGGGTAGGTGGTGTCCCCAGTGGCGTGCTTGGGAGAGGTTTACGTCCAGCAGTGGACTGACACGGGCTGATGATGATGATGATGATACTTCTCTAATCAAAAGTATTGCTGTTACAGCCAATGATTTTAAACAACGGATCCAATTACTGAATAAAACGTGTGGATCTTCTATATTATGAGGCTGTGATAGACGACTAGACAAGCACAACATCATCCATACTTACTATACAGAGTGGCAAAATAGTGGTGCCTCAAGCATATAGGTACCTTTGTAATGAGAAGCTTTTGTTCTTAGAAAACATTGAGTCAATTTTGAAAAAAAATAAAAAAATATTTTCAATAGTAGCTGTATATGGTAAACTTGGTACGAAGATGGTGTTTGATCCTTAAAAAAATAACATTGTATTCATTGGTGTATATGCATACAAAATAAAAGTTTGGTGATGGGGGGCGAAGCAGGGCTACAATAACATACATAGGGTTATAATGTCTAGCAATATTCCAGTCCCAAGTTAGTGCTCTGCCAGGCTCGATTCAGCATTCTCCAGACTTGAATCAGCCCTCCGCCAGTCCTAACAATGCAAAGAAAATGAAGAATTTTATAAAAAGAAAAAAAACTGGAGATTGGGGACATAGCAGACGATAGATCAGTCTGGTTAATGTCTTCGAGTGCCTCGTCCGCAGGTGCGTGTGGACAACGTGAAGGAGTACCAGAAGGTGGTCGACGCGGAATGGAAGATCCTGTACGAGAAGCTGTCCGCCTTGCACGCCAGCGGCGCGCAGGTGGTGCTCAGCAAGCTGCCCATCGGAGACGTCGCCACGCAGTACTTCGCAGACCGGTGAGTACTACCTCATAAACAAGTCGTTTAACTAAAACCCGACTACGACTACTAATATGAAAATATTTCATGTTTCTTAAACACGCGTGCAGCTGGCCGTGTTTTTTTAAATAATTGTACAGTTTTTATGTTACTTACTGCTTTATTATAAGTATAGATTATGAGCCATTTAGATTTATAGGTATAACTCAATTTAATCCAATACTAATAATAAAAAAGTGAAACTGACTGTCTGTTAACTTTTCACGGCTGAACCGATCTTGACGAAAGTGGATATGGAATAACGATATTTTGATAGGCCGGTTGGTCTACTGGCTAGAGACTACTACGAAATCAAACGGTAGTGGGTTCGAATCCTGCAAGGTGCAATCATTTGTGTGATGAGCAGAAATGTTTGTTTCCGAGTCATGGATGTTGATATTCGTATTTATGTATGTTTATCCGTTATCTAGTGCCCATAGTACAGGGTATCCTAGTTTGGGGCTAGGTAATTGGTGTGGAATTGTCCCGAATATATTATTATTATTTTGCTAATTAATAATAATAAAACAAGCATTTGAAATAAGTAGCTGTATGTATGTATAAAATTTCTAGTCAAAAATATTGTTCTTAAATGGCCAATGATTATAAACAACGGATCCAATTACTGAATAAATCATGTGGATCTACTACATTATGAGGCCATGATTGTAGTCAAGTGTGATGCAAAACTAATTAATTTAAATACAAGTGAAATTAAAAAAATTAAGTAACCCCCAATATAAATTATAGCTGAGAACCATCTCGATCACATCAGCTTTTAAACAGAAAAATCGGTCCATTCGTTTTGAGCTACGATGTCACAGACACTCACAGATAGATAGCGGCTTTTTGCAGTCGCGGGTTTAAAACAGATTACTAACGCTCGCTTCGCTTGTACTAGTAATCTGTTCAACTGTCTCGTCTCTGGTTTACACCTGTGTGCGTCGTGCCTAAAACTTTTATTTTCTATACTAGCTGCGCCCCGCGGCTTTACCTGTACAGACGTTGTTCTTGGGTTAAAAGTAAAAACATATAGCTCATGTCCTTCCTCATGATCCCACTATTTTCTTGCTAAATTTCGTAAAGATTGGTTCAGCCGTTAGTCCTGAAAACGTTGGAGAAAAAGTTCTAATTCAAACAATTATCATTTCAGCGACATGTTCTGCGCGGGCCGCGTGCCAGACGAAGACCTCCGCCGCACGCAGCGCGCCTGCGGGGGCGCAGTCCTAAGCTCGGTGCGGGACCTTAAGAACGGGCCTCAGGCGCTTGGGCACTGCGAGCACTTTACCGAGAGACAGGTCGGCGGCGAAAGATACAACATCTTCACCGGTGAGTCAGCCAGCTGCCAGGCCTGAGTCAGCACTCTGTCAGGCATGAGTCAGCACTCTGTCAGACATGAGTCATCTCTCTGTCAGACTTGAGTCATCTCTCTGTCAGACTTGAGTCATCACTCTGTCAGACTTGAGTCATCACTCTGTCAGACTTGAGTCAGCACTCTGTCAGGCAAGAGTCATCACTCTGTCAGACTTGAGTCATCACTCTGTCAGACTTGAGTCATCACTCTGTCAGACTTGAGTCATCACTCTGTCAGACTTGAGTCAGCACTCTGCCAGGCTGTCTAGACCTGGCTTAAGTCAGAGAGAAACGACATCTTCACCGGAGTGGATAATTTGTGGTTAATTTCATCACAAAATACTGCATTGTTTTTTGATTTTCCGTGAGAACTTGACCGGATTGACACGACTAACAAGGTCAACATCTCGCTGCGATGTGGCGGCCGATCGGCATAACATGGTGTGTGTGCGTACGAGCGGATCGGCATATCTTAGGTGCTTCACTTTCGATTTGGACATCAGTCTTTTTTAAAACATTGTTGGTAGTGAGTTTTCAATAGACGCGCGGCAGATCGCAGGTTCGATTCTCGTTAGTCCTCAAACAAAATTACTGATCGATTTTTTCCTTTCCTAGGCTATAAAGAAGATGCTTCTGATGGTACGGAAATTAAAAAATTACGTACTTACAGTAAAATAGTAACAACATTAGTTTGTATGTAATGTGCAGTAGGTTAGTGTCTATGATCTTTGGTTAGAATAGTAACAACATTAGTTCGTATGTAATGTGCAGTAGGTTAGTGTCTATGATCTTTGGTTAGAATAGTAACAACATTAGTTCGTATGTAATGTGCAGTAGGTTAGTGTCTATGATCTTTGGTTAGAATAGTAACAACATTAGTTCGTATGTAATGTGCAGTAGGTTAGTGTCTATGATCTTTGGTTAGAATAGTAACAACATTAGTTCGTATGTAATGTGCAGTAGGTTAGTGTCTATGATCTTTGGTTAGAATAGTCACAACATTAGTTCGTATGTAATGTGCAGTAGGTTAGTGTCTATGATCTTTGGTTAGAATAGTAACAACATTAGTTCGTATGTAATGTGCAGTAGGTTAGTGTCTATGATCTTTGGTTAGAATAGTAACAACTAGGGATGTAACGATACATGTTTTTCCCGATACGATACCGATACCGATTATAAACGAAAATAATCGGCGATGCCGATACAGATACCGATATTGATGGCTTAGTAGATAAGTGCTTCATGTATGTTAAACATATTTGAAGGAAGTTATTAAGATATTGACACCACATTCTAGAACAACAACAACAACATACAACTATCTCCCTTCAAAGTTATTTCATATATATGAAACACCATATTATTAAAACACTGTTTGAAACTATCACGGTTACGGGATATTTACCGTGTGATATCTTCAGTCTTCCCGTGAACATGGTGCATGTAACTGCGCCGAAATATCGGGAGCTCATTCCACAACCTTACCACGGTAAATATCCCGTAAATAATCATATAACTTTACCATATTATTATGTATGTATTTAGGTCCTAAAGACTGTGAAGGAAAAATACTTAATTAATAAAATTCAGTAAAGCAAATGAAAAAAAAAACATTTATTGGTTTCAAACAAAATCAATCACATAGTTATTAAAAAAGATACATAAAGTCAGTAATTAAAGTTTACTTTTGGTAGATTTTTGTTAAGAAAACAAAGTTTATTCAAATTATCCGCAGATAATCTGTTCCGCAAGTCATTTTGTATCAGGCCTGCAGTTGAGAAGAGCCGTTCTGAAGCAACTGAGCTCATTGGATAAGACAAGTATTTATGTGCAAGCTTTTTTAATTTAGGATATTTGTCTTCCTGGCGCCAATAGATCCTTGGATCTTGTTTGATTGGAATATTTTGAAATCTTAAATAAGATTCTACCTCTTCTTGTTCAGGCTGAATGGACATGTTTAATAAAGGCTCGTCGTCTTCTGCTTCTTTTATCAAACTGTCACACTCGGGTATCTGGTCTGCTACCAGATACCCGAGAAAATCTCATTTTGATTTTGTTGCGGCAACTCTATAGAATTAGGTCTCTCTCTGTATGTATCATTTGTAATTAATGAAATTAGATTTCTTCTCGCATTCATGCTTGTAGATTGCAGATTGAAGGTACGCAATTTATAGCGCGGATCTAGTGCTGTTGCTAAAATAAATGTTTCATCACTCTCTAAATAATCAAATCTATCATTGACCCCAGCTATCAAATTCAGTACAAAAGCATTATATTCAGGGCTATAAGCATTATCATCCATGGCCGTGGTGTTCTTGATACGTTCTAAGACTTTTCGCAAACTGTTGATCAGCGGTATGGCGTCAGACAAGCAAGCAGACTCTTGACTAATTGACTTTGTAGCTTCTTCAAAATAAGTCAAGACTGAGACAACCTGTTCCATTAGTACCCACTCTTCTGTAGCCAATTCAGTTCTACATTTCACATGGGGTAAAGATGCTTGAACTGCAACTCGCTGCTCAAGAAGTCTCCTAAGCGCGTGAAGGGTAGAATCCCAGCGAGTGCTGACATCCTGGATGAGCACATGACAAGGAACATTATGAGATTTCTGCATTTCAGTAAGGATTTTACGACCTGACGTAGAATGACTGAAGTGACCAATTATAGACCTCGCCTTTGTAATAATTTCATTTATTTTCTCTTCTCCTGAAAACGCATCCTTCAGCACTAATTGTAAAGAGTGTGCCATACATCTAATACGTTCCACACCCACTTGTGTTACAGCAAGTCCCATATTCGGTGCATTATCTGTTACTACAGCTCGTACCTGTTCGTCGATAGCCCAATCTTGAAATAACTGACGTAAGTTTTCAGCTATGTTTTCACCGCTATGTCTTTCGCCTTCAAAAGGAAATACTGCTAGGCAATAGTTCTTTAGCTCAAAATTGTTATTCACTCCATGAGCAGTCAGACTTATAAAGTCGTTCACGAATGAAGAAGCGTCGCTAGTCCATAGGTCAGTCGTTACAATTATGTGCGGAAGTTCTTGCAAAAGTTATTTTATTATCGTTTTCACACGACAGTAAATGTCTGGTATCACATGTTCAGACATATGTGGACGGGAAACCATTTTGTATTTCGGGCACAACTGCTTAATGGTGCGTTGAAACCCCTGTTTATTTACTATATCGAACGGCTCCATGTCTACACATATTTGTTCAGCTATCGTTTGCGTGATCGCTTTTGCTCTGGGGTCATCAGTATCATACATAATATTTTTGTCCAGAATGTGTTCCAAAGTAGCTTGTTTTTTGAGTGGCGGACCGGCCTCAGTCTTCGAGGTAGATGGGGTGTCGTTTTTCAACTCCTTTTCATGGTAACGCTTCACGTGTGTCCACATGTTAGATGTCGTGAAGCCCTTCGATGAAACTGCCTTACTACCACGAGAAACGCTGACATTGCAGTATAAACAAGTTGCTTTTGTATCATCATCCTGTTTTATTTGAAAATGATTCCAGATGGAACTTGTACGTTTTAATGGCGTTGCCATTTTCTTTTATATAAAATAAAACACTATACAGTCTTCACTAGTCAGTGTCAATAATTAAACAGAATGAATTACGAAATAAAAGCGATGAAATTACGTAAATATAGCGCGAAACATGACATTTCTCAACCAAAGCTAAGCAAGCACTGAGGCCGGGGCCGGGGCGGGGGACAGCGCGTCGGCCAGCCGAAGCGACCGCTGAGACGACGCGACGTAAGAGCGGCAACGTCGCACGCGTCGTTCGTTTCGCGCACTTTTAGAACTGGTTGATATCGGCCGTGTTGTATCGGCGATGCCGATATATCGGCCTGCCGATTATATCGGCCGATATATCGGTATCGGTATCGTTACATCCCTAGTAACAACATTAGTTCGTATGTAATGTGCAGTAGGTTAGTGTCTATGATCTTTGGTTAGAATAGTAACAACATTAGTTCGTATGTAATGTGCAGTAGGTTAGTGTCTATGATCTTTGGTTAGAATAGTAACAACATTAGTTTGTATGTAATGTGCAGTAGGTTAGTGTCTATGATCTTTGGTTAGAATAGTAACAACATGAAGTTCGTATGTAATGTGCAGTAGGTTAGTGTCTATGATCTTTGGTTAGAATAGTAACAACATTAGTTCGTATGTAATGTGCAGTAGGTTAGTGTCTATGATCTTTGGTTAGAACAGAAGACTTATCGGTAGATTTGTTATAATTACTGGACATTTAGAAACCATTCTCTTGTAGATAATATTTTGAAATAGTAACAGAAAATCCATAAAAATAATGCATATATTTAGTATGTATTTGTATACTAATAATGAGCAGTGAAGTGCGTGTTAGAATAAAATGATACCGGGGTCGGTCCTCGGCTCCGCACCAATGACTTATAAGTTATGTGCGGTTTTCCATCGCTCTGTGCTTCGGAGGGCACGTTAAGCTGTCGATCCCGGCTGTTATTGATTAATAGCAGTCGTTAAGCCATGTCAGAGGCCCTCGGGCGGCCTGACAAACTCTAATACCAGAGGGCAGCACTACCTCATACGACAAACAAACACAGTAAATTAAAAAAAGCCAACTATCTTTACCCAGCACGAGAAATGAGGGTAATGATTTTAACATGTTATGTATATATGTTTGTCTGTTCCGTCAGTGTCTAAACTATCAATTTGTAGGCCACTAGTGTTTTTTTGAAATTGTATCTATTGTCGGTGATACAGGCTTATTGTATCTATTGTCGGTGATACAGGCTTATTGTATCTATTGTCGGTGATACAGGCTTATTGTATCTATTGTCGGTGATACAGGCTTATTGTATCTATTGTCGGTGATACAGGCTTATTGATAAAAATACAATATTGACATACACAAATAATCATTTCATATTTTAAAAGATCAGACATTTTCAAAAGTATAATATCACCCGAAAAAAAAGTATTATATCTCAAGTCAGTAAGTAACAAAATGTATGTACAAAGTATTATATCTCTACTTACAATAATTCAGTAAGTAACAAAATGTATGTACAAAGTATTATATCTCTACTTACAATAAGTCGGTAAGTAACAAAATGTATGTACAAAGTATTATATCTCTACTTACAATAATTCAGTAAGTAACAAAATGTATGTACAAAGTATTATATCTCTACTTACAATAAGTCTGTAAGTAACAAAATGTATGTACAAAGTATTATATCTCTACTTACAATAAGTCTGTAAGTAACAAAATGTATGTACAAAGTATTATATCTCTACTTACAATAAGTCTGTAAGTAACAAAATGTATGTACAAAGTATTATATCTCTACTTACAATAAGTCTGTAAGTAACAAAATGTATGTACAAAGTATTATATCTCTACTTACAATAAGTCTGTAAGTAACAAAATGTATGTACAAAGTATTATATCTCTACTTACAATAAGTCTGTAAGTAACAAAATGTATGTACAAAGTATTATATCTCTACTTACAATAAGTATGTAAGTAACAAAATGTATGTACAAAGTATTATATCTCTACTTACAATAAGTCTGTAAGTAACAAAATGTATGTACAAAGTATTATATCTCTACTTACAATAAGTCTGTAAGTAACAAAATGTATGTACAAAGATAAAGCATTAACAAAAAAAACTAGGAGACTTAATATCAGCTACTGAACATAAAAACTTTTTAAATGGTGTCTGTTTGTTCGCGCATCACTTAAAAATTACTGGACCGATTGAGATGCAGAACTCAATCCTATGAGTAGAAGCCGAGCAATTGATACAAATCATTTTGACAGCTGAAGGAATGTTGATCTAATGCGGTACATTGGTATTTTAGGTCCTGTAACAACACTTGGGTACTCTTACCCCAGAGATATAACCACACAGGCTAAGCTGCGGGCACAGCTTGTCTACACTATTATTATAAAGAGGACAGATTTGTTTTTTTGTATGTTGGTTTGTAATGGATAAACTCAAAAAATACTAAATCGATTTTAAAACTCTTTCAACTATAGAAAGCTACATCATTAGCGAGTATCACGGGCTGATATAGATTCCTACGAATATTGCAATTAATTATATTATTGTAACCCAAGGTATCGACAATTTGCACATAAAAGTCGTTACCTGAAAACTATTGACGAGACATAATAATGCACTACTTGTTTATATAGTACTTATCATTACCCACAAAAAGTCCGCGAGACTGTATGTTTAACTACTATAATTAAGTCACAATAACAGTTTGTTGTTCAAATTAGTCAAAACACGGGTAGAATCGGAATTTTGTTTAAAGAAATATAGAGAAACCCATAGTTACCAGTGCGAAGCCGGGGCCAGTCACCAGGAAAAATATTTTCATTTCAAATCAGTATAAGAAATGTAGTACAAATTCTATAATGGTTGTTAAAACATCCCACTAAAGTTTTCCATTCCGTTCCAGGATGTCCAGCTGCCAAGACCTGCACCCTCATCCTGCGAGGTGGAGCGGAGCAGTTCCTTGACGAGACAGAGCGCTCTCTGCATGACGCCATTATGATCGTCAGGAGGACCATCAAGAACGACGCTGTCGTCGCCGGTGAGTACAAGAAAGACGCCATCGTCGCCAGTGAGTACAAGAAAGACGCCATCGTCGCCGGTGAGTACAAGAAAGACAACATCGTCGCCGGTGAGTACAAAAAAGACGCCATCGTCGCCGGTGAGTACAAGAAAGACGCCATCGTCGCCGGTGAGTACAAGAAAGACGCCATCGTCGCCGGTGAGTACAAGAAAGACGCCATCGTCGCCGGTGAGTACAAGAAAGACGCCATCGTCGCCGGTGAGTACAAGAAAGACGCCATCGTCGCCGGTGAGTACAAGAAAGACGAAAAACGGACTAAAACTAATAAAGAAAAGAAAAGTTAGGTTGGTTAAAAAAAATAGTCAAGACTTTAGTTTAAAAACTAACAAAATAAAATAATATAGCTTATGACACTCTTTATGTGAAGACAACTCAACTGACACCTCGCTTGTCAACATCGGACCAATAGGGGGGACGTTATGGTGGAACATCCACATACATACATACATACATACATACATACATACATACATACATAGACCGTTAAACTCATTACCCTTCCCTCGCTTCGCCGTACTTGGGTAATAAGGAACAAAAACTTCTAAATACAAAAGAACATGTACCTACCCTTGATGCCCCATGGATACATAATTCAAATTTTCACCCCCGCAGGCGGCGGCGCCATTGACATGGAGATCTCGAAGCACCTCCGCGAGCACTCGAAGGGCGTGGCCGGCAAGGAGCAGCTGCTCATCGCCGCGGCCGCGCGCGCCTTCGAGGCCATCCCGCGACAGCTGGCCGACAACGCCGGCCTCGACGCCACCAGCCTGCTCAATAAGCTGCGGCAGAAGCACCACGCAGGTGAGGACTTAAACAGAACATATGCATTCAAAAGGCCACCCAGGCATTTGACAGGATTCACAAACGCAAAAAGGACACACAAGCATTTAAAATATGAGTTACTTAAAAGGCCACATCAGATTTCTAAAGAGGCAAAGTGAACAAGCTGCGGCAGAAGCACCATGCAGGTGAGGCTGCAGGAGACCACATATGCTCCTAACGGGCCATTTAGGAACTTGGAAAGGCCACACAAGATGCACTTTAGAGGTCCGTACTAGTCACACTGACACGTTCAAGACCACACATAGGTACACTTAAAAAGCACCGTAAACTCTTTAAAAGGTCACATGCGCACTTTGTAGGCCATAAAAAAATACGCGCGAGCAGTAGAGGTCATCCGCCAGCTAGCGAACAACAAAAGGCCATCCAGGCACGTAAAAGGTTCCACGGAACACTTTCAGAACAAAGGCCACACAGACATTTAAAATCTCTTAAAAGGCCACCTCAGATTTCACTTAAAAAGCTACCGTAGTCTAGTAGACCATAAAAGTCTAACAAGCGCGAGAGCATTCGAGGCCATCCCGCGACAGCTGGCCGATAACAACGGCCTCGGTGCCACCAGTTTGCTCAATAAGCTGCGCCAGAAGCACCACGTAGGTGAGATCGGAGGATGCAGCATATGCATTTATAAAGCCATCCAAGCACTTGAAAGGATTTACAGACACTTCAAAAAAGGCCACATTGTCATTTTATATCTTACTTAAAAGGCCACCGCATGCAAATAAAACCATTTCAGATACATAAAAGCTGACTTAACGCACTAATTGGTAAGTCTACCTGAAACAATTAAAGGCTTGAAATACTTTAACACTGCTGGACCTCAAAAAACACAACACTTTATCAGTAGAGTATGTGTTAAAGGCCTCATCAGGCACTAAAATACCACATCAGATACTTTCTCAGGTATTAATAAGATCACCTGAATTATTTTAAAGTCCCAAAAATACCACCTGAGATAGGTATTAAATTGCCAACAAAGACCCTCATAATAACACTTGAATTAAAATGCCAATCCAGGCACTAATAAAATCGCCCGACATACTCAAAAGGCCACCGCAGGCACTTAAAAGGCATCCACAGGGACTAAAAAGCCACCAGAGATACTTAAAAGGCCACTTCAGACGACATTGTTTCATTTGTCTACAGACGGCGGCGTGTGGTACGGCATCGACATCCAGAAGGAGGACATCGCGGACAACTTCGTATCGTGCGTGTGGGAGCCCGCCGTCGTCAAGATCAACGCCATCACGGCCGCGTGCGAGGCCGCCGCGCAGGTGAGACTACCTACTACTAGCTGTACACGCGGCTTAGCCCGTTCGGTAAAAAATCGGGTTTTTGTTTTTTTGCGCGGTCACTTCTTCTTTTATAAAAATAAAAGTAGCCTAAGGGCACTCCTTACAACATCAGCTAACTGCCACTGAAAGTCTCGTCAAAATCAATGCAGCCGTTTAGAAAATTAGCTAGAACAAACAGAAACAAAAAAAAACTATTTTGTACTTTCATATGCATTTAGTAAAAAGCTGTTAATATGACATACAAACAGACACTTGATATTTATTTATTTGTGTTGACTAGTGCTTTTTTTTTTTCACCATAGACAACTGCATTGTTACTCGCATACTTGTTATTATTTCGTTTCCATGGCAACATGTCATTCTGTTCCATACAGCGAGTAATCAACATTTTCCAGTATTCCCGCCGGGATAAAAGTATCCTATGTTAGTCTCTTTATTGTAAAATACCTATTTATAAAATTTCATCATAATCGAATTAGCCGTTTTGGCGCGAGAGCTCCCCAAACAAACAAATAGACAACGTTTCACTTTTATATATTGGTGAGTATTGTTTTATTTCAGATCCTGTCGGTGGACGAGACGATAAAGAACGTGAAGAGCGGGGACATGCCGGTCGCCGGCGGCATGGGGCGCGGCATGGGACGCCCACGTATGGGATAGGCTGCCCACTGTCCACGGCCACTAACTACTGCGAGTGCTGTGTACTCGACACTTTTCTATAAAACTACTTTAACATACTGGGTGTCTAGATTTGAAACCTCAAGCGAGGTGACTTGGAAACCTCAAGCGAGGTGACTTGGAAACGTGGCGACTTTCTGAAATCGGCGTCTTTTTGGAGTTTGAGATAGAATCAGCACATTTTTCAAAGTTTTTGGATTTAATAAAAGTAACTAAACAAGAATTGAATGTTAAATGTTCGTTGAATCAATAAATTTTCCTTCAATTTTCATTTTATATCTGTGTAAAACTATTGTTTTGTTAAGCTATCCAAAAAGTTGCTGCTTTTGATTTCAACTGAGACGTCCAGTATAAGGCAGTTTTGATATCCAGTGCATGCACGAACAACTAGGCTGAACTACTTTTGATATCAAGGTCTGATGTTACAGATGGATAAACCAATTTAATTTTACGCATTTAAACAGAATTTGTTAGGATTCTAAGAACTCTAGGAGCTTTACTTTTTCTAATCAGCCGTGCCTTGATTGTTAACATTATAAGCTATAATTAGGGAGGTAACGATACGATTCCGACTATTGCAGTAGTACCGATATCGATAGTGGTATATCGGTATCGTTACATCCCTAGCTATAAATATTGCATTAATTTTAAAAGTTGCAGTATTCTGGTTTGAACATGTAATGTAATGGCATTATATTCACTATAACGCTTTCACAAACGCTAGCTAATAAGTTATTTTAGATTATTATAAAGTTAAAATAAATTACTAAACACTATTTTTGGGTTTTATTTACTACTAGTGCCTCGCCCCGGCTTCGCACGGTAGCGCTCACACCGCGGTATTTTATCTGTAACTAGTGCCTCGCTCCGGCTTCGCACGGTATCGCTCACACCGCGGTATTTTATCTGTAACTAGTGCCTCGCCCCGGCTTCGCACGGTATCGCTCACTCCACGGTATTTTATCTGTAACTAGTGCCTCGCCCCGGCTTCGCACGGTATCGCTCACTCCGCGGTATTTTATCTGTAACTAGTGCCTCGCCCCGGCTTCGCACGGTATCGCTCACTCCGCGGTATTTTATCTGTAACTAGTGCCTCGCCCCGGCTTCGCACGGTATCGCTCACTCCGCGGTATTTTATCTGTAACTAGTGCCTCGCCCCGGCTTCGCACGGTATCGCTCACTCCGCGGTATTTTATCTGTAACTAGTGCTTCGCCCCGGCTTCGCACGGTATCGCTCACTCCGTTTTAGCATTTTTATACCCGTTGTAACTTCTAAAAATACGCCAGTAAGCGTAATTCAAAATCATTAGCAGCGACGCTCGCGGTGATAAATAGTGATCGTAGCTCCCAAACAAATATACCTATTTTGATGAGGTTTTTTATGTTTGAAACTGATGTGATCGAGATGGTTCTTAGATATATTAGAAGGGGGGGGGTTGAGAAAAGGGGGGGTGAGAATCGTATCTTTCAAACGAATGGACCGATTTAGCTGCGGTTTTTATGCTAACTGATGTGATCGAGATGCTTCCTAGCTATAATGGGGGGTGGGGGTTATATATTTTTTAATTTGTGCTTGTTTATTATCTTTATACATACTTGTTACTTACTGTGTTATTATAAGTATTGACTATCTGTGATTCCCTTATAGAAATGAGCTTATATAGGAACTTAAAAAAAACTGATTGCCGTATATTTTTTGAGTAGAGAGTATTTTAAATAATACTGTTTTTTAGTGCGTAGCTTAGGGGCACGTATTGTGCGGGTTCGAGTCCTGTCCCGTTTTGTGTCAGGACTGCGGTTGTCGATGCTTCCTCGTAGTCAAACTAGTCCAAATGGTTTAACCACGAGAAATGGTATTTCCTCGTGGTCAATCTTTATTGTTTTTGTTTGTTTGTCGTATGAGATAGTGCTGGCCTCTGGTGTCAGAGTTTATCAAGCCGCCCGAGGGCCTCTGACATGGCTTAACGACTTACTAATTAATAACAGCCGGGACCGACAGCTTAACGTGCCTTCCGAAGCACGGAGCGATGGAAAACCTCACATAACAGAAAAGTCATTGGTGCGGAGCCTAGGATCGAACCCGGTATCATTGGATTCTAAGTTGCTCTGTTGAACCGTTAGGCTACCATCGCTCTTAAACTTTATTGATATTGCACCTTTTCAGAACGCTGTAGTCATGCAGTTTATGTATGTACAGTCAAACATGTAAAAATATATATATAATGCCAAATGGAGTTAATACAAAACGAGATTGATGCTGGTTATTTCCTAAATAAATGGAGACTATCTAAATATTATAAAGAAACATTTAGCAAATCATCTCATGGTTTTATTTTTTTCGCAGCATAATGAAGATTTCTCATAAAAGCCAGCGGCCAGGAGGAAAGACAAGTCCGCGTGGTCAAACCAATTGGACTAAATAGTTTGACTACGAGGAAGCACCGACGGTTGAACTTTTTAAGTCGACATGCAGCAGTTTGAATATGTTATTCTGCAATGTACTTCATGGTACCTGCAATGAATATGAGAGTTATTACTAACAGAAATATACCGAGAACAGCGGGCGTGTCATCGATATGAACGTACTTATAGCCACAGCACATATATTGGTCTTTACAGAACTAATATATGTACTGTGCTATAGCTAACTGTATATGTATAACAAATTATAGTAGGTATCTAGATTGTACATTAAAGTTACACAACAAACAAGACAAGAATAGATTGATTTTTAACTAACGCCTGGCAAAATTGTACTAGCAATTTACTAGACCAATGTGACAGACAAATTCAATTCGTTTAGAACAGTATTAGATACAAGCTGCGCCCCGCGGTGTTAATCCCCCCCCCCCCTCCCCCCCCCCCCCCCCCCTCTGCAGTAAATGATAAAAATTGACAATGATGATGTAAAGTAGCCTATGTGTTAATCCAGGGGATAAGGTATCTCCATTCCAAATTTCATCCAAATCCGTTCAGCCGCTTAAGCGTGAAGGAGTAAGAAACATGCATACATAGAAACTTTCGCCTTTATAATATTAGTTTTATGGTCCACTTGTAATATTAATTTATTATAATATTAGTATTATGGTCTACTTGTAATATTAATTTATTTCAGTGCAATGATTAGGTGCCTATACTTACAATTTGATGCGATTTTTTACGTATTCATAGGTATCAGTAATTGATATAGGTATAGGTCGCACGTAATCACATCATCACAGTCTATATCTGTCCACTGCTGGACGTAGGCCTAAGCTCGCCACTGAGCTCAGTCTTCAGCTCATTCTTTCTTCCAGCCATTTTTCACAGGTCGTCACTCCACCTTGTCACAGGGCGTCCTACATTACGTTTGCCTAAACTTAGTCTCCACTCGAGAACTCGTTTACCGCAAAGGATGTCGTTTCTTCTGGAAATGTGACCAGCCAACCACTCGCATGGCCAACCCCTAAAAAATGGATGATGTAATATTGCAGGTGCTACAACTGCTTGCAACAACATTGTTAAATTAATTATTATCTGTTTATACACATCTTTGTATGTGTACAAGCCTAATAAAAATGGTAATTCGTCGTGTGAACAGTAACTACTATGTAGGTACGAACATGCGTATCTGTGTTGCCCATGTCGGCCAAGGCTAATTAATTAATTACCAGTAAAGGGCATCACTGTACAGCTAATGCCAAGTATATTATATACGTTACTAGCTTTCCCGCCCGCGACTTCGTCCGCGCGGACTACTGTTCATACGCGCGGACTACTGTTCATACGCGCGGACTACTGTTTATCGCGAAAAAAGTATCCTGTGTTCTTCTAGGATATTAAAAACCAATGCAAAAATAGGTATAGCACCACTCTTGATGTTTTTTGACAGACTTGTTATTTCGTTTCTATGGCAACCGTTCCTTACAGCGAGTAATCAACATTTTTCCTGTTTTCCCGTGGAAACTTGCAATTTTCTGGGATAAAAAGTACCCTATGTTTTATTCCAGGGTATAAACTATCTTCATTCCAAATTTCATCAAAATCCGTCCAGCCGTTATCGCGTGAAAGCTTCCCAAACAAACAAACAGACAACTTTTCTCTTTTATATATTGATAGATAGATACATTCTTTATTGTACACACCACAATGAAAATTAACAACATAAAGGAACAATAGTAGAAGAAGTGTCACAAGGGGCGGCCTTATCGCTAAAAGCGATCTCTTCCAGGCAACCTTTGGATGGAGAGGATTTGTTTAAGAGATCAAAAGAGTATCATTATGAAAGAGGTTTTGACCTCGTCACAACTTTTCCACGGAACCCGTAGCTTCCGCGGAACCCACTTTAGGAATCGCTGGAGTATAGGTACAGGCTGGAATTAAAGAAGGTCGGCGGAGGGAAAGTGCCTTAAATAACGATGATACCGAATTTGTCCCGTTTATTTGATGACATCTTAGATTTCAGTCTTCAATATTTATTTTAAGACACAATATTTCTTCCATACATTTGATCCTCATCGTTATGTTTGTTGGTTTAATTCCCGGTTGAGCCAAGCAAGTTTTCAAAAAACTGTTTGCTGCTCTAAATCATTTAACAAGACAAGTTCTAAAACTAAAACCCGTCTACGGTCGGGTAAACAATAGCCTATGACACTCTTGTGATGAAGACGAATCGATTGACACCTCGCTTGTCATAATCGGACCAAGTTGTTAGTTACATCCATACCAATATTTGTTATTGTTTTTTATATTTAGATTTAGATATTTATGTATTCATATAGTATATATTTATAGATATATATATATATATCTATAAATATATATATATATATATATATATATATATATATATATATATATATATGTGTATATTATATATTAAATATTATAGTGTTAGTATAATTAGAAATTTGATTTACTGTTTCCCTCTAGTAATTTAATATCATAGTGCACCCCGTCCCTCACGATTATAACAAATCCTCTCCATCCAAAGGTTGCCTGGAAGAGATCGCTTTTAGCGATAAGGCCGCCCCTTGTGACACTTCTTCTACTATTGTTCCTTTATGTTGTTAATTTTCATTGTGGTGTGTACAATAAAGAATGTATCTATCTATCAATATATAAAAGAGAAAAGTTGTCTGTTTGTTTGTTTGGGAAGCTTTCACGCGATAACGGCTGGACGGATTTTGATGAAATTTGGAATGAAGATAGTTTATACCCTGGAATAAAACATAGGGTACTTTTTATCCCAGAAAATTGCAAGTTTCCACGGGAAAACAGGAAAAATGTTGATTACTCGCTGTAAGGAACGGTTGCCATAGAAACGAAATAACAAGTCTGTCAAAAAACATCAAGAGTGGTGCTATACCTATTTTTGCATTGGTTTTTAATATCCTAGAAGAACATAGGATGCTTTTTTTCGCGTTAAACTATAGTCCGCGCTACGACAAAGGCTTGTTTAAATATATTTAATTTCTTGCTTGTCGTATGAGGTACAATACAATACAATAACACTTTATTGACACACAGTTAAACAAATTACAAAATAGAAATAACATAAACAATAGGTACAATGGGCGGTCTTATCGCTCATAGCGATCTCTTCCAGACAACTTTAGGATGGAAAGAAGTTAATTATTGCTAATAAGAGAATGGTGTAATAATATAGTGTATCCTTTTTTTTCTAAAATCAACGTGTTCGATTCGATTCGATTGTTTTTTTCAAAAATCCAAAGATGCAGTTTTATTTTTCATCAAAATCCGGCCCGAGACTCCTTTGAGTACTTTTCGCTATCCTCTTAGTTTCTGATTTAGCCATCCACGCCCACTTGAAAAATTCACCCTGGATGTGCGATTTTCCATAGCCTAGGATCGAACGTCCTTGTATCGTTAGATTCGCACTAGTATACCTCTAACCTACCATCCGTGAAATCAATAATTGCTACTTAAATCAAATATAGGTACTTGCAGTATTTAATTCTTCAATCAAGTAGGTACAATCCTAAGTAACTTATTAGATACCTAACTAATTGTTGCACAATTAGCCTCGAACATTGAACGCGCGGGAAACAAATGATTACCTAAAAACTTCACCATCCTTTTGTTAGTTTCTCAATCCTTAGTTCTCTAATAGATTCTTGGCACAATCTACGTGTTGTATAACTGTCTTTTATAAAGTTTTAAAATACCTAGTGACATTTAACTTCTAGTCTACCATCTTTTATATAGTCGTTTAGAATGTACATATTAGTCTCTGTAATAAATTAAACTTATTCATTGGTGCAAACAATGTAGAGTCGAAACTACGGGTCAAAAGATTCACAAAAAAGTCCTACAGTTGCGAAAATATTTTCAATGAGAAGACGAAAGTTTTAAGTCATTCAACGATAACCTATTTTTCCCGGAAGATCCTTCTAAAGAACAGACAAAAGAGCGAAAACTTAACTTTGTTTATGGTGCAAACTTAGTTTAAAGTATTCTCTTCGGGTGCAAAATCAAAAATTTAAAAATAAAATATGGCACTCGAAAAAGTTTCGTTCGGAAATAGCGTAATTTTCGCGCTAGCTTTAGCGGAAGTGACATCTTGGACCATAGACTTACCGGAATTGAGGAAATACTTTTTCGAGAGGAATGACATGGAGAAGAAATACGAAGAGTACAAATACAAAAGTGGTGGAGATATAAGTGGACAGGTTTACTACAATAATGTAGAAGGGAACAGTAAACATAACTCTAAGCCCTACGACGCTGTGGGTGACAACACGGCGTACGCGAGAGAATACGGCTATGAATCTTATATGGAGAAAAAGGTATGTTCTTACTACTAATCTCTATCTCCGCTCTATACAGTATAAAACAAAGTCACTTCGCGTCTCTTTGTCTGTCTGTCGGTCTGTATATCCGCTAAGTCCTCCTAAACCACGCAACGGATTTTGATGCGGTTTTCACCATAGATAATTTTTCACGGAAGTTTTTATATAAGTTATAAAACCTAATTAAGTTTTTAAGTAAGTAGAAAAACAATATTTTGCAACCAAATCGCTGAAAAATAAATTTACATGGCTTACGTAGGAAACCTTAAGAGATACATAAAAACGATGTACTAGAGAATTGTAGTTCTTCTAAAACCCTAAAGAAAACTTATCCACTTAACTTAAACCACAATGACTTGATCTCTATGTGTTACGGTTGACTCACAATAACCTTTCATTCATTAAAACTTTAATTAAAAATTGCGTTACTTGCGCCGTTATTTTCTAGCTGCATCCCTCAGAACCAGAATAAGTGACTATTTACAAAGAGGTTCGCTCTCTCCTTATCTCACTCACCCTAGAACACACACATACACACCCTCAGACACAGAATAAGCGTCTTTTTACGCCGAGTTTCTAATGTTCGTGGAATTAATTAGATTAATTTATTTTTAACTTATAGTAGCGAGCGAGGAAGTTTCTACTTAATTACTTGTATATTGACGGAAACAACCGATGGGTGACGTCCCATTCAATGAAAATCCAACAGTAAAATATGAACTGAACACAGGAAACACACACACAGGAAAGTTTTGTGCATTTAGAGAGCTGTTCTGTGCTTTAGTGGAAATAATGAGGTTATTTCTTGTTCTTCTCTTCAATAATGAGGTTCTTTCTTCTTCTTCTCTTCAATAATGAGGTTCTTTCTTGTTCTTCTCTTCAATAATGAGGTTCTTTCTTGTTCTTCTCTTCAATAATGAGGTTCTTTCTTGTTCTTCTCTTCAATAATGAGGTTCTTTCTTGTTCTTCTCTTCAATAATGAGGTTCTTTCTTGTTCTTCTCTTCAATAATGAGGTTATTTCTTGTTCTTCTTTTCAATAATGAGGTTCTTTCTTCTTCTTCTCTTCAATAATGAGGTTCTTTCTTGTTCTTCTCTTCAATAATGAGGTTCTTTCTTCTTCTTCTCTTCAATAATGAGGTTCTTTCTTGTTCTTCTGTTCAATAATGAGGTTCTTTCTTGTTCTTCTCTTCAATAATGAGGTTCTTTCTTGTTCTTCTCTTCAATAATGAGTTTATTTCTTGTTCTTCTCTTCAATAATGAGGCTCTTTCTTGTTCTTCTCTTCAATAATGAGGTTCTTTCTTCTTCTTCTCTTCAATAATGAGGTTCTTTCTTGTACTTCTCTTCAATAATGAGGTTCTTTCTTGTTCTTCTCATCAATAATGAGGTTCTTTCTTGTTCTTCTCTTCAATAATGAGGTTCTTTCTTCTTCTTCTCTTCAATAATGAGGTTCTTTCTTGTTCTTCTCTTCAATAATGAGGTTATTTCTTCTTCTTCTCTTCAATAATGAGGTTCTTTCTTCTTCTTCTCTTCAATAATGAGGTTATTTCTTGTTCTTCTCTTCAATAATGAGGTTCTTTCTTGTTCTTCTCTTCAATAATGAGGTTCTTTCTTGTTCTTCTCTTCAATAATGAGGTTCTTTCTTCTTCTTCTCTTCAATAATGAGGCTCTTTCTTGTTCTTCTCTTCAATAATAAGGCTCTTTCTTGTTCTTCTCTTCAATAATGAGGTTATTTCTTGTTCTTCTCTTCAATAATGAGGTTCTTTCTTGTTCTTCTCTTCAATAATGAGGTTCTTTCTTGTTCTTCTCTTCAATAATGAGGTTCTTTCTTGTTCTTCTCTTCAATAATGAGGCTCTTTCTTGTTCTTCTCTTCAATAATGAGGTTCTTTCTTCTTCTTCTCTTCAATAATGAGGTTCTTTCTTCTTCTTCTCTTCAATAATGAGGTTCTTTCTTGTTCTTCTCTTCAATAATGAGGCTCTTTCTTGTTCTTCTCTTCAATAATGAGGCTCTTTCTTGTTCTTCTCTTCAATAATGAGGTTCTTTCTTGTTCTTCTTTTCAATAATGAGGCTCTTTCTTGTTCTTCTCTTCAATAATGAGGCTCTTTCTTGTTCTTCTCTTCAATAATGAGGCTCTTTCTTGTTCTTCTCTTCAATAATGAGGTTCTTTCTTGTTCTTCTTTTCAATAATGAGGTTCTTTCTTCTTCTTCTCTTCAATAATGAGGTTCTTTCTTGTTCTTCTCTTCAATAATGAGGTTCTTTCTTGTTTTTCACTTCAATAATGAGGTTCTTTCTTCTTCTTATCTTCAATAATGAGGTTCTTTCTTGCTCTTCTCTTCAATAATGAGGCTCTTTCTTGTTCTTCTCTTCAATAATGAGGCTCTTTCTTGTTCTTCTCTTCAATAATGAGGTTCTTTCTTGTTCTTCTTTTCAATAATGAGGCTCTTTCTTGTTCTTCTCTTCAATAATGAGGCTCTTTCTTGTTCTTCTCTTCAATAATGAGGCTCTTTGTTGTTCTTCTCTTCAATAATGAGGTTCTTTCTTGTTCTTCTTTTCAATAATGAGGCTCTTTCTTGTTCTTCTCTTCAACAATGAGGTTCTTTCTTGTTCTTCTCTTCAATAATGAGGTTCTTTCTTGTTCTTCTCTTCAATAATGAGGCTCTTTCTTGTTCTTCTCTTCAATAATGAGGTTCTTTCTTCTTCTTCTCTTCAATAATGAGGTTCTTTCTTGTTCTTCTCTTCAATAATGAGGTTCTTTCTTGTTCTTCTCTTCAATAATGAGGTTCTTTCTTGTTCTTCTCTTCAATAATGAGGTTCTTTCTTGTTCTTATCTTCAATAATGAGGTTCTTTCTTGTTTTTCTTTTCAATAATGAGGCTCTTTCTTGTTCTTCTCTTCAATAATGAGGTTCTTTCTTCTTCTTCTCTTCAATAATGAGGTTCTTTCTTGTTCTTCTCTTCAATAATGAGGTTCTTTCTTCTTCTTCTCTTCAATAATGAGGTTATTTCTTCTTCTTCTCTTCAATAATGAGGTTCTTTCTTGTTCTTCTCTTCAATAATGAGGTTCTTTCTTGTTCTTCTCTTCAATAATGAGGTTCTTTCTTCTTCTTCTCTTCTGTAATGAGGTTCTTTCTTGTTCTTCTCTTCAATAATGAGGCTCTTTCTTGTTCTTCTCTTCAATAATGAGGCTCTTTCTTGTTCTTCTCTTCAATAATGAGGTTCTTTCTTGTTCTTCTTTTCAATAATGAGGTTCTTTCTTGTTCTTCTCTTCAATAATGAGGTTCTTTCTTGTTCTTCTCTTCAATAATGAGGTTCTTTCTTGTTCTTCTCTTCAATAATGAGGTTCTTTCTTCTTCTTCTCTTCAATAATGAGGTTCTTTCTTGTTCTTCTCTTCAATAATGAGGCTCTTTCTTGATCTTCTCTTCAATAATGAGGCTCTTTCTTGTTCTTCTCTTCAATAATGAGGTTATTTCTTGTTCTTCTCTTCAATAATGAGGCTCTTTCTTGTTCTTCTCTTCAATAATGAGGTTCTTTCTTGTTCTTCTTTTCAATAATGAGGCTCTTTCTTGTTCTTCTCTTCAACAATGAGGTTCTTTCTTGTTCTTCTCTTCAATAATGAGGTTCTTTCTTGTTCTTCTCTTCAATAATGAGGCTCTTTCTTGTTCTTCTCTTCAATAATGAGGTTCTTTCTTCTTCTTCTCTTCAATAATGAGGTTCTTTCTTGTTCTTCTCTTCAATAATGAGGTTCTTTCTTGTTCTTCTCTTCAATAACGAGGTTCTTTCTTGTTCTTCTCTTCAATAATGAGGTTCTTTCTTGTTCTTCTCTTCAATAATGAGGTTCTTTCTTGTTCTTCTCTTCAATAATGAGGTTCTTTCTTGTTCTTCTCTTCAATAATGAGGTTCTTTCTTGTTCTTCTCTTCAATAATGAGGTTCTTTCTTCTTCTTCTCTTCAATAATGAGGTTCTTTCTTGTTCTTCTCTTCAATAATGAGGCTCTTTCTTGTTCTTCTCTTCAATAATGAGGCTCTTTCTTGTTCTTCTCTTCAATAATGAGGTTCTTTCTTGTTCTTCTCTTCAATAATGAGGTTCTTTCTTGTTCTTCTTTTCAATAATGAGGTTCTTTCTTGTTCTTCTCTTCAATAATGAGGTTATTTCTTATTCTTCTCTTCAATAATGAGGTTCTTTCTTGTTCTTCTCTTCAATAATGAGGTTCTTTCTTGTTCTTCTGTTCAATAATGAGGTTCTTTCTTCTTCTTCTCTTCAATAATGAGGTTCTTTCTTGTTCTTCTGTTCAATAATGAGGTTCTTTCTTCTTCTTCTCTTCAATAATGAGGTTCTTTCTTGTTCTTCTTTTCAATAATGAGGTTATTTCTTGTTCTTCTCTTCAATAATGAGGTTCTTTCTTGTTCTTCTTTTCAATAATGAGGTTCTTTCTTGTTCTTCTCTTCAATAATCAGGTTCTTTCTTGTTCTTCTCTTCAATAATGAGGTTCTTTCTTCTTCTTCTCTTCAATAATGAGGTTCTTTCTTGTTATTCTCTTCAATAATGATCAAAACTCCACACTAAATTATAAAAGCGAAAGTTACGCTGTATCTGTTTGTTACCTTTTCACGTCTAAATGGCTAAACCGATTTCGATGAAGTTTGGTGTGGAGATAGTTCGAACCCTGGGGAAGGACTTAGGATACTTTTTATCTCGATGAACTGTGGTCTACGGTTTTATAATGAATAACATGTCTAAAATGATTGTTCTTATTATAATGATTCCAGGTCCACGGCATAGTGTACAACGGCAGTGTGTACCTGGAGGGGCTGCGCAGGTCCCTGGAGACCTACACGCGGTTCTTGGAGGACTGCACCAGGGGGAATAACTCCAGGAACGGGGTTAGTTCAATGTGGCCGGATTGTGTTCCGAATCTGTGGCACTGGGCTGAATCATTTAAGTTTATCTTGGGGCCTACGTGAATAAACAAATTAATGACTAGTGATTAGCCCGTTTCCATAGCAAAGTCATTTATTTTTGATACCTTAGGTTACATTATTGCAGTTTTCACTGGGATCTCTAATTTTTTTGAAAAATAAAATACAGCCTTTGTTTTCGCTGAATTAATAGCTAGGTAAAATAATAATAGGTTAAAGAATTTTTAAAATCAGCTCAGTATTTTTTTAGTTTATCTATTACAAACAAACAAACATACAAACATCAAATTGTTCCTCTATATTAGTGTAGACTAGCTGTGCCCGCGGCTTTTTCCGCGTGGTCCCAGTACCAGAAGTACCATTATCATGAAACTTAGTTTCAGACGTCAAATGATTTTTTATTTATTGCTCAACTCCTACTCTTCAGATTGAGATACCAAGTACATCAGTTTTTATGTCAAATCCTAAGCTATCCAACACTAAAAACCGCGTCGCAATCCATTTAGTAGTTTTAACGTGAACGGTTAAAGGTAGAATTAGGGTTATGATTTAAGCAGTCTGCATTTCACATAATCAGATGGTATGTCCACTGCTGGACCCGCCTATTAAACCACACCAAGCAGCAGTTACTCGCTGTTTTCGTTTGTCATCCGCGCAGGACGTACCTACTTTTCCCCCACTAAAAGCTTAATTAGCAAAGCGATGGAACGGGATTTTCACTGTCGCAGGTTCGACTTCCCAAATGTACTACGGATCAAAACATCAAGATTTTAACCGATTGCCAAAGTAGGGTAGTATTTATATTGTTTCCTGTAATTTATAGAGCTCACTCAGAAGCAACACGACCGCATGGCGTCCGGCCATAGAGTCTCCCAACTCTACCGCCGAGGGAGACAGACAGAACTCGATCGAGAGGTGTAGAGAGGCGACGCGGGCCAGCGAGCACGTCCGGCGACTCTCCGAGCTCGCCATGTCGGCCACGAGAGAGCTGCAGGACATCGCGTACGCCAGGAAATACAAAAAGGTAGGCAAGTTTAAGTCATGGGTGTGAGTCACCCCTGAGTCGTGAGTAATGGGTAGAGAAAATTGAGAGATGCATTATCCAAAGCCATCCTAGCCGTATTGGCCGTCAGTTGATGTTTGGCCACCGGATGCACCTTCACAATGAAAGCTGACTTAGTTGATGTTCGGCCACCGGGTGCACCTTCACAATGAAAGCTGACTTAGTTGATGTTCGGCCACCGGATGCACCTTCACAATGAAAGCTGACTTAGTTGATGTTCGGACACCGGATGCACCTTCACAATGAAAGCTGACTTAGTTGATATTCGGCCACCGGATGCACCTTCACAATGAAAGCTGACTTAGTTGATGTTCGGCCACTGGATGCACCTTCACAATAAAAGTTGACTTAGCTCCACAGCACGTCCATTAGCATTTATTTAGAAGTACATTTTGTATAATTTAGGGTTACCTACATAACTCAAAAGGGAAATAGGAACACTTACTCACTTCGTTGTCCATCCGTGTCTGTCTGTCTGTCAGTTTTTCTCAGGAACGCGCGGAGGTATCAAGTTGAAATTAATATCAAATACTCAGGTTTGCAAACCGTTGGAGCTGTGAAAAAAACTTAATTCTAAGTCAACGCAATCTGAAGATACGGCAGTTTATGCCGCATGTTTTGACACTCGCAAGGGAATCAAGACCTTGGAGGTACTTCCCGTTGACCTGGAACCAAGAAAATTGGCAAGAAGCAATGTCTTACAGCACAAATACAGGAGAAAATCCGAAAACCGTAACTTTGTAGATACAACACAAGTTTTTTTTGCGATTATAATCTTAATTGTAATTGTTAAACTGACCGGGATCTATTTCAATGTATCGGGACAGCAGTTTTCCGACGGCATAATTAAGTTGGTCCCTCAATCCAGATTATCTTTTCGTTAGAGCAATGTTTTGTTATACGGAACCCTCGGTGCGCGAGTGCGACTCCAAACTAACCGGTTCTTATTAGACAAATTGAGTTTTATATGGGTCATATTACCCGCAATAAATGTTTACTGGACGCCAGACATAAATGATTTCTAATTTGTTGAAACAAAGTCGAAGAGATTGCTGGATTTTGTATGAAACTGTATTAGACAGACACAGGCTGTTTGTTACAGAATATACCTATAAATATTTGAACAGTGAAATATCTATAGGTATATTCTGCTATAGATTTGCGGTTTGGACATTCAAAGTCCAAAACGTATGACGACAAACACTAATGTAATTTATATAACACGCCCCCATTATAGCTAAGAACAATCTCGATCACACCAGCTTTCATCAATATCGGTCCATTCGTTCGAGATCTACGATGCCACAGATAGACACACACACACACACACACACACACACACACACACACACACACACACACACAAACACAAACACAGATACTCATCCTAAACTTATCACACCCCTCTCTTTTCGCGTGGGGGGTTTATTACGCAGTCGCTCACTGCGCTTGCTTCCACCGAGACGTTCACATATAGACCTCCCTCCAGGGTGACTCCCACGACCTCACGAAGGAAGAAAACGAGCTGATCCTCAAGCTGGCGTGGTTCCTGGACCGCCTCGCGCTCTACACGGGATACGAGCCGCGGCCGCAGGACTTCGCGGAGGGAGACGCACGTGAGTGGGTTGATACTACCTTTACTCCAGCCTTGTTGTAGTTGTCCGTAGATACGCACGATACCGAATCAAAGAACAGAATAATGTTATAGTAATTTATGAAACAGGTTTTTTTTTTTATAAATATATACTCACTAGCTTTCTCGCCCGCGACTTCGTCCGCGCGGACCAGTTTATTGCGAAAAGAAGCATCCTATGTTCTTCTAGGATATTAAAAACCAATGCAAAGTAGGTATAACTCTCTTGATGTTTTTTGACAGACTTGTTATTTCGTTTCCTTTGGATCCGTTCCTTATAACGAATAATCAACATTTTTCAGTTTTTCCGAGGAATTTTTCAATTTTTCCGAGATTAAAAGTATCCTTTGTTTTATTCCAGGGTATAAGCTATCTCTATTCCAAATTTCATCAAAGTCCGTCCAGCCATTATCACGTGAAGGCTCCCCAAACAAACAAACAAACAAACAGACAACATTTCACTTTTATATATTGGTGTGGATTTCCCAACACACATGAATGAATATATACCTACCAAAAATGAATCCATACTATTATATATAAAAGTGATATGTTGTCTGTTTGTTCGTTCGTTTGGGGATTTTAACGCGATAACGAATGGACTGATTTTGATAAAATTGGAATATAGATACCCTCAAATAAAGAATAGGATATTTTTATCCTGGAAAATGGCTTGTTTCCACGGAAAAACTGGAAAATGTTGATTACTCGCTGTAAGGAAAGGTTGCCATGGAAACGAAATAACAGAACAGAATTATTTGTTTCTGTCATCGAAGATGCAAAAGTAGAACACTAGACCCATGAAGTGGAGACAAAGACACACAAATTAAACCATCTCCGCTGCGCTATGAGGCGTATGGTAATGGGGACAACTGGAACTATTTTAATATTTTTATTCAATTCCCGTAGGCCCCATTGTTAGGGAAAGGGTAATGGGGACAACGGGAAATATTTTTCATTATTTTATTTTATTCCCACTGTCCCCATTAATGGGGTCACGGTCAATGGTTACAACGGGAATACACCTTTTAAACTGATCAACCGCACACGGCTAAAATTGATTAACTTCGTCTCTGCAAGATTTCGCGCCTTAAATTCGGGAGGCTTTATAGAGGCATGGATGTATGCGGGTTAGCATCCCGTCCGTGAACAAAATTGTTCCTTAACAAAATACTTTTTTTTTATAATGTGGTCCTCCTTCAGGAACCACGAGTACATCGAGTACCACGCCCCCCGCCCCCACGCCCCCGGAGGCCGAGCGGCGCGCCATGATGGAGTGCCTCTCGCAGAACTCCTCGCAGCCGGCGGACGAGCGCTGCCGGTACAACGCGCCGCTTCCACCTATCGTGCGGATGATGATGGAGATTAACAGTAAATACCAACTTCCCTTCTACTTCTCTTCGATGGTACAATCACACTAATATTATAGAGGCGAAAGTTTGTATATATATGTTTGTTATTCCTTCACGCTCAAACGGCTGAACGAATTTTGATGAAATTTGAAATGGAGATACCTTATACACTGGATTATAATATAGGCTACTTTTTTCATTATTATCATCAATTTTCATCATTATCATCAATTGTCATCATTATCCACGCGGGCGACACGCGGGCGACACGCGGGCGACACGCGGGCGACACGCGGGCGACACGCGGGCGACACGCGGGCGCAGCTAGTTTAAACATTTATTTAGATCCACTTGGACCATTAAGGTAGCAGCTCCCTCCAGCTGTAATTTAAGGAGTAGACTTTCAATGTAGTCCCATAAAAAAACAAACAAAATTGGTTTAGTAGTGTTATTTTTTGGGAAATATTTTTTTAATGCTTTTGTTCCTGTTCTCGCATATTTTCGGGATAAATGTATCGATTGGGATTTTTTAGTTTGTTTAAAAGAGAAGGTCTCCAGTATGGTCTTATAAATTGTATCAAAATTGGTTCAGTAGTTTTTTTTTTTAGTAATCCATTTTATGTTCAACTATTTATTTGGTAATTTTATCGAATATTATCAAGCCGCAATGGCTTACTGTTAAACCTCATCTTGTTTTTATATTATCTTGTTTTATAATTTTCTAGGTAACATCAGCGGTATACCGATCATGCCGGCTCCATCGTTCTCGAACCGGAACGAGCAAGCTGTCCCAACCACCAGTGCACCGCGCGCCGACCCGGTCTCGGAACAATCGATGGAACTGTTGATCGCATCAGACTATCGCACGCCGACCTCGAATCTCCCTCCATATCCCAATTACCCGCCAATTTCGACAGCTGTCAGAAACGTTCAAAAACGCTCCATTTCGTCTATGCCCCAACCGGTGTCAAAAGACGCCCCTAAATTCAAACGGTCAATTGAAGGCTCAGCGATAAATTTTCTGAAATATTACACGAAGCACAAACTCTGGGAGGGGTCTAATTTAAATTTAAAGAAAACAGATAAGGCTTTCAATGAATACGAAGTTAAGAATCATTTGGGAACGCGCACGATTAGCAAACGCGCCATTGACAACAAGTTACAACAACTACGGCTACCAGAAGATCCCTTCCAAGACCTTAGCAAGTATATTAAGCACAAGCCAGGAGTCAATTATATCAAAGACGAAGCCCAAGCCAAACAAATAAGGGCAGCTTTAGAAAAAATGCACAACAGTAAACCGTCACCTTCTAAAAATATAATTCGTAAACTTTCTAAAATCTTACGACCAAAGAGGACCATTGAATATGACAAGTTTGAAAAAAATGTAGACCTACCGAAGGAATCCGAAGATCCTCAGAGAGATATAAGTTACTATGTTAAAAATAAGCCCGGAAGGAATTATAATAATAATTTAGTACAAGCGGTTCAAGTAAGAGCGGGACTGCAACAAATTTTTAATACAGGCAACATTGAAGTTGTAAGGAGGTATGGCGCGAATTATAATCCGCTGATACCGGCACCGTTTTTTGCAGGTCTAATAAAAACTATGGCGGATTTTTGAAAATAACTAGTTTTCGCCCGCGACTGCAGTTTAGCGCGACAAAAGCTCCTGTGTTCTTCTAGGATATTCAAACCCAATGCAAAAGTATAGCACCAACGCTTTTGATGCTTTTTGACAGACTTATTATTATTTCATTTCCATGGCATCCGTTCCTTACAGCGAGCAATCGACATTTTCCAGTTATCCCATGGAAACTTACTATTTTCCGGGATAAAAAGTATCCTATGTCTTATTCCAGGCTATAAACTATCTCCATTCCAAATTTCATCAAAATCCATCCAGCCGTTATCGCGTTAAAACTCTCCAAACAAACAAATAGACAACGTTTCGCTTTTATATATTGGTATGGATAATGATTTGAGTAAATATTACCAGGAATACAAGATTTAAAAAATAAAGCAAAATTACTATACGCAGTTAGTTTCCATACCTGTGTACTCGAACGTATCGTACTTCCATACCTGTGTACTCGAACGTATCGTACTTCCATACCTGTGTACTCGAACGTATCGTACTTCCATACCTGTGTACTCGAACGTATCGTACGTCGAAGAATGGTCGAAAAGATCAAATAAAACAAAGATTTTATTACATAAAAATATATTCCATAATTACATTGGAAGCTTACATAAGATTAAACGATTTTTGACACGAGTTGATCACTATTATTATTGTCACTTTTCTAACAATTTAGGCCAATTTGACTATATTTTTAACGCTGGCAACAACAATCAAAACTCATAAAAAGCGCGGGAAACGTTACAATAAACTTACATTTTTATTCAAGAATCGGCCAAAAAAATACTTTTTCTATTTTGTCACCTACGAATTTAAATATAATATTTAATAAACTATAACATTAAATCAACTATAAATATTATAAAAAGTGTTTAGGTGGTTTGTTGTACTTTCAGTGGATAGTTAAAAGTTAAGTTATAATCTGCCTTATTATTTTCTTATTTGCGTTATTTATTTTTTGTAATAATCGTTTTTCAATATTGTGTTTATATTCACTTCTAAGTTTTCTTTTATTATTGTTGTATTTGTAATTATATAAACGTAAGTGTTCAATGAGTAATTTTCAAAATAGTTACAAGGCAGTTTATAAAATTATGAACTTAACGGCAAAACAAGATTCGGTGATAACAAAATAGAAACGAAAAGTAGGCACCTGTGTTATTACTCGTAAGTAATACAAGTAAAAATAATGTTAACCTTGTAAGTTTAAAAATCTAAACAGCATATTTTGTTAACAAATGGCCTTCAAGAAACAACTTGTAATGCAACATTTCAACAGTGAAAAAAAAACGAGAAACAATATAAGACTACTTGATTTTAAAACGAGTGAACAATTGAAACGCGTTAAAGATAAAAAATACGAAATGATTATTACTTACAAACTATAAAACGGGGTATATTATTAATAATTTCAATCTTATTGCTTAATAATCTTCAAAATACAGATCTTAGGTAAAAATATGGGAAAAACCCTTGAATATTATTTTTAATACATATAGTATAAAAGAAAATTCCAGACATCGCATCGGTCTGTATGGCTGAGAATCACTGAAGTGATTAAGATTTTAATAACTCTCACATTAAATATAAATGTAGTTACAACATTTTCAACTGCAGTGGCGACACAATATATCTTCAGAACTGAATATTTTCACCTCATGTGCATCGCACTGCATCGGAAGTAAATTAATATTTTTATCCAAATATTTTTTTTTCTGAGTAAATGAAATACCTAAGATCTGCGGAACATATCTATAGCACTTGTAAATTAAAAATAATTGGTCCCAACACATACTTTGTGACAATTTTCTGAAGGAATGTATCCGCTATACATATACATATACGATTATAAAATAACATCTTATATCTACTACATAAATATTATTATGTACTTACTAAGTGTAAGGCGAAAATGTTTTTAAAGGCACAATTTTTCATGATTATTTTTAACCAAAAACTTAAGTAACTGTCGAATTTTAAGGCACCGTTTTTATTAATGCTTGATAATATTGTAATTAATATACTTTGACCTGAGAGCTACTTGTGCACTGTCATATTGAGTTGTAAGAATGTTTCAATGTTTAATGCTTGATAATATTGTAATTAATATACTTTGACCTGAGAGCTACTTGTGCACTGTCATATTGAGTTGTAAGAATGTTTCAATGTTTAATGCTTGATAATATTGTAATTAATATACTTTGACCTGAGAGCTACTTGTGCACTGTCATATTGAGTTGTAAGAATGTTTCAATGTTTAATGCTTGATAATATTGTAATTAATATACTTTTACCTGAGAGCTACTTGTGCTCTGTCATATTGAGTTGTAAGAATGTTTAAATGTTTAATTATGAATTAAATGTTATGTACCGTTAACAAAAATTTTCATTTCTAATTTTCAATTATTTTCTGTAGATGTACTTGAAGTGATCATTGTTTTACGACAGTCGATTCGGTTTTATTTAAATTAACAATGTTTTCTCGACAGTTCACCTGAATTGACAATTATTTTTCGACAGTTCACTAGAATTGACAATTATTTTTTGACATTTTACTAGAATTGTTTTTCGACAGTACACTAGAGTTGACAGTAGTTTTCGACAGTTCACTAGAATTGACAATTATTTTTCGACAATTCACCTGAATTGATAATTATTTTTCGACAGTTTACTAGAATTGTCAATTATTTTTTGTCATTTTACTAGAATTGACATTTATTTTTCGACAGTTCACTAGAATTGACAGTAGTTTTCGACAGTTCACTAAAGACAATTATATTTCGACAGTTCACTAGAGTAATTGCCAATTGTTTTCGATAGTTTAATAGAAAGTAGTTTCGCTTGCCAGTAGTTCTGGCTACATGTGGCTCTGCGGGCGCTTCTTTCTGCTGAACAGGCCTCCGAAGACTCCCTTCTTGTCCTTCTTTTCCTTGGTGACTCCGCTGACGGACAGCTCGGACTCTCCTGAGGACCTGAGGACAATCATTACAACTTTAGTTATAAATGAAATCACACAGAACCGATAACCGTTGGGAGCCTTGTGGACCGAAGGGGCACCGAGACCTGGTGAGCCGCAGGAGCCGCTGGATGTTCTATGGGGAGGCCTGTGCAGCTGTGTACCCTACCTTACCCTACTCTTGTACCCTATTAAGTCTACTCATAATACAGTACAAGACTAATTTTCGGAAGTTAGGCGCTGGAACAACTAAAGATTAACAATTAATTAAAGTTAATTGCTGTGATCGCAATTAAAAATTAACCAATTCTTAATCGTGACAACTTATAAATTTGTTATTGTTTTAAATATTTTAATTAATAACTAAGTGATTATTGTATCTAGAGCGCGGCCTGGTGGCTGAATAAAAGGCGCAGTTATTGAAATAGGTTATGGTTTAAAATTAATAATTTTATTCGATAATCAAAAGAAACATTAATAACTACACAAAAAAAATGTTAATTGCTATTGTTTAAATTGCAAGTTGCGACCAACATAAAAAATAATTAAATAAAAATTGTTAATTGCTATTGTTTAAATTGCAAGTTGCGACTAACATAAAAAATAATTAAATAAAAATTGTTAATTGCTATTGTTTAAAATGCAAGTTGCGACTAACATAAAAAATAATTAAATAAAAATTGTTAATTGCTATTGTTTAAATTGCAAGTTGCGACTAACATAAAAAATAATTAAATAAAAATTGTTAATTGCTATTGTTTAAATTGCAAGTTGCGACTAACATAAAAAATAATTAAATAAAAATTGTTAATTGCTATTGTTTAAATTGCAAGTTGCGACTAACATAAAAAATAATTAAATAAAAATTGCAACGTATAACTAATCGTCTAATTGCGATTAAATTAATGACAATAAATGCATTTTTTTAGTCAATATATATTTCGTTGATTATAATAATTGATTAACCAACACAGTCGTAAACTAATAAATTTGGTGCAGAATTAGCAAAAACATATGAAGAAATCAAACGTAAGTCATTATGCTTTTGCACTTTTGAGAGTTTTATATTAAATCGCGCCAAAACGACCGCAGCTGCCATGGCGACCGTATGACGTCACTGTGTACAAAACCGCTGAGTACACAGGAACAAAACCACCGCGAATCAGTCAGCAGTGACGTGCAGCAACAGAGCGCAGTGTTTTTATTCAAATTGCGAAATGTTACTTATTATTATTATTGTTTTTTTTTAAATAAAATGTTTTAATTACTAGCTGCGCCCGCGGCTTTGAATTTAATTACTAGCTGCGCCCGCGGCTTTGAATTTAATTACTAGCTGCGCCCGCGGCTTTGAATTTAATTACTAGCTGCGCCCGCGGCTTTGAATTTCTCTGGGATAACATTGGGATTGGTCCTGGAATGTGTTATTCCAGGACTAAAACTACATATAAGGTACAATGTACCAAGTTTCGTTGAGCCGTCAAACAGTTTTTTATCCGCATCGCAATCGGTCCAGTATTGATGCGCGAACAAACAAACATACAGACAAATACATTTTTTTAAATGATATATTTTTGATAGCTTTTTTAAGTCTAATAACCCATATTTTTTCATTGTACAGACTTTTTGTTGCATAATACTTTATTACAAGTATAAATTCAGGATCCTTAATGCAATGGACCGTTTTTTTCGTTGACTGTTTAGTTGTGTAAGTAGTGTTCTCACCTGGAAGCCGGCCTCTCGGGCGCCGGTGAGCCTCCGCTGCCGGCCACGGACGCGGGCCGGGGGCTGCCGGCGCCGCCGTACGCTGCGGGGGGAAGGCACATTAGCGTCGACGAACGGCAACTAATATCTGATATACCAGACCAACCAAACATCAATCATTACTGTTTTGTTTTGGCCCCAACCTTTCACCAACTAACTTTCTAATTTTTGTCAAAATTATAAAAGAACAGTGACAAAAATATTTACGACAAAATGTGACTAACTATTTAGTAGCCAAACAAAATTACAAAATGTAAATGTTTTCTGACGCGGGCTCTAACGACAAAACGTTTTTATTTATGAACTGAATTGTCCCTGAAAAAATGTACTATGATCTGACTTTTAATTCGATTCAGCAAAATGTAATTTAATGAAATACCGCACCAATACCAAAGTGCTGTTCGTGAAAAGAATGTGAACTATGAACTAATATTAAATACCGCACCAATACCAAAGTGCTGTTCGTGAAAAGAATGTGAACTATGAACTAATATTAAATACCGCACCAATACCAAAGTGCTGTTCGTGAAAAGAATGTGAACTATGAACTAATATTAAATACCGCACCAATACCAAAGTGCTGTTCGTGAAAAGAATGTGAACTATGAACTAATATTAAATACCGCACCAATACCAAAGTGCTGTTCGTGAAAAGAATGTGAACTATGAACTAATATTAAATACCGCACCAATACCAAAGTGCTGTTCGTGAAAAGAATGTGAACTATGAACTAATATTAAATACCGCACCAATACCAAAGTGTTGTTCGTGAAAAGAATGTGAACTATGAACTAATATTAAATACCGCACCAATACCAAAGTGCTGTTCGTGAAAAGAATGTGAACTATGAACTAATATTTTTTGAGCCTAAGCTCTCAACGAATTACTAACAAATTACGAACGAAAGAACCGCTGTCATGTTACTGAATCTATTTGACTAGACTCTCAGTAAAACTTTTTTGGTGCTTAACCATAATTGATGTTTATTTTTAAATAACTTTTGTGTTAATTTAAACTATGTAAATTGGTCTGATATATCAAAACCATAGATAACCCAACACCAGAAATAGCACTGTAATAATACAAAACAGAAAGCACGAGTAACAATACAAACAAAAACACAAGGCACGGCTGTAAACAGAACACACACATACAAATTATGTCAAAAACACCTCTGTATTGTTTATGACATACAACTAGCTAGTTAAATGTCAACAACTACATTTATACAAAGTTACGTTCCAAAATTGTGATCTTTTCATGTAGGTAATAGATATTACTAATAGTTTGGACACAAGAACAAGGAGATACTAAAATACACTTTTTTAGGGATTGTTAGTTTTATTTATGTATGTATCAAGAATTTCTTCAAATAAACTTTTTATTTTATCATTAAATATTAAAATAATTTATCCCTAAGTTAATTTAATCTTAAAATTAATATTAATTGATAATTTATTTAACTATTTATATTTCAATTTATAATCAAATTACACTTCAATTACATTTGCCAAGTAACATTATAAGTAATGCAAATATACAAAAGCTTTCGGATATAAAGCATAGTCATCTAAGCCATTCCAAAATAGAAAACAAACTAGATTAAAAATTTGCAATCTTAATAATTTTTTTTGTAAAACAATGGAATAATTTAGAATAAACCCAATACAATTCCATCACTAGATATTAATATATACACAAAAACAACCCAAAAGCGAAGCACAACAGACCAGACAGACACAAAACGTATAAACATACATTGAAGGCGATGTAGTACATATAGTAGATGGCTCGATCCTGAACGCATGTCCAACATTATAAAGATTTATATTATATTATAACATAATCAAATCATTGTACAGTATCAAGGAAATCAAAGTATTTCATGCAACTAAATGACAAAATGAGAAGGACATTATCTTAATAATTATAAATATGTATAAATTATTCTTGCATACAGCTCACCCAAGCATAAAAAATAATAATTATAAATATGTATAAATTATTCTCACATACAGCTCACCCAAGCATAAAAAATAATAATTATAAATATGTATAAATTATTCTTGCATACAGCTCACCCAAGCATAAAAAATAATAATTATAAATATGTATAAATTATTCTCACATACAGCTCACCCAAGCATAAAAAATAATAATTATAAATATGTATAAATTATTCTCACATACAGCTCACCCAAGCATAAAAAATAATAATTATAAATATGTATAAATTATTCTCACATACAGCTCACCCAAGCATAAAAAATAATAATTATAAATATGTATAAATTATTCTCACATACAGCTCACCCAAGCATAAAAAATAATAATTATAAATATGTATAAATTATTCTCACATACAGCTCACCCAAGCATAAAAAATAATAATTATAAATATGTATAAATTATTCTCACATACAGCTCACCCAAGCATAAAAAATAATAATTATAAATATGTATAAATTATTCTCACATACAGCTCACCCAAGCATAAAAAATAATAATTATAAATATGTATAAATTATTCTCACATACAGCTCACCCAAGCATAAAAAATAATAATTATAAATATGTATAAATTATTCTGACATACAGCTCACCCAAGCATAAAAAATAATAATTATAAATATGTATAAATTATTCTCACATACAGCTCACCCAAGCATAAAAAATAATAATTATAAATATGTATAAATTATTCTCACATACAGCTCACCCAAGCATAAAAAATAATAATTATAAATATGTATAAATTATTCTCACATACAGCTCACCCAAGCATAAAAAATAATAATTATAAATATGTATAAATTATTCTCACATACAGCTCACCCAAGCATAAAAAATAATAATTATAAATATGTATAAATTATTCTCACATACAGCTCACCCAAGCATAAAAAATAATAATTATAAATATGTATAAATTATTCTCACATACAGCTCACCCAAGCATAAAAAATAATAATTATAAATATGTATAAATTATTCTCACATACAGCTCACCCAAGCATAAAAAATAATAATTATAAATATGTATAAATTATTCTCACATACAGCTCACCCAAGCATAAAAAATAATAATTATAAATATGTATAAATTATTCTCACATACAGCTCACCCAAGCATAAAAAATAATAATTATAAATATGTATAAATTATTCTCACATACAGCTCACCCAAGCATAAAAAATAATAATTATAAATATGTATAAATTATTCTCACATACAGCTCACCCAAGCATAAAAAAATATAATTATAAATATGTATAAATTATTCTCACATACAGCTCACCCAAGCATAAAAAATAATAATTATAAATATGTATAAATTATTCTCACATACAGCTCACCCAAGCATAAAAAAATATAATTATAAATATGTATAAATTATTCTCACATACAGCTCACCCAAGCATAAAAAATAATAATTATAAATATGTATAAATTATTCTTGCATACAGCTCACCCAAGCATAAAAAAATATAATTATAAATATGTATAAATTATTCTTGCATACAGCTCACCCAAGCATAAAAAATAATAATTATAAATATGTATAAATTATTCTTGCATACAGCTCACCCAAGCATAAAAAAATATAATTATAAATATGTATAAATTATTCTCACATACAGCTCACCCAAGCATAAAAAATAATAATTATAAATATGTATAAATTATTCTTGCATACAGCTCACCCAAGCATAAAAAAATTATAATTATAAATATGTATAAATTATTCTCACATACAGCTCACCCAAGCATAAAAAATAATAATTATAAATATGTATAAATTATTCTTGCATACAGCTCACCCAAGCATAAAAAAAATATAATTATAAATATGTATAAATTATTCTCACATACAGCTCACCCAAGCATAAAAAATAATAATTATAAATATGTATAAATTATTCTTGCATACAGCTCACCCAAGCATAAAAAAATTATAATTATAAATATGTATAAATTATTCTTGCATACAGCTCACCCAAGCATAAAAAATAATAATTATAAATATGTATAAATTATTCTTGCATACAGCTCACCCAAGCATAAAAAATAATAATTATAAATATGTATAAATTATTCTTGCATACAGCTCACCCAAGCATAAAAAATAAAATTCACTATAAAATACAATATAGAATAAGGTTTTTATATCGGTACAAGCATGTTTATATTTCACAGCAACTTACTTTCTAAACAGGACAGCGGAGGGAAGTAAATATCAATAAGTTTTCTTAGCTAAGTCGTAATATTTATAATAACAAATTTTTTTTCAAGTTATACAATCCTACGGATTTTTATTATAAGTTACCTGGTATCTTTGAAAACTACAAAAGAGCGCATTCGAATTTGAACTTCAGTGCTTAATCGCTACGCACGTGCAATATTTAAAAAAACGAGCTCACCTGATAGTATCGCACATGATGTGTAACGTCGGACACCTCACCGGTACCCACCTGACAGTATCGCACATGATGTGTAACGTCGGACACCTCACCGGTACCCACCTGACAGTATCGCACATGATGTGTAACGTCGGACACCTCACCGGTACCCACCTGACAGTATCGCACATGATGTGTAACGTCGGACACCTCACCGGTACCCACCTGACAGTATCGCACATGATGTGTAACGTCGGGCACCTCACCGGTACTCACCTGACAGTAGTCGCACATGATGTGTAACGTCGGGCACCTCACCGGTACTCACCTGACAGTAGTCGCACATGATGTGTAACGTCGGACACCTCACCGGTACTCACCTGACAGTATCGCACATGATGTGTAACGTCGGACACCTCACCGGTAGTAAGCAACATTAACATACTCTAGCACCGCGCGCGCTCATTGCTGCACTGTGAACCAGCAACTAAGTACCTACTTCATCTGATCTGTAGATCTTACTTTTCGTCAAAAAACCGTATGTCGGGATAGCTCTGCTTGACGGCCGGTTGGTCTAATGGCTAGTGACTCTAGGAACGAAATCAAACAGTCGCGGGTTCGAATCCTGCAAGGTGCAATCATTTATGTGATGAGTAGAAATGTTTGTTTCCGAGTCATGGATGTGATGTTCGTGTTTATGTATGTTTATCTGTTATCTAGTGCCCATAGTACAGGGTATCCTAGTTTGGGGCTAGGTAATTGGTGTGGAATTGTCCCAATTTTTTTTTTTTAATATTTTAAATTCTCGGCCGCTAGTGTGAAGTACCGGAGTTCTATTCCCGACTGAAGTGTTTTGCTGTTTAAACATTTTATGTGAAGGCTTCTGGGTTGATAGCACCGGGCGCGCTCATTGGTCAAATCAAATAGCTCACGCTTCCCCGACACCGGTTACACATTGGTTACGCTTTTCACTAAATCACTCCCATAGATTGCAGGAAAGCGAGCGGAAAAACATAAAAAAATACTAGGTGTGCTTCTAAAATATTTAAATTGGTCATACGGAATAATTGTTCATACGGATATTTTAGACGTATTTTAATTTGGATATATTTTTTTCGTGACAAATTACAGTTTTCATAATAATAATATAAAAATGATTTGTGCCAGCGAGGAAGCAGGAAGCTTGAATGCGCTCCGCCGATGATGGAATAATTAAACAATGTGTCTAGGAGTATTATAATATCACGGCCCTAACATCCAAGCTGCGGCAGCCATATATACAGCCATAGTATTAGCCAAAGAAAACGCACTCCTTCCTACACGAAACGACTAGCTGTTAGTACTGCTCCATCCACCAAGGATACCATTCCATTTGTCACTGACCAACATCGCTCGAAGTATAGAACGTCGTCTCCACATTCTGATAGTTGTTGTTCGGCCTCTCGTGCCAGGAGCTCGAATTTCGGTTCACGTCTCTCTGAGCCCCGGAGCCCGACATTCGCTGCTGGTAGCTGTTCACGAGAGCCGTGACTGACTTCTCCGCCTGACTCGGCCCTCGTTCAACGACCACCCGCTCGGTGACATTCGGCCCGCGTTCGGTTATAGTTGTCATGCGTTCGGAGTATTGCCTTTCTGTAATGTGGGGTCCGGAAACTCCAGAGTCACGTCTCTCGGTGTGTCCTCTTTCGGTGTAGATTCGTTCGGGCATGTGCGGGCCGGTCGCGCGTTCGGGCAGGTTCGGGCCACGCTCGGGCAATATAGGCGGGCGGTCGGGGACCAGCGGGGGGCGGTCCGGGTGAACAGTCGGCGGGAGGGGAGGCATACCCCCGTCGGCTTCAAGAGTTAAGATTAGAGGTTTTGTGTGAAAGATGGTGGGGGGACAGGACACATTCAAAGATGGTTTCAATTAATGTCTGGGAGAACCAAATTATAAATGATCACATACAAAACGAAATCAATTGCAAACTAAAGGCGAACATGCAGACGGAACCAACCAGTAGACAACACAGGTTTAATTATAATATTCTAAACAAATATGAATGTTACAAACAATTCTCACTATTGTTGTAATCATAACATTTTAACCAATAAGAGGCTCTTCAAGCAAATTAGAAAAAGCAGCCAATATAATCGCTTTTTGTGCCCGACTCTGGGTTTATCAGCTTAAGTACGGATGTCTGTTCCTTTGTGACATTGTGGCACTATATAGACCAAACAAGTGGTTCGATTTTGATGATTCTTACGTCAATCAATTTGTCTTAAGTTTCCGAGTACAAACTATGTCAAGTGGGGTATCATTGAATAGGTATTTGAAGGTTAGGTAGGTTATATAAGGTAGGTTTCTCTCATATTATTTGAAGGTTAGGTTAGGTTATATAAGGTAGGTTTCTCTCATATTATTTGAAGGTTAGGTTAGGTTATATAAGGTAGGTTTCTCTCATATTATTTGAAGGTTAGGTTAGGTTATATAAGGTAGGTTTCTCTCATATTATTTGAAGGTTAGGTTAGGTTATATAAGGTAGGTTTCTCTCATATTATTTGAAGGTTAGGTTAGGTTATATAAGGTAGGTTTCTCTCATATTATTTGAAGGTTAGGTTAGGTTATATAAGGTAGGTTTCTCTCATATTATTTGAAGGTTAGGTTAGGTTATATAAGGTAGGTTTCTCTCATATTATTTGAAGGTTAGGTTATATAAGGTAGGTTTCTCTCATATTATTTTAAGGTTAGGTTAGGTTATATAAGGTAGGTTTCTCTCATATTATTTGAAGGTTAGGTTAGGTTATATAAGGTAGGTTTATCTTATCATTTTTCTTTTCAAATGACCCTTTAGGATCTACGACGAGTTATATTTGGTTAGCAACAATTCTCAGTCGGGTTTTTTCTAAAGCGACTGTATTGGCGTTTTTCTTATTTTCTTGCTCTACTTGCGCGCGCGCAGACATCCTAAATAAAACAATATGAATTGCAGTAGAATTTCAATTAAAAATATTGATAAATGTCAGTATTAAAAATTTGCTCTGTTAATGAGACATATCGACTTACCAGTTTGTTGTGACCTTATAAACTCGGCGTTGATGTCTCGGCCGTTGGAGAACCTGGAGCGGCCCCACGCGGCCACGGCTTGTTCCGGGTTTCTGAGTCAATCAATCAATCAATCAATCAATCATTGAGGAACAAACATTCAGTCTTATCAATATCTAAATCTTCCAAGATAAACATGTTATGACAAAAATGGCGAGTATGTGAGTCCGGATTGTAACGTCATTTCTTCACTGAGAGTCTGGCTCATAAAAAAATATGACATATTATCAATGATAGTCTGGGCCATACAGTTAGTCATAATTGTCAGAGAGTCTGGAACATATAGACATTCTTACTGTCGTTGATCGTATCATAAATATAATGTCATAATTGTCAGTGACAGTGAGAACTCGCAGTGAGTCTGGATAATAAAAAATATGAAATTTAGTCAACAAGAGTCCGGGACACAAGCGCTGCTACTGTTTGTAGTGAAGCTGTATTATTGTAGTAATATCTACTTTGGGTTGAAAATATAATAATAAAAAATAACTTTTTTTTTCTTTCGTTGTCTAGAGAAGACTTGTAGTGAATTGTACCTGAGTTCGATTTTTTCTTTCGTTGTCTAGAGAAGACTTGTAGTGAATTGTACCTGAGTTCGATTTTTTCTTTCGTTGTCTAGAGAAGACTTGTAGTGAATTGTACCTGAGTTCGATTTTTTCTTTCGTTGTCTAGAGAAGACTTGTAGTGAATTGTACCTGAGTTCGATTTTTTCTTTCGTTGTCTAGAGAAGACTTGTAGTGAATTGTACCTGAGTTCGATTTCCGCGTCGTCATCTTGCGCGGGAGGCTGTCTCGGCGGCAGCGACGGTAACACTGATGATTCTGAAATGAGAACTCACATTTTAATCGCAATAAATATTCCAAACTATTCGGTATGTGGCCGCTCAGCTGTTGCAATCTGTGTCGGTTTGGGATTTCGTTACATCTAGATAACTAATAACCCTTACCGATGTTCCTCTCAGCCTTGCTGGGCGGCTCCGGCGTGGCGGAGAGGCGCGCGCTCTCGCGGTGCTCCTGCAGGATCTCGGCCTGCGTGCGGCGGCGGACTGCCTCGGGGGACGACGTCGCTGATGATGAGCTGGACGCGTTCCTGAGGAGGTGATGTTCAGTTCTGATCACTATTTGTGTAGGGATCTTGGACACTATGAAGCTCTGATCACTATTTTTATAGGGATCTCGGGCGCTACGAAGCTCTGATCACTATTTGTGTAGGGATCTCGGGCGCTATGAAGCTCTAATCATTATTTGTGTAGGGATCTCGGGCGCTACGAATCTCTAATCATTATTTGTGTAGGGATCTCGGGCGCTACGAATCTCTAATCATTATTTGTGTAGGGATCTCGGGCGCTACGAAGCTCTGATCACTATTTGTGTAAAGATCTCGGGCGCTACGAAGTTCTGATCACTATTTGTGTAGGGATCTCGGGCGCTATGAAACTCTAATCACTATTTGTACAGAGATCTCGGGAGCTATGAAGTTCGTAACTTTGAGGTGGTGCTTAACTGTTCAGTTTTTTGGCATTCTTATATACACATAAAGCAGTAACTAAAAAATAGGTAATTAATAAAAATGGCGTGGCGTTGGCATGGAAGGAGAGCTTGGCCACCCACTCCTGCATCAGCGCGCAGCTGGAGGCCGAGAACAGGTACTTACTGCGTGAGCCTCCTCCTCAGCTCGGCAGTGGGGGAGTCCCCAGGCGCGCTGTAGGGCGTCAGTTGCAGCTCCGGCGGCAGGTTGGCGTGGAAGGAGAGTTTGGCCACCCACTCCTGCATCAGCGCGCGGCTGGAAGCCGAGAACAGGTACTCGGCGCCGTCGGCGCACGCCAGGCGGAACACGTGCGCGCGCTTCGTGTAGTCGCCGGCCGGCTCGCAGCGCGCCTGCAGAGCAACAACGTTTTAGTTCCTTGACACTAGATGGCGGTGTTTTCAATTAGGTATAGAAATAAGGTACTGATAGTCCCGAGTCATGTTTGAACAAGCATAAATTAAGAGTAACAACCTCCGACATAAATTATAGTTAAGAACCATCTCGATCACATCAGCTTTCAAACAGAAAAAAAACCTCTGGTGGCAGTAGTTCGGTTGATAGTCCGGTGCCCGAACTAGTGCAACTTTTCAGTGGCAGTAGTCGGGTTGATAGTCCGGTGCCCGAACTAGTGCAACTTTTCAGTGGCAGTAGTCCGGTTGATAGTCCGGTGCCCGAACTAGTGCAACTTTTCAGTGGCAGTAGTCCGGTGCCCGAACTAGTGCAACTTTTCAGTGGCAGTAGTCCGGTTGATAGTCCGGTGCCCGAACTAGTGCAACTTTTCAGTGGCAGTAGTCCGGTTGATAGTCCGGTGCCCGAACTAGTGCAACTTTTCAGTGGCAGTAGTCCGGTTGATAGTCCGGTGCCCGAACTAGTGCAACTTTTCAGTGGCAGTAGTCCGGTTGATAGTCCGGTGCCCGAACTAGTGCAACTTTTCAGTGGCAGTAGTCCGGTTGGTACAAAGCTCCGAACTGTTTGCTTTAGTAACAATAGTTCAGTTAGTAACGAAACGATTCACATTTGCATAGAAATACAAATGAATCTCAGAAAAACAATTGAATGTCGGGTAAAGTGACAGGTGTCAAAGTGACAGTTTATAGGGAAAGGGGGAGGGAATCGTGGGGGAAGGTGGGTAAAATAGGACTGTTGCCACTGAAAAGTTGCACTAGTTCGGGCACCGGACTATCAACCGACCTACTGGAACTAGAACTAGAGGAAACAATGCATCAAAATCGGTCCTTTCGTTTGGGAGCTATGATGCCACAGGCACACACAGATATACACTTTAAACTTATAACATCATTTTATATCTCTATTTTTGCTTCGCGGGTTATAATGATATCTGACAGATACTGCCTGTCTGTTTGTTTGTTTACGCGTCACGGTAAAACTACTGGACTGATTGCAATGCAGTTTATAGTATGGGGCAGCATAGGGTTTGAATTAAAATCGGACGTGATCTGTATCTCAACGCGAGGAGTAAAAGTTGAGCACTTTGTAAAAAAACAGCCAAGTGCAAGTCGGCACCCCCTTATTTTTAGTTTCTCATTTTTATTATTTGTCAGGATATCCGCCATTATAACACATATTTTGTGAAAATTTCAACTAACTACCTACAATGGTTCAAAATATATAGGCCTTTAAAGATAGAACAGACAGACAGACAGAAAGACAGTGTAGGTAGGTTTAGTAATAAATAACGAATAATGCTCCTTTATGTACGGAACCCAGAAAATATTTGTTGGAGTTTATTTAGGTACCTGAGGTTCTGTTTTTTTAAATCTGTAAATGTAGATTTATTTTTTGATTCAGGAATTTCTACTATACTTATTTTAAACTAACATTTTACACCGACAGACTATTTCTACTATACTTATTTTAAACTAACATTTTACACCGACAGACAATTTCTACTATACTTATTTTAAACTAACATTTTACACCGACAGACAATTTCTACTATACTTATTTTAAACTAACATTTTACACCGACAGACAATTTCTCTGATACTAACTACTAACTTTTACTTGTCATTTGAACTCCCCAGTAAGATGGCGACAGTTGGACTCACCAGTAAGATAGGGACAGTTGGACAAACTAGTAAGATGGCAACAGTTGGACTCACCAGTAAGATGGCGACAGGCGGCGCCGCGGCCTTGGCACTGGCGAAGTCGATCTCGTCCTTGAAGAAGCAGAGCAGCTGTCCACACAGCACGGAGTAGTAACCGCGCCACGAGCGCACGGTCGCGCGCTTGCCGCCCACGCCCGTCTCCTGCTTGCGCTCCAGGTAGCCTGGGGGGAGGGGGGATAACTATAAGTCACTTTGTTATTTATTTATTTATTTATTTATTATTAACGCACACACATACAATAGCCTTATGTATAAGATGTACCCTGTTAACTAGGGTGTAGCAAATACTAATGTTATAAGCTAACCAGACAGTGTAATAATTATGCTAAGCTTCATTACAATAATATTGAAAATATCTTAGTAGTATTAAACTTACTAATATTACGTTAACTTTTATGTACATAGTAAAATAAGTGTCTATCCTATCTATTTCAAATAATTATAATATATCTATGTAAATATTTACAAATATATAATATAATTTTTTTGTATATGTATGTAATAATTCATATTTTTTATTGACACAAAGAAATATACAGTGTAACCTATGAAGCTTCTGGTCCCCGAACTAGATAAAAACTGTGTCTCAGGAACCAGATTCTTCTCCCATATCAATGTGCAGCTAATGTCAATCAAAATGTTGAACAGATAAATTAAAAGGACAAACTAAAAATTAATAATTTTGAAATGACTATTCTTATAACACGGTTGCGAGTAGATATGCAAGCTGTTAATATTAATGTGTGCATATGTGTGTGCGTGTGTGTGTTTGTGTATGTGTGTGTGCACGCGCGTGAAAGGATAAAAAATGGATTGGGTGCGTGTTCTAGCATTTTTTTCTAAAAATTAGAGCAAACTTTCAACGTTCTCGTAATGTTTTCATGTAGGTATGTTTACGTTATATCTTCAAATAATTCGTTTATAGAGTAATAACATTTTTACGTTATATCGTCAAAGAATTCGTTTATAGAGTAATACAATTTTTACGTTATATGGTCAAAGAATTCGTTTCGAGAGTAATAACATTTTTACGTTATATCGTCAAAGAATTCGTTTATAGAGTAATAACATTTTTACGTTATATCGTCAAAGAATTCGTTTATAGAGTAATAACATTTTTACGTTATATCTTCAAAGAATTCGTTTATAGAGTAATAACATTTTTACGTTATATCTTCAAAGAATTCGTTTATAGAGTAATAACATTTTTACGTTATATCGTCAAAGAATTCGTTTATAGAGTAATAACATTTTGCAATCACAAATTGTCGGAGTTTAGTTTGAAAGATTTTAATACTAACTTCATTTTTTATTTTATTTGGAATTTTATAATAATTTTTAATTAGTGTGTATGTGTGGCCCTCTTCTATAGATTTCTAATTTTGGTTCCGGTAGTTTCCGTTTGTTTTGTCTTTGTGGGGTTGTATCAGTTTCATATAATGTTGGGTATTTTCTTACGAACATTGCTGCCTCTAAAGTGTGTATACATGGTAGGGTTATGATATTTAGTTGGATAAAATGCGGTCCACAGCTGATACGCTGGCGGATGTTAACCATTATGCGAAGGCATTTTTTCTGCATTATAAATAATTGTTCTGCGTCGGTACTGTTCTGTACTTATCTGTACTTATAATAAAGCAGTGAGTAACGAGTTCTAGAGTGGAAACCACATGTAGGCAAACGGCGTTATCGTTAATTTTTGTTATTTCTCATACACCAACCGATGCCGGCATTGTTGTTTTCGGCATCGATGCCTGCCGAGACTTGATAAATTTACCGCCTGGCCGAGGCACGCGCAACTGTACTTTTGTAAGAAGACGGTGCTAATAACATAACTTTGAAGTTACCTATTTACCTAGAGTTTTGTTTATAGTTACGACCAAAAACATATTTAGTTATGTTCCAGTTGAGTCAAGATGAAATGAGAATAAACATGAATTTATTTTTAAAAAAATATGAAAATGTTTTCAAAAATTTGAGTTTTTCTAATTTGGAGTTGTAAAAGTCTAAGTGTTTATTGTAAATGGGCAAAGTAATAGCAATTTACAAGTCAAAACTAAACATTTAATGAACAAAGTGAATAACATTAATTATAATAAATAGATCAATTTATATATATTTAGGATCTGGATTTATTTAAATGTGCATATAACGAGTTTCACAAAGCGGCAATGGATTTAATCATGGAAAGTCCAAAGTTGGCAAGTGCCTAATTTTTGTCCGAGTTTCTGTCCTAAATTATTTGTGTATATGTGTATTAATTGTGAGTGTTATTTGTTTGTTCAAAATTTTTATGGTGTACTTGCTCTTGATCCTTGGGTGGGTGAATTGGGAAACTGTAATGCCCACCCACAGGAATGTTAGAATAAATAAATAAATAAATAAATAAATAAATTCATTAAAATTGGGTAGTAATAATAATAATAATATTTATGGCAAGTATAAAACGATTTCAAATATACACTTGAGCAATAGGCTCCCTACTAGGATTCCCTGTCTCTAGGATTGTCTGTCTGTAAACTAAGTTTGCTTTGTGTTTGAAAAGAAAATTTCCCTTTCATGTGTTGAATCGAAGAGTTGAATCTCACACTGGAAAAGGAAACACCCTTCTGACTCTACCAGTGCTTCGGAAATACGCCCGTTAGAGAAGAGAGGACCAACAAACTCTACGGGGATGACATATTATCCTTTTATGTCAATATTTTATATTTATATTTTTTTATTATCAGATATTACAATAAACAAACGTTACATGTCAACTACAAAAGATAAAAGTGACAATGAGACGTCCCACGATCATTACACAGATAAAAATAAAAATGACTAATAAGAAACCAGGCTGGACGAGTCCCCACAAGCAGCACCCGTTCACGGGTATGTAGCAATTGTGTAGTATAGCATGGTAAAAGAGAGGCGTATTCCCAGCAGTGGGGAGATAATGGCTGTGGATGCTGCGTACCTTCGATCTCCACGGGCGGCAGTTCTGCGATGTCGCCGCGGCGGTGGCGGCGGAAGCTCTGCGTGCGGCGTCGCGTTGTGAACGACGGCGTGCGCTTCGGAGTCTTAACGACCTGTCGTGTACAATGTCAAACATATTAATTAACGGCCTGTTGTGTACAATGTCAAACATATTAAATAATGACCTGTCGTGTACAATGACAAACATATTAATTAACGGCCTGTTGTGTACAATGTCAAACATATTAAATAATGACCTGTCGTGTACAATGACAAACATATTAATTATCGGCCTGCCGTGTACAATGTCACACATATTCGATCTGTCGTGTACTATATTATTGAAAATATCACAAGCTAAAGTAACTCTGTTACCTTTTCACGAATAAACGGCTGAACCGATCTTGATGAAACTTAGTATGAAGATAGTTTGAACCCTAGAGAAGGACATGATATACTTTTTATCGTGATTAACTGTAGAAGTCGTGGGCAAAAGCTAGTATTATAATACTCACACTCATGCTCTCGGCGCGTTTGACGAGCGCGTCGTTCTTGGGCAGGCGCTCGAACTGCGGCGCGGGGGACAGGGTCTCCTCCGACGAGGCGGGGGCGGGGGCACCGGCCAGGCGGTCCAGCTGGAGGGGGGAGGGGGTTAGTTGTGGCGTCTTTGGGATAACGATGTAACTTACCGTTTGTTAGTACTATTTCTTTAAACTAAGAACCCGACTTCAAATAAATGAGACACCATTTTTTCTTGTTGTACTCTCTTCTATGTACTCTTTTCTTATTGTACTCTCTTCTATGTACTCTCTTCTATGTACTCTCTTCTATGTACTCTCTTCTATGTACTCTCTTCTATGTACTCTCTTCTATGTACTCTCTTCTATGTACTCTTTTCTTATTGTACTCTCTTCTATGTACTCTTTTCTTATTGTACTCTCTTCTATGCTCGCAATTATAAAAAATAACACTGGTGCTAATAATTTTCTAAAGGAGAAATTTGGATTACGGACGGGACTTGAACCCGCATCATTACGCATTGGGTATCACCCGTGCACCTACGTGACCACTACGTCATCATGCAAATTTCTTCTTTAGTCTATAAATGCGTCTTACGGGGACGATAACGCCATCTATTGGTACTTTGCTGAACTAATCACTATCACGGCTAATACGAACAATTGACTTCATCTTGCAATAATAACGCCTCCCAAAATACTGTTGTATGAATCATTCATAAAATCGACACAACTAATTTTCATAAAATTTATATGAGACTATATCACAGATCTTCGAAGCGAATGGAAATTTGCAAATAGCTTAGAAAAGTAATTAGTGCGGGTCAGGCGAGCGTCGAAAACGGATTCTAACACGCACTGTATGCGCTCGGCCACCATCGCTCTCAGGGTGCAGTGTCATGAGACAATGCAACGGATTGCAAGAACTGGATTTCGGGGGAGCACTGCAATTCTCAAGTTAAGGCGTAACGCTCGCCATCAGTCTACCACCCTGCTCTTACCTCTCTGGGCGTGTGCGCCGGCGAGCGGGCCACGTTCTCCTTCCTCCTCTCCTCCGTGATCCTCTCCATCTCTCTCCTCCTATACTGCTGGAGGCGCTCTTGCTCTTGCTTCTCCGCCGATACTCTCCTCGCGGCTTCCTCTTGGTCCTGCTGCTGTTTGAAGGCTTGCTCCACCTGAAGAATGAAACCTTTGTAAGTTAATTCTACAATTATAACTAGTTCCTGTCTAACTAACAAAATCAGATGTCCGTGGATCGTAACCACGCTCTGCTACCATGTTAAGTTACCAGTGTGATCCTCTTGAGTGCGTTGAACTTGTCCCGCTGTGCGTCGATGGTTTCCTCCAGGTCTCGGTGCCGGTTGATCAGTTGTTCCACTTGTGCCACACTCTCGCCGTATTTACCGTCGCGGACTAGCGGCACTCTGGAAATAGATTGGTAGTTTAACACAAATGTTGACCATCAACCTGCTGACTATTGATAAGGCCGTACAGTCGTAAGGTTGAGAAGCACATTCTGATTTATTCCTTATTCAAAACAGAGTTTTATATTTAATCGTAAAAATACAGAATTTTATTGCTTTTTAGTCCGTTTCAAAAAGATTATTTACACACTTTTATTAGGTCGACCTTTATTTATTGTGACTACATTCAAGATTTTGCCTTGGACGAGAATCGAACCGTGCGCGTCGGCTCTGTGAGTCAGTCTAATTTAGAATAAGATACGAGTGCGATCGAAGTGATTCAAAGCGAACATACAGTGCTATAGTTGAGTTAAGTGATTAGTGTGTACAGTCGAGTTCAAAAGTGATTTAGTTTAATAAATTTATTTTTGTGGTTTTTGGAATAAAAGTGTTACCTGTTAGTGATCCAGGCGTCCAGCGCGTCGGCGTCTCTCTTGAACACCAGCGCGTCGAGGTGCTGCGTGTAGATGGTGTCGCGGTTGTCCCACACGGAGCCGAGCTGCGAGCGGCGCGCGCGCAGCGTCGCCATGCGCTCCAAGATCTCCGAGGACATTATGTGGCCTTCTTTTACTAGCTTCTCGCCTGTTAAAAGCATTATTAAAGATAGATATAAAATTAATACAAAATAATAGATGATTGGCCACCTTATACGACATGACAACTTCATAAGAACCAGCATAGAAGGGAAGAGAGGCAGAGGTAAATCTAGGACGGCATTTATAGATCAGATTAAGGTGAAGACAAATGTCATGTCATGTCGTATAGGGAAGTCAAAGCTTGACTGAGGATAGGGAACTCTGGAAGTTACTCCGCCGACAAGAGCTGGGCTCTTAAATATTAAGACGAAGAAGAACATAACACAATGATGTCGAGTGCGTGAAAAGAGCCAATCGCCATGACATGGCATGACATAGCATGATATGCTGGAACATAGTTAAAGTAGAAGATTCGATTGGTCTCGTGGCTAGTGATCCTAGGTACGTAATCAAACGGTTGCGGGTTCGAATCCTGCAAGGTGCAATCATTTGTGTGATGAGCAGAAATGTTTGTTTCCGAGCCATGGATGTTATTATATTCGTATATAATGTATGTTTATCCGTTATCTAGTACCCATAGTACAGGGTATCCTAGTTTGGGGCTAGGTAATTGGTGTGGAATTGTCCCGAAAATATTATTATATTATTATTATTATATGGCACGGTTTAATAACACTTACACTCATACATAAACTGGACTAGATACAACTACAGGCAAATACACCCATACAGCTACATTCCCACCGTCGTGCTTCATGTGCATCAACAAAGGTAGAAAGAGGTAGGCAGACTGTGGTGCGAATGAGGGTCACTGCTAACACTAACGCCACTCCAATTGTGACTAAGGCCAAAGAAAGCCACGCCCAATTGTGTGAGTTGCACCAAATTTATGCGGTCCACACTCGGGGAGCTGCATGGTCTAGGGCTGCACTCACCGTCGGCATACAAGGTCGGGTACAAGGCTGCACTCACCGTCGGCATACAAGGTCGGGTACAAGGCTGCACTCACCATCGGCATACAAGGTCGGGTACAAGGCTGCACTCACCATCGGCATACAAGGTCCGGAAGGCGTCCTCCTTGGCCTGCATCTCCGCACGGATGTCCTGGTGCCGCGCGAGCAGTTGCTCCGCGGCGCGCACGTCACCGCCCAGCTCGGGCGCAGTCACTCGCGCCAGGGTCTCGTTGGTCCAGGCACTGGAGTTGAGAACATAAGTTAGTGAGATCGACTAAATAGTATGTTGGGAGAGCCCTAGGGCTTCTCTGTTGTCCACTTTCATTTTCATTAACCAATTAAAGGCCTCATCGTCATGGAGAGTTTTAAGTCGAGAATGATGACAATTTGTATTTCACCATTTAAGACCACACTATCATCTAACAACAAGTGGAAATATAACAAAATGTGCCTTGAAAGCACCAGGCACACCGAAACTCATAGAAGAAGTTTTTTTTTGTTCAATGCGGTGCTGCCATTTTGGTTCTCTCGAATCGAACTGGACGGCGGCGTTGTAAGGCTTTGCATCGCACAAGCGAGCCATTCGCAAAATGTCAGTGCATATTTAAAAATGGAAAATAAATTCAGCCAATCACAGTACAAATACCGACTGAGTTCTTATTTTTTAAATATATTAGCGTATATTCTTGTTATTTCAACCCAGTGTAAGGGTTCGCCTTTACAGTGCAAAGTTGACACTGGCTCTGAAATAGACCTGTGTCGATCGATCATTTCATGCGACTCAGGTCGATCGCGACCCAGTGGGGCAACGTGATCGAATCACGAAGACTCGATAATTTTCGATCGATCACGTCGCGGCGGGTACCGGTTATCTACACTGACCCACCCATAATTGATTTGGATCGATCATTCACATGCAAGCATGTAGGTTATGTCACGTTATGTAGCACGCACGACTCGCGTAGAGCAAATAGATACACTACATAATACATTACACACTATAGCTACATTAGTCGAGTTAGACCGTGGATCATCCATAGATAATCAAAGTCCATCGTACTTCAGCATAGATAATATGCTCACTTACTAAACGAAAGAAACGATCGGCTATTGACCGAAAAATGAATGAAGTCACGAGCCGCGCCGCGACACGCACGCACGCATGGTCAGCACCCACAACCGAGAGAGTGGGAGCGAGACGTGCGCATCCCATAGATATCTAGTCGGGTCGTGTGATTGAATCGTTTGTCAGCTCGCGATTGAATCAAAGTGATTCGATCAATCGCAATCGACTGAGCACTACTCTGAAAGTACCAAGAGAGCAGAACTCCCTAAGAACTATCTATACTTACAGCAGTTCCTGATAAGCTGCGAAGTAGGCCTGCAGCTGCGACGCCAGCTCCAGCTGCTGCGTGCAGTGCGAGGTGCGCTCCGAGAGTGTGTCCAGGGCTTCGCTGACGTCCTCCAGCTTCGCAGACACGTGTTCTTTTGCGTCGGGGAACGCTGTGCCCAATCTGGAAATATAAAACACCCAAATCAATACGCTACCCTATCTAAATTGCAAGTTATACCGAATTAAAGATCACAAAAAAAAACATTTTGCTGATTTTGCTCTGTGCGTCCCCCCTCCTCCTCCTCCGCCCTCCCCTTTTTGAGGTAAAATTAGGAAATTAAAATAAAACTTTTGCAAACTGTACCGTGTGACATATAAATTAAAGTTAAGTAAAGTTTTTTAATTTATAGTATTTTTAAGTTATTTAAGTTGTGACGATGTCAAACCTCTTTCATCACCCATACTCATTTGATTTCTTAATCTCATTTCTTTCTCAGTTTGTCTATATTAATTCTAAATTCAAATAACCTGTCATTCCTACATTTGTCAGCGATTGTCTCATCTGGATGGCGACTAGAAAAGTTTGCAGGAGTTAAATTATATTTTGACTTGTTTCATCTCTCCTTGTCGATCTATAAGTTTAATATGCATCTCACTAAGTATTGCAACGTGTTTGCTACTAATACCACAGAATAAATAATAGTACAAGTACTAATACTTAAACATATCGATGTGGATACCAGTAAAAATGTGAGTTAAAATAAACCGAACTATCTGTAATCTGTGACTTCATTCTTCACTTCTTCAAAAATAGCAAGATCTTCAAGCCACTTCAGCTGCGAGCCTATTATCTGCTTTGAGAGAGAATCTACAATCCAAAGGTAAAAGGAAGGCTCGCACCACTAAGTTTCCTCTGCACCTAAGTACAATTAATTTATCGTGAGTCCCTTTGAGCTGGTAGACACCCTCGGGGGGCTCCGGCCACAAAGTAAGACCATTCCGCGCCCTTATCTCCGAAACTACTCAGCCTATAGTTTTGAGAAAAAAATCAGAAAATAGTTCTTACATTATAGAGATTACAGGAAAACCTTATATGAAGTCTATGGTCTTAAAATAACATGATGAATCTCTTTATTCATCTTACAGAACCCTCTCTACGCGAGTTCAACTCGCACTTGTGGGGTTTTCGCATTTCGAAGTACCAGGAGAGCACGCTTTGCAAGAGCTTATTTGTATCATTTACTTGTATAATAAACAAAACATCTACTCGGTGCGGTTGTCTCTTGAGATTCTAAATCCTTTGACCGCATCGCCATTTTATATCAAATGGAAACATGACACGGTTATCAAAAGTACCAGGGTCGCATAAAATCTAAAGACATTATTCTCCTTCCCCTTCTTTCCACCCGGCAATCCGTACCAATTAAGTACCAGGAGATCAGAAGATTACAAAAGCTTACCTTTCAGCCTCAGTCCTTAGCTTCTCGTGCTGCGCCGCTATAGCGTCCAGGTCGGCTCTCAGCGCGTGCAGCGCGCGCGTTTGCGCGTGCAACTCGTGCTGGGACCTCGGAGGCGCCGATGCCGCGCCGAGGAGCGCCGACTCCTTCTCGGCGATCCACGCCGATGTCTCGTCGGCTGTGCGGTCGAACTCGTGCACTTGACGGGCGCCTGCCAAGGCCTAGGGCAACGAAGTTTATTAGAACGAGCACAAATTAAAACATTATTATAATCGCCCCCCACCTTTATAGCTAAGAACCATCCCGATCACATCAGCTTTCTAACAGAAAAAAGCCGCATCAAAATAGGTCCATACGTTTGGGAGCTACGATGCCACAGACAGACTTCTACATACATACACACTTTAAACTTATAACACAACTATCAATTCGTGTTCGGGGGTTAAACATAGTATACTAGAGGCTCTATAGGCGCAGTCTACGCCTTACAGTGGACGACTTATTATGATAAGTATTATGATAACAAGACATCATCAGCGCTAAAATAGCCAAATTGAGAACAATACTAAAAAGAGGCAAATTTTAAACTATAAATCCTCATAGATCCTTAACGGTCATTAGAAATGAAAAATAATAGGAAAAACCTAAAGATGATTTTCAAATACCTATTCAATGATATCCCACTTAACTTCGTCGTTTTTTTTTCTATACTTATACGGCGTCTGGTTGTCGCCATATTGAATTTTGTTACCGTCATGTGTTTGCCTCGCACGCCGTTAATGTTCACTCACCTCCTGCCTCGCCAGGGCCAGCTCCCGCAGGTCGTCCCAGAGCCCGCGGATGTCGTCGATGCGCTGCTTCACGCGCTCCGACTCCGGCGTGTTCTCCTCCATCAACACGCTGCCGGACTCGCAGACCGCTTCCACGCGACCTTCGTTGGCTGTACGCGAAACATTAACCAATTACAATTTTAGAAAAAAGTTTAACCCGCAGAGCCACCAGCGTTGGCGATGTAAGGGGCAACGTTAGTGTGAAAGCTTTAGCAAGGGGTGTGCTGCCGTTCCACTTGAGCTCAACTCCCGGCGGCGTCTTTCCGTTTCCGTGTACAATAGGAGGCAGTACGAACGGGTTTGTTACGATAACTTCGTTTTCGAACTCGTGTTCAATTCAATTCAATTCGTGTACAATTCTAATCTAACCTAACCATTTAAATGTCGAAATGCTCAACGCCAGAAAAAAATAATGAAAATAATTAAATGATAAATATTTATTGCCGATATACTTAACACATAATAAAACAAACTAACTTAATACCTAACAATATATATTAACTAAATATGCGGCGAAAGGGAGAGATTCAGCGCTGATTTTCAAATCTACCCCAGATATTCTATTGTTTAAATAAATCAAACAAAACAATCGAAAACAAGTGGTCTGTTTGCGAAGTGACGAGACGCGAGCTGTGAAGTTTATAAGCGAAATTTATAGCCAAGTTCCATGCATCGACTTGAACACGTGTTTGGAAGAACAGTTTGCGTTGCAGCCCGTGCGCGATTGGAGGACGCGTGCCTTGAATTGAACACGACTTCTGAAAGGAAGTTGGCGTGTTTGGAGGCAATACGCCTCCGGAGCACGGAAACGGAAACACGCCTCCCGGCGTCATGCCGTTTAACACATCTACACCCTCCAGTTGGTTTCACGTGACGCGCGAACAAACAGACAACAGACCATTTTTATATCTTCTTTGTACAGACATTTTGTTATTAATTGAATAAGTATGGATTATCCAAAGATTTTAATATATTAGGCAACGCAAGGGCGTCGGCCAGCCCATGGCCTAGGGGGGGGGGGGGGGGAGAATTAATTGGGTATTAAGGGGTATGAATTGTAGGTACACAGCCAAGAACACATGATACTCGTACTTTACAGGTAAGGTGAGATGAGGTGAGTAGCGTGCGTTTATGCCGCCCGGAGCCAAACCGGAATTTGGCACCACCTGTTTTCTTTAATTTTAAGTCTATTTATACATCAAAATGATCAAAAGGCGCGAGCAGAGCGATCTCAAAAAAGTTGAGGTATTTCTCTTAGTGTGGAAAATGAAATATAATATTTAACCATATTGAAAAATCAAAAGAATTTAAAGAAACGCGAGCGAAGCGAGCGCTAAATATTTGTGGTATTTCTATCAATGCTGAAATTAATTCATAATAATTATAACCATATATAAATCATTGTATGGACAAGTACAAAAGATGACGAGCGAAGCGACGTGAAATATGAGTCATTTCTTTAAAATATTGTTTTGATTTCAGAAATGAGAATAAAAAGCGCGAGCGAAGCGAGCGCGATTTTTTTAAATTATTTTGTTTCGTCCTACCTACATATCGAAACACAATGGCTAATAATATAATGACATAGGGACATAATGAAAAAAACTATAACCAATAGTCACTGACAGAGATCGCGAAAATGTTGAGCTCCTAGTACTTGTTGAGCTCCTAGTACTTGCATAGAAATTAAAAAAGTGCTTAAAAGACGAGCTATTTTCACTGTAAAAATTATTAAAAATTTCCAATTGTCAATTTTTTATTTATTTTTTTTTGGAGCCGTTTTGGCGGGAAGAGGTGCCCCCCCCCCTGCCCCCCCTTGGCGGCGCCCTTGGGCAACAGGTTTAAGAAATTTTTAATTGATTTACTCTTGAGTAATTATTTCTATAGCAATATGGAGTTTAAAGAATTAAGCGAAAGAAATACTTTTCAATATTTGCATATCAGCAGGACAGTGGTGTCAATTCTGTTGTTCACTCACTGAAACTAACCTAAATCTAAATTTAGTGTAGAAATTCTTAAAACCTATTTGATCATTTCAAGAAAACTAAAGGACTTGCAGGGGGAGGGTGTGTGCACGGCCGAGGGCGGGGAAGGAGTGGAGCGATAGGAGAGAGGGAAGGAGGGGGGGGGGGGGGGGGGTGTAGGTGCGATTAGAGGAGGGTGAGTTAAATTAGAAACAAGTGAGGGGAGGATAGGGGGAAGTCGATCAAAGATTAGGGAATATGAGGGAAGGGTGGGGGAATATAGAAAAAAGTTAGGGGAGGGTTGGTGGAAGTGCGGGGAGGGTGGAGGAAGTGAAAGGAGGGTGGGGGAAGTGAAGGGAGGGTGGGGGAAGTGAAGGGAGCGTGGGATAGATTAAGAAAATGTGAGGGGAGGCTGGGATAATTCGGGGATGAGTTAGGGGTAGTGAGGGGAGGGTGGGGAAAGTCGTGAAGAAGTGAGAGGAGTGTGGGGTGATACAGGAAAAAAAAGTGCGGGGAGGATGGGGTAAGTCAGGAGAGGGCTGGAAGAAGTGAGGGGAGGATGGAGGAAGTTTGAAAATGTGAGGGGAGGGTAAAGCCCTCACTTTTGACAAACCTGCCCCACCCTCCCCTCACTTGCACCCACCCTGCTCTCACTTGCACCCACCCTGCCTCACTTTTCCTTTTTTCCTCACCCTCCCCTCACATCCCACCACCGCGACTTTCCCCACCCTACCCTCACTTTTTGCTTACTTACCCCACCCTCCCCTCACATTTTTAATTATTTCCCCACCTTCCCGTTACATCCTTCCCACACTCCCCCGACTTTTCCCATCCTCTCCTCATTTTTTTCTAACTTACCCCACCCTCCCCTCATATTTGCTCCAACTTCCAATCCCAAACTCCCACCCTCCCCTCACTTCACCCAATCCATCTAAATATTAGCCAGGGAATACCAGGGTCTAAAGCTATAGTACCTTGGAGCTGCGTGAGGAAGTTGTCGAACGCCTGCTGCAGCGTCTCCACGTGCTCCACGTCCAGCCCGTACTCCTCGCTCGCAGCCACCGACATCTGCTCCCCGATCCACTCCTGTACCTCTTCGCATTCTTGCACGAATCTACAACAAGATACGATCCAAATTTAAAAAACCCGAGCAGACATCAGATCCGTCCACATAATTGTGTTATTATCAACGGACCTACATACAGCATCCTGTATGTAGGAAGAAGTGATAAGCGGAAATCCAGAGGTAGAGCACCCCGCACCCCCAGGAGAGCCCCACGTATGTCCGTGATTTATGATATTTTTACTTATAAAATTATACAGAAGAATATTACTACTAGTGACTCTGTGAGCTGTAGACCTCGCGATCACAAACTTTTTTTGCAAACAGTCTAGCGGTGCACAGTAGCGCCATCTAGTTAAGACCGAGAAACTCTACGGGGAAGGCATTTTCTCCATTTTTGTCTATTTACCAAGCTGTTTTAGTATTGCAACATTTATGAGCGCCAATGCCACATAATGACTACTATATATAATAAGGAACTAGGCTGGACCAGTCCCCACAAGCAGCACCGGTTCACGAGTAAGACTTGTGCAGCATTTGAGAGGGGATACTTACTTGAAATACTTCAAGCTCTGCTGCAGCCTCTGCTGCCGCTTGGCAGAGAGGAGCTTCATGTCCTCGTACAGCGCCTTCAGCTCTTCCACCTTGCTCAGTAGAGCGTCGTCGTCAGCCGTCGCTCTATCCTGTTGTAACAGAACATCATCAACTCCAGTAGAGATACACCACGGCGACAAATAGTATCTATCTACATATATCTTTCCTCGTCGTCCATCCCCATTACAACAAATTCTCTTCATTTGAAAAGTTGCCTGGAAGAGATCGCTTTTAGGAATAAATCCGCCCATTGTAACACTTCTTCTACTACTGTTCCTTTATTTTTGTTTCTGGGATGTACAATAAAAAAATTATCTATCTATCTATCCATACTTCTTCTATACTTGTAATAAAGCAGGTGACAAAAAGTCTGTACAAGGAAAAATAATTCAAAAAATATTGGTCTAGGGGACTTAAATTAAGCAACTGAACATAAACAGCATTTCTTTCAATGTTATCTGTCTGGCACATCTCATAAAAACGACTGCATTGATTTCGATGCGATTTTCACTGTTGGATAGATTAGGTTTTGACTTAAAATCTGATTTACTTAGTATCTGAATTCGAGTAGAAGCCGAGCAATAAAAAAAAAACGAATGGACGGCTGAATACATTTTGAAGAAATGTAGTTTAATATTGTACTATATATGTACTTCTGAATAACACATAGGTTATTTGAAATGACCACGCGGGCAAAGCCGCACGCCTGTTAGTTGTACAATACATTCAAATTGTTTCTGTACAATAAGTCAGCCTACCGATGTGTCACTGCAGCGCCTGTAGCCTCCTCGTCAGTACGAGGGCAGATAATTAATCTCGGCCTACGCGCCTATAATCACACTTCACTCTAACAGACATGATTCATGTTAATAATCACAATTCACTCTAATAGCCATGATTCATGTTAATAATCATACTTCACTCTAATATGTCTGGTTGTTGTGTTGTGTGGTTCATGTTAATAATCACACTTCACTCTAACAGACATGATTCATGTTAATAATCACACTTCACTCTAATAGACATGATTCATGTTAATAATCATACTTCACTCTAAAAGACATGATTCATGTTAATATATTTTTTACAGTTTCACTTCACGACAGAGTCTACTCACCGCTAGTTTAGTCAGCCTGCTGTCTTGACTAGCGATGTCCCGCTGCAGCGCCTCCAGCCTCCTCGTCAGGGCGAGGGCAGACTCCTCGTCCCGCCCTACGTCAGCGGAGACTAGGTGGACCCGACGCTCCAGTAGCCACGCTTCGGCTTCTGAGATCTCGGATATTAGCTGTGGCAGAAAATAAAAGATAATTGTTTTTTTTAAATTAAAATCTATTACTACACAAAATGGAAAATTAAATACTAAAATATTATAAAATAACATTTATAAGCCTTAATTATACCAAAATAAGCCAAGCCATAGAAAAAAAGTAAATCATAAAGCGCCAAAGCGCCGCGGCGCACGAGCTGTGACGCGCGGGAGGAGAGCGCCTTCATTGTCGTACTTACTTGCAGCAGATCGCACTTCTTCTGAATGGCGAGAGTGCGCTTCGCAGCGGCTTCGTTGAGCGCTTGCAGCGCTGCAGCAAGCTCCCTGGCCCGGGACTCGAGCGCCGCCGCAGCGAAGTGTCCGCGGCGTGCGAGCTGCGACGCACGAGAGGAGAGCGCCTTCACTGTCGGCTCTCTGTGGAAAGGAGGTTATAACTTTAGGAGAACTTTACGCGGAAGTCGTTTCATCCGCGCCCACGTCGCTTTCAAAGAAATGTCATCTACTTAATATTATAAAAAGAAAAGATTTGATTTCTTGTATGCTCGCAGGGATTGCAGACTATCTCCTTATAACTTCGTCATAGTTCACCGTGCTGCTAAAATTAACATCGCACCCGACGCACTCTCGAGGTTCGTGCCACGTGTGGAGGCTACGATGACAACCGATCCGTTTAATCCTACGAGGGATACTTGTTTCGGGGTTTGTGCAAAAATATCACAAAACCCTTATCATGCCGAAATGTTATAGTTAAAAATGGTAAATTATTTCAATACACGAAATCGTCGAATAGTATAGTGCAAGACTTTCAGTGGAAAGACGTAGTCGCGACGCCAGGCAGAAAACTATATAGAAGAAAAACAGGCAGAAAACTATAGTAAACATATGATTGCTATAAAAGATCGAGTATTGAGAAGAACACCACTGCCATCCTACTTCTTCTTCTTTAATAAAAAACCTTGGCATATTATTGGGCCGGTCTATTTAGGGAGGTGGCTGATTTCTTTCGTAACTGTGATGCTTGTTTATCACATTCAATTCCCGCTCAGAATACACCAGATCTTAGGGGTAAACACTGTAATAGACCTTTTCAGACGCTCGGTATGGATGTGGTGGGTCCCATTTCAGTTTCTAGAAACCGCTTCACTCATTTATTCATAATAATGTGTTGTTTTACGAAATATGTTATGCTCTTCCCCTTGCGGCAGCCAATATCATCAAACATATGGAGAACGTCGTCTTTATGAAACATGGTATTCCTCAAACAGTGATTTCTGACAATGGAACGCAGTTCACTGGATACGAGATCCAAGACCAGTTCCTGCAAGTTTCCGCTAGAGGCGCTGCCAGTAAATGTATGGAACTAAACGAAACTATATTTCGTTTTAGAAAACTATAAAACTCGTACTAGACCCCCTGTTTCATAAATACGATGTACCACAAATCCAGTTAAAATATAAAATACATTTCTGAATACCTTTACATGAAGGCAATAACTCCTTTGTAGTCGTAGACATGTCACGTGACCATTAGCTGTCAACAAATATAAATATTGTGTTCTAAAGCACGGTTATGTTATGGTTTACCTGGCGATCAGCTCCGCCTCTAACGCGAGGTGCTTCTTCAACAAGGCCTGCGCCTCCGGCAGCGTGGAGCCCGTGTCCTCCTGCTTCACCGCCGACTCGCGTTCTTTCAACCTGAGGATAATACTTCATTTTTAAATGTCTTCCTAAAGAAGAAGGCTATCAATTCGCCTGTTTGCTTTTTGTACATGTTTTTGTGTACGTATGGATAGCTCAGTAGATTTAGATGCTTGCTTGCTTGTCGTATGAGGTAGAGCGCCTCTGGTTTCAGAGTTTGTAGATTGTTGAGGGCCTTTGATATGGCTTAACGATGGTTGTCAATAAAAGCCGGGACCAACAGCTTAACGTGTCTTCCGAAGCACGGGGCGGTGGAAAACAGCACATAACTTAGAAGAGTAATTGGTGCCTGAATGAATACGGAACCCTTAAAGTATCACTCGCATGTCTGTCTGTCTGGCCGTCAGTTGTCACAGTCAATTTTCTCCGAATCTACTGGACTGATTAAGTTGAAATATGCTACACATATAACCTTTGTGATCAAAACAAGGTCGTGTAAAGTAAACAAATGAGAAAATGTATGTCACTTTTTTGAAAGCAAATTAGTAAATTACACTTTTACAAGTTTTTCTTATGTAAGAGTCCAAATATGTTTCGTTGTTTACGAAAATACTTAGATGAAATTGACCAAACGATTGATACCTTGCTAGTCAAAATCGGACCAATAGGGGCGACGCTTTGGTAGAACATCTACATACCCACATACATATATACATTGACTCATTACCCTTCCCTTGCTTCGCCGTAGTCGGGCAAATTGTTTAATGCACTTGTTGTACAATGTACTATATAAACATGTCTGAACTAATATAATAAGTGTTCGTGTTGCTCACCACTTGAACTCCTCATCAGCGTCTCTGTCCCACCGGTGCAGCAGGGCGGCGTCCTCCAAGTTATCGCGACGGATCTGCATCGGCTCCTGCAGTTGGCGGTATCTGTTGGCAAACCGGACCGTGTTATATGTTTATATAGGCTATCATTCATTAAACGGATTAGCAGATAACCGCCGTTTTGGTCCGCTCTTATATACATTTTGGTCGGCAAACTTGTGATCAGCAATCAAAGGGCGGTTAAGGTTTTGTGTCGTCGTCTTTATTGTGTTTTTATATGGGTCTTTTTTACGTAGTTGGCGCGCTGTATCTGACAGTTGGGTGACAGTGTCGGCCCTCTGTGCCCCTTGCCGTTAGTTATACAACTCACCTGTTGATCTGCTGCTGCTGGCTGGCGTTGATCTCGTCTCGCATGAAGTGCGAGTCTGCCAGTTGGCGCGCCGTGTCTGACAGTTGGGTGACAGTGTCGGCCCTCTGTGCCCCTTGCCGTTAGTTATACAACTCACCTGTTGATCTGCTGCTGCTGGCTGGCGTTGATCTCGTCTCGCATGAAGTGCGAGTCTGCCAGTTGGCGCGCCGTGTCTGACAGTTGGGTGACAGTGTCGGCCCTCTGTGCCCCTTGCCGTTAGTTATACAACTCACCTGTTGATCTGCTGCTGCTGGCTGGCGTTGATCTCGTCTCGCATGAAGTGCGAGTCTGCCAGTTGGCGCGCCGTGTCTGACAGTTGGGTGACAGTGTCGGCCCTCTGTGCCCCTTGCCGTTAGTTATACAACTCACCTGTTGATCTGCTGCTGCTGGCTGGCGTTGATCTCGTCTCGCATGAAGTGCGAGTCTGCCAGTTGGCGCGCCGTGTCTGACAGTTGGGTGACAGTGTCGGCCCTCTGTGCCCCTTGCCGTTAGTTATACAACTCACCTGTTGATCTGCTGCTGCTGGCTGGCGTTGATCTCGTCTCGCATGAAGTGCGAGTCTGCCAGTTGGCGCGCCGTGTCTGACAGTTGGGTGACAGTGTCGGCCCTCTGTGCCCCTTGCCGTTAGTTATACAACTCACCTGTTGATCTGCTGCTGCTGGCTGGCGTTGATCTCGTCTCGCATGAAGTGCGAGTCTGCCAGTTGGCGCGCCGTGTCTGACAGTTAGGTGACAGTGTCGGCCCTCTGTGCCCCTTGCCGTTAGTTATACAACTCACCTGTTGATCTGCTGCTGCTGGCTGGCGTTGATCTCGTCTCGCATGAAGTGCGAGTCTGCCAGTTGGCGCGCCGTGTCTGACAGTTGGGTGACAGTGTCGGCCCTCTGTGCCCCTTGCCGTTAGTTATACAACTCACCTGTTGATCTGCTGCTGCTGGCTGGCGTTGATCTCGTCTCGCATGAAGTGCGAGTCTGCCAGTTGGCGCGCCGTGTCTGACAGTTGGGTGACAGTGTCGGCCTTCTGCGCCACTTGCTGCTCAAGGCGCGTGTGACGCTTGAGGAGGGCGGTGACTGATGCGAGGTCTTTGCCTGTGGAATATTTGGATTAAAAACCTCTCCTAACATTTTATCTCTTCAGCTGTTAGCTGTTTTTTTCATTGACAAGTTATAAGTTCAAAGTATTTACTGTAAGAAGGCAACATTGCATAGTACCTTTATAAGTGAAATAATCAATTGTCCAGCCCTCGCAAGTAGACGCGCGCGCGCGATAAGTACGCGTGAGTGACGTACATAAAGTACTTGTGAGTGACGTACCGTGATCCTCGCTGAGCAGCTGCGTCTCCACCTCGTCCAGCCACCCGGTGAAGTCGTCCAGCCCTCGCAAGTAGACGCGCGCCTGGTACGCCTCCGCCAGACGCTCGCGGCGGAGCTTCGCAGCCGCCTATAGACAATGAAACGGTATGTATGTAGACGCCAGTAAGCGTAAATATAAATCTTTGAATGTAGGTACCGATTTGTTTCCAAGTTTAGCGCAAACATAATGCGACCATATGCGAACTATCATCAAAGTTGCCACTTTCAAAATGATGTTAAATTGACATTTTTTCTAATGAAATCTACCCATAGAAAGTCTTATAATTTTCCGATAACCCTTGGGGTAGAAGAGTTCTCGAGTAGAGACCACGTTTAGGCAAACGTAGTGTAGGAAGCCATATGGCTAGGTGAAGTGACGACCTGAGAAAGGCGGCCGGAAGAGACTGGTTGAGGGGAGCTGAAGACCGAGCTCAGTAGCGTGCATTAGGTGTAGGCCACATCAAATCAAATCAAGTCATTTATTATTTATATGACACAATGATCATGTTCATTAATAGTACATAGTATTTCGAAATTGTAATAATTATAAATGTTAGTAAACATAAAAATCAAATAATAAAATTAGAGAAACACAGAAGAAAAAAACAAGTCCAGCAGTGGACAGATATAGGCTGATGATGATGACGATGAATGTTCTAAAGGAAAAAAAGTGATCGCGGACGGGATTCTAACCCGCATCATCTTCTGCGCGGCACATGCCAATTCGGCTACCGTGACCACTACATCATCATCCAAATTTTTCCCTCAGTTAGTAATTCCGTCTCACGGGGACGGTAACGCCATCTACTGGTAGTTGTCTGAACAGACCAACTGAACACGGCTATATTGCATTTTACTGCGTGTTGTAAAGATAACGGCCCCCAAATCTAATGTTTTTTGAAGAAATTAATGCCTGTTTTTCGCGAACATATCTAATAATTTTCTTATTAATACTATATCATATGAATCAGATTTAAAGTAATTTGGAACATAAGGTACACTATACTGTAATGTTGCTCAAGAAAAGTACAATTGCCACAGTTGACGATATATCGAAAGAGGTAGTGCTGGCCTCTTGTGCCAGAGTTTGTCAGGCCGCCCGACGCCTCCAGAGTGGCTTGCACGTACCTGCAGTTCTCTCCACTGGTTCTCCAGGTCCTCGACGTTTCTCGCGATCTCCTGCGCCGCGAAGTGATTCGCTTCTGTAAACAGAATACATTTTCGTTTGTGTGTTTAATAATTTCAATCATTAGTATTAAAAAACATACTACTGTCAAAACAGAACTAAACACTGTTTATAAAATATACACTGTTAAATTATATACTGTTGGAATGTGCTCATCAAGAAGGCCTTCAATTATTATAATAATAATTACCCCATACATCTACATCTGTTCAGGCATTGACTGATTGGCAAACGGCTGAACCGATTTGGATGAAATTTTGCACAGGGATAGAGTAAACTACAGAGATCAACATAGGCATCTCGTCCCCGGGTAAAATTTACAGCTAAACGAGGAAAAGGAAGGCACAGCGGTCGTGATGTCACAAACAGGTTCCGGCTGAAAACCAGTGCTATGGCCGGTTGCCTTAGCGTTTGCGGAGTTTGTGGCAATGCACTGCATTATGTTTCGATTGTTTATTAATATTATAAGAGAGGAGTGTTATAAGTTTAGTGTGATCCGTGTGTCTGTCTGTGGCACCGTAGCTCTTAAACGAATGGACCCATTTTGATGTGTTTTTTCTGTTTGAAAGTTAATGTGATCGAGATGGTTCTTAGCTATAATGGGGAGAGGGGGTTATGTATAATATAGTGTATTGTTGTGAATAAATGTAATTTGTTTGTTTGTTTGTAGTTCGCAGTTACCGATGAGCGTCTCCCCGCTGTTGACGACGTCATCGATCCGCCCCTTGTTGGCGGCCAGCTCCGACTCGAACGCCGCGTGCTTCTGGATCTTGGACTGCAGGTTCGACAGCTCTCTGGAACAACCATTCAAACCATTTCTGTACCTATCTATAATTATAATATAGGAGTACCAAAAAGTGTGTACAATGAAGATACTTAAAAACATGCTTTATTGGACATAAAATAGGACTGGACTTGAATAGAACATATTTTTAAATCGTGTAACTCTGTGTGGGTGTTTCTCCGCGCGTCACGTAGGATCTACTGGACCGAATGAAACGCGGGCTTCTCTGTTGGATAGCCTGGGTGTGATTTAAAACATGATGAACTCAGAATCTCGAAGCGATGAATAACTAGCCGAACTATTTGACAGCTGAACAAACTTTGATGAAATTATGTTTTTTGTAATTTTTACCGAGGATAATATCCAATGTATTCGGGCAAAGCCGCGGGCACAGCGAGTCCTAATAATATTTGGTATATTTTGACATAGTAGAAAGAGGCTAAAGGATTGGTTTTTATTCCGCTGAATAACAAAACCGGTTTAGTTGTCATGGCAACACGATGCCGAAGAATATTGTATATTTTTTTCTTTCCTTTGAGCGACGAGTCGATCAGGTCGCTGGCCTGACGGTTAGCGTCGCGCCTGTCCACAACAGTTGCAGTACCAGTACTTTGGTTGCACAATGTTGCGTCACTGCACTGCGCTCGTCACCCGCCGACATTGTTAACTCTCATTGCCCAGTAATGTCGCTGGATACATTGCCCTTCAAACTGAAACCGAAATGTATGCACACTACTGCTTGGCGGTTGAATATCAGACTGTGGTACTTCACCCCTACCCCTCTTGCACACTATTCTCACAAAAGTTGGTTGTAATTCGACCCCCTCTTTCACACTATTCTGTTAGAAGTTGGTTGTAATTCAACCCCCTCTTTCTTACTATTCTGACAGAAGTTGGTTGTAATTCGACCCCCTCTTTCACACTATTCTCTTACCGGTAGTTCTGATCGCTGGCGACCTGCATTTTGAGCGCGATCCACTCTCGCTCGTGGTACAGGTTCCGCAGGAACTGGTGCAGCTGGCGGGACTGCTGCAGCATCTCTCCGCGGTGCGCGCAAGACTCCTGCAGAGGAATATGGACTTAAACAAGCAGAAGTACTTGTGTCTAAGGAGAAGTTATGTTAATTAGGTGTCGATCCTGTCAACGTAGACTGCTCTACATGCAGTGACGCGTTTTAGTAACTATCTTTACATGACTACAGTTAGCGACGCATCTCCACAGTTAGTGAGGCGTCTCCACAGTTAGTGAGGCGTCTCCACAGTTAGTGAGGCGTCTCCACAGTTAGTGACAAGGTTTGAGGGTACCTGTAAGGGTTCTGTTCGTACCTTTAGTCTATCTCTCCTCGCCAGCACCGCTTTGATCCTGGTCTCTATATACGGAGTGTCGTAGTGCCCGTCCGTCTGTATCTCCGACGCGAACCGCTGCAGCTCTTCGACCCTGCCGAGCTGGCTCTCCAGCAGTTTGGAGAACTCTGCGTGCTTCCGGATTAGGGCTTCCACGGCTGGGGAGGAAATGAAGTTTCGTGAAATTACTGTCAGAGGACGTTCCTTCTTCGCGTTTTCTAAGTCTAACTGCCGCACTCTGAATTGTCATTTAACGCTAATCAAGCATTAAGGCCCGGGGCCGGCGGGCTATTAGCATTAGTTTACGTTTAAAAGAAGCGCGGCTGTCTCCCACAATCATCAAACTAATAACAAGCACAAAAAAAAATTATTACCCCCGACATCAGTTTTAAACATAAAATCGCATCAAAATCGGTCCATTCATTTGGGAGCTACGATCTTCACCCCCTCATATAGCTAAGACCCATCTTTACCCCTGCTTGCAATCATAAAAAACCGCAGCCAAAACGGTTCATTCGTTTGGAAGCTACGCTTCTCACCTCCCTTTTCTCACTTACCCCCTCTACCTCCCCTTTTCTCACCTACATCTCCCCCCTATCCCCCATACATCTAAGAACACCATCACACCAGCGATGGTGATCGATCTTTGCAAGCTATATGGAGGGTAGTTTGGAATAAACTTCATCAATGCTTTAAAATCTACTATCGTTTACTGGCGGTAGTCAGTCTGTTAATGCGACTCGAGCCAAGAGCACGTTGCTCTTCATCCTGCCGAATCCTTGACGGATATTGTCGTGTGGACCACTGGAACCACCCCAGGCCGTAGCAAAGGGTGCTGGAAGTGATAAGGACACCGTGAAACCGACTGCGCAGTCCGGCCGAGCTTGGCTGCGACGGATGCTGCTGCCCTAGGCGGGCGTGGATAAAAGGTTGGTGGAGTCACCTTATTACTCTCTTAACGCTTGCAGGGATAGTCACATCAGTTCCTCACCTTGTTCACATTACGCACCACATACAGTCCACTTTTCAAAAATACCTCCCCCGAGACTGTGCGTGAATCGTACACCAGCTTTCAAATAGAAAAAAACGCATCAAAATCGGTCCATTCGTTTGGGAGCTACGATGCCACACACAGACACACACACACACGCACACACACACATCCGTCTCTTTGTTAATAAAATATAAACTAGCAGCAGACGTAGATTAAAACTAATCAAAAACCAAGTTGTTGTTTAAGTGTGCATCGCCACCGAGTCGTGAGCTACCCTGGAAGTTTCAGCCGGACAGCTAATCGGGAAGTGCTCGTAATTGATTGCAAGATTCCACCCGGAACGACAGACAGACAGACAAACAAGAAAGTGACATAATAAAAACGTGGTCAAATACAAATGAGTAATAAGAAACCAGGCTGGACCAGTCCCCACAAGCAGCAACCACTTTAACGGGAAGGGAGTCTAGTCCAGTTGACTTACCGTCCAGGTTCTCCCCGAGGTCGTCATTGTTCAAGAAGGCTTCTTTAGAGGCCAGCCAGTCCTCCGTCTGTCGAGCTTGTTCCTTCAGCAGCTGGAGCTGGTGAGCCTGGAGGCAAACGTGGCGATAAGTCCACTGTTCTAGGTTGAAGGCCGACCGCATCATTAGTTTTCATGAGGTGCGGTCGTGATATTTAAAGGCGGTGGTAATAATGTTAATCAGTTACTTTCAACTAAAATCTAAATCATCAATAAGACATGTTTTGTTTAAGTTAGGTACTTCTTTACCTATGTGAAGTACTATTTTACTGAAGTAAGGTAATATTTCAATGTGAAGTACTGTTTTACCTAAGTGAGGTACTGTTTTACCTAAGTGAGTTACTGTTTTACATATGAGAAGTACTGTTTTACCTGAGGTAATGTTTTACCTATGTGAAGTACTGTTTTACCTATGTGAAGTACTGTTTTAGCTAAGTGAGGTACTGTTTTACCTATGTGAAGTACTATTTTACCTAAGTGAGGTAATGTTCCACCTAAGAGAGGTAATGTTTCACCTAAGTGAGGTACTGTTTTGTAACATGTTAAATCATACTCCAAGTTAGATTTTGTTATAGATCTCGATAATAGAATATATTGTACAACGCCATCTGACGAGGAGCAGCGTCTTTTCTATTAGATCAAGTTGTGTTTTCTCCGTATCTGAAAACCAGACGCCGAGTTTGTAAAAAACGCCGAACTCCACCGCGCGTGCGCCACTTTCTTCGTTAAAGGAATAATGAAAGCTTTTCTTGTTGAAGACAGATTGATAATTTCGCCTATCTAAGAATCAAGAAATAATGGTTGAATTGGCCTCTGCGAGTGAAAGGGAAAAGTTTTCATCTACTGTCTCAAAATAGATAAAATGGTTAATCCACGCAGCGACAGCTAGCGACAAGTGGCGTGAACTAGAAGAAAGGTGGAAACTAAGTGGAGGTATCTGTCGGCAAGTAGCGAACTTCTTAGTGTTGCTATTAATAATTGACGTTCCAGGAATATTTCGGGCTATGAATAACTTTGGAAGAGGAACGGCTTGTTTAAAAATCCAGAATAGGTCGCATCTTTAAGTTGGCTAACAAATAATAATTACAGAATGCAGCGTTTGATATGTCGAAAATAATTTAAATCTAGAAATCGCTTGCGATGGTCACACCATGGAAGGTTTTGACATAACGCAAAAATCACGTCAAAGTTCCAGAGAAATTCTTTTTTTTGTATGGACTTCTTCGAGTAAACACCGGATGCTGGCTGATATGTACCAAATCTGGCTGGAGGAAAGTGACCAGTATTACTAGGCCGACAAGGTCTACTTTACGAAGCAAATGGCAGAGTTAGTTCTGGATTTTTCGAGATAACCGGAAGTTCAAAGTCTCAGTAGAACGCTACTCGAAGATGCAAAACAAGATAGTATATAAACAAGTGAGAAGCCTGTGGATGGGATTTGGATTTCGGACGTAAAACCGAATTTACTTTACATAGTTGGCACGTAATTAAGATCGACGCAGGCGGCAGAAAAATACGCAGTTACTCTTGTGTGAACAAAACGACCGAGGCACGCTGTCCAGAACGAAGCTGCCCTGTTACAGGCGAAATAAGTATACCAGTGCAAAAGCCAGGTTATATCGTGCATCTACGGTCGGCTATTGTCGTCACCACTGCGAGCTGCTGTGCGCGATCACCCGGGGCTCACCACCGTTCGTGGAAGAAGCCGGTCTACGAGGGACTCCAGAAGGACTCCAACACACCACCTGTCCAGTAGAAGATATCACCACCGTTCGTGGTCAAGCAGTAGGAGCTGATCGAGTGGAGTAAGGAGGCGTTCCGCAGCGGTACGCGAGACGACGGTACGGCGTCCCAGGAAGCTTCCAGGTTGGTCCACTCCAAATCATTTTGAGTCAGCGAGCTACAGTGTTGAGGGAAGCCTTCGCCTTCTAATGTGTTAATATTGTTGAAAGATACTTTCTGTCTATTTTCTGTTATTATCAAGATTACTTTCTGATATTATCTAGATACTTTCTGTTTATTTTCTATGTACCTTCTGTCTTAGATTCTGTTTTACTTTCTATTTTAGAGTTTGATTTCCCTCTGGGAAACACAATCATACACACACACACTCTGTTTGCACTAGTTCTCTTTTAATTTAAAACATTCTATGGCAAAGACAAGAATATTCCGTTGCGTTGTGACCAATACATGTTAATCTGCTGAGCACAGACTCTCTAAGTTTTATTGGCCTAGGATTCTCCAGTACTATAGTAAATTCATATCATACAGGCCGAAGTTAAGTACTAGAATTTATATGTTTGAGGAAATTGTAATCACATTTGAGAATTTTGAGTTTAGAGTATTAAGTTAGAAGTATTTCCTATTATAAGATCTTGCTGTTTATAATTATTTTGATGCAGAACAAACTAAATTAAGTGTAAAATATTTCTTTTTAAATTCCTCAGTAAAGGGGAGAGTACCAATATTCGATAACTCATGTGTGTTTTTTCTATTTTTTGTAATAAAGCCCTTTGTTATTGAATTTACCATCTTGTTTTAATTCCTCGCCTTTACCTGAGAAGGAGGTCCGTTTCCTTAGCCGGGCAACGGTCCTTTCAGTTTTACCTATATGAAGTACTATTTTATCTAAGGGAGGTACAATTTTACCTAAGTGAAGTAATATTTTACCTAAGTGAGTTACTGTTTTACATATGTGAAGTACTGTTTTACCTGAGGTACTGTTTTACCTATGTGAAGTAATGTTTTACCTAAGTGAGGTACCGTTGTACCTAAGTGAGGTACCGTTGTACCTAAGTGAGGTACTGTTTTACCTATGTGAAGTACTATTTTACTGAAGTAAGGTAATATTTCAATGTGAAGTACTGTTTACCTAAGTGAGGTACTGTTTTACCTGAGTGAGGTACTGTTTTACCAATGTGAAGTACTATTTTACCTAAGTGAAGTAATGTTCCACCTAAGTGAGGTAATGTTTCACCTAAGTGAGGTACTGTTTTACCTATATGAAGTACTATTTTATCTAAGGGAGGTACAATTTTACCTAAGTGAGGTAGTATTTTACCTAAGTGAGTTACTGTTTTACATATGAGAAGTACTGTTTTACCTGAGGTAATGTTTTACCTATGTGAAGTACTGTTTTACCTATGTGAAGTACTATTTTACCTAAGTGAGGTACTGTTTTACCTATGTGAAGTACTATTTTACCTAAGTGAGGTAATGTTCCACCTAAGAGAGGTAATGTTTCACCTAAGTGAGGTACTGTTTTACCTATATGAAGTACTATTTTATCTAAGGGAGGTACAATTTTACCTAAGTGAAGTAATATTTTAACTAAGTGAGTTACTGTTTTACATATGTGAAGTACTGTTTTACCTGAGGTACTGTTTTACCTATGTGAAGTAATGTTTTACCTAAGTGAGGTACTGTTTTACCTATGTGAAATACTATTTTACTGAAGTAAGGTAATGTTTCAATGTGAAGTACTGTTTTACCTAAGTGAGGTACTGTTTTACCTATGTGAAGTACTGTTTTACCTAAGTGAGATACTGTTTTACCTAAGTGAGGTACTGTTTTACCTAATTAAACTAACTTAACTGAGATTATGAGATAGTAGTTACCTGCGTGAGGTACTGCTTCTTCTGTAGCCACGATTGGTCGAGCGTGGCGGAGAGGGCGGTGACCTTCTTCCTCATTTCCGGTTCCGGCGCCTGCTCCGCCCGCTCCAGGACTGCGATGGCTTTCTGCCGACCGTCGATCTCCGCCTGCACAATACTATTTGCTCAAACATAGAACGACAATATAGATGTTTCGAGCTTTTACAACAAGAACAACCGTTTTCAAAAAATCACCTGTAGTTTTATAGTACCGATCGAAAGGGTCAATCAAAAGGATCAATTCTTGCCAAGTATCTTATATTAAATTTAACATTTTCATTCAAAAAGAAACAAATGTTTTAACTGAGGACAGTATAATCAGGTTGCATTGAGTGTGGTCACGGTATTACTCAGGAACCAAACATATCCGTGATTAAAATCGTACGGAAAAAAAAACTTTCTTAAATTCAAATGTTTCGAACAATGTGGGCGTAAGAAAGAAATCAAATAATGTAATATAGTTAAAAGTAGATCTACCTGATTAGTACAACAATGTTGCAAATGAACCTTCAACAGATTTCCGGTTCGTAAATATACTAAGTTACTTTCAAAAACACACACTGTTTGAAACACTTGAATTCGACATGGCAGCCCCGCATGCGCGTAAATAATAAGGACTATTGTAATGTCGGAGGAATAGAAGGCGGGAATCTACAGCAGCATCTGAAGACATTAGTAAAGATAGCATTATGTTAACATAGAATGATGTAAACATAGCATGATTTTAACATATTATGATTTAAACATAGTATGATGTTAACGTAGTATGAAGTAAAAGTAGTATGATGTAAACATAGTATGATGTAAACATAGCATGATGTAGACGTACCTTTCTCTCGTCGTGCAACTCCAGCAGTGCTTTAGCATCAGCGACCGTTTCGGGCTCGTCTGTGCCATCCATACGCTTCACTGTCTCTGTCACCCACAGCTCCAGTTCCTTTTGAGAGAAAGAGACGCATTAGTATACTAAGTAGTTACGTACATATTTCTGAGCTTAAACGGTCACTATGAAAAAGGGGGTTGTGGAAAAAAATGTATGGTAAAGTTCGGGGCACGACTGTAAATAGTTGACTATGAATTTAAATTAAAAATACATGAAACTATTCTTCTGTCAGCCGTAGTAGTCGTGCCAATTCATAAAACTACACTACTACTACTGCACTCCAGGGCGATTATTCGTTCTCCCTCCATAGTAACACTCGCACCCATCCTTCTAGAAATATGTACCACATGCACACACTTCTAGAACATCCTAAAACGTACCTTCAAGCTGTCAGAGTACTTGTGCTGCGCGATAGCTTCATCCAAAGCAGCTGTACGTTCCTCCGCCAACTTAGAGAGGCGCGCCCATCCTTCCTTGAGGGTCTGCACGCTGGTTTCGATCTCTTTAGCACGTTCTGGGTGGCTGGAACAAGCAATCAGTCGTAAGCTTGTCTCTACCCACTGATATCAGGGGTGGGGGGGGGGATATAATGAAAATGCCCCTCTATTTTAAATCGTCCCTCTGACCGCCTCGATACCACTGATCCATCTGACAGATGGTCTACCAGCTCTCATGCTCATGATGATTTCAACTTTGTTAGCTCTGGGCGACCATACCCCGAAGGCTCTATTCCACCTGCCATCACCGCGCCTCGCCAAGGGTCCTGTCCAATGCCACTTGAGTCTAATACGGTCTCGAACTTCTGGGACTTTGTCGGCTTTCTCGGACCGCATCCTAGATCTGACTCAGCTTGGATGCAATTTATAAAGCGATATCCTTATGTAACGTATATTCAGCTGAGCATACGTTACTGATTATGATATCGCATCAGCGGCGGGAGGGCTGAGTATAAAGATTAGGTTATCGCATCAGAGGGAGGGGAAAGTGGTACCTGAGTAAACGGTTTAGCATATCGCATCAAAGGGCGGGGGGAGAGGTTGATCTATTCTCGTTATTACTCACTTGTGCGCTAGAACCTTCCCCTCCGCCTCCAACGCTTGTATCTTGTCCCTGACTGCGCCCGCCTCGGCGACCCTCGCTAGGTGGCGCTTCTTCAACTCCTCCGCGGCGCTCAGCTCGCGGCCCTTCTCGGTGCTGCTGAAGAGAGCTGCCTTCTTGGATATACGCTCCGCTGTGTCTTCCACATCCCTGGGGAAAATAATATTATGATAAAAAGATTAAACAACATTAAGGAAACAAACGAGCTCACCTGACAGTGTCGCACATGATGTGTAACATCGGACACCTCACCGGTACTCCCCTGACAGTGTCGCACATGATGTGTAACATCGGACACCTCACCGGTACTCACCTGACAGTGTCGCACATGATGTGTAACATCGGACACCTCACCGGTACTCACCTGACAGTGTCGCACATGATGTGTAACATCGGACACCTCACCGGTACTCAAAATGTTAATTACTCGCTGTAAGGAACGGTTGCCATGGAATCAAAATAATAAAAAATCTGTCAAAAACATCAAGTGCGTTGGTGCTACACTTTTTCATTGGTTTTACATATACTAGACGAACATAGGATGTTTTTTTCGCGATAAACTGTAGTCCGCGCGGACGAAGTCGCGGGCGAAAGCTAGTAGTCTATATAATTCCAAAATATTACTTTAATCATCTTCATTCCTCACCATCAAACGTTCGTATAGTAGTAAATGAGCGTTACCTATTGAACGAATGTATTTCCAAAGCGGCGGCGAGGTTGTCCCGGTACTTCTGTAGGGCTCCGGTGAGGGCCCGCCACTTGGACAGCACGGCGTCGCGCCGGGACGCCACGGAGGCGGCCTGCGCGGTTGGGCCCTGCGGGAATAAGGTAAGGTGAAGTAACATCATAAGCTAACAAACAGGATTAGGTAAAGTAAAGTAACATAACCTAAAGCAAAAAAAAAGTGAGGTAAAGTTAGGTCAAGTAAAATGTTGTGTTATATTAAGTGAAGTAATATAATGTAAAGTGATAGATTAGATTGAGTGAAGTATGATAAGGTAAAGTGTAGTGTTACATTAACTGAAGTAATATAATGTAAAGTGATAGATTAGATTGAGTGAAGTAAGATAAGGTAAAGTGTAGTGTTATATTAAGTGAAGTAATATAATGTAAAGTGATAGATTAGATTGAGTGAAGTAAGATAAGGTAAAGTGTAGTGTTACATGAAGTGAAGTATGATAAGGTAAAGTGTAGTGTTATATTAAGTGAAGTAAGATAAGGTAAAGTTTGTGTTACATGAAGTGAAGTATGATAAGGTAAAGTGTAGTGTTATATTAAGTGAAGTAATATAATGTAAAGTGATAGATTAGATTGAGTGAAGTAAGATAAGGCAAAGTGTAGTGTTACATGAAGTGAAGTATGATAAGGTAAAGTGTAGTGTTATATTAAGTGAAGTAAGATAAGGTAAAGTTTTGTGTTACATGAAGTGAAGTATGATAAGGTAAGGTGTTATATTATGTGAAGTACGATAAGGTAAAGTGTTGTGTTAGATAATAACAATAATGTAATATGATTAGATGAAGTTTGATAAAGTTACCTGTTGCAACAGCTTGTCGGCCAGCGCGCAGATGCTTTTGACACGTTTGTCGTCCACCTTCATGTCGCTGTCGACGTCGTCCAGCTTGCGCAGCAGCGCGCTGCAGTGCTCGTAGTCGCGGCCCAGCTCGTGCGCTTGCTCCTGCGGCAGGACCATGTTGTGTGAGGACATTTTCAAATATATTTCGTGTTAGTTACTAGACTGCGAGACGCATTGCAGCCCAGCTTCCATGTCTGCAGCGGACTTTTTCCTTTTTTGCGTAGGGTATGTATTTATGTATGTGTGTATGTTTCTTTGGCGCGACCTACAGCCTAAGCCTATTTTGATAAATAAGGTATTGTCTTCATTACGAGTCCAGTGTTAAATTGCAACTATTAAAGTTCGTTAAAATATGTAAGTTAATAAAAGGCATTATATTATTTGTGCGAGAGGTGAACAAGGCGCGTCCGTCCGCTCGGCGACTCTACTCGCACCTCAGCACGAGAGTTGAACAAGGCGCGTCCGTCCGCTCGGCGACTCTACTCGCACCTCAGCACGAGAGTTGAACAAGGCGCGTCCGTCCGCTCGGCGACTCTACTCGCACCTCAGCACGAGAGTTGAACAAGGCGCGTCCGTCCGCTCGGCGACTCTACTCGCACCTCAGCACGAGAGTTGAACAAGGCGCGTCCGTCCGCTCGGCGACTCTACTCGCACCTCAGCATGAGAGTTGAACAAGGCGCGTCCGTCCGCTCGGCGACTCTACTCGCACCTCAGCACGAGAGTTGAACAAGGCGCGTCCGTCCGCTCGGCGACTCTACTCGCACCTCAGCACGAGAGTTGTTTTAAATTCGTGCTCATGACGAAAACTCTTAGGCCGAATTAATTCGTGTGCGGGGAAACCAAAATAATATTATTAATTTTAAAATATATGTAACGACTGGTAGGGGTTCTAAAACTGCTGGTAGTTGAAACTAACCATCATCTCTTTGTCTCGGATCCAGGCCTCGATCTTGTCCAAGTGTTGGTTGAACTCCAGGATGTCCTGAGCTTCCTCCAGGCCACGACCTGGAACAACATTCGTATTAACAAAAGAAAATATACTTGAGAATGTCGTTTAATTTTTCTAGCTGACAACGCACAAAATTTCATCGAAATCGGTCCAGCAGTTTATTCGTGAACGGATAAAAGATGACACTTTTGAAATGTTCGCATGCCGCTCGAGAACCTCGCTTCGATCTCGGGCCCAGAAGACAGCCAGCCCACTCGTGTGTATGCTATGTCATATCTTCACGTACTAAGAACAGATTTTGATGTTTTTTCTTGTTAGATAGAGTATAATATATATTCAGTGTGGTCTCATATAAATTTAATCAAAGATTCAGGTTTTACAACCATTTCCAACACGTAGTATTTCTACACTCTTTGTTCCAACTCTCCCAGCTCACCTCTAGTCTCGGTGGCCTCTTCCAGGCGGCGCCAGTGCTCCCGCAGCTGCTGCAGCTGCTTTTCTGCCTCCTCGTCCGGCCGCAGCTGCTCCGCGAGTGCCGCCACCTCCTGCAGCCGCGCGCGGTTGGCAGCCAGCTCCGCGGTGAACGCCTGGTGCTTCTGCAGCTTCTTGATTTTGTCTTCCAGGTTGGTTACTTCGCCTGAAAATTAATTATCATGAGAAGTTGTTTAACACGTACCAAGGGATCCATCCAGTAGGAGAAAAATAGCACTAAGCTTTTCCGGAACGCAACTTAGTTTCACTTCATGTTTGGAATGCCTACTGAAAAATCGCAAATGTAATGCCACCGCGATCTAATTTGAATGGTGATACCATCTAGGTCATTTTGTGAGAAGCTTAATAAAGAAACATATTTGTCAGAGTCCGTATCAAAGAGTTATAAACAAACGTAAAAAGGTATCATTATGAAACAGTCATATTCTGAACAGAGGTATTATTCTGAACATACCTAATCCTCCCTCCTACTATTGGGAAAGAATACTTACAAATACGAAGCATTCATCTTAAGAACTTTTGCTGAACTGGAATGCTCTGTCCAAGTCAGTGTTTCCGGTAAATTATAACCCGGGTGAATTCAAGTCTACAGAGAAAAGCGTGCGGGCGAGCAGGCCGCGCCAGCGCACGGATGATTTGTGCAACTGTAACAGCTCCGACTCACCTTGGTTTTGCTCGGCGTTGAGCTTGGCCAGCTTGTCAGCGACCCACCCGCTCGCCTCCGCCGCGTCCCGCGCGAACTGCGCCTTGGCGCGCGTGCGGGCGAGCAGGCCTCGCCGGCGCACGGACGTCTCGTACAACTGATAAGTAATAAATAATAATCATTTATTGACTGTAAGAGAAAATTACACAATGTAGTAAAGTGCGCCAAAGCACATTTGGTTCAAGTTATAAGGCAAACTATGATAACTTTTGAGGAGCTAGCGACGGTGTTTTGTTAAATTGAGGCTGTACTCCATTCCCGTCCGATTTGTACGCTCAGCTCCGACCCAAATGACCTGGATACTTTAAGTCCAGGGCTTTTTTTTATTGGTCAGCCACTTAACGCCTTGCCAGAAATCCTCTTCACGGAGATGACGTCGAGCCGTTTGTCGCGTTATCAAATGTTGCAGCAAGCAGAATTTTTGGACCGATGGTTGCTTGAGTTGCACATTCTGCAGCAACGTTTTAAGTGGACTGACAGAACCAATCCTCCCAGAGTTGGAGACTTCGTTCTGGTTAAGGATGCTAACCTGATGCCACTGCGTTGGATGAATGAATGAAAGGGCTCCTAGCCAGTTTGTCGGGCCCCCCTGCATCACTTCTAACCTAGCGATCCAGGGGTGTTTAGTTCAATACCCGTAATCTAGGCGACCGTCCAAGCCGAGGTTTGTACCTCCTGGGTGCAAATTTTAGAGACTCTCCTTTTTTCTGCGCCGGACAAAAAGTATACAAATACTATAGTGTCGGATTCGATTGTATGATCAGAAATTCTTCCTGGCGTGTCCGCCTGTATGGTTAGACGAACTCGTGAACTATGAAATAACAAGAGTGGTACAGAATGTGTGAAACCGGTCCGGATATTGATTTTGGGTTTAAAATCAGTGAAAAGATAATCAGTCCAAAGTTGGTCAATTGACCGAATCTTCTACGGAATTCTGGTCTGTTCTCCGACTAAACCTTCGTACCAAGTGTAGGTTAGTGTAGAACCAACCCCCCGATTCAGAACCATTCGATAACTCAGTTGTCGATCGATTCGGTTTGATATTCGGTAGAATCGAAGATGAATTTGTCGAAATCGAATCAAATAGACGTCATACCGTACGATTAAAACTATGGCAACGCTTTCAAACGCTATTCAGAACTCAGTTTATCGAAACCGAGTTTCCGAACTTACGATATTTTTTTTCGGTAACCACAAACTAAGTAGAGATACTCTACCTACTTTATGTCCCGCAGCTGCAGCGGTAGCCAAAACTCAACAACCGGCAATAACCGGCGCGCGCGGTGCACGGACAACTTCGGTAATTTAACAGAGCATTCGATAGCCTCTATATTATTGTCATTTAATAATTTTGTTGTGAATTTAGAAGTATAATGTTTTAGGTTACTTGAATGGTTCAAAACTATTGTATCATTTGTATTTAGGTGATTTAGCACGATGCAAAGTGTATCATAGCTTGGAGACGAAGACGTCGCCAAGAAAAATTGTCGAGCGTGATCACCTCGCTTTGTTACGTAGAGTAGACATACGTTACATTCACTGCGGGATGCATTGAACGCGTTCACATCCTCTACCCAAGTATTTATCAGGAAGTATCGACTAACGCAAGATCTTTCGTTGGCCCTGGTACAGGGCATATGGGCCTAGTATAATTGGTTTTTTAAACATTTGTGTCTTACAAATGTTTCGCCTTATTTATCGGGAAGTTAGGTAAAACAATCAACCAGGTAGATCGGTGTACCTACCTGCTTAATATGTATAGTTAGGTAGCACTGAAGCAAGAGACGTCAATTTTATATTTTACTTGCATTATATTACGTACCTATGTCAATGTCCATTCAAAAATAACGATTTGAAAGTTAAAAATTAATTGATGTCACTGAGAGAGGCTAAAGATCAACTTAATTAGGGTACTTCGTTTAACTATGTTTCGTCTTGAATAATAATTACCTAGGTAACTAAATTTATATCTAATTTTGAATTTTGAGATGCAATTTATTATTTCAATATTTACAGGTTTTGAGCGCTCTTCATTTTTATGCTCATGGTAGTGATCAAAATCCATTGCCGGTGAACATGATATTGCCATGAGCCAGCCCAGCCTCAGCTAATTATTGGCTGAACATTATTTGATTGCGAATTATTGGCCGTACAATATAGGGACTCAGCGTATTCGATCTTGCGACACAGAATATCTAATACTCTACGATGCGGGATCAACAAAACATTACCTACCATTTGTTTGAAAGTTAGTTATACATGTTTACAAAGCTTATCAATATATATTTAATAATTTAATATCTGATATTTTTCTGTTATTTTAATTTATTTCTTAAATGTTTGATATGATAGAACTAGAATTACCTTCAGTTATATTTGAATATATTCTATATTAAAGAATTCACACTTGAGAATTAGTGAGCTTCGTAAACGCAACATGAGATTCAGTCATAAACAACTGCACGTTACTACGTGGATGCAGTCACGATGCAGTCGAATTCGATTTGTCAGTAGAAAACGAATCGAACCCTCAAGTCGATTGTTCTGAATAGCTCGAAAATAAACATTCGATTCGAGAACTATATTGAATATCGAAAGTTTCTGAATACGGGGGGCTGGTCCCCAGAAGCCGCTCTCCGAAGGAAATTTGGTATGTCTAAACCTAGATTATCCCATCCTATCGTTCATTTTCGCGTTTGTTTGGACCATCAGGGGGTCTCCGAATATTGCTCGATAGACCGAAAAGCTCTTTGTAACGAAGAACGTTTCTTAGGGACCCTTTCATCGTAGCAGAGGTTAGATAAGGGTTCCGTGTTGGACAAATAAGTTTACGAAAATTAGTCATGTACCCTAACTTACTACACTTTTTCTTACGACACTTAAATGCTACATAAATGTTTTCCACTCATTTCATTATAATATATATTTTATAATTGTAATATTGAATGCCTCACAAACATTTTGTGGTTCCATGTTTTAAGATACTAAATTTGTATTTAAGACCTAATTATACATTTGGAAACAAAGAAAGATAAGTATTAATATGAAAAGGAAATTTGGCCACCTTATACAACATGACATCTTCATTAGAACCAGCAAAGAAGGGAAGGGAGGAAGAGACAGATCTAGGAGGACATTTACAGATCAGATAAAGGAGAAGACTAATCTCATGTACGTATAGGGAAGTCAAAGCTTGACCGAGGATAGGGAAAGCTGGAAAAGACTCCGCCGACAAGTCTGCGCTCTAAAATATTAAGAAGAACAACCATATAGTAGCACACGCTGCACGCGTGTCGGTACAGTACCTTCTTCCGGCGCTCGTTGATCAGTTTGAGCTCGTCGGCGATCCGCTGGCTCTCCACGTGGTTCTGCTGCAGCAGCTTGTCTCCGTGGCTGTTCAGGGTCGACAACTTCTCGTCCTGGGAACGAGAGAGACAATTGTTGCGGACGAAAAGAACATTGCGTAAAGGGGACATTACATTTTACTAAGAAGCCTGGCTAGCCACAGGTGATGAGCTCGGAAGTCGCGGCCACAGATCTAATCCTAATAAATAGATAGAGGACTTCGTGTTCATTATAACTAGCAGGTGAGGAGCTAGGAAATCGCGGCCACAGATCTAATCCTAATAAATAGATAGAGGACTTCGTGTTCATTATAACTAGCAGGTGAGGAGCTAGGAAGTCGCGGCCACAGATCTAATCCTAATAAATAGATAGAGGACTTCGTGTTCATTATAACTAGCAGGTGAGGAGCTCGGAAGTCGCGGCCACAGATCTAATCCTAATAAATAGATAGAGGACTTCGTGTTCATTATAACTAGCAGGTGAGGAGCTAGGAAGTCACGGCCACAGATCTAATCCTAATGAATAGATAGAGGACTTCGTGTTCATTATAACTAGCAGGTGAGGAGCTAGGAAGTCGCGGCCACAGATCTAATCCTAATAAATAGATAGAGGACTTCGTGTTCATTATAACTAGCAGGTGAGGAGCTCGGAAGTCGCGGCCACAGATCTAATCCTAATAAATAGATAGAGGACTTCGTGTTCATTATAAGTAGCAGGTGAGGAGCTCGGAAGTCGCGGCCACAGATCTAATCCTAATAAATAGATAGAGGACTTCGTGTTCATTATAAGTAGCAGGTGAGGAGCTCGGAAGTCGCGGCCACAGATCTAATCCTAATAAATAGATAGAGGACTTCGTGTTCATTATAAGTAGCAGGTGAGGAGCTCGGAAGTCGCGGCCACAGATCTAATCCTAATAAATAGATAGAGGACTTCGTGTTCATTGTAACTAGCAGGTGAGGAGCTCGGAAGTCGCGGCCACAGATCTAATCCTAATAAATAGATAGAGGACTTCGTGTTCATTATAAGTAGCAGGTGAGGAGCTCGGAAGTCGCGGCCACAGATCTAATCCTAATAAATAGATAGAGGACTTCGTGTTCATTATAACTAGCAGGTGAGGAGCTCGGAAGTCGCGGCCACAGATCTAATCCTAATAAGTAGATAGAGGACTTCGTGTTCATTATAACTAGCAGGTGAGGAGCTCAGAAGTCGCGGCCACAGATCTAATCCTAATAAATAGATAGAGGACTTCGTGTTCATTATAACTAGCAGGTGAGGAGCTCGGAAGTCGCGGCCACAGATCTAATCCTAATAAATAGATAGAGGACTTCGTGTTCATTATAAGTAGCAGGTGAGGAGCTCGGAAGTCGCGGCCACAGATCTAATCCTAATAAATAGATAGAGGACTTCGTGTTCATTATAACTAGCAGGTGAGGAGCTCGGAAGTCGCGGCCACAGATCTAATCCTAATAAATAGATAGAGGACTTCGTGTTCATTATAAGTAGCAGGTGAGGAGCTCGGAAGTCGCGGCCACAGATCTAATCCTAATAAATAGATAGAGGACTTCGTGTTCATTATAACTAGCAGGTGAGGAGCTCGGAAGTCGCGGCCACAGATCTAATCCTAATAAATAGATAGAGGACTTCGTGTTCATTATAACTAGCAGGTGAGGAGCTCGGAAGTCGCGGCCACAGATCTAATCCTAATAAATAGATAGAGGACTTCGTGTTCATTATAAGTAGCAGGTGAGGAGCTCGGAAGTCGCGCCCACAGATCTAATCCTAATAAATAGATAGAGGACTTCGTGTTCATTATAAGTAGCAGAATACAATTTCGCGAAAAATATATATTCATTAATCGAGTTTAGGACAAAGTAAACGATTTTTCAAAAATCCTTAAGTGCAGATGGATTTCTAAGAAAACATCTTCCTATATTTAACACTAGTTTTCCCGCCCGCGACTTCGTCCGCGCGGACTACGAGTACTGTTTGTCGCGGAACAATCCTGTGTTCTGCTAGTATATTAAAAACCAATGCAAAAGTAGGTTTAGCACCAATGCTCTTGATGTTTTTTGACAGACTTGTTATTTCGTATCTTACAGTTAGTAATCAACATTTTCCAGTTTTCCCGTGGAAACTTACAACTTTCCGGGATAAAAAGTATCCTGTGTTTTATTCCAGGGTATAAGCTATTTCCATTTTAAATTTCATCAAAATCCGTCCAGCCGTTATCGCGTGAAAAAAAAACAAACAAACAGACAACGATTCACTTTTATACATTGGTATGGATTTACGAATAAAACAAGCAACAAATTGAATCTAACCGCGAATCATATTGTTGATCAGATAACAAATTGAAACGGATAAAATATATCCAGTCAAGGCGAAAACTTATAGCAACGGACGGCCGCAAACAGCGACGATAAATGTTGAACGGGGTATGTGACGTTCATTCAGATAACATTTTATATGGCAGCTATGATATATCCATACCAATATATAAAAGTGAAACGTTGTCTGTTTGTTTGTTTGTTTGGGGAGCCTTCACGCTATAACGGCTGGACGGATTTTTATGAAATTTAGAATGGAGATAGCTTATACCCTGGAATAAAACATAGGAAACTTTTTATCTCGGAAAATTGTAAGTTTCCACAGGAAAATGTTCATTACTCAATGTAAGGAACGGTTGCCATCACAGAATGGTCTGTGGTTGCCATGGAAACGAAATAACAAGTCTGTCAAAAAACATCAAGAGTGGTGCTATCCTACTTTTGCACCGGTTTTTAATATCCTAGAAGAACATAGGATGCTTTTTTCCGCGTTAAACAGTAGTCTGCGCGGGAAAACTAGAATTATCTATATTTATAATGAAGCAGTAACAAAAAGTATGTACAACGAATATACCAAACAATATTTATATACTCTTTGACTCCATTCAGCGAACTCTCGCTTATTATTATGTTATCCGATGAACATTTTGCCTTCTTACTTAAACGCACCGCATTATACAGTTTATATTAAAAGTATTTACGCGGTTTATATGTTAGTGCCTGAGACAGACAGCAATCTCGTACACCTACCTGGGTGGCGAGCAGCTTCTCAAACGCTTCATGTTTTTTGAGTTGGTTGTCCACTTCTTCAACGCTGCTAGTCGGCGAGATTTCCGTGCCTGGAGATCGAAACATACGGTTACTTGTGTGTGAGTTTGTGTGTTACTGCGTTTTATCACACTAATATCATAAATGCGAAAGTAAGTGAGTGAGTGAGTGAGTGAGTGAGTAAGTGAGAGGGTGAGTGAGACTGCGTGTGTGTGTGTGTGTGCGTGTGTGTGTGTGTGTGTGCGTGTGTGTGTGTGTGTGTGTGTGTGTGTGTGTGTGTGTGTATATTTTGTTACTTCTTCACGCTGAAACGGCTCAACGCATTTTGAAGAAATTTGGTGTTTGTTACTCCTGGAATAACACATAAGATACATTTCATCATCATCATCATCATCATAATCACCGCGGGACGCAACTAGAATCAATATTGAGAGAAGTGAAAGGCGTGACTGCGGTTTTTTCCCGCCAATCTTAAAAAGTGACCAGTGTCAACATATCTATCTGGTTAGGACCAGATACCTAGGGTTCCAGGAGTCAGTGATTACAAGTATGGAGTCAGATTTACATGATACCATTTTCAAGATGGGTACGATACTTTTCATCATTGTTCACGCGGGTAATACCGCGGGGTGCAGCTAGTCCACACCAATATATAAAAGTGGAACGTTGTCTGTTTGTTTGTTTGGGAACGAAATTTGGAATGGAGATAACTTATACCCTAGAATAAAACATAGGATACTTTTATTCCGGAAAATTTCACGAATTCCGTGGAAGTTTCCACGGGAAAACTAGAACATGTTGAATACTCGCTGTAAGGAACGGTTGCCATGGAAACAAAATAACAAGTCTGTCAAAAATCATCAAGAGCGTTAGTGCCACAGATTAAATAGTTAACGCTATACCAACAACAAGCCATAGAGGCCATAACCAAGAAGTCTACTTTTGCATTGGTTTTTAATATCCTAGAAGAACGAAGGATGCTGTTTTCGCGATGTAGTCCGCGCGGACGAAGTCGCAGGCGGGTAAGGTAGTACTAAATAAAATGGATGATACGTGTTTGTGTGTGCGAAATTTTAGGAGTGGGAGTGTGTCTATGATTTTGGGTATGAGTCAAGTGTTTATTCCTGAGTATTTCAGATTACGCGCGTGCGTTCGTATGACGTACTTGTTTATGTGTGTGGGAGGAGTATGGGTGTGTGTGGAGTGTGCGTGTGTGTTTATATGAAATTCGTAAGTTTCTTTCTACTCAGTTGTGTTCCTAGATGCGGGTTGTCTTTGTGTGTCGTGAGTGCCTGCGCGTAATTATGGTAGGACTGGAGAGGGTCTGTATGCGTGTGTAGGTTTGTGTGTCTGAAGGGAGCGTGTGATTGTGGGTTTGTGGTGTGTTAGTGTGTGTATATGTGTGTATGTGTATGTACTCACTGAGCTGCGCTTCCTGCGCGGCACACAGCTCGTGCAGCTGCTTGGCGTCCCTCAGGAAGCAGTGCAGGTCGATAAGCTGGTCGAGCGCCACCTGCCGCGCCGCCCACGCGCCGTGGAGGCGCTGGCGCTCCTCCAGCAGTGCTTCGCACTTCTCTTCGATCTCCTGGAAGAGAAGACAAAGTTATTCTCTTCTTAATATTCCCGCACCTCCGTCCTCCACACACGCCGTCAACCCCACGCGATTCATATTTATGGCACCGAGCACTCGCATTAGTAGGCCCTCCTCTGACTACCCGTCACGGGATAACGACACACTTAGGCACAGACACCGACCTCGGCGGCGAGGTTGAAGGAAAAGTAACTGGTCAGTTCCCCTTTCTCAGGGCCCCTGGATCACTACTAACACTAGCGATCCAGGGATATTTAGTCCGATCTCCGTAACCAAGACGGCCGTCCAAGCCGAGGTTCGTACCCCCTGGGTGCCCTTGTGCCGGTCGTCAATTTTTTTATTTTGGCATGCGCTCTCTGCGTCACGCATTGCAGCGGAGCGCTCTAGCGCCTTTCCCCTTACTTCCCATGTAGAACTGTATATCTGCTTCGAATCACTTTGATCGCTCTCGTATCTTAACCGAAATTAGAATAGATTCACTCAGCCGATGCGCGCCATATTTATACCCAGACCTGTGCTTTCTAGAAAGTACTTGTATGTACTCGCACATTGCGTCATCCAGTAGTCAGCACCTGAACATAGTAGCGCCATAAAGTATGGAGTAGCTACAAGTTCCCATGTAGAAGTTATGCCACCGACCCGAGTAACAATATAATTATGATCTAGACAGGAACTCACCGCAGCACTAGGGTGTTCGCTGGCCACCAGCTCCTGCCCCATCTGCAAGCTGCCGTGGAAGCTGTCATCCCTTGCGTCCAGCTCAGCCCTGACCGCATCGTGCTCCGCGCGGGCGGCCTGCGCGGACGCGGCGTCCCGCACGCGGAGCGGCGCGGACATCGCGGTGCGGAGCGAGGAGGACCAGGACGTGAGGTCGCGCACCTGCAGACAAATACACAATAGGGAAGGTTTTAGTGTCCGCCTTAACATTGTACACGCGGGCTTAGCTGAAGGGCGCAGCTATCAGTAACCAATCAAATACTTTCTTCCATTTTCTATCTTTTAATAACCCCCGAACGGAGGTTATAACTTTAGGGTGTGTATGTATGTATCCTTGTGTCTGTCTGTGGCATAGTAGCTCCCAAACGAACGGACCGATTTTGAAGTGTTTTTTTCTGTTTGAAATCTGACTAATCGAGATGGTTCTTAGCTATAATAGGGGGGAGAGTGGGATCGTAGCTCCCAAACGAATGGCCCGGTTTTGATGCAGTTTTTTATGTTTGAAAGCTTATGGGGTCGGGGGTTATATATTTTTATTTGTGCTTTTCATTCCCATCAGTCTCTCTCACCCCTCACTCTTTGTTTTAAAATATTGACACCTACTAAACAGGGAAGTATATAAATGAAAATGAAAAAGATCCTAAAGAGCCACTGACGTCTAATAGTTTAATCAAAGAGGTTGAATTAAGTTTACATTCTGGATTGCTTGTCAACCTCTTTGAGGATTAGACGCCAGTGTACCGGAAGCTTTGCGGGTTGTGAATATAAGCTTTGCGGGTAAGAAAGAGCAAATTGTTAATTTTGTATAGGAATTACCACTTCGGTGTCAAAGTGACAGGTATCAAAGTGACAGATAAATTTTAACCCTGGGGAAAAAGGACATAGGATGTTTTTTTCGCGATAAACTGTAGTCCCACGCGAACAAAGTTGCGGGCGAAAGCTAGTCATTGATAAAACGTGTTGCCGCCACAAGTTGCTGGTTGCAAACCTTTGCTCCACAGCAACATTGCAAAGTTTACCACAACGATCACTGTGTTAAACGTACCTGCGTCAAGAACTGATGTAGCGCCAGGTGTTGCTGCAACACGCGGCGCGTCTCCTCCGCGCTGCGCTGCAACATGGCCCACGCCTCGGTGAGCGCGCGCTGTTGCAATGTGATCTGTTGCACGTTGTCGCCCGGGTACAGCTTCTGCAGGCGCGCGCCTTCTTCTTGTAACACCTGGGAGAAAGGATACGTGTTGTAGTCTTCTATTGTACAAACGGAACACAATGTTATCCGTTCTTGAGTGACGAGGCGAGCGTGTTGTTCGGCTGATGTACGCGCCACGACATAGCTGTTGCAATGTCTAATGATATTTTGGTCCTTCGAGCTTGAAGTTTTTGACTCTGCGACAATCAGCATCTTGGTTTTTCAATAAACTGTTTTAGTATCACCAAAGAAGTTACGGACAATTATTTGTTTGTTTGTCGTATGAGACTGGTGTCAGAGTTTGTCAGGCCGCCCGAGGGCTTCTGACATAGCTTAACGACTGCTATTAATTAATAACAGCCAGGACCGACAGCTTAACGTGCCCTCCGAAGCACGGAGCGCTGAAAAACCGCACATAACTTTGGTGCGAAGCATAGGACCGAACCCGGTATCGTTGGATTATAAGTTACACTATTGAACCGTTAGGCTACCATCGCTATGGCCAATTGAAAAAGCATTTTATTATAAAAGGAATAAAATAGAGTTTGCTTCAACCATACAACTAGCAATACTGTCTTTTTAATTGTACATGTAATGTCTTTCAATCAAGATATTTTATTAGGTCCTTTGAAAAGTAATTGAACGAGCATCATCGAGAGTAATACTAGATTATAATTATTTTGTACTCACCTGCATCTGTGCGTCGATGGCCACCAGGTCGTTCTGAATGGTGTCGTGGTTCCGGAGAGCCGCCGTCGCTGCCCTGAGGTCCCTGCAAGTATGTTATAGGTACAGATACGCAGACTGGTAATTCTATTTTTTTCGTTTTCTGCCGGGACACTTTGAAATGGCATTTCTAACCCCTTTTTATGCATAAATGATTGTTCAGATCAAAATCTGTCTTACTCTAAGTTTGAACGTGTACAGACGCACGTGTTGACTACAGTTCTGCAGTGGTTACCTGGGCGGGTGCGGCAGCGCGAGTGCGGCGCGCTTGTCAGCCACACGCGCCAGTAGCTCGCCCACGTCGCGGTGGAACCGGTGGATCTCGCCGGCCGCGTGCAGACGCGAGCCGCGCGACTGGATCTGGTCCACCAGCCGCTGCCACGACTCTCTACAACAGATAATGTATTAGATATATACAAGTATAGTTAAGAAGTATATTTTTAAAAACATCGCGAGCCATGTCGGCCGCAGTCTACGACATACTAGCGCTACTAGAGCCCTGGCTCACCCCAGCACCTCCTGCCGTTTCTACAACACAGTACCGCTACCAGACCCATGGCTCACCCCAGCGCCTCCTGCCGTTTCTATAACACACTACCGCTACTAGACGCATGGCTCACCCCAGCGGTTCTTGCCGTTTCTACAACACACTACCGCTACCAGACCCATGGCTTACCACAGCGCCTCCTGCCGTTTCTACAACACACTACCGCTACTAGACGCATGGCTCACCCCAGCGCCTCCTGCCGTTTCTATAACACACTACCGCTACTAGACGCATGGCTCACCCCAGCGGTTCTTGCCGTTTCCACAACACACTACCGCTACCAGACCCATGGCTTACCACAGCGCCTCCTGCCGTTTATACAACATAATACCGCTACTAGACGCATGGCTCACCCCGCGCCTCTTGCCGTTTCTACAACACACTACCGCTACCAGACCCATGACTCACCCCAGCGCCTCCTGCCGTTTCTCGATGTCGGCGATGTAAGGACTCTCGGAGGCCAGCAGCTTCTTGGCGAGCTCCTCGCACTGGCTGAAGCGCTCGGCGCCGCTCTCCACACGGTGGCGGAGCTCGTCGAACTTAGAGCGCAGGATCTGTGCGGGAGAAGTAGTAAAGAAGTACGTATGTAAATTTAATGCCATCATCACATTTAGGGCCTAATATTAAAATTTTGAAGCCATATTTAGTAGATCAAGTATTGACTTCAAAGCCTTAATAATAGGAGTAAATTGTGACGATACCGAAATTTGGGGTATGTTATTCGTTATTTGGACGGTTAACCCTATAATGGGTTTCAACCGCAGAAACCGAGCGACTTGGTTAATGTGCCAATCCCAACGTGGTACTTTTGACATTCAAGTTAGTTTGGACGGCGAGACGTCACTTAGACAGAGGTTGTGACCTTGTATTTTTTTGTTGAAAAATATAACCGTGAATTTTTATGTAATCGGATTGAGTCGTGTTAGTATCTCGCGTGTTTTGATAATTCTGCGTATAGTAACAGCTGATTTCCGCGCGTCCCTCGCGACATTGAAGTGCATTTTTTGGAGTCCGCATGCCAATGCGTAAACGCACGGCATTTGTAAGGTGATAGACATATTGGTGAAAAAAAGGGAACAATTTAGTGTTGGGGCGCGCAGTCGGGGCGTGCGTATCCTGCCGGGAGCTGATGATAACAAACTGGAACAAGGGTTTGCGCTTTGATACAATATTGGCCAATAGTGTGATAAGTGTAATTCCCTCTTCCCTCAGGTCCCAAGCACGACGAACAGGACTTACGAGTGAGTTCTAACGTTAGAAACGCTCGGCGGAACGCCGACAAGTGCGGTCCAGGGAAGCTGCTATTAGGTTGGGAGTCACGGGACTCCCACAGATCCCTAAATCGTACACCCCACGTTACCACTGAGGTAGTCTTGACCTCTGCTGTCGGATTTTGACATTCCCATGGGCTCCTGTAGTATCTTAACGATATCTATCAGATGATAGGGACCGGGATCGACCGACGGTATAGTTATTAAAAGTCACTGGTGCGTAGCCAAGGATCGAAGTCGGTGTCATTAGATTGCAAAGCGCATATTTCACCGTTAAGCACCGTTAACGCTGAAGATAGCTCGTGAGTTCATTTGTCTACTAGATATTTAATGTGTATATATGTAGTTGAATAAGATGCGCCCAAAGTACCTATAAAGTACAAAATACCAAATTTCATCTAAATTCGTTAAGCCTTCAAATGTTTTTTTTTATGAATTGCTCGGCTTCTACTCTTCGTATTGAGATACAAAATACACCAGATTTGAAGTCAAAATCTAAGCTATCCATCAGTGAAAGCTACATTTCAATCAGTTTAGTAGTTTTTACGTGATGCGCGAATAGACAGCACAACAGAGGGACACAATTAAAAAGATAATACTTGTTCAGTAGCGAATTTTAAGAAACCTAGAGCATTTTTTAAATTATCTTCGTTATACAGACTTTGTTACTTACTGCGTCATTATAAGTACGGATAGATAGCAGATATACTCACAAGCAGATGTTCGTAGTCCTGTCCGTAGTCCTCACTGGAGGCGGCGGCGTACTGCTCCTGGATCCAGCCCTCCAGCTCCGCGCTCTCCGCCAGGTACTCGTGTCTACGAACGAACAAAGCAATTATAATCAATCACCAAGGTTAAGATAAATAAGTATTTCTTATAAAAAAAGCTTTTAGGAGTTTTTTTTTAAATAATGACACTTTTTAGGATTTTCCTTTTTTCTTTTTGTTTTTTTTTTGTTTACCATCAGTACGAGGTCACAACCGTCGAACTGGAATATTCCGTCTGTTCGCATTAGGTTCTGGCTACTGGATGACGCATTGTGCGAGTACCTGCAAGTACTTTCCAGAGAGCACGGGAGGTGCGAATCAGTCTAATTTCAGCTAAGCTACGAGTGCGATCAAAGTGACTACGAATAACAATAAATAAAGAAATGTACATCAACCTCAAAAATGGAACCCATCAATCATGTCGGCGGGCGGTATATTAACCGACCTTGACTCGACCAATCGTGAACGATTATTTTGAGCGCCAATTCGCGGACCCATGCAATTGGCGTGGAAAGAGTGTGTGAGTGTTTCGTTGTATTGCTGTTAGTTGGTATGCGTAAGTGGGTCCAACGTTGAAGCGGTATTTTGATGAGTTATGCTTCCTTATTTATTATTATTCGTAGCTCGAAGCGGATACACAGTGATGTAGTTGGATCCAGTGATAAGTGAATTCAAGTTAATTGTTGGTGAAGTTCATTTTTGTAGTTCTTTCGAATAATGTTGGTTTATTTGATCAGCCCCAGCTCGTAACATATCACTGAAACTTGTAAACAGTACAAACCTGCAGACGCTCTCGACGAGCGCGTGCTGCCGCTGCGCCGCGCGGCGCTGCAGGCGCGCCAGGCTGTCGGCCAGCAGCGCGTGGCGCGCCGCCAGCGGCCCGTCCGCGGCGCCGTCGAGGGAGGCGGCCACGTGGCCCATCTCCGCTATGATGGCGGCGTACGTGTCCAGCTCCAGTTCCACGGCCTGGAGCGAACACGTTATTCAGGTTATCACACTAATATTATAAAGTAGTAACTTTCCATGTGTGTATGTTTGTTACTCCTTCACGCTTAAACGGCTGAACGGATTAGGGTGAAATTTGGCATTAGGATAGCTTATATCCTGGATAAACACATAGGATATTTTTGCCACCAATTTAGGAAAAAAAACGTTTTTTTTTCAATGGGAATTGCATCTTCGATTTCAAAGTGACCGGTGTCAAACCTAGGGGTGTAACAAGAAAGGATTTATTGTAATTTATTTCCATTAAATCCCTTCGGTGGTCACGGGTGAACCCGAGGGGTGCTGCTAAATATTCTTAAGGATTTTTATTTTGCTCCAATAAAACGGACTTCAAAAGAATTTATAAAACACAGCTACCGAACCAATTCTCATTAAATATAAAAATAAATTTTAAAAAAATTATTAGAATTGGGAGGCGTTATTTTGCCAACACGAGGTTAATTAATAATATCAGTGTTCGGTTGGTCAGTTCAAAATACTACCAACAGATGGCGTTACCGTCTCCATAAGACGAATTTAGAAACTGAGAGGAACATTTGGATGATGAGTTAATGGTCACGGTAGCCGATTTGGTTAAAGGCGTGTGCCGCGTAGAGGCACGGATGATGCGGGTTCGAGCCCCGTCCGTGATCCAAATGTGTTCTATAGAAAGTAATTAGATATAGGCTCACCTTGTGCCTGGTCAGCAGCTGCGTGGCCCGGTGCCGGTCGCGGCCGACGTCGGCGCTGGCCAGCGCGGCCGCCTTGTCAGCCAGCCACGAGTCCACCTCCAGCGCGTCGTGGTAGAACTGCTGCGCCTTCAGCGCCGCCTCCAGGGCGGAAGCCCGCTCTTCTGCAGCGCGGGACACCGCCGAGTACGCCTGCTCCAGCTCGCGGCAGAGGGACTGGATCTGTCAGGAACATATATCAGTTGCTACATGGTGTACGGTTGAAAGTACATTCACTTACAATATAAAATAGAACCAGCTATGTGCTCGGACTAGCGCACCCAAGGTCCCGAGGTTTCCAATTATACCATCGATTCAGATATCATCCTGAAAATATCTCACCTTCTCCTTCTGCGGGTGTCCTTCTTGCAAGGCCTCGCCCTGCGCCAGCAGCCGCTCTATGATAGGCCTCCGCCCCACGAGCTCCGCGCGCAGCTTGCCGTGCTTCTTCTGCGCCGACTGCGCGGCGTGCAGGTCGCCGGGCGCCGCGTCCGACGTGGCCGCCGCGCGGCGCTCCGCCAGCCAGTCCAGCTCGCCCGCCACCTCCGTCGCGAACTTGTGCAGTCTGTGGTAAAGGGAATGGTATCACACTAATATTATAAAGGCGAAAGTTTCTATGTAAGTTTGTTACTCCTTCACGCTCAAAAAGTTGAATTTTGATGAAATTTGGAATGGAGATAGCTTATATAGTGGAGTAACACGTAGGATACTTTTCATCATCATCATCATCACTCACGCGGATGGAAATGTCAAAGTGGCAGGTGTCAGCGGGTGAAACCGCGGGGAGCAGCTAGCACTAAAAAAAAAGTTCCTATATCTTAAAACGAACCGTTGTCGCTTACTGTCCGTCAGCTTTTGACATTAACGCCATACAAATAACAACAAAAGAAACGAGACGTTGGAAAAACGTCTCGTTTCATTTTTATAGGAATGGTCAGTGGACTAAAAAGTCACAAACAAGAATATTCAAAGTTTTATAAATTTAAAACTTTAGAACCGGGGGAGTGCTGCACTGTTTGTTTGTTTGTTTGTCGTATGAGGTAGTGCTGGCCTCTGATGTCAGAGTTTGTCAAGCCGCCCGAGGGCCTCTGACATGGCTTAACGACTGGTATTAATCAATAACAGCCGGGACCGACAGCTTAACGTGCCCTCCGAAGCACGGAGCGATAGGAAACCGCACATAACTTATAAAAGTCATTGGTGCGGAGCCTAGGTTTTGAACCCGGTATCGTTGGATTCTAAAGTGCACTATAGAACCGTTAGGCCACCATCGCTCAATCATCGCACTTAATTTAATACTGGTAAATGTTGGCAATATTGGCCGGGACGAGGAGTGGCGCGACCTAGCGGCCCGTGAAAACATCTCGACGTAGCTTCTGGAACGTAGCAGTCTCATTTTTAACCCCCGAACAAAGAGACGGGTGTGTATCACTGTGTTTGTGTGTGTCTGTCTGTGGCATCGTAGCTCCCAAACGAATGGACCGATTTTGATGCGGTTTTTTATGTTTGAAAACTGATGTGATCGAGATGGTCCTTAGCTATATGTCAGCTTGTCGCCATATTGAATTGACTGTTGATAAACATTTTATCCGTCCTTTACGTTGCGCAGTCTGGTAAGAAGTGGCAACTTACTGCATGCTGGTCTCCAGCGCTTCGCGTCGCTTGGCAGCGGGCTCCCGCAGCGCCTGCAGCGCTTGCAGCAGCGCGCGGCTGTCGCGCTCGATGGCGGGCGCGTCGAAGTGTCCCCCCGAGACCAGGTCGGCGCCCTGCGCCGCCAGCGAGTTGGACTTCTGCTCCCATTGAGACAGCTCTTGCTCTAGAGCCTGGAGGGAATCAGTTTTAATTAAAACAGCAATTTAAAAAAAAAAAACATTTATGCAGTAGCCATGTCAAGGTAAAACTTTAAACCAGCTATCATAATAAAATGCGTACACAAAATTTCGTGTCTGTGCTGTTGACCGTTGAAGAGTTCCTTTATATATGGAGCTAATCCTGGATGTCGATTCAGTCATAGGAACTGAACCAACGTGTAAAAACTCCGTAGGATAAGAGGAAGTGATTCCAATTCAGCTTGCAAGATTGTATCTAAACAAACATACATACAGACAGACATTACAGGTAAAAAAAAAAAAAAAAAAAAAAGGTTAATAAAAGCTTTTAAAAACTGATTATATTCGAGTTAAATCAAATAAGTACTTGGAGATATTGTTAGGTTGTTGTACAAAATCTACAAAATAGTGATCGATACGAATTGATAAAATCCAATTCCAACTAGTTTGATTATCTACTGGAGGTAAATTCTCACACCATAGAAATAATGTCGAACTCGACAATGTCGAAATAAAATAAATCAATTGCAAACCAATTTCATATCATTAACATGTCTACAAGAACCTTAATTAAAATAGATAAGCGACGCCCGTACGCAATACCACGGTACAAACAATCGACTTCAAATGGATTTACTAATAACTAAAAAAAAAATTTCAAAATCGTTCCACAATTGACGGCGAAATCGGTGAAAATAATAAAAAAAAGAAAAAAAACTGTCGAACATAGAACTTCCGCCTTTTGTGAAGTCGATTATATATAGAATCCTCGCGTGAGTAATTACCTGGTGTTGGTTGACCTGCCGCTTGCAGCTCCTCAGGTCAGCGCCGACCTCCTCACTCTTCAGCGACCGCTCCAGGTCCAGCAGGCGAGCCTTCGCGTCCTCCACGGATCTTTGGAAAGGGTGGGCTTATTTAAAGAGTCCTGAACCGCACTGCGACTATTGAACACAAGGTAAATAAGGTTCTGGGTCCTACATCAACCTATTATAGATTCCACACCTCGGGAAATGAATTGTGCTTCAATTTGATGGTTAGGCCATCAGACATACCGGGAATTCATTTATGTATGGAGGCTTATTACAACCGATCTTCTTATAAATCCTAAATCAACTACTAATTAAACCTTCTTCAAACAGCCAAAGCAATGCCGTCCATCATTCCTTCTTTCAGGAGGAAAGATCTAGAAACCTCCGACTGACTCACGACAGCCGATAAGGCAAAATTCTTTAGAAAAATTATATCTATTCAAAATTTCCAACATGTAGAAAAATTTGAACCTAACTCCTCTGGATTGTCTGCCAATAACTCTCCGCCTGAGCCAATCGACCTACACGAACATGCTTCTAATCTTACCTTCTGTATTTCCGTTGCTGCGCCGCCTGCCGCAGCTTCCCACCCTTGTCCCTAGAGGCCGCCACTAGGCCTTCCCACGCGGTGTGGAGGCTGTCCAGACGTTCTGACACCTCGGTCGCTCGCGCCGGGTCCGACTTTTGAAGAGATTGACCAATCTGCGGAGAGAGAAATATACTTAAATATAGATACAGGAAGTAGTGAGGGGCACCCCTAGGGGTACGCAAATGACCCCCATGTATGTTCCGCAACTAAGATATTTTAATAAAAATAAACATAAAAAACACCTACTTCAAATTTTATTCAAATCAAACTATGTGATCAGTAAAATTATAAAATATTTTTTTCTTTCTTGTCATAAAAATATCTTCAATTCACTGACAACATAATACCAAACTTAATTGGCCTAAACTTATAGCAACACAGCATAAAGTGACTTTAAAGGTGGAAAGGAATATTTCCTCAAAATTCCACATCTCTAGGTCCACCGGTTTAGGCTGTGTGTTGTCTGTCAGTCAGGATGTCACGGTACTGTTATATAGGTGTATAGATTGAGAAATGAAAAATCATAGTCTCAAGAGTGACGAGCGCGGGGCAGTTCTGCGCAAGATTCAACAATCTGGATAGCACACGTGTTTGTTTTTTCTGTCCAGCCGTCGCGCTGACCTTCAGCCGCTCGACCTGCTCGTCTCATCACTGAGTTATTAAGCAGACGATGGTAAGCTGTACTCACGCTCTCCACATTCCGGAGTTGCTTCTCGTTGGCTTGCAGCTCCCTCTCGAACGCTTCGTGCTTCTGGAGCTTCCTCTCCAAGTTGGCGAGGTCCCTGGAGTACAACATGTTTTATTAAATTTACCTCTTACTTATTAATAAAGCTGTACATAACAACAAGTCTGTACAAAGAAGATAATTTATTAAAGATACAGGACTTAATATAACCGACTGTTCAAGAAACATAACATATATAACATTTCGTCTGTCTGTTTGTCATCGCTTCACTTAAAAACTACCTGACCGATATAAATGTGATTTTCACTATATGATAGCTAAGAAATTAACTTATGATGTACTTTGCATATCAACAGGATGAATAGAAAAAGAGCAATTTATAAAAACTATTTGACGGTTCAACGAAATTTGGTGTGGTATAAACGTACTTTTAGATCATGGAATAACATATGCGATAATGTTTGTCTGTTCGTTCCCGCATCACGTAAAAACTATTGGACAGATTTCGATGCGATTCTCTCTGATGGATAGCTTGGGGTTTGACAAAATGTTGTACTTGGTATCTGAAACCGACGAGTAGAAGTCGAGCAATCGATAAAAAACCGTTTACGTCTGAACAAAGTGTGTTGATACTGCTACTTTTGGTTCTGGAATAACACATAGGATCCACAGAACATTACTTCGCGGGCAACGCCGCGGGACGTAACATATATGCATACCTATAGCTCTGGTCCTGAGCTGTCCTAGTCTTGTCTTGGATCCAAGCTTGCAACTCTTCCGTCGCAGACACGAACTGGAATCAAAATAATATTCAGTAATTAAATATAACATTAGTATTATAACTACAAAATGTATGGTAAACGTGTGTGTATGTGTGTGTTTGTGTGTGAGCGAGGGTGTGGAAGTGTTGTATGAAAGAAAGATTAGTTTCGTTAAATAACGCAACCTTTAAATCTAGTAAACAATGAAGCCTTTTCGATATACAGTATGGCTCTTAGGTCTGTATACAGGGCTACTGGTAACTCAAGGGCAAGGGTCAAATCAGGTTAAAAAACAGTCAACCCAACATATTCATATGAGTGTTCATCCTGTGTTAGTTAAAATTAAGTTAATTATCGACCTTTAAAACCTTAAAGTCATGTTATTTTTTTAAACTAAGTGATGTTTTACGAGAAATTTATCAAAAAAAAACGAGCGAGCCTTACAATAGTCGCGATGTTTAATATCTGACATCTTATTAAAGTGTTACATAACACTTTTCACGAAATCACTCTCATAAATTGCAGGAAAGCGAGCGGAAAAATGTTACACATCGAAAAAAAAGTTTATATGCCATACTGGTAACATTTTAAATGTTTTTGGATATTGTATTGCTTATTAAGCTTCGTTATTAAGTCACCTTCTAATAAAAAATACTTCAATGACATTCAAATGTTAATTTATTATTTATTTAGTAACAAATGTGTAATTAAATATAACATTAGTATTATAACTACAAAATGTATGGTAAACGTGTGTGTATGTGTGTGTTTGTGTGTGAGCGAGGGTGTGGAAGTGTTGTATGAAAGAAAGATTAGTTTCGTTAAATAACGCAACCTTTAAATCTAGTAAACAATGAAGCCTTTTCGATATACAGTATGGCTCTTAGGTCTGTATACAGGGCTACTGGTAACTCAAGGGCAAGGGTCAAATCAGGTTAAAAAACAGTCAACCCAACATATTCATATGAGTGTTCATCCTGTGTTAGTTAAAATTAAGTTAATTATCGACCTTTAAAACCTTAAAGTCATGTTATTTTTTTAAACTAAGTGATGTTTTACGAGAAATTTATCAAAAAAAAACGAGCGAGCCTTACAATAGTCGCGATGTTTAATATCTGACATCTTATTAAAGTGTTACATAACACTTTTCACGAAATCACTCTCATAAATTGCAGGAAAGCGAGCGGAAAAATGTTACACATCGAAAAAAAAGTTTATATGCCATACTGGTAACATTTTAAATGTTTTTGGATATTGTATTGCTTATTAAGCTTCGTTATTAAGTCACCTTCTAATAAAAAATACTTCAATGACATTCAAATGTTAATTTATTATTTATTTAGTAACAAATGTCCAAAATAGTGAATTTTCAAAAAGGAATTGAAAAAATCCTAATATCTCATAACCTATTCACTTTCGGCCATAGATTGGGGGCTTAAATTTGTTGCATATACCACGTTCTGCCAGTAACACGTGGAATTACCAGTAGCCCTGTATAAGGAACCACTCGTAGAACCATAGTACACAGTATCTATTGTTGAAAATGTACCTATATATTGTATACTTACTACATAAGAAGACCTGTAACGATATTGTTATCAATAAATGATTATGAGTAACCTGTTGATGCGCCAAGCTAGACTGCAGCGCGCGTCTCCGCTCGGCCGCGGCTTGTTTGACGCCCTCGCGCCGTTTGAGGACCGCCGCGCGCCGCGCGCCGATACTGCAGGAGTACAACAAGATGACATACAATTTTACATAACAACAGAAACTAAGTCATAATCGAAAGTGTTAAAGTCGGTTTAATCGAGTTCTAATACTGTTTCAAACATTTTTTTTTTATATTATAACACTCTTGAAAATGAATACAATATTTCATTATTTTTGAAAATTCATCCCCTAAGGGGACCAACGGAGTAAGCAAAAATTGTATAGAGAAATCTGCAACGACCTCAACCGCCACGTTGGAATCAGCACCATCTAGTTCAACATCAAGCGAACTAAATCACACGGATCACAGATGGTGCAAGAGTGCACAGAAAGCCTGCATTGCGCAAACGAAATTCTCGCCGCGAATTAGAATGTGTAGAATGTCTAACTCGGAACAGTCTGACGGTCCCCGGGCCAACGCCTGGTTCAGTCGGGAGTATTGCCCGTGGTGATGGAGGAGTTTCACTGGATACCTATACCTACCTATCCACTTCCCTTCCAGGCTTCCCCCCAGGGGGAGTGGATTGCCTCTCCCTCCCGCGGTACTTACTGGTCGGCTGCGTAGTGCGGGACGCGCTGGAGCGCCTGCGCGCGCTGCGCGAACGCAGAGAGGCGCTCGTCCTGCGCCGCCAGGCGCGCCTCCAGCTCCTCGTGGCGCTTCACCAGGGCTTCTGCTTCGTCCACTGAATCCTGCGGACGGAAACCAGTACATAGCTCACATATTAATATATATTTTTTTCATAAGTTTTAGGTACAAAAGAAGGAAAAGATACAAACTTGTCGAGTCCTGCCAAAACTTGCCTCACGTTGCCTCACGTCAAACGTATGCTTGTACAACATTAAAACTTGCCTCTACAGACGTATGTTTGTACAACATTAAAACTTGCCTCTACAGACGTATGTTTGTACAACATTAAAACTTGCCTCTACAGACGTATGTTTGTACAACATTAAAACTTGCCTCTACAGACGTATGTTTGTACAACATTAAAGCTTGCCTCTACAGACGTATGTTTGTACAAAATTAAAACTTGCCTCTACAGACGTATGTTTTTACAACATTAAAACTTGCCTCTACAGACGTATGTTTGTACAACATTAAAACTTGCCTCTACAGACGTATGTTTGTACAACATTAAAATTTGCCTCTACAGACGTATGTTTGTACAACATTAAAATTAAAATCAAAATTAAATCTATATAAACAACTCAAAAAACTTACGGTACCTATTAAATAACGTCTAATTACAAATGCAGAGATTTTTTATTTTTGTGAAACGTTATTACGTAAGAAATTATATGTTGAAAATATAATGAAATAAAATAGTTGAATGTCAAATTAAAAATAGTACCAGCATTTCATAGATTATAATTTAAAAAACCTAAATCTAATAAGATCATTTTTCCTCAAGCCATCGCACTAAGATTTTCAAAAATAAATTTAAAAAAACTTTGAATGTAATTGTTCGACCAGAATCTATATGAACACATGTGTGCGTCAGTCAACGACACTATGAATGTACTGCCCGCACTGGTGCGCTATTCTGTCAGAAGGGAGTCTATATGAACACATGTGTGCGTCAGTCAACGACACTATGAATGTCCTGCCCGCACTGGTGCGCTATTCTGTCAGAAGGGAGTCTATATGGACACATGTGTGCGTCAGTCAACGACACTATGAATGTACTGCCCGCACTGGTGCGCTATTCTGTTAGAAGGGAGTCTATATGAACACATGTGTGCGTCAGTCAACGACACTATGAATGTACTGCCCGCACTGGTGCGCTATTCTGTCAGAAGGGAGTCTATATGAACACATGTGTGCGTCAGTCAACGACACTATGAATGTACTGCCCGCACTGGTGCGCTATTCTGTCAGAAGGGAGTATATATGAACACATATGTGCGTCAGTCAACGACACTATGAACGTACTGCCCGCGCTGGTGAGCTATTCTGTCAGAAGGGAGTCTATATGAACACATGTGTGCGTCAGTCAATGACACTATGAATATAGTGCCCGCACTGGTGCGCTATTCTGTCAGAAGGGAGTATATATGGACACATGAGTGCGTCAGTCAACGACACTATGAACGTACTGCCCGCGCTGCTGCGCTATTCTGTCAGAAGGGAGTCTATACGGGCACATGTGTGCGTTAGTCAACGACACTATGAACGTACTGCCCGCGCTGGTGCGCTATTCTGTCAGAAGGGAGTCTATACGGACACATGTGTGCGTTAGTCAACGACACTATGAACGTACTGCCCGCGCCGGTGCGCTATTCTGTCAGAAGGGAGTCTATACGGACACATGTGTGCGTTAGTCAACGACACTATGAACGTACTGCCCGCGCTAGTGCGCTATACTGTGAGAAGGAAGACTATAATCCATTCCCTCGTTAAAATACTATTCTAACATAACCCCCCCCCCCTATCCCCCACTCACCCCGACGGGCGCGTACTCCAGGTAAGCCTCGTGCGCGCCGCTGGACGCATCTAGTTGGTCCGCCTCACGGTTGAAGCTCTGCAGCTGCACCAACTGTTTGAGGTACGCGTCCTTCTCGGCCCATTCTGTGCAGAAATTTTTTTTTTTACAATAGATGGTAAATCAAACATTAACAAACAGCAAGTGGAGATTAAAAAACTAATCAAAAAACACGTTTTATTTAACATCGGGTTGTGAGCTACCCTGAAAGTTTCAACCCGACAGCTAATCGGGTGACAAGAAAGTGACTTAATAAAAACATGTTGAAATAACAGTTAACATGACTATAGGTCGAGATCTTGCTGCGATGTGGCGCCGATCGGCATAACATGATGTGTGTGCGTGAGGCTCGTGCGTTGACGGCGTGGATGTGAAGCAATAAAATAACAGTTAACATGACTATAGGTCGAGGTCTTGCTGCGATGTGGCGCCGATCGGCATAACATGATGTGTGTGCGTGAGGCTCGTGCGTTGACGGCGTGGATGTGAAGCAATAAAATAACAGTTAACATGACTATAGGTCGAGGTCTTGCTGCGATGTGGCGCCGATCGGCATAACATGATGTGTGTGCGTGAGGCTCGTGCGTTGACGGCGTGGATGTGAAGCAATAAAATAACAGTTAACATGACTATAGGTCGAGGTCTTGCTGCGATGTGGCGCCGATCGGCATAACATGATGTGTGTGCGTGAGGCTCGTGCGTTGACGGCGTGGATGTGAAGCAATAAAATAACAGTTAACATGACTATAGGTCGAGGTCTTGCTGCGATGTGGCGCCGATCGGCATAACATGATGTGTGTGCGTGAGGCTCGTGCGTTGACGGCGTGGATTTGAAGCAATAAAATAACAGTTAACATGACTATAGGTCGAGGTCTTGCTGCGATGTGGCGCCGATCGGCATAACATGATGTGTGTGCGTGAGGCTCGTGCGTTGACGGCGTGGATGTGAAGCAATAAAATTTGAACCAAAGTTTCAGAGCGTGATATTTGCTTGCAATCCTTGCAACACCGGGTTCTCACCTCGGCGCCGCACCAACGACTTTTGATTATTTTAAATTAGAACCACTTCCTCTTATCCTACGGAGTTGTATTTTTGCATGTTGGTTCAGTTCCGAAGACAATGCATTTTTATGGTAAGCTTGACCTTAATCGACATCCAGGATTAGCTCCAGATAAAGGAACTCTTCAACGGTTAACAGCACTGTTCAGTTTCAATCGGAAACTGGCTAAAAATGCCAATAGTGCGGGCCATTATAAGTAAAAATGACACGACGCGCGAAGTGTGTCACTAGTTCGCTGACCGCGTTGACAGACGCGCGAAGTGTGTCACTAGTTCGCTGACCGCGTTGACAGACGCGCGAAGTGTGTCACTAGTTCGCTGACCGCGTTGACAGACGCGCGAAGTGTGTAACTAGTTCGCTGACCGCGTTGACAGACGCGCGGAGTGTGTCACTAGTTCGCTGACCGCGTTGACAGACGCGCGAAGTGTGTCACTAGTTCGCTGACCGCGTTGACAGACGCGCGAAGTGTGTCACTAGTTCGCTGACAGACGCGCGAAGTGTGTCACTAGTTCGCTGACCGCGTTGGTCGAGATAACCTCACTTGTGCACTCGGGTCGGTGAATTGTTTTGTATTGAAAATCCGATAAAATTCGTGAAAATCAGGTGAAATACGTGATTGTGCGCGGTTCGGAGGGCAGTGCGGTGCCCCGCGACTTCAATTCGGTGATATTCGATGATTATTGTCTATTGAGTGCCTATCGAGGAACATTTTGAAGCTGCATGATTTCGAGAGGGTTCGATTTTCTATACATTGTCTAGTCGGCCGGCTAGGTACATGTAGGGACGACACCCAAAGCAGAACAGAGATTGCAGAACACTCGCAGGACATTGTTATGTCTCCCGCTATTCATTATAGATACTAAATTCTTCATAAACGCTCGACGCGATCACCGACAGAACGAATAGAGGCAAAACTGCGTTTAATATAGGTTCCCGGACCTTCGGTTATCCTCATATCGTACAAGCAAAGACACAAAATTTTGTATACGAATTTAATTGCGATAGACCATGACATTGCTACTGAATAAAACCTTTTTTTTAAAACGTTTAAATTAACTTTTTACTATATACTCATGGAATGGTTGCCGAGGGCAAATAAAAGGGGAGTTGGCAGACCACCTGCCAGATGGGTCAGCGACATTGAGGCGGTCAAAGGAAAGACCTGGATGAGACACACACAGTCCAGAGACGAATGGCACAAGGCTTATACCCAGCAGTGGGTGGATACAAAATGATGATGATGATAAGGAAAAGAGTAGATTGTTAGCGTACCTTTGTGCACTTGCTTCTGTTCCGTCTCCAGCGCCTTGATCTTGTCGGCGACGTCGGCGAGCGCCGGGTTGCTCGCCAGCAGCTGCTTGCCCAGCGCTATCACTTCTTTGAATCTGAGGGAAGTTCACTCAGTATACATTCCATACTAGCACTAATTATAAGTAGATTATGCGCTGAGGGGATAAAGCAGTGTCTTACGTCACGGGCGGCATATTGGACCCTGAGCTTAACGAGGGAGGGACTCAGAGTTAACAGGGTTTAAAGTTAAGAGATAGGAGTTATTTAGAGTCCTGATGAAGCGAGGGGTCCAATATGCCGCCCGTGACAAAAGACAGGCTTTTCCGTATTTATCTTTTGATTTTTCTGGTAGTAGATTATTATAACATCTGATATAATAAACTCCTGAGTCAAATCACTATCACGGCACTCGACGGCATTTTTGTGTCAACTTGAAAATGATAAAATACGGAACTGCTAATATAACACCAGACACTGTATATTAACTGCCTTAAAAAAGGAGTGTTATGTTTTTAGCATTCATGCATGTATGTATGTATGTATGTATGTGAGTTTCTTTATACCACCATAACTTTTAAATGCCTGAACAGATTTAGTAACATGGGCAATTTTTTTTAAACATTCTGTTTGGAGGCAGTATGGCAACAATATCAAACTCGAAAGAAAAAGAAGAAATGTACAATATGGGTATCAAATTAAAGGCCTTGATAAGCACGTTCTATCTGTATGTAATGTATTGGCAATAGCTCTTTTTTGGTAGGGCAGGCGTGTTTTTTGGTAGGGCAGGCGTGTTTTTTTGTAGGGCAGGCGTGTTTTTTGGTAGGGCAGGCGTGTTTTTTGGTAGGGCAGGCGTGTTTTTTTGGTAGGGCACCCGTGTTTTTTTTAGGTTTTAGCTAGTAATTCTTTTCTTTTTTTGTACTCTGCCTATGGTGGCCACTTCGATTTTCGAATAAACTCTCTTTACATTGTCCGTATCTGTGCTAAGAGTCTTACGAATTTTAACGTTTCAAATTCAAATCGCATTGTAGCCCTTGGGAGTTTCATATAACTTTATATCCCTTGGGATATAATGACTTGCTTTACCTTGAGATTACGTGATATGTAATAGTACCTTGTCAAGCAGGTGGTATGAAAAAATATATAGCCCCCGATCCCCCCACCTCCCATTATAGCTAAGAACCAATTCGATCACCTAAGCTTCCAAACAGAGAAAACTGCATCAAAATCGGTCCATTCGTTTGGGAGCTACGATGCCACAGACAGACACACACACCCTAAACTTGCCACCTGCCAACCAAGGCGATTATGGCAAACCGCCCTTGGAGTGTTCTAAGGGGAGGCCTATGTTCAGCTGTGGACATAATGATTAAAAGAAAATACTCCAGCAGATCCCGTTAGGTGACCACTGCAAGAGTTCTGTAATTGTTTGCTCGTCTAGGACGCGGACGTAGAATGGAACTACGTTTCGGTGACCACTGCAAGAGTTCTGTAATTGTTTGCTCGTCTAGAACGCGGACGTAGAATGGAACTACGTTTCGGTGACCACTGCAAGAGTTCTGTAATTGTTTGCTCGTCTAGAACGCGGACGTAGAATGGAACTACGTTTCGGTGACCACTGCAAGAGTTCTGTAATTGTTTGCTCGTCTAGGACGCGGACGTAGAACGGAACTACGTTTCGGTGACCACTGCAAGAGTTCTGTAATTGTTTGCTCGTCTAGGACGCGGACGTAGAACGTAGATAGAATGGAACTACGTTTCAAAAGTGATCCTCGCACAAATAAACCTACATACAAACGCTGACTCGTCAATGTTGATTTGGAGACCTCGCTTCCCACACTCAAATATATCATATTTTAATTCAAATTCCAAAATGTTGGTAGGTGTTTGGCTTTTTTTGGCACGAAATTGATTCCAAGATGGCGGAGAATTAATGATTGCCATAATAAATAAATATATTCGGGACACTTCCACACCAATTACCTAGCCCCTAACTAGGATGCCCTGTAATATGGGCACTAGATAACGGATATACATACATAGATACCAATATTACATTCATGACTCGGAAACAAACATTTCTGCTCATCACACAAATGATTGCACCTTGCAGGATTCGAACCCGCGACCATTCCAAAGACCATTCGAAAGATTTCGTACCTACGATCTCTAGCCACGAGACCAACCGGTCAATATAAATGGCGGATAGCTAAGGTTTGCCAGAATGGCGGATAGCTAAGGTTTGGCTAAGTGGCGGATAACTAAGGTTTGTCAAAGTGGCGGATAACTAAGCTTTGTCAAAGTGGTGGATAGCTAAAGTAAAGTGGCGGATAACTAAGGTTTGTCAAAGTGGCGGATAGCTAAATATGTCAAGTGGAGGATAACTAAGGTTTGTCAAAGTGGCGGATAGCTAAGGTTTGTCAAAGTGGCGGATAGCTAAGGTTTGACAAACGCTTTACTTACTCGTCGTCATGCGCCTTGATGTCGTCTGCCAGTTCTTGGTGCTGCTTGTGGAGAGCTTCCGCGGTGGCCACGTCCTTGGCGCTCGACTCCTGAGCCAACTGCTCGCGGACCTTCTGTAACAGCACGATTGTGAACGTTTACTTGACCGTTTGTATAGTAAATTCACTTAAACAACACATCAGAAGTGGGATCACTGCCAAAACAGGCTCATTTAAGTCTAATTATTTAATTACTTTAATGTTTTTTATGATACCTATTCACTCTTGTCTTGAACACACCTGGGTTATAATATACCGGAAACACTGATGAGGGCAGGGCATTCAACTCCTTTGCCGTTCTCATAGTAAAAGAAGAAGCGTAACATTTCGTTCTTGTGCGTGTTAAAAAATCTACTAACCTGCAGCCAGTTCTGCAGCTGCGTGCTGCTAGTCCCGAAGATCTGGTGTCCCACGGCGCTCTCCAGCCGACTCCTGCGCTCGGCCGCCTGCGCCTGGCAGCGGTCCCACATCTGCTGGATCTCCTTCTGACGTCCGTCGATGTTGGACTTCTCTGTCGGGTACTGGGACTTCACGCTGCGGAGACGAGAAGGTAGTTTGAGTGGAACCGAATAGTAGAGAGCTATGTTAAACAGTATAAGGGGCAAGATCTAGTTGTGCCCGATATGTTATACAGTTTTTTTGATGGAAAGCTTAAGCTGATGTTTCATAGTACCTCAATCTGATGATAGAAACTGTTTTTTTTTCTGATATTCATATTCGCCAAACATTCACAGAAATTTGCGAATGCGAATATGCAGTAAGTGCACTACTATATAGTAAGTATAGTACTCTTGGTCCTGGAATAACATATAGTTACGTTACGTTTAACCCAGAGAAATGACTACGCAAATCCGCGAGCACAGCTAGTACAATATAAAAGAAAAGTACGAGATCTTGATCTAATAATTTCGTATTTCGGGTATATCTTGTGTAGACATAACTTCAAATGCCTGTCTGTCTGTCTTACGGTAATAGCACTACAATAAACAGACGGATAGAATGTGTTGTTAGGAATTACTCAACACACAGAAAAGTTGTGAGAGAAGAAGAAAGACAGCATATTATACCTCATACCTGTGAATTTTGTACCACTTAAGAACGCTGCATGTAACAAAAAAAACTGGAGTAATCTATGCCATAAGATTAATCAAAAGAGAGCAAGACGTGCTTCCGGGTCACACGACAAAATTATTATTTAGCCCAGTTGCGAATTAATGTTTATAAAACATAATTTTGGGGAGAGTTTCATAATGTACGTCATACACACATGTGTGGTCTTCCCTATTTACAAATGTCTAATTAAAATCAGTGAGTCAATAAAATGCGTGTGATTCTCAGAATTTCGTACAAGAGATTCTGATCGTCTGGTACTTTTCTGGTCCTCTCACATATATTTGTATGTGTTTGCGTGTGTGTGAGGGTGTGTACTCACGAGTCTGCCAGCAGACTGACGGTGTTGACCTTCTCTCGGAGCGGCTCCAGCTCCCTCTCCAGCTGCGCGTGCCTCCGCTGCAGGGCGCGCACGGTGCGCAGGTCTGACGCTGGAGCGGAGGAGGCGGCTAGCTGTTGTTCCTTCTCTGCCATCCAGTCCAGCGCCTCGTCACATGTGCGGCCGAACAGTTCCACGCTGGAAGAAGTCGGTGGATTACTATCACATGTGGTACATTATAGTACGGCTCTTGGCCTAGGATTATCTGCGTGAGAAAAATTACTGTGAAATCTGGATTTGGTCAGTAGTTTACGTAGCTTTTAAACTCAAACAAAAGAACAAATGGAAAGCACGTTAAAATATTCACGTTTTGTGAAGGCATAGGAATAATAATAATAGATTTGTATCTCGTAAGGGCTTTCCGTTCTTAATTAGGTCAGATTGCGGCACCAATTACAAGGGATGGTTCCCTTGTAATTGGTGCGTCGTCATATTCAGGAGGTTATTCACTTTCTAGTTGATAATGAAATTGACATTGGTACCGGCCTCTCCCGTCGGGGCATCGCTTGGACTTTTAATCCACCAGGATGTCCCCATCGGGGAGGAATCTTTGAAGCCATAGTAAAGTGCGCCAAAACACATTTGAATCGATGTATAGGGCAAACTAAGTTAACTTTTGAGGAACTAGCGACGATGATTTGTTAAATTGAGGCTGCACTCAATTCCCGTCCTATGTGTCCGCTCAGCACCGATCCAAATGAACTGGAAACGCTAAGTCCAGGATTGGACAAGACAGGATGACTTCGAGTCATTTGTCGCGTTATCAAATGCTGCAGCAAATGACTCAGAATTGTTGGAGCCGAATGGTCGCTTGAGTATTTGCATATCCTGCAGCAACGTTTTATGTGGACCCATCCCCCCAGTGTTGGAGATCTCGTTTTGGTTAAGGATGCTAAATGCGTTGGCGCCGGCAGCGCATTGTCAACTTGTTCCCTGATAAGGATGGAACATCTAGGTTTGCAGAGGTCCTGGTAGGTGATTCGGTTATCAAACGAGCGGTCACAACATTGTTACGCCTCCCCGTAGTATAGCGACAAGTGGGACCTGTCCGGGGCGGGTGTTTGTTCCACACCGATTTCAATCCATTACAATCCATTGAAGTTTCTACAGTTGAATTTGCGTTTCCCTGCTAACGTCCGCTTGACATAGTTGGAATGACGTTGACAGATTAATAGACAAGATGACACAGTGACCGAGTGAACTCTGTTTCTTTAGTCATTGAGTGAACTCGATGTAATGGCCGGTTTTTTGAGGTTGTAGGGTCTTGGCCTATATCACCCGCCAAAAACGCCATCTTGCAGAACACGCGCCCCCTAACGCGCGCGGTGTGAACTATCGACAACTACTTTCGGGCGGATATTGGCGGCTGCGTTTCCTCCGCTGTTATTAAAAACTAATGTAAAACCTATTAAATACGGACGATATCAAAATAAATACTGTGCCAAAATCAAAGTGACACTAGTGCGCGCACGTGAAAATTCCGGGTCTGCAGCCTGTGCTGGAGCACAGATCGACGGCAGAAGGCGGGTGAGTCCCTGGCCAAGGGTTTTTCGTTTTTGGGCAACATTTTGGTGATTTAACTTAACTACTGAGCTATCGGACGCTCAAGTGGATCGAGAATTATGACAAACTTTTTTTTTTGTAAATTCCTGTTCGGATTATAAGCCAAACGTGGAGGTGTCAGAACATCGTGAGGCAAGTTTCAGGGATGCCAATGATCCTTTCGATCTGGAAGAACAGCATTTTAAGATTATTTTTAGAATTTATAAGGTAATTTCCCTCGCCCTCATTCAAGATGTTGAGGGCGTTTGAGAAGGAGTCGATCTAATGGACTGCCTGCGCATGTTGTAGTATCTACTTTACATAATAATACCAAAATACTTAGTTACGTTTTTTCTAGTTCCAGAAATTATCTTTTTTGTGATTGTGTCTAATGCTCTAATTATTATGGTACCTAGTAGGTACTCAGTCTAAAAAACTACTTGTATAATCATTGTTGTAGGTTCTATCAGCTGTACGCTTTTTCACCGAGAGCAGTTGCACCAACGATGCATCGGCCAGGAATGTAATATAGCACTAGGACAGCGCACTGTCAGACTTGTCAGGGAGGTGTCTCAAACAATTGTGCAACGAGTTATGGCTAGTTATACTTTAGGTTAGGTTCAAGGAATATACTACTTTATGGTAGTTAGGTAGAATTTCAAATGACAGAAGTTTCTCCGTAACAACTCAAAATAATAAAAATCTGCCAAATTGTGTCAAAAAATATTTTTAGACTATTAGTCGTCCATCTGATATATGGTATAGTCCACGAGTTGCCATTTTTTAAATCGATAAACTCACGACGTGTTATCGAATCAATAAAATTTACCGAGAGGCTAGATCCATGCTACCGCATTTTGATAAAATTGATAAAAAAAGAACTGTTTACCGGTCGATAAATTTATCGAATTTTATCGATCGATAAGATCCATGCTTGCAGGGCTGGTTAGAAAGTTAACGAACAGGATAGAGACCTTTGTAATTGTCTTTTTTATGACCAAGAGATCATTTGTAAAACATACGCGTTACGCACGCATTCATTTGTAAAACATACGCGTTACGCACGCATTCATTTGTTTAAACCAGTTGTAGTTTTTGATCATGTCGATTGGCAAAGAGCAGCAAATCCTTTTTGGGACCACTATGATAAAAAAGACAATACTATCGGAATTTGTAAATATTAATAAGTCAACGACGAGAAACTTAAGGTTCCGACGGGATGGTGGTTTCGTCATTCTAAAATATACCCGACTTTGAAATATACAGCACAAGGTGTAATATTTTTATAAACTCTGTACCCTATGAACGGATATTCTCCAACTAGTAAATAGGTAACGTCAAAGTTATGTTATTATCAGGCACCGTCCTCTTACAAAAGTTCAGTTGCGCGTGCCTCGGCCAGGCGGTAAATTTATCAAGTCTCGGCAGGTATCGATGCCGAAAACAACAATGCCGGCATCGGTTGGTCTATGGGAAATAACGATGCGCATCGATGCCTAAAATTAACGATAACGCCCATCTCTAGTATCAACATAGTCGATCGCGGAGATGATTGTAGACGGGATTGTGATTGCTAGTTGCCTGCGCTCGAAAGGTCTAAGGAGATGATTGTGGGACGGGATTGTGATTGCTAGTTGCCTGCGCTCGAAAGGTCTAAGGAGATGATTGTGGGACGGGATTGTGATTGCTAGTTGCCTGCGCTCGGAAGGTCTAAGGAGATGATTGTGGGACGGGATTGTGATTGCTAGTTGCCTGCGCTCGGAAGGTCTAAGGAGATGATTGTGGGACGGGATTGTGATTGCTAGTTGCCTGCGCTCGGAAGGTCTAAGGAGATGATTGTGGGACGGGATTGTGATTGCTAGTTGCCTGCGCTCGGAAGGTCTAAGGAGATGATTGTGGGACGGGATTGTGATTGCTAGTTGCCTGCGCTCGGAAGGTCTAAGGAGATGATTGTGGGACGGGATTGTGATTGCTAGTTGCCTGCGCTCGGAAGGTCTAAGGAGATGATTGTGGGACGGGATTGTGATTGCTAGTTGCCTGCGCTCGGAAGGTCTAAGGAGATGATTGTGGGACGGGATTGTGATTGCTAGTTGCCTGCGCTCGGAAGGTCTAAGGAGATGATTGTGGGACGGGATTGTGATTGCTAGTTGCCTGCGCTCGGAAGGACTATTCAGTGACCCGCGGCACAGGTTAGTGACTGCTTTGATCCGGGAAAAGCCGACTGTGATGAACATTCAACTTCGAACATGTTGTGCTCGGTGTGCATGGGATGTGTTCGCTTTGGAGTGTCGAACGTGGAAAGGGGGCCCTGAGTAAACGTAGGTACACGGACACAAGGAGCGCCACACCCGCTGACTGCCCTGGCAGGAGAACTTTATTATTTTTGGTCGTGACCCATCCAGGGTCGCGGAAGCTTAGTTCCTAGTAACCTCGTTTATTTGCCATCGAACACAAAGTATACGATCATTGGGTGTAACCCCATGGTAGTTAATATCGTAGTGTCCCTTAGTGTGAACCTCACCTGGAGGCACCTTCCAAGCTCTTCTCCTTCTGCTGCTTGAGCCGCAGCAGCCGGTCCCACTGCTGCCTCAACTGCTGGCGGCGGGCGGTGGCCTACAAATCGTATCATTTATATATTTCTCTAATCAAAACCATAGATTCACTGTTGATAAGTTGGCAATATAGCTTATCAAAAACTAAAAATATTGTTGAACTCGTGACCCACCATGTTGGCATCCGATGTACCCTCGTACTTCATCTTATTTAAATACTGCTAAGAAAAGACTAAAGATAGTTTCCCGAACTTAAAAAAATATGAAATATTCATGATATATTAAGCTCGGGTCGGAGACCATAGAGAATTAGATAAGTAAAATATTAAGCTCGGGTCGGAGACCATAGAGAATTAGAGAAGTAAAATATTAAGCTCGGGTCGGAGACCATAGAGAATTAGAGAAGTAAAATATTAAGCTCGGGTCGGAGACCATAGAGAATTAGAGAAGTAAAATATTAAGCTCGGGTCGGAGACCATAGAGAATTAGAGAAGTAAAATATTAAGCTCGGGTCGGAGACCATAGAGAATTAGAGAAGTAAAATATTAAGCTCGGGTCGGAGACCATAGAGAATTAGAGAAGTAAAATATTAAGCTCGGGAAGGATACCATAGAGAATTAGAGAAGTAAAATATTAAGCTCGGGTCGGAGACCATAGAGAATTAGAGAAGTAAAATATTAAGCTCGGGTCGGAGACCATAGAGAATTAGAGAAGTAAAATATTAAGCTCGGGTCGGATACCATAGAGAATTAGAGAAGTAAAACATTAAGCTCGGGTCGGAGACCATAGAGAATTAGAGAAGTAAAATATTAAGCTCGGGTCGGAGACCATAGAGAATTAGAGAAGTAAAATATTAAGCTCGGGTCGGATACCATAGAGAATTAGAGAAGTAAAACATTAAGCTCGGGTCGGAGACCATAGAGAATTAGAGAAGTAAAATATTAAGCTCGGGTCGGAGACCATAGAGAATTAGAGAAGTAAAATACGTTTATAAACCTAGAGCATAAAATGCAGTTTTATGTCGCCTACGAACTTTACGAGCATGAGGTTTTATTTTAATCATCATCAGCCTATATCTGTCCACTGCTGGACGTGGGCCTCTCCTACTACACGCCACTGAGCGAGCTCTTCAGCTCTCCTCATCCATTCTGTTCCAGCCGCTTTCCGCAGGTCGTCACTCCACCTGGCCACAGGGCGCCCTACACTACGTTTGCCTAAACGTGGTCTCCACTCGAGAACTCTGCTACCCCCAAAGGTTATTTGTAGTAAGCCTCTTCCGTACCTTGGCCGCCTGCCCGTGCTTGGCTGCCACCAGCTCCTCGGCGGCCGCGTCGATGTGCTCCAGCCGCTTGGACGCGGCCGACAGGTCCGTCACGAACTTCTGCAACCAACCAATTGTTTATATCAGTATTCAAAACATTCAATACGACGTACAGCCAGATTCAATACGACGTACAGCCAGATTCAATACGGCGTATATATTATTGTTTATTTTTTCACGTTTTATTTTATTTATTCTTGTGAGTGATTGTCCAAAGTTCCATCAGCTCGTGAAAAGAAAGACGTGTCATCAAGCGACACTTTCGTCCTCCCACTGTTGACGTACGTGCTCCTTGCCTCGTACTCTATAGACGCGCGTGCTTCTCACCTCGTACTTCTATATACGCACCTGCTTCTTACCTCGTAATTCTGTAGGTATACGCGCGTGCTGCTTACCTCGTACTTATATAGAGGCGCGTGCTTCTCACCTCGTACTTCTATATACGCACCTGCTTCTTACCTCGTACTTCTGTAGGTATACACGCGTGCTTCTTACCTCGTACTTATATAGAGGCGCGTGCTTCACACCTCGTATTTCTATAGAGCCGCGTGCTTCTCACCTCGTACTTCCTCTTGGCGGTGTCCACGCTGTCCTCCACCTCGTCAGTGCGCAGCAGCTTCTCCTTGTCCTTGATCCACTTGTCGAAGTCGTCGCACTCAGCGAAGAAGCTGTACAGCTTGATGGCGTCCTCTAGTTGCGCTCGTCGCGCCGCCGACAGCGTCAGCAGCTCGTCTGGAGGAGGCGGGTGATGTTAGATTCAACTACAAGTTTGATACGTTAAACAAACAAACATGCTCCAAGTGAACAATAAAATTATATATCCTGCTCCTCCTACTCAAACAAACAACTACAATAATAATAATTTATTTCTCAAAATACACATACAATTTACAATAAATTCAGAAGTACTTCTTACTTAAATGACTTGTGTGCGTTATAGTGACGTGCAGAATTTACACTAAGAATAATTTCTTGTGTCGTAGGTCTGCATACCCTTCAAATGTACAATATAGCCAATATAAATAAACAACCTTTTCGCAGGCGCAGCTAGTTTGTGACGGGGGTATCACAAAATGAACGCGGGCGCAGCTAGTTTGTGACGGGGGTATCACAAAATGAACGCGGGCGCAGCTAGTTTGTGACGGGGGTATCACAAAATGAACGCGGGCGCAGCTAGTTTGTGACGGGGGTATCACAAAATGAACGCGGGCGCAGCTAGTTTGGTTATATGTATAAGAGAAACGAAAACATAGCGAGTTTGATAATTAAGTCAATCACACGATTGAGATCGTAAAAAAATTAGTTAAGCTAAAAGACGCCAGTGAAGCGATCATGGTCACAGACAGAAGAAGCAAGCGCGTAATATTAAATCAAGAAGCGAGAAAATATCACATGTGTGCAAACACTGTGAGCGTGCATGTGGGAGGGAAGCGAGCGCGTAATATTAAATCAAGAAGCAAGAAAATATCACATGTGTGCAAACATTGTGAGGGTGCATGTGGGAGAGAAGCGTGCGCGTAATATTAAATTAAGAAGCGAGAAAATATCACATGTGTGCAAACACTGTGAGCGTGCATGTGGGAGGGAAGCGACCGCGTAATATTAAATCAAGAAGCGAGAAAATATCACATATGTGCAAACACTGTGAGCGTGCATGTGGGAGGGAAGCGAGCGCGTAATATTAAATTAAGAAGCGAAAAAATATCACATGTGTGCAAACACTGTGAGCGTGCATGTGGGAGGGAAGCGAGCGCGTAATATTAAATCAAGAAGCAAGAAAATATCACATGTGTGCAAACATTGTGAGGGTGCATGTGGGAGAGAAGCGTGCGCGTAATATTAAATTAAGAAGCGAGAAAATATCACATGTGTGCAAACACTGTGAGCGTGCATGTGGGAGGGAAGCGACCGCGTAATATTAAATCAAGAAGCGAGAAAATATCACATATGTGCAAACACTGTGAGCGTGCATGTGGGAGGGAAGCGACCGAGTAATATTAAATCAAGAAGCGAGAAAATATCACATGTGTGCCAACACTGTGAGCGTGCAGGTGGGAGGGAAGCGAGCGCGTAATATTAAATCAAGAAGCGAGAAAATATCACATGTGTGCAAACACTGTGAGCGTGCATGTGGGAGGGAAGCGACCGCGTAATATTATATCAAGAAGCGAGAAAATATCACATGTGTGCAAACACTGTGAGCGTGCATGTGGGAGGGAAGCGAGCGCGTAAAATAATACTAAACATTTACAAACGTACTTTTTTTTTGGATTTATTAAACTCTTGTATTATCAATTAAACGCGATATTTACATGTATTTGATTTGTTTTTGTCGAGAACTCAAATAAAATGAAATACCATGACAGTATAAAATCTTTCTATAGAGCATTGCACCAATATCGATCAAATGGATATTCAGGAACTCTACAAGTCTTTCCAATTCAAAAATAATTACTACCGACTACGGTCGGGTAAAAATAGCCTATGACACTCTTGGGATGAAGAAAAATCTATTGATATCTCGCTTGTCATAATCGGACCAAGTTTTTAGTTTGAACACATAACCCTAACTCTGACTTGCCATAGTCGGGTAAAAGAAGCCTATGACAATCTATACCTGAATCGATTGACACCTCGCTTGTTAAAATCAAACCAATAGGGGCTATAGTGGAACATCCACATACACTAGGCTAGGCTAGGCTGTTAAACTCATTACCCTTCCCTTGCTTTGCTGTAGTCGGGTAAAAACAAAATCAAATTGAGAATTTCCTCCTTTTGACAGCCGATTAAAGGCGTGAGTGCGTTTATTTAAATAACCACTTGAGCATAAAAAGCGGTATTAACCGGTATTCCAGTAGAAGCTACGTTGCTTTGGCGCGTGTTATGCTCAGGTGGATAAGGTATTCCAGTAGAAGCTACGTTGCTTTGGCGCGTGTTATGCTCAGGTGGATAAGGTACTCCAGTAGAAGCTACGTTGCTTTGGCGCGTGTTATGCTCAGGTGGATAAGGTACTCCAGTAGAAGCTACGTTGCTTTGGCGCGTGTTATGCTCAGGTGGATAAGGTACTCCAGTAGAAGCTACGTTGCTTTGGCGCGTGTTATGCTCAGGTGGATAAGGTACTCCAGTAGAAGCTACGTTACTTTGGCGCGTGTTATGCTCAGGTGGATAAGGTATTTCAGTAGAAGCTACGTTGCTTTGGCGCGTGTTATGCTCAGGTGGATAAGGTACTCCAGTAGAAGCTACGTTGCTTTGGCGCGTGTTATGCTCAGGTGGATAAGAAAACAATTATACAAAATAGTACATACTGAAACAGATATTATAATAATTATAATAGATTCATCGTGTCGATGATCCAGAGAGATATAAATAGTAAAGATTGATGGATGCGAGCGAAACCAAAAACATCACACATGGACAAACAGAAGATGCGGGAGCGAAGCGAGCATGTAATATAACATGTGCAACTGACCATAGTCCTTCTGTATCTCTGCGACGCGGCCACCGACGCTGGCCTGCGGCGCCGCGGGCACGGCTCGCGAGGCGCGCCGCCCGCTCGGCTTGTTGCGCTTCACGGGCACCACCTGCTTCACCAGCACAGTCTTCTTCACGCGCTGCACCGTGCGGACCTTCTCCGGACGACGGACTTGCACCTGCGGACGGAACAACGGTCAGAGAAATAAAGGGCGTCGCACACCATTACGATTCAATAGACATTTTCATTAGCTGCTGTGCGCATGCGTGAATGCCATGTTGAATTAATTTTTTTCAAAGAGTGTGGTTCTCCTTGCGCACTGACAACCAGTCCGGGTTGGTCCCGTTGAACTGTAGTTACTCACGGGTACGACTCTGGGCTCGATCTCCCGCACGTAGTTAGCCGGCACGAACCCGTCCGTGCGGTCCGCCTTGCGCACGGACCACCAGTCCGGGTTGGTCTTGTTGATCAGGAACATCACTTCCCCTTTCGCCATGGAGATGCCTTGCCCGTTGAACGCGTACAGGGCTTTAACCTGGACAAGCAACGTTACCTGATAACACACACTCACACAGACACATAACCTCTAACTAGCTTTAGCCAGCAGCATCGTCCGCGCGGACTTCTGTTTAAAGTATCTATGTCCTTCCCCAGGGTTCAAACTATCTCCATAGCAAATTTCATCACGACGGTTTATTCGTGAAAAAGGTAACAAACAGACAGACATAGTAACTTTCGCTTTTATAATATTAGTATGGATAAGGAGGAGGCGACCTCTAATGTCAGTTGGTCAGGTTTCCCATGGACACAATATGTATAGTACTAATGTACAGAGCGGGCACTCTCCTCCCCGCGCGGTCCGCGACCTCAAGATGGCGGCGTTTCCCCTCCACTGTGCGCGATGCGTCACAGTCCTCACTGCACCCCGCAGCTCAGCATTTGGTGTACGCGTTCATCAATCGGATGGACGCGAGCTGTCAGTGAAACAAGTACAAAAGCAAAAACGGCGTGTGGCTGTGTCGAGGACACGGCCGTGTTTTACGCGAATACGTGTTCATATCTACTCGGATTTCATCATTCTTTTAAGTTCCCGGCACCGCTTCACTCTCACATGGTGTTGTATGGGTATCACTGGATTGCTCTAGAGAAGCTCTTTCCATCCGTATATCCGTATACCGCCTCTAATTATGATTTAGCTTTTTGACGAGTACTGATAGAATTTTCTAAATGAAAAAATTGAATCACGGACGGAGTTCCAACCCCTCATCATTATTAGATATGTTCTCGCTAAGCAGACGTTAATGCTAAAATCATAGAAACATATACAGACTTTGCATTAACGCATTAACATTAGCTAACGATAAAAAACTCAAAGTAACGTCGTAGCTTCTCCGGAACAAAATTTATGCTTAACAGAAATTACGTGACGTGAAACGACCTCAATATTGCGGCGCTTCCCCTCATCCTCGCGCGATGCGTCACAGTCCTCACTCAACGTAATGAATTCTTTGATCCTTTAGTTATCGAATGGTGTAATTAAATTTTGGATGTCGATGATAGATATGGAGCTGCAACACCAAGTTGTATCATCCTTGATTTTGTTACCATCAGTTATTTTGATTGCCTCATGGAATATAGACGTATCCACGTCAAAATGTCGTCTTCATGGTGAAGAAACATGAGTACCATAACAAATAGGCATTAACAATTATTTGTGTTTCTTTTGATGCAATAAAGTATTATCTATCTATCTATCTAAAACTTGAGAGTTATTACCTTAGTTGGGATGTCTGCCGATAGAATATCGAGAGCGGAACCAAATGGAGCTTTCTTATAGTGGCAACCATAAATAAATCCTTTCTATGATCTTTGGTGGCAACAGATTGAGCAAAAGAAAATGAGAGCATGCTTACTTGAGGCACGCTCCTCTCCTCGGTGACGGTTCTGTGCTCGAGGCGTTCGACGGGCTCCTCCTCCCAGACCTCGGTGGGCACGAGGCGCGACTCGTTCACCCACTCCTCGTCTTCTATTGCGCCCGAAGACTCCACTTCTGTGGGAAGCTGTGGGAAAACCAAACTTACAAATTGGATGTTAGGTTACAGACTCAGGTGTTACTTTCCATATTTAAAATGAACGAAGGAAAAATATATAGCTGACTTCCGCCAAACTGTAATCATACTAATGGTAAATGGAATAATAAAATAAAATATATAGCTGACTTCCGCCAAACTGTAATCAAAATAATGGTAAATGGAATAATAAAATAAAATATATAGCTGACTTCCGCCAAACTGTAATCAAACTAATGGTAAATGGAATAATAAAATAAAATATATAAACAACCCACGTTAAACAACTTTATCAAGTAACGTAAAGTTATTTATAATTTACAAAGCCTGTCCTCCTATCTAACTAATATATAGCTGACTTCCGCCAAACTGTAAGTCGAACTAATGGTAAATGGAATAATAAAAATAAAATATATAAACAACCCACGTTAAACAACTTTATCAAGTAACGTAAAGTTATTTATAATTTACAAAGCCTGTCCTTCTATCTAACTAATATATAGCTGACTTCCGCCAAACTGTAAGTCGAACTAATGGTAAATGGAATAATAAAAATAAAATATATAAACAACCCACGTTAAACAACTTTATCAAGTAACGTAAAGTTATTTATAATTTACAAAGCATGTCCTTCTATCTAACTAATATATAGCTGACTTCCGCCAAACTGTAAGTCGAACTAATGGTAAATGGAATAATAAAAATAAAATATATAAACAACCCACGTTAAACAACTTTATCAAGTAACGTAAAGTTATTTATAATTTACAAAGCCTGTCCTTCTATCTAACTAATATATAGCTGACTTCCGCCAAACTGTAAGTCGAACTAATGGTAAATGGAATAATAAAAATAAAATATATAAACAACCCACGTTAAACAACTTTATCAAGTAACGTAAAGTTATTTATAATTTACAAAGCCGGTCCTCCTATCTAACTAATATATAGCTGACTTCCGCCAAACTGTAAGTCGAACTAATGGTAAATGGAATAATAAAAATAAAATATATAAACAACCCACGTTAAACAACTTTATCAAGTAACGTAAAGTTATTTATAATTTACAAAGCCTGTCCTTCTATCTAACTAATATATAGCTGACTTCCGCCAAACTGTAAGTCGAACTAATGGTAAATGGAATAATAAAATAAAATATATAAACAACCCACGTTAAACAACTTTATCAAGTAACGTAAAGTTATTTATAATTTACAAAGCCTGTCCTTCTATCTAACTAATATATAGCTGACTTCCGCCAAACTGTAAGTCGAACTAATGGTAAATGGAATAATAAAATAAAATATATAAACAACCCACGTTAAACAACTTTATCAAGTAACGTAAAGTTATTTATAATTTACAAAGCATGTCCTTCTATCTAACTAATCTTATGTTTAACTAACCTCGTATATAACTCATCTAGTAACTTACTTTGAGTATAATTGATCTGCTGTCTGATTCTGTTTAGCTCATATTGTGTCTACCTTGTCTTGTTCCTAACTCTTCTGTGTTTTCACTGTGTCTACATTGTGTCTAACTCATATGTGCCTACCTTGTCTTGTGCCTAACTCATATTGTGTCTACCTTGTCTTGTGCCTAGCTGATCTGTGCCTACCTTGTCTTATGCCTAACATATGTGTCTACCTTGTCTTGTGCCTAACTCATCTGTGTCTACCTTGTCTTATGCCTAACTCATCTGTGTCTACCTTGTCTTATGCCTAACTCATCTGTGTCTACCTTGTCTTGTGCCTAACTGATCTGTGCCTACCTTGTCTTATGCCTAACATATGTGTCTACCTTGTCTTGTGCCTAACTCATCTGTGTCTACCTTGTCTTATGCCTAACTCATCTGTGTCTACCTTGTCTTATGCCTAACTCATCTGTGTCTACCTTGTCTTGTGCCTAACTCTTATTGTGTCTACCTTGTCTTATGCCTAACTCATATGTGTCTACCTTGTATTGTGCCTAACTCATCTGTGTCTACATTGTGTCTAACTCATCTGTGTCTACCTTGTATTGTGCCTAACTCATCTGTGTCTACATTGTGTCTAACTCGTCTGTCTACCTTGTCTTGCGCATAACTCTTCTTGTATCTAATTCATGTTGTCTAACATATATTGTGTCTAACATACCTATATTGTGTTAACTTTAGTGTTACTCATACTAAGTTGATGTTAACTTTAGTGTTACTCATACTAAGTTGATGTTACCCTCACGTTGACCCTGCGTTGTGTACACTTGTGGCTTGTGGTTACCTGCAGAGAAGTGATCCCCGCCTGCTGCAGCCTCTCGGCGTACTTGGTGAGCGTGACGAGCTCCGCCTCGTGCGCGCGGATCTCGTCGTGCAGCGCCTTGTGCCTGGCGAGCAGCGCCGCGGCGGTGTGCGCGTCGCGCCCCGTGTCCGCGGTCGCCACCAGGGGGCGCTTCTCCTTCATCCAGGACTCCGCCTCGTTGGCGTCGCCGTAGAACTGCCGGACGAGAAACATGAATGAGATGCTTCTTCATTGAGTAAAACGTATTATCTTTATATAAGTAGTGCCGTGAATATTCCTTGAGTATTTTGAGAGGTTCATTAAAGAAGGATTTTGATGTGTAAACATCAAAATTGTCGATGGCGTCGATGAGGCTGTCTGTGAAGCAGTATGTCTCGTACCTGGTGCGCGTCAGCAGCGTCCGCCAGCTGCTTGTCCCGCGCGGCGGCCAGCTCGCGCAGCGCGGCCCACTGCTGCGCCAGCGCCTGCAGGCGGCGCGAGATCTCCGCGTGCTTCGGGTGGTTGGCGTCGATGAGGCTGTCGGTGAAGCGGTATCAAGTTAATACTTTTTATTTCAACTACATCCATTTTTAACAGCAGTTTGGCTCTCTTCTCTAACAGGCGTATTTCTGAAGCACCGGTAGAGTCAGAGGAGCACCGTGTGCTTCTGTCGGAGTGCCAGGACCGCGCGCAGGTCCTACATACCTCTGTCCCTTGGCGCGGTGTCGCTGCGACACGTGCTCTCTCGCGCGGAGCTCACTGAGGAGCGCCGTGTGCTTCTGTCGAAGCGCCAGGACCGCGCGCAGGTCCTTGGCGGCGACGTCGGCGCGACAGATGCGCTGCTTGTCTGTCACCCAGCCTGCGGAGTGACAACACGGTAGCATTCAAATATCTCTCTAGGAAAATTGACGGCCGAACTGAGACGACATCAACCGCCACATTGAAATCAGCGCCACCTAGTCTCATACCAAGCGAACTAAATCACACGGATCACAGATGATGCAAGAGTAAACACAGAACCTGCATCGTGCAAACGAAATTCTCGCCGCGAATTGTATATACAGGAAGTCCCAGGAAGTAGTGCCGCGTGGAGGTCTCGAGGTAGAGCACTCCCAGGGGCACCCGAATAACGAATGGGGGTTATTCGGGTGCCCCTGGAAGTGCTCTACCTCGGGACCTCCGCTTATCACTACTTCCTGGGACACTCTGTATAATGTCCAACACGGAACAGACGGCAGGTCCCCGGGCCAGCGCCCGGCTCGGTCGGGAGTACAGCCCATACTGATGGAGGAGCTTCAACAGTGGATACCTATACCTTTCAAATTTCCTCGTCAAATTTCATCAAATTTTGTTCACCTGTTTAGTCGTGAAAAGATAACAGACCTAAATTACAGAATTTTGAGTAAACAAGTAAATCATTATAGTATGACAAAAAAAAACGACAACCCGCCAAAACGGAACTTTTAAAACAAAAAGAAGTCTGTCACTCGGGATGATGTAAGGATTCTAACGATACCCCATACATACAAATCTGTGCAGGCATTTAAAGTTATGGAGGAATAAACCAACTTCCATACATGAACCCTAAAAACATTACACTCGTGTGACAATATTATTATTTCTTCATTGTTCACAATCGAAATATGTATGTGAATAACAACAAACACGTAGTGCTGTAGTATGTATGTGTGTGTGAGAAGGCAGTACCTTCCTCTTCGTCGTGGTCCTCCAAGAACTGGTACAGGTTGCGCGCGTCCTCCAGCCGCGCCTTGCGGTCCTTGGCAGCTTCCACCAAGCTGCAACAACCCGTTACACCGGTGAGCGATAATGCACTCACTTTACAACAACTCGCGGGTACTTGGCACTAAATTATGAAACAAATAGAGAGATGGTAGCCTAGCGGTATACGAGTGCCACTTAGAATACAACGATACCGGATTCGGTCCCCGGCTGGCGCACCTATGACTTTTCTAAGTGTACGCTTCGTACTTCGGAGGGCACGTTAAGCTGGGATGTTATTGATTAATAGCAGTCGCTAAGCCGTGTCAGAAGACCTCGGTCAGCACCCTACAACAAGGACTGACCCCTCTGGTCCAGCTTGCCCTGCATCTACCCCCCACTCCCCCAGCAGCACGGACTGACCTCTTATAGCTGTCCTGCAGCTGGTCCAGCTTGCCCTGTAGCTGCTCGCCCCCCGCGGCGGCGGAGCCCCGCAGCAGGCGCCGGATGCTGTCGTCGACAGCTCCCAGTTGCAGCTCCTGCAGCGCGTGCGCCTGCAGCAGCCGCTCCACGTCCACCAGGTGCCGCCCCACGTCCACAGACTGGAACTGCGTCTGGAAATACCAAGCTTTATTGTCAACCAGCACTTTTTTTCTTTTTTTATTATTGAAAGTCCACAAACCAGGAATAATTAATTATATATTGACAGCGATTCCGTCATATCACTCCGTAAACTAAACTAGACTAAATTTATTCAAATGTAATATAAACCTTGTCGACTCCGTAACACTTATTTTTGCCCCTGGCATCTATTCTATTCACTTACGTCAATTTAGGCGGCACCGTTTAAAATAACTTAATTAAACACGTATTTATGACTTTCTGAGACAGCAGTAGGACAAATGGGGACTCACGCCGCGTGGAATCAAGGTTGATTTCACGCTGACAGGCTTTAGTGACGAGCTAAGTGAGTGAGTGGTGTGAAGAATAGATGCCAAGGGCAAAAATACCTTTTTCACGAAGTCGTTAAGGTTTAAATGAAATCAAGTCTAGTTTAGTTTACGCAGCGTTATGACCGAATTTCTGCCATTGTAAACCAGTCATAATAACGTTTTCACAATATTGTTACTTCCTTCTAAATGTGGACCTAGCATGAACCTCACCGTCTCTCTAAGAGGCGTCTGTTCCAGCAGTAGACAAAGAACGAAGGAAGAAAGAGTAGAAGAAGAAAGACGAAGAATGTGGACAGTGAAAAAAAGAATTGTAATCATGATAATGTTTTTATCATCGAGCTTTGATTCCAAATTTAATTAAAGCTCGCTCTGCTTCAAAATCTAAAATATACGGCTAGACATTATGAAAGCTAAGCGTAATTTTTACGCTCGCTTTGCTTGCTTTATTTTATAGTAGAGTTCGTTCCTCCATTGCAATAACCCAGTCTTCTCATCCTCACCTTCATCTCTCCCAGGGTGTGTCCGACAGCGTCAGCCTCCCGCAGCAGCGCCATCAGCTGCGCCAGGCGCGCCAGCGAGGCGCGGTGCCGTTCCAGCAGTTCCAGCAGCTCTCTCCAGCGCTGCAGCACCGCCTGTTCCGTGCGGGAGACGGCTTCCGCTCCGTGATAGTTCTCGCGGACCAGCTCCGCCGCCATGGATGACAGGTCTTCGAAGCGTTCGGTTCTAGAGGAATGGTTTAATTTAGCAACGTGAACATTTCATAGCGTTGGTCGTGGACCGCTTGTGTGAAACGGACATAGGGTTCCGTAGTCAAACAACCCTTATAGCTTCGTCACCTCCGTGTCTACTGTCACAAACTACATTTCAAACTCAATCTATTTATATGATACTCCCCGTAACCACAAAAAACCGTTACAGCCTAACAAACTTGTATACAGCCGCACACTCACCTCGCCAGAATGTCAGCAGAGATAGCCTCGTGTTTCTTGACTGTGGCGTCCACCTGCGCCAGGTTGGAGCCGTACCGAGGGTCGGACAGCACCTGGATCATCTCCTTTAGGTATCCTTTACGGAGGACAGACTGCGGACAGAGAAGATACAGGTCAATTCAAATGTTCCGAACCAGTGCGGCAGTTTTTAAAGAAACTAGAACATTTACTGAATAATCGTTGTGTAGAAACGGAGGAAATAATTATTGTTACATCGGTCGGTATCTACAACGCCACCTACTGGCACAACTTCTACATGGGAACTTCTAGCTACTCCATACTAGATGGCGCCACCAGTATGAGGTCACGCCGGTCGATCTGGAATGTTCAGGTACTAGCTACTGGATGACGCAATGTGCGAGTACCTACAAGTACTTTCTAGAAAGCACGGGATGTGCACATCGGCCACATGTATCAGTTTAATTTCGGCTAAGCTACGAGTGTTACCAAGGACTTTATATTTCAAAATCAAGAATCTAAAGCTTGTTTGCCACTTTTTAGTTTTGTTCGCAGTCAGGTTTTTCGTTTTTTTTTTATTATTTATTACAACTGTAAATTCTTCTAAATAAAAAAAAAACCTTTGTTTTATGATACCACAAGGGCTACCTAACTTAACTTTTTCAGAAGGTAGTTTGTTTAAAGAACAACTGTTTTGAATAGCTGAAACATTAGGGAACGTGTTTAAAGTGGTATTGTTTTGAATAGCTGAATCATTAGGGAACATGTTTAAAGTGGTATTGTTTTGATTAACGCAGTGGTTTGTTCATAAACAAAAAATGGAAATTTAAAGAACATAAAATAAAGGAGCTTTCTTAGTTATTTTTTATTTCTGAATATAAATTTAAAGAACCTAAAATAAAGGGGCTTTCTTAGTTATTTTTTATTTCTGAATATAAATTTAAAGAACATAAAATAAAGGAGCTTTCTTAGTTATTTTTTATTTCTGAATATAAATTTAAAGAACATAAAATAAAGGAGCTTTCTTAGTTATTTTTTATTTCTGAATATAAATCGATAAGGTATGTTTTTATTGGTTGTTTGTGAATTACTTGTTTTTTTTTTAAATATTTCGCAGCTTATGTGAATATGCGCCTGGTATTAATGCATTATTTACCTTGGTGTTGAATTTGTAGTTGAGTTGTTCCAATCTTTGCTGCCGAAGCAGTTCCGTCCTCAGCGCTATTTCTCGTGCGTGCTCCGCCTGGAACATATTGTTAATAGGAATATAAATAAGTTTTAATAAAAAAATACTTTTTCAAAGATACCAAACACCAGAGACAAATCATTGTGCCCAACTCGAAGGAGTTTTATTTTGATTGTTGAGTTTCAGTAACTGTTTTCCGGCTCCATCATCAGAACAGCTCAATGATACCAAAATACGAGCAGGCTCTTCTGCTAAGTGTTGTACAGCGCCTCTATCTCGGAGAAGACCAAATGACTATCAGTTGTCTAACCTGCTCGAGCTGCTGCCAGGCACGCTCCAGGTCCTGCGGCAGCTGCCCCTCGAGCGGGGACCACGGCTCTCCGAGCAGGCTCTTTTGCATCGTGTTGATGTCGAAGTACAGCGCTTCTATTTCGGAACGTTCCTTGTACCTGTAAATGAAGTTAGGTTTAAAGTATTCAATTTAAAAGTTAATAATGATTAAAGTTTTTGTGCTCGCTTCGCTCGAACCAGACGGAATTACTCTCTCTTTTTATTGGCAGGCAAAATAATTGTATACTATCTCACCTGATGATAAGATTAGCATCCGTCGCAGTCAAATTTTCTTTAAACTGAGTGAAAAGGGAGAGCGTAAAAATTTCAGAATTTACTATGGTGATTTCTATAACTACAGTTATGCAATATGATTTCGCTTGACACCGGGCAACTATCTCAGACTAAGCTAACCTATAGCACTGTGCATAATCTATTACACTGGCGATACAATTGCGGCAATAATGTCTAAAATATAGACCATTTCTGAGAGAGCTAAACGAGCGAGCGTAAATATTTCAAAAGTACTTGGACGGATAAATTAACGTGCTATGCAGTTTAATAACGAGAAGCAGTCTTAGACTAAGCTAAAATCAGGAGCGAATTAATTTAAAATATACTTGGTTATTTTTTCTACATTGCGTCCCGAACAATAGAACCGGTTTAAGCGAAGCGAGCGAAAATAATTTAAAAAGTGGACTTACTTGGGCGGCTTCTCCACAGTGCGGTACTGTTTGAAGGCTAGCAGCAGCCTCTGTATGCCGTCCAGAGAGTTGGGCAGCTCTCGTCCGTTCAGCTCCACTATCTTGAGGCGGATCCACTCCAGCAGCGCGCACACCAGGCGAGAGTACTCCGTCTTGCGTCCGTCGCAGTCCATCATCTGCCCGATTATCTGAGGAAGAAGTTGGACCATGGGATTAGGGAACTTATGCTTCCTTTTTTTACTAGGTCACAACATGCAACAAATAATTACACGAATGGTTGCTGTGACCCACGACGGCCCGTTGGTTATAGAATGAAACTCACATTGGCGATCCTCCGGCCGCTCTTCTGCTCGTTCTTCATGCGCGCGAAGGTGTGGTAGTAGGACGCCACGTACGTCATCACGGACTTCTCGTCGGGCCGGCTCGTGTCCACATCTGCAACGACACTTTGTTACTTATCTAATCATTTTTCAAAGGAAAAACTTTGATCACTGGCGGGATTCGGCTCCCGTGACCGTGATCATCATCCAAATTTTTCCCTTAGTTTCTAAATCCATCTTTCGGGGACGGTAACGCCATCTATTGGTATTTATCTGAACTGACCAACCGACGCAGCTATTAATGCAATTAAATTCGTGTCGTAAAGATAACGCCTCCCAAATCTAATGTTTTTATGATGTAATGTAATTAACTTATTGTTATTCCCTTTACAAAATTAGTAGATATGTTCTCACTAAGCAGGCGTTAATATTAAACTCTTAAAAACGTCGTTACTTGTTACACTCAGTGGAAACACTATATCGATACGGATTGGGAAGTTAAACTATTAGGGATGGCTGATGTTTGTCCCGCTAATAGTGTCAGTCCATTTTTTACGAAGAGGGGAAAGATCGATCTAATTATTTCTGGTCTGCCTCCTATAACGCTGATGTCTTAGGGGGGAAAGATACGAATAAAAAGTTTTGATCTGTCCACCTACCGGACAGTAGGTAGGCTACCTGTAGGTACCGCCTACCGGTTTGAGATGGACTCTGAGTAAATACTCAAAGAGTAATCAACTGATTGCTCCGCGAATGCTGCCTGAGCTCTACACGTTAAGGCCTTAGCTGAGCGAAGCGAGCACATAAGATTTTAATAATTACATATTCGCTTCACTCACACATTTCCTACTTTTCAGAGAAGAAAGGCATTGACGCTCATAAGTAGCCTATGTCACGTCAAATTCTTTTTGTTTGTATTTATGCGATCAAAACACAGAATTTACAAAAAGCTGTTCCAAACGCAAGTAGAAACATTCTATAATGTAGGTAGGGCCACGAATAGCTCTGTTGGTAGAGCGGTAGGACAGTATCCACTATCCACATAGCCACAGGTTCAATTCAATACCTTCAGCGTCCAGCAGCTTGGGTATGCCGAGGTGCTTGTGCGCAACGTCGAACGCATGGTTGAGAGTCTCCACGTGCTCCGTCACCGGGACTTCGCCCCAGCGGAACAAATCAGGTCTGGAAAGAGAAATAAAATTATACACAGAAAGAATTAAAAATGTTGTCTGCCCGCCAAGAACGAACTAAAAAGTCAAAACCAAGAGATAAAAAGAAAAAACTGCACTATCATTCATTCAATTGTCATTGGGGGATCCTCTTAGATTAAAAGTGTTCCTCAGAACGGTCCCTCGATGTACAGCCTATGTCACTCGGGATGATGCAAGGATTCTAACATCCATACATCCAAATCTATTCAGGCATTTAAAAGTTATGGTGGAATAAAGAAACTCACATAAATACATACATACATGAATGCTAAAAACATTACACTCCTTTTTTGGGCAGTAGAGAAGACCCTTTTAGAGTTTTCCGTCTAACATCAATAGTTAATTTGAACTTGAATTTAAATATTCCTTGAGAGAGTCCCGTTCTTCATACAATTTTTTTTTTATTGTTGTTTCAATATTCCATACACCATAGTAGGCTAACGGTTCAATAGCGCATCTTAACGGATCTCCAGGAGTCTGTGAAGTTGTGTATGTGCACTCCGTGGTAACCGCTAAGCTTCCGCTGGCACCACAGCAGGAGCGCGTCCTTGTAAGTACATATAACTCACCTGTGCACGTGAATGAGCGCGTTGAACCCGAGCCCGGACCTCCAGGAGTCTGTGAAGTTGTGTATGTGCACTCCGTGGTAGCCAATGGTCTTCCGCTGGCACCACAGCAGGAGCGCGTCCTTGTAAGTACATATAACTCACCTGTGCGCGTGAATGAGCGCGTTGAACCCGAGCCCGGACCTCCAGGAGTCTGTGAAGTTGTGTATGTGCAATCCGTGGTAGCCGCTGATCTTCCGCTGGCACCACAGCAGGAGCGCGTCTTTGTAAGTACATATATCTCACCTGTGCGCGTGAATGAGCGCGTTGAACCCGAGCCCGGACCTCTAGGAGTCTGTGAAGTTGTGTATGTGCAATCCGTGGTAGCCGCTGATCTTCCGCTGGCACCACAGCAGGAGCGCGTCTTTGTAAGTACATATATCTCACCTGTGCGCGTGAATGAGCGCGTTGAACCCGAGCCCGGACCTCCAGGAGTCTGTGAAGTTGTGTATGTGCAATCCGTGGTAGCCGCTGATCTTCCGCTGGCACCACAGCAGGAGCGCGTCTTTGTAAGTACATATATCTCACCTGTGCGCGTGAATGAGCGCGTTGAACCCGAGCCCGGACCTCTAGGAGTCTGTGAAGTTGTGTATGTGCAATCCGTGGTAGCCGCTGATCTTCCGCTGGCACCACAGCAGGAGCGCGTCTTTGTAAGTACATATATCTCACCTGTGCGCGTGAATGAGCGCGTTGAACCCGAGCCCGGACCTCCAGGAGTCTGTGAAGTTGTGTATGTGCACTCCGTGGTAGCCACTGGTCTTCCGCTGGCACCACAGCAGAAGCGCATCCTTGGCGGACTTCTTCTCGGAGGACTCGTTCTCTTCATCCTGGGGAATAGACGTCGTATGATAACTGATATGTCATACATTCACACACACTCAGTGGAAGACACTACTGATATATAGGCCTGCGCGTTAAAAGGGAACCTCGATGTTCCCGTCAACGCTCCCGCCCCTTGTTTTTGTTCTTTACAGGTACTTTTGGTCCTGGAATAACACAGGTTATTTCTAACCCTGGGAAATGACCACAGCTAGTAAATAAACTCACCACATCGATCTCGATCTCCTGGATCTGGAACCTCAGGATGATGGTCCAGATGAGACCGAGGATGAGGCGCGGGTTCCCGTCCACGATGTCTTCCGCGCCGATGGACTCCAGGCGGACCTGGGAGAAACAGTAATCATTAGAAATTAACTTATCTAATCATTTTTAAAAACCTGCATACCGCGCAGAGGCCTTTAACCAATTCGGCTACCGCGACCACTACATCATCATCCAAATTTTTCCCTCAGTTAGTAATTCCGTCTCACGGGGACGGTAACGCCATCTATTGGTAGTTGTCTGAACAGACCAACTGAACACGGCTAATATTTCATTTTACTGCGTGTTGTAAAGATAACGGCCCCCAAATCTAATGTTTTTATTGAATTATTATAATATAAGTTCTCGACGTTAATGCTAAAATCATAAGAACATTACAAATAAACTTATTGAAGAGCAATGTTAGCCGAGCGGTATACGAAGTGCTGCTAGGTTTCGCGCCAGTGACTTTCCTAAGGTGCAGGTTTACATCACTCCATGCTTAGGAGGGCACAATAAGCCGTCGGTCCCGGCTGTTATTGCTTAACAGCAGTCGTCATGTCCGAGGGCCTCGAGGCCTGATAAACTGACACCAGAGGCTAGCACTACTTATACGATTAGCAAGTTTAAATTTTGGTAGATAGTTAATATTAATTGAATATTGACGTTCTCATAAAAGCTTAATCGTCCGGGGGTTGTTGGGGGTCGAAGTGGGGGACTATACTTTCAAAGTGAGGCGATGAAGTGGGTGTCATATGGACTGAAAAACGGGTTTAAACGATTTATTTTTTAAGCCAAAATGTGAATTCGCGGAGTCTCATTTCTGGGCAGCCAGTATTTGGATAGGATTTGAGAGGGTAATGGCTGGTACACAAGTCGCACTCGTGAATGGGTGCTGCTTGTGGGGGCTGCTCCAGCCTGGTTACTTATTAGTCATTTGTACTTTTATTATTTTTATCAGTTTGATGATTGTTAATTGTTGGACGTCCCATTGATTCATTCATTCATTTCATACAACATCATAATCACAGCTCATGCACTCATACACACATTTTCATTTAATTTATATTATGTAACTAGTTTTCCCGCCAAAAACCAATGCAAAAGTAGGTTAGCATCAATGCTCTCGATGTTTTTTGACATATTTGTTATTTCGTCTCCATAGCAACCGTTTCTTACAGCGAGTAATCATGTTTTTTCAAGTTTTTCCAGTTTTCCCGTGAAAACTTACAATTTCCCGGGATATAACAGTGAAAACCGCATCGCAGTCGGTCCACTAGTTTTTACGTGATGCGCGAACTAACATACAGACAAACAAACTAACAGACACGATTTTAAACAATGTTCTATTCTTGTTCTATTGTTGTTGTTGTTATTTTTTAAATTATAATCATTATATAGATTGTTTCGTTCCTATTGCTTTAATAGAAGTATAGATTTTAAATTATTATCATTATATAGATTGTTTCGTTCCTATTGCTTTAATAGAAGTATAGATTTTTAATTATTATCATTATATAGATTGTTTCGTTCCTATTGCTTTAATAGAAGTATAGATTATTATCATTATATAGATTGTTTCGTTCCTATTGCTTTAATAGAAGTATAGATTTTAAATTATTATCATTATATAGATTGTTTCGTTCCTATTGCTTTAATAGAAGTATAGATTATTATCATTATATAGATTGTTTCGTTCCTATTGCTTTAATAGAAGTATAGATTTTAAATTATTATCATTATATAGATTGTTTCGTTCCTATTGCTTTAATAGAAGTATAGATTTTTAATTATTATCATTATATAGATTGTTTCGTTCCTATTGCTTTAATAGAAGTATAGATTATTATCATTATATAGATTGTTTCGTTCCTATTGCTTTAATAGAAGTATAGATTTTAAATTATTATCATTATATAGATTGTTTCGTTCCTATTGCTTTAATAGAAGTATAGATTATTATCATTATATAGATTGTTTCGTTCCTATTGCTTTAATAGAAGTATAGATTTTAAATTATTATCATTATATAGATTGTTTCGTTCCTATTGCTTTAATAGAAGTATAGATTATTATCATTATATAGATTGTTTCGTTCCTATTGCTTTAATAGAAGTATAGATTTTAAATTATTATCATTATATAGATTGTTTCGTTCCTATTGCTTTAATAGAAGTATAGGTTTTCTTCTAGTTAATTTTGTATTGGTTCTAAACTGGGGGAATAACCCCTTTTATTTATTGACATTTACATTTGTTGTATTATAATTTTTGATTTTATATATATTATAGAATTGTCAAGCATGCATAACATGACATCCGTAGAGTTTCTTGGTGCTCTCTTCTCTAACCGGCGTATTTCCGAAGCACCGGTAGAGTCAGAAGGGTATTTCCTTTTTCAGTTAACTCTGTTGGCACATGAAAGGGAAACTTCCTTGTCAAACTCAAAACATACTTGTACTTGGTTTACCTAATTTTATTGATTTGATCTATTTACTATAATTTTATTGATTTGATGTATTTACTATAATTTTATTGATTTGATCTATTTACTATAATTTTATTGATTTGATGTATTTACTATAATTTTATTGATTTGATCTATTTACTATAATTTTATTGATTTGATCTATTTACTATAATTTATGTGTTTCTCGTTGTTCATGAGATGTTAAGTTTCGCCTTGAATATGTGCTATTATTTTGCCAGTTTACAATAAATACTTTGTTTTACTTCAACTTAGCGATACCCCACCATTGTACAAAATATTAAGTTATTATTTTTTTGTTTAAATTTAAAGATAAATTACAATTTATTTCAGACAATACAATCATCTAAACTAAATTAATAACTAGGTAATTTAAACTAACTAAAAACCTTGAAAATTGAGTAATTTATACGGTATAGTACCTATACGTACAGAGTACGCAAAACAGCACTACAGGGACGGCTGTTTTTATTAACATCTTTGATCGCACTGGATCAAATAAATATATTACAAAACTCTTATGAATTATACTTTAAAACCTTTCTCTTAAATCAATCTAAGTTCAAGAGGAAACAGAAACAAAATCGGTTCAGTATTTTCCGAGATATTTTTGGACAGACAGACAGACTTGTGGTGACTTTATTTTATGTGATAGCACAGGAATGCGACAGACCTGTTACAAGTTAGAAGTGTTAGTCTACTCGTACGTACGGCGCTGGGACAGAAACTGGGCCGCTCGGCGCAGTTCCAAGGCTTCTAAGCACATTTGGTTCACGGTGGGTCAGCATTGCAAATGTGAGAAGATTCCTACCGCCATCACTACGTATGTTTTAAAGTATACGGAATGGTATATACAAGCACAATTACAAATAAAAACTTCCAACCCCCCCACTATTAGCTAAGAAGCATCTCGATCACACAAGTTTACAAACATAAAACCGCATCAAAATCGGTCCATTCGTTTAGAAGCTACAATCCTCACCCCCTTCCCCTATTGCTAAGAACCATCTCGTTTATCTCAGGCTTGAAACATTAAAAACAGCAGCTAAATCGGTCCATTCGTTTGGAAGCTACAATTCTCACCTCCCCCTAAGAACCATCTCGATCACATCAGCTTTCAAACAGAAAAAACCGCATCAAAATCGGTCCATTCGTTTGGGAGCTGCGATGCCACACACATACACACACACACACACACACACACACACACACACGCACACACACCTTCGCACACACAGTGATACAGTCCCTAAACTTATAAACCCGTCTCTTTGTTCGGGGGTTAATAAGGATCTTTTTGGTAATACGTACTACAAAATACAATTTATTCACGACACAGACAATATTAATAGAACTGCAAAGGAGTGGAATGCCCTGCCCTCGACAGTGTTTCCGGTAAATTATAACCCCGGTGTGTTCAAGTCAAGAGTGAATAGGTATCTACTAGGCAAGCGTGCTCCTCCACGACCGCATCATTGCTTTTGATCAGGTGAGATCGTGCTCAGAACTAGTAGGTACTTCAAAAAATAATTAATTATATGCCCAAACCGATTTAGCTTTTGAACGAATTTAAAAGAAGTACGGTAGTGCAGGGGTGCGGGAGGGGTTGCTCACGTGACTCGCCCTCCCGAACCCCTGCACTACCGCAGGGACCTATCAGGTATAGTCGCCCTCCGGCTAGATGGAGCGACAAATATTTATTGAAATGATGAAGATCTATCCCCAATTAGGCTAGACCAAAGATAATTATGTCTAAGGTTCTCAAATGATGGTGGCACCTCACCATGGGGACGTTGATTATTCTGATGCCTATGTTGGCATCAGAAATAAAATAAAATAAGAGAGAGCCTGATATTGCCTGTAATCAAATCGAGATACTTGCTGGACGCTACCAAAACAATGGCTATTTATCCCAGCTGTGTCAAGGAAGCACTGCGTATCATGTGCCATTCTCAACTAGGTATATTTCTTTGTAAACATGGTTCTCAAAGCTTTTAGGAATAAAAACAAAACAAAGAAACAGACTGCACATTAAAAATGATCTCCGCTGTTGAGACAAAAATCACCTATTGGTTAACTCTTTCACTGCTGAAAACTGATCTCCGCTGTTGAGACAAAAATCACCTATTGGTTAACTCTTTCACTGCTGAAAACTGATCTCCGCTGTTGAGACAAAAATCACCTATTGGTTAACTCTTTCACTGCTGAAAACTGATTTCCGCTGTTGAGACAAAAATCACCTATTGGTTAACTCTTTCACTGCTGAAAACTGATCTCCGCTGTTGAGACAAAAATCACCTATTGGTTAACTCTTTCACTGCTGAAAACTGTTCTCCGCTGTTGAGACAAAAATCACCTATTGGTTAACTCTTTCACTGCTGAAAACTGATCTCCGCTGTTGAGACAAAAATCACCTATTGGTTTACTCTTTCACTGCTGAAAACTGATCTCCGCTGTTGAGACAAAAATCACCTATTGGTTAACTCTTTCACTGCTGAAAACTGATCTCCGCTGTTGAGACCAAAATCACCTATTGGTTAACTCTTTCACTGCTGAAAACACACACGTTGTGTTTTTGAAAGCGCGACGCCAGTGCGGCAAAACACGCCCGGCGTGTTTTTAGACCTGAGTTTGACCCGGTAAAGTCATCGTCAGCAGTGCTGCATTAAAAAGCGAGTTTAGTCCGGGTGCTGACTCAGCACCCGGACTAGTCAGCACCCGGACTAAACTCGCTTTTTAATATCAGCAGTGAAAGTGTTAAAGAAGTGCAGCCACGGGTCTCCCACTAGTTATAATATTTGCAGTGCAAGTGCCATAAGTCACACGTGTCATTTTACTCTAAAAGACTAGGGGTGCTATTACTTTCGAAGGCAATTGGGGGGCGCGTATGGTAAAACTTTGGGAACCCCTGTGCTAGACCAAAGATAATATGTCTATGGGCTAAAGATATCTGTATCTCTCTAAATGCTAGAGAAACTAATTCGCCTCATTACATAAGCAGCCAGCGGTAACTCGAGAGACATCGTTTATCGATATGATACATTTTATCAGGTATGTTATCAGTGATAACGCTCGCTACCAGTGTCATAACGAATTATTGTGATAGTCGTAATATACCGGTAGTATATCATTTACTGTTTCATGGAATTTGTGTTACAGTTCTGATAAATCGGCTCGCACTTTTACCAGACTGCGCAACGGAAAGGACGGTTATGTGTTTATCAGTCTTTATATGTACGTATGTATGTCAGTTCCTATGTGGCGCTCTAGAGACCAAACGGGCTGAGTTGGATGATTCTAACGTCAATCGATTTAATCTTGCGAGTGTCAATAAAAACAAGAAGTTAATCAAAATTCAATATGGCGCCTGGGCGGTGTAACAAAATAAATAAATGAAAGTCAACGTACTAATTAAGTGGGGTATTATTGAATAGGTATTTTAAATCATTTTTAGGTTTCTCTCATCATTTTAGGTTTCTCTCATCATTTTAGGTTTCTCTCATCATTTTAGGTTTCTCTCATCATTTTAGGTTTCTCTCATCATTTTAGGTTTCTCTCATCATTTTAGGTTTCTCTCATCATTTTAGGTTTCTCTCATCATTTTAGGTTTCTCTCATCATTTTAGGTTTCTCTCATCATTTTAGGTTTCTCTCATCATTTTTTGCCTGTTTTTGGGTTTGGTCGCAATCTGGGTTTTTAATACTTTATAATTATATCTTGTTTCATGTTAAAATCGTAACTGTACTTTTTTTCAATTAATATGCAAAATTCAAAGTATTTTTTGTAAGAAGTAACATTATATATCACTTTTACTCGTCTCACGGAGAAAAAAATATAAAATATTAATAAGATTATTTAAAAACATTTATAAAAACCTTTTATGCAGCAGCCATGTCATGATGAAACTTAGAACGGGCTATCACAATTATATGCGTTTACAACATTTCGTGTCTATGCTGTTAACCGTTGAGGAGTTCCCTAATCAGGAGCCGATTCCTGGATGTCGATTAAGGTCATGATTACCATAAAAATGTATTGTCATCGGAACTGAACCAACATGTAAAAATTCTAATCTGTACGATAAAAGGAAGTGGTTATAATTCAGCTTTCAAGAATTGACCTAAACAAACATACATACAAACATTTTAAGATAAATAAAAGCTTTTAAAAATAGAGCAAATCAATAGATACTACAACACTAGGAGCTCCTGAACGCTGATGATCTCCAGCAGTCCAAGTAGGCACCGTCCTTCTACTAGCACTAATTCATCTCTTCAATAGTAGTAAACTAACAACAACGCCAGGTCAACTCACATAATTTCCAGATCTACTCACATCTTTACCAGATCAACTCACATCTTTACCAGATCAACTCACATCTTTACCAGATCAACTCACACATTTACCAGATCAACTCACATCTTTATCAGATCAACTCACATCTTTACCTGATCAACTCACATCTTTACCAGATCAACTCACATAATTTCCAGATCAGCTCACATCATGGCAGGTGCACTCACCTTAGTATGCAAGAAGCTCAGGCTCTTGTTGACGTTCTCGATCTTGTGCACCCGCATGCGGCCGGAGTTGGGCCGCGGGAGGCGCTCGCCGCTGATGACCTCCAGCAGCTTGAGGAGGCGCCGCCCGTCGGCCAGGTCCACGAACAGGTCCTCCACCTCCATGCGGCCCTGGAACAGGAAGCCAGGGTTGGAGATCATATTGGAAGATCAATAAAGAAGTAAGTACTAAAGAACCCTGTACTAGAAACACAAGTTTCAAACAAGAGACCACTGGTTGGCCGTGGGGTTAGTGACCCTGACTGCTAAGTCAACCAACGGTCGCGGGTTCGAATCTCACAAAACATTTATGTGATGAGCAGAAATGTTTGTTTCTGAGACATGGATGTAATATTCGTATCAATGTGTGTTTATGCGTTGTCTAGTACACATAGTACAGGTGTTCTAGTTTGGAGCTAGGTCATTGGTGTTATTGTCCCGTTTTTTTTAATATCCTTGTAATTAGGAAGACATATTAGCCTATTTCTGGAAGCGGTCATAAAAGGTCCAAAAACATCGACGAGCATTGGATGTCAATTATAAAAGTATCAAATTTCATAAAATTTCATTCAGTCGTCAAATATTTTTTTACCGATTGCTCGGTTTCTGCTCATCGGATTAAGATACCGCCATATTTTAAGTCAAAACCTAACCTATCCAACAATGAAAACCGCATCGCAATCAGTCCAGTTGATTAAAACAGATAAAAATACCGTTTGCCATTTATATTACATTTTTACTTTTTTTTTTAGATTTTAAAATCCAATTTAACAAATAAACAGACAGCTTACTCTTGTTCAATAGCTTATTCAGTACCCTAGATCTATTTACATTTAATTATCTTCATTGTACAGACTTTTCGTTACTCACTGCTGTATTATCAGTATAGAAGATAGATTCTCTCACAATCAACATATTAATTTTAATTGAAAGCGCCGCTAAAATAGTTAATTAAATATTTATCTTTGTAAACGTACTATTAATAGTTTATTTACTAGGCGTGCTATCGGCGACCTCCGGCGGCGTGATGTCATGCCGCGAGAGCGGTTCTGTAGCGCCCGCACGCGCTTGTGTGGCGCCCGCACGCGCTTGTGTGGCGCCCGCACGCGCTTGCTGACGGATTTTATAATCCTTGCTGTGGGTATGTTTTTAACGACGTAACTTCAAAATCATTTTATATTTCCATAGTTGAAACAATACAGTAACTGTACGCGTTACAAATACCGTCAAATACATACATAATATTTAAGTTAATTTAATTATTAAAAGCTAAATACAAGCGGTAAGCACAAATTTAAGATTGTATAATCCCTGACCATTATATATCTAAGAACCATCTGAATAACATCAGCTTTCAAACAGAAAAAACTGCATCAAAATGGTCCATTCGTTTAGGAGCTACAATGCCACAGACACAGGGCAATGACCCGTCCACCCACCGGCTTTACCCACTAGTGGGTGCACGGGTAATTCGCATTTACCCCTCCACCCACTGCACTAGAGTTGGAAATTAATAAAAAAAAAACGTCATGTATGAAGAAAGCAAACAACATGTATTATAATTAGGTAGGAAGACATTTTAAAGTGACAGATGTCAAAGTGTCAGGTGTCAAAGTGATAGGAGTCAAAGTGACAGATGTCAAAGTGATAGGAGTAAAAGTGACAGGTGACAGATGTCAAAGTGACTTGTCAAAACACTCCCTAAACTTATAAAATCCCTCTATATTCGCGTTGGGGCTTAAAAAACTGTGCACGAGCGCTCGCTTATAGGCTCGTAAGGAAATTAAATTAAATAAATTACAAAATAAAAATACATTCGAATAAATTAAAAATTAAATGAAATTTAATTAGAAATTGTAAACAAAAAAAAAATATTTTAAAAAATATATTCAAAAATAATAATTTACTTTAGTTTAATTCGCTTTTTTTTAGTATACCTAGGAGTACACCACCGTCTGCTGCCTTATTGATTTGCTCTCCATCCAAAAGTTGTCAGGAAGAGATCGCTTTTTAGCGATAAGACCGCTAAGAATATTACATAAGCTTTAGTTTTAGATTTGTTTATGTAAATTATTGTTATACAATAAACAGTTATCTACAATTTTTAACAACGAAATGCGAGACAATGACACGGGTACTTACAAAATCTTCATCGATACTTGCAATGTAACACGCCTTTGTCTATGGAATTCAAACCTGGGGTGCTGTTTAAAATTGGACTCCGTATTCAAAGGACAAGGAATTCTTATAGTCCGTCGCGACGTCCGTCTGTCCGTTATTCTGTTCGTCTGTATGTCACAGCCGTTTTATTGTAATAACCAACTTCTAGTGTGCGTGCTTTATCCATTTCTGACACAACAATGTGAAGGTCGTTTTAGAAAACTACATTTGTGTGAATGTTATTGAAGACTACCTGCACCCCGCGGCTTTGCACGCTTGTGCATTTGTGTGAATGTTATTGAAGACTACCTGCACCCCGCGGCTTTCCACGTTTGTGCATTTGTGTGAATGTTATTGAAGACTACCTGCGCCCCGCGGCTTTGCACGCTTGTGCATTTGTGTGAATGTTATTGAAGACTACCTGCGCCCCGCGGCTTTGCACGCTTGTGCATTTGTGTGAATGTTATTGAAGACTACCTGCGCCCCGCGGCTTTGCACGCTTGTGCATTTGTGTGAATGTTATTGAAGACTACCTGCGCCCCGCGGCTTTGCACGCTTGTGCATTTGTGTGAATGTTATTGAAGACTACCTGCGCCCCGCGGCTTTGCACGCTTGTGCATTTGTGTGAATGTTATTGAAGACTACCTGCGCCCCGCGGCTTTGCACGCTTGTGCATTTGTGTGAATGTTATTGAAGACTACCTGCGCCCCGCGGCTTTGCACGCTTGTGCATTTGTGTGAATGTTATTGAAGACTACCTGCGCCCCGCGGCTTTGCACGCTTGTGCATTTGTGTGAATGTTATTGAAGACTAACTGCGCCCCGCGGCTTTGCACGCTTGTGCATTTGTGTGAATGTTATTGAAGACTACCTGCGCCCCGCGGCTTAGCACGCTTGTGCATTTGTGTGAATGTTATTGAAGACTACCTGCGCCCCGCGGCTTTGCACGCTTGTGCATTTGTGTGAATGTTATTGAAGACTACCTGCGCCCCGCGGCTTTGCACGCTTGTGCATTTGTGTGAATGTTATTGAAGACTAACTGCGCCCCGCGGCTTTGCACGCTTGTGCATTTGTGTGAATGTTATTGAAGACTACCTGCGCCCCGCGGCTTAGCACGCTTGTGCATTTGTGTGAATGTTATTGAAGACTACCTGCGCCCCGCGGCTTTGCACGCTTGTGCATTTGTGTGAATGTTATTGAAGACTACCTGCGCCCCGCGGCTTTGCACGCTTGTGCATTTGTGTGAATGTTATTTGAAGACTACCTGCGCCCCGCGGCTTTGCACGCTTGTGCATTTGTGTGAATGTTATTGAAGACTACCTGCGCCCCGCGGCTTTGCACGCTTGTGCATTTGTGTGAATGTTATTGAAGACTACCTGCGCCCCGCGGCTTTGCACGCTTGTGCATTTGTGTGAATGTTACTGAAGACTACCTGCGCCCCGCGGCTTTGCACGATTGTGCATTTGTGTGAATGTTATTGAAGACTACCTGCGCCCCGCGGCTTTGCACGCTTGTGCAATTTGAGGGAAAAGTATCCTATGCGTTTCAGGACCGGATTTAAGATTTTATTACATCAAAATTCGTTCAGCCGTCAAATAGTTTTTAATTATTGCTCGGTTCCTTCTCATACATCAAATAATAAACCAAATCTCAAGTTATCCAACTGCGCAAACTGCATTTCAATCGATCCAGTAGAATTAACATGACACCAAAATACAGACATACCGACACCATGTTTATGAATATTATATTCTTGTTTAGGAGCACCACTTCTTTTTACCCGACTACGACGAAGCAAGACAAGGGTAACGAGTTTAAAAGTCTATGTATGTATGTGGTTGTGTGGATGTTCATAGCGTCCCTATTGACAAGCAAGGTGTCAATCGATTCGTCTTCAGGTATAGAGTGTCATAGACTATTTTTTACCCGACTGTAGTTGGGTTTTAGTTTTCGAACTCATCTTGTTTATTATCTTCGTTGTAGACACATTCTGTTCCTGCTTTATTATAATTATTATTACGAGGCTGTAGTGTCCCACGGCAGGGCACAAGCCATACCCTCTTCCCATTCTTCTGTATCTGCTGCACCGGTATACCAGTTCCATGTGGGAAGCTCACCCGCCGTCTCTTTCTTGGTCTGCCGCGATGACGTTTGCAATCTTGCGCTTGATTATAAATAGAGATAAATCAAATCATGTACATTTTTATACCTAGTTACCTGGTTTCTATCCGTGTCACTTATTGGCCTGTACCTACATAACACAATGTTACTCAGACCTCATGCATGTCACACACATTGTTTACTTGTTAAACACGTTACGTCATATGAATGAAATCATCTACATTTTTAACATTGTACACTTATTATAGTTCGGAGAAGTAGCTATTATTAATAATTATATTATTAGTAGCTGTGCCCGCGCGCTCATTAGTAGCTGTGCCCGCGCGCTCATTAGTAGCTGTGCCCGCGCGCTCATTAGTAGCTGTGCCCGCGCGCTCATTATTAGTAGCGGTGCCCGCGTGCTCATTTCTCTGGGATATATCTTATTCCAGTACAAATTTCGTTCAATCGTTTTTTTTTTATGGTTTATGGTTTACTCGTCGGATTGAGATACCATACACCAGTTTTTACACGACTGCCCAAATAAAGAGTGTTATGTTTATATTAGTATTCATGTATGTTTGTATGTATGTGAGTTTCTTTATTCCACCATAACTTTTAAATGCCTGAACAGATTTAGACGTATGGGGTATCGTTAGAATCGTTACATCCCCCCGAGCAACAAATAACATGTATGTACATGTATGTGTATGTATGGCTATAATATATTTTTTTAAATCCAATATGGCGGCAGTATGGCTCCAATTAAAAAGGCGAAAAAAAAATATCCAATTTTACAATATGGGTATCAAATTGAAGGTCTGGTTAAGCACATTCTAACATTATATACTTTATTGGCATAAGTTCTTTTTTGGCGGCGGGCGTGTGTATTAGGTTTTAAGCTAGTTATTAAGTCATACCCTACGCTATCCAACAGTGAAAAACCTCATCAAATCGGACCAGTAGTTTTTAAGTGACACGCGAACAAACAAATAGACACAACAGGGTCACTTAATTATAAGTAGAGAGGGTATTATTATTTCAACAACAGGGTCACGTAATTATAAGTACTGGTATTATTGTTTCAACAACAGGGTCACTTAATTATAAGTAGAGCGGGTATTATTATTTCAACAACAGGGTCACTTAATTATAAGTAGAGCTGGTATTATTATTTCAACAATAGGGTCACTTAATACTTAGCGCTAGGTTTCCCAGTGGGGAGGGGGGTGGTGGTGGGTGGCATCGATATCGATATCACACTTCAACATACCGAACATCCAACACATTTGTGCTCATCACACAAATAGCCCCGAACAGTGTGGACAATGGACACTGCTTAGCAAGCAGGGAGTCGTTCCATTTCACACGACTGCGGAAGGTTACATTTTTAGGTTGTACGTTTGTATGTTCCTTCGGGGCGTCAGAAAATCATGTGGATGAACATAGGAAGATTATTTTCGCGATAAACTATAGTACGCGCGGACGAAGTCGCTGGTGAAAGCTAGTTTGTAATATAATCGTAATTAATAATAATATTCGAGACAATTCCACACCAATTATCTAGCCACAAACTAGGATACCCTGTGCTATGGGCACTAGATAACGGATAAACATACATAGATAAGAATATTACATCCATGACTCGGAAACAAACATTTCTGCTCATCACACAAATGATTGCACCTTGCAGGATTCGAACCCGCGACCGTACAAACGGATTGAGTAATGCGTTATATGACAATTGTCATCAATAATCGCCCTCCGTCCACGTGGATCCACAGCTCAGCTCCACATGTGATCCGTGGACTTTAATCTCCTCTTTAATCTACCATTGAGTGGATTCGCAGTTCGGTCCGCGCGCAGCTTTGTAAGGTTCAATAAATTAAAATAGTCATTTTTTATTTGTTCTGTGAGTGTTTGGACCCGCTTCTTGTGTCACTTGTCTGATGTCACGTTTCTTAGATCATCACTGCAGGCTGCAAGTCGTCACCTCACTTGGAAAATAATAACATTATGTGGAACTACATGTGTGTGTGGGTGTTTGTTTACATCATCGAGCTGCAACATGTTAGTTTTGTTCTACCGTTGTATTTTGTTAGTTTGTTCATGGAGAACAAAGCTTTTGTTGTTTAAAGTAGAGGTGTTAGTGTGACGCGCGCGCCGACGCTGTCTCAATGTAAATGTACCGTTAGAGTACGGAATACATGAATATTCACATTAACTAGGTAATCTGCAGATTACCGGTTACGATACGTTAAAGTGTGAAATTATACATGAAGTAGCAAAAATCCGCACTTTATCTAGTTAATCTGCATAATAAAGGATGCTACACTGTTAAAGTGCAGAAGAGAGAGAGTGAAACAGTTTTGTTAAAACCTAACCTTACCTTATTTAAAAAGGGAAGCATATAAAATGCGCGGCCCCTGGAGTTCGCAGAGAACAGATTTCTATTAAAAAAAAATACTAAACTTACCTAATTAATTTAACCTCACCTAACGTTTAACAAATTAAATAAATAAATCCAATGAATTCGAAAGTTTTATTCAAATAGAGAACCTGTTTATTAACTTTACCGTATGCTTGGTCGTTAGTCTGTAGAATACCTACCAAATCTGCAGATGAACTAATTAATGTAACAATTTAAATTATTTTTTGCACTTTAACGGAAAGTTAATCAGCACTCTAAATGTTTTACTCACATAAGCGGTGACATTACCTCACATTAGCGGCGACATTATCTCACATAAGCGGCGACATTATCTCACATAAGCGGCGACATTATCTCACATAAACGGCGACATTATCTCACATAAGCGGCGACATTATCTCACATAAGCGGCGACATTATCTCACATAAGCGGCGACATTATCTCACATAAGCGGTGACATTATCTCACATAAGCGGTGACATTATATATTCATGCAAAGCTACAAGCGTCCTTTCGTAAAGAAGCGCAGGGACATAATCCGTATATCCCAAAGATACTAGCTTTCGCCCGCGACTTTGTCTACGCGGACTACAATTTATCGCGAAAAAAGCATCCTATGTTCTTCTCGAATATTAAAAACCAATGCAAAAGTAGGTATAGCACCAACGCTCTTGATGTTTTTTGACAGACTTGTTATTTCGTTTCCATAGCAACCGTTCCTTACAGCGAGTAATCAACATTTACCAGTTTTCCCGTGGAAACTTACAATTTTCCGGGATAAAAGTATCCTATGTTTTATTCCAGGGTTTTAGGAGGAACCGTTATCGCGTGAAAGCTCCCCAAACAAACAGACAACGTTTCACTTTTATATATTGGTATGGATAGTTGGAATAATTTATTATTTATTTATATAATACTTTATGGTCAAAAACAGTATATACAACAGTGGACTTAATGCTATGACAGCATTTTCTGCCAGTCATCCGTCGTGCAATAAATATGTGTATAGGCGTGCACTCGAGATATTGTCAGCAAAATAGAAATTATGTATTTCAAAATAAATCTTTTAATACATAAATATATAATATAATATAAATAATATTAAATTATAAATATTATAAAATTAACCAGCTGGTGGTGTTAACGAAAACAAGGATGATAGCTACCAGTTTGGAAGTATTTGTGGTGGATGGTCCATGACATGAGTTTCACTAGATGGCGTTAATGACAATATTAGCTTAATTTATTTCTTTGGGCCTTAAACTGCAGTCAGGTTAGATTTAAAACTTTATTCGCGGTTAGAACACTACACGATGTTAATGTTTGATCTACAGGTTTCATTGTCGAACTAATATTTTAAACGTATTCATTCCCCAAACATTTGGGTTCAATACTTGAGTCACGATCTGAACCCAAACTTATTAGGAACGAATACGATTAGATTTACAATTGAAACTTAAGGTTAAATATAATGATTCCACGGTAATATAACCGCCGATAAAGTTTTAAATCGGATCTGATTGCAATAAAAGCCAAGAAATAATAATTATGCACATATTGTCATTTAGCGCCAATAGCTAAATGACATCAACCTTAAGGAATGCTTTCGCGATACCGTTTAAATTTTATCTTTAGTTTGACATTTTCTGACGTCAATTGGAAGTGAGTTCCAGAGACGGACTGCTGAAACCTGTCAGGAGTGATCAAGGAAGAAGTGGTACGAATATAAGAGAGTTGGAGAAGTAAGAAAGAGATGCTGCGTCGTAATTACCTCCGTACTCACTTTCTGCAGGAAGGAGTTGACCCATTTGGTGAAGGTCTTCTTCTGGATGTGCAGGCGCTCCTCCTGCAGCGCCTTGATGCGGCCCTGCTCGAACTTGAGCGCGTCCTCGCGCTGCGTCATGTTGGTTCGCTGCTGCACCGCCTGCGCGAACCCGCCCGGCTCATACTGCGCACCTGAGACACAGAACATCTGTTTAGCAAGGAAATCATCAAATAAGATATATATATATATCTATATAAAAAACTTTTACGGGTTTTTTTTTAATGAACTTCACTTTTTTTGTTGCGGTTACTTCTTACATTTATGTTTTTTTTTTTTTCACATTTAGGTAAGGACTGAATTTTTGCTTGACAAGTAGTTCTGACATTGTTGTATTATCAAAATACTAAAAAAACAGCTCTTATTATCATTCCATAAGGTAGATAATGGGTATAAAAACACTTTGACATCATTAACTCATTTTGCCTAAAAATGTCACGTGAATTCTCGCTCGCCAGCGACGATGTACACAAAGATGTTAACTTGGATATCGATGAAGTTATCACCATTTCGCGAAAAAGAAACGTAAGCTTGAATTTTTAATTTATGTAAGGACCTTAGTAAAACTATTTAATGTAAAATGTATACTAGCGTTTAATTTAATTAGATATGGTTTGAAATTGTATAAATTTAATCAAAATCGGTTTAGTAGTTTAAAGTCTAAATGTGACACTGTGATGTGCAAACAAACACACATTTACTTTTGATATTTTCGTGAGCGAACAAACTAACATTTTACGGGTTTATTAACCTACTAGTGTTCGCCCCACGGCTTTGCCCACGTGGCTGTACTAAACGTTGGTCAGGGCGTTATATATTTTGTAAGAATCTCCTTTGTAGGAATGCACTGTACCACTCACTGCACTCATGCACTGTACACTGTATCGATCATGAGCGCGTTCGTACTCCGACTTGCACTTGGCCGATTTTCGGATGGCTGTGACCACAACCTTTTATGAGGGCTGGATCCGCTCCTGGTACGCCGTATGTTTGTGTGAAACGTCTACGAACGCCACGTACAAATCGCGAGTTATACCGAATTACAGATCACAAAATCAGCCCTCCGAACCCTCCGAAGCACGGAGCGATAGAAATTGTGGCTGATTATGTCCCTTCCTAGGAGGTTCTTTATCCTCTGATGTTGATGATCTTTGTAATGGTAATAATATAATCCTGAACAAGAGCTGTACCAAATAGAATGGTATAAAAACGAATTCAAATGGATTAACTAATAAACACTACTGATCTATTTATACGGGACCACCTCGAGAGTACACACACACATTCAAACAAAAAATATATTTCTAAATCGGTCCGCAATTGACAGAGATGTCGGTTAATAATATTTAAAGATAGGTTATAAAATGGTCCGAATGTAACAAACTGACATACTGCGAATCAAAGTGCGTTATATCAGCCGGGCGTTACGAATGAGATAACAAATAAATAAAATAGAAAGTATACATATTTAGAAATATGATATATAAAAAAAAGATTTTAGGTGACGTTTTTTTAAATGCATTATTATCGGTTTGTGAACTACCCTGCAAGTTTCAGCCGGGTAGCTAATCGGGAAGTGCTCGTTTGAGTTGCGAAATTCCAGGACAGACAGAAATACATCGATAGATGAATAGATAGATTTAAAAAATAAATAAAATAAAACTCCTACAAGATCGCTTACTCGTACTAATATTATAAAAGCGAAAGTAACTCTCTCTCAGTCTCTCTTTGTTACCATTTGTCAATTAAACAGCTGAACCGATCTTGATGAAAATTTGATATAGAAATAGTTTGAAACCTGGGAAGGGCATAGTACCTATAATACTCTTTATTGCAAAAATAATCGCCATAGTTTCCCGCCCGGCGCTTCTCGTACGGTTGTATTCCGAATTCAGTGGTTGTGTCAGTTAACCTTCATCAGCGCCCTCTAGGGGAACACGCCAATAAAAAAATGTTTTACTTTTAAAATACAAAAAAAGGAGTTAGTCACGTCACATATATTAGTTGAACTATTTCAACTATAGTTTCAACCACATCCGGTAATCTTTGTCAAGGTGAAGTGCGAGACACTCGCGAACGTGTCTCGCACTTCACCTTGAGAAAGATGTGGTTGAAACTATAGTTGAAATAATTCAACTAATTACGTGAGTAACTCCCGTTTTTTCCGACTTCAAGAGGAGGTTCTCAATTCGACCCGTATGTATTTTTTGTATGTATGTTACGCGATATCTCCGGCAATTGTGGATCGATTTCAAACATTTAATGGATAGTGTATGCCTCAGGAGTAGTCCCATTCAAATTTCATGAAAATATTCCACCTTTAAGGTTGGAAAATTATGGGGATGACTTAATTTTATTACCTTTCACCCACTTCATAACGCGATATCTCCGTCAAGTGTGGGTCGATTTTGAAGTTTTTTTTATAGATTAGGATATGCTTTAGGTATGGTCCCATATATATATTAATTTAGTGAAGATCTGATGAAGACCTTCGGAGATACAAAGGAACTCCTCAATGGATAACAGCAAGTCGCGATTGCTGTAATCGCATGTTCATGTATTGCTCTTATGTGGGAAACAGTTAAGGAAGTCGGTGCCCAATGTTCTTAAATCTAACCAAATCTACGGCATAGACTTCCATAACTGTTTCCCACATAACATTATTTGATTCATTTTGAAGTAGTATTTCATTTTATTGTATTTTAAAACGTGTTTAAATTTGTTAATTAAAAATTGTCATGTAAGTCTGCAATCGCCCCACCCGAATGCGCTCCTGATCTTGCAGCGTGACCGCAGCGTCTCCTCGCCGCAATGCACCAGAGCTTTGATTTATTGCAAAATATTTTGTAACAAGACGAATTGGGATGACGGAGAAATTACCATATCGTCTCGCAGGTTGGTAGTCCTGGTAGGAGTGCACGGTCACGTTGCTCAGCTGTCGCTGCATCCTGGTCGCAATCTCATCAGGTTGGCAGCACTACACTACACGTCTGGTTGTATCACTGCACTTAACATGTACGGGGTTCTTTGGTTATTTACTACTACTGACTGTGATCAAGGTTCGTCAAAAGTTGCTTAGTTATTGCTGCTGAAGATCATTTAAAATATTGAAGCATTGAACTGATTGAATACCGTTTCCTTTTGTTTCTCTGCAAGATCGATTCCGGAACGCGGTGATCCGACAGAGAACCAAAGCTTTCGATTAGCCCGTAGGATTAGTAAAGCTCAAGTGGCAGTGGGCTGGCCATATTTCCCGAAGGACCGATAACCGTTGGGATACACGTGTTTTTTAGTAGACTTTTCTGACGGCGCCCTCCGGGTAGATGGAGCGCAGATATATGCAAGGCGTCTGGTGGCGCAGCGGTTGGAAAGGAAGAGCCGAAGGCTCAGTGGCGTGCTTTGGGAGAGGCCACGTCCAGCAGTGGACTGATACAGCCTGCATATGATGATGATGAGAACACTATTGGTGCCCACTTCGCATATTGAGACGTACTAGATGAAATGCATTTTACGCGTACTTTTTGGCCATTTGTAACGAGTATTTCCTACACAACATTTTCTATGCTAAGATCTGCTAAATCCCTATTGATAATAACATTCAAAAAATTTTGCAAATCTGGCGTAACTTTTTAACTAGTTGTAATATAAAGTGGAATTTATATTAAATACATTAAGATTGCTAATCGCATAATATATTTTTCTCTCATTTGGAAAATAGTATAGTGTAGGTTTATAATGCTTAATCATTTGATACATTCAACCTGTTATTTTCGCGTGCTCATTTCAACGTGTATCGGTCAGTGACGTTGCCGTTAATTAATAACGTATTACTCAATAACGTGACCTGTTCCGTTACGTTACGTACAGTTCACGTTCACGCGTCGCCGCCCGCACGCGACTTGTAGGGCTGCCTTATATACAATGTACAATGAAACAATACCTATCGAATAGAAATAATCTAGGACTTATAAAAATGAGTCCAGCACACGGGACGATAATGGTAACGTTAAATATCCAACCAAAAGAGGGTCACTTTACGAAATAATTATCTAGTACTATACAGTCACGACAAAAAATGTATGAAATGAACGTCAAGTCAAAGTTGATACTAAACCGAAATTATGTGACCACCGCTCGCGATGCGTCACAGTCCTCACTCAACGTAATGAATTATTTGATTCTTTAGCTATCGAGTGGTGTAATTAGTTTTGAATGTCGATGTTAGATATGGAGCTGCAACACCAAACTGTATCCCCCCATTATGGTATTCTCAGTTTTTTTGGATTGCGTATGGAAGCAAATTCATAGACGGATACGTAAAAAAAATAAGTTATTAGAACGTTTAAAACAAAAAATAAGTCACTTGGTAAAATAAATGACTAAGTAGTACAAATATTTTTCATTAGATGTCGTTACCGTCGCCGTTGAGACGGATATTAAGGAACTGAAGGAACAATTTAGAGTGCGGTGGAGTAATAACGTTGGCTTAAGAAACAGCATGTGCCGCGCAGAGGCACAGATGATATGTACGAGTTCAAACCTTTAGAAAAATTATGATATGGTTTGGTGTTTTGGAACCTCCTCTTTAGTTGAAGTCCGTTTAAAATATGCGGGCAACCCTATTGCACCGGACCAACGCCGACGGCACCGATATGCGGGCAACCCTATTGCACCGGACCAACGCCGACGGCACCGATATTAAGTAACGTACATTCCACCTTACGGACTGTGGCTTATGGACCGCGCGGATGTCTGTATGTGTTCAGAACAAACTTGACACAAATATATAGGTAGGTTAGGTTCACAACATTTGGTTAAGTACGTCAAAGAAAAAGTGCTGGACTAAAAAAAACTGATCCAAGAAATTGCTGAACATACATTAAAAAAACATACCGTCGAACATAGAACCTTCTCTTTTAGTGAAGTTGATTAAAACCTACGCTCCCTCCCATACAAGACGGCAATCAGTTTGGGTTTTTTATTTGGTATTCCAAATTTAAAAAGAGCTGTTTAGAGAAACTTCATTATAATTTTTAAAAAATTATTCAACGAGATCTCACTCAAAGGGGAACAAAATACAATTTGTCTCCTTCTCTTTTCATGAGCCACTTTTCATATGTAGCGGTTGTACATGAACAAGTAAATGAGTGTATGAACAAGTACGACAAACCTGCCAAAAAAATAAAAAATGACCGGTGACTCGGGATGATGTAAGGATTCTAACGATACCCATACATGCAATTTCCATACATGAACCCTAAAAACATTACACTCCTTTTTTGGACAGTAGTATAATGGCTGAGGCTGTGGCGTTTGCTGAGTCGGGACCGGTTTGTGACAACACATAGCTACTATTATTTAATCTGCGACACAACATTAAATTCTTACTTTTATGTATATAATTTTTGTTCTTTGTCATGTGACGTTGTGACGTTGTGGACAACACACAACGTCACAACGTAAAACACAAATAAAACACAAATAAAAGTATTTCATTTCATTCTTTCTTTTCTTTACATACAGACAGCAAGGGTTCCTTGTTTGAATACGGAACTCTAAAAATAACTCAAATGGTCAACTTTAGACACGCGGGCCGCAGCCCATTTAACATGACTGACAAAAAATGTGTCATTCACCCTAATGAGTGCAGACGCGGGCCGCCGCGCGCCGCGGCTGCTCAACCGGCGGGCATCAACGAAACGTTCGCAAAAAGTTAGTGGACAGTCATTTAAAATTCAAAAAGTTTGCCACAAAAATATTGGCTAGATATTCAGGCGATTAACCAGGTGGAGCAACGCCTATGTCGTGGGGATGTCATAGAATTGATCATTTCGTGAAATGGTTGGCCACATCGTGTTTTTTTTATTACATGAAATTATCGGCGACATCATGAAATGGTTTGGCGAGATGAATTAATGATTAGCGTTTGACGATATGAACAGCTAAACGCACGGCTACTTCATTATATGCTCAAACATTAGTGTAAAATAGTTAGTGGCTAGAGACCCTAGGTACGAAATCAAACGGTCGCGGGTTCGAATCCTGCAAGGTGCGATGAGCAGAAATTTTTGTTTTCGAGTCATGGATGTGTGATATTGGTATCTATGTATGTTTATCCGTTATCTAGTGCCCATAGTACAGGGTATCCTAGTTTGGGGCTAGGTAATTGGTGTAGAATTGTCCCGAATATATTATTTTTATCCACCGCTAGAGGCGCTAGGCGGGAGCCCAACTTGGCCGTGATAGGTTAGAAGACGAAGGAAGAAGCGAAGCGTAGCGAGCATATGTGGCTTCGTCTTCGTGTTTGTTTAGCCTTGAAAGCCTATCTGTTTGAACACCTTTAGTATCATGAAAACCTTACATGAATGATATTTAATGATATGGCCAAAGTTTTAGCAGGTTATTTCATGAAATGATCAATTGTGCGATATCACTACATTATTACGTCCATCAATGTTATTTGTGCTTTTTATGAGAATGCTACGCGATGGGCAGAGAAGTTCCATTCTCAGCCGACCTCCGGCACTCGTGTATTCTAACTTGTAGTACCTGGGCCCCGATTCTGTAAGCTATTGAACAGCGATAACGCAAGTCGATCGCTTGAAATTTTTTGAGAAATTTTCTTATTTACCACTTAAAAGTGCTAGTAGTGTTTTTTTTTGGAAATATTCAAAAAATAAAAAATGGAAAATAAAAAAACAAAAAAAAAAACAAAAAAAAAAAAGCGTAAATTTTAGTAAAATTTTCGCTTCCAGCACTTTTAAGTGGTAAATAAGAAAATTTCTCAAAAAATTTCAAGCGATCGACTAGCGTTATCGCTGTTCAATAGCTTACAGAATCGGGGCCCTGTTCATTGTAGTCTTATTCTATGAATAGCTATGCCCGCGGCTATGCCCGCGTGGTCATTTCTGTGGGTTAAAAGTACCCTATGTGTGCTTCCAGGAATTCATTATATATATATATATGAATGTGTGTATGTATGTCTGTCTGTGCGCGATGCGCTTCTAAACCATTGAACGGATTGTGACGAAACTTTGGCAGGATATTCTGATGACTGTTTTTTTGGTCTATGGCTAAAAAGAAATATATTTGACGATTGCACGCGGGCAAACCCGCGGGGCGCAGCTAAGTATAAATATTTAAACCGTCAATGAGATTTGTAATGATTGCTCGGCTTCCTCATCATTGAGATATGAGGTACACTAGAATTTACGTGGAAACCTAAGGAAGTAAGGTTTCACTATATTGGTATGGATTATTCTCCTTGTTCCTTGATGAGAAGTAAATTTGTGGCTTGTAATATACATAGCATACAGTCGAACATAGAACCTCCTCCTTTGGGAAGTCAATAAAAAAAACTAAGGCTCAAAACGCGCGGTATCTGTGGTTACCAAAACTCAGTACAAAAACCGGTTGAGGCGTGCGCGCATATACAGAGCCTTTTGCCCTATTTTAATTGAAATACTTGATGGGTGTCAGCCGACATTTAATGTTGAGGTTTTTAAAATATGCAGTATTCGACTTTCATAATGCGTAATTGAAATAGCTTCAGCGAGGTTATGCAACCGTACGTTTAATCACCGCGTGGGCGTAACGACTGGTCATTGACCACTGTGCTATACTGGGGCCGTATTCAGCAAACGAAATCGCTGCACGATTAGTGTGGTCAACATAAGAAAACATAAAAAACTGGGGAAATTAAGGTTTGGGGAAGTGAGGGGGGGGGGGGGGGGAATTGAGGGGAGTGTAGTGAGAAGTGGACGAATGGTGGGGGATGTCAGGGAAGGGTGTGGGAAGTGGGGAAGGCGGGGCAGGTGGTGCGAAGTGGGGGAAGACCGAAAGCCGACATCCCTTCCCCGACATCCCCAACCATTCGTCCACTTCCCACTACCCTCCCCACACTTCCCCAAACCTTCATCTCCCACAATTTACCAGTTTTTTTTCTTCTAAGTATGGCCGGGTGGCCATACTAAGAAAAAAAACTGCACTGTAACTGGGTTGTAACGAATGCGCAGCGATTGTGATTGCTGAATCCGGCCCCAGCACTGTGTGTGAGGCGCTGTGCACTGAATCCGGCCCCAGCACTGTGTGTGAGGCGCTGTGCACTGAATCCGGCCCCAGCACTGTGTGTGAGGCGCTGTGCACTGAATCCGGCCCCAGCACTGTGTGTGAGGCGCTGTGCACTGAATCCGGCCCCAGCACTGTGTGTGAGGCGCTGTGCACTGAATCCGGCCCCAGCACTGTGTGTGAGGCGCTGTGCACTGAATCCGGCCCCAGCACTGTGTGTGAGGCGCTGTGCACTGAATCCGGCCCCAGCACTGTGTGTGAGGCGCTGTGCACTGAATCCGGCCCCAGCACTGTGTGTGAGGCGCTGTGCACTGAATCCGGCCCCAGCACTGTGTGTGAGGCGCTGTGCACTGAATCCGGCCCCAGCACTGTGTGTGAGGCGCTGTGCACTGAATCCGGCCCCAGCACTGTGTGTGAGGCGCTGTGCACTGAATCCGGCCCCAGCACTGTGTGTGAGGCGCTGTGCACTGAATCCGGCCCCAGCACTGTGTGTGAGGCGCTGTGCACTGAATCCGGCCCCAGCACTGTGTGTGAGGCGCTGTGCACTGAATCCGGCCCCAGCACTGTGTGTGAGGCGCTGTGCACTGAATCCGGCCCCAGCACTGTGTGTGAGGCGCTGTGCACTGAATCCGGCCCCAGCACTGTGTGTGAGGCGCTGTGCACTGAATCCGGCCCCAGCACTGTGTGTGAGGCGCTGTGCACTGAATCCGGCCCCAGCACTGTGTGTGAGGCGCTGTGCACTGAATCCGGCCCCAGCACTGTGTGTGAGGCGCTGTGCACTGAATCCGGCCCCAGCACTGTGTGTGAGGCGCTGTGCACTGAATCCGGCCCCAGCACTGTGTGTGAGGCGCTGTGCACTGAATCCGGCCCCAGCACTGTGTGTGAGGCGCTGTGCACTGAATCCGGCCCCAGCACTGTGTGTGAGGCGCTGTGCACTGAATCCGGCCCCAGCACTGTGTGTGACGCGCTGTGCACTGAATCCGGCCCCAGCACTGTGTGTGAGGCGCTGTGCACTGAATCCGGCCCCAGCACTGTGTGTGACGCGCTGTGCACTGAATCCGGCCCCAGCACTGTGTGTGAGGCGCTGTGCACTGAATCCGGCCCCAGCACTGTGTGTGAGGCGCTGTGCACTGAATCCGGCCCCAGCACTGTGTGTGAGGCGCTGTGCACTGAATCCGGCCCCAGCACTGTGTGTGAGGCGCTGTGCACTGAATCCGGCCCCAGCACTGTGTGTGAGGCGCTGTGCACTGAATCCGGCCCCAGCACTGTGTGTGAGGCGCTGTGCACTGAATCCGGCCCCAGCACTGTGTGTGAGGCGCTGTGCACTGAATCCGGCCCCAGCACTGTGTGTGAGGCGCTGTGCACTGAATCCGGCCCCAGCACTGTGTGTGAGGCGCTGTGCACTGAATCCGGCCCCAGCACTGTGTGTGAGGCGCTGTGCACTGAATCCGGCCCCAGCACTGTGTGTGAGGCGCTGTGCACTGAATCCGGCCCCAGCACTGTGTGTGAGGCGCTGTGCACAACGACAGTGATAACAGGCAAATGATAACAATTAAAAAAACGACTTCAGTTGAGTTCAGTTAAGTTGTAAGTACTAACAAATGTACTAAACTAATTAAGGTACATGTAATGTTTAATGGCTGGAGATCAACCCTTTCAATTAAAAAATAATTATTTTGGGTTTCCGCCGGAAAAAGAAATCGAGACCTTGTTTTTTTTTTCCTCAAAGTTGTGTGTTCTTCGAGTGTAAGTTCTTCGAGTGTAAGTTCTTCGAGTGTAAGTTCTTCGAGTGTAAGTTCTTCGAGTGTAAATTCACACCAATATATAAAAGTAAAACGTTGTCTGTTGGTTTGTTAGGGGAGCTTTCACGACATAACGGCTGGACGGATTTTGATGAAATTTGGAATGGAGATAGCTTACTCTTTGTAAGGAACGGTTGTCATGGAAACGAAATAATAACAAGTCTATCAAAAAACATCAAGAGCGTTGGTGCTACACTTTTACATTGGTTTTTAATATCCTAGGTAATATCATAGGATGTTTTTTTGCGATAAACTGTAGTCCGCGCGGGCGAAGTCGCGGGCGAAAGCTAGTGTGTAATATTGATTAACCATTAGGTGTTCGTTAAAGTGCACGAGTGTGGGCAAATGGTACAAACGGAAACGGAAACACGTGACATTTAATGTTCTTTCCGACACTCCCTACGCATTGGACTTATTAATTTACTAGACTTTTGACCGACTGAGACTCGACATCTGGCTAAATGATCTAGTCGTGCGGGGCCAAACAATATTTAAAAACAACCGTTCGGACCTATCGTAGATACACTGTGGTAACGTAAAGGGTAGCTAGCATACGAAGTATGGCCACAGAATAAATAATAGTACAAGGTATGGCGTAGAAAGATAATATACATACTCGCGTCTACGTAGTATGGGTATACTTAATAAAATAGTCTCATAGAAAGATAACATACATACTCGCGTCTATGTAGTATGGGTATACTTAATAAAACAGTCTCATAGAAAGATAATATACATACTCGCGTCTACGTAGTATGGGTATACTTAATAAAACAGTCTCATAGAAAGATAATATACATACTCGCGTCTCTGTAGTATGGGTATACTTAATAAAACAGTCCCATAGAAAGATAATATACATACTCGCGTCTACGTAGTATGGGTATACTTAATAAAACAGTCTCATAGAAAGATAATATACATACTCGCGTCTACGTAGTATGGGTATACTTAATAAAACAGTCTCATAGAAAGATAATATACATACTCGCGTCTACGTAGTATGGGTATACTTAATAAAACAGTCTCATAGAAAGATAATATACATACTCGCGTCTACGTAGTATGGGTATACTTAATAAAACAGTCCCATAGAAAGATAATATACATACTCGCGTCTACGTAGTATGGGTATACTTAATAAAACAGTCCCATAGAAAGATAATATACATACTCGCGTCTACGTAGTATGGGTATACTTAATAAAACAGTCCCATAGAAAGATAATATACATACTCGCGTCTACGTAGTATGGGTATACTTAAAAAAAAAGTTTCATAGAAAACCTCTTCCTTCTTGAAGTCGGTAAATATGATAATAATAGTTATGAGTTGTTCCCGTTCCATGTCGAACGACAACATCTAACAATAATATAAATGAACGTGGCCAAGAGATGAATTACTGACGCAAAGCAACATGCACAAAAGATCACAGCGGCCACAACACAAATGAAGACCGACAAATACTTTCTGCCAAAAACCCACACAATTATGGTGTTTCTTGCCATAAAACACAAAATATACCGTCAAAAGACTTCCTACACAAATATCAGAATAATTAGCAACTCTGAGTGTACACACTTGTACACGAAAGTGTGTAATAAACTAAACACCGCGAAGTGTAGAATACCTACTGGCTGCAGTGCGTTCACCTCGCCCCCGCGCGCGCTGCGTCGGCGCAAGTGCGCATATCTTTTGCGCTTAGACAACAAACGTTTGACCTGATACGCGTTTTAGGATGTACCTCGTAATGACTCCCTCGAATACCGAATTAAAGGGGGTTCTTAGTTCCCAAACGAATGGACAAATTTGATGTGTTTTTTTCTGTTTGAAAGCTGATGTGAACGAGAGCTTTTTTTTTTTATTTTTTTTTTTATTTATTCGGTTCACAAATTGGATGTAACGCCTTAATCTTAATGAGATAAAAATAATAGTAAACATTCAGTGTCCATCCTATAAACAGTGAACAAAGCATGCAATATTGAAAAGACAATGTTAATTTTTTTAAGCAGTTACTTAAAGGCAAGTGCATACAAGTAACACATACAGTAAGTATAGCAACTAATGTTTTAATGAGAGATGGTGCTTAGCTATAATGGGGGGTGGTGGGGTGTCGGGGCTTATATTTTTTTTTTATTTGTTTTGTTACCAATCAGGTATCTAATTGTATTTACTAGAAGTTATTTAAAAGCGCACTTTACGCTCCAGAGAGTAAGCGTAATTCAAAACCATTGCTCCAGACCCGGAAGATTGAACCTGCCCCCGATTTAGGACCTTTCGATAACTAACCGAATCGATTCGATTCGATATTGTGAATCGATAATTATTTTTTTGATAATAACGTGAACGACCGACTTCAAACGCTCGTACTTCGCGAACGCTCGAACCAAATTTTTCTTATTATTGGAACTGGTTAAAAAACTACTGATCCGATTTTGATAAAATTTCTATGGGACCAATCTGAAAATATACCCATGCCAACAAAAAAAAAATCGGTTCACAAATCACTGAGTTCTGAGGTAACAAACATAAAAAAATAACATAGGGGTCGAATTGAGAAACTCCTCCTTTATTGAAGTCGGTTAAAGATGTATTGAATTGAACGATTTCAAACCGAATCCCCAGAATAAATAATACACTATCGATCGACAACTGAGTTATCGAAGGGTTCTGAATCGGGGGGCTGGACAAACGAAAACAGAAACTGATACCAACAAAATACATTATAATAAAACGAGTTCGAAAAAAAAGGGTAATAATATAATAATGTTTAGGTTTCTTTTTGTGTACTTTAAAAGCCTTCATTGTATCTCACTCGATAGGTTTTGGTCATTTCTTGTTCCGTCGGAAATACAATATGGCAGCTGTAAGCCGCCATATTAGTTTTCTTGACATTTCATATATCCTATCTGTCACTCTCGAGATTAAGACGAATCCAATGATAACTCAGTTATCAAAATCCATCAAGCCGTTTAGGCTATAGGACGCTCCAGAGAAACGTACAAACGGCCCAAGAACATAACCCTCCCCGCAGTCGGGTAATAGTAATTCATAATATCATAGAATCATCCCAGACGAACCCATTTTTACACGTCTGCCCAAAAAAGGAGTGTAATGTTTTTAGAATTCATGTATGTTTGTATGTATGTGAGTTTCTTTATTCCACCATAACTTTTAAATTCCTGTACAGATATAGACGTATGGGGTATCTTTAGAATCCTTACATCCCCCTGAGTAGCATAGACTATATTATTGTTTGAAAAAAAAAAAACAATATGGCTCCATTTTCAAATACGAAACAAATACTTTTTCTTCAAATTTTACAATATGGGTATCAAATTGAAGGCCTTGATAAGCACATTCCAACAGTATATAATTTTAGTGTTAGTTTTCGTGAACCTGATACATAATTTAAAATATCACTATCGGCTATGAATCACGTGTATATTGTCGAAAACATCGACCTAGGTTGCGAGCGTATCCGACGCTCTTCCTCAGGAGTTCACGCCGCGAGTATATAATTTATTGGCAAAAGTTCATTTTTGGCGGCAGGCGTGTTTTTTTAGCTTTTAAGCTAGTTATTATAAATGTACCTGGTCTGCAATTACAATAACACATTGAGTACTCTATGAGCCGAACACGTCGTATTGCTCTCCCGAGAGTAATAATGAGAGAAAGTAATGAGAAACAGCGCATACAATGCATTATGCATTGTTTTAGAACTACCTAGTGTGTTCTCCACTCAGTTGTACAAATAATAAGAAGACTGAGTAAGATTCTAAGCATATTTTTTTATATTTAGTCATTCAGGAAGAATAATACACTACAGTCCTATAAAATATGACGTGACAGAGAGATTTGGTAATTTAGATGACCTGTTCGGGAACTATATCAGTCTAAAATGTTTTATCTATAATTACACCTTTAAGTAGCGGGGTGAGGTATTCTACGCGTTATGGGGAAAAACGTTAGTTCAACAACTTTTGAGATTTTGAAGTTTTACATTAATGAATTTACTTTTAAAGATCATTTCAGGTACAGTGTTCTTCAAAGCCTATAAAGATCATTTCAGGTACAGTGTTCTTCAAAGCCTAGTAGCACAGAATAAATAATAGTACTACATAGTAGGTCAGCTGAAAAAAAACAATAAAGTGCCACCAACTTATCGGTTCAATCAAGCGGGGCGCCACTATCTTTACGATATTGACAATTGAGTATGTGGCCTCATTAGTTCCTTTTTTGTCAACAGAATGAATATATAAGTTAGTGGCACCGAAGACACCGAACCTTGACCTTGAATTTGTGTGTTGTCAAGTTTGGTTGACAAACCTCGCACATCGGGAGTCTACTGCGCAGTAGTCAGTCGAATGTCAGAAGTGAACATTTGCACGTCAGAGACTACTAATAGTATTTACGAGTAATATTTTGTAAAAGCGATTTTAATGTTACTTGTTATTAGTTTTAAAGTCTCCACTCAACGAAGTCTTTCCACCAAGACTTTACAAGCAAGGAGAGGCCTAGCAACCTGAACCTGCAGATGCATGTACATATTTTTTGTGCGACGTAATAAAATATCAAATTAAATATTTATTTATATTCGTCACAAAAGTTTAGGTTTCAATTACACATTAATTGCAATCAGACAGGAGTCACAAAATAAACCTACCCTTGTGAGGAGTTGGTGCCTCAGTTAGGTTTAAAAAACCTTTAGTACAGGTCACCAGACAGATAGTAAACAAACATTTAGGCGAGTCTCTTTTTACACGTAAACGTAACAAACCTACTGCGTACTTACTCGTATAGGGCTATTTAGTGACACTTTATTGTATATGTACTTATTTATTTCATTTATTGTGACATATTCTGTTAAAAAAATACGTGCAAAGTAACGCTTTTCATTTTCGTTTGCCTAGTTAAAAAAATCTAAACGCATATGTAGGTCTCTTGGAGTTTTTTTTAAGTTTGGTCTTTTGTTTGGACGATTTTGATATTTTCTATTTATTTTCGCCGTAATGTACAAGTTGGTCTCGTAACTCACAACTACAACATAGCACCCTATTGTACACGAAACAGTGTTATTTTTCGATCAACAAGTCCTGTTTTATCGGATTGGAATAAGAGAAAGAGGTGCAATCCAAGATGGCACCGAGGTGTGGTCACCTCACCTACATACATTATCGGAGGTATTTGCTCTCTCGATAACGTCAAGTGCAGGGTTTTCCGAGCAACAAGTGTACACAACGCTTTAGTTGTTAAAATAAATAATATTTAATTTAATATTTATGGAGTTGTCTGTTGAGTTATTTAAAAGGATGGCTAACATTTGCTCTTTTATTGCGTTTCTTATAATTTTATTTTTTCTAGAAAAAACACATCATAAACTATTATCATATATATTTTTTAGTAGATACTACCGTATCAACTCGATTGGTTTAGACCAACGGCGCCTCGTAGAAATGGTTCCTCGTAGGTGGATTTGTATCCCGTCCTTAATTTAAATTTCTGCTATAGAAAAATTAGAAGAGAATGTGGTTATTAATAAGCAGGCATTACTGCTAAAATCATAACAGAACATTGCATTTATCGTTTTCTTTAGTATCCACAAACAAAAGTTGATCAGCTGAACCTATTCATTATTTTGGGAATTACTTTTTTGTTACCAAATTATAGTAACAGTATATCTATAAAAAGTCTCTGTACTTGGACATGTCCAAAGAGGTTGAATTACGCTTACTGGTGTGAGATTTATTATGTATTTTTAAAAAGTAGATACAATTGTAGTCAGTTTTCGACCTCATTAAATAGAGGTCGTTTTAAAAGGGACTCAATTTTTATGAATAACGAGCCACAAAAGTTTTAGTTAAGTAAAAGTTTTTAGTTTAAACACATACACCTTACATTGCTTCGCCGTAGTCGAGTAAAAAAAATGCTTATCAATGAAGACGAAGCGATTGATAAAACGCTTGTCAAAATCGGACCAATAAGGGTGACGCTTTGGTAGAACATCCACATACATACATACTGTTAACTCAGTACCCGTCTCTTGCTTCGCCGAAGTCGGGTAAAAAAGGGTCCGAAGACAGACTAGATTCACTAGGCTGACCTTTCTCGACCATGGAATGAAATAGGTCACGGGCGGTTTAGAACCATAGTGCTACATTTGCCAATTATCGGGCAGCAGTGCTGTGATGCGCGGTGCAACATGTTTAAAACAGTGTCGCTTGCCACATCTCGTATCCCAAGGACGCCTAATTCCGATACAATGAGCAGCATCACTCGACGCATCCTCTGAATACAAATGAATGGAACTGGTAACACTAGGTTCGATCTTTTTGCTTTGAACACCCGTGTCGCGGTCGTTGCTCAAATGTTTGTATAACTATATTTGATGGATTACGATTGATTCGATATTGCGAATATAATGATTAATTAATGAAATATATAATTGAATTTAATATTTATTTATATACTGGCTGTGCCCGCGACTTTGCCCGCGTGGTCAATTCTGAGTTAGAAGTATCCTATATGTTATTCCAGGACAAGAATAACCTACACTCTCAATCCGATGAGTAGATAAAACATTATTTGACGACTGAACAACATTTTTAGATTGCTCGGCTTCTATTCATTGGATTGAGATACAAAGTACACTACATTTTTAGTCAAATTCTGAGCCATCCATCAGTAAAAACCACATTTCAATCGGTCCAGTAGCAAGTGAAGTGCGAACATACTACAGACACCATTCAATGGTTTGTTATATTCTTGTCAAGTAGCTTATTTTAAGTCCCATAGACTATATTGTTTAATTATCCTCTTGATAAAGACTTTTTGCTACCTACTGTTTTATTAAGTATAGATTTTAGTCTGCTATAACTGCAATTTGAAGATTAGAAGGACTGAGGCAGGAAGTCCGGTGTATATAAGTATAGATTTTAGTCTGCTATAACTGCAATTTGAAGATTAGAAGGACTGAGGCAGGAAGTCCGGTGTATATAAGTATAGATTTTAGTCTGCTATAACTGCAATTTGAAGATTAGAAGGACTGAGGCAGGAAGTCCGGTGTATATAAGTATAGATTTTAGTCTGCTATAACTGCAATTTGAAGATTAGAAGGACTGAGGCAGGAAGTCCGGTGTATATAAGTATAGATTTTAGTCTGCTATAACTGCAATTTGAAGATTAGAAGGACTGAGGCAGGAAGTCCGGTGTATATAAGTTCTACTCTCAGGAACAAGTTTTGCTTCTGATCTTTGGCCATAACAAGGATTAATCAATAACTAAATAGTAAAACGCCAGCATTACGCAAAATAAAAAAATGGTAGGAAATATTAAATCACTTCTCGACATAACCAAGTTCACTTCATAGTATGACCTCATGGAAATACCTAAGTATGAAAAGGTCGATTTATTCATATTAACAGCACGATTATGGCCACAACCACGAGTTATAGAGTTGACCTTAGGCTTGAAATCATTAGGCACCTAACGATTTCACCGAATATTTTTTACTTTAATTGCAATGCAAATCGCTTTATTATAGCAAAAAACTATTCAGAAAATTGACTAAAATTCACACATTTCAGCAATTGTGGCTTTTCGTATAATACAAAGCTACTTACACATACGTATGTGTACTTGCATATTTTCATGGAACAAATTATATTGTTTCTACGACATGTTTTTCTTGAGAAACAGCACAATAAACTTGTCACACGCGGACTAATAACTCAACCTAACAAGAGCAATTTGTCACAGGCAACATGTCGCTGCCACTGTGCACTGAGCAACTTTTGTCTCTACCCACGATATATGTTTTTATTCGACTACTATCATACGCACTACTCACTCTCAGTCGCCAACCCATCTTTGCCACCTAAACATACATTACAACAGCCGACCGAGTCGTCTCGGCGTCAACATTTAATTGTAAAGATTAAGCCATTTTCGTCAATTACTAGCCAACTGAACTAATAACAGCTCTTCGCACACTTGACACTATGACACGATTTTGCTGCAACTGCAGAGCTTTTGAGCATTTCCCTAAAAAAAACCTCTTTAAAGATTAACTGGCAGAGATTGCTTTTAGCTATAAGTCCACCCAAATAACTTCAATTTAAAGTCAATTTTCTAAACAGTTGTTTGCTACAATAATGACATAAATGTTGTTCAGCGTTGTGTGAATGGTGAGGGTAACCTTACCTTTCTTACGGTTCGCTGCAGTAAGTACATTTTGGCTTCGATTCTTCTAATCTATGACTGAGTCGCCGATCGCCATAATTACTATTTTGACGATCATAAAATGCTATTAAAGCAATAATAGCAGCACTTCAAGTCCCTTAGTACTGCCTAGATAAAGTGCGAACTCGGAAGTAGAACCGTAACATTATGTATTAACAGCAGTATGGCAATATTACAATCTATTAGTAATTTTGCGAGTCCAACATAAACCACAGAAATAATGCTACTAATTTACTAAAAGTATCAAGTGTGCGCCGACACTCGCAGCGGTCGCACAGATTCAAGGTCGCACCGTATACGGGTTTAAATTTAAACATGGAAACACACGTTCCATTGTCGTTACGCGATAACAGGCCGGTTATTGAAATGGCCGTTCGGAATTTGAATTCTGTGAGAGCGTCTGTTTTTTGTTAGTCTAGGGATGGGACGCGGACCATGAGAATGGTTATTTTTTTGTTTTACGTATTATAGTTTGGAAAGTCTGAAGTGAGGATTTAGTAATATTAGACTAAACAAACAATGCTTCGTTGATTATTTAATTGTTTATAGCAAAAAATAATGCTTGGGTATAATCAGACCTAATATTTAAATGAGGAATACCCATATTAATTTTAAAAATTATAATTTAAACACATATTATCTTATAATCAAAGTTTAAAAAGATTGAAAGTATTAAAAAAAAATATTATCTTACTAATCCAAAAGCAACTGAATCATTCCATAAGTTAATGATTAATGACTCAAGAATTCTCGAAACTTACAACGGATTATAACAGATAGTCGCCTACCTATTTTTAACATGGGAGTTGATAACAAAATGACGTCACTAGATAAGTGGCACCTACCTACGTTCGCAAATGTTTCATTGTCCTTGTGCTATCTCTATCTTGCAGTGCGATAAGGAAACACCGATTTAATATCAGTACATGAGAAACTGCATGTAGCTCTCTTGCAGTTCAGTTCTTTATTAATGAAATTAGATACTTTTTTGAAACTACAGAATTACAAACAAACAGCAAGGGTTTATGTAAATGCTCCCTACGTTTGCGAGCTTATAAATAAATAACAAGACCCGAAGTAACTAAATAACGATTAAATATTACATAGACAAACACAACGTTGTTTTCATTAAATCTTTGCATATACCTGTTCAATTATTATATCAACGACCTAGTATTCTCTTTGACACTGACACAGCCCTGACTCATCATTAGATCATCGGTGAAACCAACTAGTACTTTGAATGATCTGGCGATCGCGTAATCAATCCTATTTATCTATTTATTATAAGTAGTTATTTTATATGGAGATATTAGTTTATTGTATAAATCTGTTTGTTTGTTTGTTTGTCGTATGAGGTAGTGCTGGCCTCTGATGTCAGAGTTTGTCAAGCCGCCCGAAGGCCTCTGACATGGCTTAACGACTGCTATTAATCAATAACAGCCGGGACCGACAGCTTAACGTGCCCTCCGAAGCACGGAGCGATGGAAAACCGCACATAACTTAGAAAAGTCATTGGTGTGTAGCCTAGGTTTTGAACCCGGTATCGTTGGATTCTAAATTGCACTACAGAACCGTTAGGCCACCATCGCTATGTATAATTTGTAAACATGGCCGACAGTCACAACGTATGTAAAATATTTTTTATTTTATTTATAAGGTAATTAATAATTACGGAAGATTTACCAGTTCCCATTATTAGATATTATCAATTAGTTCTAATATATTATGAAAGTGGAGACCACGTTTAAGTTCACGTAGTGTACGAAGCCCTGTGGCAGGTGGAGTGACGACCTGCGAATTTCGATTCAATTTCAATTAAGTACCTACTTTATGATTTTATGATACTAACTTTATTAACTTTTTATCACAAAATTGACGCCAATACCGATTCTATATTCCACACGTAGAGATAACAAACTGTGAAATTCTGTATATAATTAAGCAATTATGTGGCTGTTAAATGAAAATAGTCAAATTAAACATGAAATATTATTGTGGCATAATTAACTGAAATTGCAATTATTTATATGTTTTATTTTAATATTAAATCAGGTCACTTCAGGGACACAAAGTATGTTAAGAACTACCAAGATAATATGATAGTGCAGTTATGTTCTTTCAAAATATTCAACAGACCAGTTTAACACTCGCGCTAAATAACTAGTTTCAAACTTGTAGCACCAGACTTATTGTAAAACCGTAAGAATAATGAATACTCGTGTTAATTAATCTTATGTTAAAATTCAACAGCTGCCCTTGTGATAATGTCCTGACACAAATCATAAACACCCGGAACTCGAGACAAAAGGCCAAAAAGGTATAGGAGAGATCCGATCAGAATGCATCGCGCGGAGGGAAAGCGCTCGCTCAAATATGCGAACACGGGCGTCGCGCGCCGCCGCGCATCGCAAACGCTGTCTCTATATATCAATTTTGATGGAATAATCCGATGGCTTAAAATACGTAAATCCGAGAAAATATCTACTTTAGAACTAGTAAATAACCATTTTAAGGAACTGTTTCGATCTTTTTTTTATAAATTGTTATAATTATTTAGCATACACCTTTCAAGAACGATAATGTGTGAGTGAGTTGTCCGTTCATCTATAACCACAATGCCATTTTTTACTATCGGTGGAGTGTAATAGGACAAGTTTTACAAGTTGTTAAAGATGCAAGGCCAAATATGAATCGATTGGCGAATAAATAAATATAGGAGAAGGAATAAAATTATGAGGACTTTTGGCAAAGAGATAATCAAAAACACTAAAAATTTAAACAAATACTGTCTATTTCTTAATGTCTGTGTGACTGAAGTCCATATTCATATCATAGTTTAACTTTAAGGAAGACACTAGGTTATTGGAGTGTCTTCCTCTATCACCTGAAAAGATAGCGATAGGTCACTGATAAGAATATACCATCTACGTACGTATTTAAACATACATAATGCACTGTTTAAGTAAAGACGCACGTACGTGTTTAGAAATCTAAGTTGTACTTATTAGAAAATTATTTCAACGAATAATTCATGATTAATCTCAAGAATTAGGCTGTGGATGATCATCATTACTCATAAAATAAATAACCTTTTTAATTGGCATTTTTTGCTTCAAAACGAGTTACCAACGTCAGGTTTCATTTTCTTAAAATAATGATGAACCATCAAGTGACGTGTGTTTAATCGCCGGCTAAGTATCATTAGAATTAAACGGACAACTCAGTTATGATTGACTTTAAATAAAGATCGGAACAGCTCACTCTCACTGTCACATCACTATAGACACTGACACATGCACTGCTTCCGGAAATGCCAACTTTCAGAAAGAAACTCGCGTTAACTTTTTAAAGTTATTTTTTCGGGCAGCGTTCGCGCGGCGCTGGCTTTGGCGGCAGACTGACGTTATGCCATACATGGTCGGTTTCCGTCAGCGGATAGATAATGGAATTAGGGTTCCCGCGATTTGCACACTTTTGTCTGTGTTTGCGAGGAGTTTGAGATCTTCGCATGGAATTCCCAAATCACAATAGGTAGGTATTTTTAAAAGCTTTTATTTAACTTCATGTATGTATGTATGTACTTCTGTCTGTCCTGGAAACATGCAACTCAAATTTCGAGCACTTCCCGATTATCTATCCGGCTGAAACTTTTAGGGGGGTCACAAATCGATGACAAAGCATTATAAAATAAAATTAAAAGCACATAAAAGCTTATTTTTTTCCTTTTTTTTATTTATGTTTCGCTCGATGAGTGGTTATGTCGAGTGTGTTAGTTTTTCTTTATTGTTACTTAGGTATACGAGTACGTGCATTTAACATGAACTCGTCATCTTATTGTTGTACGTGCATTTAAGATGAACTCGTCATCTTATTGATTGTACGTGCATTTAACATGAACTCGTCATCTTATTGATTGTACGTGCATTTAACATGAACTCGTCATCTTATTGATTGTACGTGCATTTAACATGAACACGTCATCTTATTGATTGTACGTGCATTTAACATGAACTCGTCATCTTATCGATTGTACGTGCATTATTATTCTAGTACGTATGTATTCTAATGCGGCGTATTATTTCCCAGGCTAGAGACTCCTCAACTATTATTCAATCTGTGCTCAAGGCTTCGCACGGCGAGTTAAATATTTTCAGGTATTTGGATATAATGTATATATTAATGTGTATATTATAATAAAGCAGTGAGAAACAGAAAGCGTGTACAAAAAAATGCTCTACATAAATTAAGTCACTGAAAGCGAAAATAACATTTTTTTAAATTGTGTCTATCTATCTGTCCCTCTTCACGCATCATGTAAAAACTGACAGACTGATTGCGATGAGGTTTTGACTTAAAAACTGGTGTACTTTGTATCTGAATCAGATGAGCAGTAGCCGAGCAATGGATAAAAACTATTTGACGGCTAAACACATTTTGATGAAATGTAGTATATTGTCGTGTAGCATAACACATAGGTTACTTTTAACCAAGAAAAATAAGCACGCGGGCGCAGATTGAGTTTGATAAACGTATTTTCCATAGCTGCGGAACCCACCACTGAGTAACACTAACAAGCCCCGCAGCAGGCGGCACCACATGCGCGCAGATTGTCAAAACTTACACACGTGCGCGGCAGCCGGCGGCCGCTATATCTGTAACCTGCGCTTACGACGGACGACACGGACACGACACGATTCATTATTGTCATCGGGTGCCGGGTGCCAATATTTAGAAAAATTGTAGTCACACGCTGTGCGTCCAATGTAAAGAAACCGGCCAAGTGCGAGTCAGACTCGCGCACCGAGGGTTCCGTACAAACTTAACTTTGCCATTAGAAAAATGTTATCCTCATACTCCGAACAAACTTAACTTTGCCGTTAGAAAAATGTTATCCCCATACTCCGTACAAACTTAACTTTGCCTTTAGAAAAATGTTATCCTCATACTCCGAACAAACTTAACTTTGCCGTTAGAAAAATGTTATCCTCATACTCCGAACAAACTTAACTTTGCCGTTAGAAAAATGTTATCCCCATACTCCGTACAAACTTAACTTTGCCTTTAGAAAAATGTTATCCTCATACTCCGTACAAACTTAACTTTGCCGTTAGAAAAATGTTATCCCCATACTCCGTACAAACTTAACTTTGCCGTTAGAAAAATGTTATCCCCATACTCCGTACAAACTTAACTTTGCCGTTAGAAAAATGTTATCTCCATAGTCCGTACAAACTTAACTTTGCCATTAGAAAAATGTTATCCCCATACATCTACACCATATGACAGGTCGCGGTCAGTTTACCAACTTCAAATAAAATAAATCTTATTTGTTCGTGATGTAACTACATATTTACGGATTTCGTTTTATTCCCATTACTTGTGCTACAAGACGCTGCTTCTTGGCAAATTTCATGATTCTCGGTTAACGGGAAGTACCTCCTAGATTTTGATTCCCTTGCGAGTGTCAAAATATACCCGACGGCGTTATTCTATGCCGACGGCATAAACGGCCGTATCTTTTGATTGCGTTGACTTAGAAGTTAGTTTTTCTCAGCTCCAAGGAGTTGCAGACCTGAGTATTTGATATTAATTTCAACTTGATAAGACAGAAAGATGAACAACGAAATGATCCTATAAAGGTTCCTTTTGAGGTACGTAATCTTAAAAAATCGTAGATACATGCGTGTTTGATGGTTTATTGACTGGTCTATTTATTACGGATGGTGTACAAGTCGTGAAGTGTAAAACTCGACTCCAGTAAACGTCTCCCGATGACTCGAACATCCGAATAATATTTACTCATCTCGTTAACATTTGACTCAACGGTTTGGAGAACAAACGGGCTCGCATTTGTAATGTCAATCTTTAATGTTTTGCAACCAAAGCTTTTTACTCAGTGACTAACTTCTTGCCCTACGGCTCCGCCCGTAGTTTTCCCAGAAACTGCATTTTACTCAGTGACTAACTTCTCTGCCCTACGGCTCCGCCCGTAGTTTTCCCAGAAACTGCATTTTGCAGCTTGGGCAAAAATGCTTTCGTATGTCCTTCCGGATGTCTGTTCTCCTCTACAGGTCGCATTTCTCAACCAACCTAGACGAAATTTGGTATACAGATTTAAAAAAATTGAATTGATAGATTTTTTATTGGGGGAAGGGAGGGAAAAAAACTATTTTGCCCGAAAAGGGCAAAAAGGGGGCTACTGAATATCTCCGCTTTATTAGATCCGATTTCAATGGTATTTTTTATAAATTGTTCTCATAAAAAAATGGTGAAGATCTGATGAGGATCTTCGGCGTGATGCGCAGAATAGCTCCTCAAAATGCAGTAAATTGCTCACTTTTAGGTTTCTACCAGTGGAATCATTCCTTTACTAGGTAGGGATTGATTCAACTAACATTAATAACCAAGGTGCTCCACCTTGGTTATTAATGTTAGTTGTACAGTAAGGTAACTAGATGGCACTACTGTGCACCGCCAGATTGTTTGCAAACAGTTTGCACGCGCGAGGTGTACAGCGCACAAAGCCACAGTTAATAATACATGGACTAGTGACAAAACACAGTCAAGCGTCGCATTAGATATTGAAATCCATTTTAATTTCCAAAACTCACAACAACAAATCATGTAATGAGCTCCATTCCTTGAAAACTAGACCCGATGTGTTGAAAATGATTTGTTCCGCCGACAGATTTTACACAACAACATAGACGCTAGAAATCCAAGGCTTTGCAACTCAGCTAACGTCTAAACAACTTGCTTATTATTAGTGTTTTTCGTTTTTTAATATAAACTAGTAACATTGCAAAATGTTTTTTTTTTGCGTTAAGCCACAACTAGAAATATCAATGAATAGTATCGAACTCCTACAAACTTATGATGCTCTGGTAGATTTCGACTAAAACAAATATTGAGTGTTTTTCTTTCCAATGTAACGTTAAATTAGCAACAATAGGCCTCACAAAGTAGAAACAGAGAGAGTATAAACAAGGAGAATAACCCTTTTATAAATAATTCTGCATGCGTCCCGCTCTAACGAAAAAATATATGCTCATCATATGCACGCTCCACGCGCGGCATCTAACGGCCGACACGTGGCGCCGCGAGCGGTCACCCGACAGGATGCCATTCATCACGAGCTCCAGTTCCTGGCAATCGGCTCTGTAGTGTCTGCTGACTGCGCACAGCTCACTGTGGATGATCAGGTACCGACAACAATAAGAACAGCGGTGGCGGCGAACACAACAACATTATACGAGTGCACAAGTGCTGACACTGCCGACTAGGTACCAGGGCACCAGAAATCCGAATTGAAATGGATTAACTAAGTAATAACTAAAAAAGCTTCTGATCCAATTTTCATACAATGTAAGGGACCAAACAAGCGGACTTCTCCTTCAAATAAAATATATGATCTATTGACGGAGAAATCGGTACACAAACATTAAACCAAGACATAAGTTCAAAAAATAAAACCCGACTACGGTCGGGTATAAAATAGCCTATAATCTTGCGATGAAGACGAATCGATTGATACCTCGCTTGTCAAAATCGAACAAAGTTTTTAGTTTGAACACATAATCCTTCATTTGCTTCGCCGGAGTTGGGTTAAAACCCATAACACTCTATACCTGAAGAAGAATCGATTGACACCTCGCTTGTTAAAATCGGACCAATAGGGGCGACGCTAATGGTGGAATATCTACATACCTATATACATAGACTGTTAAACTCATTACCCTTCCCTTGCTTCTCCGTAGCCGGGTAAAAAAGAAAATACTTAGTCGAACATAGAACCTCCTTCCTTTGTGAAACCCATTAAAACCTAGCTGTAACCTAGGTGGTAATATTTCTGTGATATAAGGATCCAGAAAGTATCTACCTAATTTCATAAAACTTCGTTCGTACCTCAAATCGTTTTTATCGATTGCTCGGCTTCTACTCATCAGATTGAGATAGCAAGTACAACAGTTGTTAAATCAAAACCTAAGCTATCCATTAGTGAACCGCATCAAATTCGTTCCAGTAGTTTTGACGTGATGTGCGAACAAACAAACACCATTTAAAAAATGTTACTTTCTTGTTCAGTAGCTCTCCAATACCATTTGTTATTATCTTCTTTGTACAGACTTACTTACTGCTGTATTATAAGTACCTTCAAATTAAATCATGTGGAGGGTTCCTAGATTGCCACCGCCAATATTTGCGCCATAATTCATCAATATTGATATAAACAAATAGGTAATTAAAGAGTGAACGAACTCAATTTAGGCTAATTTGTTTATGATAGGTTTCACTGGTAGAGCAGAGGATCAATAAATATCATTCGATGTTTCCAAACGAAAATTTCTAACCGACATAAAAACATATTAATTTATTATTTTCGTGACTCTATGTCTTTGTCTGTTTGTTACATCTTCACGACAAAACGGCTGAACCGATCTTGATGAAATTTGATATGCAGATAGTTTAAAGTCTGAGGAAAACATATGATACTTTTTATCGCAATAAACTGTAGCCCGAACGGATGAAGCCGCGAGCAAAAGCTAGTTTGAATAATATCTGGTCTAAGTATAGTGTTAGACCCAAACAACAAACCAAACCTAGGAAGTCATCTTTGTAGTAGTACCGAGATATTCAACCGCCAAGCAGTAATGTGCAAACTGTTCCGGTTTGAAGCGCAATGTTTCCAGCGACATTACTGGACAATGAGACTTATAAACTAACTAGATGCGCGCGGCTTTGTCCGCGTCTACAGTTTTCCGGGATAAAAAGTATATTATGTTTGTATCTATGGTATACAGCATTTACATACAAAATTTCAGTAAATTCTTCCGTTGGTTATCACGTGAAAGCGCCCCGAATAAACAAACAGACAACGTTTCACTTTTATATATTAGTGAGATCATCATCATCATCATCAGCCTATATCTGTCCACTGCTGGACGTAGGCCTCTCCTAATGCACGCCACTGAGCTCGGTCTTCAGCTCTTCTCATTCATTTTCTTCCAGCCGCTTTTGCAGTTCGTCACTCCACCTGGCCACAGGGCGTCCTACACTACGTTTGCCTAAACATGGTCTCCATTCGAGAACTCGTCTAGCCCATCGGTTATCGGTTCTTCGGGAAATGTGACCAGCCCACTGCCACCACACACACACAGCTCGTCCTTCAGAGAAACTCCAAGCATAGCTCTCTCCACAGCTCGCTGAGAGCGACGAGCGAGCGACCAGCTCGTCCTTCAGAGAAACTCCAAGCATAGCTCTCTCCACAGCTCGCTGAGAGCGACGAGCGAGCGACCAGCTCGTCCTTCAGAGAAACTCCAAGCATAGCTCTCTCCACAGCTCGCTGAGAGCGACGAGCGAGCGACCAGCTCGTCCTTCAGAGAAACTCCAAGCATAGCTCTCTCCACAGCTCGCTGAGAGCGACGAGCGAGCGACCAGCTCGTCCTTCAGAGAAACTCCAAGCATAGCTCTCTCCACAGCTCGCTGAGAGCGACGAGCGAGCGACCAGCTCGTCCTTCAGAGAAACTCCAAGCATAGCTCTCTCCACAGCTCGCTGAGAGCGACGAGCGAGCGACCAGCTCGTCCTTCAGAGAAACTCCAAGCATAGCTCTCTCCACAGCTCGCTGAGAGCGACGAGCGAGCGACCAGCTCGTCCTTCAGAGAAACTCCAAGCATAGCTCTCTCCACAGCTCGCTGAGAGCGACGAGCGAGCGACCAGCTCGTCCTTCAGAGAAACTCCAAGCATAGCTCTCTCCACAGCTCGCTGAGAGCGACGAGCGAGCGACCAGCTCGTCCTTCAGAGAAACTCCAAGCATAGCTCTCTCCACAGCTCGCTGAGAGCGACCAGCTCGTCCTTCAGAGAAACTCCAAGCATAGCTCTCTCCACAGCTCGCTGAGAGCGACCAGCTCGTCCTTCAGAGAAACTCCAAGCATAGCTCTCTCCACAGCTCGCTGAGAGCGACCAGCTCGAATCGTCACTCAGACAAATAATAAAAAAACTACGAAAACACCATAATCCCGCCCGAACCTAATTTACAAATTGTACAACATTGTGGTGCCCAACCTCAAAACTCGTTTACGAACGTACAAATCGGATTACATCGATTACGCATGGAACGGCCGTGGCTATATTTCGGCGGCTCTCCCCCCCTCCCCCCACCGGACCCCACCAAAAAACAGTGATCTTGAACTTGTCTTGCCAGGCGCGCGTCACCTGCGTCGCTCGCTCCGGCTGTATGGGCTTGGCGCGCAGCGCTATAAATTTTGCCATTTATGGCGCAGTACATTTGTACATATGTTTGGGCTGTATGTACGGTTCTATGGCGCGTTCTACAGCCTAGACGGCTTGATGGATTTTGATAAATGCGGTGTTATCGGATTTGTCCTAATCGCGAGATTGCTATAGCATATATGAAGTGTCTAGAAAACTAACATCACAGTTGCCACACTGTATTTTCGACGGAAGAAAAATTTACTCGATAGATTATTTACCAAAATCTATCGAGTGAGATACCACTCGATAGATTTTGGTCACTAAAGGTCACTAAAATTATTCCAAAAATATATAAGTAGGTAATTGTTTTACCTAAACCAACTGTACTGTCACTGTACCTTCTTATGCGAGTTAATAATGTATTGAACCACTGCATGACATTTGGAGCACAACAATCAGAACGCCACACTTGCCTACTAAACACAAAAATTCATTTGTGAAACCCAAAACCATAAATTGTTTAGTCGCTGCTTTGTTCAGAAAATAAACAATGAACGGTGGTGCCAACCGAACGAACACAACCACTTTGAAAAGAGAACACAAAATATGGCGGTTTATATTACGTCATTTGGTTATAGGCAACTAATTTAACTGTATAGGAACTGCCACTGTAAAAGCCCAAACTAGGTACGTTAAAACCTAAGATGTACCAATTCTTAATGCTAAAAGTCCGAACAGTTCTGTGATCAGCGTTCATTTAGAACTCTTACCACCATTCACTTGGTAAATCTTAAGACTTAATTCTGAGACTCGGCAAATGTTGAAAAAGACTAACATAACCATATCTTTACATAACCACAACATGACATATAAGGAAAATAATGAAACATAATGTGATTAATTAATGTTAAAATTCTTGATTTAATGCTTGCTAATTGGCAACTATGATTTAATTTTTGATATAATTTGACATTAACTTTAATTTGACATTAATTAAATAATAAACCCTATATTTTACTATTGAATCTTGTTTATTATCGTTGTATTTTTTTGTATAGATATGTTTGCACACCATTGTTATGGTAGGATGTACTGAACTTTTATAATTGTTATTACCATCTACTTAATTACTACATTCTTGTGAATAAATAATTCTGATTCTGATTCCACTTTCACGCTGTATAAAGATTTACACCTCACTAGCAAAAAAAAACCAGAAAAAACCAAAGCTAAACCAACATTTACCAACCATCACTACTATAACCTAGCATTTACTAAATTCTAATGGAAATAGCATGAAGAAAACGTTTTACTCATGACGGTAAATGCTAAGATTTACTTGCAAAACCTAAGATTAACCAATGTAAGAGCTTTTACAGTGACTAATCTGACCGTGACCGTCCTTCTGTCCACGTTTCGGCTCCGTAGGTCACGGCCTATGATTGAGAGCATTTGAGGGTCAAATTATTGCAATACATTGTGTCATCAATTTACGAACGTGACGTTCTGCGAACGAACCAGACCTCAATTCATATTGCCACCAATTGGATAATCGCATTAACCACCGACCAATGACCGAATTACCGACCAACCAAAATATAGGTATTAGCCATAGATTTAGATAAATGGGAAAGATACGGCACGATTTAATATCACGTAAACAAAAACTGGACTAGATACAACTATAGGCACACACACCCACACAGCTACATTCCCACCGTCGTACTTCATGTGCAACGACAACAAAGACGGAGAGACATACGCAGACTGTAGCGCGAATGAGAGTCGCTGCTAACACGTGCTACACTAACGCCACTCCAATTGTGACTAAGGCAATTGTGTGCGTTGCACTTAATTCATGCGGTCCACGCTCGAGTATCTAATCTATTCTAATCCGCTTTTAATTAAATCTATGGCAAAGAAAATATACATTGTCGTACCAATTCAATTGACCAATGAAACTATTTAACAACAAGACATCATTCAAAAGCTAAAAACTACAGTTGGGTAAAAATTAGCCTGACTCTTGCGATGAAGTCGAATCGATTGATACCTACCTGTCAATATTAGCCTATGACTCTTGCGATGAAGTCGAATCGATTGATACCTACCTGTCAAAATTAGCCTATGACTTTTGCGATGAAGTCGAATCGATTGATACCTACCTGTCAAAATTAGCCTATGACTTTTGCGATGAAGTCGAATCGATTGATACCTACCTGTCAGAATTGGACCAACTTTTTAATTTACACACATAAGCTTTCCTATGCTTCGGCGTAGTAGGGGAAAAAAAGCCTATGGCCACAGAATAAATAATAGTATACTATCACCTATGGTACTCTACACCTGAAGACGAATCTATTGATACCTAGCTAGTCAAAATCGGATCAGTAGGGGCGACGCTATGGTGGAACATCCACATATATACTTACATAGACTGTTAAGACCAGGCTCTGCTTTTTAAGGGTTTTTTCCATAAATATGCTGGGTCAACCACAAACCTGATAAATGTGAAACTCAACATACATGTTTTTGAGATCTTTATCTCTCTAAGACTAAGACAAAAACATGATTAACAGAATTTCATTCGATACATTTTCTTATCAAAAATTACGTTATTTTCGGTAATATTTTCATTTTTCTATTCAACGCCTTAAGTTTTATCTCTAAAATAAATCTCACAGCAAGAAAATATAGTTTAACATCTAATGTTTAGACAAAATTTACCTAACTAAATTATTAGCCTGCCAATAAAATAAATAACTTTTGAGACATACGAGTATGTAATTTACTTCCGAGCTAAATTGTGTGTTCAAACAGCGCTCGCGATATTAAACCTTGTTACGCAGGCGCTTCAGTGTTTATTGCGGGTAGCGCGTGGCAGAGTGCAGGGGAGGTGGCAGGGGAGTGGGAAAATGTAACTTTGGAGCCTGGCCTTAAACTCATTACCCTTCACTTGCTTCGTCGTAGTCGGGTAAAAAGAAATTCATCGCAAAACTCGCAAAGCGTGACTAAATGTGCATAGCGCTACTCGGCAGCACTTGTTTTGTCGGAAAAAATAAACATGGCTGACTTGCGTACCTATACCATAGTAACATATACATCAATGCTTATACCACAGATAAATAATAGAATACTGCGAAGACATGAAGTGAGCACATTGATTTAAAAATGTATGGACAGGAGTAGTTCAATTCAAAGAGTAGGACCAATATAGGTTCAGTAGTTTTTACGTGATGCATGAACAAACAAACATACAAACAAGATTTAAAAAAATGTTCTATTCTTGTTCAGTAGCTACCCTAGACAGTCATACTTTCTCGTACTTATCGCTTTATTATAAGTACCTACAAGCTGTGCCCACAGCTTTGCCCGCGTGGTCAAAATTTATGTTTTTTTAAGCATACTTACTTATTTTTCGAAAATAAAAGTAGCCTGTGTTACTCCTTGTCACATCAGCTATCCTCCAGTGAAAGTCGGTCCAGCCGTTTCGGAGATTAGCGGGAAGGAACAAAGAGACAGAAAGACAAAAAAAATTTTTTTTGTTATGAGTATACTTTCATATGCATTTAGTAAAAAAAGCTGTTATTTGACTTCAGTTTTATTTAGATGAAACCTAAAAAATGTTGATGGTAGAGCACACCTTGTACTGAACTCTTTACGAAGCTCCCAAACAGGTTCATTTACCAGTTCCGGCCTGTTGTTGGACAAAACAAGTTATTTGGGTCGGCGCTGGAGATGAACCACTTTCACTCATCATTGTTGGTCTTTACTAGAGTTACAAGAACCTGTACAGTAGTCACAACGAAACTTTGTGGCTCTGAAGTTGTCTGCGAGTCGCTGCGCAAGCTGCTATATTACAGGCGCAATCCGAATGTTGAAGGTGAAGACAGCATTGTACAGCTGCCTCGCTCACTCGCTTACTTTATGCTGCTTTATCCTCACAGCTGTACCTGCGCAATCGTTCACAGAGCCTAACTTCACTGCCGCAAAGATCCGTTGTGACTAGAATAATAAACTCTGTTCCGCTGTTTTTTTCGAGTAACGAACCCAGAATAAGTTTTCAGGCCCACTTTCTCATATATTCAGGTAGGATCATCATCTTTGGGTAGGATAGTGTAATAATCAGCGTGGAACCGCAGAATATATAATAGTACTACGGTATAGACTATACCTTGTACTATTATTTATTCTGTGACTATACTATGGCCGCTTGTCTACCGCCTGGGCCGTCGGTCGTCCGGGAGCGCCGTCATCCCGTGACGTATCGTCCGGGAGCGCCGTCATCCCGTGACGTATCGTCCGGGAGCGCCGTCATCCCGTGACATATCGTCTCCACTTACGAAACCACAACCTATTGGTTATGGTTGCATCTAGGTAGACTGTTCAAATAGGTACGTATCCATACCAATATATAAAAGTGAAACGTTGTCTGTTTGTTTGGGGAGCTTTCACGCAATAACGGCTGGATGGATTTTGATGAAACTTGGAATGGAGATAGCTTATACCTTGGAATAAAACATAGGATACTTTTTATTCCGGAAAATTGAAAGTTTTCTAGAAAACTGCTAAAAAAATGTTCATTACTCGCTGTAAGGATAATAGAAACGAAATAACAAGTCTGTCAAAAAACATCAAGTGTGGTGTTATACCTACTTTTGCATTGGTTTTTAATATCCTAGAAGAACATAGGATGCTTTTTTTCACGATAAACTTTAGTCCGCGCGGACGAAGTCGCGGGCGGGAAATTAGTGTTATTCTAAAGCAGAATGTACCTAACCTTAAGATAAAATGCAATACCTAACGCGTACAGTACAGAGTACCAACAAGCGATTACCCTTGGCATTATTTAAATACGCGCTATCTGTGCTGTACGATAAGCGATTAGATCTTATTAATTACGCAAGTTTATAGAAATAATTTAATTTATAACGGTGCAAGAAAGAGTTTGTAGACACTGAGTGACTGTGTGATTATAGAGCAGAATTTTGAGCGTCTTAGCCTGTCGGCCGCCGCAACTTTATCAAAACTTTGTGCTCGGCTACTCCTCATCGGATTGAGATACCAAGTGCACCAGTTATTGAGTCTAAAGCTAAGGTGTCCTACAGTGAAACCACAATCACAATCGGTTCAGTAGAAATTTCAAATTTCGGGATTAAAAGTATACTATGTCCTACCTCGTAGTATGAACTCAAATCATGCCAAGTTTCATTTAAATTCATTGAGTAGTTTCGGCGTGATGCCAAGATACAGACAGACAGACAAAAATGAAAAAAAAAAACAGTTTTGGCTTCAGTATCGAATAAAGAGCAGCCTCCAAAAAAAATATTCAAAATATCTTCAATGTACAGAATTGGACCCGTTACAGTTTTATTATATGTATAGATTCTTGTTATAGTTGTTTTTTTAAATATATCTTCATTGTACAGACTTACAGACTGACAATGTATTAGCATATTCACCTCACAAAAAATATAGTTTTCCATTCATAAAATGAACACTTGATAATTGACCACAGATAATCAAAGCACAGGGATTAAAGCCGCCTCGCGATCGCGTCCACTTGAAATCAGAATATTAGCCACGTGAAGCATCATACAGGAGTGTCCAGTGTTTGCCAATCTCCATACAAAGGCGAGGAGAAGGCCGCGTGATCTCATCTAAAACAAAACCTACATTAGCATAGCCTTACGCTTATCACACCGAGGTCGACCAGATTTGGCTCGGCTGGAACGTCTAATTGTCGCCTTTTCACGTCTAAGCGGCTGAACAGATCGTGATGAGACAAGAAAATAGTGTACATCATGCACAGGCTATTATTTGAATTTTACCCCGGTTCAATGTCCACTTGAGCAAAGTCCGATGCGCGGCTAGTATTTAAGGTGCCTGTACGTTTATACTACTGACTAGTGGCTCGCCCCGGCTTCGCACGGGTAGCGCTCACACCGTGCACCGCAGCATTTTTCTTACTTTTAGCATTTATATACCCGTCGTAACTTTTACAAAAAGTACGCCAGTAAGGGTAATTCAAAATCTTTGGCAGCAACGCTCGCGGTGTTTTTTGACCATAGACAACTGCATTATTACTCACGTACTTGAAAGACTTGTTATTATTTCGTTTCCATGGCAACATGTCATTATTATTTAGTTTCCATGGCAACTTGTCATTCCGTTCTGTATTTTTGTTACCTTGGGTTACATTATCACAACTTTCGTAGGAATCTCATTTTTTTTAAATACTGCCTATGTTACAGAAGAAAGAAATTTTAAAATTGGTTCTTTATTTTTTGTGTTTATCCATTACAAACAAACATACAAACAATCAAATCTGTCCTCTTTATAATATTAGTGTAGACAAGCTTTAGCCCAAGAGTTCGTCCGCGCGTTCTACAGTTTATCGCGATAATAACAGTTTTCGCCAGGGTTCAAACTATCGCCACACCAACTTTCATCAACATCGGTTCAGCGGTTTAGTAATGAAATGGAATTATAACAAACAGATAAACTTCGTTGCATTTTATACTAGACTTCAATATCTGCCCTCGCCTTCGGCTCGGGCGGAGAAATGTCTTGTTGTTTTAAACACTTGTTGTACAATCTACTGTTTTGCTATTATAAAAAAGCTTTAGGTGGCATCGAACCACAGACGATTTCATTTGTAAGGAAGAAACTGGTGCAGCCCACGATGTATGGAATGGGGTTCCCAAGATATTCTGCTCTGAGCACTGTGTGAGGAGATCTCTAGCACTGCGAGGACACATTCATCGCCCGGATCTGTGGCGTCAATACATTTTGTAATGGAATTTTGACTTAGAGGACGGTTACAAACTACTTACTCGGTTTGGTGGTGGTAGTGCAAGTGGCAAATAGTATGCAGTGCAAGTGGCATGCAGTGCAAGTGGCATGCAGTGCAAGTGGCAAGTAGCATGCAGTGCAAGTGGCAAGTAGCATGCAGAGCAAGTGGCAAGTAGCATGAAGTGCAAGTGGCAAGTAGCATGCAGTGCAAGTGGCAAGTAGCATGCAGTGCAAGTGACAAGTAGCATGCAGTACAAGTGGCAAGTAGCACGCTATTCACTACGCACTGTGAACCTAGCTTCAAGCTTCAAGGAGGTCGTGCTGCGACAAGGTTGCACCATCGGCATTGTCAGTACGTGGTCGCCCACCGCTGGGCAAAGGCTTCCTGCTGAACTCAGTTCTCACGGGAAAACTGCAGTACAAGTTAGGTACAAAATAAAAGCCTCACATAGTACTGCCACACCTCGGACACTCCATACAATCGCGTTCATTAAAATACCTACTATTCTCACATATAAACAGACGATGTTCGTACACGCGCCAAATGTGTGTGTGTAAGTACATAGGGCTGCAAAAATATTTATTGTACTAACCGAAGAGTATATAAAGTACTGACGCAAACACAAACATAGTACGCGACCAACACAAAAGTCAACCCGCTAGTGTGAGAGTTCATACAACCTGCTGTATATTAGATTTGGGCGTGTAGTTTTGTTTCGACCCTCACACTGACCCTCGAGCTGCAGGCGGGGGTGCGAGGTCTCAGATTGCGCGGGGCGGAGGGTCTTCTGTACATTCCATACTCTGTAGCACTACGTTTCAATGCCGGCTTATAACAAATCACACAATTGTTCAATAATCACACGTAAGTACTAACTTCACAGTCACAACAACAGAAATAACCTTCCTCGTCGAAAAAGGTTGGATTAAATCATCAGATGACATCACATCCTTCGCAAGGCCGACCGCATTGTGTTAATGCGTTTATCTGCAGCGGGCTGTATGTTCAACCCTAGACCTTACATTACTGCGGAACTATGTCGACATTTTTAAACTGAAAATGTATAATAATATGCTCTATAGAGAGGATAGGTACGAAATGTGTAATGACGTTATTGGGAAGGTCTATTTATCGAATGCTAACATCCTCGAAGGGTCGTTTCTGCGAACAATCAAAATTGCGAAAGGTACATTCGCTCGAATGATCGAAACTGCGAAGGATTGTTTTCTCGAATATTGTAATAAACTAGTTAATACTGTCTACATAGGTATTTATTTTATTTCTGATTATATTTTTAGCTGTTCTTACCTGTTAGCTTTTAGATTATACATACAAAAATGTGGATATACATAAATGTGAGTGTCCATTTGTGGAGGCTGTTTTTAGTTTTTTTTTTTTGGGGTTTACTTAGATAAGGAAGCTAAATAAAAAAAAAAACAACAACAAATAGTACAGCAATACGCTTTCGAAGTATTAACCATTCGAGCAAACATACCATCGCAATGTTGACCAGAAACGACCCTTCGAGGATGTAAGCATTCGCTGAATAGACCTTCACAATAACGCCATTCCGAGTTGACTATGTGTCCGAGTCCACGGTCTCTGTGCTAAACTGATTGATGCAGCTAAATCGAATTTCGTACCCGGGGTCGCTTGAATGATTTTGGATGCAAGACAAATCAGTGCACTTATTTAGCGATCCGTACGTCCGAATGAAGAAAACGGAACACTTATAGGACCCCTCGTGTGTTTTGTCTGACTGTCCTTTTGCCACTCCAATTTGCTCCGACCGTATCGAATGGACCGAAGTTGAAATTTGGGCATTGTGAATATCTGTGGCCCAAACACGGACGTATATAAATGAATTTTGAATAAGGAGACCATTTTTGGAAGGAAAATTAGAACTAAATTATATAAAATTTATATAACTCCCACCCCCTATTAAAAATCGGTGCATTAGTTTGGGAGCTACGATGACACACACACACACACACACACACACACACACACACACACACACACACACACAGTACAACACACCCTAAGCTTATAAGACCCGTCTCTTTGTTCGGGGCTAATAAGTGTTGCTAACTGTACCGCCTGACATTGAATGTGGTTAAAACTATAGTTGGAATAACTCAACTACATAACTCCCATATCCCCAGTAACTCCCATTTTTGTTATATAAAACGACTAGCTGTTCTCGCGGCTTCGCAAGCGTGTTCATTTCTGTAGGTTAAAAGTACTCTATGTACTATTCCAAGACCTAAAATACCAACATTTGATCAAAATTCCTTCAGCCGTCAAAAAGTATTTATCGATTGCTCGGCTTCTACTAATCGGATTGTGATACCAAGTACACCAGTTTTTAAGTCAAACCATGAGACTTTCAACAGTGAAAACCACGTCGCAATCGGTCTAGTAGTTTTTACGTTATGCGCGAACAAACAGACAGGAATTTAAAAAATATTTTATTCTTGTTTAGTAGCATATTTAAGTACCCCAGCCCATTTTTTTTTAAATTATCTTCTTTGTACAGTATTTTTCGTTCAGATTGCTTTATTATAAGTATAGATAGATAGATAGATGACATTAGAATTGCTTTACAACCGAAGTCAGTCGCAAAATCTTAGCAATCCAACATTTGCTAGTCTCTAGTACATCAGAAAATTCGGAGAAACCAGTAGTATCGGAGTTTGCGACTTTCGGTTGTCAAACAACAGCTATAAAGTCGAAACTGCTGGCCTCAGTCATTCATTTTATAACACGCTTAATTAATCAAAACACTTGACTAGGGAACTATTCTGTTTTAGAGATTCGTTAGGAATTTTCCTAACAGCTAACATCAGTTGCCGGGCAAAGATTGCTAAGTTAGACATATATTTAACGGGTTACTTGAGCATGAATCGCGGAACTACCGAGCTGAAGGGGCGAAGGGACCAACTACACGTAGAAACCAATGTAGTACTATACTGTAACCTCACCCAGTGACCTCACTCTCCCGTACGTACAGTTAGCCGGACCGGTTGTCTGTCTGTAGAGCGGCGGGCGCGGACGCATGATGTCCCGGACTGTTTGAGTAACTAGACGAGCGGGACAAGTCTCTTGTACGGCGTAATCTCTAACCAGACATGATTATCTAGCTATCCATACCAATATATTAAAGTGAAACGTTGTTTGTTTGTTTGGGTAGTTGTAAAGCGATAACGGCTGGACGGATTTTGATGATATTTGGAATGGAGATAGCTTATACCCTGGAATAAAACATATAGAATACTTCTATCCCGGAAAGTTATGAGTTTCCACGGGGAAATTGTAAAATTTAGATTACTCGCTGTAAGGAACGGTGGCCATGGAAACGAAATAATAACAAGACTGTCAAAAGGCAAGAGCGATGGTGCTAAAGAGAATACAATATGTTGGTGCTATACCTACTTTTGCATTGGTTTTTAATATCCTAGAAGAACATAGGATGTATTTTTCTCGCGATAACTGTAGTACGCGCGGACGAAGTCGCGGGCGAAAGCTAGTACTTATAATAACTAGCTTAGAAGCTAAAAAACACGCCTGCCGCCAAAAATGAACTTATGCCAATAAATTATATACTGTTGGAATGTGCTTATCAAGGCCTTCAATTTGATACCCATATTGTATTTTTTTTTTTTTTTTTTTTTTTACTTTTGAGATTGGTGCCATCCCGCATACAAAGGCAAAACTGATTTTTCTAAAAAAATATGCCTTTGTTACTCGGAGGGATGTAAGGATTCTAACGATACCACATACTTATTACTTCATAATAAAAGTTATGGTGGATACTCACAAAAAAGAATAAAGGCAATAAATTATACTCTGTTGGAATGTGCATATCAAGGCCTTCAATTTGATACCCATATTGTAAAATAAGAAGAAATTTTGTTTCGCACTTTACGATGGAGCCATAATGCCGCCATATTGAATTTATAAAAACTATGTTACTCGGGGGATGTAAGGATTTTAACGATTTTTACGTCTAAATATGTTTAGGCAAACTGACATACATACAAACATACATGAATTCTAAAAACATTACACTCAATGTTTTAAGCAGTCAAGCAGTCATGTAAAGAACTTTGAAAATGTACAATAATCTTTCTAAACATCGACTAAATTACAGATATAAGGCTAGATGGATGACTTCCATGTAACAACTTAGTAACTTTTCTAACAACATGTATTTAAAATATTAATCAGCCACATTTAAAGAAAAGAGAGGAGAGCTAAAGATCAAGTTCAGTGTCGTTCACAAGGAGAGGCCCACGTCCAGCAGTGGACAATACGGGCTGGTGATGATGATGATGATAAAGAAAAGTAATCTAAGAGGAACGTTCTAATTTTATTTGGGAAAAAAGATCTTAAAAATAAAAACGCGTCCAATATTTCATCATCAAGCCTGCTTCTAAATCTGTTGCACTAAGGATGCATAAAATCATTTGGCAAAACAAGATGGCTAATGTCAGTGACAAATTGTCGATAAAACGAGATAGTGAGTAGACATATTGACGAGTAAAACGCACTGAGCGTTTCACTTCAAGCAGTCTAATTTGCATATTTTTTTCTAAATTAAGTCAATCCCGAAAATCTCGGGATCAGAAAAACTTAATCCCTAAATTTTCGGGAATGAAAACAGGTCGAGTACTGGTACGCGCGAGGTAATGTTCAATCCCGGGATCCCGGGACTCTGATTCTCTACCTTGCGTGTACAAACTTTTTTGCAAACATTCTAGCGGTGCACAGTAGCGCCATCTAGTTACCTTATTGTTACACTAACATTAATAACCAAGGTGCTCCATCAATCCCTACCTAGTAGGTAAAGGGATGATTCCACTGGTAGAAACCTTCTACTCCATATGGAGTCCATACTATGCTAAGTACCTAAATTGTTTACAAACAGTTTGCACGCGCGAGGTGTACAACTCACAGAGCCACGTACATTACGCTTGTACAGAGTACACTAGATTGTTTGCAAACAGTTTGCACGCGCGAGGTGTACAGCTCACAGAGCCACGTACATTACGCTTGTACAGAGTACACTAGATTGTTTGCAAACAGTTTGCACGCGCGAGGTGTACAGCTCACAGAGCCACGTACATTACGCTTGTACAGAATACACTAGATTGTTTGCAAACAGTTTGCACGCGCGAGGTGTACAGCTCACAGAGCCACGTACATTACGCTTGTACAGAGTACACTAGATTGTTTGCAAACAGTTTGCACACGCGAGGTGTACAGCTCACAGAGCCACGTACATTACGCTTGTACAGAGTACACTAGATTGTTTGCAAACAGTTTGCACGCGCGAGGTGTACAGCTCACAGAGCCACGTACATTACGCTTGTACAGAGTACACTAGATTGTTTGCAAACAGTTTGCACGCGCGAGGTGTACAGCTCACAGAGCCACGTACATTACGCTTGTACAGAGTACACTAGATTGTTTGCAAACAGTTTGTACGCGCGAGGTGTACAGCTCACAGAGCCACGTACATTACGCTTGTACAGAGTACACTCGATTGTTTGCAAACAGTTTGCACGCGCGAGGTGTACAGCTCACAGAGCCACGTACATTACGCTTGTACAGAGTACACTAGATTGTTTGCAAACAGTTTGCACGCGCGAGGTGTACAGCTCACAGAGCCACGTACATTACGCTTGTACAGAGTACACTAGATTGTTTGCAAACAGTTTGCACGCGCGAGGTGTACAGCTCACAGAGCCACGTACATTACGCTTGTACAGAGTACACTAGATTGTTTGCAAACAGTTTGCACGCGCGAGGTGTACAGCTCACAGAGCCACGTACATTACGCTTGTACAGAGTACACTAGATTGTTTGCAAACAGTTTGTACGCGCGAGGTGTACAGCTCACAGAGCCACGTACATTACGCTTGTACAAAGTACACTAGATTGTTTGCAAACAGTTTGTACGCGCGAGGTGTACAGCTCACAGAGCCACGTACATTACGCTTGTACAGAGTACACTAGATTGTTTGCAAACAGTTTGCACGCGCGAGGTGTACAGCTCACAGAGCCACGTACATTACGCTTGTACAGAGTACACTAGATTGTTTGCAAAAGTTTGCACGCGCGAGGTGTACAGCTCACAGAGCCACGTACATTACGCTTGTACAGAGTACACTAGATTGTTTGCAAACAGTTTGCACGCGCGAGGTGTACAGCTCACAGAGCCACGTACATTACGCTTGTACAGAGTACACTAGATTGTTTGCAAAAGTTTGCACGCGCGAGGTGTACAGCTCACAGAGCCACGTACATTACGCTTGTACAGAGTACACTAGATTGTTTGCAAACAGTTTGCACGCGCGAGGTGTACAGCTCACAGAGCCACGTACATTACGCTTGTACAGAGTACACTAGATTGTTTGCAAACAGTTTGCACGCGCGAGGTGTACAGCTCACAGAGCCACGTACATTACGCTTGTACAGAGTACACTAGATTGTTTGCAAACAGTTTGCACGCGCGAGGTGTACAGCTCACAGAGCCACGTACATTACGCTTGTACAGAGTACACTAGATTGTTTGCAAACAGTTTGCACGCGCGAGGTGTACAGCTCACAGAGCCACGTACATTACGCTTGTACAGAGTACACTAGATTGTTTGCAAACAGTTCGCACGCGCGAGGTGTACAGTTCACAGAGCCACGTACATTACGCTTGTACAGAGTACATTGTACTAGTTGGTATCTACGAATAAATAATAAGGTTGGTATAGTTTTTGCCAACTTCAAGTCTGTACAAAGTTAGTACTTATCAAGAAGGTTTAAAAAAAAACGAAGTCTACACCGCGGAACAAAAGAGTGAATCATAGCAAACGGCGGCTGCGTATGTGTGCGTGAGTGGATAATTTGTGGTGTTTTGTGGTTGATACACAATTTCATGACAAAAGACTGCATTGTCATTGTGATTTTCCGTGGGAACTTGACAGAATTAATCAAAATCTTGATCGAGCCCGATAATTATGTGTGTGGCTTGTGCGTACGAGCAGATCGGCATATCTTGGGTGTTTCTCTTTCGATTTGGAGGCGCGGAATCCGTCTTTTTTAAATATTCTTGGTACTTACAGCTTAAAAGAACATATGACAATAACATTTATCAGTGTGCAACAAGCGCTGCGTATCTGTGGAATGTCGTATCACAAAATAGACTGCATTCTGCCGCGCTGATAATGGCACAAGTAGCCGAGTACCTACTGAGATAGCGAAGGGTCAACGAGACTGATTGCCGACCAACGGCATGCTCGAGTCAGTTTGAGTTAAATACTGCATAGATTTTAGTCTTTACCATCATCATCAGCCTATATCTGTCCACTGCTGGACGTAGGCGTCTCCTAATGCACGCCACTGAGCGAGCTCTTCAGCTCCATCCGTTTTGAGCCGATTTTCGCAGGTGGTACACTAGTACGCGGTCTCCACTAGAGAACTCGTTTGCCCCAACTCGGTCGGGAACTGTGACCAGCCCACTGCCACTGCAGCTTGGTTATCCTAAGAGCTATGACGGTAACTTTGGTCCTCTGTCGAATCACTTCACTTTTTAACCCCCGAACAAACAGACGGGTGTTATAAGTTTAGGGTGTGTATCACTGTGTGTGAGGGTGTGTGAGAGGGTGTGTGTGTGTGTGTGTGTGTGTGTGTGTGTGTGTGTGTGTGTGAGAGTATGTGTGTGGGTGTGTGTGTGTGTGTGTGTGTGTGTGTGTCTGTGGCATCGTAGCTCCCAAACAAATGGACCGATTTAGCTGTTTATGTTTGAAAGCTGGGGTAAACGAGATGGTTCATAGCTTTACTAGGGGGATAAAGGGAAGAAGGAGGGGGTGGGGGGGGGGAAGAATGGACCGATTTAGCTGCGGTTTTGTTTGAAAAATGATGTGACCTGATGTGTTATGGGGGGGAGGGGGGGGGGAGCTCCCCTTCCATAAGGCTAAGAACCATCTCGATCACATCAAAGGGGGGAAGTTGAGAAAAGTGGGGTGAAAATCGTATTTTCCAACGAATGTACTAATTTAGCTGTGGTTTTTCATGTTTCAAAACTGAGGTAAACGAGATGGTTCTGAGCTATAATGGAGGTAAGGGGGATGGGGGTGAGGGGGATGGGGGTGAGGGGGATGGGGGTGAGGGGGATGGGGTGAGGGGGATGGGGGTGACGATCGTAGCTCCCAAACGGATGGAACTATTTTTATGTTTGAATACTGATGTGATCGAGATACTTCTATGCTATAATGGGGGGTGGGAGTCGAGGGTTATATAAATTGTAATTAGTGCTCGTAGTCTGTACGGCTGTCGGTTGTGACAATGAGCGACATTACTGGCAACAAGATTTAACAGCAATGTCGGCGGGTGACGAGCGCAGTGCAGTGACGCAACATTGTGCAACCACAATTCTGCTGTAGTGGCGGGACGCTTACCATCAGGCGAGCGACATGCTCGGCTCATCAGTCAAAGAAATAATCCAAGTTTAAGTCTTATTCTGTCCCATTAACTGAGCGACCCAAATTAGATTTTGCTTAACTTGCTATATTTATTTATTTATTTATTCTAACATTCCTGTGGGTGGGCATTACAGTTTCCCAATATTATTTTTTATATGCTATATAGAAAAGCTTATTGTAGAAAACTTCTATAATAGGCCCTGTTCACTGTACTCATGCAAGACATAACTTCTATAATAGGCCCTGTTCACTGTACTCATGCAAGACATAAGTTCAAAAACTAAAACCCGACTACGGTCGGAAAATCAGACCAATAGGAGCGACGCTATGGTGGAACATCCACATAACCACATACATAGACTATTAAACTCATTACCCTTCCCTTGCTTTACTGTAGTCGGTTAAAAACAGTACTTCTTCAATACTTATTTTTTATTATAATGGCTTCTTCCACAGAATAAATAAGCGGAGAGGCACTGGCCTACTAACAATTTCGCCAATGACAAGTTTATAATAGTTAATTTTAAGCATTGTCACGTCACAGTCAACAAAGTCACGAATCAGTAGAACGGTGGACGCTTTACTTAAACTTTAAGCATTGTCACGTCACAGTCAACAAAGTCACGAATCAGTAGAACGGTGGACGCTTTACTTAAACTTTAAGCATTGTCACGTCACAGTCAACAAAGTCACGAATCAGTAGAACGGTGGACGCTTTACTTAAACTTTAAGCATTGTCACGTCACAGTCAACAAAGTCACGAATCAGTAGAACGGTGGACGCTTTACTTAAACTTTAAGCATTGTCACGTCACAGTCAACAAAGTCACGAATCAGTAGAACGGTGGACGCTTTACTTAAACTTTAAGCATTGTCACGTCACAGTCAACAAAGTCACGAATCAGTAGAACGGTGGACGCTTTACTTAAACTTTAAGCATTGTCACGTCACAGTCAACAAAGTCACGAATCAGTAGAACGGTGGACGCTTTACTTAAACTTTAAGCATTGTCACGTCACAGTCAACAAAGTCACGAATCAGTAGAACGGTGGACGCTTTACTTAAACTTTAAGCATTGTCACGTCACAGTCAACAAAGTCACGAATCAGTAGAACGGTGGACGCTTTACTTAAACTTTAAGCATTGTCACGTCACAGTCAACAAAGTCACGAATCAGTAGAACGGTGGACGCTTTACTTAAACTTTAAGCATTGTCACGTCACAGTCAACAAAGTCACGAATCAGTAGAACGGTGGACGCTTTACTTAAACTTTAAGCATTGTCACGTCACAGTCAACAAAGTCACGAATCAGTAGAACGGTGGACGCTTTACTTAAACTTCCTGAGAGTTTAGAAAACATCGCAGTCACGTTTTTTGAATTTTTGTCCTTCGCCTACACTCGTGCCCGTTAGCGAACACTTAATAATTAATATTCCACCAATATTACTCACTAGCTTCCCCGCCCGCGACTTCGTCATGGAAACGAAATAACAAGTCTGTCAAAAAACTTCAAGAGCGTTGGTGCTATACCTACTTTTGCATTGGTTTTTAATATTCTAGAAGAACATAGAATGCTTTTTTCGCGATAAACTGTAGTCCGCGCGGACGAAGTCGTGGACGAAAGATAGTACATTGGATTAGACAAATGGGACTCAAACCAAAAATACAACAGAACTTGTGATCTTGCATAAATACTTATTTGTCTACAATACGTTACAGGATGTACACTTTCCTGTATATACAGGAAGAGGTGAGTCACACCCGGCAGAAACATAATATATATTCCTTATCAAGTACATTCCTGTGGATTACGACAATTCTAAAAATATAACAGGAAGAAACTAGATTAAATAATGTAACACTGAAATTACTTTTCTCTATACGATTAAGAAACTAGATTCAATAATGTAACACTGAAATTATTTTACTCTATACGATTAAGAAACTATTTTCAATAATGTAACACTGAAATTATTTTACTCTTGTGTGGCTGTCTGTCTGGATGTACGTCCACCCATCAATAAAATCTACTGGACCAATTGAAATGCAGTTCTCACTGTTGGATAACAGGATTTGGTTTAAAGTCGGGTATACTTTGCATGTCAATATGCTGAGTAGAAGCCGAGAAATCTGTAAAATTTTAAAACTATTTGACAGCTGAACGAATTTTAATGAAATTTGGTTATATATAGGTGGTTTTGGTCTTGGACACATATTGTATCCAAAATAATTTATCCCATAAAAATTACCATGAAGGCAAAGCCAAGGGGCGCTGCTAGTTACACAATGAAGTGCATTTTTTTTTCTATTAGACAGAAAAAAAAAACATATAAAGCAGTAGGTACAAAAATTCTAGGCACTGAACAAATATATAATATTTTTATATGGTTTTTTTGTTTATTTGCTTGCGCATCACGTAGAAACTACTAGACCGATTGTGATGCGGTTGTCACTATATAGCTTAGGTTTTGACTTAAAAACTGGTGTACTTGGTAACTCAATCCGATGAGTAGAAGCCGAGCAGTCGATATATAACTATTTCATGGACAAACAAATTTTGATGCGGTTTAATAAATATTGTACTTTATACCGGTACTTTTGGTCCTGGAATAACAAATAGGTTACTTGAAAGCCACAGAAATTACCACGTGAGCGAAGCTGCGGGTACGGCTACTCACTATTAATTACGTAGTTGACAGAACTAAGGTTTGTGTTCCTAATGAGTACTAAAGACAATATTGTGTCTTTTAAAACTTAGAATATGAGTAGGTTAATAACTTCTAGACACAAAATTTGGTTTATCAATTTTTTTTAAATGGCTCATATGAATGGGGTTGAAAATGAAAAAAATAAAATATTTCAGCCATTTTTAAAAATGACACAAAACTATTGCTACCCTTTTTAAGCCGCATTAACTTCAAGGGGTCAGGGGAGTGAGGGGGTGGAAAATAATGAAAAAAAAAGCTAACTGACTCGCGACGTCTACAGCTCACAGAGCCACTAGTTATATATAATCTCTCTAAGCCTATAAAATAATAGTTTAAAAAAACTAAAAAACACTCTTTATATAGAAAACCAAACTAAAAAATAGAAAATAAATTTTAATAATGTAAATAAGAAAAAGTTTTATTTCAAAAAAATCGTGGGGTGCATGGGTCAATAGTTATAAATATTTCATTGACAGGTATGAGAAGGAGGATTATCATTTCGATAATATCTTAAAAAGCACCCCACGCTTTTTCTTAAATAAAACCTATTTTTGTTATTTACACTATTAAAATTTATTTTCTATTTTTTAGTTTGGTTTTCTATACAAAGCGTGTACTTAGTTTTTTAAACTATTATTTATTTTCTACTTTTTAGTTTTTTTTTTTTTTAATTATTGCATTGTCATCGGTCTTTGACAGGTGTGCAAAATTTGAATGAAATCTGACCGTTTAAAGTGGGTCAAAATAGCGTCCAAAGGAGTCGGTTACAAACATACAAACATACAAGTGAAGCGAACATATAAAGCGTATAAAAACAACCGTGACTTACTGACTGACAGACAATGCACAGCCTACACCAGTGGACCTGGAGATTTGAAATTTGGAGGAAATACTCCTTGAGTATCCTAGAGGCACTACGGAAGGATTTTATGAAATTCCATCCCTAAAGCAACAGAGCAAACCTGGCTCAAGCCGAGATTAACCCCCCAGCTGTACCACACTCACACGCCGCGCACCACGTATCGTGACAATTGGGGGGTTAACACAAGGCTGATGAAGAGTACAGAATACTTTAAAAAATGAGTAATTATAAAGTAAGATTCATACCAAATTACAATACTAGTCAGTATAAAATGTTGTCACATTGTACAATATAAAATGTTGTCACATTGTACAATATAAAACAAATTTGGCTCAACTTTCCAAAAATTACAAGTAGCTAGAAGCCTTTTTTTTTCTAAGTTAGGAACACATAGTACACACATAGGTCTACACATAGTACACACATAGGTCTACACATAGTACACACATAGGTCTACACATAGTACACACATAGGTCTACATATAGTACACACATAAGTCTACACATAGAAAGCCTAAATCTGAAATGGCATATTGCGATTCCCAATTGTTTTAGAGAAAAAATAATTGAATATTTCATAAGTAGTACTATGTAAATGCAAAAATCACTTTAAAATCGATAAAAGAAAGTAATTTTCACAACTTGGACAGTTTTTTAACATTGACAGTGAAAGTAATGTCCCTTTTTTGACAAGTTTGGCTTATAAGTGACAGTAATTACGTGATTTTCACAGAACCGTCACAGCACCCAGACATGAGTGGGTTAGGTTCTAAATGAGTCAGAACCGACACAGAGCACCCCCACACCACCTGGTCTTGTCATCCCTACCCCTAGAGTGTATATAAAAAGCGCGGAGCCAGAAGCTCGCGTAGGAGGTCCTGAGAGGAGCTACCCCACAAGGCCGGAGTGGAGCGAAGGGGGGGGGGGTGACGAGCGCAGCGAGCCGGCGACATCCGTAGCGGAGTGTAGGACGAGTGGGCGAAGCGACAATCAGGGGCAACCTCGTGAGAGTTCTGGCGAGAGCCCACACTGGAGACAAATTTCCATTCCATTAAGGGAGGTGGTAAAGGGTAGCCCCTGGTACCCCTTCCACCCGCGGCAACGCTTAGTTCATGAGATATTTGAGTTTTAAGTTTATTAAAAAACTACTGTTTGGTCACAGCCAACAACCATCTTAAGCTCTTTATTTGAAACTGTCGTAACAGTTCATTAAAAATCAGCTGATTGGTCGCCGATCGGCCAAACAGTAAGTAAACTTCGGCATAAGTTAACTTCGGTGATCGCCGGCCGCTGCCGCGGCACGCTAGCTTCGCTCGCTCGGCACGCTCTATGTGTAGTCATGTTCAAACCTAACCTACCCTAGTTTTTAGGGACATACAGCGGAAAAAAAACACATTCTACCACCTAATAATTTTATTTACGGTAAGTAAACAAACTTCAGTAAAATACGATTTAAAAAACAAAGCGTTGCCGCAGAGTGGGAAGGGTACCAATGGGTAGCTCTATACCTCCTTCCCCCCCACCCCCACCCCCTACCCCCAACTCCTACCCCCCTCGTTTAATAATAATAAATAATCAAATAATAAATAATATGCTTATAATATATATATGAATATTAAGCAGATACTAGAGTATCTGAACAAATATACCAAATTTAAAATAATGTTATCAAAAAAACTGTACAAAAACATAAAACTTATTTTTTTTTTAAACGTGTCTTTCTTTTTGTCTGTTTGTTCGAGCATTACGTAAAAACTACTGGACCGATTGTGATGCGGTTTTCACTTATGGATAGCTTAAGCTGGGACACTTGATATCTTAATCCGAGCAATGGATAAAAAACTATTTGACGACTGCACAATCTTGCAGAAACGTAGTATTTGATGACTGCACAATCTTGCAGAAATGTGGTATTTGACAACTGCACAATCTTGCAGAAACGTGGTATTTGACGACTGCACAATCTTGCAGAAACGTGGTATTTGACGACTGCACAATCTTGCAGAAACGTGATATTTGATGACTGCACAATCTTGCAGAAACGTGGTATTTGACGACTGCACAATCTTGCAGAAACGTGGTATTTGACGACTGCACAATCTTGCAGAAACGTGGTATTTGACGACTGCACAATCTTGCAGAAAAGTGGTATTCGACGACTGCACAATCTTGCAGAAACATGGTATTTTTACATAATATTTTTTCTTTATAGGTATAGGCTTTATAGGTCCATTTGTTTGGGAGCTATGATGCCACAGCCAGACATACACATACATACTCTCTCTCTCTCACACACACACCTAAACTAACACGCGTCTCTTTGTTTGGGCGTTAATAAAATATATATGTTAAAATATATTGTATGGTATTTCATTTTTCTATGCAGCCAACCCTATCACTCGAGCGCGCGGCTTAGGTATTTTATGGACGAGAGTTGGAACATAGTAATACCAACTTTAACACGCGACTATTAAGTGCAATTTAGCATGCGCGCTCGATTTATGAATACCTACATGTTACGTACTTACGTTTGTAGGCTATTAAATCAGCGGCTTTCTTCAAGATCAAAGTAGTGCAACTTCTGTTACTTCTTTATTCTGTGGCCCAACTCTATAGGGGGATATAGATGCGGGATTTTTCACCCTCTCCCTCCCTCCCTATCCCTTTTACTACTTGTAATTTTTGGAAAGTCCTTCCACAAATTTTATTATATGGATATTTGTGTTCAATAATATAATTTGCATGTGGGATAGGAAAACTGGCGATATTGCCGGGTTGGATGACTTTGCAGGATATGAGATAGGCAGGATGTCTTCAAAAGATGGACTTGGGACATTTAATTTAAAATCACTAATGTATTTTAGAATAATAACACTGACACTGTTTTTAGAATAACAATAAAACTACTGTAATTAAACTACAAAATAAACAAAAGAGAGTAGGTATGTAGTGGAGCATTCTTGACAAACGCTGAGAAGTTTTGTAAATAAAACCTCATTGTTTACTTTTCGTTTAAGAAATGCCGCGTGTACGGTCTGCGTACTACTTTCGTTTAACTTGATAACTCATTGCAAAGTTCAAAAGATAATCGCAACTTGGTGAAATTAAGTAAAATGTATCGTAAACTGACCTTATACCGGGCGAAAAGTTGTTCTCCTTCCAACAAAATCCGAATTCCACAAAATAAGTGACCCACTCACTGCACTCAAAAATAAACTTATTAATATTAACACTTAAACACGTACACAAAAACGCACTGTTAGCGAAAAAGTCTCACATAAAAGAATATTTTTATGGCATGTTCATCAGTTTTGCTATTTTGAGTTATTTCGGCGGAAATGGGCGGAAATTAAGTCGGCATTTCAAGTTATGAGTTACCAATCCAAAACTGTCCAAAAGTTAAGTTTGACAGTTCTTGATTGCTTTCTCGCTCACACTCACACACATTCCATTCCTTTGACAGTTGTGAACGCGTCTGAATCTGACTTAAGGGTCCGAATTGTGCTGTCGATATGATTCTTTGGTTTCAGTTTTGCCCAATCCGATAAATTCCAGGAAAACACGGAAAATCATAGTAAAATGAGCAAGAATTAGAATTAATATACCGTTTTGTCCGTCTTTAAAAGAAAACTAAGGAGAGGCGTGCTAACTATCGCAGGACATTAAAAGTCATTATATCACATCGCCAAAGAGAATAAAATCTATAGGTACGTTTCGCATTAATATTAATTACATGGTTGGTGAAAATGCTGGAAGAAGTTTTGCTATACTATTCAAACCAAATAATTCCTAAAATCCTTACTTTCCTACAAAACGACTATTTCCAGACTAATATTATACAACCGAAAGAAACTGTCCCACAATCTGTCTGTTTCTTAACTTTTCACGACTAAGCGGCTAAACCGATATTGATGAAATATAGTATGGAGATGGTTTGAACAATGAGGAGGAAGGACAAAATTATGTTTTTTTGATAATGATAATTGATAATTATAAATGATAATTTATTTCTTTGAAAAAACACGCTCTGTAGGTAAAACTAACAAAAGAGGAAAAATAAGAAAACCAAGAATTGACATAACCGGAAAACATGAATAGTAAATTTAAAATTGTGCCATGAAAAAATTACATAGGAGGACCTTCTACCGGTTGGTAACATTCCTCAAAACACAAGAAATACAGTTTTTTAAAACTTTTTTTATTGCTATTAACTGTACAGACGAAGTCTCAGCCAAAAATTAGTATTTATGTGAGCTGAATTAAGACAGGTAAGATAAGAGAGGCGGGAAGCCCGGGACCACATTGTAAAACTGTGTCGTTACCTTCAACTTCTACAAATTTTGGCAATATTTGTATTTCTGCTAACACAATCTGTGATGCCATTTTGTAGGGCTGCGCTGGTATGACGCGTGATTAAAAACAAAATTTACTTAAAAAGCGGAATTTTGGTCAGTTTTTGTCACATCTAGTCTTCCCCCTGACTTTTTAAATCGGTGTCAGAGTGAGTATTTCTCCGTTTTATAAGTATTTTTTGGGCATATTACACTAATGCATATTTTTTTAGAGTAAATTAATGAATGACGCATAGGAGGGAATTATCGTCTTAAAGTCCCAAGTTAACCTCATCTGCCCGTGGTGCATCCTGCCGAACAACGAACGAGGCTGACGACCGACCGATGGTGGTGTAACCATCCAACCATCCATACAAAGGCGAAACCACAATCCAGTGACGGGCAGCAGCGTCACTGGTGTGAGAAGCTACACCCTGTGGTTGCCAACCCGCATGCCCAGCGTGGCGACTATAGGCAAAAACTTTCTATGCAAGACACAAATATAAAATGACCCCCAGTTCCCGGTTGCCCTGCTAGTCCTGACCAAGGTGGCGGTCACGGAAATGGCAGGGCAGGGGGTGCGAAGAATTCTCGGGCTACCGTTCGCCACTCCTAACAAAAACAACTGTCCCTGGCTACGTACAATGGACGAACGATTAGGCTTGACGATCACATGGCGCAACTCGAGACGGAACTTACTAAGATCAGTGTGGCAAATTCTAGTAGTGTAGTTTAAATTGCACTCACAGTGCTGAGACTGCAAACACTGCTAACGATCGGTTTATTTTGTTGGTCATCATATGCACGCTAACAAATTAAACCGATGATTGCATGCTTAAGTCATTGAGTCAGCTGTTCTATAAATCTACCTACAGTTGTTTTGTTTTGTTTGTAGTATTCTCATTTAATTTTTATTTCTCTTTAATTCGTTCGCTTCTGCTAAAAGAATATAATCATTATTATAATGTACTGGCGATCTGGCGAGAATTCCAACAACATATCAACACAGAATGACATAAGTCAATTGAATTTGACGTTACCGCATACGCTGCTCTGCCTCTTTTTCGTGAGGGTTGTTTGCACACAAAATGACGTCACTCCTGACGTCATGTGTCCGATGTGCAGAATAATTGCGCATCTTGATATGTAGATGTTGTAGAAATATCCCGTGTGCTGATCAGGGTAGCGTAGCTGGTTCTTCATCATCATTATGTCAGCCTTTAGAAGTCCACTGCTGAACATAGGCCTCCCCCAAAGAGCGCCATGACGAGTCATTTTGTGCCACCTTCATCCACCGACTTCCTGCGTTGGCTACAATGTCGTCGGTCCATCGTGTGGGTGGTCTCCCCACACTTCGCTTGCTTGTTCGTGGTCTCCATTCGAAAACCTTTACTCCCCAGCGGTTGACGGTTCTGCGAACTATATGGCGTGCCCATTGCCACTTCAACTTGCAAACTCTGAGAGCTATGCCGGTTATCTTCGTTTTTCCACGGATTTCCTCATTACGGATTCTACCACGTAGCATAGTTCTCTCTATTGCACGCTGCGCAACTCTGAGCTTGTGTATGAGACCAAAAGTTAGCAACCACGTCTCAGTGCCGTATGTCATCACTGGCAACACGCACTAAAAAATAAACTTTCAAAAAAACTTAAAATACACAATAAAAAATAAACTTATATACTATAGAAAACCAATTATTACCAATAAACCAATAAAAAAATCAAAAAACCAATATTAAAACCAATTATTTTTTCGATTATAAACTTTCGTCTTGAGGCTCTGCGGTATCTGTGATGAGAAGATATGGTGTGATTTCCCGAACGCTGCCCATCCGACTTGGATTCGTCGGTTGACCTCTTTGTCGAAGTTGGATCTACCCAGTTGGATCGTCTGACCTAAGTAGACAATCCCCCTTACTTATAAAAAGTTATGCAATGATTAGTAATACTGCGCAGTACAATATTGTCATAGCTGGGCATTCATTCGTTAATCCGTTAATCGTTAATTAACGAAGTTAACATTTTGATTCACGGATTAACTTTTAAGTTAACTTTTTAAAATGTTAAAAAGTTAACTTAAAAGCACGTTAACACACGTTAACTTCCGTTAATATGCAGAAGTCCGTTAATCGTTAATCCAATGCCTAACAGTTACCGGCGTATCGGGCGGCGCGTGGCAGCAAGTGAAACAAAAAGAAAACTAGATACAATTTGTCGGCGCGTGCGAGTGAGAAAGAAAACTGCGAAGAGATTTGTTTCGTTTGATCATTTCATTACTTATCGCCGGTGCTTAGAGTGACGAGTGTTTTGTTTGTTGTTATTATAAATTACTGTCAGTGATCATTTGCGTGTTGATAATTGATAAAGAAGAGTGCAGTGTAATTTAGGTTGAACGTCTTTTTTCCACGGGTAAAGACATTTTAACACCAAAACGAGCCTCGCTTTCAGACGAGAACTTCAACATGTTAATGTTCATGAAGGGGAATATGCACCTCGACATGCTTCGACATGCTTTCGATATGCTTATGCCCGACGATTAAATTACACATTTGCTTTATACAAGTATTTTGTTTTGTTCCTAACCTGTTAACTTCCAGAACCTAAACCAACAGGTTTTATAAGTTCACTAACGCAACGATATAAAGATGCAATTTTACACATATTAAAGGATTAACGATTAACGTTAACTTGCGTTAATTCTTCCGAAATGTAACGCTTTAACGTTTATAGAAGCTAAATTTTTTGTAGCGGATTAAGGATTAAAGAAGTTAACTATTTGATTAACGGTGCCCGGCTATGAATATTGTATTGATTGTGATCAACAGCTTCGATAATATCGTTCCCAACATAAACCGGCATGGGTACGACATAGGCATTTGACATGATGTTCGTCTTGCCTATGTTCATTTTAAGACCCACAAAATTATCTGTATAGTGTAACTCTAATAATAAAGAAGTAAACATTCATGGAACAGGAATTTTATCATTAGCACCACAGTGTGTGGTTTTCTGCCGAAATGTAAAATTATAGGCAATTTTAAATTTAGTAATCAATATCTCCCACATAAACTCTGATATTAATCATATAAATGGCAAATGACGTAATTCTAAAATCTTTCAGAAATTGAACATTAACACGTCCTCAGTCACAATTTCAAATGTCAACTTAAACAATCTCAAAAATTTGAAAAATCTTGCAGAACTATCCTTAATAGTTTTCCTATTCTTACCATTATTTTAATAGTGTCCTTTACTGCTTTTCTGATTAACTTCTATTGTAAAGCCAATATTAAATCTATATGCAAAAAAACCTACTTCACATGTAGAAGTAGATTCAAATGTGGAAGAAATTCCCTTACATAGATTAAGAATAGGTTAAGTACTTACTATATACGTTCAAAATATGTTAAATCTAAACGCTATTAACTATTCCCTTACCATACCTTACTATACTTTACCTTACCTCACTCACCTGACTTACTAACTCATTTGAATCTTTTCTGTAAACTTACTTTTTACGGTATGTTTACACTTGTTCGGGGGGGTTGTTATACCTTACTTCCCCTTGTCCTTCTGCATACCTATACTTATATCTGCCATAGCCTCCATTTTCGTATTGTCTCACCTCGCTTCCCATATGCCTACCTTCAGTCCGATTCCCAACTCTATCCGCACCGATTCATTTTATTTTATTACTTTTTATATTTTAATTCAAGTTTAAAGTTCAATTAAATTATCTTGTGCAAATTAAAATCTTAAAAAAAATACCTTTTCTCCATCCGCATAAGAGTACGGTGATGGAAAGGTGATGGGGGAATCAAAAGGTGGTAAGGTAGTATGGTTATTTCTATATTCAAACACACCACACTGAAAGTGCAATTCGGAACGCAGGCGCGGGCGGGGCGTCCAATCACTGGATTCCAAACATAGCTAATTTTCCCGCCACTCCCCGTCACGGCACAGTGCACACGCGAGTTGACGCGAGGCAAACCGGTCCAGCTTTCAAGAAAAATGCCTACAACACTGGAATTGTAGGACCTACATAAATCAAACCACAGAGTACTATGTAGATCAAACCATCTTGGCATAGATCTAATAATAAGTTGGAAGCTTTGGGGACCGCATAAATCAGAGATTAGAGAATGTAAAATCTAGCTAAATCAGGCGCGGTCGCAGCCTGAAATTTTGGAGGGGGTCACTAATTATAAAATATGTCGAGTAATTAAGACTTTAGATAATTTACATAACTTTAATACATATACAAAACAAATGGAAATCTTCTATTTTTATTGGATAATCGGGTGATAATATTGGAGACGTCTGGGATCATCTCTGGATGAATATTTAGCCTGTCAGCCTCTCTTCTAACATGTTTGCTCTCAACCAAGTTTGTACACGTCTTTTAACGTAGAAAATGATCTCACTGCCGTCGCAGTCGCACCGCTTATAAGAAGGGTTGCCAGAATTTTCAGCAATTTTTTTATTTATATTTGCTAGATCATCGTCGCAAACTTCAATTGTAGAAACGACACACTTAGGAAATTTTGTGTCAATATTTTCTTTAAGCACCCGTTTCCACTTTGAAATCCATAGCTGATACTCAGGGGCGTGTTTTAAGATTTGGCGCCCCGGTATAGAAAAAAAAACAGGACAAGTGCGAGTGAATTCGCGTGGAGAGACGTTACACGTGTTTGGATCACAGAAATCTGTCTAGTAGATTCAGAGCAAATTGGCTGTGATAAACGAACAGACAGACATACACTAAGTGATCCTATAAGAGGTTCCATGTTTTTTCATTCGGACGTAAGGAACTCTAATAACTGAAATTCTATTATTTATGAAAGTAGGCCTTAAGTACAAAAAAATAAAGACCTTTTTTTGTGATACACTAATTGTTAACGAATGACACTGTGTTAATAATTAAGCGAACGAAGCGAGCGCGAAATTTTTAAACAATTCTAACAATGCGTAATGAAGACATCGTTTCAAATCATGTTAAAAGGATAGATCATAGTAAAGTGCCTGCAAGCGCATTTTTTTAGCTATTTCTAGAAGTGTAAAACTAAAATATAATTCAAAATGATGTAAAAAGGATAGATTTATCATACAGCGCGAGCATATCCATCGCGAAAATGTTGAGGTATTTGTATTAGTGTAAACATTTAACATAATATGATTTCAAATCATATGAATATGACTCCAAGGCGCGAAATTTTTAGATATTAATTTTAGTAAATTTTGTGGCAAGTCAAGACAAAATGCAATACAATTAAAGATAGTTTACGAATCACGATTATGAAAGGAGCCTAAAGATGAGCATAAGCTGCAAGCTGCAAGGGTCGGCTTCCGCCGCCTGCCGCCCCGGGCCATGGCCCTTTAGTCCCTAGGGTAAATACGCCTTTGTTGATACACTGTACGACAGTGGCGGCAAGAACGCTCAAGAAATGGTAATACAATTCTGATGTTACCTTCTTATTGTGGCATAAAAATGCCTAATCCGAAAAGGTTCGTCGTATCCGCAAAAAGTCGGTCCTTTAGGTCAGTCATGTTTTTTCTTAGTGTCCATCCCTATTTTCAAAGCCTTTTTAACGGATTATCTTGAATATCTTTCCAATAAACCAACAAATTACGCAGGTAGAATATACTACCTGTGCAAAAACGACATTTCCATTAAAAAAAACTCGTTCTTTGTTGCATACCTAGATGTCGCAAGTAGGTTGTTAAGGACATCGTTAGGCGTCGTAGTTCATAAAAGCACTGTTAAATGTCTGCAAAAAATAAAATGCACCAAGCATGCAATGCAATTTTCTTATATTTTTCAACTTGACGTGTATTACTTGGGGGGGTGTCATGTCCTGTGACCCCCCCCCCCCCCTTGCACCTAATTTAGCTCAGGCGCGGTCCGAAGGGGGGGGGGGGGGGTCATGCCCCCTGTGACCCCCCCCCCCCTTCGGACCGCGCCTGAGCTAAATTAGGTGCAAACGTGCACCGCACACAATAGAAAAGTTTCCATTTTTTATGCGTAGGTTTTAAAGGGTAATTCGCCAAGATTGTGACTTTTTAATGTCCAAGCTGGCGAACATTACTATAATTACGTTTATAGGTTTATTATTTATTTATTTATACTTTATTGCACAAATAAAAGTGTATAAATGGCGGATTTAAATACTTAATAAACTACACCATATTTTGCACTTGTTCTTTATTTTCAAACGTTTTATGCTATAGGTCATTATTAACGAAGGAAATGCTATTCAAAAGTTAAATAAGTACTAATTTCCTTGACATGTCCATTTATTTTATATTTTAACACATAAAATTTCATTACAAATAAACAATACTTTTCAAAAAAAAAAAACTACTTCATAATAAAAATGTAATTTTGTAAACAACCACTAAAAAGAATAAAACAATTACAATGGAGAAGATATTATGTTCGGCTGTGTGTATTTTTTTTTTTATTTATGTTTGTCGAAATCTCCGTCAATTGCGGAACGATTTTAAAAATTATTTTTTTGTTGGAAAGGGTTATATTGTCCAGGTGGTCCCATATAAATTGTATCAAAATTGGTTCAGCAGTTTTTCGAGAATAAGTAGTTTTGTTGAGTAAATCCATTCGATTTTGTGTTTATCTCTAAGATTTCTAAACCGATTTAGATGGCTGCTTTTTTTATTCAAATAACTTTTCTGAAGTCGATTAAAAATTGCCTTTATTCCGTCAAAGATAAGGTCGTTTTTCTTTCGGTTTGGAAAGGATTGTTAGTGTCAAAAGTTAGTTATAATTTCTGAGAGTAGAGGTTACTCACAGTTAATTTTGTACATTTCTCATTAATTTCCAAAACTAGTCATGTTACTGCTGATAATAATGACTAAACATTTTTAGTAATTAAAGAGTTTGAATGCATTTGTATGCCCCCAATGTTCTGTTACAGGACTGGTTGTACACATAGCCGGATGTTCTGATAGCCGTCCGTGACCCATGTGTGTTTACTCATAATATGCCGTTTTAAAGTATGTGCCCGACTGAGTACACATAGTGCATTCATAGGGTTTCTCTCCTGTGTGTGTTTTTATATGTCTTTTCAAACTTCCTGCATGTCCACATTTATAATGACACATAGTGCATTCATAGGGTTTCTCTCCTGTGTGTGTTATCATATGTATTTTTAAACTGCCTGCTTGTCCACATTTATAATCACACATAGTGCATTCATAGGGTTTCTCTCCTGTGTGTGTTTTTATATGTCTTTTCAAACTGCCTGCATGTCCACATTTATAATCACACATAATGCATTCCTAGGGTTTCTCTCCTGTGTGTGTTATCATATGTACTTTTAAACTGCCTGCTTGTCCACATTTATAATCACACATAGTGCATTCATAGGGTTTCTCTCCTGTGTGTGTTTTTATATGTCTTTTCAAACTGCCTGCATGTCCACATTTATAATCACACATAATGCATTCATAGGGTTTCTCTCCTGTGTGTGTTATCATATGTACTTTTAAACGGCCTGCTTGTCCACATTTATAATCACACAGAGAGCATTCATAGGGTTTCTCTCCTGTGTGTGTTCTTATATGAAGTTTCAAATTACCTTTGTGTCCACATTTATAATCACACATAGTGCATTGATAGGGTTTCTCTCCTGTGTGTGTTATCATATGCTGATTTAAATTACCTTTATATCCACATTTATAATCACACATAGTGCATTCATAGGGTTTCTCTCCTGTGTGTGTTATCATATGCTGATTTAAATCACCTTTGCGTCCACATTTATAATCACACATAGTGCATTGATAGGGTTTCTCTCCTGTGTGTGTTATCATATGCTGATTTTAATCACCTTTGCGTCCACATTTATAATCACACATAGTGCATTCATAGGGTTTCTCCCCTGTGTGTGTTATCATGTTTATTTACATGACTAAAATATTCTGACTTATAGTGACAAAAAGCACATGTGTATAGTTACTTTTGTAGTTGTTTCTGTCTGTTAGCACTCTTAGGTTTGTTTTCACACATATTACTTTATTATGAGTTTGCTTCAGAGTGTGTTATTTTGATTGTTTCAAACACTCCCACACATTACTCGCTTGTGTACTGACGTGGGCTGATTCTGATATCGCTCTGTTGTATTCTGCAAAAAACAATTACTTCAAAAGTGAGATAATTTTCCAGTTACAAGCCGAGCGAACCTTACAGAGTACAATATGTTTATGATTAAATGCATTTGAGCATGCTAGAAGGTGTAAACAAGTTAAATTTAGGATAATTAGTATTCAACACTCTGAGTACAAGCCACAATGTGTAACGCCACAGATGATGCGGGTGTCACATTCTACAATGAAATTGTTTTCACAAAGTACCTATGTAAGCACACAGTAATCATTACCATGAACAAGTCCACTGCTTCCGTAGGCCTCCGCCACAAAGTGCCTATGTGAACGGCCTTCGCACTCACACCATTTGGTGCTTTACACATTATGACATGTGGTCATGTGGACTGATTGTACATGGAATGTTACAAGTAGAATGTGTGTTTAGGTTAAATCTCACAAGCTAATAATCGGCATCTCCTTGCTGCATTGTCATTGCAACAAATGTTTTTTTGTTTATTGTGTAAGGTAGTGCTGGCCTCTGATGTCAGAGTTTATCAATACGCCCGAGGGCCTCTGACATGGCTTAACAACTGCTATTAATCAATAACAGCATGGACCAACAGCTTAACATGCCCTAAGCATGGAGCGATAGAAAACCGCACATAGCTCAGAAAAGCCATTGGTGCGGAGCCTAGGTTTAGAACCCGGTATCTTTGGATTCTAAATTGCACTATAGAACCGTTAGGCTACCATAGCTATATATTGCGGCAAATGTCAATTTGGAATGGTGTACATAATATAATGAGATCTGATGAAAATGCAATATTCGACTGAGTGACAGTACACACGGGAGCTCCTCCACATTGTCACTTCATCTTGGCACTTAGCCTTTTTAGACAGTATGTTTTGTCACTGATTATTTCTGGCAATTGTGGTAACGGGCATTCCATTCCTACAGTTGATTGTTCTATCATAAAGATGTATGGTAACTGGCATTCCATTCCTACAGTTGATTGTTCTAGCATAAAGATGTATGGTAACTGGCATTCCATTCCTACAGTTGATTGTTCTAGCATAAATATGTATGGTAACTGGCATTCCATTCCTACAGTTGATTGTTCTAGCATAAAGATGTATGGTAACTGGCATTCCATTCCTACAGTTGATTGTTCTAGCATAAAGATGTATGATAACTGCCATTCCATTCCTACAGTTGATTGTTCTAGCATAAAGATGTATGGTAACTGGCATTCCATTCCTACAGTTGATTGTTCTAGCATAAAGATGTATGGTAACTGGCATTCCATTCCTACAGTTGATTGTTCTAGCATAAAGATGTATGGTAACTGGCTTTCCATTCCTACAGTTGATTGTTCTAGCATAAAGATGTATGGTTACTGGCATTCCATTCCTACAGTTGATTGTTCAAGCATAAAGATGTATGGTAACTGGCATTCCATTCCTACAGTTGATTGTTCTAGCATAAAGATGTATGACGAACACTAGCTGCACCCCGCGGGTTCACCCGTGTGAGGGATGATGATGATGATGATGAAAAGTATCATATGTGTTATTCCAGGGTATGAGCTATCTCCATTCCAAATTTCATCAAAATCCGTTTGAGAGTGATGTCTGATGATGACAATTTTAAGAAAAGTATCCTGTTTTATTCCAGGGCTAACTCCATTTCAAATTTAATCAAAATCAGTTCAGCTGTTTGAGAGTGATGTATGATGATGTTGATGATGATGACGATGAAAAGTATTCTATGTTTTATTCCAGGGTATAAGCAATCTCCATTCCAAATTTCATCAAAATCCGTCCAGCCGTTATCGAATTGAAACTCCCCAAACAAACAAATAAACAGACGTTTCACTTTTATATATTGGTATGGATTTGTAAATGTTGTACATTTTGATACTCGCGCCATCCGTCTATTCCCGTTGCCCCCCACTTATTGTCCACCACCAGGGGACAATGGTTAAAAAGTAGCATTGTCCCCAACTGGGGACAACACTACTAAATCTGACTCTACACATTATGGCATGTGGAAGGTTTGCTTGTACTGGGGGTTGATATTCAAATTCAACCACCAAGCATAACTAGAACATGCACCCTCCTATGTGTCATTATGATGCTCTGCCAATTGAGCTGTTGGTGGTCCTGCCTCGTACAAGACAAGCCCCCAACTTACATTTCACTTATGACACTAGCTGCACCCCGCTGTACTGTTGTATATGTTTATAGAACAGCCTATATCTTCTATAATTATCACACGGCTCAATTTTGAAATATTTGCAAGTAGCTAGGAGGCTGTTTTTTTTTCATATGCCTACACATATGCGTTCCACCTATAAATGCTATAGCATTTGTGTTAACATGAATGACTAGCACTCAATCAACGTTTCTCTTACGAATAACCAGCAATGTTATCACATCTAGCGTAGCGGTTGTATTCGGCCGCCGTTATTCATACTACATATTTTTTTTTACCCTTTTTATTTTTTTTTATTTTTTTTCTTTATATAAAGTCTGTGTGTTAGCTCGTGAATAGAGAGCTGAGTGTCGAGCATTCAAATAAAAACTACTTTTATATGAATAATCTGTGGATCACATAACAAACCATATCTATAATCTATGTCACAAAGTACCAAACCCCAAACCAAACATTTCGAAATTTTATTTACCATTGTCTCATGGTTTAATTAATGTAACTACGCCTCGCCTGTTTTCTTGAATCATGCAATGTCTATACGTAGGTAGGTACCTACCAGCGATCAGCCAAGCCAACGCAAATAAAATTATCTTTCGTTGTTTGTTGGGATATTATCGCTCCTTTTCTCAACTTCAGTTTTCACTAATATTCTGTGTGATTGATTTATTTTCAGATTTTCTGTGATGTTCATTGATGCCTCCAAGATCATAGATTTCCTAGAAAGTGAACTGCATCACACACTGCACAACACCCCTCGAAATTTCTCCACAGAACGCACTTACACTCTATCTCTAAATAATCTATCTATCTATCTCTAAATCATAAAACAGCATCGAGCGATGATAAAGCAGAGCTTGAACAGCGATGATAAAAATTACTTTTTTGTTAGTTTCCAACTCTAGTGCAGGAGGGGTAAATGCGAATTACCCGTGCACCCACTAGTGGGTGAAGCCGGTGGGTAGTCGGGTCATTGCCTATAAAAAAACAGCTTGATCTGATGTTACACATCATATGCACTCCCAGGGGCACCCGAATAAGCCCCCATGTAATTTCCGCGATTTTTTATTGTTCGGAGTTACTCCAATTATTATTTTTTTGACCAAACCAACATAACAATTCAGTTGATTTTTTGTATATTAGTAGTCCAGTTGTAACCCTTCGCCGTAATACTGAATATTAAGAGGCGGTGTGGGCGGGAATATGTGCGTTTTTGAATCCGATGAGCAGAAGCCGAGCAATCGATAAAAACTTTTTTGATGGCTGAAGGAATTTTGATCAAATTATAATGTTGATCAATATTGGTATTTTAGGTCTTGGAATAGTACATGTAATGTTTAGTGCAATCCATGGGGTAGGTATTTAGAAAAAATACATTAGGGCGTTGTATATCTTTATAATAAAATCGATTTTTAAATAATTTCATATGGGTTCCCGCTCAAACTTCGTCCCAAAGATCTCTACACAGCAACAGAATAAATAATAGTACAACCTCATTTTAAACGAAATAAATCATACGCAAACACGTTAAGTTTTGCTACTTTAAAGTACAATATTAAACTCTATATCCATGGCAAAAGGTTCTATAGTTACATACAAAAATGGTGTAAGTTTGTGCTGTACACAGCCTCTTATAATGTACCTACACAGCACACAAAGAAACAAATCTCACGCAAAAACTTTATCTTTTGCTGCTATAGAGTTCAATATTAAACTCTATCTACATAGTAGAAGGTTCACTAACTACATACAAAAAAATGTGTAAGCTTGTGCTGTAAGAATAATATCAACAAACCATTATAAACGTCAAAAATGTTACACACATAGATAAAATATACAACACATGCAAATTAAAAACACACACATAAGCATTAATCGCTTGCAACCACAGATTCAACAAGTGAGTTATCACTAACGTAGATAACAAAGTTACCTCAAATTTAAAGATAGATACTATTACTTATTTAATTTCTATGTTTTCGCCCTAATAATACAATAGAATGTTAATATTTCAAACCCTGTTCTTCTAAAGTGTGATTATTTAGCCGTATAATAAATATGTTTGGGAATGACGCTAGGAGGAAGGCTAAATACACACGATCCTACATGGTAACAAAATATATCTATTCTGTTGGCAATTATAAGTGCAAAGCATAGACAAAAAACCTACAAATTACAGTATTGTAACTGTCAAACCGATGAAGTCGTTAAAAAATATGACGTAATAATAGTGTCTTAGGTTTTTTTTATAAAACTAAATGCTCTGCCGCAAAATTTTGACACTTATCAAAAGGTAGGGCCGCCGTTATTCATACAACATATTTTTATACCCCTTTTTATTATTATTATATTTTTTTAATAAAGTCTGTGTGTTAGCTCGTGAATAGACAGCTGAGTGCGAGCATTCAAATAAAAACAACTTTTATATGAATAATCTGTGGATCACATAATCTATAAATAAAGATGGCAGTGTGTTGTAACGAAGACACTATTATTAAGTCATAATTTTTTTACGACTTCATCGGTTTGACAGTTACAATACTGTAATTTGTAGGTTTTTGTCTATGCTTTGCACTTATCATTGCCAACAGAAAAAACCATAGAGATATTTTGAGATATTTAGAGATATTTTTTTTTTTAGAGATATTTTGTTACCATGTAGGATCGTGTGTATTCAGCCGTCCTCCTAGCGTCATTCCCAAAGATATTTATTTTACGGCAAAATAATCACACTTTAGAAGAACAGGGTTTGAAATATTAACATTCTATTGTATTATTAGGGCGAAAACATAAAAATTAAATAAGTAATAGTATCTATCTTTAAATTTGAGGTAAATTTGTTATCTACGTTATTGATCTATGCTTTGCACTTATCATTGCCAACAGAATAGAGATATTTTGTAACCATGTAGGATCGTGTGTATTCAGCCGTCCTCCTAGCGTCATTCCCAAAGATATTTATTTTACGGCAAAATAATCACACTTTAGAAGAACAGGGTTTGAAATATTAACATTCTATTGTATTATTAGGGCGAAAACATAAAAATTAAATAAGTAATAGTATCTATCTTTAAATTTGAGGTAAATTTGTTATCTACGTTATTGATAACTCACTTGTTGAATCTGTGGTTGCAAGCGTTTAATGCTTATGTGTGAGTTTTAATTTTGCATGAGTTGTATATTTTATCTATGTGTGTAACATTTTTGACGTTTATAATGGTTTGTTGACATTATTCTTACAGCACAAGCTTACACATTTTTTGTATGTAGTTAGTGAACCTTCTTGCTTGTAGATAGAGTTTAATATTGTACTCTATAGCAGCAAAAGATAAAGGTTTTGCGTGAGATTTGTTTCTTTGTGTGCTGTGTAGGTACATTATAAGAGGCTGTGTAGATAACTTTACAGCACAAACTTACACCTTTTTTGTATGTAGCTATAGAACCTTTTGCCATGGAGATAGAGTTTAATATAGTACTTCAAAGTAGCAAAAGTTAACGTTTTTGCGTATGATTTATTTCGTTTACGAGGTTGTACTATTATTTATTCTGTGGCTGTGTAGAGATCTTTGGGACGAAGTTTGAGCGGAAAACCCATATGAATTGAATTGAATTTTATTTTAATATTTAGTATTACGGCGAAGCAAGTGAAGTAAAACAAGGGTTACTACTGGACTACCAATATACAAAAAATCAACTGAATTGTTAGGTTGGTTTGGTCAAAAAAAAAAATTGCAGTAACTCCGAACAATAAAAAATCTTGGAAATTACATGGGGGCTTATTCGGGTGCCCCTGGGAGTGCTCTACCCCGGGACCTCCACCTATCACTACTTCCTGGGACATCCTGTATATTTATGAGGGTATGTGGGTAAGTTACACCATAGCGTCGCCCCTTTTAGTCCGATTTTGACAAGCGAGGTGTCAATCTATTCGTCTTTAGATCTAAAAAGTGTCTTAGGCATATTTTTTTTACCCGACTATGACGAAGCAAAGGAAGAGTTATGTATTCAAACTAAAAAGTGGTCAGATTTTGACAAGCGAAGTATCAATCGATCGTCTTCATCGCAGGAGTGTCATAGGCTATTTTTTACCCGATTGTAGTCAGGTTTTAGTTTTTGAACTTATGACTTGTTTTTATTATAAGTATTATTATGATTTTAGTTCTACCCATATGGTCCAAACTAAACGGAATCTTGTAGCTGTTGCTGTTTTTATAGGGTAATGGTAATAAAAGGTTCAGTTTAGTAGAACAAAAACCAAAATGTAATAATACAAATTATATACAAATAACAATCACAACAACCTAGTACAGGACTTGTACTATTATTTATTGTGGCACAGGTGACATTTCTCCTTTATTTTTGGGCTCCATACCAGAAGGGTCCAAACGGAACTCTTTTGCTTATGGTGTAAGTAGTAAGAGATTGAATTTAATAGGACAAAAAAAAACGCAGTAGTTGCATATGTGTAACATCAGTTCAAGCTGCCTTTATAGGCAATGACCCGTCCACACAATAGTGGGTGCACGGGTAATTCGCATTTACCCCTCCACACACTGCTCTATAGTTGGAAACTAACAAAAAAGTAATGTTTTATCATCGCTGTTCAAGCTCTGCTTTATCATCGCTCGATGCTGTTTTATCATTTAGGATAGCACTGCGCAAGCTAATTGGTCAACTTCAAAATTATTCATTCCAGTCAGACGAGATTTGCACAGATCACATACAGCAGCTGAAGTCCCTGAACGAGTGCATTTTTCCACACATGGTTGGCATCAGGCTGTGTGTGGCCATGGCATTTCCGCAATCAGTTGGAGTTCTTTCAGTGATCTCCGACTCAAATGCAGCCAATTCCGTTTTTATGTTTGCATTTGTCTCATTCATAAACTTAAAAGAAATCGGACGACAGCAAGCAGTAGACGAAGGCTTGTCATTTTGCCATACTGTTTCCACTCAAACTTTCAGTGAGTTGATGAGAGGCACAAGGCTTACCATAAATACTTCTCACCATAAAGTGGTTTGTTGCTAATAAACAGTGACTAGATAGACAAATTGGACGGAGCCGAGATTTTAATAAAATAAACATCAAATTAAATTTGAAGTTAATTTTATTGGTACTTTTGACCGTACAATTCAAGCGTAGATAAAATAATGACAATTTGTACTTAGTAACTTCCAATAACTTTTATAAATGCTTAGGCGATTTCTAGTACATTCTTCATTTGCAATAACAACTAAGTAGTTACATTTCTCATACTTTAGCAAGAAAAACATCTAAGTACATAAATGCTTATTCAGCTATGCGCAATTAAATCAAATCAACATGTAGAGTACCTCTACTGCGCATTATTCATAGAAAAACAACATAAGTACAAAAAGTGCTTAATTGGTACTTTCACAATCTAAGGAAGTACCTACTAGTATGATTAAATATGTCGCAATTGGTCTTCGGTAAACAACGGTGGGTTTGCGGTACATATAACTTCTCCACCCTGAGATTGAAAATTATCTGAAAGTTCATTTTCTGAAGTCAGATAATTTTCAATGATGTATGAGAAATGTGCAGTCGTAAATTTATGTCGTGACAGTCATGTCTTCTTTCTTCGGATAGTAGGTATTTATTCTTCTCCTTCAGCAACATATGATTCCAGACCTAGAGATAGAGTGCAAGTGCGTTCTGTAGAGAAATTTCGAGGGGTGTTGTGCAGTGTGGGATGCAGTTCACTTTCTAGGAAATCTATGATCTTGGAGGTATCAATGAACATCTCAGAAAATCTGAAAATCTATCAATCACACAGAATATTAGTGAAAACTGAAGTTGAGAAAAGGAGCGATAATATCCCAACAAACAACGAAAGATAATTTTATTTGCGTTGGCTTGGCTGATCGCTGGTAGGTACCTACCTACGTATAGACATTGCATGATTCAAGAAAACAGGCGAGGCGTAGTTACATTAATTAAACCATGAAACAATGGTAAATAAAATTTCGAAGTGTTTGGTTTGGGGTTTGGTACTTTGTGACACAGACTATATATATGGTTTGTTATGTGATCCACAGATTATTCATATAAAAGTAGTTTTTATTTTTGAATGCTCAAGGCTCAGCTGTCTATTCACGAGCTAACACACAGACTTTATCTGAGAAAAAGAATAATAATAATAAAAAGGGTATAAAAAAAAGAAGTTGTATGAATAACGCCGGCCGTTTTTTAGAGTAAAGTACAGATTGTTCTATAAACTTAAAAAAAAGTACTGTGACTAACTGTGACCTTTGAATAAATACAGGTATTTAATCAAAGACTGTGACATACCTACTGTATGAGGCAGGACCACCGACAGCTCAGTTGTGAGAGAGCCGGAATGGCACACCAGAGGGCGTATGTTGTAGTCCTGCTTCATGTTTCAATTTGAATATCACCCTGGGTCAGAGGCAGACTAGCAGACTTGGCCGCCCCAGACCGTGTACACTAGCTACCCCCTACTCACCTCCAATACTGAGCTAATATATATGAATGTACTAGCTGTTGCCCGTAACTATGTCCCCATGCTGACTCGGGATGATAAATTGCCATTACTTCTCCAGAAGTAGTAACATTAAGTAATTTGTGTCAGGACTTCATCTCACTTGCCAATTTTAGACTGGCCAAATGATAAAAACGTTTGTCCGTTCTCTAAATCTTCAATGTCTGAACAACAAAAACAAACATGTGCAAAAATTTTACAGTTGGCCACCTTAAATCTAGCCCCTAGCCCTTTCCCACCACCCTTCCCCTTTCTCCCACTCCACACCACCTGCCCCACTTCTCGCACCCTTCCCCGATATCCCCCACCATTCGGTCACTTCCCACTACCCTTCCCTCACTTCCCCAAACGTTCATCCCTCCACATTTCCCCAGTTTATATTTTTTTTAACTATGACCACACAGAAAGGCAACGATTGCGCAGCGATCACGTTGCGGTTTGTTAGCTAAATCGGGGGCTGTTCCAACTTCAGTGCCCTCAGATTGTAAAGTAAAATTAATATTAAAAACGTGCACTATATGCCTATAATACTATTAAACGCATTTTTATTATACACACATTTACACATCAATATAAAAAATGGAGGTTGTCTTAACTCATTTTTTTATGTTCGTTAAAAATTGGCTAAAAAGGGTTAGTGTTAAAATGAAGTGACAATGTGGAGGAGTTCCCATGTGTACTGTCACTCCGGACTGCGTCAGAGCCAAATATTGTGTTTTTATTGGATCTCATTATATTATGTACATAATAGCACAGCACAGATACCCTATCTATGTTATTGGATCTCATTATATTATGTACATAATAGCACAGCACAGATACCCTATCTATGTTATTGGATCTCATTATATTATGTACATAATAGCACAGCACAGATACCCTATCTATGTTATTGGATCTCATTATATTATGTACATAATAGCACAGCACAGATACCCTATCTATGTTATTGGTTTTGTTTGGATGGCCTATGATTGTGATCAGATCGCAGTCATTTTTATTTTTATTTATTTTTCTAATGTGTTTGTCTAATTTTATTATTTGATTTTTACGTTTACTACCATTTATAATTATTACAATTTCAAAATACTATGTTCTATTAATGAAAATGGATCATTGTGTCATATAAATAATAAATGATTTAATTTGATTTGATAATTTCAACTTGATATTTCAATCCAGGAAGAAGTTGTCCTGAGCTTATGAGATTTGACATAAACATACATCCTAACACTCCGTGTACAAACCGGCCACATGACCACATGCAATAATATGTAAAGCATCAAATTCATCATCATCATCATCAGCCCGTATCCGTCCACTGCTGGACATAGGCCTCTCCCAATAAACGCCACAGAGCCCGATTTTTGGCTCTTCTCATCCAGTTTCTGCCGGCCATCTTCCGCAGGTCGTCACTCCACCTGGCCGGTGGTCGTCCTACACTAAGTTTGCCAAGAAGAGATGTCCACTCGAGGACACATCTACCCCAGTGGTTGTCCGTCCTTCGAGAGATGTGGCCAGCCCATTGCCACTTCAGCTTGCTAATCCTTTGAGCTATTTCGGTTACTTTGGTTCTCTATCTGATAGTCTCATTTCGGATTTATTCTTCAGAGATACCACGAGCATAACTCTACCACAGCTCACTGAGCGACTTTAAATTTGTGGAGAAGTCGCACTGTTAGTGTTGACGTCTCGGCCTTGTATATCATAATTGGTAGGATGCACGTGTTAAAGACTTTCATCTTCAGGCACTGTGGAATGGACGTCAAGAAGACCTGACGAAGTTTTCCGAATGTCACACAGCCCAACTGAATTCTTCTGTTGACTTCTCTATTGAATTTTTTTCTACCCAATTGCAGTCTGCGCGAGGTACACTTAAATATTCCTTAACAACTTCGAGAGGTTCACTATTGATGACTACCGGACTGATGATGATTACTATGTGTTTATTTTGTGAACACATTTTCACAGTAGAATGTGAAAATGTGTTCACAAAAGCGGGTTGTACCCCAAGTGTTCAATTCTAATTATCCTAAATTTAACATGTTCTCACCTTCTCTAGCATGCTCAGATGCATAATAATATATTTAACATGTTCTCACCTTCTCTAGCATGCTCAGATGCATAATAATATATTTAACATGTTCTCACCTTCTCTAGCATGCTCAGATGCATAATAATATATTTTTTGCAGAATACAACGGAGTTATCATAATCATCCCACATCAGTACACGAGTGAGTAATGTGTGGGAGTGTTCGAAACAACCAGTTCTGCAACTAAGAACGAAGAACACTCACTGAAGCAAACTCATATATAGAGCAATATGTGTGATAAAAAACGTAAGAGTGCTTACAGACAGAAACAACAAGAAAATCAAACTAGAAACAAAAATAAATTATACACTTGTGCTATTTGTGACTTTAAGTCAGCATATGCCGGTAATATAAAAATACATAGGAAAACACACACAGGAGAGAAACCATATGAATGCACTATGTGTGATTATAAATGTCGACAAGCAGGCAATTTAAAACAGCATATGATAACACACACAGGAGAGAAACCCTATGAATGCACTATGTGTGATTATAAATGTGGACAAGCAGGCAATTTAAAAAAGCATATCACAACACACACAGGAGAGAAACCCTATGAATGCACTATGTGTGATTATAAATGTGGACGCATAGGTAATTTAATACGGCATATGATAACACACACAGGAGAGAAACCCTATGAATGCACTCTGTGTGATTATAAATGTAGACAAGCAGGTGATTTAAATAGGCATATGAGATTACACACAGGAGAGAACCCATATGAATGTATTATGTGTGATTATAAATGTAAACAAGCGGTTTCTTTAAAACATCATATAAAAACACACTCTGGAGAGAAACCATATGCATGCACTACATGTGATTATGTGTGTGCAACAGCAGATAGTTTAAAAATACACATAAGTAAACACACAGGAAAGAATCCATATGCATGCATTATGTGTGATTATAAATGTGGACGCAAAGGTAATTTAAAACAGCATTTGAAAACGCACACAGGAGAGAAACCCTATGCATGCCCTATGTGTGAATATGAGGCTTCAAGAGCAGATGCTTTAAAAATACACATTAGTAAACACTCAGGAAAGAATCCATACGCATGTACCATGTGTGATTATAAATGTGTACGCAAAGGTGATTTAAAACAGCATTTGAAAACACATACAGGAGAGAAACCCTATGCATGCAATATGTGTGATTATGAATGTGTGCACAAAGGTAATTTAAAACAGCATTTGAAAACACACACAGGAGAGAAACCCTTTGAATGCAATATGTGTGATTATAAATGTTCACAAGCTAGTTCTTTGAAAACTCATATGAAAACACACACAGGAGAGAAACCCTTTGAATGCAATATATGTTATTATAAATGTGGTCGCAAAGGTAATTTAAAACAGCATTTGAAAACACACACAGGAGAGAAACCCTATGCATGCAATATGTGTGATTATGAATGTGTGCACAAAGGTAATTTAAAACAGCATTTAAAAACACACACAGGAGAGAAACCCTATGCATGCAATATGTGTGATTATGAATGTGTGCACAAAGGTAATTTAAAACAGCATTTAAAAACACACACAGGAGAGAAACCCTTTGAATGCAATATGTGTGATTATAAATGTGGACAAGCAGGCAATTTTAAAAAACATATGACAACACACACAGGAGAGAAACACTATGAATGATGTGTGATTATAAATGTGGACGAAAAGATAATTTAAAACAGCATTTGAAAACACACACAGGAGAGAAACCATAATATGCATCACTATGTGTTATTGTAAATGTAAATAAGCAGGTAATTTAAAACGGCATATTACGAGGAAACACACAGAAGACGATCGCGGGCGGCTGTCAGACCGTCCGATTATGTGATCAACCAGTCCTAGTAACAGAACAATGCGAGGATACAAATGCATTCAAATTCTTTAATTACTAAACAATGTTGAGTCTTTACTATCAGCCTGTAACATGACAAGCCTGTAATTCTTTCTTTAATTAACAGCCTACTCTGAGTTATCAACTAATGTTGTCAAATAATCGCGGGTTCGAATCCCGGGAGAGGTAGGTAACTGGTGTGTATTGTCCCGTTTTTTTTTTTTTAATTTGAATTGTAATCAAGCCTAAATAAAATAATTTATCTTGATTAATAGTGTGGGCGTTTTTCAAAGAAAATCTCAGGTACGCAAAAATAATTGGAGTACCTAATTAGATAAATAAACTATATTTAACTACCATAAAATATTAAAATTACACCAAAATAATTTTAATAGACCCTTTGATTTCCGCTGCACGCGATCATGTACGTGCTAAATAGTAAATATTCTACATAGAATTACATATCAAGAAGCGGTTGACCTAACAAACTTTTTTGCAAATTCTCCTTAATCATAGAAAGGAAAGATTGCTAACGTCATACATTAGTACAATGCTCACGTAAAACTTATTATTGTCGCCGGTACCTAGTAGTTTGCCTTAATATGTTAGATGGCGTTACTATGCTAGCTGAAGTGTGATACAACTAGCTATTATTTATTCTGTGACGTAGTGCCGTCTATCGAACAATTGGAAACTAAAACTTCGTTGTGTGTGTAAAGGTATGTATAGCGTGACATATGAGTGGGTGTGATGGAGCGTAAGTCTACTAGCGAGTGAATCAAAATATCGCTGATTTTATCCAATGATGCTACGGCTCACGGTTAGAACATCTACCCTAGGTTCGATTCTGTTAACACTTTTTGGGTATTTTATAATATTCTAGATAACTAGAATTTGCTTAAGTAAAATTGATAAATTAAAACAATCTAAATAGATGAAGATGTGGCCAGTATCCTATCCTTTCTATGATCTTTGCCTTCGATAAAAGTCAGCGCCATCTCTTGGATTTCATGTTAACTACGATAATTATTAGAAACGCGTGGTTGATAATGCGAAAAAACCGGACGACGTAAACTTTGAGAAGCAGCTTATTGGAACTGGGACCAAAGATAAGGTATACACTAAAAATATACAGTTTTGTAACTTATTAATGTGTATTATTTTCGGAAACAAACACCTGATGATCATGAATACAATACCATAGTAATAAAAAATCTAATTTTAACCTTTTCATACAAATTAAGAGTGAATCAAGAGGCGCAAGATACTTAGGCAGTTCTTTTTCGTTATATATATACCTCTAAACTCATACCGAAGCTAGGTTATGAGTCTTACATATTAAAACTCACTCTGCCCTACAGGGCAGGTGGCACATTTCTATTTTTTCGCGGCCATCAATGAAACATGGTATTATCATTTTAAGGCAGTGTAACAAACAAAACATACTATGTGAATAAACCTCTAATACCTCTAAACTCATACCGAAGCGAGGTAATGAGTCTTACATATTTGTGGGGCAGGTGGCACATTTCTATTTTTTCGCGGCCATCAATGAAACATGGTATTATCATTTTACGGCAGTGTAACAAAAAAAACATACTATGTGAATAAACCTCTAATACCTCTAAACTCATACCGAAGCGAGGTAATGAGTCTTACATATTTGTAGGACAGGTGGCTCATTTCTATTTTTTCGCGGCCATCAATGAAACATGGTATTATCATTTTACGGCAGTGTAACAAAAAAACATACTATGACAAGTATAACTCTAAACTCAGTCTGAGCCGAGATATTGAGGTTTACATATTTGTAGGGCAGGTGGCTCATTTCTATTTTTTCGCGGCCATCAATGAAACATGGTATTATCATTTTAAGGCAGTGTAACAAACAAAACATACTATGTGAATAAACCTATAATACCTCTAAACTCATACCGAAGCGAGGTAATGAGTCTTACATATTTGTAGGGCAGGTGGCTCATTTCAATTTTTTCGCGGCCATCAATGAAACATGGTATTATAATTTTACGGCAGTGTAACAAAAAAACATACTATGACAAGTATAACTCTAAACTCAGTCTGAGCCGAGATATTGAGGTTTACATATTTGTAGGGCAGGTGGCTCATTTCTATTTTTTCGCGGCCATCAATGAAACATGGTATTATCATTTTAAGGCAGTGTAACAAACAAAACATACTATGTGAATAAACCTATAATACCTCTAAACTCATACCGAAGCGAGGTAATGAGTCTTACATATTTGTAGGGCAGGTGGCTCATTTCTATTTTTTCGCGGCCATCAATGAAACATGGTATTATCATTTTACGGCAGTGTAACAAAAAAAACATACTATGACAAGTATAACTCTAAACTCAGTCTGAGCCGAGATATTGAGGTTTACATATTTGTAGGGCAGGTGGCTCATTTCTATTTTCGCACGGTCCTCAAGTAAATATAGAATTATTAATTCTAGATAGTGTAACAAACAAAACATATTACGACATGTATACATACCCGTAAACTCAGTCCGAACCGAGTTTATTTATTTATTAGGTGCACAAAACAGATTACAGAAATATAACATATGAGAATAAAATGGTAAATTATGCGATCGATTCCATAATCCAATCAATACGTGCACTCGGCATCAATAAAAAAAAAACAGCGAAGTTGCCATAAATATTAATACTTATAGCTGAAGTTGCAAGCACTGATTGATGAGGAGGTCAATCCTCTTTATATCGGTTCGGACTGAGTTAAAGAGGTACACTTGTTATAATATGTTTTGTTTGTTACACTCACTGAATTACATTGCTGCCGCGCGAAAAATTAATTGCGTCACCTGCCCTAGGAAAATTGTCATTGTCTTTTGAGATGTAGTTTTTCGTACAATATGTATTGTCAAAACTTGATCAAACGAAATGTGCGAATATTAGACTAAAAATTACCGATAAAAAACCGAAAAAAAGTTGGGTAAATTACTTTAATTATTTTTTTAATGAAATCCTCATGTTTTGGTTTTTTCTTTGTTTATTGTTAAGTAAACGGCGTATTTTCTTCTAAGTAGTGTTATTTGAAAGCTAGAAAGACTACCTAGCAGATAAAATAAAAATAACAATATCGATCAGAAACTTCGTAAAAATACGAAATCTATACTTATAATTCACGAGCTTGCCTAGTGTGAAGAACACAGAAATATCGTTTCATTTAAAGGTTGCCCACACGTGTTATTCCAGGACCAAAAGTACCTACAAAGTACAATATTATACTACATTTCTTCAAAATTCGTTCAGCCGTCAAATAGTTTTTTATCGATTGCTCGGCATCTAATCATCGGAATAAGGCACTGCCTTGCCTTTTTATAATGCATAGGTATTCTGTGAAGTACGAAGTGTCATAGAAGTGCACGTATTGCGGTGAAATAAACGCATATAATACAATATGAAATAAAGGGTAGAATAAACGCACCGCGTTCCACCGCAAGGAAGTGCGCGCCAGGCCCTGAGATACCAAGTTACCCAGTTTTTAAATCAAACCTTAATTATCTTCTTTGTACAGACTTTTTTGTTCATAATGCTTTATTATAAGTACAGATACTACGCTCTCTAGTGTAGAGGTCCTACAATAAAAATACTTACACCCGTGTTAAGGAAGTAGGATACTCCATTGTACTATAATCGAACTCTAATATATACCTACCCGTTTTAGACTTTATGCGTGATCCATCTTGTTTACCCCAGCTTTCAAACATAAAAAACCCCAGCTAAATCGGTCCATTCGTTTGGGAGCTACGATGCCACAGACACACACAACACACCCTCACACACACACACACGTACACACGCGCACACACAGACACACACTAAGTGATAAATACCCTAAACTTATAACACCCGTCTCTTTGTTCGGGGGACAATTTTTTTGAGTAGATTCTATATTTTGGGCACTGTCCATATTGTTTAATTCTAATTGTACGAGACCCTCTTTGTTTACTAAGAATCCAATGTTCCTGCTTTCAATATTGAGAAACTGAAGTGTATGAGGGCAAGAGAAACAACCGCTTAGTAGGAACACTGGTTTATTACTGGTCGACGCTTCCCGCGCGCCAGGATACTAGATAGGTACAAACAGATGAGTAGGCTCATATACATCATTCCTCCACACTTAATTTTGATACCTGGTAACAAAACATAACACCATTTAATTATGATAAATACTATACTTAACAAAAGAAATCAACTTACAATATGTGAATAATACAACTTATAACTCTTGTTTACCTACTTATAATATTTTGCATAATCTACTTTCTTCCTTATGCGTCTAGACCGTGTGATTGTGAGCGGCGGTGGCTGTGCGGTGGCGCTCTCTGCGGACCCTCGCTCACTCTCCTCGCCTTCACAATCACCCCATTCTTCCCCTCCTACATCATCTACGTCACCTTCACTATTTGGTGGCAGTCGTGCCTCATTAGTTTCCCCTTCCACCGCTCGCTCGACAACGTCGCTCGCGGGTTGATTTCTCACGGGCGCGGACAATGCGGAACATTCCAGTGGAGGTGCAACATCAGCGGTGCTGGTTCGAGTGTGCTGAATGAAACTGATGAGGCACGTTGCAACAATTTTTGTCATTGAGGTTGCTCTCATTACCAGTATATTTCAGCATCTGATCGACGTGTCTAATACAGTAAACATCTAAGTCGGTTATAAAAATTCTGTACATTTTATTACCTATCCTTAATAAATCCTAATTTCCAAGTTTCCTTCCTTGCACTGTACCATCGGGTCCATACCGAATCACCGATCTCAAAACGTCTTTTGCCCGGTACTTCCGGTAAATCCTCGTGATTCATTTCCAACGGCATTATGATATCGAGCCGAGATCGTAAGTGTCTTCCAAACATTAATTTAGCCGGAGTTTCACCAGTGGTACAATGCACGGTATTCCTATAATTAAACAAATATCCTAACAATTTTTCATGAATTTCATGCAGCGGTAAATTTTCCCTAATTATACACTTTAACATTTTCTTACATGTCCTGACGGAGTTTTCGGCTTGACCATTACTAGGCGGGTGATAAATGGGTGACGTCATATATTTTATACCATTAGCAGAACAGAACGTTTTAAATTGGCCTGAATTTATTTTTACATCATTATCGGATACCAGCGCGGCCGGTATTCCAAAAGTGGAAAAAATACCTTTTAATTTCATTATCAACGCGCTCGTTGAAGTTCCATTATGCATGTATAAACACTCCATCCATTTACTATGTGAATCTATAACCACCAAGTATACCCTTTGTTCTACGGTCATGTAGTCGATATGCACGCGCTGCCAGGGCTGCGCGGCGGCGGGCCAAGGCGCTGGCGGGTCTCGCGGCGGCGCCGCGCGCGCCATAGCACATGTCTCGCATGAGCCGACCCAACGTTCGATGTCGCCATCGATGCCCGGCCACCACATCCTACTTCGTGCGTTACTCCTGCTTTTAATTATACCTAGATGGGAGTCGTGCAGTTCCCGTAACATTCTTTCCTTCAGCACCGACGGTATAACTACCCTATGCCCCCTAAATAAGCAACCCTTTTCGAATTGTAAATCAGATTTTCATTGAAAATATGGCAATATCGATTTACATTTAACATTACTCGGCCAGCCACGTTGTAAATACCTAGTGACGGTCTTTAGGGTCTTGTCGCGTTCGGTCATCTGCAGCCCGATTCCATAACTTGGCTTCAATCGAATTCTCAGTATCGCAACCACTAATGCCTTGCGATAGAGTCGAATTTGCTATGAAAAAAGTGATAATCCGATTGTAGCCAAGTTATGGAATTGGGCCACTGTACAATATCTGTAGTTGTAATCGCCGGTGATACCTCGTCGAGAAACCTGAGTGCATAGTAGGTATCTATATCGCTATCTGTTTGATCTGACATCTTATTACATTGTAACGGGGCACGAGAAAAATAATCCGCTATCAAGTTATTTTCGCTGGACACATACTGCACTATATAATTATACGCGGATAATATAATAGCATACCTTTGTAGCCTCAGCGCTGTTGTTACCGGTATACCTGTCTTACTATCAAAAATTGAAACCAAAGGCCTATGGTCGGTTTTTAAAATAAATTGATCTTCTCGGCCGTATAGATACTGATGGAAACGTCTAACCCCGAATATAATAGCAGTCGCTTCTTTTTGTATTTGGCTGTAATTTCGTTCACTAACTGTGAGCGAACGAGAAGCATAGGCGAGCGGGCGTTCCGCGCCGTCGCTGGCGCGCTGCGAGAGCACGGCGCCGAGGCCCACGGTTCTTTCACTTCTAACAAAATTACCGTTATATGCAAGTAAATGTTATTACATCACTCGACACACGATGGCGCTATAATCAAATGGTTAATTTTATTGCTGGTATTATTGTTGAAATTTTTATACTGGTAATTAAATGTTTAAATGTCACAGTCGATGTGCTTTCAATCAACATTTCAAATATTTTCATTCTCTTTCTTTGGATCGAAGATATTTTTCGTAGATTTTGCTCGTGGATTTCTTTTACTGCTGACTTATTTGCTTATTTTTGGACCCCGATACCCTCATTACGAAGACCTACCTCAGCTATTCTCCCGGACTTATTTGCTTGCGATTGGATAACGACGAAATTATCATGTCTGAAAAGAAATGCTGTGCGAAAAATTGCGATAAATCGCGTAAGTACACCATACCATCAACAGTTTGTTTTTGAAATATCCTTCAAATTGATAGCAAACTAATATGATATACGTTTTGTATTATAGGACCGGAATATGTGCTGTACAAATTCCCGAACCCAATCAAAGAACCAGACAGATTCCGTACTTGGTTGTATAATATTGGTGGTGACATTTTATCACTCAGTAATGAAGTGATATTCAAAAACCGCAGAGTTTGCCAACATCATTTTCTACGACAATATATAATAACAACCAACAGAAGCAACAGATTGACATACAATTCTGTACCAACATTGCACCTGGCTGGTAAGTTTCCATTACTTGTGTAACAATAATCTTGCAATTTCCTACTGGAGGTCGGCTATCATTAAGGATATCTTGTATTGGATGCTGCTGCTCGGAACATTGATTTGGTGCTCATTCTGAACCACACACACAAAAGAAATAACAAAACAGAACACTACAAGGATGTATAATTATGTTACAGGATTAATTGCTGCAAGAGAGCCACTGATGGATGTGACCAACCAGTCACAACATAGAGCGCAAGTGCACCCAAGTTATCCCTCCACTTCAATAGGTATGTGATATACATAAATATATATAGGTATGTCCATGTACAATCCCGTTCATTTGAAAGACAGTTTTAGGTTGGTTAACATTCTTATGCCTTGAATGTTTATATACACCTCTTCTAGATTGTATTCACAAAAAGTATTATGAATAACTTTCGAGAAAGTATTCATATTGTCAAAGTACAATCCTGAGTTTGTCGTAAAACAAGGACACGTTTCAGTGGCCGCACTTATCACTCTCAATGTAAGGTTTAGGGGTTGGCTATAGAATCGAGGAGCAGGAGTTTGTGGGGGGGTGGGCTACTCCCTACTTTTGCATTGGTTTTTAATATCCTAGAAGAACATAGGATGCTTTTTTTCGCGATAAACAGCAGTCCGCACGGATGTACTCGCGGGCGGGAAAGCTAGTACAAAATATGAGGGGTTGTCTGAACGATTTTGACAAAAATAAAGCAAATACTTCTGTCTAAATTGTTCGTGATCACCCCTCTGATGAGCGTGCTTGTCAGATGCTTTTAGGTATGTTAGTACCTAAAGTATGTGTTTTTTAAAGATTTCTTTCTTTTCTAGGAAATCAAGGTGTACCCGAGCCCAAACAGAATAATATAAGAGAAAATGTGATGGCTCAGGATTTATCAAAAAGTAAGTCTTTTTTATTGAAAAAAACCCATTCCTACATCCTGATAAATGTATGGTTGCATTTTATTATATTTAAGATTTGTGTCTGATCAGGTTATCTGTCTGTTGATTAAATAATAAAGTAAGTGATCGAAATAATAAACTAGCTCATTTAATTTTCAGCTAGAAAAAAAGGCATACCACTCTCGGTCCTTTATTCAACCAAAGCAATTGCATTTGCACGCCAAATAAAAGCTTTAAAAAATAAAAAGAATGCATATGCCAACAAATTGAAAAAAGCACTGCAACTGTCAGAGAACACTACATTTCAAAAAGCAATGAAGAAATTTACGGCACTGGCTACTATATTCACTATGCTTCAATTTAGGGAAACTGGGAAAAAGAAGTGGGGTAGGAGATATACAAAAGAAGAAAAAATAATGGCACTGGCACTGTATAAACAGGGACCAAGAGCCTACAAATGGCTACGAAACATTTTCGTGCTGCCTGCACCTCTCTCACTAAATAGGATGATAGCACGAGCAGCTTTAAAGCCTGGAATAAATCATAACATTTTTGGTGAGCTAAGAAAGAGGGCTAAGAAGATGAAAATAAATCTATAATAATTGACACATTCTTTTTGAATTACATCTTCTTCACAATAATCGATCCTGCTACCATTCAATAATTTATTACATTCTTTACACCAGCTATAAATAAATAAATTACATGACATTTCTTCAATGTACTTGACTGCCTCTTTTTTGTGATTGGAACATGTTATAAAATCATATTCACAATGAATAGCCAAAATTGTTTTCATATAAGTTTTGATTTCCTTAATCACACATTTTTTTCTTAGAATGTTAATGATTATATCTTGTATGGTGGAGAAAGCTCTAACTAGTTTTTCTGTGGGGTATATTAAATATTTTTTATTAATTCCTCGATCTTTGCAAGATATATATGATTCCTCATCTGCACTTTTTGTGTTATAAAAACAATCTTTACATTGTTGACAGTTTTTAAATATTTTATCTTTCGTTTTTTTCACCACATACCCTGATACATATTCTAATGAGGCCCATATTTTAGGGTTATTTTTTTTTAATTCAAAATCCACCTTCATTACATCTAAACTTAAATCTTCCATATCAATTTCAATTACCGCTGGAGAGGTGGACTGAGGCAACGTTTTAAAAAACAATTTCCTTATAGATTTAAACATGGTACAATTGTCCTTTTCACAATTTGCACCAGGGGAGTGCCTTCCACTTAAATTGTTCACTAATAGTGCTGCAAATGCCGCTTCAAAACCAGCACAGTTTGGATTTGTATTTCTGCATGCATGGCTTCGGACACATCCAAAAAAGTTTTCGAGAGGGTCCTGGTTGAAATGCCGAAGCCATATTGATTTAATGTTATATTGGTTGAATAATATATTTTTTAGGTATTCCAAGTTTTCTAATGTCTTAATCCAATTTGTAATGGAAGGCACTACCGTCTCTTTGCCAGTAGCACTAACATACATCATTGATTTAAGTACAGGTTTTGCATTGTTCCATACTTCCTGGTGGGTTGAGTTTGGTGTGAGAGGGCCAAGCAATGGTTTGCCTGGTCTTTTTTTTTCATTTTGGTAGCTGCCGTTGACAGAGTCGAATAACTCGTCAAAAAATAGAAGTACTGAGGCAGTGTCTTTACACTCATCTTTTAATATTCCTATTTCTGAAAAAGGAAAAGAGGGAAAAAGGGTTACTTTGGTATACACTTAATCAATACATACACATATAAATACAATTGGTATAAAATTTACCGAGTGAGGCTTAAGGTATCCAAGGAAGTATTCAGTTGTCTGTTGGCTTAAGTCAAATATATTGTGAAAATAGCAGGCCCAGGGAAAAAACCTGGATGAGTATGGCATAGGATTGTGATAAGTAAGAATAAAGGGAGACCTAAGTTTATCTATTACCCATAGCGTGTGACACTAGGCTACAGATGACACTGATATTAGAGTTAATAAATAAATAACAAAAAACGGGACAATTCCAGATCAATTATCTAGACCCATCAAAGTAGGATACCCTGTGCTATGGGCACAAAATAACGGATAAACATACATACTCGTAGATACAAATATTACATCCATGACTCGGAAACAACATTTTTGGCTCATCACACAAATGATTGCATCTGGCAGGATTCGAACCCACGACCGTTTTATTTCGTACCTAGGGTCACTAGCCAATAGATCGAATGGTTGTAACAAAAATAGAACAAAAAATAAAACAGAAAATAGTACTAGCAGAAATAAGTTGATCTTTACAAAATGACTCACTTGCTAAGTATCCCATAGCCACTGCTGTTGATTTATTCAGTACCTGTGCTGCACATTGCACTTTCATTTTTTTCATTTTTTTTGGGTTTATATGGCACTCTGTCAACTTCGGTAGCATTCTGAATCCTTCAAATGATGGATCTTCTTTAAGAAGCATTTCTAAGTGCTCCCATTTGGCTTTTTTCATCTGATTATTAATACTACATTTTAAGTTTTTTGTTACTAAGTTATTTCGGATCCCCTTAAGTAAATGTGGTGGGTCATACAGGGGTACTACTTCCTCCCCATCAACTTCAAACACGTTCCTCTTCAGTTCTTGATTCTTTCTTAAATAGTCAGCCTTTGTGTTTTGAATTAACTTATTAATGGCACTCAAATTTGTAGAACCTTGGTCGCATACTGTGGCCAATACTTTAAAACCAACTGAGTGCAGCTCCTTTATAAAATCTTTTATTTGATTTGCAAGATCGATTGCCGTTGTGGTTCCAGAACAAAATGTGTATGCAATTGGTTGCTTATAATTGTACTGAATACCTCGTATCATAAATACCAATGCATGATCTGCGATTTTCTTCGTTACACTCTTGCCATTATTGACAAACCCCAACATGGTGTTGGACCTTCTTTTATAATCAAAATGAGGTGCCAGTGCCATCTCATCAAACATTAAAATGCACAGTCTTTGATTTATTTTCATCTTCTTAGCCCTCTTTCTTAGCTCACCAAAAATGTTATGATTTATTCCAGGCTTTAAAGCTGCTCGTGCTATCATCCTATTTAGTGAGAGAGGTGCAGGCAGCACGAAAATGTTTCGTAGCCATTTGTAGGCTCTTGGTCCCTGTTTATACAGTGCCAGTGCCATTATTTTTTCTTCTTTTGTATATCTCCTACCCCACTTCTTTTTCCCAGTTTCCCTAAATTGAAGCATAGTGAATATAGTAGCCAGTGCCGTAAATTTCTTCATTGCTTTTTGAAATGTAGTGTTCTCTGACAGTTGCAGTGCTTTTTTCAATTTGTTGGCATATGCATTCTTTTTATTTTTTAAAGCTTTTATTTGGCGTGCAAATGCAATTGCTTTGGTTGAATAAAGGACCGAGAGTGGTATGCCTTTTTTTCTAGCTGAAAATTAAATGAGCTAGTTTATTATTTCGATCACTTACTTTATTATTTAATCAACAGACAGATAACCTGATCAGACACAAATCTTAAATATAATAAAATGCAACCATACATTTATCAGGATGTAGGAATGGGTTTTTTTCAATAAAAAAGACTTACTTTTTGATAAATCCTGAGCCATCACATTTTCTCTTATATTATTCTGTTTGGGCTCGGGCACACCTTGATTTCCTAGAAAAGAAAGAAATCTTTAAAAAGCACATACTTTAGGTACTAACATACCTAAAAGCATCTGACAAGCACGCTCATCAGAGGGGTGATCACGAACAATTTAGACAGAAGTATTTGATTTATTTTTGTCAAAATCGTTCAGACAACCCCTCATATTTTGTACTAGCTTTCCCGCCCGCGAGTACATCCGTGCGGACTGCTGTTTATCGCGAAAAAAAGCATCCTATGTTCTTCTAGGATATTAAAAACCAATGCAAAAGTAGGGAGTAGCCCACCCCCCCACAAACTCCTGCTCCTCGATTCTATAGCCAACCCCTAAACCTTACATTGAGAGTGATAAGTGCGGCCACTGAAATGTGTCCTTGTTTTACGACAAACTCAGGATTGTACTTTGACAATATGAATACTTTCTCGAAAGTTATTCATAATACTTTGATACTTTTTGTGAATACAATCTAGAAGAGGTGTATATAAACATTCAAGGCATAAGAATGTTAACCAACCTAAAACTGTCTTTCAAATGAACGGGATTGTACATGGACATACCTATATATATTTATGTATATCACATACCTATTGAAGTGGAGGGATAACTTGGGTGCACTTGCGCTCTATGTTGTGACTGGTTGGTCACATCCATCAGTGGCTCTCTTGCAGCAATTAATCCTGTAACATAATTATACATCCTTGTAGTGTTCTGTTTTGTTATTTCTTTTGTGTGTGGTTCAGAATGAGCACCAAATCAATGTTCCGAGCAGCAGCATCCAATACAAGATATCCTTAATGATAGCCGACCTCCAGTAGGAAATTGCAAGATTATTGTTACACAAGTAATGGAAACTTACCAGCCAGGTGCAATGTTGGTACAGAATTGTATGTCAATCTGTTGCTTCTGTTGGTTGTTATTATATATTGTTGTAGAAAATGATGTTGGCAAACTCTGCGGTTTTTGAATATCACTTCATTACTGAGTGATAAAATGTCACCACCAATATTATACAACCAAGTACGGAATCTGTCTGGTTCTTTGATTGGGTTCGGGAATTTGTACAGCACATATTCCGGTCCTATAATACAAAACGTATATCATATTAGTTTGCTATCAATTTGAAGGATATTTCAAAAACAAACTGTTGATGGTATGGTGTACTTACGCGATTTATCGCAATTTTTCGCACAGCATTTCTTTTCAGACATGATAATTTCGTCGTTATCCAATCGCAAGCAAATAAGTCCGGGAGAATAGCTGAGGTAGGTCTTCGTAATGAGGGTATCGGGGTCCAAAAATAAGCAAATAAGTCAGCAGTAAAAGAAATCCACGAGCAAAATCTACGAACAATATCTTCGATCCAAAGAAAGAGAATGAAAATATTTGAAATGTTGATTGAAAGCACATCGACTGTGACATTTAAACATTTAATTACCAGTATAAAAATTTCAACAATAATACCAGCAATAAAATTAACCATTTGATTATAGCGCCATCGTGTGTCGAGTGATGTAATAACATTTACTTGCATATAACGGTAATTTTGTTAGAAGTGAAAGAACCGTGGCTGCGGGCTCGAAGTGTACGAGTACGCGCTCCGACGCCAACTCGCGCAGCACGGCGGCCATACTACGCCGCTGTCGCTCGCCCCACTCCCATACTGCATCGCTATGCAGTAGCTCGTGAAGTGGGCTCAGTACGGATGATGCGTTCGGAATAAAACTCCTGTAATAATTTAATACGCCCAAAAACCTTTTTACTTCGGTGACGTTAGTGGGCTCCGGTGCATCAATTATAGCGTGAACTTTATCTGGAGAAGTCGTTAATCCTTCTTTACTTATAACGTAACCCAAATACTTCACACTTTCTTTAAAAAAACTCTCATTTGTCCTTATGCAGACGCAATCCTGCCTCACTTAGTCTACCTAGAACTTTTCCTAGTCTTTCCATATGGACAGTCCTATTAGCCCCCGTAATACAGATATCGTCAAGCCATATGCTCACTCCATCTATCCCCGAAAGAAGTGTTTCCATAGATTTTTGGAAAATTGCAGGAGCGTTCGCTAGACCGTATACTAATCTAGTATATTTAAATAGACCCTTATGTGTATTAATCGCCGTAAGCTCCTGAGATGATTCTTCCAAGCAAAATTGATTATATGCATTTTTTAAATCAATTTTACTGTATCGCTCACCTCCTCCAATTTTTGCAAACACCTCTTCAATTCGAGGCAGGGGGTACTTATCTATTATCAGATCCCTATTCAATGTAACTGAGAAATCACCGGCTATTTTCACCTGACCATTCTCTTTCAATACGGGCACTATAGGGGTGGCATAAAGTGAATGATTAATAGGAACTAAAATACCTAAACCTACTAATCGACTTAACTCTTGTTCGACCTTATCTCTAAGGGCAAAAGGTACAGTTCAGTGGTTAAAAAAATTTTGGGACAGAGTTATCTTTTAACTGTAAGCTGACTGTAAATTTAGTAAACGTACCCAATTCATCAAGCCATAAATCCGAAAACTTTTCCAACAAAGTATGTAACTCTGTGTCACTATTATTTAGAGAGTTAATATCCGTCGTTATAATGAATTTAAATGCAGCCATGAAATCTCTTCCCAGTAATGGCGGCCCTCCATTTTGAACAACAAATATTTTTAAAAGTTTCCTTGTGTTGTTAAAAACAGCTTCTATATTAAAATAACCTAAAGGAGATATTTTGTGGCCGTTGTACAAACACATTTTAACTAGGCTTCTTTGTAACTGGTAATTTATAAATTTCTCTTTGTACAATTTTTCTGAAATTACACAGCTGCCAGAACCTGAATCGAGTTCCATCGTCATTTCCTGATTCCCTAATTTAAGATCAATTTGGATGGCCTTATTAGTGACATACCTTAAATTAAAGTTTTGGCATTCCTCACAAGACGTGTCCTTGACCTGGTTATCTTTGCATTCCTTTTCCGCGTCGACAACATGATAAGCGCACGACTTCCTATCATTAACACAAACTTTTTTTAGATGTCCTTTTTCACCACATTTTAGACACTTATAAGACTTGTACCGGCACTTGTCACTTATATGATTTTTCAGTCCACAAACCGAACAACGTGACGAATTTGAATAACCAGCGCCAGTGGCGCGGTATCGTCGCGCATCTTCACCGCGGCCATTTTGATCTTGGAATTTCGCACGATATACCGGCTCCTCCTTGATAGGGCCAGCTTCATTGGCGCTCATCATGACCTTCGCCTGCTTGGCACAAGCCGCTTGCTCTGCCAACTCAATAGCCCGTGTCAACGTTAGCGTAGACGGGTTCTGTTCAAATAACTTGTCGCGTTCCGGGCCTGAGCCCAGGCCGAGGACGAAACGATCCCTCAGGTTCGTTTCCAAAGCGGTGCCGAAGTTGCAATAGCTCGCAAGACCTCTTAGTCGCGCCGCCCAGTCTCCTAACAATTCGCCTGGACTGTTCGCTCCATGAAAGTTCGCCTTGTCCACAAATGAGCACTGTTTCGGCTTGAAATGGCTATCGAGCAAATTGACCAGGTCCGTAAAACCCAGCGTCTCCAAATCATTAGGAAACGCTAAGTTACGTGCTAAGCGGTACGTCTCATCGGTAAGATACGTAAGAAGAATTCCACTTTTTTTCTCTTCATTTACACTGTTGATTTTCAAAAACTGCAACAGCTTGCCTTTAAATATTGCCCATTCGCTTAATTTATGATCGAAAACTTGTAAATTGCCAATATAAGATGTAATTTTTAATAATTAAATGAAAGCGTGGGTAGCTCCAACAACGTTCGCCAATGAGTATATGAGGGCAAGAGAAACAACCGCTTAGTAGGAACACTGGTTTATTACTGGTCGACGCTTCCTGCGCGCCAGGATACTAGATAGGTACAAACAGATGAGTAGGCTCATATACATCAGAAACCCTAGCTAAATCGTTTTTGATGTGGTTGCTGCTGCTTGGCAGACTTTGTACACTTATATCGTGTTTCTATTTCTGCTGTTTCACATTGCGTATAAGCTTTTTTTTAGTTTTCTTTTTATAACACTGTTTTTTTTTTGTTTCTTCCATGGTTTAATGTACATAAATGTTTCTTCCATGGTTTAATGTCCATAAATGTTTATTCCATGGTTTAATGTCCATAAATGACTCTCACAACAAACAATATCAAATATGACTGAACAACAGCTTCCAATTTCACTTTAGGCATTGAAATATTAGATAAGCTGGATAATCGTCTACATAAACACTATTAGAATAATAATAAACTACTGTAACGCGATATTAACACCGATAGCTGAACTATTTGGTTAAACCCGCATTATCGCGTCGTCTTTAAAATAGAGTACGACTAAACTGCTATGCAGCAAATAACATTTTATTATAAAATAGAGTACGACTAAACTGCTATGCAGCAAATAACATTTTATTATAAAATAGAGTACGACTAAACTGCTATGCAGCAAATAACATTTTATTATAAAATAGAGTACGACTAAACTGCTATGCAGCAAATAACATTTTATTATACACTTGTAAAGGTCATTGCTGTCAAAGGGTTTACTAGATAACCATTGAGCAGCTATTATCAAGCCTAATATGATGGTGTTACAATAGAATAGTTTCTCACCAATATCCGGACGATAGATAGATAGATAAATTCTTTATTGCACACACCACAAACAAAATCAACAAAAAATAAAGGAACAATAGCAGAAGAAGTGTACAATGGGCGGCCTTATCGCTAAAAGCGATCTCTTCCAGGCAACCTTTGGATGGAGAGGATAGCAGTATTCAATGCTCTTGTACAGAATTAAGCTGTACCAAACTATACATCAAGAGCCATATCCAGTCGTTATGTAGCTCTAGTCTTCTAATCCTACTTAGAGTATTATTTTACACTAAGCTCTGTATTTAAGTATCTTCCAAAGCTATTTATAAGCCAAAAGTTATAATTTCGACAATATACAGCTGTAATCCAGCTCCGCTGTATAAAACTCACAATTTATGCTCTAGTACAGTTTGAAATATTTTTTTACTCTCTTGTCGATCATTTTAAAAGCTTTTAGCTGTTAATGAACTGGTGTAAAGTTTTTTATTCAACCAAAATGTTTATTGGGATTGGATTGATGGGGACGTTAATGGGGCAGTTGGGAGTATATCGGAATAATGAGGAATAATGATACCACAACACTCAAATTGCTTGTCTTCAGCGTTTTGCTCTAATAATACAAGTTCTTTATTTGGCAGACCTCTTTTAACCAATATAGAAACTCCCCCCTTATGTTTTCTATCCCTTCTACTATAATTAGATGCTAAACTAAGTATAACCAGATATGTTGATACTACCTTCATTACCCAATCCAATAAATGTTTCTGACAGACAATGTATGTCTGGTTTTTGATCTTGGCACAGAATAAATAATAGTACAAGTACAGAACGATAACTGAGTAAATTCAATTAAATATGTACATATCAACTCTCGCTACAACGCAATAAAGTGCAACTTAACTGGCACGGCGCTGCGATCTATCAATTATATTTACCTAGAAGGCGCTCATCCATTGCGTGCAGGCTAGAATGTACCGTATCACTACGCGCGAGAGCTTCCATTGCTCTAATCGTTTCAGAATCGCTCTGTCACTTTTTCGCTCGGTAGGGCTGTATCAAAATATGACTACCTAGTCATTGCCACGTTTTTTTTTAAATAAAACTTTTATTTCTTATTTACACTATTAAAATCTATTTTTTAGTTTGGTTTTCTACATAAAGCGTGTTTTTTTAAACTATTATTTATTTTCTACTTTTTAGTTTTTTTTTTTCGAATTATTGCATTGTCATCGGTATTTGACAGGTGTGCAAAATTTGAATGAAATCTGACCGTTTAAAGTGGGTCAAAATAGCGTCCAAAGGAGTCGGTTACAAACATACACGTGAAGCTAATATAAAGAGTATAAAAAGCCTCACATCTTCGAAAGCCAGTGGCTTTGAGAGGCAATTTCTTATTGGACATTGTGAATGCCTCTTCATGGATAGCATAACTTTAGTCCCATTATTTTGATCTGACGAGTTATCTTTAGTATTGCTACGAGTATTAATCTTGCTGCAAGTATTATCTCATTAGTTGTTCGTATTTTAGGAAAAACAACACACGTAAAGTAGTTGAATCTAGGAAACAATTAACGAAATTTTGAAATTTCAAAAAATATCACTGTGTGATTTCAAAACGAGTGGGGGGAGGCACTCGTAAACGAAATCATACGTATGATATTTTTATTACCCAGTGACATTCAAAAATACTACTTTTAGAAAATCGGTGACATTTGATCATTTCGCTGATATTTAATCACTCGGTGATACTCAAAAATCGCACCCGTGGATGAAACATTTTTTCGTCCCTAAAAACAGACAATCAAACCTTAAATCTGTATTATTCGCTGATGACATGTCGATAATAGTGACTTAAAAAAAAAAGACAATTATATTAATAATCACGTTCTTGACATTCATAATACAATTAATTCTGTAGTAAATTGGCTGGACATAATAATTTAAAAATCAACTTATCTAAAACTCATTATGTGAATTTCAATAAACTTAGTATTAACGTAAACCATAACGGTCAAGTTATTGAAGGGGCAAGTAAGGTGTCGTTTTTAGGATTAGTATTAGACAACGAATTAAACTGGAAGCAGCAAATAGATAAAATTTGTAAAAAAATAAATAGATAATAGTCTATGTATTAAATCGTTTACGAAAAACCTGTAACAAAGAGACATCTTTAGTAGCATATCATGGATACATAGGTTCACTTTTAAAGTATGGACTAATAATTTGGGGACGCAGTACTGATTTCTCAAGAGCATTTGTCGCTCAAAAAAAAGCATAAGAGCTGTTTGTGGAGCAGCTCCTTTAGACTTGTGAAAGCCGCTTTTCAAGCAATTAAATGTATTGCCGCTGCCGAGTCAGTATATTTATGACATTTCTTGTTTTGTTAAACAGTATAGTGATATGTACACCAAAGCACACGAGCTGTATCCTCGAAATACAAGGAATAGAGAGAGATTAGTGAATAGTTATGCTCACAAAACTGCACTTTACGCAAAATCTAGTTATGCAATGTCAATACAAATATTCAACAAATTACCACAACATTTTAAAACAATGACATTATCTAAATTGAAAAAAGAGAGGTCTGGTTGCTGGATCACTGTTTTTATTCTATTAATGATTATTTAACATACAAATAACTTATTTTTTTGGAATTAATTTATTGGTTCCTATTATTTGTTGCATGATGCATGGAAAAATTAAATAGTTAAATTTAATAAATATCAAATTGTTATTACCTAATATAAGTTTTTGATCAGAATATAGCTAGTGTCATATCCAAGAGAGATGTCTTGGATGTACCAATTTCAGAACTATATGACCAAGGTCAGGCCGGTTGCACTCCGCAACAAGTACAAATATTATACCAACATTTCGGAGCCGCAATATTGAGGTTGAATCAGTAGGGTGTCAAGCGTGCGCTCGATGAGTCGCGCGCCGTGTGTTTAACGACAAAGTACCTACTTACGTAAAGTTTTTGTAAAAATGTATTCATTTCTTAATTATGAGTACCAAGAAGAAACCTAGAAGGTACTGCATGACTTTTGGTCTAAAAAGTTTCGTAAAAACCTACATACCGACATTTTATTACGTAGGTAGCCATCTATTTTTCATTCATTATTAAGCATTGAATTCAGATAGCCACCACTATCTCTTCTCGCGTATGCCACTCACGTACTGAGCGAAGCCATAGAGATGCATGGTGAGGCGCTTGCCGTCTCCCTTGACATATCGAAGGCATTTGATCGGGTCTGGCACGATGGCCTTTTAAACAAGCTTCCCTCATATGGTTTACCTGTTGGCTTATGCAATTGGATAGTTGATTTCTTGAGGGAACGATCTATTCGAGTAGTCTTAGAGGGCTGCTCGTCTGATCAAATAAATGGCTATCAATGCTGGTGTACCTCAGGGATCGGTTCTCTCGGCTACACTGTTTTTACTGCACATTAATGACCTTCTGAAGCCCGGTACCTTTGGGTATGTTGATGACAGTACTGTAGTTGAGAGATACACTTCCAATGCTCAAGCCAGCTGTGACGCTGTCCAGTTTCAGAGATGGGCTATGGTAGACCGTTTAAATTTAGCCTTAGAAGCCGTGTCCGATTGGGGCGATTTTAATGCTACTAAAACGCAAGCGTGTTTGTTTTCTGCTAAAAAGAGTCCTCTACACCGATCTCCGTCTTTCCAAAGTGTAACAATACCAATAGGCGACCATTTGGAGCTTTTGGGTGTCGAACTCACATCAAACCTGAATTTTGGGTCTTATATTGAATCCAAAGCCAAGGTAGCTGCAAAAAAACTTGGTATTTTGTCTAAGGTTAGGCGGTACTTCACACCGGGACAGCTTTTGAATCTTTATCAAGCACAGGTCCAATCTTGTATGGAGTACTGCTGCCACCTCTGGGACGGTTATGCCAAGTATCAGCTCGAGTCTTTGGATTCAATTGAGAGACGTGCTATCAGGCTCATTGGGGATGACACTCTGGTAAAGAGTAAGCTTCAAAGTCTGGCGCATCGACGTGAGGTAGCAAGCCTGGCGGTATTCTACATTGCCCTATGGAGAGTGTGCACAAGAACTGCACAACCTGATTCCCCCATCACCTTTCCATCATCGTACGACTAGACGATCAGCAAAGCGCCACCCTTTCATGGTTGAAATACCTCGCACAAGAAGGAAGTGTTACGCTTCTTCATTTATTATAATAACTGCAAATGAGTGGAATGCCCTGCCCTCGTCAGTGTTTCCGGTAAATTATAACCCCGGTGTGTTCAAGTCAAGAGTGAATAGGTATCTACTAGGCAAGCGTGCTACACCTTCGACCACATCATCGCTTTCCATCAGGTGAGATCGTGGTCAAACGATTGCCTAATCCGTAATAAAAAATAAAAAAAATAAAAAAAGATAGACCTTTCATTCATCAAAATACAATACCTATTATGATATAATCAAAAAATGAGGTATTAGGTCTATTCTGGTAAGAATGTCATATATGTAGTTAATATAACTATCAACAGTTATAATAATATGTAATAGAATAATACATTATTGCCTAATTGTTTATTCTGTTACAATATCTATGTCATATGATATCACAGAATAATTACTAGTACAAGTACATAGTCATATCTTGATACAGCCCTACCGAGCGAAAAAGTGACAGAGCGATTCTGAAACGATTAGAGCAATGGAAGCTCTCGCGCGTAGTGATACGGTACATTCTAGCCTGCACGCAATGGATGAGCGCCTTCTAGGTAAATATAATTGAAAGATCGCAGCGCCGTGCGAGTTAATGGATGGCTAAATCAGAAACTATGAGGAATAGCGAAAAGTACTTAAAGGAGTCTCGGACCCGATTTAAACTAAAACTGCATCATTGGATTTTTGAAAAAAAAAATATTCCTAAGCAGGAATCGAAGACGTTGATTTTGGAAAAAAAGCACACACTGTATTATTACACCATTCGATAGTGTCGCTAATAAGGATTGAATACTGGGAAGAAATGACATATGGCAAACTTAAGGAAAATGTTGTATTTTAATAAACTGATTCATATTTTAAAGTACTGTTTTAATTCATACCTGCATTACCTGTTCCTTGTCCGAAATGATGCTGAAATGAAATTATATTTCACAAAAAATAGAGTTACATTATATATTAATATCATAGTCCTTCTATTTTGCCATTAGCTGGCATGTGAAATCATAATTTAATTAATACAAAATTGAAAACTTAATATAAAATACTTTATAATAAATCAAAAAACAAAAATTTATAAATGTCATAATTAAAAATAGGTCAAATGAAAATATTAATGGGTAAATGTCCCAGTAAAAAATAGTAAGTTAGCAGTATTATTAGTATTATTATTTACAATGTCTAAATTGATATAGTTATTCCTTTAGAAAGTCACCTATGGAATAAAAAGATTTTTCTAAAAGCCATATTTTCAATTTCTTACGAAACATTCCAAAAGGGAGATCTTTGATTGATATTTTATTATAAATTTTGATACTCATACCATAACAGTTTTTATGAAACAAAGTGGTCTTCGGTACATGGTTGAGAACAAGTCTTTCGCCATTTCTCGTATTCCGCGGAAACAAGTCTTTGGCTCGGGTAAACAATTCAGGATGTTTTCGTACAAATATTCCTACTTCAAAGATGTACATGCTATGCAGTGTTAAAATTCCAAAATCTTTAAAGAAAGGCTTACAGGATACGTAAGGAGGAACACCTACCATGGCACGTACACACCTTTTTTGCGACAAGAATGCTCTATTTACGTCAGTCGAATTCCCCCAGAGTAGCAGACCATACCTTAGCACAGAACTTACATAGCCATGATATGCTAACAAAACAGTCTGCCGTGCTGAGGTTTTCCTCAGTCTATTTAGTACATACACAAACCTATTTATCTTTTTACAGACATTATCTACTTGAGATTTCCAATCACACCCAAGAATGTAGCGTTACTAGCTTCATTTAGTTTATTATCATTGTGTAGTACGTTTCTCGTAATTGCCTTAGAACCTTTGTTACGAAGTTGAATATAATTGGTTTTAGTTAAATTTACCTTTAAATTATTATCATCTAACCATTTAACAATAGATTCAATTGTATTATTAATTTCAATTTCATAGTTTATTTTATTATTACATGTCAAGATAATGGAAATGTTATCTGCAAATAATGTGCATTTATAATTTATATGTCAGGTAGGTCATTAATATATAATAAAAAAAGTAAGGGGCCCAAAACACCCCCCTGTGGGACTCCATACTTATTAATTTGATACGTTGATTTATCATGACTTACGGCGTCATTTTTAGACAGACTAGTAATTGCAAAACATTGTTCACGGTTTGATAAATAAGTACTTATCCACTGCAAAGCAGGCCCACGTACACCATAATTGTCTAATTTGTCCAACAGTAACGTATGCTTGACATATCAAAGAATATAACCATAAAAAAAGTATCTTTTTAATAACTTAGGTAGTAGGTATATTTTTATCTACATTTATAAGAACATTATGTACCAATTTAAAGGCAGCAAGAGTTGTTGATTTTCCTCTTTGAAATGCATTCTGTTCTTCTTTAATTATTGCAAATTTGCTAAAAAATGATGTCAATCGTTTATGCATTGCTTTTCCAAAAATTTTGGACATTATTGGAATCAATGTAATCGGTCTATAATTACTCATGTCTGTTTTGTCACCCTTTTTGAAAAGTGGTTTAACAATTGATTGTTTCAGCAGATCTGGAAACATTCCATTTTCAAATGATAGGTTAATTAGATAAGTTAACACATGAACTATTTCATGCCTACATTTTTTTAAAATGTCGGTCCTAATTTCATCAAATCCGACCGAGTTTGTATTTTTCAGAGACATAATTATATTCTGAAATATTCTAAAGTATCTAGATATTTTAAAAACATGTCAATATTCGAGCTAGGTGTTCGGTAGACACATATCAAAATCAATTTATGACTGCGAATCTCAATTCCACAACATTCAAATATATCATTACATGTATAATTATTTAAAATACTTATATCTTTAAATGTTATACCCCTTTTAACATACACACACACACGCCACCTCTATATTTTTCTCTGCAGTTCATAACCGCTAATGTGAACAATACGCTCATTCCCGTTCTTAATAAATGTTTCAGAAAAACACAAACAATCAGGTAGTCTATCATCCAGTTGGAGTCCAGTTAGTGATATTTCGAGTACGTCCTTTTTGGAAAGAAGTCCGGCTATATTTTGGTGTAAAATTCTAAAAACAACTTTGTTATCGAAAGGAACGAAAAAATGTTTTTGGTGAATTCTCCTTACTACTGTTATTTATTTTATTGAAATAGAAAGGAATAGTTCCTTTATTTGGGTTTGGTATTATAGTCGCAGGTGTATCAGAGAAACCGGTACATTCCGCTTCTGAGGAGAAGTAGTACGGAATAGTGCCACGCCGCGGCGCGACAGACTTTACCGGTAAATCAGAGAACTTTATTGTCGTCTCCTCTGGCTGTACTTGCACATTTGTCAAACATCTATACATAGCTGAATTGCTTAACCTTGTTTTAACATTATTAGAGATGCCAACACCAATGGGAATCCCTGGCTGTACCATTTCTAAACATCTATCTACCACATTTTTATACACAGGCAAGTACATATCATTTGCCTCAGATTTATATTTTTTCAATTTACATATTTTGTGCAAATTATTTACCAATACTTCGTTATTATTTTGTAATTGTTTGCTACTCAAATTTACAAAATTGCATGTCGGATATTGAGCACAAATCATTTGTAATGAACTATTAAGCTTTTTCTCATTTAAGTGTCGGTTTTTCTTGACACTCAGAACAAAAACTCTGCGGCCATTTAGAGACTGCAGAAAGTTCCGTCAAATTTTTGTAGGATTTGTGTCGTGTTCTCCAATAGAAAGTACAATCCTGTCCTCTTCGGCCTTATTGAAAATAGTACATGACTTCAAGATTTCCTCAGTTGTTGCTCCTGGTTTAACAAATGCGGTAATGCCGTAGCCCTCTTTCAAATCACCCATTTCTGAGCTAGAGAGCCGGCCTGATAGTCCTACGCACTGCCTGCCACCGATAATGATAATACGTTTTTTTATGTTGTTGGAGTGTGTCTTTGCAGGCTTGCTTGCTTCCAAGGGATGCTTGGGTTTTTCTTCATCGATATTATACGTTACTGTCTGTTCGGTAGAATGTTTTTGCAAAACTGGCTCCTTTGGAGTATTCATGTAGTCCTTCTGATGATCGCTCTTTGTACATTCAAGGGTAATCGCCTCATTTGATGCAATGTCATCAGCTTGCAGGTCTGTACTACCTCCTGGGGTAGAAAATCGAGAGTTGTCTGTCAGAAAAAAAAATGATTTCCTCCGGCTGGACAGAACGTTACTTCGTAAGTCATGTTTTGGACTTCTGCAGATTTCTTTTAGTGAGATAATTTGCTGGTTCTTTTGTGTGATGACATTTTGTAGCTGGTTTTTTTCTAGGACTAAATTATCTATTTCATTATTAGCACTCTGTAGTTGTTGTGATAGATGCAAGTTTTCTTGCTTTAAACTTTCTGTTATATCAATATCAGGTCCACCTGTTGATAAATCTAAATATCCTAAACTTCTCATGTGCAGTTCAGAATCAACAGATAATACAGACAAATTTTGTCAGACAAGTTGTAGACAGAGTCATTTGAAATATTTTTAAACAATTTTTTTGGTCTCATTGTAACATTATTAGCATCTTTGAAGCTTTGGTCCATATTGATTAAGCACAAAAAGTATGTTTTGTTAAAAATAGATAACAAAAAAAACCCTCTTTATCAGATCAGATCCGAACCTAGGGCTGTTCGATCAGTTTACCCGCGCGCTGCACGGCTGCGCTCTCTGGCAAAGCCAAACGTTGAGCTCGGCTGAATTAGAATGAAGTTGGTCACAGACGTCCAAAAGTCAATATTTGAATATGTTGAACCAACGATTATTTTAAAGTATACGAATGTTATTTCCCAATTAGCAATGTATTTTCATGAGTGTTTGTTACTCACGATTGATATAGTCCGATGCACAAGGGTTTTATAGGCTTTGTAAATGGATTTCACTAAAGTTTCAAATTATATTTGCGTGTTTAGGATTTCACATTCACTTTTGGTTATTTTATTAGCCGTTTTTAGTGAACAAATTGTTTGGATAACACTCACACGCGCTATTTAACTCCTTAAACTCAGTTTACACACCTTTTTTTCGACAAATACGATGGTTTTTATTTATTTTATTTAATAGTCACGGAGGCGATGTTTGCTTAGTAGCGCCACCTGCCTTTTTAGAATTTGAAGGCTAAAGTAAGCTCTACACTTATGCCCTGAACTCCAGCGATGTGTGTCTGCTCAATATTTTTCTCAACACAGACCCGCAGCGCGGTCATCTTCACAACATTATGTTCTAATTTCAAATTTTTATTATGTCTTCGCGGTTAAAGGCCTCAGTAAAATAAAAAAATGTAAACAATTGAAATTAGAACGTAGAGTAAATTGGCGCCAATAATTTAGATTTTGTTCCACGTTTCGTTGATTATTACTAACTGTTTGCGTACTGTTTCGTATTAATAGTCGTATAGTAAAAGAGATGTTGATTCAGCAGTTTGGTGAACATTTTATCGCAATTTATGATCCTGTGCCGTGGCCAGCGAGGTCACCGGATCTTACCCCCTTGGATTATTTTCTCTGGGGGTATGCAAAAAACGAAATCTACAAAGACACGTATAATGCAATTGATGACTTGAAACGAACTTTGGAAAATATTCTAAGCGGAATCAATAATATTTAAATACTGAATGCAGTACAATCCTTGAGTCGTCGAATCCTAGCTGGGTTCGATGTATTAATTTTGGTCATTCAACAACGGTCATCATTTTGAACAATTAATCAGTTATGGTTTAACTATTTTCGTTAAAAATTAGCTCTTTCCTTAAGTTTGCCGTATTTCATTTCTTCCCAGAATTCAATCCTTATTAGCGACACTATCGAATGGTGTAATAATACAGTGTGTGCTTTTTTTTCCAAAATCAACGTGTTCGATTCCTGCCTAAGAATATTGTTTTTTTCAAAAATCCAAATATGCAGTTTTAGTTTTCATCAAAATCGGGTCCGAGACTCCTTTGAGTACTTTTCGCTAAACCTCATAGTTTCTGATTTAGCCAACCACGCCCACTTGAAAAATTCACCCTGTACACATATATATACAATTTTCTTCGCTTCATCTGCACCCTGCACGTCATTCGATATCTTACCGCCCGTCGCACTACGACGCCTTACCAGGTTTTATTTCAAAATAGGGGTACTTGGTATCGTAGGCCTTGCACGCACTGCCTTGCGGTGGAACGCGGTGCGTTTATTCTAGCGTTTATTTCACATTGTATTATATGCGTTTATTTCATATTTTATTATATGCGTTTATTTCATTGCAATACGTGCACTTCTATGAAGTGTCATAGAAGTGCAAGTGTGTTATAATGCATATTCTGTGAAGTACGGAGTGCCGTACTTCACAGAATATGCGTTATAAAAAGGCAAGGCAGTGCCTTATTCCGATGATTAGATGCCGAGCAATCGATAAAAAACTATTTGACGGCTGAACGAATTTTGAAGAAATGTAGTATAATATTGTACTTTGCTAAGTTTGGTCCTGGTCCTCCTGGTCCTCTGGACCAAACCTACAACTGGTCTGGTGGTGGTTTGGCTTTTGGTCCTGGAATAAAACGTGTTGGCTACTTTTAAATGAAATGATTACGCAGGCAAAGCCGCGGGCACAGCTATTTACTTCTAAATTTTTAACAATTATTTAGGAGTAATTTTAACATTTCATGTTAGTAAAATAGTATCTATACTAATACTAAAAAAATGCATAAAAGTGACAACCCTATAAAGATTTCCGGATCGTTAATGCAGGTACTAGTTTCTTTGAAAAACTCCTTCGCTTCGATACGATTGAATTGAACATGGCGCTCATGCATGCCATGCGTATAGCGGCCAATGAAAAGGTCTATTTTATTGCCATTTAGTAAGCATACCCCTAGCATAGTCCTTTCGTTCCGTTTCCGTTTTCGTTTCCGTCAATTATTTTTTCGATTACTCGGCTTCTACTCATCGGATTGTGATACACCAAGTCAAACACTAAGCTATTAAATAAAGAAAATCGCATTGGAGTCGGTTCAGTAGTTGTTACATGATGCGCGAACAAATATACAAACAGACAGACACGATTTTTAAATATGTTATATTCTTGTTCAGTAGGTTATTTTAAGTAACATAGTTTATCTATTTAATTCTTACAAAAACATAGCAAATCAGCGATTACCTCGAAAAGATTTCCATTTCATACTGCAAACATGGTTCCACTGGAGAGATGAGGAAGAGCATACTGTAAAAAAAGGATACCAATAGAAACGCTATGAGCGTATAGGTAAGGGATGTAGATGGGAGGAGATATTTTACCCATATTGATGGGTAAAAAAGCAACCATCACCAGCCTTACAGTTTGATAACCAATGTGACCTGACATAGTAAAAACATCGCCATACTTTGCGTTTAAAAATATATATTATTGCATCCGTCCGACACCACAGTCGGTCACCCTCACTAGGGCATGCAAAATCAAATGGTTTTCGATTTTGCACCAGTTACTCTTTTAAAACTAACGTTTTGTTAAACGTCTATTGCTCCATTTGCCATGTCTTGTGTACACTGTTATTATTTTATATGTTTCCTCATAATATGCCGTTTTAAATTACCTGCTTGTATACATTTATAATCACACATAATGCATTCATAGGGTTTCTCTCCTGTATGTGTTTTTATATGTACTTTTAAACTGCCTGCTTGTCCACATTTATAATCACACATAATGCATTCATAGGGTTTCTCTTCAGTGTGTGTTATCATATGTACTTTTAAACTGCCTGCTTGTCCACATTTATAATCACACATAGTACATGCAAATGGTTTGTCTCCGGTGTGTTTTCTGAAATGGCTTTTCAAACCACCTGCACTTGCACACTCATAATCACATATAGTGCATGCATATGGTTTCTCTCCAGTATGTGTTATCATATGCTTTTTTAAATTACCTTTGTGTCCACATTTATAATCACACATAATGCATTCATAGGGGTTCTCTCCTGTGTGTGTTATCATATGCTTTTTTAAATTATTTTTGTATCCACATTTATGATCACACAAATTGCATTCATAGGGTTTCTCTCCTGTGTGTGATCTCATATGTCTACTTAAATTACCTGCTTGTCCACATTTATAATCACACAGAGAACATTTGTAGTGTCGCTCTCTTCTGTGTGTTATCATGCGCTGTTTTAAACTGCCTGCTTGTGTACATTTATAATCACACATTTTGCATTCATATGCTTTCTCTCCTGTCTGTGTTATCTTATGAATTTTTAAATTACTAGTATATGCTGACTTAAAGTCACAAATAGCACATGTGTATCTTTTTTTGTCTCTAGTTTACTTTTGTTGTTGTTTCTGTCTGTAAGCACTCTCAGGTTTGTTTTCACACGTATTACTTTATTATGTGTTTGCTTCAGTGAGTGTTCTTCGTTCTTAGTTGCAGAACTGGTTGTTTCGAACACTCCCACACATTACTCGCTCGTGTACTGATGTGGGATGACTATGATAACTCTCCGTTGTATTCTGCAAAAAGCAACTATGTCATGAATGTGAAAATCTTTCAGTTACAAGCCGAACGAACTTTACACAGTACATTTTTTTTTTATTAAATGCATGTAGCATGCTAGGTGTGTTTTTTTTTTGTCTGTTTTGTTTTAGGGGCTTTGAGTCGTCCAACGACTCTGTCGGTCCCATCGTGTATGCATCAGTTTTTAACAGCTTTTGACCAGTTTATATGTGGATTGATAGAGTATCCTAGCTGCGCCAGATGTTTATGCAGCTAAGATGCTCTGGAACAGACCCACATCAAGCCGGTTTACATTTATCACCTTGAATATTTCATCTCTCATAGATGCACTCCGGACACACTCATTAAGAAAATGGTAAACATCTTCCGTAATTCCACATACATCACAATTGGGACTATTGACTTTCTTCATCAAATATTTATATTTGTTAAAAGGAATATGTCCAGAGCGCAATCTATAAGCAATCACAATTAATTTCCTTCTAAACTTCACATTGGCACACCGTGGTATACGAGGAGGCTCACTTTGCATTGTTCTGTACCATATTCCCTTTTCGAGAGAGACAATATCAAAATACTCCTTCCAATGAGATGTAATTATACTTTTGTATTGGAGAAGTACTTCTGAGTATTCCGGTTTCAGATTAACTTCTGTACCATTTGATATTGCCTCTCTGGCAAGTTTATCAGCCTCCTCGTTACCACGTATGCCAACATGTGAAGGAATCCATTGCAATCCCAGGGTCGCCCCCCCAGCTACCAGCACTTTATTTAATATGGTATAAGCTATTGATGCACCTCTGTGTCCAGAGGAGCATCAAGCTATATGCTGTAAGGCACTTTTGCTGTCAGACAAAATAATAGCCTTTTTGAGTCCTGCTGATAACATGTGAAATCGCTTCCGAGATTGCAAAGAGCTCCACAAACATAATGGAGTAATTGGAGATATTCCAATTTGATGATCCAAATGATTTTGGTGTCATTATATACAAGTGTTAGTGGGTTTTTTATTTCTGTTATAGTAAGAGTATGTTGAAGTTAAGTTCGATAGGTCCCTTAATGTATGTATAATCACATTATTTGTCAAAGATTGTGACTTGAGACAGTCTCTTGTGTGTGATTGTGACTTGAGACAGTATCTTGTGTGTGAAAGCCAGATGTGGTTTGCCCTAGTATTTTGTTTTAGTAATTAGTAGTAGGATAATTAGTATTCAACACTTGGGGTACAAGTCGCCCACATATCATAATGTGTAAAGCCTCAGATGGTGCGGGTGTCACGTACTACTGTGAAAATGTTTTCACAAAGTATAGAAATCATTATCAGCCTGAACAAGTCCACTGCTTCCATAGGCCTCCGCCACAGAGTGCCTCTGTGAACGGTCCTCACACTCGCACCATTAGATGCTTTACACATTATGACATGTGGTCATGTGGACGGTATGTACACAGAGTGTTAGGATGTATGTTTAGGTCAAAGGTTACAAGCTAATAATGGACTTCTTCTTTCTGGATTGAAATGTCAAGTTGAAATTATGTACATAATATAATGAGATCCAATGAAAATGCAATATTCAACTCTGACTCTGAGTCAGGAGTGCAGTAAACAGGAACTCCTCCACATTGTCACTTCATCTTGGCACTAACTCTTTTTAGCTTATAACTTTTGTCACTAATTAATTCTGGCACTTGTGGTTACTGGCATTACAAAATTCCCACTGTGGACTGTTCTGTAGATGTTTTTAGAAGATTTGTCAATTAAGGTACATTTTGAAACTGGCACCATTTGAGGCCCCTCAAACGTTCCAAAAATTACAAGCAGCTTTCAAGGTAGGCCTACTCATAGAAAGCCTAAATCTGAAATGGCGTATTGTGATTCCCAATAGTTTTTGAGAAAAAAATATTTGAATATTCCATAAATAGCACTATCTACGTAAATGCAAAAATCACTTTATAATCGATAAAATACTTTTTTGACAATTTTCACAGAACCGACACAGAGCACCCAGACATGAGTGGGTTAGGTTCTAAATGAGTCATAGAACCGACACAGAGCACCCCAACATGAGTAGGTTAGGATCGAAATGAGTCACAGAACCGACACTGTGCACCCAGACATGAGTGGGTTAGGTTCTAAATGAGTCATAGAACTGACACAGAGCACCCCAACATGAGTAGGTTAGGTTCGAAATGAGTCACAGAACCGACACTGTGCACCCTAACACCACCTGGTCTTGTTGTCCCTATCCCTAGAGTGTATATAGAAAGCGCGGAGCCAGAAGCTGAGGCTGTAGCGGAACGTAGGTCGAGTGGGTGAAGCGACGATCAGGGGCGACCTAGCGAGTTCTGGCGAGAGCTCACACCGGAGACAAATTTACATTCCAATTCATCATTTATATTACTTTAAGGGCGCAACCCTAGAGTATTAGGTATTGATGCGGGGTTTTTCACCCTCCCCCACCTCTCCCTGTGTATTTTATTACAATTAAAAAAAAAAAAAGTTAAACATATGACCTTCCCCCTTTTAGGGGGAGTTAACCTAACCCACACCCCACCCTCTCCCCCCCTCCCTATCCCTTTTACTACTTGTAATTTTTGGAAAGTCCATCCCAAGACTTACAAGTTTAATTTCGCTTATGACACTACTAGCTATGCCCTGCTGCTTTGCCCTCGTGCAATTTTAACCATCCTCAACCTCATTATTCCCTTTAGGGGTGTTTCGAAAATCCCTCATAATTTCACCGACAGGTTACACAAGGAATATTTCCTCCAAATATTAAATTTCTAGGTCTACCGGTTTAGGCAATACGTTGTCTGTCAGTCAGTCCGTAGGACGGCATGGTGCTGTTTTCTAGGTATAGATAACCTTATCTTCTATAAAAACATATTCTCCCTTCTTTTTTAAGTATGGTAGGTAAGACCGCCCATTGTAGGTGGTACCTAATTGTCTATGTAATTTCTATTCTCTCTATATAGTTTTTAACTGTGTGTAAATGAAATGTAATTATAAATGGTAATGATTATAGATTAACGGTGTATACTACGAGTATACTCTGCTAAATTATAATTAACTCCTCAAGGATTAGATTACATTAGGTTTTATGTATCATTACTGTTATGTTGTTTTTTTATTGTAATGTGTTCAATAAAGAGTTATTGTATTGTATTATACCTACTATACCTTCAAGTGAAGTGATCGACATAATATGACCCCTCGGTAAGCTAGAGGCTATCCTTTAGATTATTTTTCTTCTTTTGTTAAATCTCGTGTCGTTCGCTGCTTGTTTTACCAACGTTGGTTTCGGTTACCAAAGCAAACAAAAGAGAATTTAACTAAAAAACTCTTTCGGTTCGCAATTTCGCGGCCGCCGTTATTCATACAACATAATTTTTTATACCATTTTTATTATTATTATTTTTTCTTTATATAAAGTCTGTGTGTTAACTCGTGAATAGACAGCTGAGTCTCGAGCATTCAAATAAAAACTACTTTTAAATGAATAATCTGTGGATCACATAACAAACCATATATATATTCTGTGCCACAAAGTACCAAACCCCAAACCAAACACTTTGAAATTTTATTTACCATTGTCTCATGGTTTAAAAGACATGGAATCATTTAATCATAATTTTAATGCAGGTGCGTGACTTGTGTTGTGTTGCATAGTAAGTGGGGATGCATCTAGTCACTGTTTATTAGCAACAAACCACTTTAAGGTAAGAAGTATTTATGGCAAGGCTTGTGCCTCTCATCAACTCACTGAAAGTTTGAGTGGAAACAGTATGGCAAAATGACAAGACTTCGTCTACTGCTTGCTGTCGTCCGGTTTCTTATAAGTTTATGAATGAGACAAATGCAAACATAAAAACGGAATTGGCTGCATTTGAGTCAGAGATCACTCAACAAACTCTAACTGATTGCGGAACACAATCAGTTAGAGTTACACATAGGACATGGCCACACACAGCCTAATGCCAACCATATATGGAAAAATGCACTCGTTCAATGACTTCAGCTGCTGTATGTGATCTGTGCAAATCTCGTCTGACTGGAATGAATAATTTTGAAGCAGTGAGAGCTAAGGCAGTGCAAGAAGACTTATGAAAACACAGAATATTTATATAATCATAGCAAGCAAAATTGAAGAAATGAAGTGAAAGATAAGACAGAAGTCATTCAAGAAGCTTTTCGAAGAGAAACCTGCATACTATTAGACATAGTCAAACAGGGCAGTGGTAACACCAATACTGGGAATGTTGCAAGACAGTATTTTGCAGATACTTGCTTTACTTAAATCTATGGGAGCTAGAGAGTAGTAATTCCTTTATGGGAGTGATTTTGTGAAAAGTGTTACAACGTGCTGTGTGCGCTTGGTCAACTGTTTACTGAAACAATTGACCAATTAGCTTGCACAGTGCTATCCTAAATGATAAAACAGCATCGAGCGATGATAAAGCAGAGCTTGAACAGCAATGATAAAACATTACTTTTTTGTTAGTTTCCAACTCTAGTGCAGGAGGGGTAAATGCGAATTACCCGTGCACCCACTAGTGGGTGAAGCCGGTGGGTGGACGGGTCATTGCCTATAAAAAACAGCTTGAACTGATGTTACACATCATATGCAACTACTGCGTTTTTTTTTTGTCCTATTAAATTCAATCTCATACTACTTACACCATTAGCAAAAGAGTTCCGTTTGGACCCTTCTGGTACGGAACCCAAAAATAAAGGAGATATGTCACCTGTGCTAGGTTGTTGTGATTGTTATTTGTATATAATATGTATTATTACATTTTCGTTTTTGTTCTACTAAACTGAACCTTTTATTACCAGCACCCTACCAAAACAGCAACAGCTACAGGATTCCGTTTAGTTTGGACCATACGGGTAGGACTAAAATCATAATAATACTTATAATAAAAACAAGTCATAAGTTCAAAAACTAAAACCTGACTACAATCGGGTAAAAAATAGTCCATGACACTCTTGCAATGAAGACGATCGATTGATACTTCGCTTGTCAAAATATGACCAACTTTTTAGTTTGAATACATAACCCTTCCTTTGCTTCGCCATAGTCGGGTAAAAAATATATGCCTATGACACTACTTAGATCTAAAGACGAATCGATTGACACCTCGCTTGTCAAAATCGGACTAAAAGGGGCGACGCTATGGTGTAACTTCCACATACCCTCATAAATATACAGGTGTCCCAGGAAGTAGTGATAGGTGGAGGTGCCGGGGTAGAGGCAGGGGCATCCGAATAAGCCCCCATGTAATTTCCGCGATTTTTTATTGTTCGGAGTTACTCCAATTATTAATTTTTTGACCAAACCAACATAACAATCCAGTTGATTTTTTGTATATTGGTAGTCCAGTAGTAACCCTTCGCCGTAATACTGAATATTAAGAAACGGTGTGGGCGGGAATATGTGCGTTTTTCAATCCGATGAGCAGAAGCCGAGCAATCGATAAAAACTTTTTTGACGGCTTAAGGAATTTTGATCAAATTATAATTTTGATCAATATTGGTATTTTAGGTCTTGGAATAGTACATGTAATGTTTAGTGCAATCCATGGGGTAGGTATTTAGAAAAAATACAATAGGGCGTTTTATGTCTTTTTTGTAATAAAATCGATTTTTAAACAATTTCATATGAGTTTCCCGCTCAAACTTCGTCCCAAAGATCTCTACACAGCCACAGAATAAATAATAGTACAACCTCATTTTAAACGAAATAAATCATACGCAAAAACGTTAACTTTTGCTACTTTAAAGTACAATATTAAACTCTATCTCCATGGCAAAAGGTTCTATAGTTACATACAAAAATGGTGTAAGTTTGTGCTGTAAAGTTATCTACACAGCCTTTTATAATGTACCTACACAGCACAAAAAGAAACAAATCTCACGCAAAAACTTTATCTTTTGCTGCTATATAGTACAATATTAAACTCTATCTACATGGTAGAAGGTTCACTAACTACATACAAAAAAATGTGTAAGCTTGTGCTGTAAGAATAATGTCAACAAACCATTATAAACGTCAAAAATGTTACACACATAGGTAGGTGAACTGATAGGTGCTCAACTATCTGGGGTCCATAAATTAATAGTTTATTTATTAGCTGTCACACTTACTATGGTATACTTTGAATTTAGATATGTATATCTGTTGGCCTGATGAAATGCATTGCAATATTACAGCAATTCTTTATATTAATTTCTCATCTAATTCAGTAATATGGGCAGTTGTTTCTGGATCTGCAAAATACTGTCTTGCAACATTCCCGGTATTGGTGTTACCACTGCCCTGTTTGACTATGTCTAATAGTATGCAGGTTTCTCTTCGAAAAGCTTCTTGAATGACTTCTGTCTTATCTTTCACTTCATTTCTTCAATTTCACTTGCTATGATTATATAAATCTTCTGTGGTTATATAAGTCTTCTTGCACTGCTTTAGCTCTCACTGCTTCAAAATTATTCATTCCAGTCAGACGAGATTTGCACAGAACACATACAGCAGCTGAAGACCCTGAACGAGTGCATTTATCTATACAAGGTTGGCATTAGGCTGTGTGTGGCCATGGCAGTTTGTTCAGTGATCTCTGATTCAAATGCAGCAAATTCCGTTTTTATGTTTGAATTTGTCTCATTCATTAACTTAAAAGAAATCGGACGACAGCAAGCAGTATACGAAGTCTTGTCATTTTGCCATACTGTTTCCACTCAAACTTTCAGTAAGTTGATGAGAGGCACAAGGCTTGCCATAAATACTTCTCACCTTAAAGTGGTTTGTTGCTAATAAACAGTGACTAGATGCACCATCGAATCCCCACTTACTATGCAACACAACATAAGTCACGCACCTGCATCAAAATTATGATTAAATGATTCCATAAGTCTTATAGCCATAAGATCTAAGAGTGCTTGTAGTCGTAATTTTACTGTGTCGTGACAGTCATGTCTTCTTTCTTCGGATAGCAGATACTTATTCTTCTCCTTCAGCAACATATGATTCCAGACCTAGAGATAGAGTGCAAGTGCGTTCTGTGAAGAAATTTCGAGGGGCGTTGTGCAGTGTGTGATGCAGTTCACTTTCTAGGAAACCTATGATCTTGGAGGCATCAATGAACATCTCAGAAAATCTGAAAATCAATCAATCAATCAAACAGAATATTAGTGAAAACTGAAGTTGAGAAAAGGAGCGATAATATCCCAACAAACAACGAAAGATAATTTTATTTGCGTTGGCTTGGCTGATCGCTGATAGGTACCTACCTAAATATAGACATTGCATGATTCAAGAAAATAGGCGAAGCGTAGTTACATTAATTAAACCATGAGACAATGGTAAATAAAATTTCAAAGTGTTTGGTTTGGGGCACAGACTACTTACGGCCAGTTTTTTCATCAAAAGTAACAGCCAAAGTAACGTCACAAAGTAAAAGTAACGGTTAAAATGGTTTCTTCACAGTTTTAGCTGTTGCTTTTACTGTTACTTTTGCCTCTAACCTTTACTGCCCACTAAGCTGCTGTGAAAGCTAAAGTAATTGTCATTTCGTCAAAATTTTAGGTTGTACCTAATCAAAGTCTATAATAGTCAACAATACATCACTGTGATAATATAAAAAAAACAACATCTTCGTCCAGTGAAAGTTCAGACGATGAACTAATTATAAGTTATTTAACGCATAGGCGTAAAAGATTTAATATTCGCAAAGATCATTTTTTATGGGACGAAGCAGATTTTCTGTTCCGATATAGAATGCCCAAGGAAACCGTTATATACCTCAGTATAATGTTGTAAGATAAACTGACACCAACCACTGTAAAGTAAGTTTATCTTCAGTTTGTATTTATACCTACGTAAGTACGTACTACTCCTATTTAGGTAGGTAGGTAGGTACGTACCTACCGGAGATTTTACCTCTTACCCCTCTTTCTACAGCAGGTAGTACCTGCTAACAGGACATATCTAGAATAGCCTTAATTACACGACTTCCCAAAAAAAGGAGTGTATTGTTTTTCGCATTCATGTATGTATGTGAGATTCTTTATTCCACCATAACTTTTAAATGCCTAAACAAATTTAGACAATTGGGGTATTGTTAGAATCCTTACATCCCCCCAATTAACATAAGCTATTTCTTTTTTGGCAGAAGTCTATAATAGTCAACAATACATCACTGTGATAATATAAAAAAAACAACATCTTCGTCCAGTGAAAGTTCAGACGATGAACTAATTATAAGTTATTTAACGCATAGGCGTAAAAGATTTAATATTCGCAAAGATCATTTTTTATGGGACGAAGCAGATTTTCTGTTCCGATATAGAATGCCCAAGGAAACCGTTATATACCTCAGTATAATGTTGCAAGATAAACTGACACCAACCACTGTAAAGTAAGTTTATCTTCAGTTTGTATTTATACCTACGTAAGTACGTACTACTCCTATTTAGGTAGGTAGGTAGGTATGTACCTACCGGAGATTTTACCTCTTACCCCTCTTTCTACAGCAGGTAGTACCTGCTAACAGGACATATCTAGAATAGCCTTAATTACACGACTTCCCAAAAAAAGGAGTGTATTGTTTTTCGCATTCATGTATGTATGTGAGATTCTTTATTCCACCATAACTTTTAAATGCCTAAACAAATTTAGACAATTGGGGTATTGTTAGAATCCTTACATCCCCCCAATTAACATAAGCTATTTTTTTTTTGGCAGGGCAGCCGTGCTTTTTTTTTAGCTTTAAAGCTAGTTATTACCTACCCTTTTTTTTGCAGGAATAAAGCTTATCTGTGAAAGAGCAACTATTGCTGGCTTTACGATTTTATGCAACTGGATCAATGCAACAAGTTGTTGGAGATATAGCTGGTGTACATAAAAGTACTGTATGCAAATGTGTTTTCAAAGTAACATCTGCTATAGCTTCGTTAGTAGGGATGTTCATACAAATGCCTACAAATGAAGAACTTGAAAGCATATCTTGTCAATTTTATAACATAGCCAGATTTCTAAAAGTAATCGGAGCTATTGACTGTACACATATAGTCATACTATCACCTGGTAAGTAATATTTATTGACTAGGACCTTCGTTTAGTTAGATTAACAAATGTCCTAACATTTCCACTTTTCACATTTTTAGCAGTATTAATAGGACAATAAATGCATAATATTCATAAAAAAAATTGTTCCAGGAGGCGAAAGGGCAGAGTTGTATAGAAACAGAAAAGGTGTATTTTCATACAATGTTCAAACAATATGTGATGCAAAACTAAAAATAAAAAAACATCCGAAAAATAGTAGTGAAGGGGAGGAATAGTATGAAACTGACACTTGACAGTTGTCAGTTGTATGTGGACGTCCAAAGTCGTTCAGGATCTCTGGATGATCAAGCGATTTCGAGTGTACGCGCGGATGATCCGTGCGTCCTCGAACGTTTATGTGAACGGGCCCCAGGGACTCAATTATACTACGTCCTGCCCACAGATTATTATTCATTCTGATACTTAATCTGTGGTCCTGCCTATAGTTATATTTTGCGAAGACACTATTATTACGTCATAATTTTTTACGACTTTATCGGTTTGACAGTTACAATACTGTAATTTGTAGGTTTTTTGTCTATGCTTCGCACTTATCATTGCCAACAGAATAGAGATATTTTGTTACCATGTAGGATCGTGTGTACTCAGCCTTCCTCCTAGCGTCATTCCCAATGATATTTATTATACGGCAAAATAATCACACTTTAGAAGAACAGGGTTTGAAATATTAACATTCTATTGTATTATTAGGGCAAAAACATAGAAATTAAATAAGTAATAGTATCTATCTTTAAATTTGAGGTAAATTTGTTATCTACGTTAGTGATAACTCACTTGTTGAATCTGTGGTTTCAAGCGATTAACGCTTATGTGTGAGATTTAATTTTGCATGAGTTGTATATTTTATCTATGTGTGTAACATTTTTGACGTTTATAATGGTTTGTTGACATTATTCTTACAGCACAAGCTTACACATTTTTTTGTATGTAGTTAGTGAACCTTCTACCATGTAGATAGAGTTTAATATTGTACTATATAGCAGCAAAAGATAAAGTTTTTGCGTGAGATTTGTTTCTTTTTGTGCTGTGTAGGTACATTATAAAAGGCTGTGTAGATAACTTTACAGCACAAACTTACACCATTTTTGTATGTAACTATAGAACCTTTTGCCATGGAGATAGAGTTTAATATTGTACTTTAAAGTAGCAAAAGTTAACGTTTTTGCGTATGATTTATTTCGTTTAAAATGAGGTTGTACTATTATTTATTCTGTGGCTGTGTAGAGATCTTTGGGACGAAGTTTGAGCGGGAAACTCATATGAAATTGTTTAAAAATCGATTTTATTACAAAAAAGACATAAAACGCCCTATTGTATTTTTTCTAAATACCTACCCCATGGATTGCACTAAACATTACATGTACTATTCCAAGACCTAAAATACCAATATTGATCAAAATTATAATTTGATCAATATTCCTTCAGCCGTCAAAGAAGTTTTTATCGATTGCTCGGCTTCTGCTCAATGGATTGAAAAACGCACATATTCCCGCCCACACCGCCTCTTAATATTCAGTATTACGGCGAAGGGCTACTACTGGACTACCAATATACAAAAAATCAACTGAGTTGTTATGTTGGTTTGGTCAAAAAAATAATAATTGGAGTAACTGAACAATAAAAACTCGCGGAAATTACACGGGGGCTTATTCGGGTGTCCCTGGGAGTGCTCTACCCCGGCACCTCTACCTATCACTACTTCCTAGGACACCTGTATATTTATGAGGGTATGTGGAAGTTACACCATAGCGTCGCCCCTTTTAGTCCGATTTTGACAAGCGAAGTATCAATCGATCGTCTCCATCGCAAGAGTGTCATAGGCTATTTTTTACCCGATTGTAGTCAGGTTTTAGTTTTTGAACTTATGACTTGTTTTTATTATAAGTATTATTTTGATTTTAGTCCTACCCATATGGTCCAAACAAAACGGAATCCTGTAGCTGTTGCTGTTTTTGTAGGGTAATGGTAATAAAAGGTTCAGTATAGTAGAACAAAAACGAAAATGTAATAATAAAAATTATATATAAATAACAATCACAACAACCTAGCACAGGTGACATTTCTCCTTTATTTTTGGGTTCCGTACCAGAAGGGTCCAAACGGAACTCTTTTGCTAATGGTGTAAGTAGTAAGAGATTGAATTTAATAGGACAAAAAAACGCAGTAATTGCATATGATGTGTAACATCAGTTCAAGCTGTTTTTTATAGGCAATGACCCGACAACCCACCGGCTTCACCCACTAGTGGGTGCACGGGTAATTCGCATTTACCCCTCCTGCACTAGAGTTGGAAACTAACAAAAAAGTAATGTTTTATCATCGCTGTTCAAGCTCTGCTTTATCATCGCTCGATGCTGTTTTATCATTTAGGATAGCACTGTGCAAGCTAATTGGTCAATTGTTTCAGTAAACAGTTGACCAAGCACACGCAGCATGTTGTAACACTTTTCACAAAATCACTCCCATAAAGAAATTACTACTCTCTAGTTCCCATAAATTTAAAAAATACAAAATCTTGGATCTGCAAAATACTGTCTTGCAACATTCCCGGTATTGGTGTTACCACTGCCCTGTTTGACTATGTCTAATAGTATGCAGGTTTCTCTTCGAAAAGCTTCTTGAATGACTTCTGTCTTATCTTTCACTTAATTTCTTCACCTTTTGCTTACTATGATTATATAAATATTCTGTGTTTTCATAAGTGTTCTTGCACTGCCTTAGCTCTCACTGCTTCAAAATTATTCATTCCAGTCAGACGAGATTTGCACAGATCACATACAGCAGCTGAAGTCCTTGAACGAGTGCATTTTTCCATATGTGGTTGGCATTAGGCTGTGTGTGGCCATGGCATTTCCACAATCAGTTGGAGTTCGTTCAGTGATCTCTGACTCAAATGCAGCCAATTCCGTTTTTATGTTTGCATTTGTCTCATTCATAAACTTATAAGAAACCTGACGACAGCAAGCAGTAGACGAAGTCTTGTCATTTTGCTATCCTGTTTCCATTCAAACTTTCAGTGAGTTGATGAGAGGCACAAGGCTTGCCATAAATACTTCTGACCATAAAGTGGTTTATTGCTAATAAACAGTGACTAGATGCATCCCCACTTACTATGCAACACAACACAAGTCACGCACCTGCATTAAAATTATGATTAAATGATTCCATAAGTCTTTTAGCCATAAGATCTAAGAGTGCTTGCAGTCGTAATTTTACTGTATGTCGTGACAGTCATGTCTTCTTTCTTCGGATAGTAGGTACTTATTCTTCTCCTACAGCAACATATGATTCCAGACCTAGAGATAGAGTGCAGGTGCGTTCTGTGAAGAAATTTCGAGGGGTGTTGTGCAGTGTGTGATGCAGTTCACTTTCTATGAAATCTATGATCTTGGAGGCATCAATGAACATCACAGCAAATCTGAAAATAAATCAATCACACAGAATATTACTGAAAACTGAAGTTGAGAAAAGGAGCGATAAATTCCCAACAAACAACGAAAGATAATTTTATTTGCTTTGGCTTGGCTGATCGCTGGTAGGTACCTACCTACGTATAGACATTGCATGATTCAAGAAAACAGGCGAGGCGTAGTTACATTAATTAAACCATGAGACAATGGTAAATAAAATTTCGAAGTGTTTGGTTTGGGGTTTGGTACTTTGTGACACAGATTATAGATATGGTTTGTTATGTGATCCACAGATTGTTCATTTAAAAGTAGTTTTTATTTGAATGCTCGAGGCTCAGCTGTCTATTCACGGGCTAACACACAGACTTTATATAAAGAAAAAATAATAATAATAATAAAAAGGGTATAAAAAATTATGTTGTATGAATAACGGCGGCCTATATTTTGTGTTGTGGTTTGTGTATTTGATTTGAGTTAAAACAAAACGTAAATAACGTAAAACAACACAGTAAAATTTAAAAACGAAATAAAATAATTATCCGAACCGAAAGTGTACCTATAAGTTCTCATGTGTTTTCTGAAGTTAATCGAACCTAACGTTGATGAATCGAGCAGAAACCGACACGGGATCTAACAAGAGAAGAGAAAGAATATAGAGTTTTTGACCTCTACTCTACCGAGAAGTCCTACCCAAGTCGGTCACTTCACTTAGTGAAGGTATAGTATACGCCGTTGATCAAATCAATCGATACCTACCATAAGGAATAAAGGAGATAGTATATAAAGAGGACATAGGTTGATCTATACCTACTAATAAAACAATATACAGGGACATACCTCCTTACTGACAGACACCACAAAGCAGGACCACCAACAGGTCAATTGTGAGAGTGACGGAATTGCATACCAGAGGGTGCAAGTTCTGGTACTGCTTGGTGGTTGAATATTAATATCAACCCCTGATACAAACGAACCATCCACATGTCATAATGTTTAAAGTAAAGCCTCAGATGGAGCGAGTGTCAAAATGTTCTTAAATTGACAAACATATTTATTTTACAGTTTGAACAATCAAGTGCTATTCACTTACTAAGCTCGAATCATTAGTGCGAATATCGCTCGATCTTCCAGAGTTAGTAAACGGCTTTGGACATCCACATAGAACTGACAACTGTCAAGTGTCAGTTTCATACTATTCCTCCCTTCCCCTACTATTTTTCGGATGACCCAGGCGAACGCCTGATGACGCCGTGAACCATTTCGAGTGATCGTGCGGGTGATCCGTGCGTCCTCAAACGTAGTAAGTAAACGTGCCCCTGAATGCATTAGTGACAAAAGTAGTGAACGCAATCTCGATGCGTTCCCTACTTTTGTCTCGATGATTGATGCTATTTAACTTACAGCAACAATAAGGAAGGTGATATTTATTTATTACTAGCTTACCGCCCGCAACTTCGTCCACGCGGACTACAGTTTATTGCGACAAAAGCATCCTGCTAACGTTCTTCTAGGCATTAAAAATCAATGCAAAAGTAGACTTAGACTTCTTGGTTATGGCCACCGGGGCTTGTTGACTTAATTTGTGGCACCAACGATCTTGATGATTTTTGATGGATTGTTATTTTGTTTCCATGGCAACCGTTCCTTACAGCGAGTATTCAACATGTTCTAGTTTGTTAGTTTGGAATTAGTGTAATTTTCCGGGATAAAAAGTAACCTTTGTTTTATTCTAGGGTATAAGCTATCTCCATTCCAAATTTCATCGAAATCCGTCCAGTGGTTATTGCGTGAAAGCTCCCCAAACAAACAAACAACGTTTCACTTTTATATATTGGTATTTGAGTGATATTTCGCGTTATATTACAAACACTACTAAGTTTATAGGTTATTTTTAAGCATGGTTTGATGGTAAAAGTTCCAATTATATGCTAACAGTGAAGTGTACACATAAAAAACGTTTAAATACGCTTAAATATCTAAAATTGTACCGACTCTACACGCAGAAGGAAGTCATATTCGAGAGTGCTTTTATATCTAAAATTGTACCGACTCTACATGCAGAAGGAAGTCATATCTAAAACTGTACCGGCTCTACACGCAGAAGGAAGTCATATTCGAGAGTGCTTGTTTAAGTGACTTCAGAATAGGAGACAGTTATATGTTCGCCTATATGTATGTTTGTCAATATCTCCTTCAATTGCAGACTGATATTGAAAATCCTTTTTTTGTCTGAAAGTGTATACTCTCTAGGTGGTCCCATATAAATTGTATCAAAATTGGTTCAGCAGTTTTTCGAGAATAAATAGTTATTTGAATAGGTACAATCCATTCGATTTTGTTATATTAATAATAATTCATCCAGCTCCAAAAAGCAGTCATACTGAACACCTGCCGGATTGTACTTAAATTTCTGTTGCAAAACCAGTAATATCTTAAACTAAAGCACCCCACTTTTCGTTTGGCCAAAAGCCCGCGGAAATGTGGATAGTCCTCATTTAACGAAAGAAAAAAAATTTAGAAAGAATAATAATAATAATATATTCGGGACAATTCCACACCAATTACCTAGCCCCAAACTAGGATACCCTGTACTATGGGCACTAGATAACAGATAAACATACATAGATACTAAATTATAAAAATCCATGACTCGGAAATAATATTATTGTGCCTTTATTTTGTGTTTATCTCTAAGATTTCTAAACCGATTTAGATGGTTGTTATTTTATTCAAAAGGGTAAACTTTCTGTGTAGTCCCACATAAACTTCATCAAAATTGGTTCAGTCGTTTTATTAGAAAATCTATAAATTTGTTTTATAGTTAATGTTCTCTAATATCTTGGGATTTCTGAACCAAATTAGATGATTGTTTTTACTTGAGTAAGAAGACCTCCAGTGTGGAACTGTATAAATTTCATCAAAATTGGTTTAGGAGCTTTAAACAAGCTTTAATTTAATTCACTGTGTTATAATGTTTATGACTGGATTGCAAGTCAATGTTGAACAATTTAAAGCCGTCCAAAGATGCTGAAGTTTTGCACCTGGGTGTAGTTCTGATGACAATTAAAACTACAGTAGTAGTAGTAGTAGTAGTATATAAAGAACTACACAATCGGATGATAGAATCCCTCCGAGTTTGGGCTCATTTGGTTTGTCTTGATGAGATCTCTGGTGTTATGTGGTATCCAGGGTCTAATGCTGGAGCCGGAAGATAGTCACAGGAACTCAACAACAAAACTATGAAACCCCTTCGAGTTTGGGCTCATTTGGTTTGTCTTGATGAGATCTCTGGTGTTATGTGGTATCCAGGGTCTAATGCTGGAGCCGGAAGATAGTCACAGGAACTCAACAACAAAACTATGAAACCCCTTCGAGTTTGGGCTCATTTGGTTTGTCTTGATGAGATCTCTGGTGTTATGTGGTATCCAGGGTCTAATGATGGAGCCGGAAGATAGTCACAGGAACTCAACAACAAAACTATGAAACCCCTTCGAGTTTGGGCTCATTTGGTTTGTCTTGATGAGATCTCTGGTGTTATGTGGTATCCAGGGTCTAATGATGGAGCCGGAAGATAGTCACAGGAACTCAACAACAAAACTATGAAACCCCTTCGAGTTTGGGCTCATTTGGTTTGTCTTGATGAGATCTCTGGTGTTATGTGGTATCCAGGGTCTAATGATGGAGCCGGAAGGTAGTCACAGTGTCACGAGGCGATCCAGGGTTTGTGCTTGCTCCACCAGCCCAGGGACCAAGCCTCAGTGGACAACACAAAAGGTCAGGAACAATTAGGAGCACTTGAACAGGAGGAGATGATCATAAAAGTGGCTTACACTCAACTATTCTATTCAGTCTTCTTCCAGTTAACTTCAACGATACAGATGAAAACAACCATTAACAAAGGTTTTATCATATATATTTAAAAGACTTATATATATTTGTAATAAACTTATTTAGGTATTTTATATAATATTATTTTGTAAAATTGCAATTTTTGCTAATCCAAAAGTCAATATGGGAATCACAGGTTATTTGAATTTAGAATTAATAATGACAAACTATCAAATGGAATGAAATGGATTATGAAAGAATTAAGAGATCAAATGAGTATTATTATGAAAGAGGTTTTCACATCGTCACAACAGGAACTCGGCAACAAAATGATGGAACCCCTTCAAGTTTGGGCTCATTTGGTTTGTCTTGATGAATTCTCTGGTGTTATGTAGTATCCAGGGTCTGATGATGGAACTGGAAGGTAGTCAAAAGAACTCAACAACAAAATGATGGAACTTGTAAATCCATTTGTTTTGGGTTTATGTTTCCTCATACCTACGAGATGTGTCACCATTTTTTTAAAGAGTTATATATAATTTCAGTGAAATTATAGATAATGTTCGTCAAAACTAATTCAGTTGTTAATATATGTAGTATATATGTAATATGTGTATTCATCCTTGGTTTTAATTTACCAACGCTTTAAGTCTAAAGTGAAGTGCGTGTCTGCTATTTTCTTTGGCATATATTCTTTCCGATGTTTGCTTAGGCCACTCAAAATCAAAAAATAAAATATTTTTCCAAAATAAAATTAAATCGACTTCATATAAAAAATGTTATTTCGTAAATAATAATAAACACTTTATTACACCATATAAGGAACAAATACAATAAATTATTTTTAAAATACGGCACAATGGGCGGTCTTATCGCTAAGAGCGATCTCTTCCAGACAACCTTTGGATGGACAGAAATTACGAATTAAAAAAATGACGGTGGTGCAAAACAATATAATAAATCATGCAAAAATTATTATACCTACATTTTTAATAAACTACATAAACCATACTTACTTACATAAGGTAAATACAACTATAATACTTTGATGTAACTTGGCACAGTCAAAGTTTATATTATGTGTTAAAATCAATAATACTTTGAATCACGAAAATATACGGGATTCCTGCGGGATATGAGTCTAAAGTTATGTTAATTTGAAAGGAATAATAATTGCACATCCGTTTATAAAATGGTACCGTAAATTCGGCCTATGCCACAAGTCGGAGTGGCACAGTGGAAGCGGTGCCTAGCTTACAGCCCAGAGGCACATGGATCTAATCCACGCGCTGCTATGAATGTTTTGCCTCAATATTTATAAGCATTTACATATTTTGTGCGTTTTTTTTACATTTTCTTTGATTTTTTTAAGGCTTATGTAATTTCCTAAAGTAAACCGTCAAGTTTTGTAATTGCAGATGGTAGTTTTTTAATTATTATGGTTTACAAACAAAGTGTAAAGACAGAAGCGGACACCCAATTTTCAACCTATGTCTAAGATCCTTCGTGGCGCAATGGTGTCAGAACCCGACTTACGTGCCGTCAAACCCAGGTTCAAATCCGAGTAGCCTTAATGCGAAAAAGTCTTTAAAGACTTTTTCGCACTTTTAATTGTTTACAAACAAAGTGAAAAGACAGAAGCGGACACTAAATTTTCGGTCAGTGTTTAAGATCCTTTGTGGCACAGTGGTGTCAGTACCCAACTGACGTGCCGTCATTCCCAGGTTCGTATCCGAGTAGCCTCAAAAACTTTTGCACTCAACAGAAACTTTTCATGAAGCAATAGTTCCATTAGCTAAATACAGAGGCGCCACTGGAGCTTTACCCCTATTGGGCGCGAAGATAGGCCTCTATTTCCGTATATAGTATATACATAGTACTCTGTGCCAGAATCCTTAATGTTTTACATGTTGTACTAACAGAACTGTCTAATGCACTAACTAAAGGAAAGCCGACGTCGTTGCATAATATTTCGAAAATATACATTACGTACACAACGATCTTGACGTCAGAGACCGTGTTGGCATCATGAATCTGTAGAGGTTCATGTTTGGCATCGAGTATGTTTTAAAATCCAGAAAGCGAAAATGTAATCTTCGAAAGTACACCTTAAAGGTTTCGAACATTTATGACGTCACTGGCCGAGCTGCGATCGGGTATAGGTAGTTTCGAATAGCGCTCCAGATAACGCTATTCTATTCTATTCCACAAAAGTGTCTTGGTGGCTGTACAAACATTAATAAATAATAATAAATATATTGGGGACAATTCCATACCAATTACCTAGCCCCAAACTAGGATACCCTGTAATATGGGCACTAGATAACGTACATAAATACGAATATCACATCCATACTCGGAAACAAACATTTTTGCTCATCACTCAAATGATTGCACCTTGCAGGATTCGAACCCGCGACTGTTTGATTTCGTTCCCAGGGTCACTAGCCACTAGACCAACCTATTAATTATTTATTTGCTATTGCAACACAGATAGATTTCTGCCAACAGCCTTCAGTGGCAACCCGACTTGGCCGAGAATAGTTAGAAGACAAAGGCGAGAGCGAAGGTTAGCGAAGCTTAGCGAGCTCCCGTCTTCGTCTTCTAACCTATCACGGCCATGTCGGGTCACTACTGAAGGTCTGTATGTAAGTTTGTTCGCGCATCAAGTAAAAACTACTTGATCGATTGCAATGCAATTTTCACTATTGGATAGCTTAGGGTTTGAGTTAAAAACTGGGCTACTTAGTATCTTAATCTGATGATTAGATGCCGAGCAATCGATAAAAACTGGGCTACTTAGTATCTTAATCTGATGATTAGATGCCGAGCAATCGATAAAAACTGGGCTACTTAGTATCTTAATCTGATGATTAGATGCCGAGCAATCGATAAAAACTGGGCTACTTAGTATCTTAATCTGATGATTAGATGCCGAGCAATCGATAAAAACTGGGCTACTTAGTATCTTAATCTGATGATTAGATGCCGAGCAATCGATAAAAACTGGGCTACTTAGTATCTTAATCTGATGATTAGATGCCGGGCAATCGATAAAAAACTATTCGACGGCTGAACAAATGTAGTATATTATTGTATATTATAGGTACTTTTGGTCCTGGAATAACACGTATGAGTACCTAACTTTTAAATGAAATGACCACGCGGGCAAAGCCGCGGGTACAGCTAGTACAAAATATCGCAAGTACAGCATTTTAAGCATCAGGAAATTTATACAACTGAGCTACTTTCATACAAATCTATAAACTACTTACGACATTCTTTAGGTTTGTAAATAAAACAACAATTGCTGTAAGTAGTGAAAAACATGTTTTTGATAAGCTTACCACTAAATTCGTGGACACTGATAAAACAAAATTTGGTAAAAATTAAGTTTCGACGAGGCTTCGTTTTTGAGTTATGGTTCATTTTTTCAAAAGTTTTTATGTCTCTGGTGAAAAGTTAGCATTGAGCTACCTACTTACAGCAATTACGTTTTCTCCCATCGATATTGTACTTTGTAAGGTTTGCTCGGCCGGCTTGTAATTGAAATAATTGTTTTATTTTGCAGAATACAATGGAGAGTTATCATAATCAGCCCACATCAGTACACGAGCGAGTAATGTGTGGGAGTGTTGGAAATAATCAGTTCTGCAACTAGAGCAGAAGAACACTCACTGAAGCAAACTCATAATAAAGTAATATGTGTGAAAACAAACCTAAGAGTGCTTACAGACAGAAACAACTACAAAAGTAAACTGGAATCAATAATAAGCTATATACATGTGCAATTTGTGACTTTAAGTCAGCATATTATGCTAGTACTGTAAAACAGCATAAATGAGAACACTCACAGGAGAGAAACCCTATGAATGCACTATGTGTGATTATAAATATGGACGCAAAGGTCATTTAAAGCGACATATGATAACACACACAGAAGAGAAATCCTATAAATGCACTGTGTGTGATTATAAATCTGGACACAAAGGACGTTTAAAATTACATATGATAACACACACAGGAGAGAAACCCTATAAATGCACTATGTGTGATTATAAATCTGGACACAAAGGACGTTTAAAATTACATATGATAACACACACAGGAGAGAAACCCTATGAATGCAATATGTGTGATTATAAATTTGGACGCAAATATCATTTAAAACAGCATATGATAACACACACAGGAGAAAAACCCTATGAATGTGAGTTGTGTGATTATAAATGTGGTCGCAAAAGTGATTTAAAACAGCATTTGTTAATACACACAGGAGAGTATCCCTATAAATGCAATATATGTCATTATAAATGTAGACATGCAGGTGATTTAAATAGGCATATGATAATACATACAGGAGAGAAACCTTATGAATGCACTATATGTGATTATAAATGTGGACGCAAAGGTGATTTAAATCAACATATGATAACACACAAAGAGAAACCCTATAAATGCACTGTGTGTGAATATAAATGTTGTCAAGCAGTCAGTTTAAAAAATCATATGTTAACACACACAGGAGAGTACCCCTATGAATGCACTATGTGTGAATATAAATGTGGTCAAGCAGGCAGTTTAAAAAAGCATATGATAAAACACACAGGAGAGTACCCCTATGAATGCAATATATGTCATTATAAATGTAGACGTGCAGGTGATTTAAATAGGCATATGATAATACATACAGGAGAGAAACCCTATGAATGCACTATATGTGATTATAAATGTGGACGCAAAGGTGATTTAAAGCGGCATATGATAACTCACACAGGAGAGAAACCCTATGAATGCACTATTTGTGAATATAAATGTGGAGTTAAATGTGATTTAAATCAGCATATGAGAACACACACAGGAGAGTACTCCTGTGAATGCAATATATGTAATTATAAATGTAGAAAATCAAGTGCTTTAAATAGGCATATGAAAATACATACAGGAGAGAAACCCTATGAATGCAATATGTGTGATTATAAGAATGGACACAAATTTAATTTAAATATGCATATGACAACACATACAGAAGAGAAACCCTATGAATGCACTATGTGTGATTATAAATGTGGACGCAAAAATAATTTAAAAAAGCATTTGAAAACACACTTAGGAGAGTAACCAGAATATGCATGCACTATGTGTGAATGTAAAGGTACACTTGCAGGTAATTTAAAACGGCATAATGTGAGTAAACACACATGATATGGTCACGCGCGGTTATCAGTACATCCGGCTATGTGTTCAACCAGTCCTAGTAACAGAACATTGCGAGGATACAAATGCATTCAAATTCTTTAATTACTAAACAATGTTGAGTCATCATTATCAGGGCCCTGTTTCATAAAACTTACAATTATAGTTTACCATTACAATTTAGTGTACATTGATGCATATGTTAGAGTGTTACGTGTAAATATGAATTTTGCTAGAAGATAAACTTCAGTCTACACTAAATTGTAATAGTAAACTACAATTGTAAGTTTTATGAAACAGGGCCCTGCCTGTAGCTTGACTAGTTACAGATTACAGGTACACAATTAACTCTGAGTAACCGCTACACTCAGAGTCGACAACTAATGCTATTCAAGCATTTATCATACCAAAACCATTTATTTAATGTATGATTAGGTGATCTACGACATCTCTAGTGCGGCAGTCGGTAATACTTGGTTGATGTGATAACTGAAATCTAGTATGGTTGGATTAATATCCCTTGATCATACCCAACGACCATAGACAAAAGGAAACTGTATACGCCAGTAAGCGTAATTCGACCACTTTGAACATACTCTTCCCATAGATCATCTGTATGCTCTCCTCAAGGAAGTTCGCAGTAGACCTTTTCATCAGCTGCTATGGGCATATGTTGCCGCCTTGTTGAATTCAAATGTGTAGGCGTTTTTCAAAGAAGCTAATAACATTACGAACTGGAAATCTTTATAAGGTGAAAAGACAGAATTATACTGAAATCAATAAGAGAAGGAACTAAAGTGCAGGATGTGATCAACTACATAAAACAATCAAAATGGGGATGGACTTGTCACATAGTGAGAGAAAATGGAAAGTGGACTAACGATCTGAGTGAATGTTACCCACGAGATGAGAATAGCATGAGAGGCCGTCAAAAGAAGAGATGAGAAGAGATATAAAAGAAATAAGGGGGCCAACATGGCGGCGAATAGCATAGTACCGCGCGGATTGGAAGTCTGGAGGAGGCCTATGTCGAAAGACAAGCTGATGTCTGAATTAGGAATTAGTAATAATTAATTTAATAATAATAATAATTGTAATGTTAATATTACAAATCAGTAATAAGTAACAAATTGCAATATCTTTTAATAGCTTTTATTAACTTCACTTATACCTATGTTCTGGAATTTAGCAATCAATATTTCACCCACTTCCACTGGAGGGTCATGCCATGGTGGCTGGCGGGACAGGTTTACTCTGCTCTTCCACATATTTTAATGTGTAACTCTATAATTATACTCTTTTTGTGTTATTTAAATATACAGAACTGTAGTTAAAAAAACAAAACAGAAAAATAGTAGGTACTCAAATTATCGAGTAGCCGCGGACGGATGACGCAGTACCTACATTTAAAGAAAAAATCTGGAACACACCAGTTGCACGTTGGTACCTACAGAAGTTTCCAGAACGCGCGGTAGGTAGGTACATACGGGCGCGGTGCGGCAACATCAAAGGCGCCGCCGACCTTGAAAGTTCAAATACCTACCGACTACTGCTAGTACATACGAGTACCTTCTGGAAACATCCACTTACTCGCGCATTATAAATAGGGCGCGCATCGGCTGCTTGGGACAGTATCGACTTAGCTTTCGGAACGAAACGATCAAAGTGATTCGAAGTGTGTCATCATCATCATCATCATGTCAGCCTTTAGAAGTCCACTGCTAACATAGGCCTCCCCCAAAGAGCGCCATTACGAGCGATCTTGTGCCACCTCCATCCACTGACTTTCGGTATAAGATGTCCCGGACGTCAGCATATACGAAATCAGAATGGCTCTCAAACAGCTTATGAGCAACTAGGCACCAGGGGAGGACGGAATAACGACAGAGCTACTGAAAGCGGGTGGAACGCCGGTACTTAGTCCTTCAGAAGCTGTTTAACTCCGTCATCCTCGAGGGTACTACGCCAGAGGCGTGGCACAGGAGCGTAGTGGTTTTGTTCTTTAAGAAAGGTGATACAACCCTCTTGAAGATCTTGGTCCATTTCGCTGCTGAGCCACGTGTATAAGCTGTTTTTGAGAGTAGTTACAAACCGTCTCGCTCGTAGGTTTGACGACTTTCAGCCTCCCGAACAAGCTGGATTCCGGAAAGGCTTTAGCACCGTAGATCACATCCATACGCTCCGGCAGATTATACAGAAGACCGAAGAGTATAATCGGCCATTATGTCTAACGTTTGTGGACTACGAGAAAGCCTTTGATTCAGTCGAGACCTGGTCAGTGCTACAGTTTGCTCATACATAGCTCTCAGAGTTTGCAATTAAAGTGGAAATGGGCAGGCCATATAGTTCGCAGAACCGACAACCGCTGTGGAATAAAGGTTCTCGAATGGCGACCACGAACAAGCAAGCGAAGTGTGGGGAGACCCTCCACACGATGGACCGACGACATTGTAGCCATCGCAGGAAGTCGGTGGATGGAGGTGGCACAAGATCGCTCGTCATGGCGCTCTTTGGGGGAGGCCTATGTTCAGCAGTGGACTTCTACAGGCTGACATGATGATGATGATGATGATGAAGATGATGATGATGATGATGATTCTATAGCCCTGCAAGTATGGATCTTATCGAACGATAAACTTACCGAATTTACCGAATATCAATGTCAAATTTGACGAATGTTACCGAATCGATAAAATTTTAATGAAACTAGAAATCCATGCAACCGAATTTCGATAAAATTCATAAATTTATCGATCATTACCGATCGATAAGATCCATGCTCGCAGGGCAGGGACGACGAGAGGAGAGGGGATCAAACCTTCCCTGCTTCATGGTTCTAACGGTTCCTATACCATAGCAGGGACGAGGAGAGAGGATCAACTCTTCCCTGCTTCATGGTACTAACGGTTCCTATACTATAGCAGGGACGAGGAGAGGAGAGGGGATCAACCCTTCCCTGCTTCATGGTACTAACGGTTCCTATACTATAGCAGGGACGAGGAGAGGAGAGAGGATCAACCCTTCCCTGCTTCATGGTACTAACGGTTCCTATACTATAGCAGGGACGAGGAGAGGAGAGGGGTTCAACCCTTCCCTGCTTCATGGTACTAACGGTTCCTATACTATAGCAGGGACGAGGAGAGGAGAGGGGATCAACCCTTCCCTGCTTCATGGTACTAACGGTTCCTATACTATAGCAGGGACGAGGAGAGGAGAGAGGATCAACCCTTCCCTGCTTCATGGTACTAACGGTTCCTATACTATAGCAGGGACGAGGAGAGGAGAGGGGTTCAACCCTTCCCTGCTTCATGGTACTAACGGTTCCTATACTATAGCAGGGACGAGGAGAGGAGAGGGGTTCAACCCTTCCCTGCTTCATGGTACTAACGGTTCCTATACTATAGCAGGGACGAGGAGAGGAGAGGGGTTCAACCCTTCCCTGCTTCATGGTACTAACGGTTCCTATACTATAGCAGGGACGAGGAGAGGAGAGGGGATCAACCCTTCCCTGCTTCATGGTACTAACGGTTCCTATACTATAGCAGGGACGAGGAGAGGAGAAGGGATCAACCCTTCCCTGCTTCATGGTACTAACGGTTCCTATACTATAGCAGGGACGAGGAGAGGAGAGGGGTTCAACCCTTCCCTGCTTCATGGTACTAACGGTTCCTATACTATAGCAGGGACGAGGAGAGGAGAGGGGTTCAACCCTTCCCTGCTTCATGGTACTAACGGTTCCTATACTATAGCAGGGACGAGGAGAGGAGAGGGGTTCAACCCTTCCCTGCTTCATGGTACTAACGGTTCCTATACTATAGCAGGGACGAGGAGAGGAGAGGGGTTCAACCCTTCCCTGCTTCATGGTACTAACGGTTCCTATACTATAGCAGGGACGAGAAGAGGAGAGGGGTTCAACCCTTCCCTGCTTCATGGTACTAACGGTTCCTATACTATAGCAGGGACGATGAGAGGAGAGGGGTTCAACCCTTCCCTGCTTCATGGTACTAACGGTTCCTATACTATAGCAGGGACGAGGAGAGGAGAGGGGTTCAACCCTTCCCTTCTTCATGGTACTAACGGTTCCTATACTATAGCAGGGATGAGGAGAGGAGAGGGGTTCAACCCTTCCCTTCTTCATGGTACTATCGTTTAACATTTCCTATACTATAGCTTTAACTAGAGACCAATAACAAAAAAACGGCTTGAGTTCATGAGGTTTTTAATTTTCTTACCAAAATGTTCGTGTTAAATGAAGTAGATTATTGGGAAATAATAGTGGACCCTCCACTATTATTTCCCAATAATCAAATAATCAAACCAAATTACAGAAATTAACTGTAGTACTAAGGGAAAAAAAATGATTTAAAAAATTGGTCTTTTATGCAAAATACCTATATATTTTGCAAACAGCAATAACGACCAAGTTATGTCAGCCATCTTCTGCTCATTATAATATTGAATCCTAGCATACGTATAGAAATACTCATACTGACCTTTTTTAATTAAAATACTAGCTGTACCCGCGGCTCCGCACGTGTTAGATTACTATTTATTTTAAATATAGAAATGTATAAAATAATACTTGGTACCGCTCTGCGTGGCAAAGTAAACACAAGCTAATCAGCCTGTGTCGACTTAGTACCAAACAACGACGCAACACGTAAATACACGCGACTTCCGAAACATGAAAAATTAATCATAAATGCCATCTTGTGTGTTTAGAAAGCGCAGTACAATCACTGGGACGACTGTTAAAGTCAGGAAGGATGTGTCTTTTAATTTTAAAGTACTGTTTACGATATTGTAAATGGAAAACAATAAATTTAATTTAACTCTAAATCAACTGTTGCGATGTTGCCGCTTCGCCACCTACACGAACGAGACAAGTAGCGAGTTACGTGTAAGAGCGACAGAGAGAACGCGATAATAGCGCACAGCGTTGTTAGTTCGTATGATGCTAGGGGATGTTGGGGCTTATTTTCAAATTTGACTCATAAGTTTAAATCATCTCAATAATACACACCCAATTACAAGATAGGCTTGTTAGTAGTGCAGTATAGGACTTTTGTTTTGATTTTGGCGACATCGGTCCCAATGTACGTGGCGTAGTGTACCACTTCCACTTGTTTTTTCTATTCCGTGGTGTAGGCGAATGTCAGGAACAAACTATCACAGAACCAAATCGGCCAACCCCGACTCCACGGCCGGAAGCACGGAGGGAAGGCAGCCCCGTCCGCTGTAATACAGCGCAGGTACCAGCGGGAACCTGAGCGGCAGAAGCTGGTCGCCAAAGCTGCGGAGGCGAATGCTTTGTTACGCAAGGGCGGAGGGGCTGCATATCCCGCTAACACGAGTCCGTCGCCGAAAAAAACCTCAAATTTAGTGTCAGCTTAAGTTCAGCACCCCAAAATGTTTATATTTTCGTAAAACAGGTACGCCGCCATGTTTTAACAGGATATCAATAGTAGTATCATTACAATGGCAAAAAAAAATATACCACGAGGGATATCTTCTTGCCCCTATATCTAACCTAACAGTTATTAAAACTGAAATGTTTTGGCATAAGAGGAAGCGCTCTCAGCTGGTTTGAAAGCTACCTAACCAACAGACGCCAATGTGTTAGAGTAGGAGATTACACAAGTAAAGAATTAAACGTTACATTTGGAGTCCCACAGGGCAGCATTCTGGCCCCTACTTTGTTCACCATCTACATGGATGACATCCTCAGAATAAAATTGCCACGCACTGAGCTGATTTGCTACGCCGATGACACAGTAGCGATTTTTCATGGAGACGACTGGATAAACACTAGGAAGGCAGCTGAAAGAGGAATGTCGGAGCTGATCCGTTGGCTTGATGTAAACTTACTCACTCTAAACGTTAAGAAAACAAATTTTATTACATTTCACATTACTCGAGCCACCGGGTCTGTTCTGACAAAACTCAAGATCCACGATAGTGATTGCATTATTGAGGAATCGCATACTGATCTGTCAAGCTGCTTATGCAACTCTATTGATAAAGTGACCTTCACAAAGTATCTTGGTGTTGTGATTGATCAGAACCTGTCATTCAAAAAACAAATCACTGTGTTATCAAAAAGAGTACGCAAGCTCATCTTTCTATTAAAAACAATAAGACACGCTGCTAGGCCTGAGGTAAGAAGATTGGTATACATATCATTATGTCAATCGCTTCTTCAATATTGCATCGGGGTTTGGGGAGGAGCAGCCAAAACCTACATGATTGAGCTGGAGCGTGCACAACGAGCAGTTCTCAAAGTAATGTTGGGCAAACCTCGCCGGTATTCCACCGACAAGCTATATGAGGAAGCGTTTGTCCTGAGAGTCCGCCAGCTTTTTGTCCTGCGTGCCATTGCCAAATGTCACACTCGCTCAACTCAACAACAACCAACCAGGAAACGTTCTCTTCGCCCTTTAAAGCAAGCCCTTCCAAAAATTTATACCACATTTGCCAGACTTCATCCAAAATACGTTCATGTTTACACATACAATGCAGTCTGCAAATTATATGACCTCAAAAATTGTTCGTATCCTGTAGCCAAATCAAAATTAAAAATATGGCTGCTTTCGTTAACTTACGAGACCACAGAAAGTCTTGTCAAAGCTGGTTTATACTAAGTCCATGGTAATGGTTCTACTCATTTCTGTAGTTGCGACTTTTTGAACTCACGGTATTATTTAGTACCTACTCAGTAACATTAAAAACCCGTAAACTTAATGCGCCTTTACATCTAGGAACAAATTCACGCACCCGAACACGTAATTTTAGAATGTTTATTTGATTATAATAATTCTAAGAGAAATTTAATTTAGTGTATATATTTTCTTGAATCACTTACCTTCCCTTTCTTTCTTGCTATCTTATGAAGGTTATACTATGGCGTAATGAAATGTTAGTTTAGCTTTTTCACATATTACGTTATTATGTATTATCTCAATTTGTAGTTTGTATAACAGCCTGAGATTATTAAATTGAAAATAAGTTTAAGTCAAATTCTAATAATTAATGATCGCAATGTTAAATCTGTATTATTTACTTATCAAATCTTAGTTTTAATTTATTATGTATGTAGAATAATAAACAATAATCATTTAAATTTATAAAAATAATGTAATACTAACTATTACTAGTACTAACTATTTTAGTTATTTGCATTGGTTCAAAACATATTTGTAATATAATTTTCAATATAGATTGCAAATGTTTGGATGAACACGTACATGTATAGATTGTCAAGCGTATTCATAATTTTTGGTAATACTTTTCACCTGGGTCCCCAAGATACAGGCATTGCCTAGTTTGGGGCCCGCAGCTAACCTTACTGAACCTACCTAATCGAATGATCACCATGTTTCCTTTTATACTGTATTTTGATGGTTTTGTATATCTTGTACAATTTTTTTTAATGAATATATTATTATTATTATTTAATTATTATTATTATTATTAGCCTCAGAGAGTCATAGGCCCTCGAAAAAAAAACAGCCTGCGTTTATAATGAAACGGGCAAATGAGGCTTTGACTATGACATTTCTGTTTAATCTGTTATGTACACGGATTATTTGCCTAACCGCTCGATTGATTATATGCGCTACAGTCACTTTTTTTGTTTTCATTGATCATCGCAACTAACGCTATAGTCACATTTTTTGTTTTCATCGATCATCGGACCACTCGATAGCGACGTAAATTTTGCCACTCGATTTTGAACATTATTGACCTCAACAATCATTCAAATCTAAGCGTGTTTATATAATTATTTTGCTTCGAAACCCACAACATAAACACTTGAAATATGTGCCGTACCTATTTAGCTCCATAAATCACCTGTTTGTTTATCTAAGCGCTCAATGAAGTGGTCATAAAAACTGTTTGTTTACGCAAAGTCGGCGCGGCCAGATGTGTCGCGTAGACCTTCTTTTTTTGTGGGTTGACAATCAGATACCTGTGATCTCGGCACGTACACAATAAATCACCAGTTTGAGGCCAGATGTGTCGCGTCGACCTTCTTTTTTTTGTGGGTTGATAATCAAGTACCTGTAGTTTCAACGCATATACAATCAATTACCAGTTTGCGGTTAGATGTGTCGTGTCCATTTTTTTTTCGGTTATCAGTTTGGTCCTGCGGTCTTCAGCGCGTGGACAACCGAGCGGAGGGCCCCTCTAAATTCGTCAAGGGGATGGTAACGCTATTTTTGCGATTACGTAATGTTGATCATATCGGTTTCAAGCCGTCAAATTCATTAATGCTTTGCGATAGAGTCGATTTTGCTATGAAAAAAGTGACAATGTGATTGTAACCAAGTTCTGTGGTCGGGCCCCAGTGGCCGTATTACAGAACTTAGTTACAATCGGATTGTCAAAATCGCTATCACGCTATATGTCAAGACACTGCAAGATTTATCGCATAAAATTCCGCCTATGTTCTTTAGTGTGTTTTGTGTTCATACTTCGAGGTAGCACATTGGATACTTGTTATCCCAAAAAATTCAAGGGTTTCCGCAAGATATGGGTTGAAAGTTATTAAGAAGAACACTTCTCACGCTGAAACTACTGGACGGATTTTTGGATGCAAATTGACAGTCATATATCTATACTGATAATAAAACAATAGGTACGAAAAAGGCTGTACAAAGAAGATAAATAAAAAATGGTCTAGGTGCTTAAAAAAGGTATTGCACAAGAATATAACTTATTTTAATCGTGTCTTCCTGTCTCTTTGTCTGTATGTTTGTTTCTTCACACATCACGTTAAAACTACTGAACCGATTGCAATGCGGTTTACATTGTTAGATAGCGGTGAGTTAGAAGCCGAGCAATTGATAAAATTATTTTTGACGGCTGAATAATTTTTGATCAAATGTTGGTATATTGGTCCTGGAATAGCACATTATGGTACTAAAGAAAAGAGCACGCGTGCGAAGCCGCGGGTACAGCTAGTAGGCAATAATAACGTAAAAGTCTGTACAAAGAACATAATTTTAAAAAATTGGTCTGAGTTACTGAACAAGAATAAAACATTTTTAAAATTCGTGTCTGTCTGTTTGTTTGTCTGTATGTTTGTTCGCGCATCACGTAAAAACTATTAGACGAGCAATCGATAAAAAACTTTTTAACGGATGAAGGAATTTTGATCAAATGTTTATTTTAGGTCTTGGAATAGCACATAGAGTACGTTTAACCTAGAGAAATGACCACGCGAGCGAAGCCGCGGGCACAGCTAGTTAAAATATACAATTGTAATATTATACATATGCCTTTGAAAATGTTGACAAAACCGAAGCAAATCTTTATTTTAAAACAATAATTTAAAAATTATTCGATACCAGAGGCAAATTTATAATAATAAACATTAATTAAAATACTAGCTCCCGCCCGCGACTTCGTCCGCGCGGACTACTGTTTATCGCCAAATAAATTATAGTTTAAAAAAACTAAAAACACGCTTTATTACTTTGGTTTTCTATCCAAACTAAAAAATAGAAAATAAATTTGAATAGTGTAAATAAGAAAAAAAAATATTATTTCAAAAAAATCGTGGGGTACAAGGGTCAATTAATATTAAAATTTAGATAATTTTTTAGTTTGGTTTTCTATATAAAGCGTGTTTTTTAGTTTTTTAAACTATTATTTATTTTCTACTTTTAAGTTTTTTTTTTTCTAATTATTGCATTGTCATCGGTCTTTGACAGGTGTGCAAAATTTGAATGAAATCTGACCGTTTAAAGTGGGTCAAAATAGCGTCCAAAGGAGTCGGTTACAAACATACAAACATACAAGTGAAGCTAATATAAAGCGTATAAAAAAGCATCTTACGTTCTTCTAGGATATTAAAAACCAATGCAAAAGTATGTATAGCATCAATACTCATGATGTTTTCTGACATACTTGTTATTTCGTTTCCATGGCAATCGTTTCTTACAGTGTAATCAACATTTTCCAGATTTTACAGTTTTCCCGTGGAAACTCTCAATATCCCGGGATAAAAAGTTTATTCCATAAGCTATCTCCATTCCAAATTTCATTAAACAAACAGACAAATTTTTTACTTTTATATATTGGTATGGATAATTGAAGATGCAGATAGATTGGTCCTGATAGACAGGTACTGAAACTGAAAATAAAGATAAAGCTATCTGTGACATTTCTACATAACATGTGTTAACATTTTTAAAAGTACTAATTTGTAGTAGGTACATATCTCTTCGATGTAACGTCGGGAAGTCAGTTCTCTGGATCGACGTTCGGTATTGGGCCCTGTGATGAATACAAGTTCGGGTTTCGCCTTTAGTGACATGCCTCCCAGAACATGCACGAACCGCCGCCGTATGAGACACGTTCAGAGATGCAGCATTGAGCGAAACGCTCACCGGGTCTTCGGTACATTCTACCCCGTCCGTCGTTACCATGAAGACACATCCTGCACTTGTCAGAGAACAGTACTGCCTTCCATTGATCCATAGTCCAATTCACATGATCTCGAGCAAACTGAAGTCGTGCTTGTCAGACAGACAAATTTTTTACTTTTATATATTGGTATGGATGGTATTGGTCCTGATAGACAGGTACTGAAACTGAAAATAAAGATAAAGCTAGGTTTCTACCAGTGGAATCAGCCCTTTACCTACTAGGTAGGGATTGATGGAGCACCTTGGTTATTAATGTTAGTGTTACAATAAGGCAACTAGATGGCGCTACTGTGCACCGCTAATTGTTTGCAAAAAAATTGTACGCGCGATGTCTACAGCTCACAGAGCCGCTAGTTTTAATGTTATTTTTTTTAAACCCCGTACAAAGCCAGGGCGTGTCGCTAGTCCATACCAATATATAAAAGTGAAACGTTGTCTGTCTGTTTGTTTGTTTGGGGAGCTTTCACGCGATAACGGCTGGACGGATTTTGATGAAATTTAGAATGGAGATAGCTTATACCCTGGAATAAAACATACTTGTAGGATACTTTTTATTCCGGAAGGTTGTAAGTTTCCACAGGAAAACACTATACGGAACGGTTGCCACCACAGAATAGTGGTTGCCATGGAAACGAAATAACAGGTGTGTCAAAAAACATCAAGAGCAATGATGCTATACCTTTTGCATTGGTTTTTAATATCCTAGAAGAACATAGGATGCTATTTTTCGCGATAAACTGTAGTCCGCGCGGACGAAGTCGCGGGCGGGAAAACTAGTCTACATCTACACTAATATTATGAAGAGGAAAGATTTATTTGTTTGTTTGTTTGTTGGTTTGTTTGTTTGTAATGGATAAACTCAAAAAATACTTAACCGATTTTAAAAATTGTTTCGTCTGTTATCCTGGAGTAACATGGGCAGTATTTTATTTTTCAAAAAAGTAGAGATCCCTACGTAAATTACAATAATATAATCAATGGTATCAAACAAAGAGAATTTAAATACTACGGTATCAACAGAACGGAATGAAGTTTCTATGAAAACGAAATAACAATTACACGTTGCCATGGAAACGAAATAATTACAAGTCTGTCAAGTATGTGAGTAATAATGCAGTTGTCTATGGTCAAAAATCATCACGATCGTTGCTGTCAAAGATTTTAATTGATTGTGTTATCTGAGATTGAATGAACATATACATGAGTATATGTTATAACAAACAAACAATCAAATCTACACTAATATTATAAAGAGGAAAGATTTGATACAAGCTACACTAATATTATAAAGAGGAAAGATTTGATTGTTTGTTTGTTGGTTTGTTTGTAATGGATAAACTCAAAAAATACTCAACCGATTTTAAAAATTATTTTTCGTTTAGCTACATTATCCTGGAGTAACATGGGCAGTATTTTAGTTTTCAAAAAAATAGAGATCCCTCCTTAAATTACAATAATATAATCGATGGTATCAAACAAAGAGAATTTAAATACTACGGTATCAACAGAACGGAATGACGTTTCTATGAAAACGAAATAACAATTACACGTTGCCATGGAAACGAAATAATTACAAGTCTGTCAAGTATGTTAGTAATAATGCAGTTGTCTATGGTCAAAAATCATCACGATCGTTGCTGTCAAAGATTTTGAATTATGATTACTGGCGTATTTTTGTAGAAGTTACGACGGGTATAAAAATGCTAAGTTACAAAAATGCCACGGTGTGTGCACGTGGCATTACCCGTGCGAAGCCGGGGTGTGTGCACGTGACACTACCCGTGCGAAGCCGGGGCGAGTCTCTAGTTCAATATAATTCTAATTGTTATAATTGTCACCATAACATCAATGCTAAAATGTTGTTTGTCTGATATTCTTCGCTGGTTTTATTTTCTAAATAAAAATGACTAAGTCGAATAATTTCGGCTCTTACTTTATTATTCATTAATTGGTTAATTTTTGATGTGGTATGCTACATATTTTAAATATTTATATTAAAGGTTTTTTAAATTATTATTTACGTCATTACAATTAAACCATGTAGGTCTTAAAATTACATAAGTTTAATATTCGGTTAATATTCGGCACATCAGCCGAATATTCGGCCAAATACCGAAAATATATAACCATGCCGAAAATGCCGAATACGAATAATTAACCTGCCAATGCAAAAATAGGTATAGCACCAATTCTCTTGATGTTTTTTGACATACATGTTATTTCGTTTTCATGGCAACCGTTTCTTACAGCAAGTAATCAACATTTTTCCAGGTTTTCCAGTTTTCCCGTGGAAACTTAAAATTTCCCGGGATAAAAAGTATCCTATATCGCTGAGTTGGGAGCGATTCATGACAATTTTTCTTAACTTATTCTCTTTATTGTGTTTTAATTTGTTTTGTTTTTGTTGTGAATAAATGTATTGTCTTTCTTCTTCTTTCTATAATTTATTCGAGGGTATAAGCTAACTCCATTCCAAATTTCATAAAAATCCGTCCAACCGTTATCGCGTGAAAGCTCCCCAAACAAATAAACAAACAAACAAACGGACAGACAACGTTTCACTTTTATATATTGGTAAGGATAGACAGATAGAAGATGCCTATAAAACAGTACCTTGTTGTCATACCTACTGACTGTCAGACAGACAGACAACGCACAACCGGTGGAGCTAGAAATTTGAAATTTGGAGGAAATATTCCTTGTGTATCCTAGAGGTGCGCTGAACAATGATTTTATGATATCCCGTCCCTATGGGGGACAACTGGTTGCAAAGTTTGCACGCGGGCAAAGTTGGGGGCCGCAGCTAGTATTTAGACTCAATAAGTAACTTTATGTTAGCGCCCTCTGTAGTCTGGAAGGTAAGTCTGTTTTCTGTAACTATATGTTCAATATCAGACTGAATGTAGATCGGAGAAGACCGAAATAATGACAACTTCACCTCATAGATGGCGTTACTAGTATGCATTTCCGATAAGTTTCCTATTGATAATTTCAAAATCGTTTTTTTCGTTTATGAGCCACGGTGCCACAGATAGACACACAGTGAGTAATGCATACACACCCCAAACTTATAACACCTCTCTCATTTGGAGTTCGGTGGTTAAAAAATTAACTTCTAAGCAAACAATAGTGAGCTCGAGAAGTTCTATGGACAATTATACACCTCATCTCGTAGTCTTCCAAGCACGATTAGTGATGGAATAATGACAGAGCTAATGAAAGCGGGTGGAAAGTCCTTCAGAAGCTGTTTAACTCCGTCATCCTCGAGGGTACTACGCGTTACGAGGCGTATTGGCGTAGGCGTAGTGGTTTTGTTCTTTAAGAAAGGTGATAAAATCTTCTTGAAGAATTATAGGCCCATTTCGCTGCTGACCCACGTCTATAAGCTGTTTTCGAGAGTAGTTACAAACCGTCTCGCTCGTAGGTTCGACGACTTTCAGCCTCCCGAACAAGCTGGATTCCGGAAAGGCTTTAGCACTGTAGACCACATCCATACGCTTCGGCAGATTATACAGAAGACCGAAGAGTATAATCGGCCACTATGTCTAGCGTTTGTGGATTACGAGAAAGCCTTTGATTCAGTTGAGACCTGGGCAGTGCTACAGTCATTACAGCTTTGCCGGTACATCGAAGTGTTGACGTTATTTCTCCGAAACTGTTCACCTCTGCACTGGAAGATAAATTCAAGCTTCTGAACTGGAACGGATTTGGTGCTAACATCAATGGCGAATACATCACTCAACTTCGATTTGCTGATGATATAGACAAGACAACAAGGCAGTAAGACAATGCTCAGTGACCTCAATATTGTTTCCCAACAGGTGGGTCCGAAATGAGGAAATCCGTAGAAGAACGAAGGTTACCGACATAGCTCTCAGAGTTTGCATGTTGAAGTGGCATTGGGCAGGCCATATAAGTCGCAGAACCGACAACCATTGGAGAATAAAGGTTCTTGAATGGCGACCACGAACAAGCAAGTGAAGTGTGGGGAGACCCCCCCATACGATAGACCGACGACATTGCAGCCATAGCAGGAAGTCGGTGAATGGAGGTGGCACAAGATCGCTAGTCATGGCGCTCTTTAGGGGAGGCCTATGTTCAGCAGTGGACTTCTAAAGGCTGACATGAAGCAAACATCCATACAATCCAATTTAATATACAAAAAATAATTATTTTAAAATACAATATTTTGACTGTTTTTTTTTATCGATTGCTACTTATGATTCCCCTCTTCACTACACTCGAGAGCATACAAATAGCACACTACCTACATTTTCACTTTGACCCTAAATATTTTTTAAATTAAATGTTGGTTGCAAATATAACTTAAAATTAATTAAAGTACACACTGTTAGCTTTCTAAAAACACATAATTCCTAGTCATGACCTTCAAAATCATTACAGTAGCAACTAAACAATAGAATGACCCAAAATCGCTCGTTTCAGGTAGCGCGGTTTTAGCAGGACAATAAAATCAAACTCTACAACACAACATTTTGAACTTTTGCAAAAAAAACCCGTCAAATGTTAAACATTGGTAGTAGATACTACTTGTAATACGGGCAAAGAGTTAAGTATCTATAGAACACTTGTCCCCGCCCGAGTCTAATAAACTGGGCCGGTTTATACAACGAGCCGAGAGCTGTCCGGCCAGCTATAGAACACTTGTCCCCGCCCGAGTCTAATAAACTGGGCCGGTTTATACAACGAGCCGAGAGCTGTCCGGCCAGCTCCCTGCAAGGGATCCGTTCCATAATACAGGATGTCCAAACGTCTACGATGCACGAGCATAGCCGACCAACGAGAAAGGACGACTTCAAATTGACATCTACAAAAGTTTCTTCGTTTTTGAAATAGTAACATTTGTCCGTAATCTATCATTGATCAATAATTTTAATGGCATTTCAACAAAAGTTTTTTTTATTACGTTTTTATTAGGTAACTTTCTTGTTTATCTGTCTGTCTGTCGTTCCGGGTGGAATCTTGCAATTCAAATTTCGAGCACTTCCTGATTAGCTATCCTGCTGAAACTTTCAGGGTAGCTCACAACCCGAAAAAAATACAAAAAAAGTGACAGTGCATTAAAAAAACTTATAAAACCTTATATTCTTTACTTAGACTTATTATTAATTTATTGATTGTATGTTACGGTAAACCATGCACGCCCTCTATAGCCTTTCAATGTATACATTGTATGGCAACCTATGTCCCCTTACTAGTTGTGGAGAAGCATTTCTCGCGATTGCTCGCTTGCTTTGGTCATTATTATTAATTCACAAAATAATTTAATTAGTTTACGGTTCAATTCACCGCCTGTTTTCATAAGTTTTAAATTATTTATTAGTTTTACTAACCTACTAGTCTTTTTGTTCTATAAGTATTTTAGAGTTATAAAGTGAGTGAGAATGGTTCTGAAATTAATCTGGTTGTCCATCTTAGGTGAGTTCATAATTGACTGTGGGCATTGTGGGAGCCACGAGACCACAGAAACTACTGCACAGACAGCCAAACAGTCTGTATATCCTAAAAGTTTAAAATTACTGTGCCAAGTTGCAACAAAATCCGTTCAGTAGTTTCAGCATGATACGTATTCTTTTAAATAAGAGGGGGGGGGGGGGGGGGGCTCTGCCGCACTGCGTGACGCAGGAGGCGCACAGGTCCGCGTATAGCGGTGCAGGTCCGCGTTCGTCTGATACCAAGGGGCACCTATTGCATTTCGAAGGAATTTATTATGTGTTCCTGAGTTGACGGGGAAGCGTGCTCGAACGATACCGATGCGTAAGTCATGACGAGGCGGTTGCAGGCTTTACCTTATTACCTTACCTTTACCCTTTTTACCTTATTTCTAAGGAACATTTTACTCCACTTGCCTATGAGATGGAATAGGCGACCTTTGAAGAAGGCCACCCTGTCGCGGATGGTTTTGACGTGTTTGTTGAACAGGAGTTGATCGTCCAGGGTCACTCCTAGGTACTTGGTGGATCGTTTCCACGGGATTAGTCGAACATCGTTATGGTGCCGAGGATTGGCAGCCTCACTAAAGCGCATTGCTACGCTTTTCTCAAGGTTCACCATTATGCGCCACCTTAGGAACCACTCTCCAATGGCGATCATCGCCCGTTGGAGGTGTCTTCTAAGCTGGGTCGGTCTCCACCCTGTCGTGTAAATCGCAGTATCTTCGGCAAAGAGTTAGATAGTGAACAAGAGCGGGGAGAGTGCGGAGCCCTGAGGGATTCCGGCTCGGATGGGGTGTGGGTCGGATTTGATTCCCTCGACACGATAGCAAAAGCTGTAGTTTTTGAGGAAGTCTTGTACTATGAGCACAAGACGGTCCGGCACTCCAAGCTGGTACAATTTGTATATCAGCCCGGCGTGCCAGACTTTGTCAAAAGACTTAGCTACGTCCAGGAAGACGGCCATCGTGGTTTGGGGTTTGGGGTACCAGTTGAAGCCAACGAGGATGTGCTCCGTGATGCGGTGCACTTGCTGAGGGCAAGAGTGTCTTGCTCTAAAGGCGAACTGCTCATCCGGGATGAGTTTGTTTTCGCGACGGACCAGAGACGACTCAGAATGAGTCGCTCGTAAATCTTCCCCAGAGAGCTGAGGAGACTGGGGGGGCGATAGCTGGAGGGCACGGTAGATTTCTTGCCTGGTTTGTGAATGCCGATGACGTCGGCACTCTTCCAGGCGTCGGGGAACAAGGAATTACTCATAGCAGCATTGAAGATGCTAACTAACCACTTGAGCATAAAAAGCGGTATTAACCGGTATTCCAGTAGTAGCTACGTTACTTTGGTGTTGTGTTAAGCTCAGGTAAACTATCGGGATAGAGAGGTGCTTAAGCACCCTGTTGCTGATATTCGTACAAAGCATTGAAGGTAAATATATCAATTGGATATTTAACAAAGAAAATCATATTTAGGATGCAAATTGAAGATGAATATCTTACCTTGATCTAAAATTTTTTTTTTTAAATCTTTTATAAATGGCCGTCAAATTTCTGCCCATGTTTCTTTCACTTCTGTCTTCAGTCTTGAGTTATTGTCAAGTGCTGATAGTGAAAATAAATAATTCCTCTTCTTGTTATATATAAGCTCTAGTCGGTGGAGTAATCGGTCAAAACTTTGACGTCCCTACAGGACTTGACATTTTTCTTCTCCTTTATCTTCTCCCTTCCCTCCTATGATGGTTTTTATTAAGTTGTCATGTTATATAAGGTGTCCGAACACCTTTCCTCTTCTCCGTTCTTTGGTCGCTAGTAAGTTCAGTTTTTCTTGGACGAGACTGTACTTCTCCGTTCTTTGGTCGCTAGTAAGTTCAGTTTTTCTTGGACGAGACTGTACTTCTCCGTTCTTTGGTCGCTAGTAAGTTCAGTTTTCTTGGACGAGACTGTACTTCTCCGTTCTTTGGTCGCTAGTAAGTTCAGTTTTCTTGGACGAGACTGTACTTCTCCGTTCTTTGGTCGCTAGTAAGTTCAGTTTTCTTGGACGAGACTGTACTTCCTCGTTCTTCTGTCTCATAGTCGAGCTTATTTTCTCCATGCGCCTGCAACATAATTCTACTATATTTTTAAAAGCTTTTATTTTACTTGCAATTTTTGTTTGTATGTATGTTTGCTTAGGTCAAATCTTGCAAGCTGAATTAGAACCACTTCCTCTTAGCCTACGGATTTGATTTTTTGCATGTTGGTTCAGTTCCGATGACAATGTTTATGGTAAGAATGACCTGAATCGACATCCAGGAACAGCTCCAGATAAAGGAACTCTTCAATAGTCAACAGTACTGTCAAAAAAAAACCTAATCATAAAATGTTGTGTACACATTTACTTATGCTAGCCGGTTTGAAGTTTCACCATGACATTCCTGCTGCTCTCCGGATTGGCTCCTGATTAGGGAACTCCTCAAGGGTTTACAGCATAGACACGAAACGTTGTATACGCATTTAATTGTGATAGCCCGTCCTAATTTTCATCATGACACAAAATTACAATCTAGCTTTTAGACTCATAAGTAATTTTACTGTAACCTTAGCTGCTAGCAGAGTACAAACTAAGAATGTGTCGAATAACACTTTTCTTATTGTCTCTATTTAAGGGGTAGTCACTTTGTTCTTGTACTTGATAACTTATTATGTTTCTCCTACGTGAACAGAACTAGAGAACGTCCTCGTTTTAATATGTTGTTTTTATTCCTCCTGCAGCGTCAGCGCTATCTGCATCAGTGGACCAACGAGCCCTTGTCGCCTGCAGGTACTCATAAATTGATACTTCTACACTAATATTATATAGAGGAAAGATTTGATTGTTTGTTTGTTTGTAATGGATAACACAAAAACCACAGACCCTATTTAAAAAAATATTTCACATAAAGAAAGCTAATTTATCAGCGAGTAACAAACACTAGCAGGATTTCATTTTTCAAAAAATTTAAGTTCCCTTCAAAAATTGCAATAATGAAAGCTGAGGTATTAAATTTTGCAAAAAAACTCGGTTACTTTGTATTGTGGAGGATAAGGGTGTTGGAGTGGATAGGTAGGTAAGTAGTTAGGTATCCACTGTTGAAGCTCCTCCATAATTAAGGGAAGTACTTCCGACCGATGTAGTACTTCTTTTTATGTTTAAGTACTTACAATTTTTTTGTTGGAGCTATCATCTTATCAATTATCCTTCTATCTAACTCTTCTTGACCTCCAATTATACCTTTTGATTGGATGGCAGTGTTTAAAGCTGTATCTGATATGATGATTGTTTTATATTACATCTTTCTTCAACTCTGTAAAAAATATCCTTTATGTTAACACAATATTATAATTTTGGAGTAAAAAATTGATTGTGAGATGATAGGAATAGTTATCTGATGAATAATTATTTATAACTCTTGTTAAAATGTCCTATAATCGGTCTCAAGTAATTTGCCACAATATAGTCTGACCTACCTTAGTAATGTATAATTTTTAACTAGAAATGGTATGAATATTGAATCAGAATTATCGAAGTTATATATAACTACCTCCAGATATACTCTTAAAACACGTTACGTACCTCGGTATTATGTATTTTCATAGGACAACATATTATCTGTTCATACTATTAGTTTCTGTAGGTAAAATAATTTCCAAAATTGGTTACGTTCAGAGTCAGATTTTAGATAACTTGATATATGAGGTATTACTGTCTGTAATTATTATCTTACCTTGTTAGTTTATTGCGTAAATCCTGATATATAAGTGAATTATTATCTTACCTTGTTAGTTTATTGCGTAAATCCTGATATACATATAAGTGAATTATTATCTTACCTTGTTAGTTTATTGCGTAAATCCTGATATATAAGTGAATTATTATCTTACATTGTTAGTTTATTGCGTAAATCCTGATATATAAGTGAATTATTATCTTACCTTGTTAGTTTATTGCGTAAATCCTGATATATAAGTGAATTATTATCTTACCTTGTTAGTTTATTGCGTAAATCCTGATATATAAGTTAATTTGGTAAAATTCTTGAATTTGATATTTTTGATCATAAATATAGTCCGGATTTTTCTTAATCTGATGCGTTTAATATTATTTTTGAAGGACGCCCACAGGCTGACAAAATGCATTTTTAGTTTATTTCATTTTGACAGAAGTCGTCAAATAGGCATTTGTTGTCAACTTTGTTCTCTTAAATTTTATAATTCGAATGTAAATCTTAACTGACCTCATTTAATTCTGTATCAAGTTACTGCTCATTGATAAATATGACTTTAATTACAAAGTTCTTTTTCAAGCCTTTGAAATGAAATCAGATTGGGGATCAGCATAGATCCAGTCTTCTAATAATGAAGATATAAATATAATATATAAAAGAAATTCCATTTAAGATATTTTGATCTATTCTAAAATTCATGTATGTTTTATTTAAATAAACAGAGACAACATTTTAAAAGTATTCGTTTATTAAAGTGAAAGATTCTTGAAAGTTAATGAACTATTCTCCCTAAACGCATAGATTTTGGAAAAGTTACCAGACTGCGGCTCAACCACACTCCACCAGCTACAACGACTTCGCCAGGGAGTTGACATCACCGTACCCTGAAGATCTTCGGAGGAGAGACGTCTACCGAACATCCAGACGGATTCAGCTCGAAGGGAGCTCGTCTGATCTGGTATGGGAGTTAAACTGCCTCAAGGCACCTGCTTCATCCCACAGATCTTCGAGAATTAAGACGGCTCCAGAACCAATTCTACCACATCGCCGAAGATTGAAGTTGAAGACCGAAACTCCTCTCCGGGTTGCTGATCTCCTCTCCGGGTTGCTGATCTTCTCTCCGGGTTGCTGATCTCCTCCCCGAGTTGCCGCTTTCCTCCCGAACAGTTCCTGTTACTACGATAGAAAATTTACTTCACTAACATATTAATATTTGCCTATTTAACATAATTAAATAAAGGAAGCCTCCCCTTGGTGCCTTCAACTTAATAAATTTAGGGAAATCTGATAGGAAGGCTTTAGAGTCCAAATTCTTAGGAAAAAAAAACAAACAAACAAACCTTTAGGAGTCTGGTCTTAAAATTTATTTCCTTTGACTGATTTGGATAATTCTATAGTTTGCCTCAATTATCTATAGATTATTCAAGATACTCTTTGATTAATAGAGTACCTAGAGGTAAACCTCCCGATTTCCCTCTGGTTAATCTATAAAGATATCTTGGAGTAATTCTGTCATTTTTAATAAACAGATCTTCAACATATCTTAAAGACCCTCGTGTCTTGTCATCAAATTTAAAATCAAAGAGTATCGATATTTTATTTATTTTATTTTATTTTATTCGGAAAACGAACAGTGATATATAACTAAAAATTAAACTAAAAACTTAAACTATACACCATTTACAAGTTTTCGCATATAAAAATCTGCTTGTTTATCATACGTAGGTAACATATCGAAAATAAAAGTTTAATTCTCTACGCGGAAACGGCGCAGAATAAAGAATAATGAAAGATTATTATTAATTAAGAACTTAAATAATACAAAAAGATAGCTAGGGAGTCACACAAAACCAGAATTTGGAAATTTTGGCTTTATATTCACAAGGAGATGAGTTAAATAAATCCAGTTCAGGAAAGTCATCCAGTTTATTAATACAATTTGCTGTCCTAACGAAAAAAGAGTTTTGCCTATAGTTGGTAGAACTTTGAGGAACATGTAAAGTGATTGGTTGCCTCACAGACCTAGTAGGCACCTTTAGACTAATTTTCGTTAGGAGGTGAGGAGAGTCAATTTGACTTTGAGCTATTTTAGCTAATAAAGATATGTCCGCTATCTTACGTCTCACTGTAAGAGGTTAATATATGGTGCCTTTTGCATCTTGATTCATAATCATTATCATAAATCCTACATTTATACTGTAAATGTCTTAGAAATCTACGTTGAATAGATTCAAGCCTATTTTTGTAAGCATCATATTGAGGATTCCAAATTTGCGAACAATACTCGAGGATGCTACGCACATATGAACAATAAAGAATTTTAACAACTTTAATGCTTTTGAATTGGGAGCTAGATCTTAAAATAAAGCCCATCGACTTATTCGTCTTTTTAGCTATGAAGTCAATGTGCTTCTCATATGTGAGCTTGGAATCATGAATCACGCCCAGGTCACGTACCTCATCAACAATTTTGAGCTCTTGTCCTTTGAGTATATATCTGAACTTTGAAATTTTAGTTTTGCGGGTAAAATATATTACATGACATTTCTCAACATTAAGGTCTAACTTATTCTGGCAGCAATATTCTTCAAATCTGATAAGGTCTTGCTGTAAAAGACTACAATCATCTATGTTATGTATCGGTTTAAAAATCTTCATGTCATCAGCATATAGCAGAACCCTAGAATGTTGAAAAATAGAAGTAATATCGATGATAAAAATGTTAAAGAGTAATGGGCCTAATAATGAACCTTGAGGAACTCCAGAAGGGACAAGATTCCATTTTGAGGAGTATCCATGTAGAACTACAGCCTGAGATCGGTTTTCGATATATGATACAAACCATCTATATAGATTACCGTGAATACCAGCATTAAAAAGCTTCTGTAAAAGTATAGTATGATCAGTGCGGTCGAACGCTTTGCTGTAATCAGTAAATATAGTATCAATACGCCCCCCAGAGTCCATATTCAAAGTTGTGTAGTCTATAAATGACACTAATTTTGATGTTGTTGAACGTTTCTTGAGGAAACCATGTTGCTCAGGTATGAAGAAGGAAGAAAGACTATTGTAGACCTGGTTATAAATAAGCTTTTCGAATATTTTGGCAAAAATGCATAACTTGGATATTGGTCTATAGTTTTTGACGTCGTTTTTACTCCCCTTTTTGTGGATAGGGGTAATAAAAGCCGACTTCCATATTTCGGGAACAATTCCTTCCTTCAAGGAGCGCGTAAATAATATTTGTAGAGGTGTTGATAAAATATCCGAACATTTAGTAATGAACAGTGGTGGTATACAATCTGGTCCAGCTCCCTTAGTTAAATCAACTGATTTAAGTAATTTAGATATCAACTGGGGAGTAATTTCTATGTCAGATATATTATTAGTACAGCCAGAGCATGTACCAGATTGAGAGTATGTGCTAGTAGAAGGAGGAAGAAAATTAGACTGAAAGTAAATCGAAAAAAGATCACAGATACCTTCTCCTGTAAAAACTGATTGACCCTCATACGAAAGAGTTGATGGAAGATTGTTGGAACTATTTTTATTTTTTTTGATGAAAGACCAAAAAAGCTTAGGGCTCTTTAATATTGCGTCTTCACATTTCTTCAAATAATCTGCATAAATAATTGTCTCTAAATGTTTTGCTCTTTGACGTAGTAGCGAGAAAGTTTCATAATCCGTTTTATTGCCATATGATAATATATAATATATAATTACGTAATAATATATAATATATATTATATATATTATATATTATATATATATTATATATATAATATATATATATATTTTATACGTAATATGACAAAGATTAAATTGGGATAAGTTACATTCAGACAGAGTGTCAAAGAAGTATACTTGAGTATCACTTGTAACACCCGAGTACCGACAGTACGCATCACGTTCGGACGCCCAGACTATGTTACTTAAATTAAAATCGCCAAGGATAACAAAAACATCATCTGGACAAGAATTAACTATTTGCGATAAATTTTCGGTAAAATTACTAAGTTGAGAATTAAAAGAATGGCCTAAGTTTTCGCTACAAAGATAAACAGTGCATATATGTATCTTGGTTAAGTTACTATTCTTATTCTTTATAGTAATAGTAACCCATAAATCTTCGGCCGAAGAACACCATTCAGGCCGATCTACCGCTGTCAACTCACGATGTACAGCTAAGAGCACTCCACCGCCATACCTCTCTCGAGTAGCCGCATAATTTCTATCCCTTCGCCAAACAATATATCTATCATCGAATAATTCGCTAAAATTAATCGAGTCAAGTAGCCAAGTCTCACTCAAAGAAATAATTTTAAAGGAATTAAGCATTAAGTTTCTTTTAAAAATATGTGTTTTAGTGCGCAGCCCTCGAGTATTTTGGTAGTACATATTTCAATTATTGGAAGCCATTGTTAACATTTTGTAGCAAATAACTAAAGGGATACTTTATAATACGGTTAATTAATAGGCCATTTAAAATTATAGACATCATTACGACTACAGTGAGATGAAGAGCTATTTGAAATGTAAAAACTGAATTAGATAAAGTATTTAACTTCCCAAAAATGTATAACGATATGTTCATCAAAAACCAGCATTTCATTACTTTATGAATAAGGAACACATTAGTGTGAGAAAACGGTAAGAATATTCCTGCGAATTTAACCAGCCGCATGACTCGTAGGTATTTAAGATAACAAACTCGAAAGGCCAGTATTGCGTCGCATGCGCAGTATCGCGCAGGCGAGGTAAACAGATGCATACTTACGTGTATTAATATGTGGATAACTTCAACGAATCTAAAGTCACGATAAGGTAATTGAATGGATTTTTGTGTAACTCCCAAACCATCAGGTTTTGTATTAAATAGTTTATAAATTATTTTAAGCGAAGAACCTATGTTATTTTCAAAAGATCTTTCTCGGACCTTATAAAAAATACAGATGAAGTGTCCGACTTTCTGGCATTTCTGGCATTATCTTGCAATGTTTGACCCAAATGTACTGGAAGTTCTTTTCTTTTGCTTGAGGTCTCGCCTTACTCAACAAGATTTTGTTTCGCTGCGTTAGATGGTCATTAACGTAGAAGTTCCCCGCAGCACTAAATCCCAGGCTCGTAAGGTTGAGTTGTTTACATTTGCGCGCTGTCGCGACGAGCTCCTCCTTCGTGTATCGGCAATTGAACGCAATAATTATGGGCTTCTCAGCGTTTGGCACACGGGTTGGGATGCGTGCTATGTAATTTATTTCCTCCTTTTTTATGGGAAAATCGCATATTTGACCGATTTTCTGGGCGATATCGTATAAGTTTTCATTATTTTTCTGGGGTATACCTCTTATCTCAACATTGTTTGCTCGAGCACATTGATCTGCGTCATGTAAATCACGATGAATTTTGGCAATCTCAGACTGAATTGTAGGTAACTCCTGTGCCACTTTTTCGAGAATGATGACTCAAGAGTCCAACGCCTGGATACTACCAGCAAAATTGGCGATGAGTTCATGAGCCAACTCTTGTGACTTCTTCAGACTAATCATTTCACTCTTGATTGTCTTAACATCTTGACCAACGATGACAAAGGCGCCAGCTGCAGCATCATCTTATTAAGTTGTTCCTGAATTTTATCCAGTTGTGTAGGCTGCGAAGGGGCTGGAGACGGTGTAGGGCTGGACTTACATTTTGGGCACCGCCAAGCATTTTTTCTTTCACCCAGCCTCCGGTAGCCACCTTCGGTTATTCCAGAACACACAAAATCGTAGGATAGTTTGCATACACTGCAAACCGATCCATCTGAGTGTTGTTGACCACAACTAGCGCACGTTAACATCGCGATAACTCAAGCGATGAATCCACGTAGGTATAAATGTGTAAGACGAACAAGCGTGCGTTCATTAGCAACGCCGTGCAGTGACTGATATACATAATATCTATTCTTTAATTTTAATTTTTGTTTGCTGTAATGCATACAATAGCCAGGTTAACGTCTCATGCTCATAAGGTTTTATGCCCTAAAAAGCATAAATCCCCAACCATCATTTTACGGCTATTCCTCTAGAGTGGCAAAACCATTGACATAGGACGATTTTTCCCGAAATCCCCACTGGTGGGGACGGTCTGGTGGGGATTTCGGTAATAATCCGGACGAAAAGACTTCATACCCTCTAGTGGCCTTAACATAGAGGTAAGCGTAATTCACAATCTTGCAAACTGTAAGATAGCGCCTTACCTCTACGGTCCATTAGTCGTAGACTAAGGTTTAACTGAAAGTAAGGTAATTCATAATCTTGTCTTACCAGACAGTTCTTCCTTGAGGGATATAACGTTCTTCTATGGTTATAGATCTCTCCTCTGAGCATTACGTCATAGCGTAGAGCAAAGAGGTAAGACCTATCTCACTCTAGATAAGCTTTGATTTTGCCTCCAAGCGTTACGTCATAATATAACGCGAAGAGGTAAAACCTCCTATCTACCTAATCGTTACGTCACCCAACGGCGTAACACGTAGATACCTCCTCTTACTCCCATTTAAGAGAGATCCATCTCTCCCCACCTTTAAGCCCTGCGTTACACGACACCGAGCCAGGTGTTGTTGGCCCGCGGACAACTATCCTGCTGTTCCTCGTTGGAAATTCTATCCTTTGCGCGATGCAGGCTTTGTTGTGTACTCTTGCACCATCTGTGATCGCTGTGATTTAGTTCACTTGGTATGAGACTAGATGGCGCTGATTGCAATGTGGCGGTTGAGGTCGCCACAGTATCATAAACCAAAGAGCATATAACATGAAACATTGCCATGGAAACGAAATAATACCAAGTCTGTCAAGTACGTGAGTAATAATGCAGTCGTCTAAGGTCAAAAAACACCACGATCGTTGCTGCTAAAGATTTACATTACGCTTACCTACTGGCGTATAATTTTAGAAGTTACGGCGGGTATTAAAATTCTACAAGTAAGAAAAATGCCACGGTGTGAGCTCTACCCGTGCGAAGCCGGGGCGAGGCACTGTCATGCATAGAATACGAAGATTTGTATATAGTTTTTATTATTATCCACTTAATCTGACTTATTATTCTTCTGATACGGTTTTTTTTTGGGTTTCGTTTGCAATGTGACCAAGAAGAACAAAACAATTGATGAAACGAGGAAAGGGTGGGTGGGGTACTTTACAATTAGGTACAAGAGGGTACTGCTTAATAATATAGTTACTAACTGCAGAAATATTGTATTTTTCAGTGTAACGGAGTTCTCGTGCGGTGACGGCGCCTGCGTCAGCGTGGAGCTCGTCTGCGACGGCGCGACACACTGTACCAATGGAGACGACGAGCTCGGCTGTGAGAGAGCATTGTAAGTTCTCGTGCGGTGACGGCGCCTGCGTCAGCGCGGAGCTCGTCTGCGACGGCGTGACACACTGTGCCAATGGTGACGACGAGCTCGGCTGTGAGAGAGCATTGTAAGTTCTCGTGCAGTGACGGCGCCTGCGTCAGCGCGGAGCTCGTCTGCGACGGCGCGACACATTGTGCCAATGGTGACGACGAGCTCAGCTGTGAGAGAGCATTGTAAGTGAAACAAATAATGAGGGCAGTAAAGTTGTTGACAACCAATTATCGTATTGGGTCTTAACTTTTTAATTGTATTTTAAACCTTATTTAGTTGCGACCCCAAAATGTCTCCATTTCATTAAGACCCAAGGAGTGAGCGATAATAGGAGTGAGGGATAACTCATAAGATAACATTACATTTACATCAGAAAAATGTGTACTGCATGCGGGTAAATCCTCGCAGCTCAGCTATGTAAACTAAACATTTGTACTGCATGCGGGTAAATGCTCGCAGCTCAGCTATGTACACTAAACATTTGTACTGCATGCGGGTAAATCCTGGCAGCTCAGCTATGTACAATAAACATTTGTACTGCATGCGGGTAAATGCTCGCAGCTCAGCTATGTACACTAAACATTTGTACTGCATGCGGGTAAATCCTCGCAGCTCAGCTATGTACACTAAACATTTGTATGCATGCGGGTAAATCTTTGCAGCTCAGCTATGTACTCTAAACATTTGTACTGCCTGCGGGTAAATCCTCGCAGCTCAGCTATGTACACTAAACATTTGTACTGCATGCGGGCAAATCCTCGCAGCTCAGCTATGTACACTAAACATTTGACCAGTCCCTACTTTTAATTTTTCTTATGTAAAATTATCTTATGTGTTATTCCAGGTCCTAAAATACCAAATGGTCAAAATGACCAACTTAGATATGTAAACTTCAGATCTTTTTCTATTTTAAGACATCAACCAAAAGCTTTTGTTGTTGTTACTGACTTGCAACTTGTTCTAAGTAAAACACCTAAAAGTTGAATAGTAATATATTGATGCTATTCTTAGCCCAATCCCTTTAATAGACTAGGCAACCGGCTAAGCCGAGGTACGTACCCCCTAGGTGCATTGTGCAGGTCGCCAAAACCTGAATTTTGGCGTGCGCCTTCTGCGTCACGCATTGCGGCGGAGTACCTACTTCAGCGCCCAGCCTCCAGTCCTCTAGAAGTCGTTAGAAAAACAGCACTTATCCCTTCAAAAAAAAAAACAATATGTTGTTCGAAATTGTCGGTAACCCTTCACTTGTCACGACATGTACGCGCACTAGCTAGTCAGTGTGCGCGTGGCATCCTTGGGAAGGCAACGTGGTACACTATAAAATATTGAAGAATCCATACCAATATATAAAAGTGAAACGTTGTCTGTTTGTTTGGGGAGCTTTCACGCGATAACGGCTGGTCCGATTTTGATGAATTTTAGAATGGAGACAGTTAAAATAAAATAGAAATGAAACATAGGATACTTTTCAAAATGTTGATTACTCACTGTAAAGAACGGCTGCTATAACAGAATGGTCTGTGGTTGCCATGGAAACGAAATAACAAGTCTGTCAAAAACATCAAGAGTGGTGCTATACCTACTTTTGCATTGGTTTATAATATCCTGGAAGAAAATAGGATACTTTTTTCGCGATAAACAGTAGTCCGCGCGGACGAAGTCGCGGGCGGGAAACTAGTTAGTTTATATTTCGAAAATCCTTGTTAAGAACCTCACAGTTAACGAACACTAAAAAACTCGCAACACCGGCTACTGGCCGCGACCCCTTTGCGATCCACAATTTTTAAAATAACTTTTAGTTTATATCAATAACCTGTTGCTCATTATTTTAATGTTCTTTAGGATAATCCTGAGTTCAGATGATCCAGCTCCGCGCCGATCAAGGATAATCCTGAGTTCAGATGATCCAGCTCCGCGCCGATCAAGGATAATCCTGAGTTCAGATGATCCAGCTCCGCGCCGATCAAGGATAATCCTGAGTTCAGATGATCCAGCTCCGCGCCGATCAAGGATAATCCTGAGTTCAGATGATCCAGCTCCGCGCCGATCAAGGATAATCCTGAGTTCAGATGATCCAGCTCCGCGCCGATCAAGGATAATCCTGAGTTCAGATGATCCAGCTCCGCGCCGATCAAGGATAATCCTGAGTTCAGATGATCCAGCTCCGCGCCGATCAAGGATAATCCTGAGTTCAGATGATCCAGCTCCGCGCCGATCAAGACGACACACTTCTACATTAAGTCGGTAAGTACAAAGTTAAAACTTTCATGACACTACTATAGTTATTTGTTATGCAAGGCTGCAAAGTGATTTTTACTTTTTCACCTCACTACAGCGAGGAATATGCTAGGTGCAAGAAAAACAGCTTAAATAATACATGATATTAGTGTTTATAATAATAATAAATGGCGGAGCGGGACACCTGGCAAATGTGTAAACATAATAGAATCGAATGTAATCAAATAGAATCAAATAGAGTCGAATAGAGTCAAATAGGGTCGAATACAGGCGAATAGAGTAGAGTAGAGTCGAATAGAGTCAGTAAAATCGAGTAGAGTCGAATAGAATCGAGTAGAGTCGAATAGAGTCAAGTACGGTTGAGTAGGGTTGAATACGGTCGAAAAGAGTCGAGTAGAGTCGAGTAGAGTCGAATACGGTTGAGTACAGTCGAGTAGAGTCAAGTCGAGTAGGGCCTAGTAGAGTCGAGTAGAGACGAGTGGAGTCGAGTAGGCTCGAGTAGGGTCGAGTAGAGTCGATTAGAGTCGAGTAAAGCCAAAAAGAGTCGAATTGAGTTAAGTAGAGTCAAATAGCGTCGATAGAGTCGATAGAGTCTAGTAGTCTAATAGAGACAAATAGACACGAATAGAGTCGTGTAGAGTTGAATCAAAACGAATAAAAATATGATATAAATAACTATTAATGTATTTTCAGTGGACTGGCGGCACAGAATAAAGAATAGTACAAGCTGGCGGTATAGAAAATTATTGAATAGCAAATTTCCAATTTTAAAAACTCTTTTCACGCTAGAAACAGAATCTTTCCGAGCTTGTGAGGTGAACAATAATTGTCTCCCCAATAAACAGTAATATCACCATAATGTTCACTTATAACATAAGCAGAAAGTACCTCATTCCTGCTCAATAGAAACAATGCAGGAAACTAAGTATGGAAATCCATTACTGCACAGTTTTTTTACTTACATGATTCTTCACACTGAAATTATAATGGCGAAAGTTAGTTTATGTGTGTGTGTGTGTGTATGTTTGTTACACTTTCACGCTCAAATGGCTGAACAGATTTTGATGAAATTTGGAATGAAATTTGGATGAGATAGTTTATACCCTGGAATAACACATACGATACTTTTCATCATCATCATCATCATCATTTTACTTCACTCTCAAACGGCTGAACAGATTTTGATGAAATTTGGAATGGAGATAACATAAACCCTGGAATAACACATAAGATATTTTTCATCATCATCATCAACATCATTTTACTTCACTCTTGAACGGCAGCACGGATTTTGATGAAATTTGGTTTGGAGATAGCTTATAGCCTGGAATAACACATCAGATATTTTTCATCATCATTATCATCATCATTTTACTTCACTCTTAAAAGACTGAACGGATTTTGATGAAATTTAGAATACAGATATATTATACCCTGGAATAACACATAAGATATTTTTCATCATCATCATCATCAACATCATTTTACTTCACTCTTGAACGGCTGAACAGATTTTGATGAAATTTGGAATGGAGAGAGCTTATAGCCTGGAATAACACATAATATATTTTTCATCATCAACCAATACGCGAGAGAAACCACGGGGCGCAGCTATTATTGAATGAATGCATTTGTCCATTAGAAATTTAAAAATAGAATGTACTATTTTTTAAATGTGAGCGCGATGGAATTGGCGCGAATTTAAAAGTCAATGTGACTGTAAATTGTACTGCTTACATTTAGGTGAACAATAGTGATATTACTTTGTAGTGGAAAGAAAAGCAGATTAATGACACTCGCTCAAGTGACTCCATGCTGCACTCGTGGTTTTCGCTAAAGCTCGGGCTCCGATCTAACCACTCGGTGCAGTAATGAGTCAGTTTCCGCTCGATGCAGTAATCTACTATTATGTGCATAATTATTTGCTCGAAGATAAATCACGATGAAACTACACAATGCCAAGGGTCAGTCCTCGGCACCGCACCAATGACTTTTCTAAGTTATTTGTGTTTTCCTCGCTCCGTGCTTCGGAGGGCACGTGAAGCTGTCGGTCCCGACTGCTATCGAGGGCATCTGACATTATCAGAGGCCCTCGGGCGGCCTGACAAATTGACGCCAGAGGCGAGCTCTGGCGTCAATTATGACAAGCAAGTAATACAATGCCAGCAGTCACTTCTTCTTCTTTCAAGTCGATATTGCTTTTGACGGTTTTTAATCCTATCTTGAAATACCTATCACCAGCGAATTCTAATTCTCAATGAAGGCGGAAAAAACAGCATCTGGGAATGATAACGGGGTGCTGAGGGACAATAACTTTCCCAAAGATAAAAACTTGAAACATGGGTAGGTACTTAAAATTGTAGTGCCGTTATTAAAAAGTAATATGTAGATGTTTCAAACCTTCATATATCATAACTTTGATGTATAATGTTACTCGTACTATCATAACTTTGATGTATAATGTTACTCGTACTATCATAACTTTGATGTATAATGTTACTCGTACTATCATAACTTTGATGTATAATGTTACTCGTACTATCATAACTTTGATGTATAATGTCACTCGTACTATCATAACTTTGATGTATAATGTTACTCGTACTATCATAACTTTGATGTATAATGTTACTCGTACTATCATAACTTTCAAACGGTGTAAAGTTCTAAAACTAAATACAAAACACTGAGCTACAAGGAACATTAAATCTCCAGTCAAAACAATTATTACATTTTGATATATAAGATGCAGTCGGAGGCATGAAGAGCTCGCCAGGTTCTAGCTGGTCCTGTCAAAGGAGAAATGAATTGCATGATGCCTTCGACTGAATCTAAAACTTATTTGCCTCTTTTTAATATTGTTTGCAGTCGGTTTTTGTTTTTATACAATAACTAGTTTTCCCGGCCGCGACCTCGTCCGCGCGGACTACTTGTTTCTTACCGGTTCTGCTCTGAAAGGTTGTCTTGCGAATCCGGTGGTAGAGTCGTTCAACTTTCGTATGCCCGATATCTCAGGGCCGATGTGAAGCAACGAGATGATTACGGTATCGAAAAAAAAAATGAGTCACTTGACTATTATTGTTATTTGTGGACGTGTCTCGATGGATTATGGTTCGTGCTGCCATAGTACATAATATGAGTATATCTACATCTGCACTAATATTATAAAGAGGAAAGATTTGTTTGTTTGTTTATTTTTTTGTTTTTAATGGATAAACTCAAAAATACTGAAGCTATAGTGTAAAGTAAATTCTTTCGCCTATTGATAGCAACATTATAAAATTTTCATCATCATCATACTTCGCTCTCAAACGGCTGAACGGATTTTGATGAAATTTGGAATTGAGATAGCTTATACCATGAAATAACACATATGATACTTTTCATCATCATCATCATCATCATCATCCCTCACGCGGATGAAGCCGCAGGGCGCTGCTAGTAGTCCATATATGTACAGCGGTAATGCGCTTTATCTGCGATGGCGTTGTCGATTGCGAACGGACAGAGAGATTTATATAAATGTACACATTTATACTAATACTAGCTGTGCCCGTGGCTTTGCCCGCGTGGTTATTTCATTTAAAAGTAGCCCACACGTGTTATTCCAGGACCAAAAAAACATATTTAAAAAAAAAAACAGTCTTCAAATAGTTTTTTATCGATTGCTCGGCAGCTAATCATTGGATTAAGATGTCTCCCAGTTTTTAAGTCAAACCCTAAGCGATCAACAGTGAAATCCGCACTGCAACAGTCCAGTAATTGTTACGTGATGCGCGAACAAAGATACAGACAAACAAACAAATAAACAAATAAACAAACAAAGAGACACGGTTCAAAAATATGGTATATTCTTGTTCAGTATCTTATTTTAAGTAACATAGACCATTTTTTTTTAATTATCTTCTTTGTACAGACTTTTTCGTTCCTATTTCTTTATTATATGTATAGACTATTTTTCCAACCCGCGACTTCGTACGCGTGGACTACTGTTAATCGCGAAAAAAGCATCCTATTTTCTTCTAGGATATTAAAAACCAATGCAAAAGTAGGTATTCCTTTCCTCTTGATGTTTTTGACAGATTTCGTTTCCATGGCAACCACAGACCATTCTGTGATGGCAACCGTTCCTTACAGTGAGTAATCAACATTTTCAAGTTTTCCCGTGGAAACTTACAATTTTCTGGGAAATTTTATTAAAATTAAATTTATTTAAATTAATTAAATTTTAAATTTTATTTAAATTTACAATTTTCAACCTGCTTGTGACAACACATAACATTAATTTCGTACCTTTTATTTTTGTTTGTAATTAATGTTCTATGTTTTTCTGTTTAATGTTGTGTGTTGTCATAAATAAATGTATTTTCTTTCTTTCTTTTTTTCTTTCTTTCTATGTTTTATTTTAGGGCATGGGTGGGCAAGTAGTTTTAAGAAGGGTTTGTACTATTATTTATTCTGTGGTGGGGTCCAGATATTGTAGTTTTTTTATCGAGGTTTAGAAGAAAAGTCGAGTGAGCCTTACAGTAGTCGCATATACGATGGGTATAACATTGTTACACTTCACGAAATTACACCCACAATCGCGCGCGCTTCCCCGGCTTCTTGTTACACTTTTAAACATAGTTACACTTTTCATAAAATTACTCCCATAGATTTCAGGAAAGCGAGAGGAACGTGGCAGTGGGCTGGTCATATCTGTCGAAGGACTGATAATCGTTGGGGTAGACGTGTTCTTGAGTGGAAGACCGCAGCTCGGTAACCGTAGTGTCCAGCGAGTACACGCAAAGTGGCAAGCAGCTGTTGGAAGAGAGGAGCCGACGATCAGGCTCAGTGGCGTGCTTTGGGAGAGGCCTATGTCCAGCAGTGGACTGACACGGGTTGATGATGATGATGATGATGATGAGAGGAAAGATGTTACACATCAAAAAAAACTGATAACGTTTTTGTTTTTTTTTTTTGTTTTTAAATTAGGTTATTAAGTATTTAGTACATAATACGTAAAGTTACACCGACGGTCTTGAGTAATGTCATAGAATAAATAATAGTACTACTTACACAAGACTCTCCCTTAGAAAATATACTAATTTCCGGTGACCAGTAACTTCAACTTAATACATAAACAAGAGAAGGCCGGCCGGAGTGTGACCGTCCTGGTAACGTCTATTCGTCGCCCCATTGATATTTGTCCTATCTACCATTGGTTAAACTACACTAGAAGGCTTTTTTGCTCAATTTAAAAAAAAAACCTCTTGATATGAAGGTATTTCTTAATACACGAGTTACCTATGAATTGAAAGTTATAATTTTCATATGTGATGGTAATTACTTAAACCTTATTTCACAGGTTTTAATGTGAAGATAGAACAAAGATGCATAAATAAAATTACGAATGTGGACTTAGAGCATTACCTCATCAGAGATAGGACAAAGTGACCGTTTCATTTATGCGTGCTTATTTGTTCCGTATTCCAGACGACATGACGTCGCGGGCTGTGATTGGTCGATTCAGTAGACATAGATCACTCAAGCATTCAACATCTCCTAATGTAGGATATAAAATAAAAACTGGATATTGTACAAATAAGCACAAGATGTTCATTACGATGTCGTGTCACTAATAAAATTTAAATCTTCTTTAACCAACTGGAGTGAAATTTAAGTCTTAACAATACTGCATTTATAGAAAATTTTCGAAAACTTTGGTAGAATAGCCTTGATTAGATTGTTAGCCCGTAAGAATATAGGGCTAGTTAAATGAAAATATTATGTAAATTAATATGTTAGTATGAAAATATTTACCGGTCCATTTGACCGTCGGCGGTCCAGACACGGACCGCGGTCCGCTTGTTGCTGACCGCTGTTCTAGGGTATAAGCTATCTCCATTCCAAATTTCATCAAAATCCGTCCAGCCATTATCGCGTGAAAGCACCCCAAACAAACAAACAAACAAACAAACAGACAATGTTTCACTTTTATATATTGGTATGGATTATAAGTATAGATCTCTACCGGTGTGAAGTTAGCGGCCAAAACTAAGCGGCCAATTATAACCCGACCCAATAAAAAGGTTCGCAATTTGTTTCAAAAAATCAAAGAAATCTTCTTATTTTGCGGCACATGTTCATGAGTAATGCTCCATTCGTGCTGAAATGATAACCAGGAATTATAATGTAGAACTATCTGTAACAAAACACGATTAAGTGAAAACTTATATGAAACCATGTTTAATGAAAATAATATATTCCTATGCTTTGTAGTCAAAGGTTGAGGATTACCAGGCTATGATGAAGAGGATCTGATGGCAAAAGATTTAATAATGAAAAAAAATAGGGAAGATAGTGTACACTAATACCTATGATGCGCATAATGTTCGATATCGCTTCCAATCATTATAAGGCCACTAAAAGTTTTGGGCGAGTTATAACATATCATATCGGTGAAAACATTATCACCGGATTTGATTTGATTTAAGGACGTTAACGATCGGTGAATAAACACCTGTATACCAGGTAAGATAGCACTTGCAAATAGCTTTCATATGAATGTTTCAAATATTTCTAAATTCAACTGCGAACGGAGAAAATCACCGTATAGTTTTTGCTGATAAGACGCTAACATTTTTAGAAGATTTAATAAGATTTGACGATGTAATCGATCGGTGAATGACAACCCGTATACCAGGTAAGATAGCACTCGCAAAGAGCTTTCATAGTAATGTTTCAAATATTTCTACCTTTATCTGCAAAACGAGAAAATCACCAAATAGTTTTTGCCTAGACGCTAATATTTCTATCTTCATCTGCTCAAGGAGAAAATTATCAACCGGTGAACGACATGCGGTATATATGGTGAGATAGAACTTGCAAAGCTCTATCTCTAAGTCTAGCTCTAGCTTTAATAAAATATTTGCAAATTTTTCTACCATCATCTGTGAATGGAGAAAGTCACTGAATAATTAATGCCGAAAAGCAGCCAAAATTATCAGAGGATTTTATTGATTTGACGATGTAAACGATCGGTCAATAATATTCAATATATAATGTGAGATAGCCTTTGCAAAGAGCTTCCAAACCCATGTATTGGATGTAACTAACGCCACCCTTATTCTCTATTGCCACTCGGCCACGTAACTCGCCGCGTTAAGATATCTGCGTGGAATTGTTCGTGCATGTTCGAGTATTGCCGTACTTTTCTGAACGATTCCACAGCACGACGCGTTACGCGTGTGACTGTTCATAGAGAATAATGGCCCAGTGAATGGAGGAAATAACTGAATAATAAATGCCTAAAAACAGCCATAATTTTCAGAGGATGTCATTAAAATTGACGATGTTAACGATCGGTGAACGACATGCCGAATACCAGGTGAGATAGCCCTTTCAAAGCGCTTTCATAGAAATGTTTCGAATATCTTTACCGTGATCTGCGAATGGAGAAAATCAAACCGATTTCTTGATGCCGAAAATCAGCCAAAATTATCAGAAGTTTTTGTTTGTAGATTTGATGATGTTTACTATTTATGTAATGATTTGAATATATATTTTATATTATAATAATTTTAAGTAGGTTTTAAGCTAATGCATGGAGAATATAAGTACATAATATATTATTTTAACCGATAAACCTCATTGTCAACTGATTAGGCCTTTGGTTCAGTCGAGACCTGGGCAGTGCTACAGTCATTACAGCGGTGCCAGATTGATTACCGGTACATCGAAGTGTTGAAGTGTTTGTACAGCAAGGCCACCATTACAGTCCGTCTTCAGGATCAGAACACGAATTCTATCGAGGTGTAAAAAGGGGTGAGACAGGGAGACTTTATTTCTCCGAAACTGTTCACCTCTACACTGGAAGCTTCTGAAATGGAACGGATATAGTGTTAACATGAATGGCGAATACATCACTCACCTTCGATTTGCTGATGATATTGTTATAATGGCAGAAACCCTGGAAGCACAATGCTCAATGACCTCAAAATTGTTTACCAACAGGTCTTAAAATGAACTTTGGCAAGACGAACATCATGTCAAATGCCCATGTCGTACCCATGCCGGTTTATATTGGGAACGATATTATTGAAGCTGTTGATCACTATGTCTACTTAGGTCAGAAGATCCAACTGGGTAGATCCAACTTCGACAAAGAGGTCAAGCTATGAATCCAACTCGGATGGGCAGCGATCGGGAAATTACGCCTTATCTTCTCGTCGCAGATACCGCAGAGCCTCAAGATGAAAGTTTAAAATCAGTGCGTGTTGCCAGTGATGGCACTGAGACGTGGTCGCTAACTATTGGGCTCATACACAAGCTCAGGGTTGCGCAGTGTGCAATGCAGAGAGATATGCTCGGTCTCGGTGTTTCACTAAGTGGTAGAATCCGAAATGAGGAAATCTGTAGAAGTACGAAGGTTACCGACATAGCTCTCAGAGTTTGCAAGCTGAAGTGGCAATGAGTAGGCCATAAAGTTCACAGAACCGACAACCACTGGGGGATAAAGGTTCTCGAATGGCGACCATGAACAAGCAAGTGAAGTGTGGGGAGATCCCCCACACGATGGACCGACAACATTTTAGCCATCACAGGAGGTCAGTGGATGGAGATGGCACAAGGTCGCTCGTCATGGCGCTCTTTGGGGGAGGCCTATGTTTAGCAGTGGACTTCTAAAGGCTGACATGATGACTGATTAGGGCGATAATGTATTAAGTGCCATAGATTAATCTTTTGCAATGACAACCGCACACACACCTACCTGAACCAAAAATGTGATTGCTTAAATTACAACTAATAACGGAATCTTGCAGCTGTTTACGAACTGATCTTTCTTCCAAGTTTTGTTATCTTAAAATACTGTCGGTGAAGCCTTTTGCAACCATAAATAATTGTTTGCAGTCTTAATAATGATCCATTGTTTGTATAGATTATTAGATAACCTAACCCTCCGACATTTCTAAGATAGATATCTCAGGTTTATTCCGTGCCTCATAAGCACCTGTGTTCCCTTTGTTTGTTGTCATTATCTGGCACACTGTAGTTTCAGGTCAGGGAACCAGTAACTCTGTTTAGCAATTCTTCATTGGAAATGTCAAGTTTATGATACTAAACACATTATCGTAATAACAGTTGATCACAGGTATGACATAGTATTATCCATTGCCATTCTAAAGTTTTGCTCTGTTTTCTCATCATAAGTTCGAATGGGTACAAAAACTTTCTATAATGAGCAAAAATACACAATGATTCATTTTCCAATTTATCGAATTTATTTTTAAAGAGTTTATACCTTAGAATGATTGGAAACGATATCGAACATTATGCGCATTATAGGTATTAGTGTACACTATCTTCCCTACGTTTTTTATTAATAAATCTTTTGTTATCATGGCTAGATCCTCTTCATCATAGCCTGGTCAGGGTCACCATACATGGTCACCTTCGACTACAAGGCAGAGGAATATATTATTTTTATTATACATGGTTTCATATAAGTTTCCACTTAATCGTGTTTTGTTACAGATAGTCCTACATTATAATTCCTGGTTATCATTTCAGCACGAATGGAGCATTACATGTGCCGCAAAATAAGAAAATTTCTTTGATTTTTGAAACAAATTGCGAACCTTTTTATTTGGTCGGGTTATAATTGGCTGCTAAGTTTTGGCCGCTAACTTCACACCGGTTAGATCTCTCACACTGTCTCTCTGTGTGACTGTTTGTGCCCGCAAATCTCCAAATTGGCTAGACCGATTTTGACGGGACTTTCATTGGAAGGTAGCTGATGTTACAAGAAGTAACATAAGCTACTTTTATTTTCGAAAAATAATTAGTCGTTCCGCGCAAAAAAAAAACCTATAAATGTTGAATACGCGGGCAAAGCCGCGGGCAAAGCCGCGGGCACAGCTAGTTTATTACTGAAGATGGATCATTCTCGTCTCATTATAGTTGAGGGATCTTGTATGTATGGATATTTCCCATAGATTTTGATTACAGGCTACAAAACGGGACATGCACATTACCCGAGTACCCAGCGCACGGAACATACAGCACAAACATGCCCAATTCCAAACCCGGAGAAGCTTATGAGCAGGTCAACATCAGCATGACTTGCCGCGGCGGGTTCGTAGCGGACAGCTCCGCCACAGTTACCTGCATTCATGGACATTGGCAGAACAAGTTGCCGAAATGTGTCCGTAAGTATAACATTTTACCTACCTTTGTGGTTTTGGGCAAGGTGTCCCACAGGGCACTAATATAGGACTAGTGTTTTATGTTATAACATTATATCAGTATATACATGAGTTGTTTGTTTGTAGTTTAGGGCAAGGTGTCCCACAGGGCACTAATATAGGACTAGTGTTTTATGTTATAACATTATATCAGTATATACATGAGTTGTTTGTTTGTAGTTTAGGGCAAGGTGTCCCACAGGGCACTAATATAGGACTAGTGTTTTATGTTATAACATTATATCAGTATATACATGAGTTGTTTGTTTGTAGTTTAGGGCAAGGTGTCCCACAGGGCACTAATATAGGACTAGTGTTTTATGTTATAACATTATATCAGTATATACATGAGTTGTTTGTTTGTAGTTTAGGGCAAGGTGTCCCACAGGGCACTAATATAGGACTAGAGTTTTATGTTATAACATTATATCAGTATATACATGAGTTGTTTGTTTGTAGTTTAGGGCAAGGTGTCCCACAGGGCACTAATATAGGACTAGTGTTTTATGTTATAACATTATATCAGTATATACATGAGTTGTTTGTTTGTAGTTTAGGGCAAGGTGTCCCACAGGGCACTAATATAGGACTAGAGTTTTATGTTATAACATTATATCAGTATATACATGAGTTGTTTGTTTGTAGTTTAGGGCAAGGTGTCCCACAGGGCACTAATATAGGACTAGAGTTTTATGTTATAACATTATATCAGTATATACATGAGTTGTTTGTTTGTAGTTTAGGGCAAGGTGTCCCACAGGGCACTAATATAGGACTAGAGTTTTATGTTATAACATTATATCAGTATATACATGAGTTGTTTGTTTGTAGTTTAGGGCAAGGTGTCCCACAGGGCACTAATATAGGACTAGAGTTTTATGTTATAACATTATATCAGTATATACATGAGTTGTTTGTTTGTTCCATTTTGGGATATTTGATATTATGTACTCATTTAAGAGTGTTCCCTCCCCTTTCCCTTCTCCATGCAACCAGTTTGGATAATTCTTTGTTTATTCGAAAGTACACATATTTAGTATGGTTTCATGTAATTACATCGAAATTGGCTACGGGACATGAATTTAATAGAAAACAAAACTTCAAAAAATTGAACTCTTTCTTCAAATTAAAATTAATACATTTTCTTTTGTTTTTTCTTTCATGTAGACCTCCGGTGTAGTCCCAAATAAACATAATCAAAATTGGTTCAGTAGTTTTTTTTGGGAAATCTGTTTGAAGTACATTTTACATAATTGTAAAGAGATGTTTAGGGACCCTTGCACAAGCGTCGCACGTGAACACTAACACACGAGTAATGTCATCAAATAAATGTTTTTGTTTTATTATATCTACTAGCTTTTGGCTGTGACATCGTCTGCGCGGACTCCATCCAGTACATCACGATATAGAGTATACTATGTACTTCCCCGGGCTCAAACTATCTCCACAGTAAATTTCATCAAGATGTGTTCAGCCGTTTAAACATGCAAAGGTGACAAACAGACAGAGTTACTTTCGCTTCCATAGTATTAATATATATAATAAATATTTTAATTTTAAATCTATCCATACTTATAATAAAACTGTAACGGGTCCAATTCTGTACATTGTAGATATTTAGAAATTTTCTTTTGGAGAGTACTTTATATTCGATACTGAAGCCAAAACTGTTTTTTTTTTCACTTTTGTCTGTCTGTCTGTCTGTCTGTCTATCTGTCTGTATCTTGGCAAGGTATCACGCCGAAACTACTGAATGAATTTAAATGAAACTTGGTATGATTTGAGTTCATACAACGAGGTAGGACATAAAATACTATTGATCTCAAAAAAATAATATTTTTTGAGATCATATCCCGCAGAAGCCCTTTAATTTTTTGGGATAACACGTGTCCTCAATTTATACCCATCATATAAATTAAGACGGTGCCAAGTTGTATCAAAACCCGTCCAGTAGTTTCAGCGTGATACGTGTTCTTTTAAATAACTTTCAACGCCTGTCCTGCGGGAACCCTTTCATTTTTCGGGACGAAAAGTATCCTATGTCCTACCTCAAAGTATGAACTCAAATCATACCAAGTTTCATTTAAATTCATTCAGTAGTTTCGGCGTGATGCCTAGCCAAGATATAGACAGACAGACAGACAGACAGACAAAAATGAAAAAAAATACAGTTTTGGCTTCAGTATCAAATGAAGAGTACACTCCAAAAAAAATAACTAAGTATCTTCAATGTACAGAATTGGACCCGTTACAGTTTTATTATAAGTATAGATAAACAGTAGTCCACGCGGATGAAGTCGCGGGCGGGAAAGCTGCTCAAAAAGTTCGCGGAATGAAAGGGTAACCCTTTCATTGAGAAAGGTTTTTTTTTGTACCTACACCTAGGACTAATTGATGACTCAACTTCACTATAAATACCAAGTTTTGGCTAAATCTGGTCACTCATGTTTGAGTTATCGCCAATCGCTCGTTTCAGGTAGCGCGGTCGAGGGTGTTTAGTTCGATACTCCCCAAGTAATCAATGGCAACTGTCCAAGCCGAGGTTCGTACCCACTGGGTGCCCTTGAGCAAGTGGCCAAAAACTTAACTTTGGCGTGCGCCTTCTGCGTCACGCATTGTGGCGGAGCGCTTTTGCGCCCGCCTCACCGTCCGGTGACGCTGTAGAGGTCAGTTATAGACCAACAGCACATATCCTTTCTAAAAAAAAAAAAAAAAACTGGTCACTCATGTTTGAGTTATCGCCAAGTCAACAGGTCAATTAGGAAGAAAATGTGAATTATACAGAAAATTGTGTTTCGTGCTGTCATAAAGTTCCTCACCAAGCTGGGAAAAACGCCGCAGATCATCACGGAAGAGATGTCATCTGCTTACGGGTACTCTTGCCCTGGAAAAACCATGATTTACAAAAAATGGCATGGCCTATTCAAGCAAGGCAGAGAGTCAATTGAAGACGATGACCACCCAGATCGGCCGATTGAAGCCACTTAGACATTGTCGAAAAAGTGGAAAAATTTGGTGTCAACATCAACGGAAAATACTACGCCAGCTTACTCAAAAAGCTAAAAAGTGCCATCAAGGAAAAAAGAAGGGGAAAATAGACTCGAGTTCAGAAGACTTTTGCACGACAACGCGCCACGGGCCTAATTCTCTAATTTTATGACGATAATTCCACGCCAATTCCACGCCGCCTGCGTGGAATTTGTTCGTGATTCCACGCAGGCAGCGTGAATGTAGTATTTCATTTTTGATTGAGAGACTAATTTTGGCTTTTTGACTGCTCTATTGGGTGGGATGGGATTTCTAACAAATTTCTTAAAGAACATTGTGGTTTTATCGTGCCTCCTCTGACATATATTTTTAATATGAGCCTTGATTTGGGTATTTTTCCCAATGACCTCATTAGATCTCTCATCCTTCCTATTTATAAGAGTGGTGATAGAGATCGTATCATTAACTACAGACCCATTTCCATTCTTCCTTCTATTTCAAAATTATTGGAGCGGATAGTCAATACTAGATTAATTAACTATTTAGAGAAAAACAATATTTTTTTCGAACCAACAATTTGGTTTTCGAAGAGGTAAATCCACTGACGATGCTGTCCAGGACCTAACTAGCTTTATATCACAAGGCCTGGACAATGGAAAAAAATGTCTTTCTATATTTCTAGACTTGGCTAAAGCTTTTGATTCGGTCTCTGTCCCTATTCTCATTAACAAGCTTGAGAAAATGGGAATAAGGGGAATTCAACTTGCTTTATTTAGAAGTTATCTGACAAATAGGTTCCAATCTGTTAAAATCGGAAAACACACAAGTAGTGGACTCCCAGTCACACATGGCGTTCCGAAGGGCAGTATTCTCGGCCCCACCCTCTTTTTAATTTATATAAGTAATCTGTGTCTACTTAAACCACAAAAGGGTATACTAATTTCCTATGCGGATAATACTGTGTTAACGTTTGCTGCGGATACATGGAATGAAGTTTATGATGCTGCCCAAACTGGGTTTTAACAAAGTAACGAGATGGCTACATAAAAATATATTGTCATTGAATACAGACAAGACTAAATATGTAACCTTCTCTATTCGTAATATTACTCGAAATAATGATTTGAAGATTTTTGCTCATTCTAATTTATGCTTTTCGACCAATACTCTATGTTGCTCCTGTGATGTCTTAGAATCCAATCTCTCAATTAGATATTTAGGAATAATTATTGATAACAATTTGAATTTCAAACAGCACATTCTGTGTGTATGTGGACGAATTCGTAAAATTATTTATATCTTCAAAAAGCTTAGATTCATAGCAAAACTAGACCTGGTACGGCAAATATATTTAGCTCTCTGCCAATCCCTTATTACATATTGTATATCAACCTGGGGAGGGGCACCCAAAACAAATTTACTTCCTCTAGAGATCTCCCAGCGCGCTGTGTTGAAAGTTAGTACTGGTCGACCATTTTTGTTCCCTACTTCGCTTTTGTATCAGTCATGTTCATGTTCAGTCATATTCTTTCCGTTCGTCAACTTTCCATTCTTAGCTTGATTTTGAGGCAACACTCAAATCTAATATATGAACCAAAAACTCAAACAAAACAACGAAAGTACAATGTTTGTCCCCAGCCTCAACATATGCAAACTTCATTCATAAAAAGGTTCATACTTTTTTTGGGTCCATTTCTTTACAATAAAATAAATTAAACTCTGGTTATATATATCCATTAACAAAAACTGAGGTCAAATTTAAAGTCGCTTCATGGCTGAAATCACTTAATTACGATCAAACTGAGGATCTACTTAAAATAATAAAATAATTTATTTTGTAAACCAATTATACTCATTTTTAAATAACTCAAGCTTTTCACACTACTGGCACACTTACACATTCATATACACCATATACATAGAGTTATGATCCTCTCTGTGTATATGGAGTTTACACATTAAAGTAAATTTAATTGTAAGTTTGTTAATATTGTTAATTTTAATACATTTTAGATATTTTGAATATACGTTCCATATTATGGAGGCTAGATTTAAATATAGTAATGTTGGGGGAGGGCGCTGTATGCTGAATCACGGGAGTTAAGCCTAGTTCGGCAGCAGATACCCTGCTGTTTTTAATATACCTTTACCTAGCCCTAATTATTATAAGTTTCAAAACTGTCTATGTATCAACTTTAACTGAATAAATACTTATTATTATTATTCACTTTATTTATCTTTTTATCTTAAATTTAATTTTTTTACAATATTTCTTTAAATAAAAGCAGATAAAAATATTATAAAAAACCTAAACCTAGGGTACCAACGGTAGCGGAGCAGGGCCCAAACTACCGGTGGCTAGGGCTGCAGAGTGAGGAACCTCCTGACTATACGCGCCGTGTCAAGGAGTACTGCCTTCTGCATCTGACCCTTAATCCAACCATCTAGCGAGAGCCTCTTAAGATGTTGGTCGAGGCTCTTCGCTATAAGGCCGTTCGCCGAAACAACTATCGGGACAATGATCGTCGAGTCAACATTCCACATGGCGGTCACCTCATGAGCCAAGTCAAGGTACTTGCTGAGCTTGTCCTTCTCGGCCTTCACGAGGTTCTCATCGTGTGGAATGGTGATGTCGACGAGCACTGCCCGGCGTTGGGACCGGTCTACCAGCACAATGTCAGGCTTATTGGCAACAATAGTGCTGTCCGTAATAATAGAGCGGTCCCAATAGAGCAATGCACGACCATTTTCGAGAACTGGCGCCGGTACGTACTTATAGTACGGCACCTCAGACTCGACAAGGTCATACCGAAGGGCAATTTGCTGATGGATGATCCTGGCTACTTGGATGTGTCTGTGCAAGTACTCTCCGTTAGCAAGATGAGAACAGCCGGAAATTATATGCCTGAGGGACTCCCCGGGACGGCGGCATGCCCGACAAATGTCGACCGTACCGTCCTTCATAATTTATTTCCGGTAGTTATTCGTCTTGATAACTTCGTCCGCAATTGCACAGACAAAACCCTCAGTTTCCCCAAAGAGGTCAACAAAGCGTAGCCAGTTCACCGACGCGAGCAAGTTCACATCAGGCCCTGTTAAGGCCCGATAGAACCGCCCGTGCAGCTCCTTGCCCTTCCATACGTCCTTGCGGACATCGGTACTCAACACCGATGGTTTGCGCCAATTCTCGTTTGCCAAGGAGAGCTTATCAACTGCCACCACATCACGATGCAACCCACACTCGGTGTTTAGGAAGTACTCCCTGAGACTGCACACTTCACGGTTGTGGAGGTTCTTGGCATTTAAAAAGCCACGACCCCCCCACTTCCGTGGTATGTACAATCTCATAACAGACGAGCGCGGGTGTAACATACGATGTGACGTAAGCAGTTGACGGACTCTCTTATCCAAGGCGTCAAGCTCAGTTTGAGTCCACTTTAGTATGCCAAAAGAGTATATGAGCAAGGGCATCACCCAACCGTTGAAGGCACGTGCCCTATTGCCACCTGACAAAAGACTGTTAAGTACTTTGGTCAGGCGGCAGAAGAAGCGCTCCTTCACCGACTGCTTAATCTCCCTGTCCATGATACCCAACGATTGTGACATACCAAGGTATTTGTAGGTCTCGGTCTCAGAGAGAGATTTGAGAGTCATTGTCTCAGAAAGCTGCAAATTCATAGAATTTATAACTTTCCCCCGCTGCACATGCATGACCGCACATTTGTCCACACCAAACTCCATGTTGATGGCTTTACTGAAAACTTCTGTGATTTTCAGTAACTCCATCAAGTCTGGACGTTTCAGTGCAAACAACTTGAGGTCATCCATGTACAGCAGATGAGAAATGATCTCGCCCTCTCTCCGTAGCCGATAGCCTAACCCTGAATCCTTCAACAAAGTGCTGAGAGGATTCAGTGCTAGGCAAAACCACATAGGACTCAAACTGACACCCTGAAATATGCCTCGCTCTATCCTTATAAAGTCCTGCGAACCATAAAGGCTGTCTCCACCACCTGGTTGACGAAGAACGGTGGTCCACTGCCTCATACACGCACCTAAGAAAGATCTCAGAGTTGCATCGATTTTATACAACTCTAAGATCCTCTCTAGCCATGAATGAAGCACTGAATCATAGGCCTTCTTGTAGTCAATCCAGGCAGTAGAAAGGATCCCTCTGTTCCGCCGGATTTGTTGGCAAATGGTAGTGTCTATGAGGAGGAGCTCTTTAGTACCACGGGACCCAACCCTACATCCATTCTGAGCGAGGGCCAAAATATTGTTCGCAACAATATGCGAATACATTTTTGTTCTCAGAATGGATGTAAGGAGCTTGTACATAGTGGCCAAGCATGTAATGGGTCTATAATTTTTAGCTTCCGTGGTACTACCGGACTTATGGAGCAAGTAGGTGAAGCCAGTTGTCATGAAACTGGGAAGAGAACCAAGCTCAAGGGCTTCCTGAAATTGTATTGCCAAACATGGATGTGAGCATCGAATCCACTTTATCCAGAAGTTGTGCAATCCATCCGGTCCAGGACTTTTCCAGTTCGGAGCCGTACGAATTGCACAACTATCGTCTATGGGGCTGATAGACACAGACCCCATGGTTTCGATTGACTCACATGCATGTTCGACAACACTTATTAAATCCTTTATTATTAAATCCTTTATAATACAAGCTGTCCAACTATGGAATGCTGACGCTCTAAATCCTTACGTATATAAAAGTGAAACATCGTCTGTTTGTATGTTTGTTTGTTTGGGAAGCTTTTACGATATAACGGATTGGAGTTGGGATAGAGATAGGTTAAAGGTACTAGAATAAAACATAGGATACTTTTTATCCCTGAAAATTGCAAGTTTTCACGGGAAAACTGGAAAATGTTGATTACTCACTGTAAGGAACGGTTAATATGGAAACGAAATAACAAGTCTGTCAAAAAACTTTAAGAGCATTGGTGCTATTCCTACTTTCGCATTGGTTTTTAATATCCTAGAAGAAAATAGGATGCTTTTTTTCGCGATAAACAGTAGTCCGGACAAAGTCGCGGGCGGGAAAACTAGTTTTAAATAAAATAAATTAAAAAAAAGCAAAAACCTACTTCAAAATGAATAAAATAATCTAATGTCCAGGAAGTCCATCGACATATATATTTACAGGAAGTCTGTGCCGTTAATTTGGTTAGATTTAAGAAAATTGGGCACCGACTTCCTTAACTGTTTCGCACATGAGATATTTTGAGTTATTTTGTTTCCCTATTTTGAGTGGCGTGAACAATACATGAACATTCGATTACAGCAATCGCAAGTGACTTGCTGTTATCCACTGAGGAGTTTCTTTGTATCTCCGAATGTCTTCATGTTTTCATTGTTATTATGGGTTATTATGGGTTATGGGTCCATAGATCTGTCTGTCTGTCTGTTTGTCGTATAGGTAGTGCTGGCCTCTGGTGTCAGAGTTTGTCAAGTCGCCCGAGGGCCTCTGACATGGCTTAACGACTGCTATTAATCAATAACAGCCGGGACCGACAGCTTACCGTGCCATCCGAAGCACGGAGCGATGGAAAACCGCACATAACTCAGAAAAGTCATTGGTGCGGAGCCTAGGTTTTGAACTCTATCGTTGGATTCTAAATTGCATTAAAGAATCGTTAGACCACGCATCGCTCGGGACGATAGATAAAGCATATCCTATTCTATAAAAAAAAAAACTTTAAAATCGACCCACATTTGATGGAGATATCGCGTCATTAAGTAGGTAAAAGTTAATAAAATTAAGTCATTCCTTAATTCCCACACCCTTAGAGGTATTTTCATGAAATTTAAATGGGACTACCCCTGAGGCATACCTTATCAATAATTTTTTTTTTGAAATCGGTCCACAATTGCCGGAGATACTCGTATCGCGTTACATATGTACATACAAAAAAAAAAACGGGTCGAATTGAGAACCGGTGCGGGCAGGCCGCGGGCGTGTGTGGTCAATTTAACGTTTTGGACATATAAAGTGAGACCCGTAGCCCGTAGCTACCCGTGCAAAGCCGGGGCGGGTCGCTAGCGTATAATTATATTATCTATACTTCTAATAAAGCAATAAGAACGAAAAAGTCTGTACAAAGAAGATAATTAAAAAAAAAATGGTCTAGGGTACTTAAAATAAGTTACTGAACAATAATATAACTAGTGGCTCTGTGAGCTGTAGACCTCGCGCGAACAACCTTTTTTATAGTATAGTACAGACAGAAGTACAAAGATACATGAAGACAAGTGAAGTTAAAGTGAAAGCTTTTATAAAAGAAACCAACATAAATTGATGAAAGGAACTTTAATGTTAATGTCAAAGACGACGAAAAAGTAAATTATGTATATTTTACACTTTTTCAAGTAATTAGCTGCTAATGTAAATTAGACCTAATATCTTTGCACGACTACCCAAAAGAGGAGTGTAATGTTTTCAGGGTTCATGTATATATGTATGTGAGTTTATTTTTTCCACCATTATTTTTAAATGCCTAAACAGATTTGGATGTACGGGGTATCGTTAGGATCCTTGCATCATCTCGAGTGACAGAATATAAAAATAATTAAAAGCTTGTTATTTGTTTATTTCTCTGACTGTGATGTACTTGTTGATAATGTTGTTTTATAAATTACCAGCATGTGGTACATTGCCCTCAAGTGGCATACCGCTGATCGCCGGCGGGGTATCGGCGAAGCGCGCTGAGGTACCCTGGCATGCAGGCATCTACATGACGGACAAAAAGCCGTACCGACAGATCTGCGGAGGCTCTTTGATTAGCGCTGACATTGTTTTATCAGGTGAGGATCGTGAGGGGCCTCAGCAAACAATTTAGGAGCATACGAAAATTCATCAAACACACTACAGCCAACCAGGGCCATTATTCTCTATTGTCACTAAGACACTAATTTAAATTAAAGAAATCTTAATGATAATGCTTGAAAAAAAACTGCTCCAAAAAATTTACACTTTAATTTTTTTTCACATCCTTCCCAACAGTCAACATTCCAAAACGAACGAACGTATGCCTGCTATAATACCACTTGAAACTAAAATAAAAACAATAGGTGTAGACAACTTTACTTGCGGCATACAGAATTCCGTTATACGATTCCGCGCCGGTGCGTTTAGGAAACGCGTTTACGTTATAAGCACGTTTCATAACTTACGACAACTTAAACGACATACTTTTTCTGCAAGGAATTTCGATATAGAAATTAATTAAATGTGGCAATAGAGAAATAATGGCCTAGTTTTAAAAGGTAGTTCCATTTCTGAATTTACTCAAATTAAATTTAAATCACGGACACTTCGTCCGTGATTTGCTGCTTTTCTCGCTTCCCGTTCTTTCCGGAATGAGACCGACGCATTAATCTCTAGAATTCTGACAGAAATACCTTTATTCATATTTTTATAAATTTTGCAAAATATTAATATTTCATTTGGTTTTATAATAAAGATCTAGCTAATTTATTCAATATAAAATCTGAATACTTCCAGCCGCCCATTGCTTCTGGAACAACACAGTGTTATTTGAAGGCGCAAAACTGCCAGCTGCTAAATTTGCAGTGGCAGCTGGCAAGCTGTACCGCCCCTGGAATGAAAAGATGGATACGGCGGCGCAGAAATCGGATGTGAGTAAAGTATCTGACACACACAATAACATTATATCAGCATAGTAGTCTGAGGAAACACTGTTGCTTCCTCAGGTTCCCTTATGCAACTGAACGCAGCACCAACTATTCTAATTTTATGGTTAAAGAAACATAACGGTCGATACAATCTTCTTGACTATCTTCAGTCCATATAAAACAGTATCGTGGACAGTTCCGCAGGGAGTGTGAAGAATCCCCGGGCGACGGGAGGCCACCAAAAACAAAAACAAATTAACTTGGCTATGTATAATGGTCTAACGCTTAGGCTAAATGAGCTTGACTTGGCACAGTTAGAATCAGAACTAGATAGGATACGGAGGCAGATTCTGGGGTTGAGTGAAGTCAGTAGAGAGGGAGAGCGCACCTTAACCCTAGAATCAGGCCACATTATGTATTACCAAGAAGAAGATAATCTTTTTTTTTTTAATAATTTAATATATTTTTGTGGCGTTGGATTTCTCGTCAATAAAGCCCTCGCTTACAATGTTGTAGAAATTTCCAATGTGTCGACCAGGGCAGGTAGGGTTAAACTCACTGAGATATACAGTCTCAAGGAAGTACAGGTTTGTGCACCGACCTCGAAACACTCGGACGATGAAGTAGAAGATATGTATCAAGACATATCTTCAGCGTTCCATAATGCCCTAAAGCGCACTACAACATTGTTATGGGGCACTTTAACGCCAACGTGAGAGTACAGGCTTGCGGTGAATTGAAGGTACACACGGATATGGAAGTAGGAATCACAGAAGCCAAATGCTCGTCAACTTCTTGGAAAAAAAAGAGACTGTTCTTGATGAACTTGTTCTTTCAAAAACAGCCCTAAAGAAAGTGGAAGTGGCAAAGATCCGATTCTGTTACAAAAATGAGACTGACTTCAATAGTACAGACAAGAAAGGCATATTCAGAGATGTCTCAGTGATCAGCTGGTTTAATGCTGGTTTAACTAGAGAGTGTGAAGTTTTTCCAACTGCAACGTATGGGCACGAAGTCCAAGCTCTCGGTTGAGACTCTCATATGGAGAACAGATGGAACGTTACGCAAGCCACGCTGTCAGAAAAGCAAGGGCTCAATTGTGAAATTAGTAAACTGGTGTGACGTTACCTCCGATGCTCCAACTAACGCCAAATCGAAAAGGCGATTGAGCAAAATCGGTTCGGTCAAAAGTGTTCGCCGTTGAAGCACTCGCATCTGGAAAAGCTTATGAGTTCAAGTGGCCAAACGGTAAAGTACAACCTTCAAAGCCGGAGATCTTAGCTGAAATAGAAAACTTCTAGGGCCGATCGTACGAGTCGCATGCTTCACAACCCGGCCCTAATGCAGAGGATACCCAAGTTACTCTTAATCGCCACTACACGGAAGACCTGCCAGAACTCTGCCCAGATAAAATTAAAATGGCGCTCAGACAGATTAAAAAAGGAAAAGCAGATAAGGACGGAGTTATTTCAGAGCTCTTAAGGGCAGGAGGTAAATTGTACTTCAGGAGCTTCAGAAGTTGTTTAACTCTGCTCTGAATACTGGGAGAACTCCAAAGGCGTGCGATAGGATTAGTTTTATGTTACAAAAAGGTTGATAATACCCACCTGAAAAATTATGCCCCATCTCACTCTTGAGCCACATCTATAAGCTGTTTTTGAGGGTCATCACAAATTGTCTCGCAAGAAGACTTGACGAGTTTCAGCTTCCAGAGCAGGCTAGCCGTGGCGGTCTCGGCTTAGAATAAGACTCAATCCTCCCGTGGATGTCATAAGAGGCGTCTATGGGAATACACACCGGAAGATGAGCAGCAGCGTCCTCCGAGTACATAATTGTTACACTGCGGTCACCAATCCGCCTGCCAAGCGTGGTGACTATGGCAAACCATCCCCCCCGCACAAATATGATAGACACACTGCAAAGAGATGGCCCCCAGTCCCCGGCAGCTCCGTTATTCCTGGCACTGGTAGCAGCCATGGTAAAGGTGGAGCAGGGGGTGCTAAGAATCCCCGGCTGAGACCCAGCTACCAACCCCCACGATCTCTGGACCTGGCAACATACAAAGCACACATCTTGAGGACCGATGAGAAGTTGATAGATCTGGAAGAAGTAGTAAGTAAGTTCCGCTGGGATATTATAGGGTTATCAGAAGTCTGAAGAGAGGGAGAGGATACGATGATCCTGAATTCCGGCAACTTACTTTGCTGGGAGGGCAACCAGCAGTCCCAACACGGTATCGGGTTTCTCGTCCACAAGTCCCTCGTCAACAACGTGGTATAGATCGAAAGCTTTTCGAGAAGGGTGGCATACCTTATACTCATAATTACCGAAAGTTATTCGTTAAAGGACATACAGGTGTACGTCCCACACTCGAAATGCCTGGACGATGAAGTGAAGGCTATGTATGATGACATTCCTAATATCATACATGCCCCGAAAACACACTTCACAGTGTTGATAGGGGACTTCAACGCACGGCTGAGCATGAGGAAAGGCGATGACTAAGATGGGACAGTTTTGATTTGGACAGCGGAACCAAAAGGGTCAGCGATTGACCGACTTCATGGAGAAGGAGGGACTCTTTATGATGAACTCTTTTTTCAAGAAGCGCCCCTTCAGGAAATGGACGAGGCTGCACACCGGTCATAAGCATGAAATAGATTTCATTTTGACGACCAATCAGCATATATTCAATGATGTATCTGTGATCAACAGGGTTAAGACCGGCAGTGATCACCGCATGGTAAGAGGCTCATTGAATATCAACGTAAAGCTGGAAAGGTCTCGTTTGATGAGATCTAATCTTCGCCCAAGTCCTGCCCAAATCCAAAACCCCGAGAGCTTTCCGTTAGGTTCCAAAATCGCTTCCAAATCCTTACCGAATGCGATACAGTGTCCGAACTAAACAACGGGCTGGTGGAAATTGTTTATGCTTTCGGGTCAGAGTTCTTTAGGACCCACCGCAAATATAAAACACAGAAACTCTCTGAGCATACACTGAAACATATGGCAGAACGAGGCAAGATGAGGCTTGCAGTCTTCAGTGGATATGTCGAGTTACAGCTTGCTTAATAAACAGATTTTCAAGTCAATGCGACACGATTTGCGTTCGTATAATACTACTTGTATTACGAACGCAATAGAGCGGAACAAGGGCTTCAAACTGTTCGCAAGAGATCTGTCTATTGGGAAAAGCCTGTTTGGCTTTTGGGCAACATCGTTTCGTTGAAGCTAGAGATGTTGAGTGAACTCGAGAAGTTCTATGGACAATTATACACCTCATCGCGTAGTCCTCTTAACATGACTAGCGATGCAAGAGCCCTATGCGTTTGACCCGAAATTATACCGAAGATATCCAGGACGTCAGCCTATACGAGATGAAAATGGCTCTCAAACAGCTAAAGAGCAACGAGGCACCAGGGGAGGACGAAATAACGACAGAGCTACTGAAAACGGGTGGAACACCGGAACTTAAAGTCCTTCAGATGCTGTTTACTCAGAAATCCTCGAGGGTACTACGCCAGAGGCGTGGCACAGGAGCATAGTAGTATTGTGTCTTTAAGAAAGGTGATAACACTCTCTTGAAGAATTAAAGGCCCATTTCGCTGCTGAATCACGTATATAAGCTGTTTTCGAGAGTAGTTACAAACAACAAAGTTACAAGGTAGTTACTTTCAGCCTCCCGAACAAGCTGGATTCCGGAAAGGCTTTAGCACTGTAGACCACATCCATATGCTCTGGCAGATTATATAGAAGACCGAAGAGTAATCGGCCACTATATCTAGTGTTGTGGACTACGAGAAAGCCTTTGATTCATTCGAGACCTGGGCAGTGCTACAGTCATTACAGCGGTGCCAGATTGACTACCGTTACACTGAAGTGTTGAAGTTTTTGTAGAACAAGGCCACCATGACTGTCCGTCTCCAAGATCAGCGCACGAATTCTATCGATTTGCAAAAAGGGGTGTGCTTCTCCGAAACTGTTCACCGCTGCACTGGACGATATATTCAAGCTTCTGAACTGGGACGGATATGGTATTAACATCAATGGCGAATGCATCACTCACCATCGATTTGCCGATGATATAGTCATCATGGCAGAACATACCTGGAATACCTAAGCACAATGCTTCATACACTTTTCTATAATTTAGTTATGAAACAATTTCTTTCAAAATACCTCCATTTGCAAAAAAAAACTTGCAGCTGAGAGCTATGATAGTGAATACACTTTGAAACCTAGTGAAATTAAACTTTTCGACGTTTATTTGATTTTTAATACACGTCTTTGTTTATTTTTTAATGCTACAAAGGCAATACTAAAAATAGCAATTATTTTAGGTCAGGTCAAAGTCTCCTTAACACTTTGCATCTGTTTAGTTTCCTCAAAAATTCATTCAATACAGCATAGTTTCTCATCATTGTCATCAGCAAGCAATTCACACAATTTTCTACTCCTACTCCAATTTCTGCACCTTCTTGATCTCCAAAAGCTTCAACGAGTTCAATGCCCAGAACATAGCAGATGCTACATAGAAGACCTGAAGAGCTGTTCCAAGTCCTGGACTGGTGATGGCCAGGCTCCGCGTGAGGAAAGCGAGTGCTGAACACCGGAGCACCTCCAGGGTTGCAGCGTACTTGGAGTTGTCGAAGAGCATGCCGATGATGGTGAGGGAAGCTATGATGTAAAGCACGAAGATAAAGACAGAAATCGGAGTCATACCCTGAAAAAAAGGAAGTTTGTTATATAATATAAATATTAAATATATTCGGAACAAGTTACACCAATTACCTAGCCATAAACTAGGGTAACCTGTTCTATGGGAAGTAGACAATAGATAAACATACATAGATACTAATATTACATCCATTACTAGGAAAAACATTACTGCTCATCACACAAATGATTTCACCTTGCAGGATTCGAACCCTTCACCGTTGGTTGACTTTGCAAACACATCTTGTGCTAACTGACGATGGTGACTGTGGAACTGCTCAAAATAATGTATCTAATTTATTAGAAACAAATATGTAATTAAACCATTCAATAAATATATTGTTATTTTTATTATTTTCCATTTAATATCATTAAGTTTCAATAATAATCCGGGACAGTGAAAAGGCGGTGACCAAACGGTCACAATAGTTGCCGGAAACTCTGTTTTTTTTGGCACAATTAAAAATATCCATGGTTAAGATTTAAGTTTTTTGTTTAATTTGGTGTCGTGCTATTTATAACATTTGCACGACAAACTAGTCGAATACAGAGTTCCCTGAATTATATTAACAACTAAAATGTCAATTGTTTCCCATCAGGTAGATCTTAAAATAAACATGTGTAAGACGAACATTATGTCAAATGCCCATGTCGCACTCATGCCGATTTATGTAGGGAACGATATTATTGAAGCTATTGATCACTATGTCAACTTGGGTCAGACGATCCAACTGGGAAGATCCAACTTCGACAAAGAGGTCAAACCAACCGACCGACTAACCCAACTTGGGTGGGCAGCGTTCGAGAAATTGCGCCATATTTTCTCGTTGCAGATACCGCAGAGCCTCAAGACGAAAGTTTCTAATTCGTTCGTGTTGCCAGTGATGACATAAGGCACTGAGACGTGGTCACTAACTGTTGGTCTCATACACAAGCTCAAAGTCACTCAGCGCGTAATGGAGAGAGCTATGCTCGGTGTAATACGTGATAAAATCCGAAACGAGGAAACTCGTAGAAGTACCAAGGTTACCGACATAGCTCTCAGAGTCAAGTTGAAGTGGCAATGGGCAGGCCATATATTTCGCAGAACCGACAACCGCTGGGGAATAAAGGTTCTTGAATGGCGACTACGAACAAGCAAGCGAAGTGTAGGGAGACCCCCCACACGATGGACCGACGACATTGTAGCCATCGCAGGAAGTCGAAAGATCGCAGGAAGTCGAGAACTATGTTCAGCAGTGGGCTTCTAAAGGCTGAAATGGTGATGATGATGAGCAGGCTGGGTTTTGCGGAGGATTTGGTACCATAGACCACATACACACAGTGAGGCAGATTATACAGACGTCCCAAGAGTATAATCGGTCCCTGTATAATACTTTTGTGGACTATGAAAAGGCATTTGATTCCGTTGAGACTTGGCCTGTTTTGGAGTCACTGCAGTGATACCAAGTGGACTGGCAGTATATCGTGCTGAGGTGTATGTATGACGCCGCTACTATGAGTGTTCAATTACAGAACCAGCAGTCTAAACATATCCTGGTTATGCAAATGAATGAGACAGTGAGATGTGATATCCTCGGAACTATTCGCGAACGCCTTGGAAAATATTTTAAGACACTGGACTGGAAAGAGAGGGGCATAAATAAAAACGGCTTAAGATTTGCTGATGACATAGTCTTTATGGTGGAATCACTGGAGGAACTTGAGCGAATCCTGAACAGCCTGGCTGATGCTTCTCGACAAATCAGTCTCGGGATGAACTTAGAGAAGACCAAGATCATGTTTAACGATCTTATTATCTCGAGACCTATATTTATTCCCCTGGAAGCTGCTGAGGATTATATCTACCAAGGGCAGACTTTTCAATTGGGCAGAAACAACTTCGATTGGGAAGCCAACAGAAGAATTTAGTTGGGCTGGGTGGCATTCGGAAATCTTCGTCAGGTCTTCTCGTTGTCCATTCCACAGTGCTTGAAGATGAAAGTTTTTAATGAGTGCATCCAACCAGGTATGACATAAGGAACCGAGACGTGAACACTAGCAGTGGGACTTGCCCACAAATTTAAAGTCGCTCAGCGAGTTATGAAGAGAGCTATGCTCGGTGTTTCTCTGAAGGATAAAATCCAAAACGAGGTTATCTACCAGAGAAACAAAGTCACCGACATAGCTCAAAGGATTAGTAAGCGGAAGTGTCAATAGGCTGGCCACATTTCTCGAAGAACCGACAACCGCTGGGGCAGACGTATACTCGAGTGGAGGCCGCGTCTTGGCAAATGTAATGTAGGACACCCACCCGCCATGTGAAGAGCCGACCTGCGAAAGGCTGCCGGCAGAAACTGGATGAGAAGAGCCGAGGATCGGGCTCTGTGGCGTTCATTGGGAGAGACCTATGTCTAGCAGTGGACAAATACATGCTGATGATGATAATGATGATGATGATGATGATCCTACTTCCTTGTTCACACGCGAAAAAGCTACCACGCGCATACTGCGCGTGCGCACGCGTAGCAAGGTATGGTTGAACGAGGTTGGCAAAACTTGCACGCGGGCAAGACTGCAGGCGCAGCTAGTATAATATAATAGAATGTCATTCAAACGTTTGGTGGGCTCAGCCGTATGATTGAATACGGTCCTACCTGTAAGGGCTCGTCGGGGACTCAAATCAAGCACTGTAAGTATACGTATGTGATCAAGTTCCAATATTAGTGTTGTTGCTCTGTGGAACCTACTCGTAGGTACATTAATGATGTGAGAATCATTTTAGGTCTTCAGTTAGCATTGTGCCGTGCGCGTTTGTAACAACTTTCCAGTTATGTTTAGTTCATAAAGTGTCCGCTACTAGGCAAGAGTAAGTTGGATAAAATTACAGGAAATATGGTACGCCCCTATTTTTTTTTGCAGGTTAAGGAAATTAACTTGCCTCCCCATTTCCAAGGCAGTGAGGCGCACTTCCAGCATGACATCGCTGTATTGATATTGGCGAAACCTTTCGTGTACAACACGTACATCTGGCCCGTGTGCGTGGACTTTGACACCCGCTTCGACGACAAACAGCTGCAGCCGGGGAACAAGGGAATGGTAAGAACAATACGACATAAGTTTAGACAAACTGATACAAACTATTAGGAGTGCACGATGTTACGATGGTATACTTGGCAAAGCATGCGCCGCGCTGAGGCACGGATGGTGCGGGCTCGAGTCAGGCTCGTAATAATTTTTTTAAAGCTTTTATTTAATTTGCAATGTTTGTATTTCTGTATGTATGAGTGTTTGTTTAGATCTATTTTTGCAATCTTAGCTCCAAATAATGAAACTCTTCAACGGTTAATGTAAAGTATTTGATATAAGGGAGATATGAAATGAGTACACCGAGTGCCATGCAAAGACTAATTTATTTCCTCCTACCCACTTCACATATTTATTGCTTACCTACTATTTACCCACAACCCCCTTCTTTAAATTATATAATAATCAAACACATTGAAAATGTCAATGTTTCAATTTAGATTTCAAAAATTTTAATGCAAGCTACTGGACTGGATATCGTTAATTTTAACAATATTACTTATACTTAATTTTAGAAATCCATTTATTAAAATCATTATTATAGAACATAAATTTTAAAACTTACTTTATTACATAATTCTTACATTCCCAACAATACAGTATAATAACATACATAACACTTAGTAATACTTACCTAACTTATCATTACTGTGTTCTCTCTGTAACTAGGACAACACCGCGACATCACAACGCACCCGCTCTTATAATTAATAGTTAACACATCGACGGCACCATAACATACTTAGTGCTCCGCATCACCGAGGGCCGTCAGGAGTATGGTGGGGGTGATAAGGAGCTCTCACCGTCCTGCCATATTGAGTAACTTAGGGATTAGTGGAAGACCCCACAGGTGGTCGTTCGGACTGGTATTGTGGCACACTGGAGCTGCGCGCCAACTCGCTTGCGCCGGAGTTTACCGTTACGTCATCATAACTTAATTGCATTCCATTATACCTATCGCGGCGCAAACAGCTATCGAGAATGATCTGTCTCCGATTACGACGAATGATTGTACCTGTATCGAGCTTTATCAAATACCTTGGTCCAGTGGACCTTGGTCCAGTGGCGTAGCTAGGTGGACAAGGGCCCCGGTGCATGGAGCAAGAATCGGGCCCTCACGCCCTCATTCCACGTAGCTTGAACTTATATTGGCCTTCAAAATTATAGATCGGAATAAGAATAGGATACATTGATAAATATTTAAACGGGACTTAATCGCGCTGAAAACTTAATATTTATTTACCTCGACGTTTCAATCAAGTTGCATTGATCGTGGTCACGAGAAGACTGAAGTAGCGGGTGTCAGCGTCGAGAAGGGCGAGCGTTGTCTCCAACTACCCGCATTTGATTTGTAAAAAATTCAGAATTGTCACGACACACTACACTAACGACATCTGCAGATATCTTCTGACATAAACCGCGACGCGAACATTTACTTATCACGGGATTCCAGGACGCAGCCAACTTGAAACCATCCTCTCGGTTGAAATTGGGATACTTTTTAATTTCAACCGCTTCACGTACAATCCTGGAGTAGTAGTGACGTTCCGTGGAGAGGATCTTCGGGTCATGGAGTCACGTGTTACTCACTCACAGAGTACTCTGCTATTTACTCTTCCGTTACTGTTGTAATTTTCGTAAATCATGCCTCCAGGACGCTTTAATGTGCTACGTCACCAAACACGTAAAACTGTGTATTGGTGTCATGTCTTTTATAAAAAAAACTGAAGACGGTCTTCAGTATGACCTCAAAATGGTCCAAAAGCGAACTGCGGCAGCTACAGGCGTCACAATAAGCACTATAAAAACGATTGTAGCTGCCACAAGAAATCCAAACATGCCAAGTTCCAGTACGGCACCAGCTTTTTGTACTCCAGGCAAGACAAGAAACGGGAAAAGGAAAAATCACCGAGCTCAATAGTTTTGACCGTAGTGTCATAAAAAGATGCGTGCACAGTTTTCATAAAACGGAGAAGGAGTGGCCAACGATAAAAATACTTACGAAAATTTCTCTCGAATCTGTAATACACTTATATGGCACATGGGAATTCTCGTCGTAGATTACAAATGACTAAATCTAGCAGAATTTTTCAGCTCGAATAATCAACTGTGTGTTTTGTGAGACCTATACTAATACTATTATAAAATCAATATTAGATAGATAGATAACTCTTTATTGCACAAGAAATGAAACTGACAATAGATTAATCAAGTTTTAACATAGAGCAATCGGCGGCCTTTATTAATTCATAATAAGATATTATAGTGTCAATAGTAAGCTCATTTGTTAATTTGAACTTGAGTTTATAAAAACATTCTTTTTTTTTCGTTGTCGATCAAGTTGAGAGTTATTATAGATTATACCTCTGTGATTATACCGTTACTGTTGTTGCTGCAAGCTGTATCATACATGTTATAATATAGTTCTTTTTATAGCGAAAATGAGTTCTATCAAGATGTGGTGTCAGATGGATGAATGTGCGGAATAGAAAAGAAATAATAGGATTAGTGGTGATACTTGATGAAATAAGGCTGGTAGTGTAGTAGGGAATTACGATTACGAATTACAACAGTCAGAGACACACCTAGCGTCAACTATTATAGTGCGTCCCAGAAAGTTAAAAACATCGCAATGAATATCATAAATGAGAATAGATGCAAGGTAAGAGCGAATGAAAACTTAACTAAAAAGTTGATGGGTGGAATTGTCGAATTGATCTCACGACCATCAAGCACGTGAGCTTATCGCTGATCCAATGTGCTACTGGCGTACTCAACCAAACTACCAAAAAACGATAACAAACAGCACATGCTTATCGAGGACACTTCGCTTGGCTTGGCGCAAGAGTCTTAAATCAGGAATTCTGAAATTTTTGATGTTCATTTAAATACATTTAATAGAAACTTGTGAGCAGACTCAAGGTTTTCTAGCTTCGGGAGCTGGCTGCTCCTCTCTTTTCAAAGTTTAGGTTAGAGGCCCCCCTGAGCTCCAGGGCCCTGGTGCACTACACCGTCTAGCCTTACGATAGCTACGCCACTGCCTTGGTCCAATTATATCTGCTATCTTCGCATTTACCCAGTTTAGGCCCATGCAAACTTTAACCGTATTTCCTACGGCTAAAGAACTAAGATTTTTACTGCCTCTATCAAAGTATTTCTTTTGAATTATCTGTCGTTGCCGTAATTCACTATGCACTTGTCTTGTGTCATGCACTTTAGGTTCTAATAAATGCGGGGAACACGGAAGTATACTGCGCAGTTTTCTGTTATTCAATAATTTGGATGGAGATGGTAAACTATCACTGATTGGAGTATTTAAAAATTCTAACAAATTCAACCTAAACTCGGATCTATCGTAAAGTGTTTTTCGTAACATCGATTTAATTGTTTGTATCGCTCTTTCTACTTGACCGTTTGACTGAGGATAACTAGGTGAAGAAGTTCTATGTTCCACTTTCCATTCCTTGCAAAATTGTTCAAACAATTTTGAGGAAAATTCCTATCCTATATAGGTGCGTTATCTGAAAAACAAATTTCAGGTATTCCCTGGCGACTGAAAATGCTTTTCATTCTATCAACCACGCACTGTGAACTTAAGTTATTTACCTCCTCAACTTCCACATACTTGCTAAAGTAATCTATTAATCATTAAGTAGCTTCGGTTGTTAAAATGAAAAATATCTGCCCCGACCTTTGCCCATGCCCTTGTAGGTATTTCGTGCGATATAAGCGGTTGTTTGCTATTTTCTTTCCTATACGTCAAACACGCCTGACAATGCGAAATCATATCCTGTATTTGAGCATTCATGTTGGGCCAAAACATTATCTCACGTGCCCTAAGTTTACTTTTCGCTGCAACTAAATTACCTATATGTACTTTTTTCAACATATCCTTCCGCAAGCTCTTCGGAATCACAATCCTATCACCTGTCCACACTAATTAATATGCCACAATCAACTCATCCCTACAGTCCCAATTAGGGGTAATAATATCCTTAATATCACACTTGTTAATAGGCCACCCATCATTTATGACTTTTTTAAGTTCTTGCATCTCCTCGTCTAAACCCGTACATTTTTGTAATTCTATAAAATGTGTGTCAGTTAAAGTGTTGCTTGCCGCAATCTTAAATCTTAAAAGTATACGGCTGTAACCTTGTCAAATCCGCTGTAGTCTAGCTGGGGCCCTGCAATTGGTTTGTTTACTATACTTATTAACGGCTTATGATCAGTCTCAATCGTAATATCGCTTCTGACATATATATAAGTATAAAAAAATTCGCAGGCAAAAACAAGCGTACAACTCTTTTTCAATCTGTGCATAATTTTGTTCCGATGAAGTTAATGACCTCGATGCAAAACAAACTGGCATTCCATCCTGCATTAAACAAGCGCCTAGTCCATTCTTACTCGCATCCACTAATAACGTAACTGGTTTATCTAAGCTATAGAACCTCAGTACTGGCGGGTTTGTAAGGCACTGTCGCAACTCTTCAAAACATTTATCATGCACATCATCCCAATGCCACTCAATTTCCTTTCTTAGAAGTTCTCTCAGCTTGTGCGTCCTTTCCGATAAGTTTGGAATAAAGTTTCCGACATACGTAACGAACCCCAAAAATCTCTCTAGGTCTTTAACATTCTCTGGTTTTGACATACTTCTTATTGGCGAAATATGCGAATCATCGGGACGTATACCAGTTTGTGATATTATATGGCCCAAATATTTTATCTCTGTCAACCCAATCTTACATTTGTCCTTATTCAGCTTTATATTTATCAGCTTGCACCTTTCTAACACCTGACGAAGACGCATATCATGAATATCCTTGGTTTCACCATAACAGAGCAGGTCATCAACAAATAGTGTCACACCCTCAATGTCATCGAAGATTTCATACAGTCTTCTGTGAAAAACTTCCGATGCTGACGAAATTCCGAAAGGCATACTTAAAAATGTATACCTACCAAATGCAGTATTTAAAGTGCAAAGGTCAGTCGACTCTTTATTTAATTTAAGTTGCCAAAAAGAGTGTTTACAAGCGAGCGAACTGAAATTTTTTGCACCAGACAACTTCGCAGTGATCTCATCCAAAGTAGGTAATTTAAAACGTTCCCGTTTGATATATTTATGTAAATCTCGTGGATCTAAGCAAATGCGAAGATCTCCGTTCGATTTTTTCACGACTGTCATACTATTCACCCAATCTGTCGGCCCTTCCACTTTTGCAATCACCCCTTGCTCGAGCATTTCATCTAATTTCCGCTTAACGTCATCTCTTAGCGCAATCGGCAGTTTGCGCGGTGCATGCACGACGGGTCGCGCGTCTGCGGCTAGCCTTATCTTATACTCGCAAGGCAAGCATCCAACACCATCAAATACCTCCGGATATTCATCAAAAACATAGTCTGACTTCATTGCGCTACTCGCACGTACCGACAGAACTCGCTTAACCAAGTCCATTTCATCACAAGTATTTTTACCTAATACGAGTGGTGAAATGACATCTGCTATTATAAATTTAAGTACGTATTGTTGTTTTTTATATATACATTTTAGCCTACATTTACCTAATACTCTTATGTTTCCACCCGAATAACTAACCAATTTGACACACGTCGGCATCAAAGACTCTCTTGGACACCGAAGTGCTGTAATGTGTATCCTAGAAGACCATAGGATGCTTTTTTCACGATAAAAATTAGTCCGTGCGGATAAAGTTGCGGGTGGGAAAACTAGTAATTATATATTTTGGGAATGGTCTTCATAGACCTTTATTTTGATACCTCACTCGATAGATTATAGCGATTTTTTGACCCGTCGGAATAACAATATGGCAGATGTAAGCTGCCATATTGTTATACAACAAGTAAAATTATTATAAAAATACAAAAAACCCGAATGCGTACAAAATTATTGACTTCGATATTACCGCCCGCAAAATATAATCTCACTAGTATTAAAAAGGCGAATGTTTGTATGTATGTGTATTCGCACCAAGCCAAAATAGGGGTGGCTTTACACTACACTGGGACAATACGTATTCGATAAAAAACCGCTGTTCAAAAACTCGACAAGGCCTACAGCAGAATACAATGCACTGACGTACCTTGGACTGCTGCAAGCACTCGATGAGGTTCAACCTTCAGCCTAAGATGTATTTGCAGCAAATCTGGAGACAAGGATCGATACTTAGGTAATGACTTTTACTATGATATGCTTAACTAATGATTATGGTACAATTTAAGATGACTATGATACGATTTAAATGATTGCGATACGATTTGGATGATTATGATACGATTAAGATGATTGTGATACGGATTAAATGATTGTGATACGATTTAACCTAGTTCACTATTGGAAGAGGGCATAACTTAACCAACGGTCGTTGAATTGTGTGGTTGGTTTTAATCTTCACTGCTGCAGATCGAGCTATTCCATCTGCACCAGGCAAGAGATCCAAAAATCTGGCAAGAGACAATTGGAGTCTAGCGCGTTTATCGTCTTCAATGATCACCATCGAACAGATTTGCAAAGGTTTTGAATCGATAGAGAATTTGGGTGTTTTAGTTTCCACCTGGACAAAGAAATCTGATGAAACGCTTATAGCAGCTGCCACAGATGAAGCTGGTTTATGACTACAGTTGAAAGATATTCATCGGTGACAGCAGTTACAGGTTCTAATTTTTCTGAAGTTAAAATTGGTTGTAGATGAGTAGATCTGATCGGACAAAAGTATTTAGTATTTATGACGGCTTTGATTTGGACGATAAGAATTGTGAGCCTGTTAAAAGTTGTGTTTATTCCTGATTGCAAGCACGACGATGAGACGAATTTAAAACATCAGTGAATGTTCAGAGGGCAGTAAAGTCGGATAGCGCTGTGCGAGTTCGAAACCTGCGCGATATATGATGCCACTCACTCTGAGGACTCCAGAACCATGGATAAATAGATGACGCTTAGAAAACGGTTTCGACAATTCATGTGATATTCGATGGCTTAATGTTTCTGATGAAGTACTAATTTGTACGTGCTTAACGATTTGAATATCGGTGCGTGGTATTGTTCAACTTTATTGAGATTTAGGTTGCAATGATTGATAATAATTCTACAAACGTAAGTTGATCTGTTTAGAAGTTTGTAAACATTTGTATTTGAGAAAAACGATTTTTCAAATTCTCTATTATAGTTGGATCTAAGTTAGCGGTCTTATTAAACGTTAAAGCGATTTGTGGTTTTAACTCAGTGTCTACGATTACCTTTTCCTCAGACGGTAGAGAAGCTTTACCTGCAGGCCAAAAATCGTGGTCATGTGGAGGCCAACGTGTCCCCTCCCACCATGGGGAAAGGTGAAGAAGTTCATTGGGAAGTTGACCACGATTTATGTATATAGCTGTAGAGTCAGACCAGAGGTAGAAAGCGTTGTGTTTGAGAGTTTCATGACTGAGGTAAGCATTGCTGCGCACAGTGAAGTAAGAGTTATTAAGAACATGATCAGTAACGATAATTTAGCGCAATAAGGGCCGGTTTTTTGATCCGTAGTCAAGGCAACCAATGGCTAAATAAAGCAACAAATGGTTAAACTTTTGTAAAATCAGTTTTTTGATCCATAGTTAGGACAACCAATGGTTAAATAAGTAACCATTGGTTCTAAAAATTAACCACGGCTCCATCGAGGGATTAGCAAGATGGCGGCTAGTTAACTCTCGGTAGCTACAGCTGTTTCGTGTGATTTTAATGAAATTGAATGAATTGTGATAATTATCCTGTTTAATTATGAATTTATATATAACGAGATACTTTGACATTACATATTCTATTATATGTTCACTAGTTTTGAGTCTATATTATTATTATTAAAGATTGTAAGTAGTTGCCTTGCCTTTACACTCTATAAGCTCTTTATTACATTATTAAAATACTCGAATGAATTCAAGACCCCTGAACAATCCCTCCCTTCCCTCCCTTCTTTCTTCCCTTTGACAATGGGAAGAAAGAATAAAAAAAACAATAAAAGTTATTTTTGGTGTTCGACATATAAATAATGCTTTTCTTTCATTAGAGACAACAATTTTTGTTATTATTATTTTTCATTCGTATTTTTCATTGTGCTCTTCTTGCACATATATTTTACCCAGCGTATCAGCTATCTCCATTCCAAATTTCATCAAAATCCGTGTATCTGTTTGAACGCTGAGTGGTAACAAACATACATGCAAATAAATAATATTATTATAATCATCATCCACAGCCTTTCTCGTCCCACTGCTGGGTATAGGCCTCTCTTTTAATACACCATTCGCCTCGGTCCTGTGCCTATCGGATCCAGGTTCGACCCGCGATCTAAACAATATCGTCGGCCCATCTAGTTGCTGGACGACCAACGCTTCGCTTTCCCTGTCTCGGCCACCACTCGGTTACCATCCTACACCACCTGTCGTCACTTCGCCTGGCTATGTGTCCTGCCCAACTCCATTTTAGTCTCGTTACTGTGATTCCGACGTCCCGAACTTTTGTTCTTAGTCGAATCTCAAGTCTAATGCCAAGCATAGACCTCTCCATGGCTCTCTGTGCTACTTTGATTTTGTGCACAGCCTCATGCGTGAGGGTCCATGTCTCGGCACCATATGTCATGGTGGGCAGGACACACTGATTGAAGAGACGAGTTTTGAGACACTGTGGGATTTGGTGTGACTTAAGGATGTCAGCTTTCCAAATGCCGCCCAACCAAGTTGAATTCGCCTGGCGATCTCTCTGTTTTGATGCTCTTTGCCAAAAGATAGAACATGACCAAGATACACGTAATTTTCGACCACCTCTATGCTTTCGTTACCAACAAGAATTGGATGGGATTTAACAGAATCGTTCGACATCACTTTGGTCTTGGCCATATTCATCTTCAGACCTACTCTCAAAGAAGCATCCGACAGTTCTTGTAGCATGCTTTGGAGATCGTACAAGTCTTCAGCAAACAACACGAGGTCATCTGCAAACCTTAGATGAGACAGGTAGACGCCGTTGATGTTTATGCCGCATGTGTCCCATTCAAGCGTTTTTACGGCGTCTTCCAAAACCGCCGTAAAAATCTTGGGTGAAATGGTGTCTCCCTGTCTCACCCCCCTCTTGATCGGTATAGGGTTGGTTAGTTCGTGCAGTTTCACTTGCATTGTTGCCGAACTGTATAGCTCCCGGAGCACATTCACATATCGTGCATCGATGGAGCAGCGATGGAGAGAGTTAAACACGGCCCAGTGTTCAACACTGTCGAATGCCTTCTCATAATCGACGAAGGCCATACACAGGGGCTGGTTATACTCTTGACTCTTCTCCATCAGCTGCTTCACCGTGTGAATGTGGTCGATGGTGGAGAACTTACTCCGGAAACCGGCCTGTTCAACAGGCTGACATTCGTCAAGCTGGCGTGTGAGTCGATTACAAATAACCTTGGCAAACAACTTGTATATGTGTGAAAGGAGGCTTATGGGTCGGTAGTTGCTAAGTTTTGCTATGTTCCCTTTCTTGTGGATGATAGTGACAATAGCTTTTTTCCAAGAATCTGGAGTGTGGCCATTAATCATGACGTCATTAAATAGTTTTACAAGTATATAAGTAGTAAGTAGTAAGTAAGTACTGGTTGTCCGCCTGCACGGAGCAACTCAACTGTGATACCGTCTTGGCCAGGGGACTTCTCACTTTTCATCTGGAGTAGAGCCTTTTCTACTTCACAAGGTATTACGAGAGGTAGAATTTCGTTACTTTCACTTTCTACAACCAGAACACTAGAGTCGTCTCCTGTCAGTTCAGGTTCTGCAGATTGTGATGCATATAAGTTTTCGTAAAACTCTTCAACGACTGTCAACAATTTCTGCCTATCGGTCACTGTATTGCCACTGGCATCTTTTAATTTAATTATCTGTTTGGTTCCTGTGCAGAGTTTTCTTTTAAAGACTTTTGGACCCCTATAGCTTTCAATAGTTTTAACTATAATGTTTGTGTTGTACTTCCTAACGTCTTTTTTAATGGCTTTGTGTATTGTCTTATTTATTTCCAGTAAAGATTTATGTTCTGTTACTGTAGTGTGCTTCATATCCCTTCTGTGTTCTATCTTAGCTTGAGTTTCTGCCGTAAGTTTACATCTTTTCCTGTTCACAAGGCCCAAATGCTTTTTAGTGATTTATGTAATGCTATTGACTAGTTTCTGGTTGATTTTGTCAACATCCAAATTCAACTCTTCCAACCCTTCAAATTGGTTCCTGAGGTCTATTTGGAACTGGTCTCCAAGAAAAGCAATGTCTTGTTTTTCATACCTTGTTTGAGCGGTGATCATCTTAGTTCTTTCTTTTCTAAAGTTGAATTTGAACGTTGCCCTAACCAACCTGTGATCACTGCCTGTTATCATATTATAATAATAATATTTATTTTTAAATAATACTATTATGTTTTTTTTATTGTTTTTTAATATTACATTTAAAAAAAAACTTTTTTTTTTAAATAATTATTATTTATTTAAATAATATTATTATAAAATTGGTGGTGCGGCCTCTGAAAAACACGTAAAGTTTATGAATTATTTCCAAAGCATTTTTTATTGTATTGATTGATTGAAGCAATTAAATATCTGTCATTTATAGACTAACATCTTTGACATAAATAAGCTTCCGCAATAAACATCAAAATGCAAGTGCTGCCATGAAAAAATAATGACTCCCTACGAAAAAATTGGTAAGCTATTGCATATTGCAGTGGCAACATAGTTAAATAGTTAACCATTAGTCAGTATAGCAATCGATGAATGGCGATCAAAAAACGGAAACTTGAGTTAACAATTGGTTATCTTTTAAGCCTTGGTCAGTTTAACAAATTGTCCGGTCGATTTTAACTACGGATCAAAAAACCGGCCCTAAATCTTCTTTATCGATCCCATTTTTGCCATGACGTCTAGGATGGAACGTTTTGTACATGGCTGATGGGGAGGTTTAACTTCGATCAATAACGCGTTCGAAGGTGGATCTGTCAATGTTTGTTGTTTAGTGTTATCCAACGATATAGAATCAGATAGAAAATGCTCGAGGGGATGATCTGATGCGAGCTGAGGATTGTGACTAGCCCACTTCCGGTGTTGTGAAGGTTCGTGGTTGTAAACAATGATGGTTCGCGATTTTGTCTGTTTGATGATTTCCAGAAGTGGAAATCTGGATGTGACGTCATCACTGTGCACATCCGACAAAATGATTTGAGTCACAATGCGGAGCGGATATGAATCTCCTTCATCATCAGCAAGCTGTCGCTGAGTACGGCAAGCGAGATATGGAGACGAAGCATTGAAACGTTCAGATTGATTAAGGTTGGTGGACTTTTGTTCGCAACGTGATTCGTCTGGAGACAACAACGATAGATTTAGTGAAAAATCCTGTTCCGAAAAGCGAGAAAATAAAGATGAATTGTTTATACTTAAATCAGGCAACGTATGCGAAAATGGCCAGTTTGGCCAAAACAAAACAACCGAAGATAGAGTTTAAAGCGATATGTTGGTTTACATTTCCCTTGGCAAGTTGTTTGAACACTGAGTCGGCGAATATATCAGCAGCGAACAATAGATCGATTGGTCCTGGGATGTCAAAACCAGGATCAGCTAATGGCAACGATTGAATATATTGTGTCCATCCCGATTTGTTTATTTGCACGATAGGTTGATCGCCACATATATAAGAAATAACGTGTGTATCTAATTCGTATAGAACTCGACCATCTCTTCCAATGGAACAAGTGACGTCACCAATGATTGGCGTGGCGACTTCTCCCAATCCACTAACTTTCGCGTTAGCACTCAATACCTCTAGGTTTAAGCGCTTTACTGCAGATTCATCGCAATTAAATTGCATCGCAATCGGTTTAGTAGTTTTTACGTGATGCGTGAACAGACTAACATAGACAACCAGACATATACGAATTTAAAAAATGTTTTATTCTTTTTCAGTAGTTTATTTTTAGAAACATAGTTATTTTTTAAAATATCTTCTTCTTACATGTACTTACTGCTTTATTATATGTATAGATGCCCTTCACTTTTGGACAGACTTACAAAAATATGTTTTTTATTACGTTATTTTAATCATGCCTATAAAACAGTACCGTGACATACCTATAGACTGACTGACAGACAATACTCAGCCTAAACCGGTGGACCTAGGTATTTGAAATTTGGAGGAATATTCCTTGAGTATCGTAGAGGTGAACTACGGAAGTAACTATAAACCGTAAAACATGAATACCAACTCCAAATAAAATACCCCTATTCTGCGGGGACCCTTTAATTTACGGTATGAAAAGTATCCAATGTCCTACCTCATAGTATGCCAACTCAAATCTTGCCAACTTTCATTTGAATTCATTCAGTAGTTTCGGCTTGATCCAAGATACATACATACAGATAGACAGACAACAGACAAGAATGAAAAAAAAAAACAGTTTTGGCTCTAGTACGAATAATAGAAAAGCCTCATTATTTTTTTATATATTCAATGTACATAATTTGAACCCATATCCCACAGGAACCCTTTTTTTGGTATAAGAAGTTTTCTCAATTTTTACACATCATATAAATTATGACTGTGCCAAGTTGCATCAAAATCCGTGCAGTGTAGTTCCAGCGTGATAAGTATTCGTTGAAATAACTTTCAACCCCTATCCTGCGGGAACCGTTTATTTTTTTGGGATGAAAAGTATCCTATGTCCTACATCGTAGTATGAACTCAAATAATACCAACTTTCATTTAAATTCATTCAGTAGTTTCAGCGTGATGCCTAGCCAAGATACACATAGACAGACAGACAGACAGACAGACAGACAGACAGACAGACAGAAAGACAAAAATTAAAAATAATAACAGTTATCGCTTCAATATAGAAAACAGAACAGCATCCAAAAAAATTATTACAAAATATATTCAATGTACAGAATTGGACCTGTTACAGTTTTATTATAAGTATAGATAATATAAACCTAGGGTGGCGGCAAAGTGGGGTACCTCCTGACTGTACGCGCCGTGTCGAGGAGTACTGTGTATCCCGTATAGGGTACCACCGGCAGCGGAGCAGGGCCAAGCTGCCAGAGGCTAGCGCGGCAGAGTGCGGTACCTCCCGACTATACGCGCCGTGTCGAGGAGTACTGTGTATCCCGTATAGGGTACCACCGGCAGCGGAGCAGGGCCAAGCTGCCAGAGGCTAGCGCGGCAGAGTGCGGTACCTCCCGACTATACGCGCCGTGTCGAGGAGTACTGTGTATCCCGTATAGGGTACCACCGGCAGTGGAGCAGGGCCAAGCTGCCGGAGGCTAGCACGGCAGAGTGGGGTTTTACTGACTGTACGCGCCGTGTCGAGGAGTACTGTGTATTCCGTATAGGGTACCACCGGCAGCGGAGCAGGGCCAAGCTGCCAGAGGCTAGCGCGGCAGAGTGCGGTACCTCCCGACTATACGCGCCGTGTCGAGGAGTACTGTGTATCCCGTATAGGGTACCACCGGCAGTGGAGCAGGGCCAAGCTGCCGGAGGCTAGCACGGCAGAGTGGGGTTTTACTGACTGTACGCGCCGTGTCGAGGAGTACTGTGTATTCCGTATAGGGTACCACCGGCAGCGGAGCAGGGCCAAGCTGCCAGAGGCTAGCGCGGCAGAGTGCGGTACCTCCCGACTATACGCGCCGTGTCGAGGAGTACTGTGTATCCCGTATAGGGTACCACCGGCAGCGGAGCAGGGCCAAGCTGCCAGAGGCTAGCGCGGCAGAGTGCGGTACCTCCCGACTATACGCGCCGTGTCGAGGAGTACTGTGTATTCCGTATAGGGTACCACCGGCAGCGGAGCAGGGCCAAGCTGCCAGAGGCTAGCGCGGCAGAGTGCGGTACCTCCCGACTATACGCGCCGTGTCGAGGAGTACTGTGTATCCCGTATAGGGTACCACCGGCAGCGGAGCAGGGCCAAGCTGCCAGAGGCTAGCGCGGCAGAGTGCGGTACCTCCCGACTATACGCGCCGTGTCGGGAGTACTGTGTATTCCGTATAGGGTACCACCGGCAGCGGAGCAGGGCCAAGCTGTCAGAGGCTAGCGCGGCAGAGTGCGGTACCTCCCGACTATACGCGCCGTGTCGAGGAGTACTGTGTATTCCGTATAGGGTACCACCGGCAGCGGAGCAGGGCCAAGCTGCCAGAGGCTAGCGCGGCAGAGTGCGGTACCTCCCGACTATACGCGCCCTGTCGAGGAGTACTGTGTATTCCGTATAGGGTACCACCGGCAGCGGAGCAGGGCCAAGCTGCCAGAGGCTAGCGCGGCAGAGTGCGGTACCTCCCGACTATACGCGCCGTGTCGAGGAGTACTGTGTATTCCGTATAGGGTACCACCGGCAGCGGAGCAGGGCCAAGCTGCCAGAGGCTAGCGCGGCAGAGTGCGGTACCTCCCGACTATACGCGCCCTGTCGAGGAGTACTGTGTATTCCGTATAGGGTACCACCGGCAGCGGAGCAGGGCCAAGCTGCCAGAGGCTAGAGCGGCAGAGTGCGGTACCTCCCGACTATACGCGCCGTGTCGAGGAGTACTGTGTATTCCGTATAGGGTACCACCGGCAGCGGAGCAGGGCCAAGCTGCCAGAGGCTAGAGCGGCAGAGTGCGGTACCTCCCGACTATACGCGCCCTGTCGAGGAGTACTGTGTATTCCGTATAGGGTACCACCGGCAGCGGAGCAGGGCCAAGCTGCCAGAGGCTAGCGCGGCAGAGTGCGGTACCTCCCGACTATACGCGCCGTGTCGAGGAGTACTGTGTATTCCGTATAGGGTACCACCGGCAGCGGAGCAGGGCCAAGCTGCCAGAGGCTAGCGCGGCAGAGTGCGGTACCTCCCGACTATACGCGCCCTGTCGAGGAGTACTGTGTATTCCGTATAGGGTACCACCGGCAGCGGAGCAGGGCCAAGCTGCCAGAGGCTAGAGCGGCAGAGTGCGGTACCTCCCGACTATACGCGCCCTGTCGAGGAGTACTGTGTATTCCGTATAGGGTACCACCGGCAGCGGAGCAGGGCCAAGCTGCCAGAGGCTAGAGCGGCAGAGTGCGGTACCTCCCGACTATACGCGCCGTGTCGAAGAATACTGTATATTCTGTATATTATTATTAATAATCTAAAGAGGACCTGCCCTGACTTGTGGAGATCTGGGAGCACCATTATGTGAAGAAAACTAAACAAGAAAGTAAATGAAATAGCATATTTGAACGAATTATTTTCATTATCGATATAAACAATTATGTAAACTAAACGAACTCGAACTAAAACGAAAAACTAATCTAATAAGCAAAACCAGTAGGCAGCGTTACCAAAATGCTGGCAGCATTGCCACGTTGTATGGCAATGCTTAATCTTTGTCCAAGGTAAAGGCCAGCATTTTGGTCACGTGTTGCTTTGACCAGGCACGCTGGTAGGTCGCTGATAGGTCTTTGAAAATGTTGTGCCCACCCTCCCCCCTACGGTCCCAGAGTTTCGACCCCAAAAGCCTCAAATATATATCCACTGCCACGAGTGTTATATTTGCGCTTATTGAGGCTCTCTGCTAATTCAGCCGCCGCACCAGACCTAATTTGAGATCCTGGAAGATTAGACAAGTATATTAGTAGATAAAAGCTCAGTAGTTCAATCAATTGACATGTTAACTGAACTGAGTACTGAGACTCTTGAATATCAATCAGTAGTTCAATCAAATTATTTCATTGAACTAGTGAGGCTAAAAAAAACAGTGGTTCAACCAATTGAACAGTTAATTGATTGACTGAGATAGACGGTTGTGGCCAGGAGGCCTTCAACCAATTGAACTGTTAATGGAACGACTGAGATAGACGGTTGTGGCTAGGAGGCCTTCAACCAATTGAACAGTTAATTGAACGACTGACAATAGACGGTTGTGGCCAAGAGGCCTTCAACCAATTGAACAGTTAATTGAACTACTGAGAATAGACAGTTGTGGCCAGGAAGCCTTCAACCAATTGAACAGTTAATTGAACTACTGAGAATAGATGGTTGTGGGCAGGATGCCTTCAACCAATTGAACGACTGACAATAGACGATTGTGGCCAGGAGGCTTCCAACCAATTGAACAGTTAATTGGACTACTGAGAATAGACGGTTGTGGCCAAGAGGCCTTCAACCAATTGAACAGTTAATTAAACTACTGAGAATAGACGGTTGTGGCCAGGAGGCCTTCCCTGCCTGTCTATCGGCCAACCGCGGCAACTATTATAATACTATACTAGCTGTGCCCGCGTGGTAATTTCATTTAAAAGTAGCCCATACGTGATATTTGAGGACCCAAAGTACCAATAAGTACAATAAATTAAATAACTTCTAAATTCGTTCAGCCATCAAATTGTTTGTTATCTATTGCTCGGCATCTTATCATCGGATTGAGATACAAAGTACAACAGTTTTTAAGTCAAATACTAAGCTACCCAGTATAACAGTGAAAACCGCATCACAATCAGTCAAGTATTTTTATGTGATGCGTGAACAAATATACAGACATACAGACAAACAGACAGACACGATTTTAAAACATTTCATATTCTTGTTCAGTAGCTTATTTAAAATATTTAAAATAAGCTACTGTACTAATAAGTACTTTTTTATATCTTCTTTTTACAGATTTTATTCTTACTGTTTTATTATAACACTAGCTGTACCCGCGGCTTCGCACGCGTAGTCATTTCTCAAGGTTAAAAGTCTATGTACTATTCCAAGACCTAAAATACCAATATAAACTGGGGTACTTGGTATCTGAATCCGATGATTAGATGCGGAGCAATCGAACTGAACTATTTGACGACTGAACGATGTTTTGAGAAATGTAGTTTGTGATCCTGGAATAACCGTATGGGCTACTTTTAAATGAAATAACCACGCGGGCAAAGGCTGAGGCTCAGCCAGTGATAGATATAGATGTAATCTATACCTATAAAATAGTACCGTGACATAGTTTTGCGTTTTCAGCACCGTAACGTTTGCGTTACATCACCTTGCTGAAAAGCAAAAACCCGAGCGTATATATTTTCGCCGTGCGTCCCGCGCCCGCTGCACCCGCGCCCCCCGCTGCACCCGCACCCCCCGCTGCACCTGCGTCCCCCGCTGCACCCGCACCTCCCGCTGCACCTGCGCCCCCAGATGCACCCGCGAACCCCGCTGCACCCGCACCCCCCCGTTGCACCTGCCTCCCCCGCTGCACCTGCACCTCCCACTGCACCTGCGGAGCAAGAAGCGCGAGCGAAGAATCTCCGTTTCAACTTGGGCAAAAATGGTTTCGTATGTCCGAATGTCCAGCTGTCAGTCCGGATCTCTGTTCTCCTCTAGAGGTCGCATTTCTCAACCGATCTAAACGAAACTTTGTACACAGATTAAGCGATTTTTTTACAATTTTTAAGTCATTGGGATTTTTTATTGGGAGGGTACTTTCCCAAAAAAGGGGGAAGGGGAAAAAAGAGGGCTACTGAATATCTCCGCCTTATTAAATGCGATTTTGATGGTTCTATTTTTATTTGAAAGTCAGTATTTTTAAGTTAGTCTCATGAAAATTTGGTTAAGTTCTGATGAGGATCTTCGGCGTGATGAGCAGAATAGCTCCTCAAAATGCAGTATATTTCTCACTTTTAGGTTTCTACCAGTGGAATCAGCACTTTACCTACTGGGTAGGATTGATGGAGCCCTTGGATATTAATGTTAGTGGTATAATAAGGTAACTAGATGGCGCTACTGTGCACCGCTAGATAGTTTGCAAACAGTTTGTACGCGCGAGGCCTACAGCTCAAAGAGCCACTAGTGTTAATAGTGTCCGGTACTCCTCAATGTTAGTGAGATCTGAGTTGGCATGAGCATGGCTGCTGCCTTCTGAAAGTAGCACAGAGTTTGTCAATGGAGTTTGTAGCGGTAGGCCTCAGCAAGAGTCCGTCTGGGGAAGTACCACCCTTTGTCAGATACTCAACCGCCAAGCAGTAGTGTGTAAACATTGTCATGTTTCTGACGGGAAATGTTTTCAAGGAGACTTAAAAACCAATGTCTCAGAGAACTGCAGTGCAGTGACGTGGCAGGCTTCGTAACCTCAGTTCTGGGTGGCACTGCAAATGTCATGGGCAGGCATGACGCTTACCGTCAGTCGAGCGACATTCTCGACTCGTATCTCTACGAAATAAAACCAAATTGATATTGTAATGAGTTGTGATTCACTAGTATATTTTACAGATTGATTGATTTCTTTAAAAGTATGTTTCTTGCCCACAGGTGGCAGGCTGGGGCCACACCGCTGAGAACGCTCCCGTGTCGCAGGTCCTCAAAGTGATTGAACTTCCGTACATTAGTGTCAACGTATGCATTGCGGAAGCACCGCTCCAATTCATAGGACACATCACAGATGACAAAATTTGCGCTGGCTTTAAAGATGGTATATACCTTCCTATTTTTATCCAACTGCGGAGGGTTATGTGTTTGGATGGTACACTCGCGAGCAATGAAATTGTTTCAAGACCTCATGCGCGCAATCGTGTTTTACTAATTCTGAAAATACATAACAAACAATAAAAACTATATACACTGAAAGTTTACCGTCCCACCTTTATAATTACACTAGCTGTTGCCCGCGGCTTCTCACTCATAGTCATTTCTCTAAGTACTCTATGTACTATTCCAAGACTTAAAATACCAATATTTGATCAAAATTCCTTCAGCCGTCAAAAAGTTTTTGTCGATGGCTCGGCTTATACTGATCGGATTGAGATACCAAGTGTATCAGTTTTTAAGTCAACCCCCAAGCTATCCAACAGTGTAATCTGCAACGCAATCGGCCAGTACTTTTTACGTGAAGCATGAACAAAGATACAGACAAGATAACAAACCAACAAACAAACAAACAAAACCACAGAATGAAATGATTTAGAAAAAAAAACTTTACCTTATTTATAGTAAAATGGACCATTTTAAAAATACTTCTTTATACAGTTTTTTTAGTTCTTATTATAAGTATTGATAAATATAATTTTCGTGAAAATCAGTTTAGTATTTTTTGAGATACGATACTTACAGGCGTGTTTTTTTAGCTTAAAAGTTTAAAAAACACAAGCAGACAACAGAAAATAAATAAAAATAAAACAGTATTCGCTTCAGTACGTAAATAGAAAAGCAAAAATATCTGTAAGTACATTAAAGATATTTTGTAATTTGTTTGGAGGGTTTTGATTCCGCAGGAACCTTTTATTTTTCGGGATAAAAAGCATCCTCAATTTTCACCCATCATATAAACTATGACTGTGCTAAGGTGCATCAAAATCCGTGCAGTAGTTCCACAGTGGTACTGAAGTGTTTTTTTCAATATCTTTTAACCCCTATCCTGTAAAAACCGCTTATTTTTTCGGGATGAAAATTATCTTATGTCTTACCTATTAGTATGAACTCAAATCATACCAAGTTTCATTTAAATTAATTCTTTTGTTTCGGCGTGATGCCATATTATTTATTCTGTGGTGGTGCCTAGCCAAGATACAGACAGAAAGACAGACAAAAATAAAAAAATACAGTTTTACGGAATAAAGAACAGCCTCCAAAAAAATATTACAAAATATTTTCAACTAGTTTTCCCGCCCGCGACTTCGTTCGCGCGGACTACTGTTTATCGCGAAAATAAGCATTTATAAAGAATACGGTTGTAATGTTCAATTGCATGTATATATTTTTTTATGTCGTCCTATCCGTGGAATAAAGCCACAGTGGCCGTTAGGTCTTTATAGTTTTATTGCATTTTTGGGATCTTATAATGCATTATATATGTGGCTTGTAACCCCTGGTTTGCTTTCAACCACTCAAAAGCGCGGTGAAATTTATTATGTTGCAATCAAAATGATGCATGATGAATCAAAATGACTTATCGGTAATTGACCCCCCTAAAACAGAATGGTGGAGGAACGAAACGTCAAATTGACACCGCTGCTGTCAGTTCTTGAAACACCGGCGGAGAAAAACTCCCGAGTATTGGGGTAAAAAGGAGTGCTGGAGCCTCCAAATTAGGGTAAAAGTATTTTCATTAAAAGGTTAAGGCATAAATAAAGTATAAACTAAATCCTCGTAATATATCAATTATCAGATAAATAGTTTGATTTCTTCCTACCAATAAAAAGGACCTATAAATCGACAATGTTCGATATCGATAGTTAGGGAGATTTGTCCTCTGAGACCTTGGCTTCCAATAATTGAGAACAATGAACTACGTCAGGTTTTTAGAGGAGGGATATAGCGATAAATAGAGATTCGAACGCGGTCGCAGCCTTTTTCGGAGGCCAAGTTGGGCATAAAGTGCTGGGCCATCAGTGGTTCATTCCCCGTGTTTCCAACATCTGCAGTCGGTGCTACCGAGAGAATATATTCGGTAGGCACCCCCCTGTGAGGAACGGACATGTTCGGGTGAGTTAGCGTGGCGATTTGCAATAGGAATCTGTTGGCCTAGTGCCACGTTGTCTAAATTTGACCCTCCCTTGTTGTTATTAGGATCCCCACTGCAAACATTGAGCGAGCCCTAGCCCTCCGAAGGCAATAGCGCCGAGCCGCCATCCAGTTGGAATCAATTGAGGACACAATAACCCCGTTTCGGGTGCGTTTGATAACCGCCGCGTCCTACCCTCGTATGTTGATCAGTATCATGTTCAGATACTTATAGTGTTATTTCTGTCTTGAACAGGGTTTTTTATTATTATTACTACGGTTTCTCTCCACGTATTGGATGGGTTGTTGATATACCGCTACCCAAATACCGCTTCCAAAACTCTCCATCATCAAACCATCAAGGGTTTGATGGAGTCATAGGAACCCATTACCCAACCATCAAATGATGAAAACCCTTAGAGTGTAGGCTTATTTGATTGGTCTTGATGAATTCTGAGGTCTTAAGTGGTACTGGTGGTGTTTTAGTTTAAATATGACGTCAGATTTCTCAACGTTGCTTGAGAGCATATACAAGAAGCCTCAACTGATGTGGATGATTTTAAAGACTGGGCAGTTAGTTACATTTGGTATTTTTGTACAGAGATATGAAATGCATTGGCAACTTCTTGTTCTTCGGAAATTTATTTATTGCCGATGTTTAGGATAAAATTTATTTATTGCCGATGTTTAGGATAAAATTTCGGTCTCCGGCCGGTTTTGGTATTTATTATTTGTTGTTTTGATATTATCTTCAGATTGTTTTATTTTCCTATTCAAATGAAGAGGTTTCGCGGTATTACACACGGGTTTCAATGTCTAAGAATATTGTTATAAGTATGAAAAAAATATGAATTTAATAAAAAAGTACATATTTGAAATTTAACAAAAAATTAGTTCTCGCATCCAAGAGTGACAGGATAGGTGTTCTGAGAAGCAGGAGCAACTTTTCAGACCAGGCGGGGCAAAGGGGAAAATTGGGAAAATTGGGGCAAATGGGAAAGGACGATGACCATTCTTGCCCCACCTGTGATTGACATGAACAGCAAAATCTTATTTTCAGTTATACTTCGTTTATAAAACTAGGATTTATTGTGACAGTTTTGAATGCATCAAAGATGCGGATTATAATTGTAATATAAAAATCATAAAACTGCATTTCCGGGTTTCAATGGCGTCTCCATGAAATATGTGTCCGCGCGACTTGCAAGGATACGTGTTTCTGGCAGATGACACCCAAAGAGTATATTAATCAAGGAAGTTATATGTACTTATACCACAAGTACATAGAACTTCCTTGATATAAATACTACGTATGACATCGTTTTGGCTTTCAAAAATGGACGATTTCGCTATTTGTGAATTGTGCGATCTTTGTTTATGTTGCAATTTTATTTATGTTGATATTTTCTTGACGACTCGAGCTTCTCTAACGGATTACGATAAGCATACGGTTTTTACTGGTGAATTAGTTCATCATGTTGCGGTGCATAAACTGTATTTTATGTGTGCAACGTATTCGGAGACATACATTCGTCGGGAAATTGTCGTTACAAATACAAAATATCTTGACGAAATGGTTGGAATTGGCAATATCTCAAGTAAGTAACCTACCTAATTATCAAAATATTATGCTCCGCGCTATTTACTCGTTGCTATTATAGCATGCTAAATAAACATTTCGCAAACAGCAACAAAAATAGTACCTACCTAGCTATATTGTGTGAGGGAGCTTTCGGCTCCCCGAGTTGAACATGGGCTCGCTGAAATCAAACTTTCGTGTTCACGAAGAAAAAGCGTTTATTCTATAATATTTCAAACTATGTACTTCACATTAATTATTTTACAATAATGTTTTATCCGCGACGAGAAACCATAGAGCACTAATGACGTTTCCTACTAATTAGTGATGGGACATTATCGCACCCGGTCGCACGCTAGTGATGTCGCCACACCACCCCCCTACGGAGAACAAAAACCCAGGCTAACCCATTAAGTTTACACTGAATATATAATAACTTATTATCTATACAAAACTCACAAATCATAAAAAATACACTAATCTTTAGTTACTTTAAAATAAAAAACAAACAAGTCATAATAACTATACTCCGTATAACAAGTATATAGATACTTGTTATACGGAGTTTTATAACACTAAGAACTAAACTAGTCAAAATTCTTAAACCTAACGCGTCTGCCAGAGCTTGTGGTATATGGCTGTTTTACTGGCGAGTTCTGCTGGGCTGGCTGTTCCTTTTTCGAAGGTTCTGGCAACAACTCACCTTGATTAACTGGACATAAAGGTGGAACAGGCAATTGCTCGGCTTGGTTCGATTGGTGATCCAAATGATCAATGAAAGCCGGTTTGAGCCTATCGATACTCACAACCATCCTGTTGCCTTTGACGTCAAGAGTAAAAGTCTTACCATCACGCAAACGCTCAAGTACTTTATAAGGACCAGTATAAGGTGGTTGCAGTGCCCTTCTTATGGAATCGTCTCTTAGGAAAACGTGCGACGCAGTTGCCAGATTTTTAAATATAAAAGATGATTTTTCCTCGTGTCGAGTAGCTGGTAGTGGCCGTAAGTTCGACATTTTGTGTCGCAGTTGCACGACGAAATCAACAGGGTCTTGAAATCTTTCCGAAGCGGGAGAAGGTACTAGTAGCTCTCCAGGGAGTCTAAGGGGCTCACCGTACAGCAGTTCTGCGACAGTGGCTTCGAGATCCTCTTTAAATGCTGATCGCATTCCTAGGAGAACCATCGGAAGTGATCTTACCCATGATTCATTCTGGCACATCAAAGCTGCCTTAAGCTGGCGATGAACCCGCTCAATCATCCCGTTAGCACAGGGGTGGTATGAAGTGGTTCTAACACGCTTAGTGGCAAATTGGAACAACAATCGTAGAAACAGGTCTGACTCAAATTGAGAGCCCTGGTCTGTTGTTATAATCGACGGTACACCAAAACGAGGAATCCATTCTCTGGTAAAAGTTTCCGCTACTTCCTCCGCTGTAATAGAGCGCATGGGCCACACCTCAGGCCATCTAGAAACTCTGTCTATCGCCGTCAAACAGTAACGATATTCATTACAAACAGGAAGAGGACCAATGATGTCTATATGGACATGCAAAAAACGCCCAGATGTTAAATCAAATTTACCCGAGGGAGCTGAGTTGTGTCTTGAAACCTTGCTGCGCTGACACGCTTCACAAGATCGAGACTAGTCTCGGCAATCCTTTTTCACAATAGGCCAAACAAAACGACATACAACGAGACGCGTTGTAGCTCGTGCGCCAGGATGACTTAAATTGTGCAATTTGTTAAAAGCAGCACGGCGAAAGGAAGGGGTCAAATAAGGACGCGGTTTACCCGTGGAAATGTCGCAGTAAACTAAAGTGTTAGTCCCTGGTATGCTCATCTTAGTAAGGGACAGACTAGAGTCACTTTTAAGTAAAATGCTCAGTTCCTGATCGACGGCCTGTGCCTTTGCGAGGGCTTCATAATCTTGCTCCATGGATATTGCATCGATATCTATGCGCGATATAGCGTCAGCAATGACGTTATCTTCCCCTTTGATATACTGGATGTCGGTAGTAAATTGACTGATGAATGACAGCTGATTTAGTTGAGGGGGTGGAAGTTTCTCCCGACGCTGTAAGAACGCATATAAAAGAGGCTTATGATCTGTAAATATGGTGGCGTGCTGTACCTCTAGGATATATTGAAAATGTTGAACACTTTCGTACACCGCTAGCAATTTTCTATAATAAGCTGGCCACTGCGTTTGTTGTGGCGTAAGCTTCTTGCTGAAAAAAGACAAGGGAAACCACTGATTGTTAACCATTTGTTGCAAACAGGATCCAATATAAACGCCGGATGCATCAGTAAATAAGCCCAACTTGGCGTCGCTGATAGGGTGCTGTAGTAGCGTGACATTGGAAAGACTTTTCTTGCAAGCCTCAAATTGTTGGAGCAGCTCGGGTGTCCATGGATATGGTTTTGCACCCTTACTGTTACTTTATACCAATGCATCAATTAAGGGAGCTTGAAACTGGGCAGCGCGAGGAACGAACCTACGATAGTAGTTAAGCATGCCGAGAAATCGGCGCATGCCTTGTACTGTTTTTGGCGGTGGAAAATCCAGTAGAACTTTGATGCGATCCTGAGGGGGGCAAATACCATTGCCACTGACGTGATATCCCAAGAAAACCACTTCGCTTACTCCTAAGACACACTTAGAAGGGTTTATTACTACATCATAGTCCTGCAGTCGTTTGAAAAGAATGCGCAAATGATGCAGGTGGGCATTCTCGTCTTGTGAGAAAACGAGAATGTCATCAACGTATGGAAAACAAAATTCGAGGCCCCGTGTGACCTCATCTATGAAACGCTGGAAAAATTGGCCAGCGTTTCTCAACCCAAAGGCCATGTACGGAAATTAGAAGAGGCCAAACGGGGTAACGATGGCAGTTTTAGCAATATCCTCCTCATGAACCGGTATTTGATGGTATGCCTTAACAAGATCTAAAGTACTAAATACCTTGGCACCAGCAAGATTGTGAGCGAAATCATTTATGTGGCGAACCGGATAACGGTCTGGTACGGTCCTGGAGTTCAGGGCGCGGTAGTCGCCGCAAGGACGCCAGGCGTTATATTTTTTTACTGCCATATGTAATGGTGATGACCATGCGCTTTTAGACGGCCGAGCTGTCCCGCAACGTATCATCTCCTCAAATTCTTTCTGGGCTGAAACGAGTTTTTGCGGTGCTAGACGTCTGGGGCGACAGGATACGGGAGGTCCCTCTGTAGTTTTTATGTAATGCACTGTGTCATGTTTTATATCTCTGGGAAGGCCGGGGGGTCGAGCTATATCCGGGAGTTCAGCTAGAAGCTGTGTAAAAATTGACTTACCGGAAACTACTGCTCGTACGCTAGGTTGCTCAATACTGGCAGCAGAAGCAGCGGCTGTTAATCCAGTAGTGCCATCGACCAATTTGTTATTACGGCAGTCGGGCAAAAGTTGATAAAATGCCAAAAAAACAGAGCCTGTAATGGCTGTGCTGACATCAGCAATCACAAATTGCCAGGAGAAATCGCGGTGTAGTCCAAAATTGAGTTTGAGATTGACTGTACCAAAGGTTCCTATGCTGCTTCCGTTGGCTGCGCTAAGTTCATAATCCGTAGCTTGTCTGCGTGAAAGCAACCAACGATGTGGAAAACAACAAAGACCTGACCCCGTGTCAATCAGAAAACGCCACTTGGTCACCTGGTCGGTGACAAAAAGGCGGCGGCCAGTGTTTTGACAATCAGTTGCAGCCGCTACTGATTGATGGTCGAGTTTTCCGCCTTCCAATTGCAGGGTTCGACACATTTAGTAGCTTTATTACCCCTTTTCCTATGGTACCAACACCGCTTTGAACTGTTTGTGGGCCTACTTGAAGAACTAGACCTGTCGCGTGAGGATCGGCGTTGCTGCCTGGATAGTGCAGCTACTTGGTTACTTACCTCTTCTAATCGTTGCGCTACGGTGTCTAAAGTTAAAGTCGAAAATGTCGAACACACAACCGGTGCCGGGGCTAATTCTACAATTTTGTCGGCCAACTCAGAGACTTTGTCTAAATTGAGGTCAGTCTGCTCCGCTAGGACTACCTGGGCTTATTGAGGCAAGCAGCGCAACCATAGTTGGCGAATGATGTTATCATCAGCGAGGGCCGTCCCAGCAGGAGAACGAAGGTGACGTAAGAACTGAGACGGTTTCCTATCACCAAGATCTTCTTCACTTAAAAGTTGACGCACTCTTTTCTCCTGGGAAATTGAAAGACGCTGTATTAGTATCTCCTTTAATTTGTCATATTTCCCCTCAAGTGGGGGATTCGTTATAAGGTCTTCAACCTCACCTGCCAATTTCTGGTCGAGGTGCCCTATAACATAATTATATTTTGTAGTGTCCCCAACTATATTCGCGATTTGAAATTGGGCCTCTACTTGAGCAAACCAAATCGCTGGCTTGTCAACCCAAAATGAGGGTAGTTTTACTGCAACTCTGCATACATTTGCCTCCACCTCTCTTTGTCCGAGCCTCTTCTGTAAAACAGCGTTTTCTGTTAAGAGCTGTTGCAGTTGCGCCTGAAGCTGCTCTTCCGCCATAGTGTTGTTTTGTCTTAATAATACCAAACACTCAAGCAAAGAAAAAAGTACAATAACATGAAAAGAAAAAATATATGGTAATTTGGCAACCACGAGGCCAATACCAAAACTATAAAATAAATGTATAATGATAGCACAGGCAATATTAAAAAAACTGACAGTTACATAAACCCTCGGCATCCAGAGATAAATTTTAAATTAAGTTTGGTAACTGTACTGCAATGTAGGTCAGACCTAATAATGCATAGGATTTAAACAGTAAGCAGTAGTACCAATAAAGGTCAACACAGCAAACGACACAAATATATTTAAACTTAAAATATGTGCGTTTTAAATTATTGGTAATATTAGCTAACAATACCAAAATATTTTCTAACAATAATAATAATTTTTATCTTGTATAAATTTTATCTTTTTTTTTATAAGAATAGTATCTAATGCGGAAAATATTATGAAATTGCGAAGATTTATGGTAACTAGCTAAGAAAAAATAATATATGAAAAAAAGTTTACTGTATCAAACGGAACGTCTGAAACCATAGATGCTTCACTTGTCAAACTATCACTTGCCACGATGACACTTGCTAGAATTACCTATTGTAACTGACTCTTGTTGTCAGAAATGACGATCGAAGGATACCAAATTATACTTGATTGTTATTGATTGTCCGAAAACCGCATGAAAAAGATCTCAAAATAATCTCATACCTCACTGCATACACAATCGATATAATGATTGAAAAAATAATACGATGTTTCTTGTAGATCGTAGACACCACGATCGTTAGGTATTGACGATATGCCACGACACAGTAATCGCGACTGGGTGGCGAGTTGCAGAAATAACTTCGGAGGTGCTCCGCTCCAGGCCTAACTCGTGCGTGTAAATGAATCCGATGATTGTTTTTCTTACACAGATCCAATGCGATGTTAGTGGTGGATGTTAGTTCTGTCGAATAGAGGCCCGTGCGAGCTAAGATGCCAAAACCAAACACATGTCGCCACATGTGTACTAGCTGTACCCGCGGCTTTGCACGCGTGGTCTTTTCTTTAGGTTCAAAGTACCCATAATGTGCTATTCCAGGACTAATATACCAACATTTGATCAAAATTTCTTTAACCGTGAAAAATACTTTTATCCACTGCTCGGCTTCTAACTCACCAGATTGAGATACCAATTACACCAATTTTTAAATCAAACCCTAAGCCATCTAACAATGAAAACCGCATTGCAATCAGTCCAATAGTTTTTACATGATCCGTGAACAAACAAACATACAGACAAACAGACATAGCGACTGATTAAAAAAAAGTGTTAATACCCTTTTTGAGTACCCAAGAGCATTTTTTATTTATCTTCTTTTTTACAGCCTTTTTCGAACCTATTGCTTTATTAGAAGTATAGATAATATGTGACTGTGTCAATTTGCATCAAAAAATCCGTCCGTTTCAGCGTGATACGTGTTCTTTTTAATAACTTTCGACCCCTATATTTTGGAAACCCTTTAATTTTTAGGGATGAAAAGTTTCCAATGTCCTACCTCGTAGTATGAACTCAAATCATACCAAGTTTCATTTGAATTCATTCTGTAGTTCCTGTGCGATGCGCGGTCAAGATACGGACAAACAGACAGACAGACAAACAAAAATAAAAAGTAAACCAGTTTTGGCATCAGTATCGAATATAGAGAACCATCCAAAAAATATTACTTATTACTTAAATATTACCATAACTTTGGACCCATATCCTGCAGAAGCCCTTTATTTTTTCGGGATAAAACGTGTCCACAATTTTAAACCATCATATAAATTAAGACGTCTATTTAGCATATGGATAGATTAGTTAGGATGAAAAATCCTAACTCGCTCGAAGATGCTTTACAATACGTTTTAGAGGAAGTTAACTGCCAGGAACAATGGCAGAAATTCAGTCATTTTACTCCTTAAACTAGACTAAATTTCTTCAAATGTAATTTAAACCTTGTGGACTTTGTAACAAGGTCTTTTTGCCCCTGGCAGCTGCACCGCTTAAAATAACGTAATTAAAACAGGTTTTTAACATGCTGTCTAACAGCGTTTGGATAAATTCGGACATGTTCTGAGACAGCGTTTGCACAAATCGGGACTCTCGCTGCGTGGAAACAAACTTGATTTTACGCTGACAGGCTTTAGTGATAGTTTAGTGAGTGAGGGATAGATGCCAGGGGAAAAAATACCTTGTTAAAAAGAGGAAAAAAGGGGCCTACTGAATATCTCCGCCTGATTAGATCTGATTTCAATGCTACCTTTTTATTTCAAAGGTTACTATTTTATTAGTAACTTTAAGATAGTCTCATAAAAAATTGGTGAAGAATTTCCGAGTATCTTCGGCGTGATAAAACCGAACCGAACCGAATAGTCCGACCGAGTCTGCTCCTCAAAATGCAGTAAATTGCTTACATTTAGGTTTCTACCAGTGGAATCCACCCATTACCTACTAGGTATTGATAGACTTTGGTTATTAATGTTAGTTTTACAATAAGGTAACTAGATGGCACTAATGTGCACCGCTAGATTGTTTGCAAAAAAGTTTGTACACGCGAGGTCTACAGTTCCTGTGAGCTGTAGACTTCGCGAGCACAACTTTTTTACCTCGCGAGCCACTAGTAATTAAGTGGGAATTATTAATGTAGTTTATTTTCAGAGGGCAAAGCAGTGTGCGAGGGTGACAGCGGTGGAGGTCTGGCATTCCCTGAATCTGTTGGCGGTACAACACGTTTCTACCTGCGCGGGATCGTGTCCACAGCGCCTGAAATGGTTGATAAAGAGAGTTTCTGCAACATAAATGAATACGCGACCTTTACTCACATACAGAACCATGAAATCTTTATCAAGAATTATTCTGTGGGTAAGTTGCTTTCACAGTGATCAAATTGATGCGAGCAGAATTAGTAAATAGGATAAACTAAATAATGGGCGAACTGGGATTCAGATAAAATGAATGTTTGCCAATTAGGTAAACTAAAAATTAACACTTTCACTCAGAAACACACACGAATATACTTAACTTACAAATAAAAAGCATAAATTAAAAGTTTGTATAACCCCTGGCCCCCCACCCCATTATAGCTAAGAAGTATTTCGATCACATCAGTTTTCAAACAAAAACCGCATCAAAATGTGTCCATTCGTTTGGTAGCTATGATCCTTACCCCCCATTCCTCCCCCCACCATTATAGCAGCTCGCATCGGTCCATTCGTTTAGAAGCTATGATTCGCACCCACTTTTAAACCCCCCCCCCTCTGCCCCTCCCCTCCCACCTCCTTCATATAGCTAAGAACCATCTCCTTTATCTCAGCTTTTAAACATAAAAAATCGGTCAATTTTATTTGGAAGCTACGATTCTCACCCCCCCCCTTCCCTCATTCCCCCATTATAGCTTAAAACTATTTCGTTTACCCCAGCTTTCAAACATAAAAAACAATAGCTAAATCGGGCCACTCGTTTGGAAGCTACTATTCTCACCCGCCTTTTCTCACCTCCCCTCTCCTCCCCCCTCCATGAAATTTGGCATGGTTGAGTTCATACTACGAGGACATAGATACTTTTCATCCCAAAAAATTAAGGGGTTTCCACAGGATAGGGCTTGAAAATAATTTATAAGAACACGTATCACGCTGAAAGTGCTGGTCGGATTTTGATGGTATTTGGCACAGTCACAGGTTACATAATAGATAAAACTTAGGAATACTTTTTATCCTGAAAAAATTAAAGGTTTCTTCGGGATTAGGGTCCAAGGAATATTCCTCCAAATTTCAAATCCCTAGATTCACTGGCTTAGGCTGTGCATTGTCTGTCAGTCACAATCATTCAATCAATCAGTAGGTATGTCACGGTACTGTTTTATAGGCTAGATTAAAATCCATTCCAATATATAAAAGTGAAACGTTGTCTGTTTCTTTGATTGGGGAGCTTTCACGCGATGACGGTTGGAGGGATTTTGATGAAATTTGGAATAGAGATAGCTTGTACCCTACAATAAAACACAGGATACTTTTTATCCCAGAAAATTGTAAGTTTCCACGGGAAAACTGGAAAATGTTGATTACTCGCTGTGTGTAACGGTTGCCATGGAAACAAAGTAACAAGTCTGTCAAAAAACTTCAAGAGCATTGGTGCTATACTTAGGTACTTTTGTATTGTTTTTAATATCTTAGAAGAACATAGGGTGCTTTTTTCGCGATAAACATTAGTCCGCGCGGACGTATACGGCGGGCGGGCGGCAATTTAATAAAACGTATCTTTTTATTATTCTGCCCAATAGTGAAGAGTATAATTATTCATAAAGACCGGTAAATTTTTATTTTCAACTAGCTGTACCCGCGGTTTTGCATGCGTGGTATTTTTTCTGTCTGTCTGTCTGTCTGTCTCTATAGCGCACATCACGCTGAAACTAACTATTTTGATACAACTTTAACATTTTTAATCTGAAAAAATAAAGGGTTCCCGCAGAATAAGGGTTGAAAGTTAATTAAAATAACACGTATCAGGCTGAAACTACTGGATGGATTTTGATGTAACATAGTCAAAGTTTATACTATCTTTTAAAATTTAGAATACTTTTAATACCGAAAAAATAAAGGATTTTTAAGGGATAGGGGTCCAAAGTTTATGTTCAATTAAAGTAATAATACATCCGTTTAAAGAACGGTACCAAATTTCATTGTTCTCTCCACGAAGAAGAGCGGCAAAGCGGTAACATGCGTGGAATTATAATCCAGACGTCCGTGGAACGAAACCACGCGCTTCTCGATTTTTTTACTCCTTAATTAAAAGCATTTACTCTTACATATTTTATGCGTTATTTTTACATTTTTAACCCCCGAACAAAGAGAAGGGTATTATAAGTTTAGGGTGTGTATCACTGCATATGTGTGTGTGTGTATGTATGTGTGTGTGTGTCTGTGGCATCATAGCTCCCAAACGAATAGACCAATTTCGATGCGGTTTCGATGTTTGAAACTGATGTGATCGAGATACATCTTAGCTATAAATGGGGACGGGGAGCCAGAGCTTTATAAATTTTTAATTTGTGTTTATCCTTGATATTTTTAAGGCTCCTGTAATTTTCTGAAGAGAACTATCAAGTTTTATTTTAAAATAAGAAGATAAACATATACAGACTACAGCGCGTTTATTATATCTTGGGATATTGATAATATATTATAACACAAAAACCGTGTTGGCGTCGGGCATGTTTAAAAAAAAGCGAAATCCCATTGTTTATGGCCGAGCTGACATCGGGTATACTTTCGAATTTAGGATTTCACGTAGCGTATTTCGAAAATATACCTCCATACAACGCTACCGTAACGCAGATTTATATCAACAACCTTCAGTCGCAAGCCGACATGAAGGCAGATGCTCGCTATGCTTCGATACGCTTCGCTCCCGCCTTCGTCTTCTAACCTATCGCAACCATGTTGGGTCGCTACTGAAGGTTCTTAACACATGTATGTAGGTACATAAATCGGTACTTTTGGTACTGGAATAACTCCTAGGATCCTTATATCCCAGAAAAACTAGCACGTGAGCAACGCCGCGGGCACATCTAGTAGATAATAAATATATGAGTATATAGCAATATCATTACAAGTATAAAACCCTTCAAGGTTCAAAGATTCAATCAGTGTAGTTATCAGAACTAACGCTGTGTACCAAATTTCAGATCAATCGGTCTATATATAGGGAGGGGATATAATTTCAATTACTAAATTTGACCCAAATGCAAACAAACTTAAATCAACAAAAAACAGGGCAAGCTAAATAAATCTGTTTAAAAACGATTTCACCTCTGAACAAACTTTGAAGAAATGTAGTAAAATGTAATTTCTAGTTACGTTTAGACCTAGAATAACATTATATTTAAGTAACTATATTAACTAACTAGTTATTTTTATTATTATATTTAAGTAACTTTCAACCCAGAGAAATGACCAAGCGGGCAAAGCCGAGGGCACAGCTAGTAATCACATGTAATAATTTACAGGTATTTGGAGTGATGCCGATGGCGACAAAATGTAAGTACCTACTTAGTATTTATTATTTTGTCAGAACAACTGAACTTACATAATGAGTACCTTATGTATCCTTATTATGTATCCTTATTATGTATCCTTATTATGTTTCCTTATTATGTATCCTTATTATGTTTCCTTATGTATGTTGCATAAGTGACAAGTTTCGACCAATTTCAAATTGTTTGACAGGATTTGATGGAATTCCATAGACGTCTGTAAGACGTCTGTTTTTAGGTAGTAAAACAAGAGCCCTTATGGGATATTCGTGTCTGTCTGTCCGTCCGTATCTCTGTCCATCTATCGGTCTGTCCTTATGTATGTCGCAGCCATTTTTATTTAGACACTATCAATATTACATGGTTGAAATTTAGCAAAATTATAGATAAGTGACAAGTTTCGACCAATTTCAAATTGTTTGACAGGATTTGATGGAGTTCCTTAGACGTCTGTAAGACGTGTTTTTAGGTAGTAAAACAAGAGCCCTTATGGGATATTCGTGTCTGTCTGTCCGTCCGTATCTCTGTCCATCTGTCGGTCTGTCCTTATGTATGTCGCAGCCATTTTTATTTAGACACTATCAATATTACATGGTTGAAATTTAGCAAAATTATAGATACATATAACCGCTATATAAGTGAGCCTACTAAAACCGTTGGAATAAAAAAGATTTTTGAATGGCTTCCATATACAGGATGGACGTATGTCGCAGCCATTTTTATTTAGACACTATCAATATTACATGGTTGAAGTTTAGCAAAATTATAGATACATATAACCGCTATATAAGTGAGCCTACTAAAACCGTTGGAAGAAAAAAGATTTTTGAATGGCTTCCATATACTAAACATATATGGACCAAACCAATGCCCCCCTGAGGGAAAGAACCCTAAATATTTAAGTTAGCAAATTTTACTTGAAGGAAACGTGTTTATTTTTAGAAATAAAAATAACTGCATTCAAGGATTTTTTTTAGTCACTTGACATCACTGCGGCAAGACGGCAAAATGGCGCGAAAATATTGTTACCGAGTAAAACTTATTTTCCATTCCTTCCTCAACGGTTCCGTATCCGTACAAACTCTCGCCCGTGATTGGCTGAATATATGTAGCCACTAACAAACCGAACCAAAGAGTTATGAAATTATTATGTAAGGAGAGGGCACCGCGGAAAAATGATGAAGCAAAAAATGGGAACACAACACGTAATAAACACGTATTTTGGAAACGAAAGAAATGACGTACTGTTTTTTTATTTTATTTAAATACTAAATGAACCAACCATAACATAAAAACATCAAAACAGTTTATTACCAGAATGTTTTTGTAAAAACCAACAAAAATTGCAAAAATTTACGGCTCGCGGGAAAAGGCAGTGGTTTTATTTTAAAAAAAATGGTGTTTTTACGTATAATATATGTATACCTTTGAAGAGAGAAACACACAAATTCGATAATAAATGCGAGACATTTAAATCGATTTAAATTGGTCAAACGGTTAAAGTTAACTTCCATGTTTTTTTTTGGTTGCTCTAGCGACCAGGGGGATTTGTTGTTTTGGATTTTGGTCGCTACAATGCCAAAGGGGATTCAGCGCATAGCCGACCCTCGCTTTGGAAGGAACGAGGTCTAAAAAATTAAAAAGATTTGTTTCATTTTATAGGTTTTCAGGCACGCCCGATTGATCTGTGCCATCCCTGTTGTGATCCTCTTACGGATCACGAGATAGGCTTCACGATTCTACATCTACAGTACACTTCAGATAAGGTAGAGATAAGTGGGCTCTATTGTCCCTAGTAGCGTTGTTTTGTGGGTACTATCGGTTACTCATCGACCAGCTCACAGAGAAACTCCTATAGATACCACATACAAGACGACGGTTCCTATTATCTAACCTACCTAGTTTTTTTAGGCGCAATTCTATCAAATAAATATTATATATATATATTGATATTCTATCAATATTAGTTTGCAAACAGACTCGCGTTTTGTGTAAGTAGATTCAGTTATAACACTTTGTTATATTTATTAATCAATAAAACAGGATTGAAACATATTATAAAGCAATATATCATTGTATATTATATTGGTATCGAATCCATACCAATATATAAAAGTGAAACATTGTCTGTTTGTTTGTTTGTTTGGGGAGCTTTCACGCGATAACGGCTGGACGGATTTTGACGAAATTTGAAAAGAAGATAGCTTATACCCTGGAATAAAACATAGGATACTTTTTATCCCGGAAAATTGTAAGTTTTAACGGGAAAACAACTGGGAAATGTGGATTATTCACTATAAGGAACGGTTTCCATGGAAACGAAATAACAAGTCTGTCAATAAACATCAAGAGGGTTGGTGCTATACCTACTTTTGTATTGTTTTTTAATATCCTAGAAGAACAAAGGATGTATTTTTTCGCGATATATTGTAGTCCGCGCGGACGAAGTCGCGGGCGGGTAAACTAGTATTCTTATAAAGTCAGACATTGTATTGCCATTGAATTTGTGGTTTAAAAACAATAGACAATATTCGCCGCATACTGATGTGAAATCATTTTGTATCTTATGAATATTAAAATTCCATTATTTTGCATTTCTCTTCAAAAATGCTTGGTGGAACCTGTGGGTTTTTGACCAAAGGAATCAAAACATTGTCCAAACCCGCTATCGTCAATGTGTATGGTTATACAGTGAAATCCCTGTTTAGTATCTGCGTCTAGATTGCTTATGTATGCTGGAGTCAGAACGTATATTGGCAATCGGTTTGCAGCAATCACATTAAATTGTAAGCTTGTATGAATTTTACATAAATATCTCTTCCGTATCTCTTTTGTGTTCATAATGCACACAGGATCGCTGCTAGCTCTTATCTATTCAACTGATCAGGTGCAAGTGTGAAATTGAAAGTAATAACTTGGTATTTCAAGCCTGATGGGATCGTGAAGATAAAACAATGTAAGTATATGCTGAAAATTAGATTTTATTCAAATTACATAAGCACTTAAAACTATTACAATGATACTTAACTACTATAGTCTACGAATACATTACGGTTTTTATCAATATCAATAAAAAATATCGAACTCGGCATAAACAATACAGTTTATTGTTTGCGAAAGTGTTGATTCGAAACAAACTTCCAATCTTAGGCTATCATGTTTTATAAGGTTATTTATTTATTTATTCAATGTACACACAAATACAATGTATAAGGAGGACTTAATGCTAAGTAGCATTTTCTACCAGTCATCCTGGAAGTACAAGAAAAATGGTAGCGGTGCAGTAAAAATATATCCTAAAGGGAATAGAAATAGGTAGCTAAGGTTAACAAGGTTAACGTTCCAATGGCCTGAAGAGTTAGCTGATAAATCAAGTGTTAGGTCGAAAGCTAATAGACAATTACCGTGAGCATATTGTTCCCTAGATACACTGGAACCTTCGTTCAGAAAATGAATACCAGTTCCAGAGAATAATGTATGATAGGCTGAAGTGAAAATGTTACTCTCGAATGATGCCTGTAAAGCTTTGGAAGAAATCTGTTGATCATCCATATACAGTGGTGGTCATAGAATTAGAAACACCAAACTACACTCCCATTATTATTAAACATTTAACTCGTTAACTATTTTTTTTTGTAAAATATGATTTTGAAGTAATTATATGGAAGCATTAGTTCTTCTATAGCATAAAAATATAAGTTTAGTAACAACAAACTAAAGTAATTTTTATAAAAGACCAATATTTATTAAAAGAGAATTAAAATACAACGAACTTCGCCGGACAACTAATTAGAAACATATGAAATAAATACTAAAAACTTCAACAAATTATAATACTTCGGATAAAAAATAAAATGAATAATATATTCATAGCTAGTATTAGTACTTTAGCACTTGGCAGGATAGTCTCTGTTGTCGATTATAGCTTTACAACGACGCGGCATAGATTCTAACAATTTTTGACACGGTTCCATTGCAATACCCTCCCAAACTTCAACAAATACGTCGTAAAGTTAGTTCATGTTAGTGATATACTTACCTGATAGTGTTTTCTTTACGGTGTTCCACAAATTCTCTCTCGGATTTAACTCCGGACTGTTGGCAGACCAATCCAACATTGTCACCGAGTGCTCTCCGAGAAACACTTTTATGCTGTTTGCTGTATGTTTGGGGTCATTATCGTGTTGGAAAATCCAAGATACTGGTAAATTTCCGTCGGCATAAGAAATCATTGTTTCTTCTAAGATGTCTTTGTATTGACATTGATCCATTTGCTCTTGAATATTCCTGACCGGACCAACCCCGTATCCAGAGACACATCCCCACACTTTAACATTTCCACCGCCATGTTTTACTGTCTTTTTTGTGTACTTGTTATTCAAAGACTCATTAATTGATCGTCGAACATATCGTTTTCCATCAGAATTCACCAAATTTATTTTAGTTTCATCCGAAAATTAAACTTTTTTCCATTGTTGTACAGTCCAACTGCCATACTTTCTAGCGAAGACTAGACGATTTTCCCTGTGTTGCCTAGTAAGAAGTGGTACCTTCCTAGCAAGTCTTCCGAACAATTTGCATTCAACCAACCGCCTACGGACAAGTCTTGAGGACATGTTGCGTGGGTCATCCTGGGAAAAGATTTATTTTCTAATAATATTTGAACCTTTAAAGGGGTCCATCTTAGCTAAACGATCTATAAACCTGTCTTCTCGAACAGTGGTCTTCCTTTGTCGCGCTAAATACCAACTTTACGGAACACTCTAAGTGAACGGCTATTTTTCTGTAACACCATTTTCATTTGAAATGAAAATTCACGATAAATTTTCTTGTAGCTGCATCACAGCTCTTGTTTTTACCTATTTAAAAAAAAAAGTCAAAATGTAACCTTACTAAACGAATAAGAAAAGTCAAAATGTAACCTTACTAAACGAATAAGAAAAGTCAAAATGTAACCTTACTAAACGAATAAGAAAAGTCAAAATGTAACCTTACTAAACGAATAAGAAAAGTCAAAATGTAACCTTACTAAACGAATAAGAAAAGTCAAAATGTAACCTTACTAAACGAATAAGAAAAGGCGGGAAACTGACTTAAGTTATGAGTATAATAAAGATGAATTCTAATATCAAAAAATAAATTTAGTAGAAAATTCACACTTTGTTTCTAATTAATTGTCCATTTGCCAGTACTAAAGTTATAAACACATTTTTTACAAACTTATACGTGTTGTTTTTTTATTATTACTTGACTGAATGTTAATAATCATTTTTAAATAAGAGTTACTATAGTAATATTTTAATGTGATAAATCAATTAAAAAAATCAAAATTATTTGCAATAGCAACATAAAAAGCAATTTACACCCCTAAGTGACTATGTTTCTAATTATCTGACCACCACTGTATAAACAATATGTATTAATATCATAATTTTCAAAATTAAATGGATTTTTAGTGAGTTTACCATTAAAAGCTGCGTTATTAACAAATCCGATTATGCAGCTTTTAGGTACTTGTCCCAGAAAAATGTTATCAAGTGTTTTTCCCTGAACCCCTGATGGTATTGTTAAAACTTTAACTTCAGCGCGCGTAATAGGATATTTAGCTGTAGTAGAAGCTAAGACTTTTTGATGTGCAAGCAAAACTGTTGGATTGATTCGCGCTTTATGAACAAAAAGCGTTGCATCAGTAATACAAACTTTCAATTTTAAATCATTTGAAGAAGCCATTAGGTTGAATGTTTCTCTAGAACGAACTAATTTAACAGACATTTCAACACCATTAATCAGAAACGTTTCTTGGTTGAATATGTCACCGTGTAGATGTCCAATCATTTCAATTTCTTTACTTGCAGATGTTGATCCTTTTTTTTAGTGAAACCTTAATTTTTCTCGTCAGGTGAATCCATTTTTCCAGCTTTATCTTCATACCAAAGACTACACGTTAGGTGAGATTCTTTTGATGCAGGAGCATAATTCAACAAAGTTTCCATGTAAGCACGATAGGCGTATGTATTATTTGGTGGTGATATAAGTTTCTGATTCAAATAAACATCAAGTTGACTAAATAATGAATGTAGCTGTGAGATGATGAAGTCTACTTGTGAGGATATGTTGGAGATGCGTGTTGCGAGTGGGGGTGCTCATTGGAAACACTTAGGGTAATGCTCTAATACCTTTTATTAGGTTTATACGAAACACATTATCAACGCTATTACATGTGTGCCATAGGTGGAGGCGACTATCGGTGCTAGGGGCGGCGTCACTGCCACACACGAAATATGCTTATTTAGCGTTTCCGACAATCGCCTACATAGCCAATGGTTTAGTATCTTAGCTTTAATATGAATCAGAGTATGTGACAAATCTATGTATTCAAGTGCCAGGAACTGGTGATGACTCCTTTAATATATCTATTTACTTGTATGTATATTTATAAGTGATGACTTCCCTACTACGCGTCCTTGCATTGAATTTAAATGTTTGTTTTTCATGTAATAAAAGAAGATCAAGTGGAACACTGTTCATTAATCCTCGTCGCATCACATTTCCCAACAATAATCTTCCTCAAATGTTAGATGCAATGTTTATTAAAGAGATTTGTTCTTTATAATTGAACCTTTTGATCGGTATCATAAATATTCAGGATATGTATTTTCTACATTTGGCGGGTTCAATTTCCGGCTTTGACAAGTGACTTTAAAAAAGCTTTGAATGTAGTTATTTTTATTTGAAATAATAAAGAAATATTTCCTTGGAGTAAAATTTGCTAACTTCAATACTTAAGGTACTTTCCCTCCGGGAGGAATTGGTTTGGTCCACGCTGTATATGTCGCAGGCAACTAGCATAATAATCTGATCACTTAAGATCTTATGTAGCCTTTTTACTAAACGGCGGCCGTTCAACTAGTGGCCTAGATGATATTCATAGTTTTCATTTTCAACCTAACTAACAAACCTAGTTTTTTTTAGATGTAATTCTATCAAAGTAGTTGGAATATGCGCCGTTTAGTAAACAAACATCAAATTTCTATTAATCAGGGTACGCTTTTATTTTATTTTTAAACTTTTAGTTCATGTAACCGTTTAACTTAAAACTTTTTCTATTTATTTTATTTTTGAGTTTATAGTTTTTATTTAGTTATTTCTAAAGTGTACTGTGTTCTATTAGTTAAGTCATTTCATTTGATACCCATATTGAAGGGATTGAAAAAAATAAGTAATCCGCCATTTTGTGGTGTCGGCAGTATTGGATTTGGAATTTTCATGGTGCACTGTATTCTACTAGTTAAGCCCTTTCATTTAATACCCACATGGAAGGCTTTGAAAAACGCCGTTTTGTGGTGGCGGCCATCTTAGGTTTACAATGATACTGAATATACATAATTGTATTGTTATCAGAACTAAAGGCGTGTACCAAATTTCAAATCAATCTGTCAACAGGAAGGGGGTAAAATTTCAATTACTAGATTTGACCCAAACAAACATAGAAATAAATAATCAAATAAACAAAAAAAAACAACATACAAGACAAGCTAATAAAACCGTTAAAAAAAACGAAAACTCGAGAACCTTCTTGAAGTCGATTGTACATTATTTGTTTAGCTATTTAATAACTTTTGTTAAGGCAACAAAGAGAAGGATGCACATTGCCCCCCTACCCCGACCACGGAACGTACGTTGTCACTAACGCACCTGACGCGAGGCCTGGGGACACTGTGGACTTCGCCGTCATCAACGCGACCTGCGGCGGAGGGTACGCAGTAAGCGGATCCAGCTTCGGTTACTGCTCTAAAGGAAAGTGGCAAGGAAAATTGCCTAAATGTGTCGGTAAGAAAGAACTTTTTGTCATCATTATTAATTTTCTTTTATTAACGATTGTTTGATAGCCTTATTATAAGCTACTAGTGACTTGCCCCGGCTCCGCGCGGGTAGTTAAGGGATACTCATTATTTATACACGATTCCACGCGTATTTTGACTGACTTATTTGAATAAAAACAGTTATTTGTAACTTTACTATAATAGTTAGATATATAGCTTCACGGACTATTTACTAGACTTCGCAACGCAAAGGCCGGGTAATGTGTTTATCAGCCTATGTTTGGTTGTTCCTTTGTAACACTATATAGTCCAGAAGTGAGGCTCGATTTTGATGATTCTTACTTTGATTTGTCTTTATCTTGCGAGTGCTATGATAGCAATAAAAATAACATATAATTCAATATAATTCCAAGATGATCTATAAGTACTTATAATAAAACAATAAGTACGTAAAAGTCTGTACAAAGAAGATAATTAAAAAAAATGTTCTAGGGTACTTAAAATAAGCTACGGAAAAAGTTTTTTAAATCGGGCTTTTCTCTTTGTTTGTATGTTTGATCACGCATCCGTAAAAACTACTGGACTGACTGCAATGCAGTTATTGGATAGCTTAGTAAAATCCGAGCAATCGATAAAACTTTTTGACGGCTTAAGGAATTTTGATCAAATGTTGGTATTTTGGTATTTTAGGTATAGCATGTTTTTGTATGTAGTTCTTGTACTTTTAACTTATAGAAATAACCACGCGTGCAAAGCCCCGGGTACTGCTAGTTCAATTATATTCAATATAATTCAATATAATTCAATATAATTCAATATAATTCAATATAATTCAATATAATTCAATATAATTCAATATAATTCAATAGAATTCAATATAATTCAATGTAATTCAATGTAATTCAATGTAATTCAATGTAATTCAATGTAAATCAATATATTTCTTAAAATCGAATGACAAACCCAGAATTTAACATGGTAGCCAATGGTTAATAGATAGAATGCGAATCTAATCGAGACCATTATTTTCATTTATGCTGCCGCTAGACAACGTGCGTTTGTTAAAAAAAAACTTTGTTAATATTTTTCTCAGTCTGTTTTTTTTTCTTTACAGTGATGCGTTCTGTAAATATTTAGTACATTATTTTATGTATCATCAATAGTTTTCGCAGCGCACGCCAGATAATCACTTTTACTCAAAAATGCGGGTAATGTGGTCATTATTTCGAAAACGCGGGTAATGTGGTCATTATTTCGAAAACGCGGGTAATGTGGTCATTATTTCGAAAACGCGGGTAATGTGGTCATTATTTCGAAAACGCGGGTAATGTGGTCATTATTTCGAAAACGCGGGTAATGTGGTCATTATTTCGAAAACGCGGGTAATGTGGTCATTATTTCGAAAACGCGGGTAATGTGGTCATTATTTCGAAAATGCGGGTAATGTGGTCATTATTTCGAAAACGCGGGTAATGTGGTCATTATTTCGAAAACGCGGGTAATGTGGTCATTATTTCGAAAACGCGGGTAATGTGGTCATTATTTCGAAAACGCGGGTAATGTGGTCATTATTTCGAAAACGCGGGTAATGTGGTCATTATTTCGAAAACCTTCTTTGAGCAAAATCGACCTTTCCGCACTATTCGAATGGCGCCAGCAAAATTGTATGGAACTTCATTGCTAGTAAGTTTTGCCACCAAAAATTTTCTTTGAAAATCCATTTCTGTCAAGTTTTGTTAATCCTCGAAAGCGAAAAGAGCTCCCAAACGAATGGACCGATTTTGATGCGTTTTTATTTGTTTGAAAGCTGGTGTAATAGAGATGGTTCTTAGCTATCATTATTATTATTATTCACTATATTTATTTTTAACTAGCTCTGCCCGCGGCTTCGTACGCGTGGTTATTTTTCTAGGTTATTAATAACATTTTAATACCAACATCTAAACAAAATTCCTTCACCTGGCAAAAAGTTTTTTCATCCCATCTATTCCAAAAACACTGATTGGTTCCTGGAAAAGTGGGAGCAAAGTAGGTGTTTTCTGTTCAAGATTTTCAGAGAGGGCAGTAATGAATTTCCGTGGCTCGTCGGCTCTTTCCGCCTTAGCTCAGCCATATTCAAGTTATAAGCCATCACATTTTATTTTTAATGTATGGAACTTCATTGCTAGTAAGTTTTGCCACCAAAAATTTTCTTTGAAAATCCATTTCTGTCAAGTTTTGTTAATCCTCGAAAGCGAAAAGAGCTCCCAAACGAATGGACCGATTTTGATGCGTTTTTATTTGTTTGAAAGCTGGTGTAATAGAGATGGTTCTTAGCTATCATTATTATTATTATTCACTATATTTATTTTTAACTAGCTCTGCCCGCGGCTTCGCACGCGTGGTTATTTTTCTAGGTTATTAATAACATTTTAATACCAACATCTAAACAAAATTCCTTCACCTGGCAAAAAGTTTTTTCATCCCATCTATTCCAAAAACACTGATTGGTTCCTGGAAAAGTGGGAGCAAAGTAGGTGTTTTCTGTTCAAGATTTTCAGAGAGGGCAGTAATGAATTTCCGTGGCTCGTCGGCTCTTTCCGCCTTAGCTCAGCCATATTCAAGTTATAAGCCATCACATTTTATTTTTAATGTACATAATGTAAACACTCCAGTTAGGATTTGAACTCCGGTACTAAAGATGCGAAGTCAAGGTATGTTCCGCGGAAGCTATATTATTACATACATATATTATTAGGCTGAAAAGTCAGTATACACAGTCAGTATATGTCCCTCAAGGTGGCGTACTATCTCCTCTCCTCTTTGCTATATTTATTAATTCAATCTCCCAAAATTTTACTTTTTCCTACTACTTATATGCAGATGATCTCCAAATTTTTTCTCAATCTCCTCTTACTAATTTACCGGATGCTATTGCTACCATCAATGGCGACTTACGATAAATAACCGATTGGAGCGCTACTTATGGTCTCAGTGTTAACCCAGTCAAAACTCAAATTATAATAGTAGGTAGTTCTCGTAGTCTCATCTGTTATTTTTGATGAAATTTTGATTCCTTACAGTAATATAGTTAAAAATCTTGGAGTCATGATCGATCGACAGTTATCATGGTGTCCACAGGTCGAGGCAATAAGCCGCAAGATGTTTGCATCTGCTGGCTCACTCAGAAGGCTCCGTAACTTTTTACCTACGGCTACTAAAATTGCGCTTGTACAATCTCTTCTGCTTCCTATTCTTGATTACGCTGACGCCTGCTATCTTGATCTCACTGAGGACCAACTGAATAAGCTTGAGCGACTTCAAATTTTTTGTATCAGGTTAATATTTGGCTTACGCAAGTATGACCATGTCACTCAATTTCGTGTTAAGCTCAAGTGGCTCCCAATTCGCCTTCGTTGGAAAACTCACATCCTTTCTCTTCTCTACACTATACTGTTTAATCCTTCTTCCCCGCGCTATCTTAAGGAATGCTTTCAATTTTTTCATTGCTCTCACATCTTAAATCTTAGGTCATCAGATAATCCTCTCCTGAAGACTCCTCTACACAAGAGCTCCTATTATGACAAGTATTTTGCTGTACAAGCGGTAAGACTATGGAACTCTTTGCCAGTAACTATAAGGCAAGGTTAGGGCGACATCGCTTCAATGTTTTAAAGATCGGGTCAGAAACTTTTATAATTCAACGCTATGACATGTTGCTGTATTTACTTATTTTTATGTTTAATATGTTTATGTAGTGTAATGTATTTTGTGTGTAGGTCGAATTTATTTTAGTATGTATTATTATTATTATTATTAGTATATATGTTTATATGTATGTATTTTTATATTATATAAATATTTATTTTATTTTATATATTGTACTTATGGTATTTATAAGTAATATTTTATCGTATTTATATTCTAAAAATATAAATTTATTCTGTTCCGTAAATGTATACTTGCATATGCACACTATCGTTCATTAATGTTCATGTTCTCGCTTTCTAATCTAAGGTTACCTGGAAGAGATCGCTGCTTAGTGATGAGGCCACCGATTGTACTAGGTCATTGTTAATGTGCCATAATTTAAGTTTCTTTAGTGCAATAAAGAGTTATCTATCTATCTATCTATCTATATACGTATCACGAAATAAATGAAGGCTTGACCAATGAGAGCGCGCGGTGCAAATTAGGTCAAGTAGCGCGGGCGCGGTGTGAATCGTAGCTTTCAAAAGAATGGACCAATTTAGATGCGGTTTTTTATGTTTGAAAGCTGGCGTAAACGAGATGGCTCTTAGCTAAAATGGGAGGGAAGGGGGGGGGGGTACATTTTTATTTGTGATTGTAAATAAATATATGAGCTGTAACGTATCTTCAAGCGCCTTTTATTCTTTTTCTCATAGAGTGGATGAAAAGTAGAGTGTATCACTCGGGCGCAAAATTATTTACCCTCAGGCGACGTATATTGAATCCCTCGCTACGTTCAGGATTCTACTTAATATTTTGCCGGGTAGAATCCCGAACAAAGCGAGGGATTCTACCCGGCAAAATATTATTTCACTTCCTAGTAATACAATATACTATTATCGATTGCTCGGCTTCTACTCATCGGATGAGATAATAAGTACATCAGTTTTTAAGTCAAAACCTAAGCTATCCAACTGTGAAAACCACATCGCAATCTGTCTAGTAGCTTTTACGTGATGCGTGAACAGACCAACAGACTAACAGACAAACAGACAGACACGAATTTAAAAAAAATGATTTATTCTTTTACAGTAGCTTATTTTTAGTACACAAGATCTTTTTTTTTAAAGTCTTTGTTTTACAGATTTTTTGGTACTTACTCCTTTATTATATGCATAGATGCCCTTCACTTTTGGGCAGAATAATAAAAATATGTGTCTTATTACATTATTTTAATCATGCCTATAAACAGTACCATGACATATCTACTGACTGACTGACTGACTGCCTGACAAACAACGCCTCGCCTAAGCCGGTGGACCTAGGTATTTGATGTTTGGAGGAATATTCCTTGGGAATACTAGAGGTGAACTATTGAAGTAACTATAAACCGTAAAACATGAATACCAACTCCAAATAAAATATTCTTTTCCTGCGGGGACCCTTTAATTTACCGGTATGAAAAGTATCCAGTGTCCTACCTCGTAGTATGAACTCAAATCATGCCAAGTTTCATTTGAATTCATTCTGTAGTTTTGGCATGACGCGCGTCCAGACTTTTTTTTCTTATTGTTCTGTTAACAATAAGAAAAAAACAGTTTTGGATTGATAGCAAAAACAGAAAAGCCTAAAAAAAAAAAAAAAAAATATCTTCAATGTACAGAATTTGGACCCCTATCCCGCAGAAAGCCTTTATTTTTTTGTAATAAAAAGTATCCTAATTTTTCACTAATCATACAAACTATGACTGTGCTAACTTTCATCACTAGCTGTACAGGTACAGGGTACAGGGTATAGAGAATAAAGTAATCTATCTATATTATAATAAAACTGTAACTGGGCTAAATCTGTACATTAAATATTTTTTGAAAATTATAATTGAGATAAACTTCAAAATCGATATAGAGTGCAAAAAGGATATTTTTTAATTTGTATGTCTGTCTGTCTGTCTGTCTGTCTGTCTGTCTGTCTGTCTGTCTCTTTGAACACGCATCACGCTGAAACTACCGAACGGATTTTGATGCAACTTGGCACAATCATAGCTTATGTTATGGATTAACATTTAGAATACTTTTTATCCCGAAAAAATCATGAGTTCCCGCAGGATAGAGGTTGAAAGTTATTTAAAAGAAAAATTATATTTCACAATTTTTGAAGTAAGCGCCGGACAAATTAAATTTCCACGACTTTAAAAAAAAACCTACCGGCTGCGCCAGACAAATTGGACGGAGCCGAGATTTTAATAAAATAAACAACAAATTAAATTTGAAGTTAATTTTATTGGTCTTACTTTTGACCGTACAATTCAAGCGAAGATAAAATAATAATAATTTGTACTTAGTAACTTCCTTATATAACTTTTATAAATGCGAAGGCGATTTCTAGTACATTCGTTATTTGCAATAACAACTAAGTAGTTACATTTCTCATACTTTAGCGAGAAAAACATCTAAGTACATAAATGCTTATTCAGCTATGCACAATTAAATCAAATCAACATGTAGAGTACCTCTACTGCGCATTATTCATAGAAAAACAACATAAGTACAAAAAGTGCTTAATTGGTACTTTCACACTCGAAGGAAGTACCTACTTGTATGATTAAATATGTCGCAATTGGACTTCGGTAAACAACGGTGGGTTTGTGGTACATAAAACTACTTAGAAAACAAGAAAAATAAATTAACTATACAGTATTATAATGATTAATTTTCCAATGGCAATCGAATGGCATGGCAAATAGAAGAAAAATCTGCCAGTAGGTAGCGAAATCTGCCAGTAGGTAGCGAAATCTGCCAGTAGGTAGCGAAATCTGCCAGTAGGTAGCGAAATCATTTTATGGTATAATTTTATATTACTGAAAGAAATAAAGCCGTAAATTTGTTTCCAGTGCCTTGTAAGGAGGAGTCATTAAGCCCCTCGCGCTACAGATACACTCCGGACTACTCCATGGACGATGCGTCTCTCGACCACTACGGCACGTGGGAAAGGAACTCCACGGGACACCGCACCTACTTCGAGTTACATTTCGCTGCACAAACGGATGGAGTAGTGGCTGTCTACATGTCGGAGAACGAAATCTATTTGAACTCGAGTATGCGATATATAGTAGGTTAGTGTATAATACCTATCCATACCAATATATAAATAACTTAAAAAAAAAAAAAAAAAAATACAATTGAGTCAGAACAGTATCACTTTTTCAAAATTACCAACCTTATAATAACGCAAAAATACAACACAAGAAAAAAAATAGTTTTTTGAAGGCCAGCCAAACCGAGCTATAATTATTAATATGGTTGAGCTTGTTCAAAAAGATAATGTGATAATGATAATGATAGATTGATTGATGTGGCTTGACGTGCTATATAAAATAATCTTTTAAAGTAATTATCTATAAAAACTTTATCATTTACTAGATGTATTCGTGTATTCGTGTCAATCGGTTTGTGAACGTGTGAGAGTCAAAATATGCTCGTTTGAGTCACTTGTTTTGTTTCTTCTGCGTTTCGTGTTTTGTGTGAGGGTGCGTCATAGACAGCTGCATATTACTTCCTACGTAGTGATTATTATGTAAATTATATTATTATTTTTGTTTTTTTTTTATTTTTTGTTATTATTTTTGTGCATTAGATTTAAATGATGCCTGGGTTTGGCACCGCCTTCAAAAAAATCTTTCTTATCTTATGTTGTATTTTTGAATTATTATTACGTTGGTAATTTTGAAAAAGTGATACTGTTGTGGCTCAATTGGAATTATTTTATTCATTTTAGTGGTTGTTTACAAAATAACATTTTAATATAAAGTTATTTTTTTGGAAAAATATTTTGTTTTTTGTTTTTGAGTGGCATAAACAAACATCGGAAAGAATATATGCCAAAGAAAATAGTAGACACTCACTCACTTTAGACTCAAAGCGTTGGTAAATTAAAACCAAGGATGAATAAAACCTACATTATACTAACAACTGAATTAGTTTTGACGAAAATTATCTATGATTTCGTTGGACTCTTTAAAAAAATGGTTACACATCTCGTAGATATGAGGAACATAAACCCAAAACAAATGGATTTATAAGTTGTAAATGCATTGATGCCACATACCACCAGAGAACTCATCAAGACAAACCAAATGAGCCCAAACTTGAAAGGGTTCCATAATTTTGTTGTTGAGTTCCTGTGACTACCTCCTGGCTCCATCATCAGACCCTGGATACCGCATAAAACCAGAGAACTCATCAAGATAAACCAAATAAGTCCAAACTCGAAGGGGTTCCATCATTTTGTTGTTGAGTTCCTGTGAATACCTTCCGGCTTCATCATCAGACCTTGGATACCACATAAAACCAGAGAACTCATCAAGGTAAAGCAAATAAGTCCAAACTCGAAGGGGAACTATACCCATGTACAAAACTTCAGCATCTTTGGACGTCCTTAAATTGTTCAAAATTGACTTGTAATCCAGTCCTAAACATTATAACACAGTGAATTAAATTAAAGCTTGTTTAAATCTACTAAACCAATTTTGATGAAATTTATACAGTACACTCAACTAAAAACAATTATCTAATTCGGTTCAGAAATCCCAAGATATTAGAAAACATAAACTATTAAACAAATAGATTTTCTAATAAAACTAATGAACCAATTTTGATGTAGTTTTTATGGAACTACATGGAAAGTTTACCCTTCTCAATAAAAAAACAACCATCTAAATCGATTTATAAATCTTAGAGATAAACACAAAATCAAGGCAATTTAAACGCAAAATCGAATGGATTTACTCAAAAAACTATTTATTCTCGAAAAACTGCAGAACTAATTTTGATACAATTTATATGGGACCACCTGGAGAGTATAACCTTTAAAGTAAAAAAGAATTTTTAAAATCGGTTTGCAATTAACGGTGATATCGAATGAGATACATAAAAGAAACGAAAAAAAACATACATACAATCGAACATTTAAAAGTGAAACGTTGTCTGTTTGTTTGTTTGTTTGTTTGTTTGGGGAGCTTTCATGTCATAGCGGCACCCAGCTGGATTTTGATGAAATGTAAAAAAAAAGGTGATCTTATACCCTGGAATAAAACATAGGATACTTTTTATCCCGGAAAATGGTAAGTTTCCACGGGAAAACTGGAAAATGTGGATTACTTGCTGTAAGGAACGGTTGCCATGGAAAAGAAATAAGAATTCTGTCAAAAAAAAAACAAGAGCGTCGGTTCTATACCTACTTTTGCATTGGTTTTTAATGTCCTAGACCTAGAAGAACATAGGATGCTATTTTTGCGATAAACTGTAGTCCGCGCGGGCGAAGTCGCGGGTGGTTATATAAGTTAGTTTTGCTGGTTTTTATAGATAGGCAGGTAGATTATATTATAAGTAGTATTAATATTGAATGGTTCTATACATACATATTTATTTACTTATCCATACCAATATATAAAAGTGAAACGTTGTCTGTTTGTTTGGGGAGCTTTCACGCGATAACGGCTGGACGGATTTTGAAGAAATTTGGAATTGAGATAGCTTATAACCTGAAGTAAAACATTGAATATATATCATGAAAAATGAAACTACGGGAAAACTGGAAAATGTTGATTACTGACTGTAAGGAACGGTTGCCATCACATAATGGTACTGTGGTTGCCATGGAAACGAACTTTAAACTAGTAACTAATAAGTAAATAAATACACTCATCGCACAAATGTTTACTTACAATAATGAAACGTATCCTATGTTTCAGTCTAGGACCTAAGTCAATACCAAGTTTCATCGAATTTTGTTCAGCCATTATGGAACCGAGAGGCAACAATCATACTTATACATACACGTTCCCATATATAATATTAGAAGCACTAGGATGACATTATTAATAGCTTGTTTTGTTAATATTGTCAACAGGGGTTGGAGAGGACAATAACCTTCGCACGAAAGTGTATTATAATAGTGGACTGGTTCAGAAAATTGACACTCCCGATATAAATTCCGCGACTCAATTCAGGAGCTTTTATATTAAAATGCGCGATGGTAAGTTGCACCTAATATTTAAATTTTTCGTATTAAAATAAAATACTAGAACCGATTTACGAAGTCTTTTATGAAGCTGTATAATTGTGAAAACCATCGGATTGTATTTATTACAATCCGATGGTTTTTGCAATTGTACGGTCGAAACGGTACGGTCGGTCGGTTAATCGAAACTATTCGTTTTATTGTAATTGCGAAATTGTAAACAGATGTTTTTTTTGTACGGAACATTCAATTTACAATGAAACGAATACAGTTTCGACATTTTCAATCTATTCGACTCCACATAAACGACGTAAAAAAAACGACGCGCACATTCGAATACTATCAATCAATAATTGCACAATTCTACAATTTATCCTATTTTCTGCTATTCTATCGCCACCGTTAAATTGTGAACCTGCTTCGGATTGGTTGGTGATGTCGGATACCTCATTGGCGTATTTTGTGTGTGTGCTCATTGTGTTTTAAATGAAATAGATACTCAAGTCAAAACAATATTATGAAATAATGAAATTATAATCCATACTTCCTACTGAAAGCATGGTTGGTAATTTATTTTAGGTATAGACAAATAAGAAAAATGATTTATAAAATCATGCTACTATATAGAAGATATTCAAAATTAAATGCTAGTCAATAGATATTAGCCGTAATTTTGAGAATTGGCCGCCCTATTTTCTCTGTAGTACCTTACAAATTAATAATATTCAGATAAACTGCAGTTTGGTACGGAAGGTGACACTCCACTTATATCCTACTCCGACACCGGCCTCCGTTCTATGAAGTACTACCGATTCGAAATATACTACAGTCAATCAGCAAAGCTCCGTTACTGCCCTGCTGCTATTGAAGGTAATATAAAAAGGTTGTGGTTATTGTACATTTCAATATTGTTATGTCATCATCATCATAATCAGCCCATTTAAGTCCACTGCTGGACATAGGCCTCTCCAAAAGCATACCATTGAGCTCGATCTTCGGTTCTTCTGTTCCAACTGCTGCCAGCCTTTTTGCGTATATCTTCGCTCCACCTAGCTCAAACAAGTAAAATTATTACAAAAATACAAAAAAAAACTCGACTGCGAACAAAATAATTGAATACAAGGTAACCACCCGCAAAAATATTCACATTAATATTATAAAGGCCAAAGTTTGTAAGTATGTAAGGGTATTGTTTGTATTATTTATTTATTCTTAAGCATGCAAATAAAATGCACAAGGAGGACTTAATGCTAGTAGTAGTAGTATTTTCTACCAGTCAACCTTGACGTGCAAAAAAAATGGAAGAGGTGCAGTAAAAAAAAACCTAAAGTGATTAGAAATAGGGAGCTATAAACTAAAAATGAAAGAATACATAAGAATATTACAAGTAATATACTAATATATAAAATAAATATAATATAAATATTATTATTTATCATTATCAAATATGACAGGTAAAAAAAAGGAATAAATAACAAATTATAAAAAAACTGTTTGTAAAGAATCCATACTACATCAAAGGAAGAGAATAAATATATATATGGAATTATGAATTATGCACCTTTTGGACATAAAAGTTGCAAACTTGGTGCTTGAACATACCCTTAGTAGTTGCCTTCTTTACGTCTTCAAGCAACGCATTCCACAGTCTTACCGCTACAACGGAGAAGGAGTTGTCCAGAAAGGAGGAAAGGTGCTTAAAAGTAGGTTACTGGAGGACCAAAAATGACGGTCGTGAGTGTTACTAAGATATTGAAAGATTCTTTGAGATACCTAGGAGTCTTGGGATTATTAAGTTACTAAGTACTTATTTATTGGTTTACTATGTGAATTTTACTTGTCCACCAGATTTAGCGGTATCTGATTTAGTACTGTCAGAGTTTTTTTAATGTTTTATATGTTTTTTTTATTGTGCTACGTCTCTAACGGTGTTTGTAAAAGTTTTAGAGCTCTGGTTGGTGTCAAATTCATTAAATAGACATCAGTTAATACTGCTTGAACCTAGCAAACTTTTCTAACATAGCACCGTTGATCGTGGAACGAGCTTTTTCAGTAATGGTTCTAATCTAAGCATTCGTGCAGCAACACCTTTCAATTATGGAGTTTTCGGAACTGTTAAATGATAAGTGATTCCTTTTTCAACACAGTAGCTTTACATTTCAGTAGATAGGTATTTTCTACCGTTGTCGCACTAGGTCATCCAACCATTGTAAAATTTTACTCTTAATTTGTTTGTTGCTATAGTCCTTACAATTATTAACCTTTTTATTTAGCATGTTATATATACGTGGGGCTATGTGTAGGTAATGCCTCTGGGCAAATGAAGTCTTGAATGTAGGCACTGGGCCTGTATCTCTGCGTTTATTGAGCTTTGGTAATAACGGCACTGTGCATCGGTGGTATTTTTGTATTGCATCATAGAAAAAAAGTTTGCGAACACTTAAAACTTTGGCCAGATTGTACACGTCAAATTATGTTGGATGTCTAAACGGAAGATGATGTAGAACTTTAAGTACGGCACGTTGCGCACGTTCAATTTAATCATAAACGCCTTTGTTGCTCCGCCCCATGAACAAATGCAATATTCAATGATAAATTGATACAAGGCTTTGTATAGTTGTATTAACAACTTGTGATTTGCTATTGATGTATGATTCTTGAAAACATATATCAGTTTTCTAACCCTATTAGTAACGGCTGTTATTTGACAGCCCCATTTCAAGTGTTGATCCAAGTGGACTCCTAGATATTTTATACTTTTGACTCTATCTAATTCGTTACACGTACATTGAAGTTGAGGGGCGGGAGAACGGTTACATGGAAATGTGTGTATTTTCAGGTCAAAGTCAGAAGGTGGGTTTGATGCTAGGATTTTGCTGAAACAAATATACTTTATTTTTTACATGTTGAGTGATCGAAGGCTATCTTCTAACCAGCATGTGACTTTGGCAAGTCCTATTTCAGCACAGTGTTTTACATCTGAAAGTTTTTACCTTGAAACAAGAGTACCGTGTCGTCTGCAAACATTAGGATATTATCAGCTCCATATTATAAGCCTGCATCGAACATAACTCATTGATGTAAGCGAGAAAAAGAGTTGGTGCTAATGTGCTTCCCTGAGAAACTCCGTATGTGCAAACGGCACTATCACTCAGGTACTTATCAATTTTAACATGCTGGCACCTTCCATTTAGGTAATCATTAAACCATTGATGTACAATTCCTCTCACACCAAGGTTCTCAAGACGCCTCAATAAAATTGGTATTGACACTGTGTCAAAGGCTTTTTGCAAGTCTAGAAATACTCCTAGACAGCTTTCACTGTTATCTAGAACCTTATTTATAAGAGTCGAAATATGCAATTCTGCATCATTTGTGGATTTATTCATACGGAATTCAAATTTATTAGGGGCAAGAAATTGATTTATTTCTAAGTATTTAATAAAAAAAATTTTTTTTTTTATTCTCTATTATGTTAAATAGAATACTAAGCAGAGATATAGGTCTTTAATTGCAAGAGCTTTGTTTATCGCCAGTTTTGGCAATAGGGATAATAATAGAGTTTTACAACATTTTTGGAAATTGCCCTGTTTGAAAACTCAGGCTTACAATATAAGTAAGAGGTTCTACCAATAAGGTTGCAAATTTTTCGAGTAATTTGGTAGGAATATTGTCCCAGCCTGGAGCACTGTTAGGTTTAAGTGACCATATGACACCACCGACTTCTTGCAAATCAGTTAGGTAAAGTGGCATAGAGTGAAGTGGCGCATTGTCACCACATGCTTTTCTCTCTAAATTTGACTCGGCTACATTTAGTTTAGTAAGAATCGAGCTAGCTAGGCTATGACCAACAGTTGTAAAATAATTGTTCACGATGTTTAGTGTCACAGTAGGAGATTCATTGATAGCCAGGAGATCGGCGGGTGGATTTTTCGATTGATTTAAATTACCTACTTCTTTAACAATTTCCCATGTCTGTTTCATATTGCCAATGCTATTTTGTAATACATTTTGATAGTACTGCCTTTTCCATTTCTTAATAATTTTATTACTTAATGTTTCTATATATGACATTCTGCGAAGTATTTCATCCTCAGGAGATGCCCTTGAATTTTTATGCAATTTATATCTCTTTCTTATTGATTTAATGACTCTCACAGTACAGGTAATTTTTTGCAGTTTAAATTAAATAAATCAACAGTGTCTACGTTTAGAGATGACGTTTTGGTCAATATGTGAATTACTGATTTGATTTATTCCCATCTTCCAACTACATGTTCTATTATTATTAAATAAATATTATTTACATATTTTCAAGAGTTTTACTATATATCTACATGCTACTACTTGAGAAACTATTTATGAAGTTGGCTACAAAAATTGACAAAGTTTAAGATAACAACAGGTTTTCTGTTTTTATCTTAAACTATCTGCGCCCCGCGGTTTCACTCTTGTAAGGGATGATGATGATGATGATGATGATGATGATGATGATGATGATGATGCTGATGATGATGATGAAAAATATCCTTTGTGTTATTCCAGAGTAAAGGCTATCTCCATTCCTAATTTCATCAAAATCCGTTTAGTTGTTTGAGATTGATTATGAAAATAATCTTATGTGTTATTCCAGAGTATAAACTATCTTCAATCCAAATCTCATTAAAATCCGTTCAGCCGTTTAAACGTGAAGAATGATGATGAAATGTATTATTATTATTTCTTTTGTATTATTCCAGGGTATAAGCTATCTCCATTCCAAATTTTATCAAAATCCGTCCATCCGTTATCGCGTGAAAGGTCCCCAAACAAACAAACAGACAAAGTTTCATTTTTATATATTGGTGTGGATAAAGACATCAAATGAAAATAAATATTAGATTGTGACATTGTTTCCAGGGTTGCCATGTAAAGACGCATCGTTAATCTCCTCAAACCTTGGCTACACTCCGCTCTACTCGATGGACGATGTGTCTATCGACCACTACGTCACGCTGAAGAGGAACTCCACGGGACACCGCACGTACTTCGAGTTACATTTCGCTGTCCTTCAAACGGACGGACACGCGGCTGTTTCCCTTTCGGAGAAAGATGACTATATTAGATCGAATTCTAAATGTCAACTAAGTAAATACACCTACTAATAATACTATTGCTAGAAACAATAATTTGAATAGAAGAAAGTATAGATATTAATTAATCGTAGTTGTATATTTAAACGGGACTTAAACGCGCTGAAAACTTAATATTTATTTAACTCGACGTTTCGATCAAGTTGCATTGATCGTGGTCACGAGAAGACTGAAGTAGCAGGTGTCAGCGTCGAGAAGGGTGAGCGTTGTGATGGTTTCAAGTTGGCTGCGTCCTGGAATCCCGTGATAAGCAAGTGTTCGCGTCGAGGTTTATGTCAGAAGAAATCTGCAGATTTCGTTAGTGTCGTGTTTCGTGACAATTCTGACAATTTTTACAAATTTAAATGCAGGTAGTTGGAGACAACGTTCGCCCTTCTCGACGCTGACACCCGCTACTTCGGTCTTCTCGTGACCACGATCAATGCAGCTTGATCGAAACGTCGAGGTAAATAAATATTAAGTTTTCAGCGCGATTAAGTCCCGTTTAAACATATAACTATGTGTTCGAATCGCCATAGTTTAAAAATTTTAATTAATCGTGTTTGTAGATTACTAGCTGGAAAATTATCTATACTTATAATAATGCAATAGTAACTAAAAAGTCTGTACAAAGAAGATAATTAAAAAGAAATGGTCTAGGGTACATAAAATAAGCTACTGAACAAGAACATAACATTTTAAAAATTCGTGTCTGTCTGTTTGTCTGTATGTATGTTTGTTCGCGCAACACGTTAAAACTACTGGACCGTACAATAAATAAGCTATCCAACAGTGAAAACCGCATCACAATTGGTCTAGGAGATTTTACGTGATGCGCGAACAAACATACAGACAGACAAACAGACATGAATTTAAAAAAATGTTATATTCTTGTTCAGTAGCTTATTTTAAGTACTCTAGTGTTTTTTTTTTAATTATCTTCTTTGTACAGACTATTTCGTTCTTATTGCTTTAGTATAATATAAATAGATAGAAGATTCGAAATAATAACATTAGTAGTATTAAGAAGACATCATTAATGTATTGTTTTGCGATTGTTGTCAACAGGAATTGGCATGGACAGCAACCAACGCACGAGATTACTTTGTAATGATGAAAAAGTTCAGGAATTTCACACTCCTGACATATTTTCCACGATTCAATTCAGAGCATTTTATATTAAAATAGATGATGGTAAGTTGCACCAGTTGCAAACATTTTTTGTGTAAACATGAGCCGCTCTACGAAGTCTCTCTGAAGCTTGCGTGCAATAATATGAAGTACCTATTCTAAATTCAAATTTAAAAAAAAAAAAAAAAAAAGCAAATAAATTATGTGCGGCCGAGCTACCAGAGAGCAACACGGGTGTCGTGTCCAATGTGGACGGGCGGGTTCAGCAGCGGAGCCCTAGCCGCCACGCACCGTGTTGTCATCGCGTGGCGGAGCAGTGCATAGCTTAAGCGCATCTATGGAGTGAACAAAACAATTCCCGCTACGTACTACGGGTTAGCCCGGCTTTGCTTGTCGATTTAATATACTTATGATGTTTATTAGTTATTTCTAATTAATGATGTATTACGTGATATATGAATGTAGGTGTGATTCTCTATGTAAATATGTAGTGTATATAGTAAGTCACACAGGTCATGGTGACCATAAAAATGCATTGTCATTGGAACTGAACCAATCCATACCAATATATAAAAGTGAAACGTTGTCTGTTTGTTTTGTTTGTTTGGTTATTTATAAGTCAGAGGACGAGGGAGGGGAGGGGGGGGCATACACACACACACACACACACACACACACACACACACACACACACACACGCACGCACACACGTAAATCCAGCAAAAATGAGAGCCAAATATAAGTGCGAGTTGAACTCGCGGGCACAGGGTTCAGTACAATTTATATATTATTGGTCCTGGAATAACATACAAGACATAAGTTCAAAAACAAAAACCCGACTGCGGTCGGTTAAATATAGCCTATTACACTCTTGAAGACGAATTAATTGATACCTCGCTTGTCAATATAGGGCCAAGTTGTTAGTTTGAACACATAACCCGTTCTTTGTTACGCCGTAGTCATGAAAAATTAAAACAAATTTCCAAAAAAAAACAACTAAGTTGCACTCGCACAATCACTCTTACTCTCTATTCTCTTACTCTCTATTCTCTTACTCTCTATTCTCGATTACGCTGACGCCTGTTATCTTGACCTAACCGAGGACCAGCTAAACAAATTTGAGCGTCTCCAAAATGTTTGCATCAAGTTCATATTTGGCCTACGCAAGTATGACCATGTCTCCGAATTTCGCACTAAGCTCAAGTGGCTTCCCATTCGTCTTTGCCGGAATGCTCATATATTGTCCTTTCTCTACAGTATTTTGTTCAACCCCTCTTCTCCGCGCTATCTTCAGGATCGTTTCCATTTCCTCTACACTTCCAGCAATAGTAGACTAAGGTCATCAGATAACCTCATGTTAGAGACCCCTGTCGACACACGAACCTATCACAGAACGACTTTCTACGATTGGTCATATTCAGTCGAAGCTGTTCGATTGTGGAATGCATTACCTGTTGATATGAGACGCACACCTTCGCTCAACGTTTTTAAACATCGTGTTAAAATGCTCTATTTATCACTCTAGCTGAGCTGCTACATCTTACGTATGAAGGTATGTTTTTATGTATATGTATATGTATTATAGTAGTATTTAAGTATGTATGTTTATTATTTTATATAATTGTATGTATCTACTAGGTTTATATCTTTTATTCCAATTTTCTATTGTGTTTTCCCAATTAATTTCATTATTATTTTGTAATTTTTAAGTGCTTATTTATGATTTATGTATTTATTTATTGGTTGAAACCACCGTCCCTATTACCTCCGTTATTCCTTTCCATGCACGGTTGTCTGAAAAAGATTGCTCTGAGCGATAAGACCGCCCATTGTGACACTTTATTATTAATTTTGTTTTTTTAGTTGTAAGATTTGTGTAAGTTGATTTGTGTGTTTCAATAAAGAGTTATCTATGTATCTATCTACTTCTTATGAAGAATGTTCATAAGTAAACAACCACTAAAAATACCAAAATATTTACAGTTAAGCCAGAAAAATATCACTTTTTCAAATTACCAATGAAGTAATAATGCAGATACACTTATAAAATTCATAGCAAATGTATTTATTTTTATTTCTTGATTTTGAGTGGCCTAAGCAAACATTGGAAGGAAACACAATGGATGAATAACCTACAAGTGGCTCTGTGAGCTGTAGACCTCGCGCGTACAAACTTTTTGCAAACAATCTAGCGATGCACAGAAGCGCCATGTAGTTACCTTATTGTAAAACTAACATCAATAACCAAGGTGCTCCATCAATCCCTTTCTTCTTCTTTCTCAGCCTTTGTCATCCTATTGTTGGGCATAAGCCTCCTCTCCTTGACGCCACCCCTTTCGATCTTGTGCTGTCCTCAGAAACTGTTTGCCAGCAGCTCTGGCTATGTCATCACTCCACCGGGCCGGTGGTCTGCCCCTTGATCTTTTACCTTCCCGTGGCCACCACTCGGTGACTGCTTTGTTCCACCTTCCGTCTTTCCGCCTTGCAACATGTCCCGCCCATCTCCACTTAAGCTTGGCAATTCGCATGCCAACATCTTCCACCTTCGTCCTTCGACGAATTTCGATATTCGGCACACGATCCACCAGCTTGATTCCTAGCATGGCGCGCTCCATTGCTCTTTGGGCTACTTTAATCTTGTGGATGTTCTCCAGCGTGAGCGGCCATGTTTCGGAACTATAAGTGAGGATGGGAAGGACACATTGGTTAAAAGCCTTTGTCTTCAGGTTTTGCGGAATTTTTGCCTTGAATATATCTTCAAGTTTCCCAAAAGCAGCCCATCCTAGCCGAATAGTCAAAGTCCTGTCCAAAGGATAAACGATGTCCAAGGTAGATGTAACTCGTCTAAAACTTCAATCTGGTTGCTACCTACGAGCACATGAGATGTTGGCACTAAAAGATTGGTCATAATCTTTGTCTTGGACACGTTCATCCTTAGGCCGACCCTCAGAGATGCCTCTTGCAGTTGTTCAAGCATACTTGTCAAATTGTCCATGTTTTCAGCCAGGAGTATAAGGTCGTCAGCGAATCTCAGGTGCGTCATGCGACTGCCGTTGATGTTGACACCTCTTTCGCTCCAGTCTAATGATTTCATAAAGTCTTCCAACACATTTGTAAAGAGCTTGGGCGAGAGAGTGTCACCTTGGCGCACACCCTGTTTAAGATAAACGGGACTGGTAAGTTTGTGCATGCGCACCTGCATCGTTGCAGAGCTGTATAGCTTCCCGAGGATATCCACATATATTTTGTCAATATTGCATCGATGGAGAGAGTGAAACACAGCCCAGACACTGTCGAAAGCCTTTTCGTAATCGACAAAGGCAAAACACATGGGCTGGTTGTACTCCCTACTCTTCTCCGTCAGCTGCCTTACAGCATGGATGTGGTCTATAGTTGAGTATCCACTCCGGAAGCCTGCTTGCTCTACAGGTTGATAATCATCGAGGGTGCGGGATAATCTATTGCACAACACTTTTGCGAACAACTTATAAATCTGAGAGAGGAGACTTATAATAGGCCTATAATTATTTAATTTTGTCTTGTCGCCTTTTTTAAATAAGATGGTAACAGTGGCATTTTGCCATGATTTTGGTAATTTGCAGTCAAATAGTACTTTGTTAAAGAGTTTTGTAAGGGGTTTAAGTATAGGGAGACCGCCCAGCATCTCTACGTATACCCCATCTTCACCAGAAGCTTTACCTCTTTTCATTTTGTCTAATGCAAAGCCAATTTCATCTTCCGTTATGGGAGGCAAGGCGTCTTCCTCCAACCGTTCAACTGGCTCTGCTCTGGGGTCTCCAGCTTCTGATCTTTCAGGTTCTGCCTGTAGAACTCTTCAACAATGCTGATGATTTGGTCACGGTCAGTCACAATATTACCGGAGCTATTGGAAAGCTTGTTGATTTCCGATTTATTTGGTCCCCTATGGTTTTTAATTATTTTATTAATAGTCTTGTGAGCTCTAGTATCTTTCCTTATAGCTTTCTAGATAATTCTGTTCATGTTTTCTATTTCTTTTAAATCCGATGCAGTATTGTCGGGCATGTTTCTTCTCTGAGCCAATAGAGATAGCGTGTTGGATGTTAACATCCAACACGTGTGTCTTTGGCTTTGCCTCCACGTAGTTGTTTTTTTGTAGTTTCTATTACTATTTTGCACATTTTATCGTTTAACGAGTCAGCGTCGAGATTTTCTTCATCTAGCCCTTCAAACTGGTTCTTAAGTTCGAGTCGAAATTCCTTCTGTAGAAATCCGTATTCCACTTCGTCGTATTTGTGGTTTTGTGACTGTACTACCTTCGATCTTTCTTTGGCTAGATTGCATCTAAACTTTGCCCGCACTAAACGATGATCTGTACTTGTTTTGAAATGATTGAGGACAGTGACATCAGTAATATTGCAATTTTGAGCTGTTAATATGTAGTCAATTTCATTTTTCGTCCGGCCATCAGGACTGGCCCAGGTCCATTTTCTTGCTATGCGCTTTTTAAAGAAGGTATTCATGGCGTAGAGGTAGTGAGCATCAAGGAAATTGACCATGGTCTGTCCCCGCTGATTTCGACAACCAAGCCCATATTGCTCGACCGACTGTTCTCCTTCTATAGGTTAGCCGATTTTAGCATTAAAATCGCCCATAATTACTGTAAAGTAACATGGGTTTTCTTCACATGCCATCTCTATATCCTCATAGAATATTTCTATTTCGTCATCAGGATGCGCTGAAGTTGGAGGTGTACCTGGATTACCTTTAGAGCATATCTTTTATTCAGTGTCAGTATTACGTAACATACTCGAGTTGAAATACTCTTTACGTTTTTAACAGCTGAAGATTTGCTCCGATTAAGAAGGAATCCACCGCCTCCGTAAGTCGAATCTTCATGTCCTAAGTAGGTGTCCGCATGATAGTTTTATTAGATCTTCACCTTTCCGTCTGACTTCAGCCAAACCTATGACATCATGACTGTATTTGATCTACTTCCTGTAGTAGTTCGCAAAGCCTATCGTCTGCATTCAGAGTCCTTGTATTCAACGTAGCCAGGGTAATTGTCGTGTGGCAGCCGGGCCTCTGACAGAGATTCTTACCACCCTGTGCCCCACCGGAACCGGAACCGCTGCCGTAGCTCGGAATAGCGGGGCTGCCGGGGACTAAGGCCGTTGTATTAATGGCGTGATTCATGAAGAGGGATTTTAGCCGTAAAACACCAATCTGGCCAGTGCGTCTTGGTGAGTTTTTTGCCAGAGCCTCGTCTGTTAATCAGCAGGGTGCACCACGGGCAGGTGAGGTTGGCTTGGATCGCTGGATGTTATGCTACCCTTACACCCCAATCAATTCCTACCTAGTAGGTAAAGGGCTGATGCCACTGGTAGAAACCTAATACGCCGAAGATCCTCATCAAATCTTCACCAAATTTTTATGAGACGAATAAAGTTACTACCTTTCAAATAAAAAAAGAACCATTGAAATCGGATATAATAAGGCGGAGATATTCAGTAGCCCCCTTTTTACCCTTTTTTGGGGGAAGTAACCCCCAACCAAAACCAAAATTCCCCGATTAAAAAATTCTATAAAAATGCTTAACCTGTATACCAAGCTTCGTCTAGATCGGTTGAGAAATGCGACCTGTAGAGGAGAACAGAGATCCAGACGGATTGACATTCGGAAGGACATACGAAAGCATTTTTGCCCATTTATATACAAGGTTAGAAAAATTACTCTAGAAGTTTTTTTTTTTTTTTTTTTAATATATTGTATATATATATATATATATATATATACTACTTCTAATTACTACATAATATATTATGACAGTTTACATGCAATTACATTCACATTCGATTGTTGGTTAATGGGTTTCTGTGACTCCGGCTCCATTATCAGACCCTCGATACCACATTAGACCAGATAACTTATCAAGACAAACCCAATGAGCCCAAACTCGGAGGGGTTCCATCATCTTGTTGTGGAGTTCCTGTGAGTCCATCATCAGATCAGCTCAATAGTACCCAAATATTGTATTGTCATCAGAGCTGCAACCATGTGCAAAACTTCAGCTTCATTGGACATCGTTAAATGGATCAAAACTGCAAACGACTTGTCCCAAGCTTTATAACCACCAGTGACTTAAATAAAAGCTCGTAATGTCCTTTTTTCTCAAGTAAACATAATCATTTAATTCAGTTCTGAAATCCCAAAGATATGAGAGAACATAAACATAAAACAAATAGATTTTCTAATAAAAACTACTGAACCAATTTTGATGAAGTTTATACGGTACTACACTGGAAATCTACCCTTTTGAATAAAAAACCAAATCGTCCTAATCGGTTTAGAAATCTTAGAGATTTAAGGCAATATAAACACAATTTACTAAAAATCTATTTAATTTCAAAAAACTATGCAAACAATTATGATATAATTTATATGGGACTACCTCGAGTGTATACCCTTTAAAAAAAATAAAGAAAAAACATACATACAGTCAGACATATAACCGTCTCTTTTTGTGATTTTGATTGAAAAATATGACACTTTTTACCTAAAAACGATTCGATTGACACCTCGCTTGTCAAAATCGGACCAATAGAGGTAACGCTATGGTGGAACATCCACATACCCACATACATATATACATACATACTTACATACATAGACCGTCGTAGTCAGGTAAAAAATTATACCTTTTATCTCATAATAACGTTCGCGCGGGCAGAGCTGCGGGGCGCAGTCAGTATTCATATAATATAATATCCGGTTAAGGTATCATGTGATAATAATAAAGAATAGTTAAATATAGATGTAGTAATAATAGATATTACTATTTTTGTTGTACGAGCGAGAAATACTCCCCTGTGTTTATTGATTTAAAAGCCGACTAATTAATTATTCAGGAGAACTGCAGTTTGGCAAAGAAGGTGACACTCCAATTATATCCTACTCCGACGCCAGCCTCCGTTCAATGAACTACTACGGATTCGAATTATACTACAATGACTCAGCAAAGCTCCGATACTGCCCTGCTGCTATTGAAGGTAATGTAATATATGTATATAATTAATTATATATATGTCGGAATGTCCATCATCATGATGCTACAAAACGCAAGCGATACATAAAGGGTACTTTGTGTCGCTTCGGCAGACTCGCGGTGCGGCGGTGGTGGAAGGAAATTAAACGTACAGAAGAGATTGAGAGTGAACCTAGAGTAGACGCGTGCGTGCCGAGGAACTGTCATACGTTTTGATAGTGTCAAAACGTATGACAGATGAATCAAGAATCTAAAGCTTGTTTTCCCCTTTTTATTTGTGTTTGCAGACGTTTTTTTTTATAATTATATATTTTTATATCCAACTTTTTTGTTAAACTTATAGATTTTTGAATGGTGTTTTGAAGATCTTTATTTTAATGCTTCACTCGATAGGTTTTAGTAACTTTTTGTTCCGTCGGACCGTCGGAAATACAAAATATAACAGCTGTAGGCCACCATATAGTTTTCTCGACACATTGAATAAATATATATAGACATTGTATATATATATACAATGTCACTCTCGTGAAAGGCTCAAAGCGAGCGCGCGTGCAGTTATTGTATTTTTGTTAAGTGTTTTAGTAGCCACAGTTACCGCACATATTGATCATGAATCCAATAACACCTCATTTATCAAAAGTTATCATGCCGTTTAGGATGTAGGTTCGTCAAAGAACATACATACATACATCCCAAACAGTAGTGTACATAGTTCAATTATTGATATTGATTTTTATACTCTATACTGAGGTGAATTATAAACAAATAATATAAACATACTAAATAAACTGGCAAGTGCGTGTTGGACTACGCATACAATTAGTGCAGGGTTCATCCTGAATCACATCAATACGGCTTTTTAATTACTCCACAATCTGACGGCTTGTAATTGTTCTGCTCACTTATTAAATACTATTTTAAGTTTTAAGTTTAGTAGGTTTTTGTGTTTTTTTTAAAGAAGTTAGCAAATTGAAATTGCTTTTATTAACTAACAACTAACTCCTACAATATATAAATAGCTAACTATAGTAGTTAGATTATTAATATACTGTTTGCTTCCTAAAATATATTTTTCTATGAAAATACTCGATTAACGTTGTTGCAGGTTTCACGTTTACGTGGGTTGAACCCCGAATAAGGATTTTACAACTAAACGTTTTTTCTCAATGTAGTTGGAAAAAGTCAGTCTCGGAAGCGTTTTTTGCAGGTTTGATGAGTTCCTTTTACAATATTCAAAAATAGAATTATGTATGACAAGATTGTTATTCCCTCAAATTCGTATTCACAGTCCTAACAAAAACTGGCCAAGTGCGTGTCGAATGTTGTGGAATGGGTGACGAAAAGACCTAACAAAGTTTTCCAAAAGCTGCCCAGCCCAGCTGAATTATCTTATTGGCTTCCTTCTCAAAATTGTTTCTACCCAGTTTAACAATTTGTCCGAGGTAAATATACTGCTGTACAATTTCAAGAGGCATGCCACTGACTACAATTGGATCCAGTATAATATTGTCATTGATCATATATTTTTTGTCTATGTTCATGCGGAGACCAATTCGTCGTGAGGCTTTAGCCAGACTAGCCAGCATCTAACGCATCTCTTGCAGCAACTCCGCCGTAAGGACGAAATCATCTGCGAATCGCAAGTGTGAGCCGCCGCCGTAAAATGTACTCGCCGTCAATGTTGATGCCCACCTCTTTCCAGTCCAGCGTACTAAACATATCCTCCATTGCGGTCGTAAACAGTTTCAGGGATATGACATCCCCCTGTCTTACTCCTCTGAGCAATGGAATACGCTCAGTACTCCGGTCCTGTACTTGGACTGACATCATAGCATTTCGATATATCGCCAATCCACTTGGCATCGCTGCAAGGAATTCAGAACAGACCAAGTCTCGATTGAGTCAAAGGCTTTCTTGTAGTCCACAAACGAGTATTACGGCACACTGGCCGATTACACTCTTCGGTTGTCTCTAAAATCTGGCGCACTGTGTGGATGTGGTCTACGGTGCCATTTTCTCCTCAAAACCCAGCATGCCTGGGAGGCTGAAACTCGAAAAGTCTTCGCGCGAGACGATTTGTGATGACCCTCTAGAACAATTTATAGATATGGCTCAGAAGTGAGATGAATTTATAATTTTTAAGCTAGGTTTTTATGACCCTTCCTTAAAAGACAGAACCACCATAATCCTGTGCTATGCCTCGGGGATTCTCCCACAGTTGACAACGAAGTTAAATAAGACCTGAAGCTCCTTGAGAACATGTATACCACCCGCTTTTAAGAGCTCCGATGTAACTCCATCTTCACCGGAGGCTTCCAAGTTGACGTCTGGCAGCTCATCAGTATAAGCTAGTCAACATGGCTCTTGAATCCTCACAAACAGTTTCTGGTCGTACGAGTAGAGCATGCGAAGCGTATAAGTTTCCGTAAAAATCCTCGATCTCGGCAAGAATCTCCGGTTTTGAAACGATGGTTCTGCCATCAGCTGTTTTGAACTTTGTCAGATGTCTCTTACCAAGTTGCTGAACGAACACTTTAGACACTCGGTTCTGCTCTATTGCCTTTTGTATAAGGCGTGCGTTGGAGGACCGAAGGTCACGTCGTGTCAGCTTCTTAATCTTTTTGTTAATAGCCAACTGTTCTGACAAAGGAGTTTGCGTAATTTCTCGTCTTTGTGTCATAATCCGGAGAGTCTCGTCTAAGAGCTTGGTTTTTTTCCCTTATGCTACATGCTACAAAGCTTTTGGCCCTCTTCTGTAAGGATTCTCACCACCTTATCAAGTCCCTCATCACGTCGCTTGTGGTATCCACGGCATCGAATCGTCTTTTCAAAAGCAATCTATACTTATAATAAAACTGTAACGGGTCCAATTCTGTACATTGAAGATATTTAGTTTTTTTTTTGGAAGTTACTCTTAATTCGATTCTGAAGCGGCCACGCCAAAACTACTGAATGAATTTAAATGAAACTTGGTATGATTTGAGTTCATACTACTAGGTAGGACATAGGATACTTTTAATCCTGAAAAATTAAAGGGTTCCCGGAGGATAGGCGTTGAAAGTTATTTAAAAGAACACGTATCACGCTGAAATTACTGGATGGATTTTGTTGCAACTTGGCACAGTCATAGTTTATATAATGGATAAAAATTGAGGATACTTTCTTAATATCCAATAAGGAATAAAGAGTTCCTGCGGGATAATGTCCCAAATTCTGTAAATAGAAGATATTTTGTAATTTTATTTGGAGGCTTTTCTATATTCAATACTAAAGACAAAACTGTATTTTTTAAATTTTTGTCTGTCTGTCTGTCTGTCTGTTTGTCTGTCTGTCCGTCTGTCTGTCTGTACCTTGGCAGTGCATCTCGCCGAAAATACTCACTGAATTCAAATGAAATTTGGTATGATTTGAGTTCATACTTCGAGGATACTAGATTGGATAGGGGTGGAAAATTATTTAAAAGAACACGTAGCACGCTGAAACTATTGGACGGATGTTGATGCAACTTGGCACAGACATAGTTTATAAGATGGGTGAAAATTATGGATACGTTTTGTCCCGAAAAAATAAAGGGTTCCTGCGGGATATGGGTCCAAATTATGTTCATTAAAGATATTGTTTATTTTTTGGAGGATACTCTTCATTCGATAATAAAGCCTAAACTGTATCTTTTTTTGTTTTCTGTGTGTATGGTTGTCATTTTTGTGTGTATCATGGCCGCGCATCACGCCGCCAGAACTATTGGTACTCGTATCATTTGAGTTCATACTACGAGGTAGGACATTGGATACTTTTCATCCCGAAAAATTAAAGGGTGTCCGCTAGATAAGGGTTGAAAGTTATTAAAAAAAACACGCTGAAACTCCTGGACGGTTTTTTTATGCAAATTGACACAGTCATATATCTATACTTATAATAAAGTATAGATATATGAGATGAGTACGAGAAAGGCTGTGCAAAGAAGTTAATTAAAAAAATGCTCAAAAAAGGTATTGAACAACCTTTTTTTTTTCATATTTTCTTTCTGTCTGTTTGTCTTTACGTTTGTTTGTTCACGCATCACGTAAAAACTACTGGACCGATTGCAATGCGGTTTTCATTGTTAGATAGCTTAGGGTTTGATTTAAATCTGGTGTAATTGTTATCTCAATCTGGTAAGTTAAAAGCCGAGCAATTGATAAAAAAAAATTTGACGGCTAAAGAAATTTTGATCAAATGTATATTGGTCCTGGAATAGCACATTATGGTGCTTTGAAACTAAAGAAAAGACCACGCGTGCGAAGCCGCGGGTACAGCTAGTACAAACATAAGAACTAAAAAATCTGTACAAAGATAATAAAAAATGTATGGTCTAGAATACATAAAATAAGCTACTGAATAGGTTTTTTTTAAAAAACCTTTCTGTCTGTAAAGCTTAGGGTTTGGTTTAAAAACGGTTGTACTTGGTATCTCAATCCGACCAGTAGAAGCCGAGCAATCGATAAAAACTTTTTGACTACTGAAGGAATTTGGAACAAATGTTGGTATATTGGTATTTTAGATCTTGGAATAGTACATAGAGTACTTTTAACCTAGAGAATTGACCACACATTTGAAGCCACGAGCATCAGCTAGTTTATAATAATTGTACTTGTTACCACCATTACTTTGCTACTCGACTAAGGAAACGGAGGGTTATGAGACTTATGATATGATCAGTAGCTAAAAAGTTACAAAGGGATTAATATGTCAGCGGTTTTAAATTAATTCAAGCTGATCCATTAATTTTGGGTCTGACTGTTAGTTATGCTGTGGTATCGCAGTGCAAAAACGCTGTTGCGGGTGCGGGCCCCAGTTTGCCAATAAATGTAACGTTTTGTACAAATAAATATTTAGAAAACCAGTAGCTTACCTGTGCTAAGCAAGGGCGGGTCGCTAGCCTTTCATAGTTTATATTGGAATATGCATGGATAGTTGGTGCAGGAAAACACCCTGAGGAAACTGACATGTGCAAGAAATTCACTCATCGAGGACACGTGACGTCCGCCAACAAGCACACTGAGAGAGTTAATAGTAGTCAGTAATGTTTATTGAACAGGTTATATTCTTTGAATTCAGAATGCTCTCATTCTGAATTCAAAGAATATAATAATGGATTCGGAAATCCCAAAAACCACCAAGTACAATGCTTAATCTGAAAATGTTTGTGTCTTTTCAGGTTCTACGTGAAATATCGTCATCCAACTGGAGGGTGCATCGTACTGCAGCAGCTGTAGCTATTGACATATCACGTCATGACTATCAATTATGTACTATACTTCACACCACGAGATTTAATCCAGACGGAAAAGATTAACGTAAAACACAATACAAACAATAAGGGCCATTATTCTCTATGAACAGTCACACGCGTAACGCGTCTCGCTGTGGAATCGTTCGGAAAGTACGGCAATTCTCGAACATGCACAAACAATTCCACGCAGATATCTTAACGCGGCGCGTTACGTGGCCGAGTGGCAATACAGAATAAGGTCCAAGGTGTGCGAGCAAGTCACACATCTAAATGAAGTTTTGGTGGACCACCACTATGAAATAATGGGACTGTAGGAGCCAACCGACTGCACCGTGAAGCTTTCCGGATGTCGTAGTCAGGAAAAATAAACGCCACCAACGCAACGCTGACTGTGTTGTCCGATCTGCCGTCGGAACACAAGCCACTGGACCTTGAGGAACCCTCAAGAAGCCAAGCGGTGGCCTTTCTGCAACAATTTCTGAAACAAAAACAATGATAGTGGCATTCTCGATGGAGTACCTCCAAGGATCTTGGAAACCACAAGTTGTACAACAATAGTGCTAATTATGAATAACATTTTTGCCATTTTTGTAACAAGTGAAAAATTACGTCTATTTTCAAAATATACATGTCCGCAGTACAAATTTGAAACGCTTATAACTCTTAATCGAACAGAGGTATTTGAAAGGTGCTCTATCAAATGTCATAAAAAAGAGTAGGGGAAATCTGGTGGGGGTATATGCTATCAAAAAATTGATTCTGCCATTGTTAAAGATTGCTGCCGAACAAATGTTCAGATTGGCATAAAAATCGTACTTCTGATAGGAATTCAAATAGAGTTTTCAGTATTTTGCATAGATATGAAAAGGAAAGGAAGAAAGAAGTTGACTGGTGACTTAGAGGTAGAACCATTATTGGAAGTACCACGATGGATCTCAAAACCTACAAATCGCAGCGAGATGGTGCTGGAATTAAAAATGTTTCTTATCTTTGGCTCTTTGGCTCTTCTAGGATTTGGTAAAAAAATTACGGCTACTGAGCAAAAAAAAAACCTGCATATAATATAGACGATTTCCGTCATATTTGCATACAAACGAACATCATAAAAGTAAATGAATGTCAGAAAAACAAATAAAAATAGGAAAATAATTGAATTTCGGGAAAACTGACAGGTATCAAAGTGACAGATTATAGGTAAAGGGTGGTGGAAGGTGGGGAAAGGTGGGAGAAGTGGGGAAAAGTCACACATCAAATCTCAAACGTCAAACATCAAACGTCAAGTGTCAAACGTCAAATGTCAAACATCAAACGTCAAGTGTCAAACGTCAAATGTCAAACGTCAAACGTTGACGTTTGACATTAAAGTCAAATGTCACACGTCAAATGTCCAATATGAAACGTCAAATGTCAAACGTCAAAATATGGCAAATTTTAAATGTCAAACGTGACAAGTCAAAATTGTCAAATGTAATACGTCTAATTTCAAACTTCATATACCAAACGTCAAATGTCAATCCTCAAATGTAAAACGTCAAATGTCGTAATTCGAAAAAATTCAAGTTAAAAAAATCGCATGTCAAAAAGCCGCAAATCTAAACGTCAAAAACGCGTGCGCTTGCGCGGTGGCGGTGTCGGCTTCTACGTTAAGCGAAGTGTTACCGTGCGCTCCTGGCGCCACCCGGTGGACCCGCTGCACAAGTCCGTTGAGCAAATCATGGCTCATCACGGAAAGCTCGCTCTTGGTACGGCATACCGTGCTCCGTGGATGTACGTTGATTTATTTTTCGATGCGTTGTCAGATTCCATTAGTTCACTTCCTAATTGTGATAATTTAGTATTATTAGGAGATTTCAGTATCAATTTATTTAATAAAAATGACGATAAATCCAATAAATTTACTACGTTCTTGTCATGTATTAATTTGTCTCAGCTAATCAACGAGCCAACACAAGTCAGACCCTTATTGAGGTCGTTTGTACCGATTTGCGCGCTAAGAAAATTGCACTGGAGCATGTTGGTACTATTTTTGGTCACTGCCTTATAATTGCTTGCTTGAGCGAGAAAAAAAGAAGCACGTATTACTGTAATTTAATTGGCGAATCGTCAAACGTTATCAAATCTATGTGGGAGCTAGTAAAAATTGAGACGGGTAAGTTGCGGTAAGTTGCGTAAGAGAAAGATGCGAGACTGTACCGAGTCACTAACGCAACCCGATGGGTCGAAATTTCCCAGTAAGGTGGACGCCGTTGACGCTGTGAACGCGTACTTTGTGGGCGCGCGCAGCCGAGACATGCGGCGCACCCGTCGCGGATGTAGCCGGCGTGACTCGCGCGCTGACAGAGGTGCGACCACCTGTGGATTGCTCGCTTAGACTGAAGCCATTTACTGCTCTCGAAGTATTTCGAATTCTTACTACTGGCGTAGCTCGTAAGACATCAAAGGACGTTTACGGTATTTCAATATCGCTATTCCACGCTACCTCTGAGCAGTTATCTCCCGTCTTGTCCTTCCTTTATAAAAATTGCAGTAAAGAAGGTCTTTATCCTTCATCCTTGAAATTCGTGAAGGTCTCACCAATTTATAAAGGAAAAGGAAAGCAGGAGGACATAATAGCTACAGACCGTCTTTGAATATGTCAGGAAGTTGTAGGAAACGACGGCACGGTAAAATAGCAGTCGCTAAAAACCGCAATTGGAGTAGCGCAGGGCTCATCGCTCTCCAACATTATGTTCTCCCTTCTTCTCAACGACCTGCCAGAGAAGTTACATACATGGACATGGGAGTTACATACTAATGTATGCGGATGATGTCGCAGTTGTCGTCTCCAGCTCCAGCAAGGTTGAATGAAGTGTCAAGTGAACTGAACCATTGGTTCAGAATCAATGGATTAATTCTAAACATAAACAAGACCCAATTTATGCACTTTAACCTGTCAGGCCGTTCATACAGGCAGCTCAGCGTCAGGGTTGGAAACTCCGAGATGGTCCAGGTAGTAACTACCAACTTTCTGGGATTTCAGCTCGATAGAGAGCTAACCTGGGAGGGCCACATTGACAGGTTATGTGAAAAAAACAGCCGTGCCTGGTTCTCGCTGTGGCGCGTATTCGCAATACTGCCTTATAGCATGGTCCGGAACTGCTATTTTGCAGAATGCAGAAAAAAGCGGTAAGGGCCAAAGTGCGTGTAGCACAAGATGAATCGGCACTTCCTTTGTTCCGGTCCATGAGTTACTTACCCTCCCATCCTTGATATGCCTTCAGACGGCTTTGTATGCCAGAGACCACCTGGTGGAATACTCGAGGCTCGGGAATGGACACAAGTATAGCACGCGGAACGCGCAACGGCTGCGAGTGGTGCCGTGGCGGCTGACGAAGACGTCCAAACTAGTACACGTGATGGCGCCGGCGGTCTACAACCGGCTGCCAGATAACATTCGAGAATGCACCTAAGGGAATCATTAAAATTCAAATCAAAATGTTGGCTTATTGAACACGCATTCTATATGTTTGATGTCATTTTAAAATTATAATTATTCTGACTATTTTAATTTACTTAATTTAATATGTGTGTTATTTTTGTCTACCTACGTATTCGATTATTATTATTAATATTAATTATTTGTTTTTAATATTTTATTCTATTTTTTACAATAAATAATTGTTAATTTCTTGTAAAGATTGTAAACTTTAAATGTACTTATTATTAGTCATTTGAAATTGTACTCTATTAATTTATATTATTATTATTTTTTGCCTTTTTGACATGTAAATTGTATTGTTATGAATAAATGACTTGACTTTGACTAGGTATTTGAACTTTCAAGGTCGGCGGCGCCTTGGATGTCGTGCCGTGCCTGTATGTACCTAAGGCCGGCGGCACCTTTGACGTTGCCGCGCCAAGCCCGTATGTACCTACCGCACGCTCATCCGACCGAAACTCCTCGAACATTTTAGTAGCTACTGTTTTTCTAAGAATCGACCGGCGTAACATTATCAAGCCCTCGCATCAAATTATCAACAATATTTGCATGCATCATTTTATTTCTGAGCGTTATAACAAGCACTCAATGATTAAACGCAATTTGACAGAGACAATCAGCATGTTTATTTTGTCAAAATATCAAACATGAATATCACAATCGGCCGAGGCGGCACCTTTGAAAAAATACCGACAAAAGATTGAATAAGTAAAAGATGCATGTTGCAGTAAAAACTAAAATACATGTTCATATAGGTTTAGACATGAATAACTAGCTGTACCGGCGTATTATTTATATTGAAGAACAAGTCGCATCAATTACCTAACCCCAAACCAGGATACCCTGTGCTATGGGTACTAGATAACAGATAAACATGCTTACATAAATATTAATAATACATCCATGACTCGGAAGCAAACATTTCTGCTCATCACACAAATTATTGCACCTTGAGGGATTCGAACCCGTGACCGTTGGTTTGGTATCGTATTCACGGTCACTAACCACCAAGTGTCTTAGGCTATTATTTTTTTACCGAAGCGAAGTATCAATCGATTCGTCTTCATCGCAAGAGTGTTATAAACTATTTTTTACCCGACCTTAGTCGGGTTTATTTTTTGAACTTATGCCTTGTACCTACGAGTTAGTCATATTTTATTAACACTTCTTTAATTTATATTGGTAAGTATAGTAAATACCGAAAATTACATATTTTTAAATTGATAACAACAACAAAATGGATGAGGATAACTGAAGACCGAGCTCAGTGGCATGAATTATGAGAGGCCTATGTCCATCAATGGACAGATATAGGCTGATGATGATGACGATGATGATGATGATGAGTTCAAAAGAACAACAATTTTGGGTACAGCGACCGACTCTACACACTGCACACTGTACACAATCTATCACTGAGAAGTTGGGTGCTCAAGATTTCGGAGACGCAGACAGCAAATGTCATCACGGGCGTATACACAAACGCCGGCATTTGGGATAAATAGATGCTCCAAGATATAGCCTGGGTAATCCAGGTATGCCGTATCAGCTGGACATCCTATCTGCGTCTCCGACAAGAAGAACAAGTGGGGCTTAGAGGTCTCTAGATGATAATGGACCGGTTGGAGATTGGAGTGAATCCCGCGAATATTCGCAAGATCCACTTTAAGTGTGAGGACGTGCATCTGCCGTTTTGACTTATATCTTCTTTGGACTTTTTCCATGATGAGTAGTTGTGAATAGATTGGATGAGTTATAGCAAACGAGATGTCGGAATGGCTTACCCACGGAAGTCAAGGCATAACTACGCCATTGAAGAACTTGCGCGGAGACTGCGGGGACGCCCGAACCCCCCTGAAATAATTCATCAGTTCCTCACATCCGGTCGCCAGCCGGCCCAATGGATCATTTCAGGATTTTTCACAAGCGGCGGGGCAGCCTTTCGTAGCTGGCTAAACTACTACTTGGGCCCCCTACAACTTGCGGTCGGCCAGCAGAGAACACCGTGCTTCGGATCCCGCTACCCTCCAAAGCAAGGCCTCCGATGCAGAAACACCAGGATTCCGATCACGGTCCACCCTTCCAACACAACTGCATCCTACAACTCATCCGGACAGCTTCCCTGAACATCATGATGGAACACGACAAGTCGTTTGGCATCAAGACTTTCTCCAGAGGGTGGTAATATAAAAAGCCGGCGGCCGAAGCCTACCACCAGGTGATTCGGTTGCTCTTTTGGCCCCACCCGAGAGTCACGTGTAGGATATCGAGAGCTGAATCCTACGGACGCGAGCAAACAATAAACCCTCAAAAAAATTATTAAAAATAATGATTATTTTGCTTAGACATATCGATCGAAACAAACCTCACACTCATTAACTTCACGAACGCATCGCCTATCATCCACGTTAGCTAACGTTTTAAACGAATGAATGCACAGCGGTAATTTGGGAATTCTACTCCCAGGAGTGAGTGGAAGCGAACGTCTGCAGTGAGCGAAGCGAACGTAAGACCAGGAGTAGAATGCCCAATATTATCCTACTAGGGTGAGTTCTAACTCGTTAGTACAGCTCTAGCGGTACTAAAGAAGATAGAAAACATGAGCGTCTAACTTTCTAGACTGACAGCCGAATGTAACGCAATTCAGATTCTGCGTTGGCTCCTGAAAGCATATCGACGCAAGTCCATTTTTTTATAGTTTTAATCATGCCCCCGCTATAAAACAACCTATAATGTAAATACACTCCGATCACGTGACCATGACATCATCGCGGCAAGATAAAAAAATGGCGCAAAAAAAATGTTGCCGCGCAAAACTTATTTTACGTTCCTTCCTCAACGGTTTGGCGGATCCGTACAAAACTTGGCCTGTGATACGCTGAATATATGTAGCCACTGACAAACCGAACGTAAGTTTTATGAAATTATTATGTAAGGAGAGAGCACCGCGGGAAAATGGTGAAGCCAAAAATGGGAGTAGTTTCAGAAAAAAAAACGTATTTTGGAAACGAAATATATAATATATTATTTTTTTGTTTTATTTAAATACTAGATGAACCAAGCTATCCGTTAACATTAAAACATCAACACTGTTTAGTACAAAAAGTGACCAGAATATTTTCGTGAAAACCAACAAAAATTTCAAAAAATTACGGCTCGCGGAGAACGGCCGTGGTTTTATTTAAAAAAAAATAAAAAACTTCTTTAGTGTTTTTACGTATAATATATATATCCTTTTAAAGACAGAAACACACTTATTCGAAAATATAAGCGAGATTACATTTAACTCGATTTTAGTAGATCAAACCGTTACAATTAACTTCCGTGTTTTTTTTTGGTTGCTCTAGCGACCAAGGGGGATTTGCGGTTTTGGATCTTGGTTAATCACTAATTTTAATATTTTCATTTTATTCTATGCTCCCAAACATATTTAAGTATTTTTTCTCTCATGTTTCCGTGACCTCTGATGCAATTTGAGGGTTGTGTTTTTATTTTAACAAGTAAGTCACCTGGGTAGTCCTTGAGTCATCATTATTGTCTCCATCACTAGCCGGGACACACCCACTGCTGGATATGGATCTCCCATCCAACTCCATAACGAACGGTTCGTCGTCGATTGCATCTAGCGTCACCCCACGACTGCGACCGCGTCTTCCAACAGTCGTCGGTCTGCCGTCTTCTGGTCCGTGGTCCACTTTCCCCAACGTTCATCGTTCTGCGAGCTGTAGCCTACCAGTTGCCTCTTCAATCTGCTGCTAACGGAACGTGACGATGTCACGAAGCGTGAACTTCTTGAAAATAGAAATGCTACGAAAATATGATAAATGGACTATTATAATCTACCAACAACCAACACGGAGTTGATCTAGGCCTACAAGCTACGCACGATAGGATGTTTTGCTACTGTGTAGCACTACTACGACCGGCTACGTATATGTAGCCCTACGACCTTCTACGAGAATGAGAACAAAGGTCTGTATCCAGCGGGGCAACTATGTGCAATCCCTCGCACACATCCCTCACCCGCGTCCTGCGCACAAATCCCTCGCTTGTGTGCACAAATACCTCGCTCCACTAAGCCCTTTTCCAGAAGAGCTGCGCTGAGTGAGGCAAGGAAAATGAAGTAATCCTAGTGGTGGATTATTTTCAAGCGCACCGCTATCTTACACACTCTGATGGAATTGTAGCCTCATAAGAAGAGGCCTATCTTGCCTTTTACTACGAGTTTGCTCGGCAGCGCCCGCGCCGTGGTGATTGCTGTACATGTTGATATTTTCACGATCTGCTTCCCATATCCCTAATTCCCTATTGCTCTTCACTCGCGAGATGAAAATAGACCCTTTATCAAGCCAGGTCTACACGGCAGCACTGCATCCAGTATAGTAGAAACCTTTCTGGTGAAATGAAAAACACAACTTATACCAACTGTTTATTTAGAAATTATTAATTTTAATAGTAGAATAATAATCGTAATATCTTAATGATTAAATTCAAAAGTGTGTCAGTGTATGTATCTTTGTTATCACTCAGCGCTACAACGGCTGAACGCATTTTTATAAAAGGTATATAGATCTACTTAACGTCCTAACAAAAACTTATTTAAAAAAAAAACGACTTCGAATCGTATTAAACTTAAAAGTAAGTCATTTTGCACTTTTGACATTATGCGACTAAACCCATCTTTTAAATTTTTGAGGTCGGTGCTCAATGGCGAAGGAAATATCTAAGGAAAAATTCCTTACTCTATGATTGAAGCATTGTTTTTGAGTGTTATGTCTACTGTTAGTCGGAGACCGAGGGTTGCGATTTTTTTTTCTTTCTTCTTCTTGGTTGTTTCGCTCTTGGCAGAGTGGTCGTCATGTAGTACTGCTGTATAGGGCTGGTGTTGCTCACCTCACGATGTCTCGCCACCCTTCCCGATTTGGAGTCATCCTGGTACACCCACAACAGGGAGCCGCCCAAAGCTGATTTAATCTGGTCGGTCTATCGCATTATGGGTGACTTTTCACGCGGTCTGGTACCTTCCACTTTGCCCTGAACGACAAGACGCTCTATGGAGTCATTGTTTCGCCTCGAAACGTGTCCATAGAACTTTAGTATGCAAGCTTGTATTAATCACGATAGACCCTGAGTGATCAGAGTTCTTGGATTATAGAGACATTTGTCCGAAACTCGGTCCAAGATACCCCAAGCATTGTTCTTCAGCACCACATTTCCAGAGCATCTATCTTATTTTTTCAATTCCTCGCAGCGTCCACGTCTCTGCGGCGTACAGAAGTATGAGGAAAAAACAAGCGTACGGACGAGCCGGGTCTTAGTGGCTTTGATTGTGTTTCGGTTCTTCTATATTTTCTTCAGCTTGTCCATAACTAATCTAGTGATTGCCATACGTCGTTTAACCTCATCAATGCAATGTGGGTCTTTACCAGACTACAACTAGTGGCTCTGTGAGCTATAGACCTCGCGCGCACAAACTTTTTTTTTGCAAACAATCTAGCGGTGTACATTAGCGCCATCTAGTTACCTTAATATAAAACTAAAATTATTAACCAAGGTATTCCATCAATCCCTACCTAGTGGGCAAAGAGCTGATTCCACTGGTAGAAACCTAAAAGTGAGAAATTTACTGCATTTTGAAGAGCTATTCAACTCATCACGCCGAAGATCTCATCATGCCGAAGATCCTCATCAGATCTTCACCAAATTTTTGTGAGACCAATTTAAAGTTACTACCTTTCAAATAACAAAAAAGAACCAACGAAATCGGATCTAATAAGGCGGAGATATTCAGTAGCTCCCCTTTTGCCCCTTTTTGGGGGAAGTAGCCCCCCCTATCAAAAATCCCCGACGACAAAAATATCTAAAAATTTGTTTTACTTGTATACCAAGTTTCTCTAGATTGGTTGAAAAATGCCGGGCATTGGTCGTGGTCCATCTGCTCAGTTCACCTGGGTGAACCACGGGCACTTTTTCTTGCCCGTGGTCCACCTCAGTTCACCTGGGTAGACCACGGGCACTTTTTCTTGCCCTTGGTCCACCTCAGTCCTGGGAAAACCAGCTGTCAAACTTAAAAGGGCTATAACTCTGAAACTAACGATCCTAGACTAGTAGTCATTACAGAAGTGATAGATCTCATTGCCATCTTCATTTTGGATGAAAGCTGTCAAACTTAAAAGGGATATAACTCTGAAACTAGTGATCTTAGACTACTAGTTTCTTTCCAGAAGTGATAGATCTCATTGAGATCTGCATTTTGGATGACATTTGTCAAACTTAAAGGGGCTATAACTCTTCAAACTAGGGGCTATCCCTTCTGTAAATAAACTACTAGACTAGGATCGTTAGTTTCAGAGTTATTGCCCTTTTAAATTTAAAGGCTGTCACCCAGAACGAAGATTTCGAATGAGATCTTGATAGGTTTTGAAGTATGACTTTGACGTTTGACATGACACTTCACCTGTCACTTTGACCCCTGTCACTTTGACCCCTGTCACTTTGACCCCTGTCACTTTGACCCCTGTCACTTTGACCTCTGTCACTTTGACCCCTGTCACTTTGACCCCTGTCACTTTGACCCCAGTCACTTTGACCCCTGTCACTTTGACCCCTTTCACTTTGACACCTGCCACTTTGTCACCTGTCACTTTGGCATCTGTCACTTTGAGGTGCAGCTAGGTATGAGAGCAGTGTGAAGGTCAGTCGGACGTGATCAGTCATGAGTGTGAACGCGAGAAAATACTAAGAAACGGTGTCACGGTTAGTAAATTTTCTTCCTAACCATCACACAAGTGTGACAGAGCAGTGGGAAGGTTAATCGGCCGCGAAGATTTTGCGTTGTTTAAAAAAAATAATTTTATAGGTGGACCACGGGCAATGGATATTTTTAAATTACTCTTATTTATCGTAAGGGTGAACCACGAGCAAGAAAAAGTGCTCGTGGTCCACCCAGGTGAACTGAGCAGGTGGACCACGACCAATGCCCGAAAAATGCGACCTGTAGAGGATAACAGAGATCGGGACAGACATCCGGACATAAGAAAGTATTGTTGCCCAAGCTGAAACGGACACGCATCGCTCGCGCTTCTCGCTCGCTCTGTCAAAAAAGGAAGGGGATGTGTGGGATCGAAAAACGATCTCACTGCTCCAAGCCAACATCACCTGCACGCGCTCATTCTTCTGGATAAAAGAGGATAAAAGAATGAAGCTATGGCGATCGACATATGGCGGTATAACCATCCCAAAAATAAATGTTGCCAAATGACACAGGCCGGTGATGGGCAGAAGAGTCACCGGTGCGAGAAGTTACGCCGTGCAATCACCAACCCGCATGCACAGCGTGGCGATTATGAGGAAGTCCTCCTTACGAACAGCACCAACAAGAAATGGCCCCCAGTTCCCAGTAGCCCTGCTAGTCCTGACCAAGGTGGCAGTCAAGGAAATGGCAGGGCAGGAGGTGCGAAGAATTTCCGGGCTACCGTAGGCCACCCTAAATAAAACACTCTGGTGATCGACATATGGCGGTATAACCATCCCAAAAATAAGCGTAGCCAAATGAAACAGACCGGTGACAGGCAGAAGCGTCACCGTTGCGAGAAGCAACGCGCTGCGATCGCCAACCCGCATGCCCTGCGTGGTGATTATGGGCCAACCTCCTTATGAACGGCACAAATAAGAAATGGCCCCCATTTCCAGGTCGCCCTGGTAGTCCTGACCAAGGTGGCGGTCAAGGAAATGGCAGGGTAGGGGATGCGAAGAATTTCCGGGCTACCGTAGGCCACTCCAAATAAAAACAAATGACCCTGGCTACGTACACCGGATGAGAGATTAGGCTTGAAGAACACTTGACAAAATTGGAGACGGAGCTTAATAAGATCAGGTGGCATATTCTAGGGTTAAGTGAAATCTGAAGAGAGGAGGAGGCCATAATAAATAACTCTCAAATCAGGCCACCGAGACTGCTGATCGCCCTCAAGAAAGTAGAACAACTTCCGTGAGGGCGAGATCCCTGAACTATTTTAACAACTAAAATGTACCTTCCTGTATTCATGCAAATAAATGTATTTCATTTCATTTCATTTCATTTCTAAGTCAGAGATCCTTTCTGAGATCGAAGACTTCTATGGCCGACTGTACGACTCGCATGCTTCTAGACCCAAACCTAGCATAGAAGATTCCCGCGCAATACTGACCCGCCACTTCACTGACGAAATGCTCGACGTCAGCCTAGACGAAATTGAGATGGCGATCAAACAACTTAAGAATGGGAAGGCCCCCGGTGAGGATGGTATAACTTAGGAACTCGTGAAGGCAGGGAGAAACCCGTACTTCAGGAGCTTCGGGGGCTATTTAGCACCGTCTTTAACATTGGGAGAACTACAGAGGTACTCCAGAGCCAGGAATTTGGTACTCTTCTTTAAAAAAGGGGGTATAACTCTTTTAAAGAACTACCTACCTATTCCACTCTTGAGCCACATCTACAATTTGTTTTCGAGGGTCATCTCAAATCATCTCACAAGAATACTTGACGAATTCCAGCCTCCTGAACAGGCCTGGTTTCGCGGAGCGTTTAGTACCATTGACCACTTACACACAGTGAGGCAGGTGGACTGGCGATACATCGAAGTGCTGAGGTTTCTGTATGACGCCGCGACTATGAGTGCCCAAGTACAATACCAGAAGTCTAAACTATACATATCCAACTGCGCAGGGGAGTGAGACAGGGGGATTTTATATCCCCGGAACTGTTCATTCAAGCCTTGAAACATATGTTCAAGACGCCGGACTGGAAAGAATGGGCATTATGGTTGACTCTCTCAATTGATGCCATAAAAGTACATATTAGATAGATAGATAGATAGATAGATAACTCTTTATTGCACAAGAAATGAACTGATGATACAATAATTAAGTTTTAACATAGTATAATCAGCGGCCTTATCACTAAGCAGCGATCTCTTCCAGGCAACCGTAGGCTGAATAGGCTGTTACAAAGGATGGTAGTGTGCAGAATTATAAAAATATACCTACATATATAATGAATGATACAAATTACATAAATATTTATAGTCCCCAAAGGGGGTAAATATAGTCCAGTAGAAGGGAAATGCCGCGTGCAATGAAATAGACAGTAGCTTGCACCTGTTTAATGTCCATCGAGCACAGTAATCACTTATGTACGTTTAAATAATGTAAATAATGTTTGCTACACTACTTCAAGTAATTCCATGTACATAAAAGGTAAACAATACAACATAGGGATGCAAACAATGAGTTTACGCGTTCGCGTACGTGCGGGCGAGGAGCGATGCGACACTAGCTTCGCGCCGGAATGCCAGAACGGTACTGTCTGTTGTGGAGTCCGCGTCGCTAGGCTTGCCTGCACGTAGGCAGCGCGCGCGTCGGTCAAGGTCAGGTGGGGCGAAGCACCCGGTGCGCGCGCGTTCTCAGTATTATATTTTAATAGGTTTATATTCACGTAAATAATATATATGTGTAAATGTTTATAAATATATATCTGTAAGTATTATAATTACGATTATTATATAATATATGAATGAGTTAACCACATCACTCCCCCCGAGAGACCGTGCCTACGGGCGATAAAAGTCGGGGAACCGTACATGCCGCCCAGAATGAGTAGTTTTGTTCGCTGGGGTAGTGGTTACCTCGGGTTCGGGTGTGGGGCTTAATTGTTCATTTGATGTCGGTGTGGCTTGAGATGTGTCGGTCAGCATGTAGGCTGGTTTCAAGCGGTCTATTGAGACTGACACGACTTTGCCTTTGACACGTATTTTAAATACTTTAGGATGGCGTTCGATCACCTCATGGGGACCAGTATACGCCGGTTGTAAGGCACCTCTCAACGCATCTTCTCGTAAAAATACGTGCGAGCAAGATGATAGTTCTTTGTAAATAAAGATCTTATTCTTTGAGTGGTGTGATGTTGGTACTGGCTGCAAGTTGTTGGCAAATGATCTGATACGGGCCGAAAAATCGGTTAAATCAGTTGTACATTTGTCAACTTTATGGCCGAAAAATTCACCTGGGAGCCGTAACGGTTCGCCGTATACGAGTTCAGCAGAGGAAGACTGAAGATCTTCCTTGAATGAACTTCGTATGCCGAGTAATATCAGTGGCAAAGATTCTGCCCAACTGCTATCTCCATGACACTTGATTGCAGCTTTTAATTGTCGATGGAATCTTTCGACAAGTCCATTGCATTGAGGGTGGTAAGCAGTTGTTTTCCGATGCCTAAAGCCTATGGACTTTGAAAGTTGCTGGAAAAGTGCAGAAGTGAACTGAGAACCGCAGTCGGTGGTGATGTCAGTTGGACAGCCGAATCGCGCTACCCACCCAGATAAAAATGCCTTGGCCACGGTTTCCGCGGTGATGTCGCGAATACAGACAACTTCAACCCATCGCGTGAAGCGATCGACCATTGTCAAACAATATCGCAATTCGCCAGATGGAGATAACGGGCCGACGAGGTCCAGATGAACGTATTTAAAACGCGCCGTCGGTAAATCGAGAGTGCCTAAAGGTGACCAGACATGTCGATTTACTTTTGAGCGCTGGCAAGGTAAACACGCCCTAGACCACTCACGGCAATCTTTTCTCATCTGTGGCCAGACGTAGCGCTGTGCTACTAATTTTGCGCTGGCATTAGCACCTGAATGACTAAGCGAGTGTAAACAGTCAAAGACCTTCTTGCGTAAATTTTGAGGTACAAAAGGCCTGGGGATCGGTGTGTTGACGTCGCAGTACAGATCAAGGCGACTCCCAGGTATATTTACTTTTTCTATTCGCAAAGATGTATCTTTGCCTTCGCTTAGATAATGGTCTAGCACGGAATCTGATTCTTGAGCTTTGGCTAGTACTTCAAGATCCACTGGGCTTTGAAGTTCGTTGACCCTGGATAGTGTATCTGCAACCACGTTTTCTAAGCCAGAGATAAATTGAATATCAGTTGAAAACTGTGAAATAAAGTCTAAATGCCTGTATTGCCGCGGTGAGCAGTTGGACTTGCGCTCATGAAATGCGTAACACAGGGGTTTATGATCTGTAAAGATCGTGAAGTGTGTTGCCTCTAACCAATGTCGAAAATATTTAATGCTCTCGTAAATTGCTAGAAGCTCTCTATCGTACGGGGAGTATTTCCGTTGCGATGGGCTTAATTTACGAGAGAAAAAGGCAAGTGGTTGCCAATGCCCGTCTTTCAGCTGCTGCAAGACTCCGCCCATAGCGTCATCAGACGCATCAGTGACGAGAGCTAATTTAGACTGAGAGTCAGGGTGTGCCAACAATGCTGCCTTGCAAAGGCTTTCTTTACTCTCTTCGAAGGCTTTCAAAGAATCCCCGCTTATGTCAATTGACTGAGAGGCTTTTATAGAACCAGTCAATAAAGCGTTTAAAGGAGCTTGAGTTTGGGCAGCTTGAGGTATAAATCTCCTATAAAAATTTATCATTCCCAAGAACCTCCTCAATTGCCTGGCGGTTTTAGGAATAGGGAACTCCTTTATAGCCTGTACCTTACTTTCCAAAGGTTTAGTTCCATTTTGAGAAATATGGTAGCCCAGAAATGTGACCTCTGCTACTCCAAAGATGCATTTGGCGGTGTTTATAAGCATTCCATATTCTTTCATCCTAGTGAACAGTTGGCGGAGGTGAGATTCATGCTCCTGCTCTGACTCGGAATACACCAAAAAATCATCCAAATACGGGAAACAGAAGTCTAAGCCTCGGGTCATTCCGTCGACAAACCTTTGGAAAGTTTGGCCTGCGTTTCGTAAGCCAAAAGTCATAAACGGGAATTCATAGAGTCCGAAGGGTGTAGTGATCGCCGTTTTCGGGATATCCTCGTGGAAGACAGGGAGCTGATTATAGGCCTTAACAAGGTCTATGGTACTAAATACCTTGCAGCCAGATAGACTATGGGCAAAGTCCTGTATGTGCCTGATAGGGTACTTATCTGGAATTGTCCTAGAATTTAGTAATCGGTAGTCACCGCAAGGAACTGTGGCCAAGGCATTTTTATCTGGGTGGGTAGCGCGATTCGGCTGTCCAACTGACATCACCACCGAAGACATCACCTTCGAAGGCTTAATTGTTCATTTGATGTCGGTGTGGCTTGAGATGTGTCGGTCAGCATGTAGGCTGGTTTCAAGCGGTCTATTGAGACTGACACGACTTTGCCTTTGACACGTATTTTAAATACTTTAGGATGGCGTTCGATCACGTCGGGGTCACCAGTATAGTCCCCAAAGGGGGTAAATATAGTCCAGTAGAAGGGAAATGCCGCGTGCAATGAAATAGACAGTAGCTTGCACCTGTTTAATGTCCATCGAGCACAGTAATCACTTATGTACGTTTAAATAATGTAAATAATGTTTGCTACACTACTTCAAGTAATTCCATGTACATAAAAGGTAAACAATACAACATAGGGATGCAAACAATGAGTTTACGCGTTCGCGTACGTGCGGGCGAGGAGCGATGCGACACTAGCTTCGCGCCGGAATGCCAGAACGGTACTGTCTGTTGTGGAGTCCGCGTCGCTAGGCTTGCCTGCACGTAGGCAGCGCGCGCGTCGGTCAAGGTCAGGTGGGGCGAAGCACCCGGTGCGCGCGCGTTCTCAGTATTATATTTTAATAGGTTTATATTCACGTAAATAATATATATGTGTAAATGTTTATAAATATATATCTGTAAGTATTATAATTACGATTATTATATAATATATGAATGAGTTAACCACATATTTATTACCATATACATACAAAACATACATACATACATATTTATTTACATACAAAATAATAATAATACTCTTACTTAAATAAACCTAATGTTAACATAAAAAATAATATAAATATTATATTACATTCAACAGATTAACAACTTGACAAGTACAGATTCTTGACACGGTCTTTAAAAATGTGCAGTGATGTAGCTTTCTTATTAGAGACTGGTAAAGAATTCCAAAGCCGGACTGCTTGTGTTGTAAAAGACTTACTGTAAAAAGAACTCACGTGTGCGGAAATTTTCAGTTGGAGATTTTCTGATGAACTCAGATAATGGGTATTAGAGTAATGAAGAAATTCGAAACATTCCTTAAGATAGCGCGGGGAATTAGGATTAAATAAAATACTGTAGAGAAGTGAGAGAATATGAATATTCCGGCGAAGTTGAATGGGGAGCCACTTGAGCTTAGTGCGAAAATAAGAAACGTGATCATACTTACTCAAGCCAAATATGAACCTTATGCAGAAATTTTGAAGACGCTCAAGCTTATTGAACTGCTCCTGGGTAAGATTGAGATAGCAGGCGTCAGCTTAGTCAAGAACAGGAAGGAGGAGAAATTGTGCTAGTGCAATTTTCACGGCCGTGGGTAAAAAAAACGGAGTCGCCGAAGCGAACCAGCTGAAGCAAACATTTTACGATTAACGGCTTCAAGCTGAGGCTTCCATGATAGATCCTCATCAATTAAAATGCCAAGATTTTTCACCACACTGCTTAGGAATAATTTGTGCTTCCTTCCAAGTGGAAGGAAAATTACTGTTTGAGATAGAGTAGTTAAGAATATGACATAGGATGGGAAGGACAATATCATGGATTGGAAATAACATTTTTCGGCTAATACCATCATTGCCAACAGCGTAAGAAAGGATTGATAATACGCCCTTCTTAACATCACAAGCAGTGAAAACTTTGTTGGAAAAAGGAGGAATGTCAGGATTTGGCATGTTTTAAAGAAGTTGAAGTGTTTTGGCCTTGAAATTTTCATCAAAACTGGACGATGAAGAAAAATGATTGTTAATAGAATCTATGTCTAAATTAATAGGAATAGAATTTTGTCGAGATTTGCCAATTCCCAAAGACCTTAGGAATTTCCAAACTTTAGCTGGATCTCCGTTTTCAACAGACTCATGAATGTGGCACCGTTGAGCATCTCTACATACCTTATTGCAGTGATTCCGAGAACGCGCGTATTTAGATTTACTGATGTCATTCGGACGAGATTTATATTTGGACTTGTCAACTACCTTCCTATGCATCACTTTTTTCATGTCATCTGTACGCCATAGAGCAGGGAGATGTTTTATTTTAATGGCGCGCATGGTTATCATAAAGAAGCGTAATGGTCGAATTAAAAATAGAAATTTTGTCATCAATAGAAACAGAATTAGCTACTGGTGCCCAATCTATTCTTTCAGCATCCCTGCAGAGGTTCTCTGAATTAATAGCACTGAAATTGCGCTGCACAAGAATTGTGGGTTTTGCTTTAGGATGACGTATTTTATAAGATAGAAATAACAGATCATGATAAGAAAAAACATCAGCTGGACATTGTCCGTGCTTGGCAACATGCATTGGAGATGATATAATAAGTAACCATTGGAAAGTATTGAATTAGGAAAGTTATGAGTTGCGTTCAGGGATAGAATATGCAAATTGCTGGATTTAATGATGGACTGCAAAGAGGAAGAACAAGAATCATTTTTAAATAAGCAAGTGTTAAAGTCACCCATTATTATGGTATGACTATATAAGGGACCCAGATCTTTTAGATTTTTTTCGAAGGATGAGAAATAATTTAAGCGAAGTGAAGGACAATAGTAAGCTCCGAGAAGAATTTTGGTATGACCGAGAAGTACTTCTATAAAAAGATGTTCACCGGCATGAGGTGGTTGTGCAGACATACTAACTATTGACTAAGGAATGTGGGCACGAAGGTAGATGGCTACACCGCCACTACCAGTCCGATCGTTGCGTATTATTACAAAACCCGGTAAGGAATAAGAGGTAGAAGGGATATGAGGTTTTAGCCAGGACTCAGATATTACTATTGCATGGATGTTTTTACTATCAAAAGATGCCAACATATCTGAATAATAAGCCGGAATACTTTGCGCGTTTATATGGATGGCATTGAAATTCTTAGGTACATCAGAAAATTGTGAGTTTAGAGTATCAGCAAGCGAAGGGATATTAGAAAAACTGTCAATACTTTTATCAGTATCTGAAGAAGAAGAGGATAGAAATTGTCACTGTCACTACTGCTAGTACTGCTGTTGAACAAATTTAACACACTAAAAATACGAGTAAACAAATAAACAGTATGTTATAAAATATATACAAATAAATATATATATATATATATATATATATATATATATATATATATAAATATTGTTGTATAGGTATATACAAGAAAAACTCAATATCCTATATACTTTAACCCAAGTGCATCGACTCCACCCACTGGTAGTGCTGCTGAATTAAGAAACTATTTTATAGAAATAGACACACCACGAACAATTTAACTAGAACCCAGCACGAATATGATAACTTCTCTTGTCCAGCACTTAGTAATGCGAAACCGTTCGCGTGCCGCAAAAAACAGCACATGACGCGATTTTGTCAGGAACTCTGATACAGTGATACCAGTGCCCTTGAGGTTTGTTTTAGATGCGCAAATTTTGCTTTGTAGTGTCATATCATGGAGCTTGAAAAGAATAGGTCGCGGTTTACCGGTAGTTGTTGTGCGTCCCATTCTATGACATCTTTTAATGTCACTGGCAGTGAAGCCGGTCAGTTTCAACTTTTCTGTAATAGTTTTGGCAACTGCTATACACTGGTATCCTCCTTACTGTCCTCAGCTACACCATAAAGTAAGAGGATCTTTCGCTTACTCCACATCTCCATATTGTCAATTCCAGTAGATAGAAAGTCAACCTATGTTTGAAGTGATCGTAGTGCTGTATCACAAAGACCTTAAAATATGCAAATTCAGTTGCAAGGTTAGATGTTGAATCACTTGTAGTAGCAGTTGTTGAGCTCTTCTTAAGTTCACCCTCAAAGTGGTCCATTTGCTGGTGAAAAGAGGCTGCCACTTGTGAAATAGATTCTTGTATAGACTCCATCTTGACAACAACAACAATCTTTCAGAAAACAGTGACTATGTCTGATTTAAAGGAGAAAACACTACCAGACAAGTAATTTCGGTTACACTTTAATTATTTAAGTATATTATCACAAAATTAACCAATATACTATTAATATATATAAAAATAACTCAGAGCTAAGTAAAGTAACGTTATCTCCACTACTGAAAAAACATAATGTCATTTTTTCGGATTTTAGTCGGTCGGATTACCGAGTGTGGCATGTGAGTTTTCGAAAATATTTGAATGCAGAATTGTTTCATCTATACTTATAATAAAACTGTAAGGGGTCCAATTCTGTACATTGAAGATATTTAGATATTTTTTTTTGGACTTTCCTCTAGATTTGATACTGAAGCCAAAACTGTAATTTTTTTAATTTTTGTCTGTCTGTCTGTCTGTCTGTATCTTAGCTAGGCATCACGCCGAAACTACTGGATGAATTTAAATGAAACTTGGTAGGATTTGAGTTCATACTACGAGGTAGGATATAGGCTACTTTTCATCCCGAAAAATGAAAGGGTTGGGGTTGAAAGTTATTTCAAAAAACACTTACCACTCTGAAACTACTGGATGGATTTTGATGAAACTTAGCACAGCCATAGTTTATATGATGGGTTAAATTGAGAATACTTTTTATTCCGAAAAAATAAAGAGTTCCTGCTTGATAATGTCCCAAATTCTGAAAATGAAAGATATTTTGTAATTTTTTTTGAGGCCGTTCTATATTCTATACTAAAGCCAAAACTGTATTTTTAATTTTTTTGTCTTTCTGTCTGTCTGTCCGTTTGTCTGTCTGTACCTTGGCAGTGCATCACGCCGAAAATACTCAATGAATTCAAATGAAATTTGGTATGATTTGAGTTCATACTTTGAGGTAGGACATAGGATACCATCCCGAAAAATTAAAGGGTTCCTGCAGGATAGGCGTTGAAAGTTATTTAAAAGAAGACGTATCACGTTGAAACTACTTGCCAGATTTTGTTGAAACTTGGCTCAGTCATAGTTTATATAATGGGTAAAAATTGAGGATACTTTTCATCCCGAAAAATAAAATGTTCCTTCGGGATAATGTCCATAATTCTGTAAATTGAAGATATTATGTAATTACCTTATTAATTTTTGAACCTTAGACAAAATACCAAGTTTTTTGCAGCTACCTTGGCTTTGGATTCAATGTAAGACCCAAAATTCAGGTTTGATGTGAGTTCGACACCCAAAAGCTCCAGATGGTCGCCTATTGGTATTGTTACACTTTGGAAAGATGGAAATCGGTTTAGAGGACTCTTTTTTAGCAGAAAACAAACACGCCTGCGTTAGTAGCATTAAACTTAACCAGGTTAGCATCGCCCCAATCGGACACGGCTTCTAAGGCTAAATTTAAACGGTCTACCATAGCCTCTCTCTGAAACTGGACAGCGTCACAGCTGGCTTGAGCATTGGAAGTGTATCACTCAACTACAGTACTGTCATCAGCATACCCGAAGGTACCGGGCTTCAGAAGGTCATTAATGTGCACTAAAAACAGCGAGAATCAATCCCTGAGGTACACCGGCATTGATAGCCATTTGATCAGATGAGCAGCCTTCTAAGACTACTCGAATAGATCGTTCCCTCAAGAAATCAACTATCCAATTGCATAAGCCAACAGGTAAACCATAAGAGGGAAGCTTGTTTAAAAGGCCATCGTGCCAGACCCGATCAAATGCCTTCGATATGTCAAGGGAGACGGCAAGCGCCTCACCATGCATCTCTATGGCTTCGCTCAGTACGTGAGTGGCATACGCGAGAAGATCCCCAGTAGACCGGTCAACAAATCTTCCTATAGGTATTTCACTTGTTTGCTCACCTTATTGGAATTTCAGTAGGTATGCTTACTATTTAGATTGCTAGCTAAGAACGTTAGAATTGATAATTTCTCTAATTTTGCTCCCGTCTGCATTTAATCTCTTGGTATTCTTTAAACTGAGAAGAATTTTCTATCTTAAAATAGATGGATATTTTACATTTTTCCTGTTTTTTGAAATGCGTCTACTGACCAATAATTTAACAATATTCTGCTCTGGGAATAGGAATGTTCACTTCCTCGATATTTGGGTAAATGGATATTCCAGTAAACACCTCTAAAACCACCTACTAGAGAGGATCGTCAAGAGCCTTTACCATTGCAGTTTCAGCATACGTACCAGATTGTACCACTTCCTATATACCCTTGTTGACCTCGATGGTATGCCCAAGGGTTTCTTGGTAGACGGTATTTTCTTCTTGGTCTAGTTCTTTGCTGCTCCTTTTACTTCTTTTGTGCCTTTCTAAGTGGCAGCATCAGCTGGTAGCCTCTGCATTTTCCTGGCCTTCGGCCTTGTATCCTTAAGCGAGTTTTCCCTCGTCATCAGCGAAATCGTGGGTGATTCTTTATTTGTTGCCGAGATGACTAGGGCTTCTTTTCTCCTATTTGATAGGATCAGTCTCTCCACAAAAGCCCGGCATCAGGTTCTGTGGTTTTTCAGTAGTCAATAAAAATAAATGATCGCCAACATCTCCCAAAGAGTTTGCGCCGCTATGCTCTTATGTAATTATTCGGTGCTGCAATGAGTATTCTTTCCATCAATCCATCTTCACGCTACCAAAATGTCAAGCACATAGCTTCACTTCTAGAATATTGTACCCAAACACTTACAGAATTATGTTTATATTGTATGTAAAAAAGAATAACGAGCAACCTTGTGGCCTGTCTGATAAAAAGTGATATTCGTTACAAAGAATTATTAGACATGACGTCATATGTTAGTATCTGCAGCTGCTTCAGTAGGATGCACCGCGAGGGTTGGAGACAAGTTGGATGACGATATTTCACGAAGACCCTGAAAAGATAGTAACATTTTCAGAATAAGCAGTAGCACGCTTAGCGCACAGTAGCGCTGCTTGGTTTTTAGAGTTCAGAGTTCCCAAGTCCAACATAAGAAACTCTCATATGGTCACTTATTTTGTCTTTATAATGTCCGTCACAGCGTCACAATTTGTAGAGATATGACATGAAATACAAACAAATGGACCTCAATACGAATGTCTAAATGTTCTCAATTCAAATTATAATTTCATTTTTTTTACGGGCTAGTGAATCGTTTGACCACGATCGCACCTGATGTAAAGCGATGATGTGGTCGAAGGTGTAGCACACTTGCCTAGTGGATACCTATTCACTCTTGATTTGAACACAATTGGATTATATATTACCGGAAACACTGACGAGGGCAGAACATTCCACTCCTTTGCATTTCTTATAATAAATAAAGAAGCGTAACGCTTGGTTCTTGTGCGAGGTATTTCAACCATAAAAGGGTGGCACTTTGCCGATTGTCTAGGCGTACAGTGATGGAAAGGTGATGGGGGAATCAGATTGTGCAGTTCTTGTGCACACTCTCCATAGTGTAATCTGTAGAATACCGACAGGCTTGCGACCTCACGTCGATGCGCTAGACTTTCAATTGAATCCAAAGCCTCGGGCTGATACTTGGCAGAACCGTCCCAGAGGTGGCAACACTACTCCATACAACATTGGACCTGTACTTGATAGAGATTCAAGAGCTATCCCGGTGTGAAGTAACTTTAGACACCTAACTTGCTTTTTAAGCAAGCTTCCTTAACATAACATAACTTAAATTGGCATAACGGCGGCCTTCGGTGGCCTTGAAGGCCACCGTTATGACAACCTCCATAAACTTACAGAGTAAGAAGGTTATCCAGATGGGGCGATAATTGGCCGGAACAGCACGACTACCCTTTTTAACCCCCGAACAAAGAAACGTGTGTTATAAGTTTGGGTGTGTCACACTGTGTGTGTGTGTGTGTGTGTGTGTGTGTGTGTGTGTGTGTGTGTGTGTGTCTGTCTGTGGCATCGTGAGACGGGGGGACCCGTCTCATTATATCCCCCCCCGGATCGTAGCTCCCAAACAAATGGACCGATTTTGATGTGTTTTTTATGTTTGAAAACTGGGGTCGGGTGTTTTGTATTTTTTTATTTGTGCTTGGTAGGTACTGGTTGTGCAAGGCAAGCTTCCAGCTCTTCGGAACTATTCTTAGACCGAATATCAGAAGATTTGCGCTTTCGAGCATCAGCCCAGTCCAGATATGCTGCATGCTTTAGAGACAGCACGACCACAGCTGGATCTAAATCAAGGCTGAGCTTTGCTGAGAAGAAGCTTTTCACTGAATGGAATGTAATATTCCATTGCCTGACATATTACCGCAGACGCGCAAGTCGACGGGTCCTGGGAAGTGAAACATGTTTGGCGAAAGGATATGATGCAAGGAATTGCCGCATCTCGTTCTAATCCACCAAGTTGTATCTCCAACGCGTCTATTACTCTTAAAGCTAGGATCAGGTGGGAAATACACAGAGACGGCCTTAACCAGGACAGTTATCAGAGCTAACAAGAGGTGGGGATACTGACACGGAGTTCTGGTCTGGTTCAGTCGTTATCAGCCGGTCGAGACAATTCGCAGTGTTACTGTCACGGTCAGGTACTCGAGGCGGCTCCTGCATCAGCTGAGAAAAATCTAACGCTAGAGCAAGCTTTCGCGACTCTCTACCAGCGTGGTCAGTTTTCTGGTATGGGACAATCCACTCTTTGTGGTGGGCGTTAAAATCTCCCAAAGACACCAACCGAGCTGACGGGTAACGCTGATGGGCCAAACTTGCCGCCTCACTGAGATAGTCTATTAATAAAGTCGACCCCCGATATTCACTGTGAGAGCAGTACACACAGGCTTAAAATCAGCGAGAAGTTAAGGTGCTCAAGATTTCGGAGTCGCAGACGACATAAAAAAACTGACTGCATAATAAAAATGTTATTTTGTGATCAACCACTAAAAAAATAAAATAATTACAATCGAGCCAAAACAGTATCACTTTATTGAAATTACCAACGTAATAATAATAGAAAAATACAACATAAGATAACTACGTGTAGCGGTATAAATCAGGGGGACCCCCTGATTTATACCGCTGATTTGTATGATATGATTTGTCACGCCTTTGTTGTTTAATGTAGCGACAGTCCAAATCTGTAAATATGTAAATTCTCAGTGTAGGGTAGGTATTTTACAGTACGCTGACGATTATGTGTTGTATTTGACTTTGAAAAATTAGTTGGAGGCACAGAATCAAATACAAATATACTTAGATGCGTTATATGAAATGTTTCGCAATATAAATTTAGAAATATCACCTACAAAAATTCAAGTTTGTGTATTTACAAAAGATTTTCAAAGACATTATGTTAATCTTAAAATAAATGGCATGGAGATAGAAACTGTCAATACTGTGAAGTACTTGGGAATGTGGTTAGACCGATCCCTTAAATGGAAAAAACACATTAACGAGGTATCAGAAAAGGTTTTATTTTTTTTTAACGTTTTTAAAGTTTTTTCTGGTGCAGATTGGGGTGTACATCAGAAACATTTACGTAGATTTTATATAGATTTAATAAGAAGTAGGTTGGATGACGGCAGTTTTCTGTATGACAGTTCGTGTAAAACTAATTTACGCAAACTAGATAAAATTCAAAATGAAGCCATGAGAACTATTGGTGGTTTTATTAGGAGTGCACCGAGTCACGTGATGGAGAGCGAACTATGTTTGCAGCCTTTATACTTAAGAAGACGATATCTAGGCAGTAAATTTTGGTTTAAAAATAAATCACGTTGTAACAATTCATCCATAAAACTAGTTTCCAGATTATCTTGTCTAACTAGAAATAGATACTGGAATAATAAGAAAAAGCCGCTATTAACAGTAGTCCATTAGTCATCCATTTCCTTACCAGTTAATTCAAATGATCAGTTAGGTATGTTTTCATTGGACACATGGGTTACGAATATTAATATATCAGAAATTATTGAGTTGAACATAGATGGAGTAACTACATTAAAACGTAATTTTCATCCGATTAACAAAACAATGAACAATGTGATTGATTATCTTAATAAGAATTACACTACATATAATTGCATTTTCACTGATGGCTCAAAAGATAGTAGTGGGTCTGGAGCAGCATTTTTAGTCTTAACTACAAATTGTTTTTTAAAATTTAAAATCGAATCAAACATTTTATTATGGAAACCGAACTTTTAGCAATTATGGAAGCCCTGTCTCATGTTAAATCTTCAAATTATTGTGATGTAGTTATTTTGACAGACTCAAAAAGTTCCCTTCAACACCTGGCTCGTTGTACCTTGACCTTTCAAGGGTTACCTGTAGCCTACACAATAAAAAAGTTACTTTTAGAATTACAGTCTGTATATATAAACATCATCTTACAATGGATTCCGTCACATGTAGGTCTTATAGGTAATGAATGCGTAGATAAGCTAGCTAAAGAAGCTGTGTACCTATAAATGTAACACCTTCATTTTCAGACTATATGCCTATGGTTAAAAAATATTGTTATAAGATTTGGAAGGAGTACTTCGATAAGAGGTTAAAGGAAAAGGGAATATGGTATCTGACGATCCAACCACACCCCTTGAATTCTCCAAGGATTGACAATAATATTTTGAACAGAAAAAAACTTGTTATAGCCTTAAGATTAAGATCCAGACACATTTCATGCAATAAATTCTCCTATTTGATGCGCAAAACAACATCGCCGAATTGTGAAACTTGTGGACTTGTTGATGACGTATACCACATATTGATGGAATGTGCTCGGAATTCTAGTATTAAAAATTGTTGTAATATGACTGGAACAGGTAGATGTATTAGCAGATCCACTTTCAGATGATGCAGAAAGCTATACTCGCTTGTAGATAGGCACGATTAGTTATTCAACTGATCGCGCTTGTCTACAGGTGGCTAAGGTATGCATAACAACAAGGGAGGCATGTTCGCAATAAGTGACAAAACCCTTTTGTAAGAGACATGAATAAAAAATAAAACAAAGATAAGAAAGATATTTCTGAAGGCGGTGCCAAACTGAGCCATAATTATTAATATGGTTGAGCTAATAATAAACTCTTACAGTATTTATCTACAAAAAAAAAACATTTACTAGATTGCTGTATTCGTGTCAATCGGTTTGTGAACGTGTGAAAGTCAAAATCTGCTCGCGTGAGTCTCTTGTTTTGTCTCTTCTGCGTTTCGTGTTTTGTATGAGGGTGCGTCATAGACAACTGCATATTACTTTGTATGTAGATAGGTATGTATTAATTTTGTAAAAATATTAGATTTAAATTATGCCTGCCTTGGCACAGCCTTCAAAAAACTTGTTCATATCTTATGTTGTATTTTGTTGTTGAGTTCCTGTGACTACCGTTCGGCTCCATCATCAGACCCTGAAAACCACATAACACCAGAGAACTCATCAAGACAAACTAAATGAGCCCTAACTCGAAAGGGTTCCATCATTTAGCTGTTGAGTTCTTGTAACTACCTTCCGGCTCCGTCATCATACCCTGGATACTACATAACACCAGAGAACTCATCAAGACAAACCAAATGAGCCCAAACTCGAAGGGACTCCATCATCCGATTGTTTAGTTCCTTTGACTACTACTACTACTACTACTACTACTACTACTACTACTACTACTACTACTACTACTACTACTACTATTACTACTGCAGTTTTTTAATTGTCATCAGAACTACACCCATGTGCAAAACTTCAGCATCTTTGGAAGTAAAAACAATCATCTAATTCGGTTCAGAAATCCCAAGATATTAGAGAACATAAAGTATAAAACAAATAGATTTTCTTATAAAACTACTGAACCAATTTTGATAAAGTTTATATGGAATTACACAGAAAGTTTATCCTTTTGAATGAAAAAACAACCATCGAAATCGGTTTAGAAATCTTAGAGATAAACATAAAAAAAGGCAATATAAATACAAAATCGAATGGATTTACTCAAAAAACTATTTATTCTCGAAAAACTGCTGAACTAATTTTGATCCAATTAATATGGGACCACTTGGAGAGTATACACTTTCAAACAAAAAATAATTTTCAAAATTGGTCCGCAATTGGTGCTCTAAGACATAGCCTGTGTAACCCAAGTATGCCGTAGCAGCTGGGCATCCTATCTGTGTCTCACACATATATCTACCGGAAAACTGAGATACGGGCGGAAGGGATATTTTCTATATATTGTATATTTTTTTTCTATATATTGTATTTTTCTTGTATATTTTTTGCGACCTAACTTTTTTCTCTTTATAGTTGTCGTTGACAACAATCAAAAACGAGCCATAATTCACCAGTTCGTAAATTTTGTAATTGTAATCGTTGCGCTTACCATCAGGCACTCGTGTGCCTGACCTGCTCACCTCGTAACTCAGGTGAGTATAACTCTCTCTCTGTGTGGGTTCGGCGTACGTCACGTGTCCTCGACGTGTAAACTTCTTGTACATCCCGGCTCCCTCACGATATTTTCTTGCAATAACTTAGAGTGATAGCATGGATATCCCAATATAACTTATCTAAGTGTAGCCAGCCATCCGCCCCAGTTTCGAAAATATTTATTAGTACAAAAGGTTGACGTTTGACGAACCGCAGCCCGCTCCCGCTTCTGCGTTGTTGCACTACTAGCTCATGCCCGCGGCTTCTCACGCGTGGTCATTTCTCTAGGCTAAAAGTACCCTATGTACTTCAAAGTATGTTTATTCCAAGACATCAAAATATTTTTCCAAAAAAATTAAATCGACTTCATAATAAAAATGTTATTTTGTACACAACCACTAAAAAGAATTAAATAATTACAATTGAGACAGAACAGTATCACTTTTTCAAAATTAGCAACGTAATAATAATGCATAAATACAACATAAGATAAGAAAGAGTTTTTTGAAGGCGGTGCCAAACCCAGGCATCATTTAAATCTAATATCTTTACAAATTTAATACATTCCTATCTTTGAGTAAACCAGTTTTTAAGTCAAACCTTAAGCTATCCAACAGTGAAAACCGCATTGCAATCGGTCTAGTAGTTTTTACGTGATGTGCGAACAAACATACAGACAAACAGACAAACAGACAGACACGAATTTTAAAAATATTATACTCTAGTTGTGTGTCTGTCTGTGGCATATTAGCTTTTTTTACTTTGAAAGCTGATGTGATCGAAATGGTCCTAAGCTATAGTTGGGGGAAGGATGGAAGAAGGGGTGGGGGGTGAGAAACGTAGCTTCCAAACGAGTGGACCGATTTCGATGCGGTTTTTTATGTTTGAAAACTGATGTGATTGAGATGGTTCTTAGCTATATAGAGGGGGAGTTGAAAAAAAAGGAGGGGGGGGGGGGGGGGAGTTGAGAAAAGGGGAGTAAGAATTGTAGCTTCCAAACAAAAAGAACCGAGTTAGCCCCCGAACAAAAAGACGGGTGTTATAAGTTTGGGGTGTGTATCACTGGATGTGTGTGTCTGTCTGTCGGTCTGTCTTATATCATCGTAGCTCCCAAAAGAATGGACCTATTTTGATGCGGTTTTTTGTGTTCGAAAGCTGATGTGATTGAGAAGCTTCTGAGCTATAAACTGTGTCAGAGGTTATATAAATTTTGAATATGTGCTTGTACAGTTTATAACCACTGTCGACGTAGAATTCTTACTATTGTTAAAGGGATATGCGTTTTCATAAAACATTTGCTTATAAGCCTCATGTTCTGACGAAAACATTTTCAATTATGGAGTAAAAACTGTCACTAAGGAAACATACACAATTGAGTAGTTCGACACGCACTTGCTGTTATATTAAATGTGCTCCTGTTATTTGTGTATTATTCACTTTTATTTGTATAAAGTATAAGTGAATGAAATATATAATTATTAATTATTTTTTTGTGGGCTGGTCTCATTTCTCAAAGAAACCATAACCATTGGAGTAGTCGAGTTCTCGAGTGGAGACCACGTTTAGGCAAACGTAGTGTTGCCAGGTGGAGTGACGACCAATGAAAAGCGGCTGGAAGAGATTGGATGAGGAGAGCTGAAGACCGAGCTCAGTAGCGTTTATTAAGAGAGACCTACGACAGCAGTGGACAGATATAGGCTGATAATGATTTTGAAGACATTTTTACACGACTGCCCAAAAAAAGGAGTGTAATGTTTTTAGGATTCATGTATGTTTGTATGTATGTGAGTTTCTTTATTGCACCATAACTTTTAAATGCCTCAACAGATTAAGACGTATGGGGTATCGTTAGAATCTTTACATCCCCACAACTAACAAAGGCTTTTGTTTATAATTCTATGTGGTGACCATTTTCAAATGCAAAAAAAAAATTTTTTCTTCGTGTTTTTCTATATGGGTATCAAATTGATTGCTTTGCTAAGCAAATTCCAACATTATATAATTTATTGGCAAAAGTTCATTTTTGGCAGGGCAAGCGTGTTTTTTAATATTTTAAGCTAGTTATATCTATTACCTTCAACAGCAGCAGGGCAGTAACGGAGAGTTGCTGATTTATTGTAGTATACTTCAAATTGGTAGTAGTTGATTGAACTGAGGCTGGCTTTGGAGTAGGATATAAGTGGAGCGTCACCTTCCTTGCCAAATTGCAGTTCTCCTGAAAAAATAATTTATAGGCTTTTACAGTGGAAAACACAGTGAAGCCTTTCTCGCTTGTACGACATAAATATATGAATAATTAATAATTGATATTGACAGAATGACTCGTATTCCATGGAAGATGGGGTGGCTTTTGGTGAGGCTCTACTTTTGTAGACCCTTGTGCCATCTTATCTTCAGAGAACTCAAATAAGGCTGGTGCAGCAACTGAATCAGCTGAGAGCCTAAAAAGAGCCTTGATGGCGGATATATATTAGTCTCTTGGGGTAGAGAGACTAGGGCCGTGTGGATTAGGAGACATCAAATGTATAAAGATCTATCGGGGCGTCTGGTCAAAGCAACATGTGACCAACATTATGGCCTTTATTTTGCCCAAACACTAAGCATTGCTATACAACGTGGCAATGCGGACAGCATTTTGGGAATGTTGCCCACGTTACTGGTAGTGCCTTGTTGGAATAGATTTAGTATTCATTAGCTAGGGTCTTAGGTGGAGGATGGCGGGCGCGTATCTTTTTTTTCGCTGGTATATGAAAAAATTTGAACAAAACACACAAGTTGCTCCTAACTGTACGTTTATTTAAAAATAGCTATTCTAAGGTATTTTGAAAAAAGTAACATACTTTAGTGACTGATTATTAGTTAGATAAACAATTCTACCTGCGGGCTGTACCCCAATTTGTGCTACAATCCTTTTTACAAAGTGGCAAAATGTTGAACTGACAAGAGGTTCTAGATACGCAGAGGCAGGTACAAGATACCCTGCTGTCAATAATAGCTGTTTTTGAGAAGCAGATGAAATACACCACACCACACAGTAAGCCTAACTTAGAGAAGCTGAGTAACGAGTTTGTAGAATTTAAAAGCTCAGTGTGGTCAATTCTAGCACTTCTCCGCACGCTAGTCAACTGTCTCACCTTCAAAGTTGACGATATGGATAATAATATGCAAGAAATCTTCATCACTGCATGTGAACACTTTGGAATAACTTGCTGCTGAATAATGAACGCAAACGGATTTAGTCAACGCAAGAGTTGGAGAAGTAAATTTCTAAATATCCTGCACAGGTGACAGTCAATAAGGCCTCCAGAGATTCCACTAAGGTGCCGCCGGCAGTACTCCGACCTACAGCGAGCTCATCGTCCTCGGCCACCATTCACGAGCTTCCTTTAACTCGTAAGAATTTTGCGGCCAGAGGCAAATCCCACAAGTGAATTATAGTATAACCTTTGTGGACTTTGAACCCTGTATCGACGTTAGAGTTACGCTAAGATATTTTTTTATTGATCACCCTCACATCTACTGCATTATAATCAAAGAGAATTTAATACAAATAGCGCTCAAGGTCAAAAATCTAAAATTGCTACAAAAAATGCCCATGAAAAATCACTGAAAAAGACTCTTCATAAGCTGCAAATCAAGTAGGACAGATATGCAACCAGACTGAAAAAGATTTTGAATTTATCAAAACGACGTTTTTTTTACAAAAAGTTCCATAATACTTAAAAAAATACTCTGTCTTGGCTGCTATGTTCAAACTAATGCAGTTTCGTGAAAGATGCAAGAATAAAATGGGACGGAGGTTCTGTAAACCTCCGTCCCATTTTTTCAGGCTCTGTAAGCCTGAAAAAGTCATGGCATTGAGCCTATACAAACTACTACCTTGTTCGCGCGTGAAAAGCTACCACGCACACTACCACGCGCATATTACGCGTGCGCACGCGTAGTAACGATACCCCATACGTCTAAATCTGTTCAGGCATTTAAAAGTTATGGTGGAATAAAGAAACTCACACATAAACATACATACATACATACATACATATATACATACATACATACATAAATGCTAAAAACAATACACTCATTTTTTTGGGCAGACGTAAAGATAGGTGCAACTGGTGAAACTTACCGTTATCCATTTTAACATAAAAAGCCACAAATTGAGTCCAGGAAAGTATGTCGGGAGTGTCAATGATCTGAACAATTTCATCATTACACAGCAATCTCGTGAGTCTGTTACTGTCCATTCCAATCCCTGTTGACAATAAAAATAATAATAATACACAGAACAAGATATTATTAATAGAGTATGTCTGTTGCCACTTAGTTCTGTAACTACTGAACGGATTTTAACCAAACTTGGTATAGATACTTTAGGTTCTGGACTAATAAACAGGTTACGTTTCATCATTTTTCTCCTCAATGACCGGCAATACGGATTTCGCCGAAACCGGTCTGATGTGGATCGCGTATGCTACTCACGTACTGAGCTAAGCCATAGAGATGCATGGTGAGGCGCTTGCCGTCTCCCTTGACATATCGAAGGCATTTGATCGGGTCTGGCACGATGGCCTTTTAAACAAGCTTCCCTCATATGGTTTACCTGTTGGCTTATGCAATTGTATAGCTGATTTTTGGAGGGAACGAGCTGCTCAAGCCAGCTGCGATGCTGTATAGCTGTCAGAGAGAGGCTATGGTGGACCGTTTGAATATAGCCTTAGAAGCCGTATCCGATTTGGGCGATGCCAACCTGGTTAAGTTTACTGCTTCTAAAACGCAGGCGTGTTTGATTTCTGCTAAAAAGAGTCCTCTTAACTGATCTTCATCTTTCCGTAGTGTAACAATGTCAATAGTCAATAGTTATTTATTCATACGAAAATACACGTCATAAAAAAAACACATTATATGTACATTGAGTACGAAATAATAATGAAATAGTATTTTAAATAAATTAACAAAATAAAATTTAAAGATTAAAATTACATATAAAAATGTAATGATCATTAAAATTGCAATATATTATAAATAAATCAGTGCAAAAATTAAATTAAATTAAAAAAAAAAGATCTAAATACAATTACGTGTAGGTAACAAATTCATCCTATGAGTAGAAGGTTTGGTCGACAAGCCAGCGCTTCTTCTTGATTTTAAATAAATCTAGGCTCGGCGCATCCGTCACGCACTCTGGTAGACGACTGTAAATCGTTGGACCTATTACGTGAGTCAGCTTCCCCGATTTTGCTAGCGTTCGAGATACACCTGCTAGTTTCCCTGCGCTCATGGTATTGTAATGATGTAAATCCCCACTTTTCCTAAACGAGTTTAGATTTACTCTCTCGAACACTGCCACCTGGTAAATTAAGATAAAAGGCAGCGTAAGGATTCCCAACGTTTTAAAAAACAATAGAGCTTTTGGCTGTCGAACACTCATCAAACCTGAATTTTGGGTCTTACATTGAATCTAGAGCCAAGGTCAGCTACCTTGGCTTTGGATTCAACGTAAGACCCAAAATTACTGCTGCCACCTCTGGGATGGTTGTGCCAAGTATCAGCTCGACTCTTTGGATTCAATTGAGAGACGTGCTATCAGGCTCATTGGGGATGATACTCTAATAAGATTCAAAGTCAGGCGCATTGACGTGAGGCAAGCCTGTCGGTATTCTACAGATTGCACTATGGAGAGTGTGCACAAGAACTGCACAATCTTGTTCTCTCATCACCTTTTCATCACTTTACGACTAGACGATCGGCAAAGTGCCACCTTTTTATGGTTAAAATACCTCGCACAAGAACGAAGCGTTACGCTTGTTCATCTATTATTAGAACTGCAAAGGAGTGGAATGCCTTGACCTCGTCAGTGTTTCCGGTAAATTATAACCCAGGTAGGTATGTACTAGGCAAAGCGATGAAAAGCAGATGAGATTGTGGTCAAACGATTGTCTTGTCAGCAATATAAAAAAAAAGTCTAAACGGGTGAAACCGTGGGGCTATACAAATACTATAAGTTTATGTGTATTTCTATGCAAATGGTTGTTTCTAGCGATATATATTATAACTTAAGAGTATTTACTTAGTTGACATTTAATTTTCGAGCTCATATAGTACTCTTTCTCTGACAGGTAGATGGCTGCGTGTCCGTCCGTTTGAAGTACAGCGAAGTGTAACTCGAAGTACGTGCGGTGTCCCGTGGAGTTCTTCTTCAGCGTGATGTAGTGGTCGACAGACACATCGTCTATCGAGTAGAACGGAGTGTAGCCAATGTGTGAAGAGATTAATGACTCATCCTTACAAGGCAACTCTGGAAACAAATTCAAGCTTTAAAATTTATTTCAATATATTATGGTCATTGTAACTTTTAAACTTTCGCGATTCGAACACGTAGTTATGGTTTAGTTAGTCAGTGTCTTCTCGTGACCACGATCAATGCAACTTGATCGAAACGTCGAGGTAAATAAATATTAAGTTTACAGCGCGACTAAGTCCCGTTTAAATATATAACTATTATGGTCATTATTTAAAAGATATCTTGACAAATAATTCAGCAAGGACTAATATAAAAATATTAAACCGACTTCAAATCGTATAAAATTCGAAGAAATAAATAATTCTGTGCTACGCCCAAACCGACTGAAGTAAGTAAGTAGGTATATAAACCTACCTGGCATAGACCTCAAACGATCGGACTTATTTATTTCATTTAAGTTTTATACGATTTGAAATCTTTTTTTTTTAAATTAGTCTTTATTTCTTACTTTGTAGTTTCTTTAAAGTAGGCCTAAGAAAATGAAATACTTATTCCGTCCGCTAAGAAAAAAGCAATACTGGAAGCAGTTAACAGACCATGCTACAAAAAGCAATACTGGAAACTGTTAACTGGAAACAGTTAACAGTCCATGCTACAAAAGGCAATACTGGAAACAGTTAACAGTCTATGCTACAAGTGGCAATACTGGAAACAGTTAACAGTCCATGCTACAAAAGGCAATACTGGAAACAGTTAACAGTCTATGCTACAAGTGGCAATACTGGAAACAGTTAACAGTCCTTGCTACAAAAGGCAATACTGGAAACAGTTAATAGTCTATGCTACAAAAGGCAATACTGGAAACAGTTAACAGTCTATGCTACAAGTGGCAATACTGGAAACAGTTAACAGTCCATGCTACAAAAGGCAATACTGGAAACAGTTAACAGTCTATGCTACAAGTGGCAATACTGAAAACAGTTAACAGTCCATGTTACAAAAGGCAATACTGGAAACAGTTAACAGTCTATGCTACAAGTGGCAATACTGGAAACAGTTAACAGTCCATGCTACAAAAGGCAATACTGGAAACAGTTAACAGTCTATGCTACAAGTGGCAATACTGGAAACAGTTAACAGTCCATGCTACAGAAGGCAATACTGGAAACAGTTAACAGTCCATGCTACAAAAGGCAATACTGGAAACAGTTAACAGTCTATGCTACAAGTGGCAATACTGGAAACAGTTAACAGTCCATGCTACAAAAATCAATACTGGAAACAGTTAACAGTCCATGCTACAAAAAGAATTATTGCAATCGGACTAATGGTTTTCGAGAAATACTTGGACAAATATTCATAAATACATCATTATAGTCACGAAATTTGTACAAATACTTATATAGACTAACATATATCAATATCAAGCACTTTTGACAATACTACTTACGTACACATCAACTTGAAAACCTACTTTGTTTTGAATTCGATAAAAAATAGATTATACTAGCTGTACCCGCGGCTTCGAACGCGTGGTCTTTTCTTTAGGTTCAAAGTACCATAATGTGCTATTCCAGAACCAATATACCAACATTTGATCAAAATTTCTTCAGTCATCAAAAATACTTTTATCAATTGCTCGGTTTTTTAACTCACCGGATTGAGATAACAATTACACCAGTTATCAAATCAAACCCTAAGCTATCTAATAATGAAAACCGCATTGCAATAGATTGAGTAGTTTTTACGTGATGCATGAACAAACAAACATACAGAAAGACACGATTCAACTTATTTTTATCTTCTTTGTACAGCCTTTTTCGTACCTATTGCTTTATTATAAGTATAGATATGACTGTGTCAATTTGCTTTATAAAGTCTGTCCAGTAGTTTCAGCGTGATACACGTTCTTTTTAATAATTTTCAACCCCTATCTTGCGGAAACCTTTTAATTTTTCGGGATGAAAAGTATCCAATGTCCTACCTCGTAGTATGAACTCAAATCATATTAAGTTTAATTTGAATTCATTGAGTAGTTTCGGTGCGATGCGCGGTCAAGATACGGAAAAACATACAGACAGGCAGACAAAAATAAAAAGTAAAACAGTTTTGGCTTCAGTATCGAATATAGAGAACCATCCAAAAAATATTATTTATTACTTCAATATTAACATAACTTTGGACCCATATCCCGCAGAAAGCCTTTACTTTTTTGGGATTAAACGTGTCCTCAATTTTAACCCATCATATAACGTAAGACAATGCCAAGATGCATCAAAACCCGTCCATTAGTTTCAGCGTGGTACGTGTTCTTTTAAATAAGCTTTAACCCCTATCCTGCGAGAACCCATTAATTTTTCGGGACGTAAAGTACAAGTTTCATTTGAATTCATCCAGTAGTTCCGGCTGTGTGATGCGTGGCCAACATGCAGACAGAGATACAGACAAAAATAAAAAAAACATACAGTTTAGGCTTCATTATCGAATAAAGAGTAACCTCCAAAAAACATTTTCACAAAATCTTTAATGTACAGAATTTGAACCCATATCCTGCAGTAACACTTTATTTTTTCGGGATAAAAAGTATCCATAATTTTTATTTATCTTATAAACTATGTTGGTGCCAAGTTGCATCAATATCCGTCCAATAGTTTCAGCGTGCTACGTGTTCTTTTAAATAATTTTCCACCCCTATCCTGCCGGAACCCTTTAATTTTTCGGGGTGAAAAGTATCCAATGTCCTACCTCAAAGTATGAACTCAAATCATACCAAACTTCATTTGAATTCATTGAGTATTTTTGGCGTGATACGCTACCTAAGTACAGACAGACAGACGGACAGAAAGACAAAAAAAGTTTTGGTTTTACTCTTGAATATAGAAAGGCCTCCAAAAAATATTACAAAATATCATAAATTTACAGAATTTTGGATATTATCCCGCAGGAACCCTTTTTTCCGGGATAAAAAGTATCCTCAATTTTTACCTATTATATAAACTATAACTATACCAAGTTGCAACAAAATCCATCCAGTAGTCAGCATGATACGTGTTCTATAAAAAGTATCCATAATTTTCACCCATCATATATGACTGTGCCAAGGTGCATAAAAATCCTCCTAGTAGTTTCAACGCCTATCCTGCGGGAACCGTTTAATTTTTCGGGATGAAAACTATCCTATGTCCTTACACTCAAATCATACCAAGTTTCAATTAAATTCATTCTGTAGTTTCGGCGTGATGCCTAGCCAAGATACAGACAGACAGACAGACAAAAATGAAAAAGTTTTGGCTACAGTATCGAAATAAAGCACCTTCAAAAAAAAACTTAATTTCTTCAATGTTCAGTATTGAACCTGTTACAGTTATATTATAAGTATAGATTATTTGGTTATCTATAACAATGTAGGACTTGTAGAATCAGTAGTAGAATTCAACAAACAAAATACACAGGCAAGAATAAAGAACTATACTGTACTATATTATTTTAAAAGTCGTATTCTGAAAAACTTGCTGCTAACGTTGTTAACGTAAAATATATATTAAAGAAGCCGTCTCCACTATAAGCGGGCGATGCGCGGAGTTTTTAAATTACCTAAGCGGAGCTTTTGTGTTGCGCCAAATTTTGGTGGATCACAAATCGGGCGAACTTAGTGAATCCTTATTTATTTTTGTGATCAAAGGTTAGGACCTACAACAATGATTTTCCAGGTAGTTTTTTAGACTTAGTACCTACGTACCATAATAATTAGAACATTAGTCTCAATTGTTACAAAAGATAATTTCTGGAAGTAGATAAAACGTTTCTAAGTGTTTTTGAATTCTTATGTAAGTAGATAGTTACTACAACATGCACAGGCAGTCCATTAGATCGATTCCTTGTCAAATCAATCAACAATCAATCAATCGCGCGCGAGCATTCACTTAAACAACTCATGTACACTTTGTCTCCGATTCCATAAATTGAAAAACTTTTTAGCGAGGACCGAGTTACCGTAACCATAATGAAGAAGTGTGATACCTGTGGCGTTAACTTCAATCATGGAGAGCAGTGTGCGTCTTGTAGAAAGAACTTGGATTTCGGTAGTTCTGGCATCTCTGAAGGCGGCTGGAGAAAAGTGGGAGCTGAGCATAGGTCAGCGTGGAAGTGTTCTTCATGTAGAACACGATCTTCTCAAACACCAGCTAGTGCCGAGCCTGCTTCCTCGGCGAAATTTGTGAAATGAAACGCCAGCTAAGCAGCCTGTCTACATTGGTTGCTGATGTCAAAACTATCAAGGAAGAGATGTTGGACTTGAAGTCTGCAAATGAATTCCTACACTCGCAAGTTAGAAGATCATTCCGTTAGATTAACTGGAATTGAAACAGGGTTTCGGATCTTGAACCATTGCATACCTGGATTGACATTCTCCGGAATGAATCAAGGGTGACGAAGGGTCAGCTGTCTACTAATGACCAGAGGTCTAGACTTAATATCGTAGAAATAAAAGGTATCCCTGTAAAAAAAGATGAGAATCTATTTACAATTATTGTCAATGTCAGCAAAAAATTCAACTAACTGTTTCCGAAAACACAAATTAACTACTTATATAGGATACCTCTTCATAACACAAAGGATACGGTGATTGTGGTGAGCTTCTTGAACAGATATATCAAGGAGGAGTTTGTTGCAGCAGCCAGGGCCATCAAGACCTTGATGGTGGCAGACGTTGGATTCATGGAGTTTACTAACCGGATATATGTCAATGACCATCTCAATGTGGAGGTCAAGTCTGTCTTAACTAAAAGCAAATTACTTGCAAAGGAGAAGAACTACAGTTACGTATGGGTCAAATACGGTAAAATACACGTTAGAAAAAATGATACTTCGCGTGTGCTTGTAATCAATAGTGAAAGCGATTTAAACATAATTGTTTAATCTGTCTTTGTGTACTATTTGTACTTCAATTTTCGCTTTTAAACCGTTCAGCACCTTCTGCATCACCCAATGTACGCGTGCGCCTGCGCCGCGTCATTTGTCGAACTTTTTGCTTACTGTGCGCTTCTCGCGCAGCATTTCTTCGGTCGCTAAATTAATTTATCTCCTTCTCACTACAGTGCTTGCCTATTTGTTGCTCGCTCTGTTGCAATGAGTATGCCTGCTACGTTTTACCTACCTTGCCTTTCGGTATTATGTTAATAATAAGAATTTTGTTTACATTTCGAACAAAGTATATGTGCGGTGGTTGCTTCTCACTACATATCCTACCTACATAATTATGCTTCTAATATGTTTATATTAGTTACGAACATTCAAAATGGATAGCACGAGTGATAAACTTTATATTTACTATCAGAATGTGCGGGGACTTCAGTCTAACAGTACTATTTTTCACCGCAATGTTTGTCTCAACTCTTTTGTGAAAACTTGGCTTCTTGTAAATATTTTGAATTCGGAATTATTTGAAGACCGGTATATTGGCTGGACGGCTGGCATTGGTCGTTCAGCAACTAGATGGGCCGACGATATTGTTAAGATCGCGGGTCGAACCTGGATCCGATTGGCACAGGACCGAGGCGAATGGTGTATTAAAAGAGAGGCCTATACCCAGCAGTGGGACGAGAAAGGCTGTGGATGATGATGATGATGATGATGATGGTATATTGGCTGGCATCGATAGGGATTACTCGCTAACGGGACAGTCACGTGGTGGGGGCGTGTTGATTGCAGTTCGTAAGGAACCTGTGGTTAGGTCACAGCCCGATTACCATTCCACGGCCGAATATTTATGGCTTACCTTATCCATTAATCCAGTTAGTAGTAGACGAGTGTTACCGTACATTTATGCGTGCTATATTTGTGTAAGCAGAATCTAGGTTTTTCGTTTTCCGCCCAATTGAATAACTCTTTATCGAAACTCAACGAAGTCATACTCACGTATCTTAATGATAAATATTTAATTATAGATGACTTCAATATGAGTAGCATCAATTAGAAACTCGAGTAAACAATGAACGTCGAGCAGCGATAATTTCCTGTGTCCATCTAATGTTATTGGTGTCGATGATACAGTTTTAACCGACGATTTAATCATGCATAACCTGAATCAATACAATGGTTGTCGGAATAAATATGGCAAAATTCTTGACCTTGTATTACCAATGACTCAGTGACTGTTACCGAAAGTGAAGACCCACTTGTACCTTTTGATACATATCATAGTTTTCTATTAATTTGTATGCAGTATATTGATATACTCCTAAAATCTAAACGCTTACGTTAAGTATGCCTATAATAAAGGCGATTATGACTCTGTGAACAGGGAAACCTCGGAGCATAATTGGGATATTGAACTTTTTAATAAACTGCTAGATGACGCGGTTGAACACTTTTACAATATACTTCTTATGCTACATACCAAATATATTCCCACCAGACAGGTTTATAATCAGGCTTATCCTAAATGGTACTCTCCAGCTCTTAAAAATGTCATTAAGGAGAAGCATAAATACTTACGTAAATTTAAAACTTATCAAAATAGCGCAAATCTACTAACTAGAACAGTCATGTTACCAGTACTACGTGGCATCAGTTGAGGATTCGATAGAAAAGGCTCCGAAGCAATTCTGATCTTTCAATAAGTCCCGCGCAAATCTAATAGTATGACTAGTAATATATGTGAAGTATCTATACCACTCAATAGAGTTTGTATAAATACTGCGCCTAAGTCTATGGTTGGTTGCTAGGCGATATGAAGTTCGTAATATGTTGTCTGTGTGAGAAAAATATCTTTTAAAAATAGTAATTGTATTTTCTACTACATTAAATTAAAACAGCTTTACTAGTTCACGCACACGCTTTCACTCGTAATCTCCTTAATATTTCTTTAGATGGTAGCAGAGCGATAAAAAGTTACGATATTAAGTGAGTACCTCTGTCCATGTAATAAAAATGTCGAGCACCAAAATCGACCCTCTTTCAAGAGAAACTACGACACATGGGTCATACAGGCTGAAGCTGTTCTAGTACGTCAAACATTGTGGAAATACATCGTGAATGATGCTGCTGCGGATGACATAGAAGGAGACAGACAGGCAAGATCTGAACTGATCCTTATAATCGCTCCTTCTGAGCTAAAGCTAATTAAAAAATGCAAAACTGCAAAAGCATTATGGAATAAATTGAAAGATACTTATGCCAGTAAGGGACCTGCATGAAAGGCATCCCTATTAAAGCAACTAATCCTAACAAAACTAGAAGGACACGACGTAAGTGAACATCTTAATACGTTCATGGATATAGTTGACAAATTGGCAGATATGGACATACCTATCAACGAGGATTTATTAACAATCATGATGCTGTACAGTCTCTCACCTGAATATGAGAATTTCAGAGTCGCAATTGAATCGCGTGACACTCTTCCGAAGCCAGAGGAGCTTAAAACCAAAGTAATCGAAGAATGTGAAGCACGACATAACAAAAGTGTAGTAAATAACAACAAACCTGAAACTTATACTCAAGAAGAAGCGCTATATACCGTGTGTAAGATTTGCAAACAAAGAGGTAACATCTTTAAACACAAGAATCACAAAATATATACAAACTGCTGGAAGAAAAACAATGAGAAACCTCACAAAGGTAATAACGGTTCTCATAAAAACAATTTTGCTACGCAGTGCCTCCTGACACATAACGAGAAACCTGAAAACAGCATATGGGTCTTGGACAGTGAATGTACATCGCATATGACTTACCAACGAGACTTATTTAAGACCATAGAGAGAACATCAAAAAAGTTGAACTTCGCAACTGAAGAACACACTGCAGAGATTGAAGGAAAAGGCACAGTCTCCTTTTTATCGAAAAATGGTAATGGTAGTGCGCTTACACACTTCAAGACACACTCTACGTACCTAGTCTTTGCACCAACTTACTGTCAGTCAGCAGAATGACAGATGCCGGCTGTTCTGTACTCTTCACCAAGAACAAAGCGACGGTCAAAAATCCAAAAGCTGGAATCACTCTCACTGCTTTTAAACATGAAGATGGTCTTTATTACATCAAACCTGATAAACATGAGCGCAATAACCTGGCCAATGATAATGATGGCATGGTTCCAACCACTACAAAGAAAGCGACCTCATCAAACATCAGCGACTGGCACAGAAAACTTAGTCACATGAACGCCAAACATATGAAACTTGCACTCAAAAACGAGAACTTACGTGGCTTGAACTTTGATGTTACTGAAACCTTGGCCGAGTGTGAAGCCTGCATCCAAGCAAAACTGCATCGCGTTCCTGCTTCTCGAGAGAAAACTACACAACGAACAACAGAACGCTTAGAAATTGTTCATAGTGACGTATGTGGACCTATTAAAACGCCCACAGTAGGCGGAAATAAATACTTCGTCACTTTTATAGATGACTATAGCAGATACAGTCGAGTTTATATGATTAATAACAAGACCGAAGTACTAGAGAAGTTCAAAGAGTTCAAAGAGCTATCTGAAACACAAACTGGGAAAAGAATTTCATTTTTACAGTCAGATAACGGTTCTGAATACGTCAATAAAGAGTTTGATGCTTACCTAAAACGTTGCGGGATACAGCGAAGGCTCACCGCACCCTATACCCCGAATCAAAACGGAGTTGCTGAGAGGTAAAACCGTACCCTCGTGGAGAAAGCGAGAGCAATGATGATTGATGCACATGCACCATTAAAATTTTGGGGCGAAGCAGTGTTCACTGCAAACTACCTATCAAACAGGAGCATTAATAGCGCCATTCAAAATCAAACGCCATTTGAACGATGGGTTGGCAGAAAGCCATGTATTAATCATTTGTACGTGTTTGGTTGCAAGACTTTTGTTCTAAAGAAAGGCACCAACGGTCACAAATTTGCACCAAAGGCAATTCCTGGCATGTTTGCGGGATATTCTGAAACGAGCAAAGCTTTTAGAATCTTCATTCCCTCGAAAAACAGTATTGTTACTTCAAAAGATATTCGAGTGATGAAGAACATGTTCTATGATGAACAAAATAAAAATGACCTCTCGAGACTTTTCAACGGTCTAGAGTATCAACAACCAAAGCAAATGTCATCGGAACAAACACCACGCAAGCAAGTGGCTATTACGTTTGACGATAAAACAGATGGAGAATCAGATAATATTCAGCACAGTGACTCAAACGCAGATGATAAAGACGACAATGGAACGTTGCAACGAACTACTATAGAGAGCACTGTTCAACGAATTGAACCAGAAAATAATGGAAGCGACTATGAATCTCTTTCCGGTTTATCCAATGATGTCGATGATGATGATGATGAACCTGGTCATAATGCTGATGCTGAAGAAAACGTTATTCAAACAAGATCTTTGAGAGATAGGTCAAATGTCACAGCTCCTAAGCGTTATGATGATTTTATTTTGGCAGCTGTTGAAGAAACCGAAAATTTTCACAAGCCAAAAGAACCTATTACTTTCAAAGAAGCGATAGAATCTCCTGAAAAAGAAAAATGGCAAGAAGCTATGAAAAATGAAATGTCATCTTTGAATGAAAGTGAAACCTGGGATCTGGTTGATCTACCTAAAGGACGAAAAGCCCTGCCTTGCAAATGGGTATATAAAATAAAAATGAATCCTGATGGTTCCGTTGAAAGGTATAAAGCCAGAATGGTTATCAAGGGCTACTCTCAAGAACCTGGAGCGGATTTTGATAAAACGTTCAGTCCAGTGGTTCGTCTGAGCACTGTACGAGCACTTCTTGCCATAGCTGCGAGAGAAAATCTTAAACTATGTCAGTTCGATGTGTCAACCGCATTCCTTAACGGCACTTTGGAGGAAGATATCTATATGAAACAGCCTAGTGGCTTTCAAGATGGCACAAAACGAGTCTGCAAGCTAAAACGCAGCCTTTATGGATTGAAGCAAGCACCGCTTTGCTGGAACACCTGCATTGCCGACTTCTTGAAGAAATCTGACTTTCAACAGAGCGAAGCGGATCCATGCTTGTATGTTCGAGTCAAAGGGCAATCTAAAGTCTTTATTGGTCTTTACGTTGACGACGGACTTGTAGCGTACAACACAACCAAAGCAGGAGACGAGTTCGTCAACGAATTAAAACAAAGATTCAAGATCACTACCAAACCTGCCTCATACTTCCTTGGATTGGAAATTAACATGCGCAAAGACAAGACCATTACTTTAAGTCAAAAGGCCTACATAAAGAAAGTTCTAGAAAAATATGGAATGTCCAATTGCAAATCAGCACCAACGCCCATCATTAAAGAAAATGAGATGGCAGAGGAAGATAATGTGAACATGAATTTCCCGTACAGACAAGCCGTGGGTGCTTTGGCATATTTGTCAGTTGGCACAAGACCTGATATTTCATATGCTGTAGGTGTCGCATCTAGAAACCTCGGAGCACCTACTAAGAAAGACGTCATGTTGGTCAAACGCATCTTTCGATACTTGAAAGGAACCCAACAGAAAGGTCTGACCTTTACGAATAAGGCGCCTCCATACTTGGTCTGCTACAGTGACTCAGATCATGCAGGAGATCAGACTACTGGAAGATCGACATCTGGAATGGTGTGTTTATTCTCTGGAGCTGCTATTAGCTGGAGAAGCCAGAAACAAACAACAGTCTCCATCTCTTCGACCGAAGCGGAGATTATAGCAGCTAGTGAGTCTGCGCAAGAGATTTTATGGTTGAATAGCCTACTTATAATTTGATCAACACAGAAAAACCGGTGTTAAACCCAGACAATGAATCAACTATAAAACTAGCACACAATCCAAAGTATGAATACCATAAACGAACAAAGCACATCAAGCTGAAACATTTCTTTGTTCGTGAATGTGTAAGCAACGGAGATTTTAAAGTCCAGCATGTCCCATCAGAGTTGCAGTTGGCCGACATGCTGACTAAGCCACTATTTGGCCCTAGACTGCTAGATTTGAGTTCCAGAATGGGACTAATGAATTTAACTATAAATTCTTAAAAATGTGCTAGGATGTGAAGTATCTATACCACTCAATAAAGTTTGTATAAATACTACGCCTAAGTCTATGGTTGGTTGCTAGGCGATATGAAGTTTATAATATGTTGTCTGTGTGAGAAAAATATCTTTTAAAAATAGTACTTGTATTTTCTACTACATTAAATTAAAACAGCTTTACTAGTTCACGCACACGCTTTCACTCGTAATCTCCTTAATATTTCTTTAAAATATAACGTATAACAATACCACAGCCATCACTAGGGAATCAATTTGCAACATGTTCTCCTCATATTTCTTCTCAACTTTTCTTTCTCCAAGTACATCTGATCATTTTGTCCCTACGCGGTTTTTATCCCAAGTTCTGGGAGATATTTCATCCATATAAATAACTAGATCAGAGGTAGAAAAAAATCTTAACCAACCTGGACCCGTTGAAGTCTGAAGGACCAGACCACATTCATTCTCTGTTCTTGATAAAATGCGCCAAAAGTCTGGCAGTTCCTATAACTATTCTATTGCAAAGATCTGCCACCGAATGCTATTTTCCTCTTACTTGGAAGTCCACTTTTATAACACCCATTCATAAAAAGGGACCTAAAACAGATGCAAATAACTATCGGCCGATCTCCAAGTTGTGTATCATATCCAAAGTATATGAGAGGGTTGTGTATAATCAATTATACTCAGCGCTCAAAGGTTCGTTTAGTCCACTTCAACACGGTTTTTTAAAGGGACGTTCATCGGTTTCTAATCTGATAATACTCAACAAATATTTGACCAAGGTGATGGACTCTGGTGACCAGGTGGATGTGGTGTATACTGATTATAGCAAAGCTTTTGACAGAATAGACCATTCTAACCTAATAGCCAAACTCCAGATCATAAGCATCCACGGTGACTTTTATTAGGTGGTTCTCTTCATTTATTAACATGAGATCTCAAGCCGTCGTTATTAATATTTATATATCTAGTTGAGTTAAGATCCCTAGTGGTATTTCAAAGGGATCTCTTCTCAGTCCTTTGTTATTTGCAATTTTTGTAAATGACATTTTATAGTGTTTTCATAGCTCTAAATTATTATGTTTTGCTGATGATATGAAGATTTTCACAAATGTATCCACTCCAACGGATGTTCGAGCACTCCAAGATGACCTATCTAGGCTGGATGATTATTGTTGCCTTAATAAACTTGACTTCAATCCATCCAAGTGTTCTGTCACTATCTTTAGCCGGAAAAAAAGACTAGTTATTTCTGCTTATTCATTTAAGAATCAAATCCTACAACAAACGCGGGTCATCCGCGATCTAGGTGTTATACACGATTCTAAACTATTATTTGATGAACATATTTCGCACATAGTTTCCAAGGTTTCTAAGGCATTAGGTTTCATTATGAGAAGTTCAAAGGGTTTTAAGAAAATAAAAACACTTAAAATTCTCTATTGCACTTTTGTTCGGATCAAAAACAATAGGTTTTTGATTTTACATCTCATTAGTTTAAAGTATGCTCATGTGTTTTGTTCTAATTTTGTTACTTAAGCTATTGATCTTCCTACGAATAAATAAATAAATCGCCCTCAACACCTGAATGAGGGCGAGGGCTGTTTCCTTATTAATTCTAAAATGCTTTTCTTCCAGATCGAATGGATCTGGAAAAACACAATTTTAATATTTTATTAAGGATCCTTTATACGTCGCCACGACCGCAACGTTCTGACGCCTCTTTTTTTCGGCTTCAAATGTAATAATATAGCCGAAATCAATTTTACTAATCAAAATGTTCGTCGTGTAACTTTGAAAAGCCGATAAAAATTCGATAAATTCAGCAAGGTTAACGTAATTATAACGAGAACAATTGCAAAAATAAGATCCATGCTTCCTATTGTTGACATAAATCAATATATTTGATATGATTTACTTATCGAATTTATGTCATTGTCGATAAAGTGCGTTCCGTGCTACCGATCTTGTTATATCGAATATTTACGTCAAATTTGACATTGAAACTCGGTAAATTTATCGATCGATAAGGTCCATGCTCGCACTACTGTTGAGAAACAATATTGAGGTCACTGAGCATTGTGCTTAGGTCTTCCAGGGTTTCTGCCATGATGACTACGAGTATATCATCAGCAAATCGAAGGTGAGTAATGTACTAGCCATTGATGTTGATATCATATCCGTTCCAGTTCAAAAGCTTGAATATATCTTCCAGAGAAGAGGTGAACAGTTTCGGAGAAATAACGTCTCCCTGTGTCACCCCTTTTTGCAACTGGATAGAATTTGTGCTCCGATCTTGTAGACAGACAGTCATGGTGGCCTTAATATACAAACACTTCAAAACTTCGATGTACCGGTCAATCTGGCACCGCTGTAATGACTGTAGCACTGCCTAGGTCACGACTGAATCAAAGACTTTCTCATAGTCCACAAACGCTAGACATAGTGGCCGATTATACTTTTCAATCTTGTGTATAATCTGCCGGAGAATATGGATATGTTCTACAGTGCTAAAGCCCTTCCGGAATCCAGCTTGTACGGGAGGCTGAAAGTCGTCGAACCTACGAGCCAGGCGGTTTAACTACTCTCGAAAACAGCTTATAGACGTGGCTCAGCAGTGAAATGGGTCTATAATTCTTCAAGAGGGTGTTATCACCTTTCTTGAAGAACAAGACCACTACGCTCCTGTGCCATGCCTCTGGCGTAGTACCCTCAAGGATGACCAAGTTAAACAGCCTCTGAAGGACTTTAAGTACCAGTGTTCCACCCGCTTTCAGTAGTTATGTCATTATTCCGTCCACCCCTGGTACCGTGTAGCTTTTAAGCTGTTTGAGAGTCATTCTGATCTCGTATAGGCTGACTTGCGGGATATCTTCGATATAATGTTGGGTCAAACGGGCTCTTGCATCGCTAGTCGTGATATGAGGACTACGCGATAAGATGTATAATTGTCCACAGAACTTCTCAAAGAGAAGTTATGTGATAGAAATTAAGATATGATACAAGTTTTTCAAACGATTCTATAGATAATACCATTGTTTTTTTTAAAATAAGTATAGCAATGCAATGTATGTTCAATATATGATAATAAATGATTCTATTCTAATCTATCCATACGAGTAGTTAGGTATTTTTAAATGAATAAAGTTTTCATACATTTTTGGTATCAACCGTATTTTGAGACTTTTTTTATATTGATGACAAATTTTAATAAGCATCTGCCACCGCGTGGGGGCAGTTTGCCGGGACACACGGTTAATAAAAATCAGGAAATCTACACTATTCGTAGTTCAACATACATTTGCTCGGTTTATACTCTTATTGTTTGCTTCATTTTACATAACGAGATCAAAATGTACAATAACAAAAATATGTATGTATTACCTTCACCATCAGCAGGGCAGTAACGGAGCTTTGCTGATTCAATATAGTATAATTCGAATTTATAGTAATTGAGTGAACCGAGGCCGGCGACGGGGTAGGATATAAGTTGAGTGTCACTGTCCTTGCCAAACTGCAGTTTTCCTGAATAATAGTAATTATTATTAATTTGTACGCCATTATTTTGAAAAAACTGGGGGCAATTCTCGAATTTACGACATAATCTCTATAATGACTTTAACCTATTTTCGAGTACCTTTTAATATAGTCGCATGATATTATACTTCCTTGTTACCAACACATTCATACAAACATATTAATTTCCAAATCTTCCCAATACTCAACCTCAACCAATAGCATATTTCATACATAACTTTATCTTCCGTTTACACCCTAGTGTAGGATACATTTGTTGACACACTGTACTGCGTGATATTATAGTTTTCTACGAGATTTTAGCAATTGTAAATTTTAAATGTGAATATTTATATACAAATATATTATAATATAATAATTAAAATCAATTAGGTAAATATACTTACATACAATTATTTTATTTACTTTTTTATGATTTATTAATTCAAATGTTACGTCTTAATACACTTAATTACTTAAGTCATATAGTTCGGGGAGCACAGATCCCTATAACACAGGCAAAAGCCTGTGTAGGCTAAAAAGCCTAGCGTAGGTTTCTGAGGCTTATATAGCTTTAAAGTGAACAATATACATGTAAAATTCAATTATAAATATGTGTCATGTTAATGTTAGTAATAATTATTTCTAGTTTTAGTATTAGTTTTATACCTTATATTCTAAGTGAATTGTTTTTTTTTGTATAGTTCATTATGTCTTTTTGTGTCAATAAATATTCTTATTCTTATTCTATATATAATTTTGACCTGTCCTTACCAAACTGCAGTTTTCCTGAATAATAGTAATTATTATTAATTTGTACGCCATTATTTTGAAAAAACTGGGGGCAATTCTCGAATTTACGACATAATCTCTATAATGACTTTAACCTATTTTCGAGTACCTTTTAATATAGTCGCATGATATTATAGGTATTTTCTAAGCTATCTATATAATAATAATAATATATTCGGGACATTTCCACACCAATTACCTAGCCCCAAACTAGGATACCCTGTGCTATGGGCACTAGATAACGGATAAACATACATAGATAAGAATATTACATCCATGACTCGGAAACAAACATTTCTGCTCATCGCACAAATGATTGCACCTTGCAGGATTCGAACCCGCGACCGTACGATTACGTACCCAGGATCTCTAGCCACGAGACCAACCACCATACCATAATCTACACTGAGTATGCATACAATAGGAAGTATGGATTATAATATTATTATTTTAAATTAGTTGCACTCCAGCTTCTCACGCACTCATCCGTTTTTCAGCGGAAAATCCTTTATTAAGTCTTATATTGTTTTTTGACTAAAAAAACAACAGAACCGATCTTAATGAACAAGCACAAATTAAAAAATAAACTTCTTTTGGTATTGTAAGGGAGCACTAAGAAATGAATTTTGAAACATCGCACTCTAAGGGGTGGCAAAGTTTGCACGCGGGCAAAGCCGCAGGGCACAGTCATCTATCTATAATGTATGCAAACTTCATAGAGGACTTCGTAGATTGGCTCTAGCTTAGATTATTTTATTATAAACCCACAATTTAAGAATGGAGTCAACTTACCATCTTCCATTTTAATATAAAATACCCTGAATTGAGTCGAGGAAAGTATTTCGGGAGTGTCAATATCCTGAACTTGTGCATTATTATAAAACATTTTCGTGCGTTGATTACCTTCCTCTCCAATCCCTGTTGACAATATATAAAAAAATGACAAATGAATAAAAATATTAATAACTAGCTGGCTTTGCCCGCGTGGTCATTTCATTTAAAAGTAACTCATACGTATTATTCCAGAACCAAAAATATAAACAAAGTGCAATATACTATATTTGTTCAAAATTTGCTCTGCCTAATTTGGCATTAATCGTACCATTCTACGTCTTTGGGATTTTTACGTTTTTGGTATATTGCGTCGAAAGGGTTAAAAATTAGCTATATCTCATGATATAACAAACGCGCGATCGTCTGTATATGTTTATTACCTTGTTTTCAAACAAAACTTGACAGTTTACGTCAGGAAATTACAGAAGCCTTAAAAATATTAAAGAAAATTTAAAAATAACGCATATAATATGTAAATGCTTATATATAATATTGAGGCAAAACATTTATAGAAGCGCGTGAATTCGATCCATGGGCTTCCGGGTTGCAGGCTGGACACGCTTCTGCTGCGCCACTCTGCTTTGTAGCTCTTTCTGCTTTGTAGCTCTTTCTGCTTTGTAGCTCTTTCTGCTTTGTAGCTCTTTCTGCTTTGTACCTGGGCAAGGGTTGGGCACGCACTGGTTAAGTGTTGATAGGTTTCAGACGCGCGATGACATTTCCTGCATTTATCGTTTTGAATGCTGGGGTCCGTTCGTACTCACTGTGGACGCGGGCCCGTGTGGGCTCGGCGCCATGCTCTCGCACCGGAACGCGGACGGTCGTGAGCATCCGATCGCGTTTGCTTCACGATAATTGGCGGCCAGTGAAAAAATTTATTACGTTTTTATATTTTTTATTAAAGAGACGACTGTTATTATTTTTTGGGCAAAACGTTTTCACCAATATTTATACGGTCGTCAGGAACCTTTTATCATGAAAACTGACCATAGACCATTGTTATCTGTTTTTGGCAGTAGCAATGGTATATCTGTGACGGCCGCCTTGCGTCTACTAAGATATGCAATAATGTTATCTGCATACAACTATACGGTTCAGTATTTAGACGGTAAAAGTAATCAAATCGCTGACTGTTTTTCTCGCTCTCGCCCGCTACTGATAAGGCTTATCAGTAGCGGTTAGTGACGATGATAAGCAAAAATATAAAGGCCGTTAGGTAAAAAAGCTAGCGTAGAACCGGTTTTGTTCAATGATATTAAGCGGGCGATTGCTGCCGATAGAGTGTTGAAAATGGTCATAAGATACATGAAGAATGGCTGGCCTAAGAAACTTTAATGTAAAATTTAATAGCTTACTATAATGCCGTATTTTCAATGCAAAACAGATTTTGAAGTAATCGATGGTTGTTTGTTTCGCGGCCATAGAATAGTTGTTCCGACTGTCTACAGAGTCAGAATGTGGTGGCCGGGAATCGACGGCGATATCGAGCGGTGGGTGGGGGCACTTGCGCCGCCGTGCGAAGCGCGCCAACGCTCGCGACGCCCGCGCCCTGGCCGCAGCCACCGCGACACACACACACATCCACTACATGACGACAGGACAGGCTGTTTACCTTATTGTAGTATATGCTTTTTCCAAATGGCTGGAATGTGTTCATATGGACCATGACATTTCTACAAATGAGCTTATTCTAAAATTAAAATATATATTTGCTAGGTTCGGGGTGCCCCATGTTGTTGTATCGGATAATGATGTCAAAATAAGGTCGGCTGAATATCATACCTTTTGTCAGGTGAACGCAATTAAATACATAAATTCGCCTATTTATCACCCGGCCAATAACGGGCAAGCGGAAAATTCTATTAAAACATGTAAAAAAAATATAAGGACTTTAGGCACAAGAAGGACTTTTCCTTTTAACAATACCTACAATGTTAAATGTTTGAAATTTATTTTAAGAATCAGCTTTCCCGCCCGCGTCTTCGTCCGCGCGGACTACTGTTTATCGCGAAAAAAAACATTCTATGTTCTTCTAGGATATTAAAAGCCAATGCAAAAGTAGGTAAGTATAGCACCAATGCTCTTGGTGCTTTTTGACAGACTTGTTATTTCGATTCCATCGCAACCGTTCCTTAAGAGAAATCAATGTTTTCCAGTTTTAACGTGAAAACTTTCAGATTTCCGGGATTTAAAGTAAGCGCTGTCAATGCTGGCAGCGACCGCACCACCGCAGGCTCTGCTATCCGCGCAATTGCAACCCAATGAGTAGTCCACCGCGATACCGCCACCGGCATCTCCATCGATTCTAACTGCTGTGAAGGAGAGGGAGGTGCGGGTCGCGACTGACGGTGAAGAAGGTTCGGTAGCAAACTTAACCGATAACTTAATGGTAAAGAGGTAAGCGGACAATAAGGAGGGGGTGGAGGCTTGCGAGGTGATGGATGATGAGAACCGGCCGATGGAACAATTTACCGATCCAAATGAGGATAATAATCCAAGTGCTGTAAACTATCCTCTAGTTGAACGTTCCAAGAGATTCAGAAAACCTGTTCATTATAAGAAATATTATTAAGTAGATATGTTATATTAACAGTTTATACTTTTGAAATTGTTACATTTTCTCCAATTAATGTTGGAGGGATGACTATATGTACCTACAATATACACGTATAAACGACACATATATTGAGATGACTACCATGCTACCACAGTTAGTAATAAACTAGCCACGAAGCTGAACAGTTGTTTACTTTTACTATCCGATAGACCACAAATGCAGAATACTGCATATTCATAGAGGTAAATTAGCAAACAATAGTGACAATACAGAAGAAACCAATACATTTGAACAAATGGAACCATCAGATACGTATAAATACCTTGGGATACATCAGACAAATACCATAAAAAAGATATCACCTTAGAGTACACGAGAAGACTTAACTTAATATGCAAAAAAACAGCTTTACTCAATTATTTATTTTAAATCGTAACTACTTTTGCAATACCCATTTTGACATATTCATTTGGCGTAGTTAAATGGACTCGCACTGATATAAACAATTTAGAAATCAAGAGTTGAACAACCTTAACCAAACATAATTATTTACACCCAAAATCTGCGATTGAAAGAGTTTCAGTAAAAAATACAAATAGTTAGAAGAGGATTAATAGATTTAAAAATACTATCGGAAAGGGCAGGCCCAAATCCTCAGAGAATTTTCCTATTCAAAATCAGCAAACAGTAATATACACTCAGCAATAAAATAATGGAGACATTACAAAACAAAATACCGCAAATTCTAACAAAAGAGAAAGTAGATAGATGGCGTTCTAAAGAACTTCTCGGCTGACATAAGCATGACCTGGAACAAGCTTATGTAGATTTTTATGCTTCAAATAAATGGCTGAAACTAGGCTCATTATTCGCAGAAACTGTTTTTTTATGATCGCGATACAGGGCCAAGTAATCCTTACCAGTATATAAAAGTGAAACGTTGTCTGATTGTTTGTTTGGAGAGCTTTCACGCGATAACCAATAGACGGATTTTGATGAAATTTGGAATGAAGATAGCTTATACCCTGGAATAAAACATAGGATACTTTTTATCACGGAAAATTGAAAATTTCTACGGGAAAATGTTGAATGCTAGCTGTAAGGAACGGTTGCCATGGAAACGAAATAACAAGTCTGTAAAACACATCAAGAGCGTTGGTGCCACAGATTAATTAGTTGGTGCTACCAACAACAAGTCACAGAGGCCATAACCAAGAAGTCTAAGTCTACTTTTGCATTGGCTTTTAATATCCTAAAAGAACATAGGATGCTTTTTTCGCAATTAACTGTAGTACGCGTGGATGAAGTTGCAGGCGGGTAAGCTAGTAAATACTTAAAACTACAAAAAGTATATTATTAAAGACCCCAGCATTCATAACGATAAATGCAAGAAATGTCATCGCGCGTCTGAAACCTATCAACACTTAACTAGTGCGTGCCCAACCCTAGCCCAAACAGACTACATATACAGACATAATCAAATAGCCCACATAGTTTATCAAAAACAAGCCATTAAAAAAAACTTATAGTGTAACAGCAGTACCTTTCTACTTTTATTGTGTTTTCTATTACAGTTATTGTGTCTAGTATTACAGTTATTGTGTCTACTATTACAGTTATTGTGTCTACTATTACAGTTATTGTATCTACTATTACAGTTATTGTATAATTGATAGATTCAGGCGTTACTTTGCGGAAATCCATATTTAAAATGAATAAAATAAAAATATGTAGCTTACTTCCGCCAAAACTCCGAAGATGCCTCGTGCAGAGGCGAAACACGTGTCGTATTGATGTCAGACGTTTGGTATTTGGATCGAGGTATATGTTTTTTATGGTGTTTTTATATTATATGTATATGAATATACAAGTGTTTCGATACTTGTATTTGGCTAGGGTTTGTTTAGCTTGGGGGTTTTTTATTGTGTATATATATTTATATATATTATTTGTATATAAGTGTTTTTTCTGGCCTGCAGGCCTTAGCTTTTCTTTCATTTATATTTTTCATTAGTTCAATCTGGGGTAGGGTTTGGTTTAGCGTGGGGTTTTACTTGTGTTAATTTTACCATTTATCAGTTGTCTGACTTACAGTTTTGGCGGAAGTAAGCTACATATTTTTATTTTGTTCATTTTTTTATATTTTTTTTACAGTTATTGTGTCTACTATTACAGTTATTGTATCTACTATTACATTTATTTTGTCTATATTACGGTTATTGTATCTAGCAGCAATAGAATTATTACGTAGGTGTACTCACATAGATTACATCGAATATTCGATTCCCAGTATCTTTCTTTCTCCGACAAATAGACACCCACGTATAAATCCGTTTGTACAGCAAAGTGTAACTTGAAGTACGTGAGGTGTCCGGTGGAGTTCCGCTTTATCGTGAAGTAGTGGTTGAGAGACACATTGTCCATTGAGTAGTGCGGAGTGTAGCTATAGTGCGAGTAGCTAAATGACTCATCCTTACAAGGCAACCCTAGAAACAAATTCATGCTTTTATTTATTTTTAATAGTCCAATTAATAAGATACTCGTATACATTTAACCCGCGATTGGTGACGTTTATGTCTGTAAGACCGGGTGGTTCGAAAAAGTTAAATAACCTTTTTATCCGCCATTAAATTGAGTTGTGTTTCGTATACCTTCCTCATTGCGTGTCCTCTCCCCGCCACTAATGTTCCCTACTGTCCTCTCTCCACCTCCCCCGCACCGCTGCCATTGACTTGGACGCACTTCTCAGAGTTTTGGCAGCAACGCGGTGCCTAAGACCGGGATCACAAACTACTCAACGAGTATTTTTTGACGTGAACAAAAAAAATACTCGTTATTTTTTTTTATTTTTTTTTTCTATAACATTGCTTAAATAATGAGGCAATCCAAAAAAAAATATAACAAAAATGGGGGATATAGCTTGGTGTCAAAGATCCATTTCTATCATCATCAACATTCAAAATATAATTACACCACTAGATAGCTAAATGATCAAAGAAATCATGAGTTGTGTGAGAACTATGACGCATTATATAAACGCTGCCATTTTGAAGTCATTGACTTAATTTTACTGCGTCACATAATTTCTGTTCAGTATAAATTTTGAATTGGAGAAGCTAGGACGTTCGTTTGAATTTCAATCGTTAGCTCTTGTCAAGATCTATCGACTGCTTGTGTAAAACATTAGTGTTAAATACATAGTTTAGTGAATAAAAAAAGTAAAACATTAAAAATAAATGCAAAAATGGTCGACAGGCCTATACTTGTCAAAAACCGTAGATGAGATCGTATACGGTTGATTATTGATACAGATGCTGATTAAAACTTCATTCTTACCGACACATTTAGGAGATTGTTCTTGCCACTTTCCGTCAGAGCAGTAACTCATGCTGGATCCGTTTACCGCGTACCCTCCGTCACAGGTCACGTTGATGACGGCAAAGTCCACAGTGTCCCCAGGCCTCGCGTCAGGTGCGTTAGTGACAACGTAAGTTCCGCGAACGGGGTAGGGGGGCAATGTGCAGCTTTCTTTTTGTTGCCTTAACAAAAGTTATTGGATATTTAAATAATTATATAATGATAAAAAATATTACTAAAAAAAAAAATGACTGCGAACAAAAATTACAAACATTAAAAGTGTCAAGTAAATTTTTTGCAATAAAAAATATCCTATCAATATTTAACCAAATCTAGTCTTTCAGATTGTTTTTAACTTTAATTTCTATGTTTTATAACATAAATCATGGCCGAAAGATTCTACCTTGCTAGCATATTCTGTTTGTGTGTATGTGTGTGTGTGTGTGTGTGTGTGTGTGTGTGTGTGTGTGTGTGTGTGTGTGTGTATGTGTGTGTGTGTATGTGTAGATGTGTAAATGTTTTGCATGTATTTTTATATTTACTTAAGCTATTTCTGAACGATCAGAAGTAACTCCGTTTCATCATAATCCAAAGTGAGGAGCCATTTCCTCACTTTTTCTTTGACACCGTAAAGCGAGCTATCAGTAGGATTGCAGAGCTTCATTATGCGTCTATATAAGAATGGAAGTGCATAATAACTAAAACGTCTAGCGTAAGTAGATTTGACAGTGGGAACTTCTATTTTTATTCTGCGTTTTTTGGCTGATATGTCTGGATCTCTACTAGTATGTTTAGTTGTTTTATGAAATGTTAAAACAGCCTTTTGTATGTAAAGCTTCCGAACCGACAACATTAAAGTTTCCTTGTATAGTGTCTTAGTTGGATATCTAAAAGGTTTACGAAACATTACTTTAAGGTTCAATCGCTGAGCTCTTTCGACCTGCTGTATCATGAAGGTCTTTGGTGAAGGAAGGTTTTGGTATGTTAATTTACTATTGCACCACCGACTGAAAGGTATTTAATCTCTGATTCTCTCCATACTGAGGTTGTCTGGAAGAAATCGATCTTTAGCGATAACACCGGCAATTGTACTCTTTAATTTATAATTTATATCCTTATTTGTATTATTTTTTGGTGTGCAATAAAGTGTATTTGTATTGTATTGTATTGTATTTGTTATGTATGGCAGCTCCACGTAAAGTGCTACCCTGCATTATACTTCCTCTGAACCAGTGACCTCAATGTAGGCCACGAGGCGCTGATGCAGCACGCGCTGCTCCGCGGCGCATCTCCCAATTCTGCACTTCGGTACCTAGCATTGGGCCGGTAGTACACATTACTTTAGGTTAGAATGTAAAATGTAGTTTAAATATATTAATAAACCTAGTTATAGCACATTTGGGTTTCTTTGCATCCTCCGGCTGCGAGCTCCGTAATTGGCGCAGTCGGTAGGATGTTCAAAGATAGGGTCGCTAAACAGGGCCTCTTCGAGCATCCAAAACCTACGGGAGACACACACCGGAGGAGCAAAATTGACGCAGCAAAGATACAAAAAATGTTAATGTGAGTACTATAGATGAATACTATGGTTGCTCTCCTCTATTTTAAGTCCATTACATTTTAACCTTCAGTGTTAAAATGTAATTCCTAATTGAAGTCCAAGATTTACCAATCGAGGCAATCGCGGATCCTTAGATATAGATTAGACACGAATAGATATAGTTCTCCCCTTTTTACATTTAACCTTCTGTGTTAATATGTAAGAATCCAAGATTTTCCAATCAAGGCAATCGCGGACACCTAGATTAGATAGATATTGTTATGACTGTAATATGTTACATTTAAAACATATTCATATTTTCTACAAAATAAATAAGCAATAATATTAGAATATGCAGACCAGTTAGACAAAAGAACATTAGTAGTTTCAACCTTTCCAACGTATTTTAATGGCTATATAAAACACCATCAAATTATCAATCCAATAAAATAATATACTCATTCTTTTTCAATTTCATAACTGTGTCAAATTTCCTAGACTGTCGTAGGTAAACTTAGTCATGATGCTACTGACGACGCTCTTTAAGTAACTATTAATTATTCTGTGACTAAACATAGCAAAGTCATCGTTTTTATGAGTGACGGTGATATTGGAAGCATTTTTAATAACCGTTACTAAAAAGGTCAATCCGAAATCATAAATTAAAGTTATGCATCCAGTTATCTTACCTGCTGCATAATCATAATAAACCGCCATAAGATATTCGAAGATTTCTGTCATGATTTTTGTGTTAATTATAGTAGAGAATGATACATTTTAAAAATAAAAAATAAATTATAAATGTAGATCTTAAATATGAATTAAAACTATAATTATAAATTTCACGTTAAATTATGTAAAAAAAACCCGCTTACTAAGCTCTTTTTTAATATGTTAACACATATTCATTTGAAAGACGAGTTAGCAATAATTTTAGTTCAGGCTCTACTTTAGATTTTCACTCTGAATGGCACAGTTTTAACCCTGAATAGTAACAGTTCATAAAATAGTTATTCCTAGTCTTCATACCTCATTACACTAGACTATCTCATATAAAATAATTTAAACCAGACTTTTTAAATTCAAATTAGTTTTTCGCTAAAATGTTCTAATACCATTTAACTTACCCAAGACCTCAAGTTACATTATTCCAATAGTTTTATGATTCATTCACATATTTATATAAAAATAGTTTAGTCAGTACCTACCATTATAGTACATACTTGTAATTTATTCTGCGAGTATAGATAGTCGTTAAATTGCCGATTTCCTTCTTGTCCTTGATATACAATTTATACAAATTGATAGTATTCTATACCATGAATCACTCAATCCTCAAGCCTATACCTATCCCCACCCTTTGTAGAATGGGCAACCTTTAGTACTGATTCTTTGTACACTATGTAGAGACAGAATGTCCGAAGTTCAGTCCACCTGGTATCTCTACGAGAAGAAATTAACTTCGAGATTCATCACCATCAAGGACGTGTGAAATATGAACCAACTGATCACAAAGTGACGATTTAATTCGTCCTACCACCAAAGGAAGAAGGAAGACCATACCTACTATAAACTGTCCAGGAACATGGAGTTCAAGATCACCTCGCTGAAAAAAAACATCATCAAACTTTTGTTCAACCAACAAAACAATCATCAAGCCTTCTAAAAATTTCCATCATGTCTACCATCAAACTTCGTCAAGCCAGAGTTCAAACCTCATGAAGCCCGCCGTCAAACTTTATCAAGCACACCGTCAAATTTTATCAAGCCCGCAGTCAAACTTCATCAAGAACACTATCAAACTTCATCAAGCTCGCTATTAAAGTTACAATACAATTAAAGAAACCCTTCATCATTATATTCAGTTTATGCGCAAATGAGCATAAGAGCTATCGAATTACGGCACTGTCCACTGCCTATGAAAAACCTGATCTCCAGAGAACACTTGCTGAAGATGTATGCTGTTCCCGATCCTTCTGCAAGAAGGGTTGGCACGAGTCAACCGCCAGCTTCGTTCACAAAGAACCCCTTCACTCGCTGTTCTACGGGGGGAGGTGTTATGTATGGCAGCTCCACGTAAAGTGCTACCCTGCATTATACTTCCTCTGAACCAGTGACCTCAATGTAGGCCACGAGGCGCTGATGCAGCATGCGCTGCTCCGCGGCGCATCTCCCAATTCTGCACTTCGGTACCTAGCATTGGGCCGGTAGTACACATTACTTTAGGTTAGAATGTAAAATGTAGTTTAAATATATTAATAAACCTAGTTATAGCACATTTGGGTTTCTTTGCATCCTCTGGCTGCGACCTCCGTAATTAATTGTATTGTATTGTATTGTATTGTATTGTATTGTATTGTATTGTATTGTATTGTATTGTATTGTATTGTATTGTATTGTATTGTATTGTATTGTATTGTATTGTATTGTATTGTATTGTATTGTATTGTATTGTATTGTATTGTATTGTATTGTATTGTATTGTATTGTATTGTATTGTATTGTATTGTCTTTGCAGTGGAGCTGCAAAGACAATACAATACAATACAAGCTAGAATACAGTAACTCAGAATCGATTGACAGAGTGATGCATAGACCAACATGAGAAGTCCTCTGTCAGCCCCTTGTTGCAGCAACTTAATTACAGGGATTAGTTTTCTGACACGTCCAGAAAGAGAGTGTAGGTGAGGCTTGAAAGTAAGCTTTTCATCAAGAGTAACTCCAAGGTATTTAATTGAGCTAACACGTTCAAGTATCGGGCAAGAGCAAGATTGAGTTTGCATGGGGTCTGATCTTTTACACTTTGTCTGTGAATTCTAATATTAAGGGTCTTAGATGGATTAGAAGTGGTTGTCTTTTGAAAATACAAATATTTCGTTTTTTTTCGCATTTAGCGTCAAAAGATTTTGGTCGAGCCAGGATGCTACAACTGACAAACCAGCCTCTGCTTTTATAAAAACAGTGTCCAGGACTTGTCTTTAAACAAAATTGCAGTATCGTCAATATAGATTTGGCTATTTTCATGAGTACCAACAAATCTGCAATAGCGTTGATGTATACAGTAAAAAGTGTGGGGCCTAGGATGCTTTACTGTAGCACCCCAAAAGATACACCCTTAGTGCTACTCTCATATATTCGCCCAAAGCAACATATTGAGTACGTCCGGAAAGATAGCTGCTGAACCAGTCCAAGGCGACTCCACGTATTTCAATTCTTTCGAATTTTTTAAGGAGAATTTTTGGGAAAACAGTGTCGCACGTCTTGGCCAGGTCCAGAAAGACACCGATGCATTTTTGACCGTTGTCAATAGATGAAGCTATATCTTCCAAAAGCAGAGCAACTGCATCTTCAGTAGATCTTTTTTGTTGAAAACCAAACTGGGCCATTATTCTCTATGAACAGTCACACGCGTAACGCGTCTCGCTGTGGAATCGCTCGAAAAACTAGGGCAATTCTCGAACATGCACAAACAATTCCACGCAGATATCTGAACGCGGCGCGTTACGTGGCCGAGTGGCAATAGAGAATAAGGTCCCTGAAATGGTGTCAAAGAATTACGCTTTTCTAGAAATTTCACTAACCTCTTATTTGCGATCCTTTCAAGAATTTTTAAAATACCGGGAGAAGCGAAATGGGATGATAATTACAAGAATTTTGCTTCCAACTATCCTTATGTGTAGGTCGGAAAATACCTGAGCTTAAGCTTAGATTAAATATGTGAATCAAAGGCTCTAGAATTAAGGGACATACTCTCTTTACAAAGGATTTTTTTAGACAGTCTCGTCCTGGAGAATTGTCATTTTTTGAGAGAGTTAATAATATACACTATCTCTATTGAATCAGTAGGGCACATGAAGAAAGAGTCCGAACATCTTGAAACCATATTAATAGACGACGCTAGTTCCTCCTGCGTTGTTCCCATACCGTCAAGTATTGAATTAGCAAGGTTTTGTCCGACATTGTCAAAATAATCAATACACACATCCAAAAATGTTGATGGCGTTGACTCAACATTAAGTCGCAGATACTTTTTACTGATTTCCACTGTTGAAATTCCACATTTTCTAGTGTTGACGTGAGTTTGCAAGCTGATTCCGAAACATCAGTTGATTGTAATAAATCTGACCAATCCACACTTTCTAGTTCATTGTAAACTCCATCGTAGTCAGTTTTTGTCATCAATCTATTTCGATATATTTTAGGCATGTTTGTGACTATCCCAGCCATGACCAGATCGTGATCAGTTATGCCTGTTTTGCAAAGCACCCCAACAGCCTCAGATCTAACGTCAACCAAAATATGATCAAGGCAAGAAATTGCTCTGAAATTGAATTGTAAGTTTATGAAGTGCTTAAGTCCTAATTCTGCTGCTAAATAGAGGTATTCATTTGTTTGATTATTATCCTTAAGAGTATCTATAGTAATGTCTCCATGGTGTCTCCATGTTGCTGGCACCGGCAAATGATGGGAATGTTTATAAAAACCTGAAATTAAGGGGGGCTATTCAATATAATAAATTTCTACTGATTGTAATGTACACTATTAATAATGTATTTAAGGTAATGGTTTTTTAAATAGGACTTACTAATTTGTAACAATGTGCTTGTGTTAGATTTACGTTAAATTTTAGTGTATGATGACAATCACTCTATCAGTATGGTCGAGTGTTCTGTCTCAAATTAGAATAAAAACTGTATTTAATGTTTATTCGAATATTTTTATCATGATGTAAGCAATGCTGAAGCTAGCAATATAAATTAGTTTAAGATATGGTTTAACTCGAATGGTTGTAAATGGAATTCCGAGTGCGAACAACACTGACTGCAGCCGCGATCAAAAATAGGCTTGGCAACACGGATGTCAAGTGTCAAGAGAGCTGTCAAGCGTCAAGTGACGTGAAGCAGAGCGGGCGTGGCAGGTGGCAGTCGGTCACGGACCGTGAACAGTGTTGGTCGCATAGCCGGACATTAGTATAACATAGCTATTAATATTCAGTGTATTACAAAGTAACGAATCATATAAAAATCACGCCATCCAGTTTCGTTGCTTCTATTCTGCAATGGTTTGTAAATTCTGGAAACGGGTTGTGAGTAAAACAGTAATGTCTTAAAAGGAAAATAAAGGTATATGTTTGTACCAGAAAAGTTTGATTATACTACATTAGATTTCTCGTCCGTGACTTCGTCCGCACGGACTTCAGTTTATTGCGAAAAAAGCATCCTATGTTCGTCTAGGATATTAAAAACCAATGCAAAAGTAGGTTTATGGGTAGATTGATGTTACAGCGAGTAATCGATATTTTCCAGTTTTCCAGTAGATACTTAAGATTTTCCGGGATAAAAAGTATTATTTGTTTTATTCCAGGGTATAAGCTATCTACATTCCAAATTTCATCAAAATCCGTCCACAAATACACTTTAATTATCTTCTTGAACAGACATTTAGTGACTGCTTCATAATGAGAACAAATACACTTTAATTATCTTCTTGAACAGACATTTAGTGACTGCTTCATAATGAGAACAAATACACTTTAATTATCTTCTTGAACAGACATTTAGTGACTGCTTCATAATGAGAACAAATACACTTTAATTATCTTCTTGAACAGACATTTAGTGACTGCTTCATAATGAGAACAAATACACTTTAATTATCTTCTTTGAACAGACATTTAGTGACTGCTTCATAATGAGAACAAATACACTTTAATTATCTTCTTTGAACAGACATTTAATGACTGCTTCATAATGAGAACAAATACACTTTAATTATCTTCTTTGAACAGACATTTAATGACTGCTTCATAATGAGAACAAATACACTTTAATTATCTTCTTGAACAGACATTTAGTGACTGCTTCATAATGAGAACAAATACACTTTAATTATCTTCTTGAACAGACATTTAGTGACTGCTTCATAATGAGAACAAATACACTTTAATTATCTTCTTGAACAGACATTTAGTGACTGCTTCATAATGAGAACAAATACACTTTAATTATCTTCTTTGAACAGACATTTAATGACTGCTTCATAATGAGAACAAATACACTTTAATTATCTTCTTTGAACAGACATTTAATGACTGCTTCATAATGAGAACAAATACACTTTAATTATCTTCTTGAACAGACATTTAGTGACTGCTTCATAATGAGAACAAATACACTTTAATTATCTTCTTTGAACAGACATTTAATGACTGCTTCATAATGAGAACAAATACACTTTAATTATCTTCTTTGAACAGACATTTAATGACTGCTTCATAATGAGAACAAATACACTTTAATTATCTTCTTTGAACAGACATTTAATGACTGCTTCATAATGAGAACAAATACACTTTAATTATCTTCTTTGAACAGACATTTAATGACTGCTTCATAATGAGAACAAATACACTTTAATTATCTTCTTTGAACAGACATTTAATGACTGCTTCATAATGAGAACAAATACACTTTAATTATCTTCTTTGAACAGATATTTAATGACTGCTTCATAATGAGAACAAATACACTTTAATTATCTTCTTTGAACAGACATTTAATGACTGCTTCATAATGAGAACAAATACACTTTAATTATCTTCTTTGAACAGACATTTAGTGACTGCTTCATAATGAGAACATATACACTTTAATTATCTTCTTTGAACAGACATTTAATGACTGCTTCATAATGAGAACAAATACACTTTAATTATCTTCTTTGAACAGACATTTAATGACTGCTTCATAATGAGAACAAATACACTTTAATTATCTTCTTTGAACAGACATTTAATGACTGCTTCATAATGAGAACAAATACACTTTAATTATCTTCTTGAACAGACATTTAGTGACTGCTTCATAATGAGAACAAATACACTTTAATTATCTTCTTGAACAGACATTTAGTGACTGCTTCATAATGAGAACAAATACACTTTAATTATCTTCTTGAACAGACATTTAGTGACTGCTTCATAATGAGAACAAATACACTTTAATTATCTTCTTTGAACAGACATTTAATGACTGCTTCATAATGAGAACAAATACACTTTAATTATCTTCTTTGAACAGACATTTAATGACTGCTTCATAATGAGAACAAATACACTTTAATTATCTTCTTTGAACAGACATTTAATGACTGCTTCATAATGAGAACAAATACACTTTAATTATCTTCTTTGAACAGACATTTAATGACTGCTTCATAATGAGAACAAATACACTTTCACTTTCAGATTCCGTAGCCATCTGAATAACAGCTATGGAAACTGCATTGCTTTCAGACCAGTCATTTCGACTGATAAACTTATGTAGCGGTTAATAATATCTAAACATTGGGTCCAACCCTAATTATATTTAGATATTTATAACACTATAGTGTTACAAAAAAAACGGCGGACGGACAGAAAAACAGACGTCTTCAGAACTTCCTCCTTACACTTTTTCATAAAACTAAATAAAACACTGTCCAAAATACGTTTTGAATCCGCCCGCTTTAAAAACACCCACCTTGTGTAAACACTCCGACCACGTGACCATGACTTTACCTGCAGCAAGACTTCACCTGCGGCAAGACTTCACCTGCGGCAAGACAGCAAAACGGCGCGAAAATATTGTTGTCGCGTCGGACTTATTACACGACTGCCCAAATAAAGGAGTGTTATGTTTTTAGCATTCATGTATGTTTGTATGTAGGTATGTTTGTATGTGAGTTTCTTTATTCCACCATAACTTTTAAATGCCTGAGCAGATTTAGATGTATTAGAATCCTTACATCCCCCGAGTAACATAAGCTATATATTTTTTTGAAAAAATTCATTATGGCGGAAGTATGGCACCATTTTCAAACTCGAAAAAAATATTTTTTCTTCAAAATTTAGAATATGGGTATCAAATTGAAGGTCTGGATAAGCCCATGACAACAGTATAGTTTTTTTTAGCAAAAGCTCTTTTTTGACAGGGCGTGTTTTTTTATCTTTTAAGATAGTTATTTTCAGTACCTTCCTCAATGGTTAAGCGCAATCTTACAAAACTCGGCATGTGATTGTCTGAATATATGTAGCCACTGTCAAACTGAACCTAAATTATTATGTAGGGAGAGAGCACCACGGAAAAATGATGAAGCAAAAATAGGAATAGTTTTAGAAAAATATATTTATTTTAGAAATGAGAGCGATGACATACTGTTATTTTGTTTTATTTAAATACTAGAAGAACTTATCTATCTGCTAACATTGAAACATCAACACAGTTTAGTAGAAAAAGAACCAGAATATTTTTGTGAAAACAAACAAAAATTTAAAATTTACGGCACGCGAAAAACTTCGTGGTTTTATTTAAAAAATATCTACATTATTTTTTGGTGTTTTAACAAATAGTAATTATATCCTTTAGAGGAATCGAATTTATGTGTTCCCCACATAAATTCGATAATAAATGCAGGATTACATTTAAATCGATTTAAATCGGTAAAAATGCTAAAAATGTATAACTTAAAGTCCGTATTCATTTAAGATCGTTACAGCGACCAAGGGGGATTTAGTGGATAAAATGGTACCAATGTTATTTTGTCATAGGAACTTGTATTTTATGTACTCAGTATGTAAATTCAGTTCAATTTATTGAGAAAATAATACTTGGTACTTACGTGTTGTCACCATCGGGTTCACTCCAAATAATACTTGGTACTTACGTGTTGTCACCATCGGGTTCACTCCAAATAATACTTGGTACTTACATGTTGTCACCATCGGGTTCACTCCAAATAATACTTGGTACTTACGTGTTGTCACCATCGGGTTCACTCCAAATACCTATGGAAAAAAAAATTATTATATCATTATGACGATAAAAAAATAACCTAGCGAAGCATATAGATATATAGAGATAGAGATTGTTTTACTACCAATCGGTCGCAAACTCAAACGATCCGATATATGCTGGTCCCTACAGTACAGATACCGATGACAGTCGTTAGCTTTCACAGTTACTTGCAGTTTTACAGTAAAGCTGCCATATTGTATTTTCGACGGAACAAAAAATTACCAAAACCTATCCAGTGAGGTATCAAAATACAGATCTTCAACAGACTATTTTAAAAATATATAATTCTTATAACTAAACAGTAGCAATTTTCTTCTAAGCTTCTTACAAATTTTTCAATTAAAGATTATTCACGTTAATGTAAATACTATAGTCTAATGTTGCAATTGCAACTATTAAAGTAAAGTAAAATACGTAAGTAAAAAATAAACATTAAATTTAATTAAATATAAACATTAACCTTTTTCACCCGCGTCCCTCAGAAACCATACATTTTCCGGGATAAAAAGTAGCCCATGTGTTAATCCAGGGCTACCTCCGTACCAAATTCATCCAAATCCGTTCAGCCATTTAAGCGTGAAGAAGTAACAAACATACACAACACACACACAACCTTACATACATACAAACTTTCGCCTTTATAATATTAGTGTGATTATTTTTGCGGGCGGTCAGCTCGTATTCAATCATTTAGTTCGTAGTCGGGTTTTTTGTAATTTTATTATAATTTTACTTGTTATGTATGTATTTTCCACAAAAACCAACTCCCGCCTCAATTTGATCACTGACAAAGCAACTTACCCGCAGCCACCCAAAACATCTCGAGAAATGTTTTATGGTTCTGTATATGAGTAAAGGTGGTGTATTCGTTTACGTTGCAGACTATCCCTTCGTTAACGCTTTGAGGTGCTGTGGACACGATCCCGCGCAGATAGAAACGTGTTGAACCGCCAACAGATTCAGGGAATGCCAGGCCTCCACCGCTATCGCCCTCGCACACTGCTTTGCCCTCTGGAAATTAAATAGGACATGTACAATCCTCCTTTTTTATTAGAAAGTAAAACATTGTCTGTTTGTTTGGGCGCTTTAAAACCAAATCGACGGAATTGTATGAAATGTATATGAGACTATACAGATATAATCATTAAATGTATATGGGACTACACAGATTATATGAGACTACACTGATACAATCGTTTAATGGATATGGAACTACACAGATATAATCATTAAATGTATATGGGACTACACAGATTATATGAGACTACACTGATACAATCATTTAATGGATATGGAACTACACAGATATAATCATTAAATGTATATGGGACTACACAGATTATATGAGACTACACTGATACAATCATTTAATGGATATGGAACTACACAGATATAATCATTAAATGTATATGGGACTACACAGATTATATGAGACTACACTGATACAATCATTTAATGGATATGGAACTACACAGATATAATCATTAAATCCTGGAGATATTAATAAACATAATACACAAAATATATTAAAAGTAGTTTAAAAAAATCGTGTGGAGGGGGTTCCGTACGTGGAATACATGGGTAATTCTCATCGAACCTCAATTTTGATGTTCACACAGTTATATTTCCTTAGTGGTATAAGATACAAACAGAATGTTTGAATTAAAGGATTTAACATTTATTAGGCTACAAAATAAATAAAGCTTGTTAGAATAGAAGTAAAAATAAAACCAAAAATTAACACGAATGGTCAAAAACGGGACCAACTTTCGTATTCTCATCGAGTCACACTTCCCGTTGCAGTTAAACATTTGGTTACTGCTTCACCAAATTTCAGTGAATTTGTATGTTACTTATACTAAAGTCATCGTAATGAAATACACTTTACATCTAATAGTCTAAGAAAAATCTTTTGATCATAATTTTGAATTTATTCAAATTCTTTTTTTTATTTCAGACCAAAGTCCATAAAAGCTCACAATTATTGAAATAAATACACACAAAAAAAGACATTAGAAAAATAGAGAAAATTAAAGCACCGGATCAAGAATGCATAATATGCATACTTGTCCAGTGCTTCATGAACGGACCATCTACGTCCATTCGTCCAGCAATTAGCTGCAGGTAGCTGTTGGCGCTGCCCCGCACCCGGCGCATCAGGGTTGCTGTTCTTTTTCGCATGATGGCCATGAAGCCGTCCACTCGCGCGTCCGTAAACATTCCCGATGCGCTACAGAAGCGTGGCAGCCCCATCAGAATCGCGAACGCGTTATTATATTGGATGCGCAGAGCATTGTATGCACTTTTCGTACGTTTGACCCATAGGCATAGAATAGGTGTAGAAGGTCTGGCAATATGCTCTAAACAAAGTTGTTTTAACCTGTGCAGTACACCGTGCAAACCTACGAGCCAGCATATTTGCCCTTACTGACAATGCCCTGCGCTCCCTTTCCACATCCATATTATCTGCGAGTGAATCAGTGACCCAGTGACCCAGATACTTGACTGTGGTACCAATCTAAGCTCACTACCATTAAGCAAGACTGGCGGTACAGTACTGTAGCTTTTTTAGCTGTTAGATCCCGCCTTGAATACCATCAGTTCGCTCTTGCTGGCATTGTATCTGAGTCCATGTTCCTCCTCATAACACTCACAGATCTTGACGAGTTTCCGAAGGGCACTGATCGATGGGCTCAGCAGTACCATATCGTCAGCGTAGCTTATATTGTTGACAAAAATACCATCTATTGAACAGCCAACACTGGCACTGCTGAGCTCACGGACCAGGCGATCCATGTACAGGTTGAAGAGTTTGGGTGAAGTCAGGGCACCCTGCCTCACCCCGCACTGCAACCCGTACTCGTCGGATAGCGATCCCGACCATTTCACATTGTTGCTCTGATCGCCATACCAATATCTAAGCAGCGATATGAACTCACGGGGAAATTTATAAATACATATGCGTCGGTCATACGATTTTAGATACTTTAGATTTGCTCGTAGTATAACGGCTGGCAGTTGAAAACAACATTAGCAATCAAACACAGAGTTCGATTTAGTCGGACGTCAGTCGTGTTCCGGCAGAAGTCGAATGGACGGTGTTATCGCAGAAGTGAGAAGTGCGGCTAATCGTGCCGTGAGTTTTTTTTTATCGGTAAGTTTATATTTATTCATAGGTGTACCGATCACTTGCGTGGACAACATTTTTGTGCATTGTATTTTAGCAATTTAAATCAAAGTTAGCATCGAAACCCCAAAATGTGCGAGATATTTATGTAGTATTTGATTTTAGCCGTGTCGGTTCAGTTTGGAATAAGACCCCTCCCAATCCTCCCGTGGATGTCGTAAGAGGCGACTAGGGGATTACACACCGGAATATGGGCAGCAGCGTCCTCCGATCACATATTTGCTACACTGCGGTCACCAATCCGCTTGCCAAGCATGGTGACTATGGCAAACCACCCCAATATGGTAGACACACCAAAAAGACGGCACCCAGTCCCCGTTGGCTCCGTTATTCCTGGCACCGGTAGCAGCCATGGTAACGGCGGAGCAGGGGGTGCTAAGAATCCACGGCAGAGACCCAGCTACCAACCCCCACAATCTCTGGACCTGGCAACTTATAACGCACGCACCTTGAGGACCGATGAGGAGTTGATAGAGCTGGAAGAAGTAGTAAGTAAGTTGCGCTGGGGTATTATAGGGTTATCAGAAGTCCGAAGAGAGGGAGAGGATACGATGATCCTCAATTCCGGCAACTTACTCTATTACCGGGAGGGCGACCAGCAGTCCCAACATGGTGTCGGGTTTCTCGTCCACAAGTCCCTCGTCAACAACGTGGTATAGATCGAAAGCTTTTCGAGAAGGGTGGCATACCTTATACTCAGAGTTACCGAACGGTATTCGTTGAAGGTCATACAGGTGTACGTCCCACACTCGAAACGTCCGGACGATAAAAAGGAGGATAGCCTCCTACATAGCCATCCATTATACATAGGTATGACGACATTTCTAATGCCATACATGCCCCGAAAACACACTTCACAGTGGTGACTTCAACGCACCGCTGGGCATGAGGAATGGCGATGAACTGAGAGTGGGGCAGTTTGGATTTGGACAGCGGAACCAAAGGGGTCAGCGATTGGCCGACTTCATGGAGAAGGAGGGACTCTTTATGATAAACTCCTTTTTCAAGAAGCGCCCGTCCAGGAAATGGACGTGGCTGCACCCCGGCGGTCATAAGCACGAGATAGAATTCATTTTGACGACCAATAAGCATATATTCAATGAGGTCTATGTGATCAACAGACTGGCAGTGATCACCGCATGGTAAGAGGCTGATTGAATATCAACGTAAAGCTGGAGAGGACTCGTTTGATGAGATCTACTCTTCGCCCAAGTCCTGCCCAAATCTAAAACCCCGAGAGCTTTCAGTTGGAGCTCTAAAATCGCTTCCAAATCCTTACCGAATGCGATACAGTGGACGAACTAAATAACGGGCTGGTGGAAATTATCCACGTGGTCGGGTCGGAGTTCTTTAAGACTCCCCGCAAAAAAAGAACACAGAAACTCTCTGAGCATACACTCAAACTTATGGCAGAACAAGGCGAGATGAGGCTGCAGTCTTCAGTGGATATATCGAGTTACAGCTTGCTTAATAAACAGATCTCCAAGTCAATGCGATACGATTTGCGTTTCTATAATACTACTTGTATTAAGAACGCAATAGAGCGGAACAAGGGCTCCAAAGTATTCGCAAGAGATCTGTCTTATGGGCAAAGCCTGTTGACGAAGCTGAAAACCGACAGTGGCAGCATCGTTTCGTTGAAGCCAGAGATTTTGAGTGAGCTCGAGAAGTTCTATGGAAAATTATACACCTCATTGCGTAGTCCTCCTAGCAGGACTAGCGATGCAAGAGCCCGATTGACCCGACATTATACCGAAGATATCCCGGACATCAGCCTATACGAGATCAGAATGACTCTCAAACAGCTTAAGAGCAACAAGGCACCAGGGGAGGACGGAATAACGACAGAGCTACTGAAAGCGGGTGGAACAACGGTACTTTAAGTCCTTCAGAAGCTGTTTAACTCCGTCATCCTCGAGGGTACTACGCCAGAGGTTTGGCACAGGAGCGAAGTGGTTTTGTTCTATAAGAAAGGTGATAAAACCCTCTTGAAGAATTATAAGCCCATTTCGCTGCTGAGCCACGTCTATAAGCTGTTTTCGAGAGTAGTTACAAACCGTCTCGCTCGTAGGTTTGATGACTTTCAGCCTCCCGAACAAGCTGGATTCCGGAAAGGCTTTAGCACCGTAGACCACATCCACACGCTCCGGCAGATTATACAGAAGACCTAAGAGTATAATCGGCCACTACGTCTAGCGTTTGTGGACTACGAGAAAGCCGAAACCTGGGCAGTGCTACAGTCACTACAGCGGTGCCAGATTGATTACCGGTACATCGAAGTGTTGAATGTTTGTACAGCAAGGCCACCATGACAGTTCGTTTTCAGGATCAGAGCACGAATTCTATCCAGCTGCAAGGGAGGTGAGACAGGGAGACGTTATTTCTCCGAATCTGTTCACCTCTGCACTGGAAGATATATTCAAGCTTCTGAACTGGAACGGATTTGGTGTCAACATCAATGGCGAATACATCACTCACCTTCGATTTGCTGATGATATAGTCATCATGGCTGAAACCCTGGAAGAACTAAGCACAATGCTCAGTGACCTCAATATTGTTTCCCAACAGGTGGGTCTTAAAATGAACATGGGCAAGACGAACATCATGTCAAATGCCCATGTCGTACCCATGCCGGTTTATTTTGGGAACGATATTATCGAAGTTGTTGATCACTATGTCTACTTGGGTCAGACGATCCAACTGGGTAGATCTAACTTCGACAAAGAGGTCAACCGACGAATCCAACTCGGATAACGCTGCCCGTTCGGGAAATTACGCCATATCTTCTCGTCGCAGATACCGCAGAGCCTCAAGACGAAAGTTTATAATCAGTGCGTGTTGCCAGTGATGACAGGTCTCATACAAAAGCTCAGAGTTGCGCAGCGTGCAATAGAGAGAGCTATGCTCGGTGTTTCACTACGTGATAGAATCAGAAATGAGGAAATCCGTAAAAGAACGAAGGTTATCGACATAGCTCTCAGAGTTTGCAAGTTGAAGTGGCAATGGGCAGGCCATATAGTTCGCAGAACCGAAAACCGCTGGGGAATAAGGGTTCTCCAATAGTGACAAGCAAGCGAAGTGTGGGGAGACCCCCCACACGATGGACCGACGACATTGTAGCCATCGCAGGAAGTCGGTGGATGGAGGTGGCACAAGATCGCTCGTGATGGCGCTCTTTGGGGGAGGCCTATGTTCAGCGGTGGACTTCTAAAGGCTGACATGATGATGATGATGATGATGATGATTTGATTTAAAACGTTACACCAAAGCATTGCAGCAATTCATAAAAAAGGGATATTTTCGTCGCCTTCGGTTGGTTGGCATCACCTTCATGGCGATTTATCCATGAAGGTGATTTTATGCCATGAAAGTGTTTTTTGTATATTTTTTATTCAGAAGTATAGCGACTGGTCGTGTATTTACAAACTTTTTAAAGACTCATATGCTTCTTAGTTAGGAAAAACTTCATATTACGACGAATAAGGCTATATTTATGTTTTTCTATTTTATTTTATCACTGTAGACTGATTATTTGTAAATGTTATAAATAACTTATGACATTACAATTTGGTAATCAAATGAAAGTGAAATGAAACGAAATCACTATATTTTAAGTTTAGATAGATACATCATTTCGGGTTGTTGTTACTACATAGTAAAAAAAAAACATATACATAAGTATGTGATAATATTTTATTTAAGAGTAAAAATATACTCTGAAATATAAGTACCTGGTTAATAAAATCACAGTAAAGTTCCTATTTGTCACCTACATTAATAATGTTTATAATATAAATCTGGCACTAAAATTGTGTAGTTTTAACTGACGTAGCATATCAGTATACCTATTTCTTTGGATGACCAAACTTAGGACCAAACTGATACTAAATTATCTCTTTTGATATCTATCATATATTTGCCTGTTTAATTATAAAAAAAGGATTAAGTTGGTATTTCATTAATATTTAGTCTTATAAACAGTAGTAAATCGTGAGAAAATAATGTCTGTAAAGTTATTTAGTCACTTTCGTGGATCATCGCGTCACTTTCGTGGCATCTGAAACTTCAAAACCATTATTCTTCCAAACAAGACTAAGGTTTTGATTAATTTACATATGAATTTACTCGTCTTATCAAGCGCTTATAAGTTTTTTACAAATATAGACCAAATAAGCAAAAAACAAAATTTCCCACGGAGGTGACGATGAGAATCGCGGTGATGAGAAATAATTACATTTTCTTAAAAAATAAAAACGTAATTATTTCAAAAATATTTAAAAAAATATGAAAAATAAATTATAGTACAAAAAACTAAAAAATACGCTTTAATATCATTAAACCGAACTAAAAAGGAAGGAAAGGACGAAAAAACAATTTAAGAATAAAGAGATAAACGAAAAAAATTATGTCATTGTAAAAAAAGCGTACCTCAAAAGGAAAAAAAGGAACCCTTATAGGATCACTTCATTGCCTGTCTGTCTATCTGTCTGTCTGTCTGTCTGTCAAGAACCTTTTTCTCAGGAATGCGTGGAGATATCAAGTTGAAATTAATAACAAATATTCAGGATTCCGACCACAGAACTTGGCTTCAATCAGATTAACACTTTTTTCATAGCAATTTAGACTCTATCGCAAGGCACTAATGAATTTGAAGGCTTGAAACCGATATGATCAACATTACGTAATCGCACTGCAGGTCTGCAATCCCTTGGAGCTGTGAAAATCAAACTTATAGGTCAACACAATCAAAAGATACGGCCGTTTGTGCCGCATGTTTGGACACCGTGCCGAGCCGTACGTACTATTATATAGGTTTAAGTCAAGGCAGTAATTTAGAGCCTTTATAATGTTTGATGATGATTAATAACAATTTTCCGGGGTCAAAACTATTCTATATTTTATTCCAGAGTATAAGCTATCTCCATTCCAAAATTCATCAATATCCGTCCAGGCGTTATCGCGTGAAAGCTCCCCAAACAAACAAACAGATAATGTTCCACTTTTATATATTGGTATGGATAAATGTTCGAATTGATTGCCACCTTATCTGATACAAGCTCTGCACCTCCTAATAAAAGATCTTTTGACCAGCTGCATGTATCTGCGTGCACTGATATCTTGGGAGGCTTACTGGATGCGAAGACTCAGCTCCTCAATCGAAGTAATCGGTTTTTTGAAAACCTTTTCTATAAGGCAGCTCCAGTAAAAAAAGAACAACGAATATAAATCCGGTGACCGCGGTGGCCACAAAATTGGGCCCAAACGGCCGATCCACCGGTCGGGATAATTTTTGTCCAGATATCTTCTGACTTGTACCGCTTAATGTGAATCGATCCACATTTGATGGAGATATCGCGTCATAAAGTGGGTGAAAGTTAATAAAATTAAAATTAGGGGATGTCTTAATTCTAATTTAATGTTTTCATGAAATTTAAATGGGACTACTCCTGAGGCAAAACCTACACATTTGAAATCGATCCTCAATTGCCGGAGATATTGCGTAACATACTGTTACGAGCTTGGGTTCGGATAAAATTAATGTATGCTAATTACACCAAAAATTAACACCTTTATTCGAAAAACCGCAAAAAGAAATTAATCCAACAAATAACGCTCAAACACTAACTTGATTGTACACTCTTATCAAACACTAACTTGATTGTACACTCTTATCAATTATCACTGAATACTCGCTTCGAATCACTTTGATCGTTTCGTTCCGAAAGCCAAGTCAATACTGTCCCAGGCAGTCGATGCGCGCTCTATTTAAACCGCGACGGACGTTTCCAGAAGGTACTCGTAACTACTCGTATGTACTAACAGTAGTCGGTAGGTATTTGAACTTTCAAGATCGGAGTTGCCGCGCCGCGCCACGCCTGTAGGTACTTAAGGCCGGCGGCGCCTTTGAAGTTGCCGCGCCCGTAGGTAAATATCTACCGCGCGCTCTGGAAACTTCTGTATGTACCTACGCTCCATTGGTGTGTTCCAGAAGGTTCTTGTAGATGTAGGTATTGCGTCAACCGACCGCGGTTACTCGAATATTTTAGTACCTACTGTTTTTCTAAGAATCGACCGGCGTAACAATACATACAAAAAAACATACGGGTCGAATTGAGAACCTTCTCTAGAAGTCGGTTGAAAAATGAGAAGGTATACCATTTTTAAAACCAGCACAGATTTTGTCGCCTGTGATGTGTCCTTTGAATGGGAGCGGTGCTTCCGCAATGCATACGTTGACACTGATGTACGGAAGTTCTATCACTTGCAGGACCTGGGCCGCGGTGCCTCCCTGCGGCGCTGTGAGGCCCCAGCCTGCCACCTGTGGGCGGAAAGCATACTATTAAACAAATAAATCGATTTGTAAAAGATGCTCGTGAAGCACAACTTGTAGTATTTAATTTTTTGTAACAATTTTCCAATATTGTATTTCTCTCAGTTTATCCGAAGCTTAACTTTTATAATACTGTTTGAACTAGGACTAACATTAATGAAGGGATGAGGTTGTACGCAAAAGTCGTTCAACCTAGCTTCTTTTAATATTGTTGTGACACTGCCTGTAAATTGTCTTCAATACTATTTTGATTCTATTTATAAAATTAGGAAATTCATAGATGTTTCGAGAAAAATATCAGTTACCATCTAGCTTGCAACTTGTCTTCAGGCCTCTGAAAATATAACCTTTTTTTAAGTTTTTTTCGTTCCTATTACTTTATTATAAGTACTAGTTTCCCGCCCGCGACTTCGTCCGCGCGGACGACAGTTTATCGCAAAAAAAAAACATCCTATTTTCTTCTAGGATATTAAAACTATTGCAAAAATAGGTATAGCACCACTCTTGATGTTTTTTGACAGACTTGTTATTTCGTTTCCATGGCAACCACAGACCATTCTGTGATGGCAACCGTTCCTTACAGTGAGTAATCAACATTTTCCAGTTTTCCCGTGGAAACTTACGATTTTCCGGGATAAAAAGTATCCAATGTTTTATTCCAGGGTATAAGCTGTCTCCATTCTAAATTTCATCAGATCCGTCCAGCCGTCATCGCGTGAAAGCTCCCCAAACAAAGAAACAAACAGACAACGATTCACTTTTATATATTGGTATGGATAGACAATCATTTTTGCAAATATCTATAACAGAAAAGGACAGCGATTACATGAAGTTTCTATGGTGGGAAAGTACGGAGACCTGCGACAAGATAGTGACAGAGTATTTTTTGGAATTGCTTGTAGTCCATTTTTGTTGTGTGCAACCAAAGGTATCACTTAAACAACTGTAAAGAGGTCTACAAGAGTTGTAGCTAGCAATAGAAAATAACAATTTGACAAGAAAATTAATGAATAAACAACACATAGATACCTATGTGTGTGCACGGCAATAAGTGAACATTATCGAACGCGGGTTGAGACTTTAAAATTTGATTAAAATTAGTAAAATAACTTCTAACCTTGTGACAAATAGTGAAACTCAAGGAACATCCAAAGAGAAACATCCAGGAAGAAGTTCTATCGTCGGCAAGTAAATAATTTGCACAGTAAACGCACTTATGAATTGGAATTCACAAACGAACATTTTAAATTTGCACTCACACCACTTTATTCTTGTACTAGCGTACTAGCGTACTAGCGTACTGTACCCGCGGCTTTGCCCGCGTGGTCATTTCATTTAAAAGTTACTCATACGTGTTATTCCAGGACCAAAAGTACCTACAATATACAATAATATACTACATTTGTTCAGCCGTCGAATAGTTTTTTATCGATTGCTCGGCATCTAATCATCAGATTAAGATACTAAGTAGCCCAGTTTTAGACTCAAACCCTAAGCTATCCAATAGTGAAAATTGCATTGCAATCGATCAAGTAGTTTTTACTTGATGCGCAAACAAACTTACATACAGACCTTCAGTAGTGACCCGACATGGCCGTGGTAGGTTAGAAGACGAAGGCGGGAGCTCGCTAAGCTTCGCTCTTGCCTTCGTCTTCTAACTTTCACGGCCAAGTCGGGTTGCCATTGAAGGCTGTTGGCAGAAATCTATCTGTGTTGCAATAGCAAATAAATAATTAATAGGTTGGTCTAGTGGCTAGTGTAGTGACCCTGGGAACGAAATCAAACGGTCGTGGGTTCGAATCCTGCAAGGTGCAATCATTTGTGTGATGAGTAAAAATGTTTGTTTCCGAGTCATGGATGTGATATTCGTATTTATGTTATCTAGTGCCCATATTACAGGGTATCCTAGTTTGGGGCTAGGTAATTGGTATGGAATTGTCCCCAATATATTTATTATTATTTATTAATGTTTGTACAGCCACCAAGACCATTTGTGGAATAGAATAGAATAGAATAGCGTTATGTGGAGCGTTATTCGAAACTACCTATACCCGATCGCAGCTCGGCCAGTGACGTCATAAATGTTCGAAACCTTTACGGTGTACTTTCGAAGAATACATTTTTGCTTTCTGGATTTTAAAACATACTCGATGCCAACCACGAACCTCTACAGATTCATGATGCCAACACGGTCTCTGACATCAAGAGCGTTGTGTACGTAATGTATATTTTCGAAATATTATGCAATAGCGTCGGCTTTCCTTTAGTTAGTGCATCAGACAGTTCTGTTAGTACAACATGTAAAACATTAAGGATTCTGGCACAGAGTACTATGTATATACGAAAATAGAGGCCTATCTTCGTGCCCAATAGGGTAAAGCTCAGTGGCGCCTCTGTATTTAGCTAATGGAACTATTGCTTCATGAAAAGTTTTTGTTGAGTGCAAAAGTTGTTGAGGCTACTCGGATACGAACCTGGGAATGACGGCACATCAGTTGGGTACTGACACCACTGTGCCACAAAGGATCTTAAACACTGGCCGAAAATTTAGTGTCCGCTTCTGTCTTTTCACTTTGTTTGTAAACAATAAAAAGTGCGAAAAAGTTTTTGAGGCTACTCGGATTTGAACCTGGGTTTGACGGCACGTAAGTCGGGTACTGACACCATTGCGCCACGAAGGATCTTAGACATAGGTCGAAAATTGGGTGTCCGCTTCTGTCTTTACACTTTGTTTGTAAACCATACATCTGCAATATTACATAACAAAACTTGACGGTTTACTTCAGAAAATTACATAAGCCTTAAAAAAATCAAAGAAAATGTAAAAAAAACGCACAAAATATGTAAATGCTTATAAATATTGAGGCAAAACATTCATAGCAGCGCGTGGATTCGATCCATGTGCCCCTGGGTTGCAAGCCAGGCACCGCTTCCACTGTGCCACTCTGACTTGTGGCATAGGTGCCGAAATTACGGTACCTTTTTATAAACGGATGTGCAATTATTATTCCTTTCAAATTAACATAACTTTAAACTCATATCCCGCAGGAATCCCGTATTTTTTCGTAATTTAAAGTATCATTCATTTTAACACATACTATAAACTTTGACTGTGCCAAGTTACTTCAAAATCCATCCGGTAGTTTCAGCGTGATATGTGTTATTTTTAAATAATTTTCAACCCCTATCCTGCGGGAACCATTGTTTTTTATCGGGATAAAAAGTATTCTAAATGTTAATCCATAACATAAGCTATGATTGTGCCAAGTTGCATCAAAATCGGTCGGGTAGTTTCAGCGTGATGCGTGTTCAAAGAGACAGATAGACAGACAGACAGACAGACAGACAGACAGACAAAAAATAAAAAATAAACCTTTTTGCAATCCATATCGATTTTGAAGTTCATCTCAATTAAAATTTTCAAAAAATATTTAATGTACAGATTTAGCCCAGTTACAGTTTTATTATAGTATAAATAAAGATCACAATTGCTTTTGCGTAAAAAATACTTCGAAGCGTTGCAAGTTTTCTGAGTATGTATATACATTATATGTACTACGTTTTTTTATTATGTTTCTTCCATTGAGATATTATAATGTACTACCTACGTAACTACATAATTATACAATTATATCGGAGGTTTCTTCAAAGGTGTCTTACTGGCAAAATGGTTAGTTGTCGGTATTGAAATGTGTACATACAGAGGTAGGTACATGTATTGCTCTTCACAGAGAAAGTATAGAAGACTTTTATTTTTTCAAATCAATCCTCATATCGTGTTGAAAAAGCTCAAAAAGTATGTAGGTAGGGTAGGTAATTATTAAGAGCCAGTTAAAGTGCCAGTAAGTACGTCGTTCTGTGAAACATCATAAAAATTAATTTGTACTAAGAACACAATGTTTCGTTGCATTAAAATTTGTTCGTATGGACCTCATAATAATGACCTACCCTTGATGCCCCATCCAATTTACTTCATCACCTTAATTACTGTCTAATCTGTGCCACCTTACCTTCGGTGATAATTTTCTCTACTCAATAACAAGACGTTCATGATAACAAGTTACTTCATTTAAACTAGATGGCGTTGTCTACCCTTAAAACACGCAAGCGGTTTGTTACGAAGTGGTTTGAACGTTGAATGAACTCGATCAACATGTTTTCTTCTTTTTTTTACCTTATGGTCCCTAAAGGCTCTTAAAACGTATTTATATGTTTTTTGTGTTTTTTGATAGAATAAGTCGACTTCAGTTGTAAAACGCGCAGCGAAATTAAGCAAATTATTTATAGTAAAATAGTAATTTATTAATTAAAATAATAAATTTAACTCATTCATGTCATGAATCTTGCATTATAAAAACCAGGGTTCAAAATACTTTCAAGTGCTTTGTAAACCGAAGCCTTGAAAGTAGAAAATACTTGCATAGGAAATTGATCTTCGTGTCCATATAAATAAAGAGCACAATCGTGTTTGCGAAAAAAGTACTTGGAAGCGTGGAATTGAAAGTAAAAAATACTTGCATAGGAAATTGACCCGTGTGCTTATGTAAATAAAGAGCACAATTGCGTTTGCTTAAAAAAAACTTCGAAGCCTTGCAAGTTTTTTGAGCGATGTATCGGCCACCTAGCTTCTTGTGACCTCGCTGGCCGAGTGCGGCCGAACTCAACCGAAGCCATGCCGAGCCCGCCACCGAGTATGTAGGTGTGGACGGGGCGAAAGAGCGAGTTGGTGAGTAAAATACTTTGAAAGTCTTGCAAGTATTGCGGGTCCGCACCAGGGCGGCGTACTTACAAGCCAAAACCTGCTTTAAAAACCTGGTCGCGTAAATACCCACCTTCCCTAATTCCACGCAGGTGGCGTGGAATTGGCGTGAGTGGTCATACAGAATCCAGGCCCTGCTCTCTCTCGTTTATTTCATTGCAATACGTGCACTTCTATGACACTTCATACACACACTTCTATGAAGTGTCATAGAAGTGCAAGTGTGTTATAACGCATATTCTGTAAAGTACGGAGTGCCGTACTTCACAGAATATGCGTTATAAAACGGCAAGGCAGTGCCTTATTCCGATGATTAGATGCCGAGCAACGGCTGAACGAATTTTGAAGAAATGTAGGTCCTCCTGGTCCTCTGGACCTGGACCAAACCTTCAACTGGTCTGGTGGTGGTTTGGCTTTTGGTCCTGGAATAAAACGTGTGGGCTACTTTTAAATGAAATAACCACGCAGGCAAAGCCGCGGGCACAGCTAGTTAATAAATACAATTAAATCGATATTGTATCGATATAATGGATCCATCAGAAAATATTACTTTCCGCAACACGCGAACGCAATCTGTTCCGGACATGACTTTTCTAAATGAAAGTAGCTTAACAGAAGTCACCGAAGATGCTTCATATGCTATTTTACCTAACACATCCATTAATAATGAGCTGGAGCAATCGCCAATGGCTGAAAATGAGCTGCTTAAACCAAAGCTGCAAGCTGCCAACACTGAAGTTGACAATTTATCCCTCGAAAATATTGAACTTAAAAAACAAGTATGAAGTATGAACGAACTAACCCGGAAGAATGATATGTATGTCAAGGTTACTAGACAGTTATCAACTGAATCTCCCCGAATATTGAGGAAACGTAATTCTTTTGCTACCCCGATCAAGTCGGTACAAAAACTTGCATTTTCGAATAAACCACACTCAGAAATACCCGATGACGTGCCCAAAAACAATTTTACAAAAATTAACAATACCTTGAGTGATAAATTGGATGAAACTAACAAAGCTGTAAATAAGAACCAAATCTGTATTTTTAGCAGCCATAAGAAAAATCATGTCCACAACTTACTTGACCAGAATTTCCACAACAAGTACGACATTTGTCATTATCGAAAACCACACTGTGATATTAAGACAATCTTAAACGGGATTGAAGGAAAACTAAAAAAAATTACCAAATCAGATTTCTGCATTGTGTTTACAGGCGAGGAAGATTTTTTGATGACAACTACTTAGAGTTGGTCATTCATCTGAGAGAACTTCTAAAGACTGAAACACTCAAACATCATAATATGTTTACCAACATTTAAGTGCAATGAATACTCTACAATGTACAGTTGCAGGGTAGAGTCTTTTAACAACTTACTGTATCTCGACAATGAAGCACACCAATATGCCATTTTGTTAGACTCTAATCTCAATCTCCAATGCGGCTACAAGATGTTCTCTAAACTTCGCGGAGCAGTGAATGTTTGTGGATTAAGTATAGTATAGTCTACAGGACCTACAGAAATTGATTAAGGGCATTAATGAATTTAATGAGGAATGCAAAGAATCACAAAATAATACAATAGAAAATTATATTCTGAATAAAGTTTCAAATTCTCCAAAACAACCCACCCGAACTATTAAATGACAATCAGCAGCAGGTTTTTCGTACAACCACATCAACATCTTGCATCAGAATATAGCTGGCCTACTGAACAAATCGGATATGCTTACAGTGCATTTAGAAACGCTATTTAGAATGAGTAATACAGAAATAGACCTAATCTGTATCACAGAACATTTCATAGCATCAGAACAGGAAGATCTTCTAGACTTGTTGAATTACAATATGGGAGCATGCTACTCCAGACCTAATAAAAACAGAGGTGGTGCTTGTATTCTGGTCAAAAACGGGATAGAATATAATGAATTTCGTAAAATCGCTGGTTTCTCGGTCAAAGGAATCTTAGAGTGCTGCGCTATTCAATTATTACATGATGATCTACTACATTAGTACTACTTTGTGTTTATAGAGTTCCTAATCCCCGAAAATTTGATTTATTTTTTGTAATTCTTAAGAATGTCCTGGAAAAATTATGTCAAACTAAGAAACGTGTTATATTATGTGGAGTTTTTAATATAGATCGATTGAAACGAAACGGTATCTCTATGGAATTTGAAAATATTTTAACCAGTTTTAATTTGTATTTGCAAATTATAGAGCCTTACCGATTGATAAGCAAAACCTGCCTAGATAATTTTGCTCATAGCCTTAAACGAGGATGCAAATGTAGCGTTATGGATTTAGGATTGTCAGATCATACGGCTCAGCTGCTCACTTACCCAATACATAAACGATGTAAAATAGATAGCTGGACTGTAAGTAGACGAGACTATTGTTTTGAAAATTTTACAAAATTCAAAACTCACCTTGAAAGTTTCTCGTTTTCAGAAGTATACAACTCCACAAAACCAAATAAAGCCTACGATATATTTTTCGAAAATTCAAATTACTTTATGACTGGTGTTTCCCAATTAAAATTGTCAGAATTAGAAGTAATAAACGGCCAAAATGGATTTCTCCCAATGGCCAAATGGCCTCCGTCTTTGTAGCAGGAAACAGCGTCAACTACTTTGGAAATTTAGAATTAAATCGAACTCAATGAATAAAGATAATTTCAAAACCTACACATCGAAATTCAAAAAAATTGTGAAACTAACACAATACGCACAAAACAACTATGCAATTAATACTTCATGTAACAAGTCAAAAGCCACCTGGCAATTAATAAACAGATCAAAAGTAAACTACCCAAAAGAAAATATTAACAGCATAACCGATACTACTAATAAAGTCATTAAAGATCCTCAAGAAATAGCTTCTGCTTTTAACAATTATTTCATTGACCAAATAAAGCCACTTAACCAAACTACAGAGAGTAATAATGGTATTAGTATTGCTCTCCAGTCGTTATTTATGCCACCAACGATACCACTTGACATAGAAAAGGCAATCAACTCGTTAAAAAATAAAAATAGTACCGGTTATAATGAAATTTCCACCAGAGTCATAAAGTTCGTCAACAAGACAATATCACCACACTTATCCTATGTTTTTAACCTGAGCATAACTAATGGTACTACCCTAATGGACTTAAGCCAGTAGTTATCAGGCCCCTTTATAAGAAAAAAGGAAATAAAAATGACATGCACAATTATAGACCTATTGCACTTGTATCAATATTATCTAAAGTGTTTGAAAAAATAATTTACAATTCATTATACTCCTACTTAGAAAAATTTAATATATTTACTGACGAACAAAAGGGATTTAGACGAAATCAAAACATAAACATGGCCATATATGATCTCTTGTATGTAGTATACAAAAGCGTGGATGAAACAACACCTTTGATGGGTTAAAATTGAGGACACGTTTTATCCCGAAAAATTAAAGGGCTTCTGCGGGATATGGGTCCAAAGTTATGGTAATATTTAAGTAATAAATAATATATTTTGGCTGGTTCTCTATATTCGATACTGATGCCAAAACTGTTTTACTTTTTATTTTTGTTTGTCTGTCTGTCTGTTTGTCCGTATCTCGACCGCGCATCGCACAAGAACTACTAAATGAATTCAAATGAAACTTGGTATGATTTCAGATCATACTACGAGGTAGGACATTGGAAACTTTTCATCCCGAAAAATTAAGGACACGTTTTATCCCGAAAAATTAAAGGGTTTCCACATTAAAGGGGTTGAAAGTTATTAAAATTTATAATAAAACTGTAACGGGTCCAATTCTGTACATTGAATATATTTTGATATATTTTTTTGAAAGTTACTCTATATTCGATACTGAAGCCAAAACTGTTTTTGTTTTCATTTTGTTTTTCTGTTTTTTTTTTTTCTGTCTTTCTGTCTGTCTGTCTGTCTGTATCTTGGCTAGGCATCACGCCGAAACAACTGAATTAATTTAAATGAAACTTGGTATGATTTGAGTTCATATTACGAGGTAGGACATAGGATACTTTAATCCAGACAAATTAAAGGGTTCCCGCAGGATAGGCATTGAAATTTATTTAAAAATAACGTATCACGCTGAAACTACTGGTCGGATTTTGTTGAAATTTGGCACAGTCATAGTTTATATAATGCGTAAAAATTAAAGACACTTTTTATCCCACAAAAAAAAACTGTAAATTGAAGCTATTTTGTAATTTTTTTGGAGGCCGTTCTATGTTCTATACTAAAGCCAAAACTGTATATTTTTAATATTTGTCTGTCTGTCCGTCTGTCTGTCTGTACCTTGACAGCGCTTCACGCAGAAAATACTTAATGAATTCAAATAAAATTTGGTATGATTTGAGTTCATACTTCGAGGTAGGACATTGGATACTTTTCATCCTGAAAAATTAAAGGGTTCCTTCAGGATAGGGGAGGAAAATTATTTAAAAGAAAACGTAGCACGATGAAACTATGAACTATAAACGGTCGCGGGTTCGAATCCTGCAAAGTGCAATCATTTGTGTGATGAGCATAAATGTTTGTTTCCGAGTCATGGATGTTATAATATTCGTATCTATGTATGTTTATCCGTTATCTAGTATCCATAGTACAGAGTATCCTAGTTTGGGGCTAGGTAATTGGCGTGGAATTGTCCCGAATATACTTATACTTATTATTTCGTAAAATTCCAGTTTTTGCTAATCCAATGACCATATGGGAATTACAGGTTATTTGAATTTAGAGTTAACATAGACAAACTATCAAATGGGTATGATTATGAAAGAATTAAGAATTTATGAAAGAGGTTTGACATCGTCACAGTACTCGTCACAGGTTGCCTGGAAGAGATCGCTTTTAGCGATAAGGCCGCCCATTGTACACTTCTTCTGCTATTGTTCCTTTATTTTTTTGTTGATTTTGTTTGTGGTGTGTGCAATAAAGAATTTATCTATCTATCTATCTATCTACGCCAGCGGCGTGGCACAGGAGCGTAGTGGTTTTGTTCATTAAGAAAGGTGATAAAACCCTCTTGAAGAATTATAGGCCCATTTTGCTGCTGAGCCACTTCTATAAGCTATTTTCGAGAGTAGTTACAAACCGTCTCACTCGTAGGTTTGACGACTTTCAGCCTCCCGAACAAGCTGGATTCTGGAAAGGCTTCAGTACCATAGACCATATCCATACGCTCCGGCAGATTATACAGAAGACCGAAGAGTATAATCGGCCACTGTGTCTATGTAGTGTTTGTGGACTACGAGAAAGCCTTTGATTCAGTCGAGACCTGGGCAGTACTACAGTCATTACAGCTTTGCCAGATTGATTGCCGGTACATCGAAGTGTTGTCGTTATTTCTCCGAAACTGTTCACCTCTGCACTGGAAGATATATTCAAACTTCTGAACTGGAACGGATTTGGTGTTAACAAACATCAATGGCAAATACGTCACTCACTTTCAATTTGCCGATGATATAGTCATCATGGCATAAACCCTGGAAGACCTAAGCACAATGCTCAGTAACCTCAATATTGTTTCCCAACAGGTGGGTCTTAAAATGAACATGGGTAAGACGAACATCATGTCAAATGCCCATGTCGTACCCATGCCGGTTTATGTTGGGAACGATATTATCGAAGCTGTTGATCACTATGTCTACTTAGGTCAGACGATCCAACTGGGTAGATCCAACTTCGACAAAGAGGTCAACCGACGAATCCAACTCGGATGGGCAGCGTTCGGAAAATTACGCCATATCTTCTCGTCGCAGATACCGCAGAGCCTCAAGATGAAAGTTTATGATCAATGCGTGTTGCCAGTGATGACATACGGCACTGAGACGTGGTTGCTAACTATTGGTCTCATACACAAGCTCAGAGTTGCGCAGCGTGCAATGGAGAGAGCTATGCTCGGTGTTTCACTACGTGATAGAATTCGAAATGAGGAAATCCGTAGAAGAACCAAGATTACCGACATAGCTCTCAGAGTTTGCAAGTTGAAGTGGCAATGGGCAGGCCATATAGTTCGCAGAACCGTCAACCACTGGGGAATAAAGGTTCTTGAATGGCGGCCATGAACAAGCAAGCGAAGTGTGGGGAGACCCCCACACGATGGACCGACGACATTGTAGCCATTGCAGGAAGTCTGTGGATGTAGGTGATTATTCTGTCTCAAAGAGGTTGAATTACGCTAACTGTTAAAAGGTTTAACGCCTGTAAGCATAATTCAACCTCCTTTGGTATAAAAAACTGGGTGCGAAGTATACTGTGTTGACGATTTTGACGTCTGAACCGGAAACGTCATTGTACTATGTATATTTTTTCACCAGTTGGGCAAGCAACAAGGCCGGTAAAACTTGTAGGGAGGAAATTAAGTTTCAATTTCAAGTTTTTTTAAATTGATTTGAAAAAACATGATTGATTTGGAAAAGCCTAGTTATCATTTTCTAGCTTACATGCTATGTTGAAAAAACGTATAAAAATAGTTACTTAATTTCTGTAGAAATGACGTTTCACGCTGCAAGATCTAACACATAAAATTTCGCCGTTGTTCTTTTCCCTCAGTTCATCTACTTATGTTGTACTTGCTTTTTCCCGCGACTTTGTCCGCGCGGAATGGAGTTTATCGCGTTGACATCTGTCACTTTCATACCTGTAACTTTGACACTTGTCACTTTGTCACCTGTCACTTTGTTACCTGTCACTTTGTCACCTGTCACTTTGACACCTGTTATTTTAACACCTGTCACTTTGACACTTGTCACTTTGATCGTGATGAAATGTACCCTATGTCCTTTTCTGTACCCCTGACGACGTGTGTGCAACATTTCAAGATGATCGATTGAGTAGTTAAGGCGTGAAAGCTTTACAAACAAACAAACTCAAGATCGTATTTATAGTATTAGTTGTATTGTTCTTACCATTCCCTTGTTCCCCGGCTGCAGCTGCTTGTCGTCGAGACGGGTGTCGAAGTCCACGCACACGGGCAAGATGTACGTTTTGTACACGAAAGGTTTCGCCACTATCAGTACAGCGATGTCATGCTGGAAGTTCGCCACCATGTCTTGGTAACGGAGCGGCAGTTGGATTTCCTTGACCTGCGAACAAGACAAGTTCAAAATGTAAAACCCGACTACAGTCGAGAACCAGTAACATTATTAAAATAACTAGCTGTGCCCGCGGCTTCGCACGCGTGGTCATTTCTCTAGGTTAAAAGTACTATTATGTACTATTTCAAGACCTAACATTATAACCAACATTTGATCAAAAATATTGAGTGAGCTCGAAAAGTTCTATGGACAATTATACACCTCATCGCGTAGTCCTCTTAGCACGACTAGCGATGCAAGAGCCCATTTGACCTGACATTATACCGAAGATATCCCGGACGTCAGCCTATACGAGATCAGAATGGCTCTCAAACAGCTTAAGAGCAATAAGGAACCAGGGGAGGACAGAATAACGACAGAGCTACTGAAAGCGGGTGGAACACCGGTACTTACAGTCCCTCAGAAGCTGTTTAACCCGTCATCCTCGAGGGTACTGTCACAAGGCGGTCCTAGGGTTTGTTCCAGTAGCCCTCCCTGGGCTACTGGAACAAACCCTAGGACGTGGCCAAATCTCAGTGGACAACATAAAAGTACAGGAACAATAGGAGCACATGGAGATGTTCATAAACAGAGATCTTGCACTCGACTATTCTATTCAATCTTCTTCCAATTTAATGTATTTGGTAAGAGTGTACCCTTGGGGCTCTAGTATTGTTATTATCACAGACTTTTCGTGCTTCAACAATACGGATCAAAACAACCACGAACGAAAGTACTATCATATATATATATATATATATATATATATATATATATATATAAAGGACTCCAGATATAATAAACTTATTTAAGTACATATTTAATAACTTATCCCACCGACCGGCGACCGGCTGGTCTCGTGGCTAGTGACTAGGATCACTAGCCACGAGACCGTGATAGTACGTGATCAAACTGTCGCAGGTTCGAATCCTGCAAGGTGCAATCATTTAGGTAGGGTATTTATGTATTCATATAATATATATTTATTTATATATGTATGTATATATATTGGAAATTTATATATTATTATATACTATTTCTTACTAAGTAGTATTTTTATATCATAATGCACCCCGTCCCTCACAACTATAACAAATCCTCTCCATCCAAAGGTTGCCTGGAAGAGATCGCTTTTAGCGATAAGGCCGCCCATTGTACACTTCTTCTGCTATTGTTCCTTTATTTTTTGTTGATTTTGTTTGTGGTGTGTGCAATAAAGAATTTATCTATCTATCTATCTATCTATCATTTGTGTGAAAAGCAGAAAGGTTTGTTTCCGAGTCATGGATGTTATAATATTCGTATCTATGTATGTGTATCTGTTATCTAGTACCCATAGTATAGGGTATCCTAGTTTGGGGCTAGGTAATTGGTGTGGAATTGTCCCGAATATATTTATATTTATTTATTATTTACAAACATCGAAAGTTAAATAAAAGCTTATAGCTTTCTAGGATAGTGCGTGCGTTGCGCTGCGATGCAGCGTTCTGTTGGGATAGTTCCCAAGAAAATAAAACTTCCTAGTGCGAGCAGCCGTTTGCTCAACCCTGGTATCATCCCAGGAGCGGTACAGCTTGCCGACCGCCACTGCGAAGCTGGCATCTGGCTGTTTATATACTTGTGTGTTGTGTGTATCGGGTACTTAGCTCACATCAGATGTCTGCGTCTCATCCCTGGTGTCGTCCCAGGAGCAGTACAGCTTGCCGACCGCTACTGCGAAGCGGAAATCTGCCTGTTTATATACTTGTGTATTGTATGTATCGGGTACTTAGCTCACATCAGATGTCTGCGTCTCATCCCTGGTGTCGTCCCAGGAGCAGTACAGCTTGCCAACCGCTACTGCGAAGCTGAAATCTGCCTGTTTATATACTTGTGTATTGTATGTATCGCGTACTTAGCTCACATCAGCTGTTTGCGCCTCATCCCTGGTGTCGTCCCAGGAGCAGTACAGCTTGCCGACCGCTACTGCGAAGCTGAAATCTGCCTGTTTATATACTTGTGTATTGTATGTATCGGGTACTTAGCTCACATCAGATGTCTGCGCCTCATCTCTGGTGTCATCCCAGGAGCAGTACAGCTTGCCGACCGCTACTGCGAAGCTGAAATCTGCCTGTTTATATACTTGTGTATTGTATGTATCGAGTACTTAGCTCACACCAGATGTCTGCGCCTCATCCCTGGTGTCGTCCCAGGAGCAGTACAGCTTGCCGACCGCTACTGCGAAGCTGAAATCTGCCTGTTTATATACTTGTGTATTGTATGTATCGGGTACTTAGCTCACATCAGATGTCTGCGCCTCATCCCTGGTGTCGTCCCAGGAGCAGTACAGCTTGCCGGCCGCTACTGCGAAGCTGCAATCTGCCTGTTTATATACTTGTGTATTGTATATATCGGGTACTTAGCTCACATCAGATGTCTGCGCCTCATCCCTGGTGTCGTCCCAGGAGCGGTACAGCTTGCCGACCGCTACTGCGAAGCTGAAATCTGCCTGTTTATTTACTTGTGTATTGTATGTATCGAGTACTTAGCTCACATCAGATGTCTGCGCCTCATCCCTGGTGTCGTCCCAGGAGCGGTACAGCTTGCCGGCCGCTACTGCGAAGCTGCAATCTGCCTGTTTATATACTTGTGTATTGTATATATCGGGTACTTAGCTCACATCAGATGTCTGCGCCTCATCCCTGGTGTCGTCCCAGGAGCGGTACAGCTTGCCGACCGCTACTGCGAAGCTGGCATCTGGCTGTTTAGCTCTTCTTGTCTTGTCCCAAAAGCAATGGGCGGCTGGAAGAATTCAAATTTTGAATAGAATTTTTATTTTATTAGAAAACCAGCTGTACCAGCGGCTTCACATGCGTGTCATTTCTGTAGGTTAAAAGTACTCTTTGTGCTGTTCCAAGACCTAAAATACCAATATACTAACATTTGATCAAAATTCCTTCAGCCGTCAAAAACTTTTAATCAATTGCTCGGCATTTTAATCATCGGATTAAGGTACCCAAAAAAAGGAGTGTAATGTTTTTAGCATTCATGTATGTTTGTATGTATGTGAGTTTGTTTATTCCACCATAACTTTTAAATGCCTGAACAGATTTAAACGTATATACCGAATCCTTACTTCGCCTCGAGTAACATAGGTTATATATTTTTGGGAAAACAACAATATGGCGGCAGTATGGCACACATTTTCAAATTTTTAATAAACTTCGAATTTTACAATATGGGTATCAAGGTGATGAGCAGAAATGTTTGTTTCCGAGTCATGGATGTTGATATTCGTATTTATGTATGTTTATCCGTTATCTAGTGCCCATATTACAGGGTATCCTAGTTTGGGGCTAGGTAATTGGTGTGGAATTGTCCCGAATATATTATTATATTATATTATATTATATTATTATAGGAACAAAATAATCTGTTCGAAGAAGATAATTTAAAAAAACATGATCTAGGGTACTTAAAATATGCCACTGAACAAGCATTAACATTTTTTAAATTCGTGTCTGCCTGTTTGTTTGTCTGTATGTTTGTTGGCGCATCACGTAAAAACTACTAGTCCGATTGCGATGCTGTTTTTACTGTTGGATAGCTTATCTATTGACATAAAAACTGGGGTATATTATATCTCAATCCGATGAGTAAAGATAAATACAAAATCAAGGTAAGATAAACACAAAATCTAATGAATTTACTCAAAAACCTTCTTCTTCTCGAAAAACTGCTGATCCTATTTTGATACAATTTATGTGGGACCACCTGGAAAGTATAAAATATTTCAAAATCGGTCCGCAATTGACGGAGATATCGACCGAAATACATAAAAAAACTTACATTAAAACTTGAAACTATCTTTAATGTACAGAATTGGACCCGTTACAGTTATAGTAAGTAATAATAGATCAGTCGAACATATAACCGTCTCCTTTTCTGTAGTCGCTTAAAAATAAAGTATGGGCTACTTTTACTACTTATAATGAAATGGCCACGCGGGCAAAGCCACGGGCACAGCTAGTACTATAATAAAACTGTAACTTGGCCAAATATGTATAATAAATATTTTTTGAAAATATTATCGGTATGGAAGGAAAAATGTTTACATATTATTTTATTTTTGTCTGTCTGTCTGTCTCTTTGTACACGCATCACGCTGAAGCTACCAGAACGATTTTGATGTAATAATAGCTGATGTTATTCATTAACATTTAGAATACTTTCCATCTCGAAAAACTAAAGAGTTCCTGCAGAATAAGGGTTGAAACTGATGTATAAAATAAAGCGTTAGGCTACTGGTCGTATTTCGATGCAACTTTTCACAGTCATAGTTTATACTATGGGTTAATATTTATGATAATTTTTATTGCAGGATAGAAGTTTGAAAAATTATGTAAAATTATTCTTTCACCAATCGGTAGTGTTGGCGATAGTGTTGGCGATAGTGTTGGCGATAGTGTTGGCGAAACGGATGAAATCCATACTTATAACTAAACTGTAACAGGTCTAATCGATAGTGTTGGCGAAACGGATGAAATCCATACTTATAACTAAACTGTAACAGGTCTAATCGATAGTGTTGGCGAAACGGATGAAATCCATACTTATAACTAAACTGTAACAGGTCTAATCGATAGTGTTGGCGAAACGGATGAAATCCATACTTATAACTAAACTGTAACAGGTCTAATCGATAGTGTTGGCGAAACGGATGAAATCCATACTTATAACTAAACTGTAACAGGTCTAATCGATAGTGTTGGCGAAACGGATGAAATCCATACTTATAACTAAACTGTAACAGGTCTAATCGATAGTGTTGGCGAAACGGATGAAATCCATACTTATAACTAAACTGTAACAGGTCTAATCGATAGTGTTGGCGAAACGGATGAAATCCATACTTATAACTAAACTGTAACAGGTCTAATCGATAGTGTTGGCGAAACGGATGAAATCCATACTTATAACTAAACTGTAACAGGTCTAATCGATAGTGTTGGCGAAACGGATGAAATCCATACTTATAACTAAACTGTAACAGGTCTAATCGATAGTGTTGGCGAAACGGATGAAATCCATACTTATAACTAAACTGTAACAGGTCTAATCGATAGTGTTGGCGAAACGGATGAAATCCATACTTATAACTAAACTGTAACAGGTCTAATCGATAGTGTTGGCGAAACGGATGAAATCCATACTTATAACTAAACTGTAACAGGTCTAATCGATAGTGTTGGCGAAACGGATGAAATCCATACTTATAACTAAACTGTAACAGGTCTAATCGATAGTGTTGGCGAAACGGATGAAATCCATACTTATAACTAAACTGTAACAGGTCTAATCGATAGTGTTGGCGAAACGGATGAAATCCATACTTATAACTAAACTGTAACAGGTCTAATCGATAGTGTTGGCGAAACGGATGAAATCCATACTTATAACTAAACTGTAACAGGTCTAATCGATAGTGTTGGCGAAACGGATGAAATCCATACTTATAACTAAACTGTAACAGGTCTAATCGATAGTGTTGGCGAAACGGATGAAATCCATACTTATAACTAAACTGTAACAGGTCTAATCGATAGTGTTGGCGAAACGGATGAAATCCATACTTATAACTAAACTGTAACAGGTCTAATCGATAGTGTTGGCGAAACGGATGAAATCCATACTTATAACTAAACTGTAACAGGTCTAATCGATAGTGTTGGCGAAACGGATGAAATCCATACTTATAACTAAACTGTAACAGGTCTAATCGATAGTGTTGGCGAAACGGATGAAATCCATACTTATAACTAAACTGTAACAGGTCTAATCGATAGTGTTGGCGAAACGGATGAAATCCATACTTATAACTAAACTGTAACAGGTCTAATCGATAGTGTTGGCGAAACGGATGAAATCCATACTTATAACTAAACTGTAACAGGTCTAATCGATAGTGTTGGCGAAACGGATGAAATCCATACTTATAACTAAACTGTAACAGGTCTAATCGATAGTGTTGGCGAAACGGATGAAATCCATACTTATAACTAAACTGTAACAGGTCTAATCGATAGTGTTGGCGAAACGGATGAAATCCATACTTATAACTAAACTGTAACAGGTCTAATCGGTAGTGTTGGCGAAACGGATGAAATCCATACTTATAACTAAACTGTAACAGGTCTAATCGATAGTGTTGGCGAAACGGATGAAATCCATACTTATAACTAAACTGTAACAGGTCTAATCGATAGTGTTGGCGAAACGGATGAAATCCATACTTATAACTAAACTGTAACAGGTCTAATCGATAGTGTTGGCGAAACGGATGAAATCCATACTTATAACTAAACTGTAACAGGTCTAATCGGTAGTGTTGGCGAAACGGATGAAATCCATACTTATAACTAAACTGTAACAGGTCTAATCGGTAGTGTTGGCGAAACGGATGAAATCCATACTTATAACTAAACTGTAACAGGTCTAATCGGTAGTGTTGGCGAAACGGATGAAATCCATACTTATAACTAAACTGTAACAGGTCTAATCGATAGTGTTGGCGAAACGGATGAAATCCATACTTATAACTAAACTGTAACAGGTCTAATCGATAGTGTTGGCGAAACGGATGAAATCCATACTTATAACTAAACTGTAACAGGTCTAATCGATAGTGTTGGCGAAACGGATGAAATCCATACTTATAACTAAACTGTAACAGGTCTAATCGATAGTGTTGGCGAAACGGATGAAATCCATACTTATAACTAAACTGTAACAGGTCTAATCGATAGTGTTGGCGAAACGGATGAAATCCATACTTATAACTAAACTGTAACAGGTCTAATCGATAGTGTTGGCGAAACGGATGAAATCCATACTTATAACTAAACTGTAACAGGTCTAATCGATAGTGTTGGCGAAACGGATGAAATCCATACTTATAACTAAACTGTAACAGGTCTAATCGATAGTGTTGGCGAAACGGATGAAATCCATACTTATAACTAAACTGTAACAGGTCTAATCGATAGTGTTGGCGAAACGGATGAAATCCATACTTATAACTAAACTGTAACAGGTCTAATCGATAGTGTTGGCGAAACGGATGAAATCCATACTTATAACTAAACTGTAACAGGTCTAATCGATAGTGTTGGCGAAACGGATGAAATCCATACTTATAACTAAACTGTAACAGGTCTAATCGATAGTGTTGGCGAAACGGATGAAATCCATACTTATAACTAAACTGTAACAGGTCTAATCGATAGTGTTGGCGAAACGGATGAAATCCATACTTATAACTAAACTGTAACAGGTCTAATCGATAGTGTTGGCGAAACGGATGAAATCCATACTTATAACTAAACTGTAACAGGTCTAATCGATAGTGTTGGCGAAACGGATGAAATCCATACTTATAACTAAACTGTAACAGGTCTAATCGATAGTGTTGGCGAAACGGATGAAATCCATACTTATAACTAAACTGTAACAGGTCTAATCGATAGTGTTGGCGAAACGGATGAAATCCATACTTATAACTAAACTGTAACAGGTCTAATCGATAGTGTTGGCGAAACGGATGAAATCCATACTTATAACTAAACTGTAACAGGTCTAATCGATAGTGTTGGCGAAACGGATGAAATCCATACTTATAACTAAACTGTAACAGGTCTAATCGATAGTGTTGGCGAAACGGATGAAATCCATACTTATAACTAAACTGTAACAGGTCTAATCGATAGTGTTGGCGAAACGGATGAAATCCATACTTATAACTAAACTGTAACAGGTCTAATCGATAGTGTTGGCGAAACGGATGAAATCCATACTTATAACTAAACTGTAACAGGTCTAATCGATAGTGTTGGCGAAACGGATGAAATCCATACTTATAACTAAACTGTAACAGGTCTAATCGATAGTGTTGGCGAAACGGATGAAATCCATACTTATAACTAAACTGTAACAGGTCTAATCGGTAGTGTTGGCGAAACGGATGAAATCCATACTTATAACTAAACTGTAACAGGTCTAATCGATAGTGTTGGCGAAACGGATGAAATCCATACTTATAACTAAACTGTAACAGGTCTAATCGATAGTGTTGGCGAAACGGATGAAATCCATACTTATAACTAAACTGTAACAGGTCTAATCGATAGTGTTGGCGAAACGGATGAAATCCATACTTATAACTAAACTGTAACAGGTCTAATCGGTAGTGTTGGCGAAACGGATGAAATCCATACTTATAACTAAACTGTAACAGGTCTAATCGGTAGTGTTGGCGAAACGGATGAAATCCATACTTATAACTAAACTGTAACAGGTCTAATCGGTAGTGTTGGCGAAACGGATGAAATCCATACTTATAACTAAACTGTAACAGGTCTAATCGATAGTGTTGGCGAAACGGATGAAATCCATACTTATAACTAAACTGTAACAGGTCTAATCGATAGTGTTGGCGAAACGGATGAAATCCATACTTATAACTAAACTGTAACAGGTCTAATCGATAGTGTTGGCGAAACGGATGAAATCCATACTTATAACTAAACTGTAACAGGTCTAATCGATAGTGTTGGCGAAACGGATGAAATCCATACTTATAACTAAACTGTAACAGGTCTAATCGATAGTGTTGGCGAAACGGATGAAATCCATACTTATAACTAAACTGTAACAGGTCTAATCGATAGTGTTGGCGAAACGGATGAAATCCATACTTATAACTAAACTGTAACAGGTCTAATCGATAGTGTTGGCGAAACGGATGAAATCCATACTTATAACTAAACTGTAACAGGTCTAATCGATAGTGTTGGCGAAACGGATGAAATCCATACTTATAACTAAACTGTAACAGGTCTAATCGATAGTGTTGGCGAAACGGATGAAATCCATACTTATAACTAAACTGTAACAGGTCTAATCGATAGTGTTGGCGAAACGGATGAAATCCATACTTATAACTAAACTGTAACAGGTCTAATCGATAGTGTTGGCGAAACGGATGAAATCCATACTTATAACTAAACTGTAACAGGTCTAATCGATAGTGTTGGCGAAACGGATGAAATCCATACTTATAACTAAACTGTAACAGGTCTAATCGGTAGTGTTGGCGAAACGGATGAAATCCATACTTATAACTAAACTGTAACAGGTCTAATCGATAGTGTTGGCGAAACGGATGAAATCCATACTTATAACTAAACTGTAACAGGTCTAATCGATAGTGTTGGCGAAACGGATGAAATCCATACTTATAACTAAACTGTAACAGGTCTAATCGATAGTGTTGGCGAAACGGATGAAATCCATACTTATAACTAAACTGTAACAGGTCTAATCGGTAGTGTTGGCGAATCGGATGAAATCCATACTTATAACTAAACTGTAACAGGTCTAATCGGTAGTGTTGGCGAAACGGATGAAATCCATACTTATAACTAAACTGTAACAGGTCTAATCGGTAGTGTTGGCGAAACGGATGAAATCCATACTTATAACTAAACTGTAACAGGTCTAATCGATAGTGTTGGCGAAACGGATGAAATCCATACTTATAACTAAACTGTAACAGGTCTAATCGATAGTGTTGGCGAAACGGATGAAATCCATACTTATAACTAAACTGTAACAGGTCTAATCGGTAGTGTTGGCGAAACGGATGAAATCCATACTTATAACTAAACTGTAACAGGTCTAATCGGTAGTGTTGGCGAAACGGATGAAATCCATACTTATAACTAAACTGTAACAGGTCTAATCGGTAGTGTTGGCGAAACGGATGAAATCCATACTTATAACTAAACTGTAACAGGTCTAATCGATAGTGTTGGCGAAACGGATGAAATCCATACTTATAACTAAACTGTAACAGGTCTAATCGGTAGTGTTGGCGAAACGGATGAAATCCATACTTATAACTAAACTGTAACAGGTCTAATTCTGTACATTGAACAAATTTTGTAAATGTTTTTTTTTGAGGCTTTCCTTTTTTTTTCATTTCTGTCTGTATCCTGACCGCACATCAAGCCGAAACTACTGAATAAATTCAAATGAAAATTGGCATGATTTGAGTTCATACTACGAGGATACTTGGATACTTTTCATCCCGATAAATTAAAGGGTTCCCGCAGGATAGGGATTGAAATTTATTTAAAAGAACAAGTATCACGCTGAAACTGCTGCACGGATTTTTATGCAACTTTGCACAGTCATAGTTTATATGATGAGTGAAATATGAGGATGCCTTTATACCGAAAAAATAAAGGGTGCCTGCGGGATATGGGTCCAAATTCTGTACATTGAAGATATACAATGTGTCTGGTCACCGGTGTCGGAGACTTAAGGGGGGTTAAATATGGGGATTTTTATCGACAAATCACTATCTCGATTTTCTCTTGGCCTCTCCATACGAAAATGGCAGCCATTTTGTTTTTTTTACTTTGCAGCTCAGACGCCTACACTGATTTAATCATTGCTATCGATGTAGACGTCTTAGGGAGACGAAAGAGGTATCATTTGAAAGCTAACAATGAAGACAATCAATTTATGATACATTTTATTCAATATCTTTTTCACAAAATAACATAACAATATTAACAAAATAAAAATCGTATTTATTTATTGTTTTTTTTTTTTTAAATTTTTTATGAAAACTAACCTGTCAAGCAATTTTTTTTTAATTGTATTATCATAGTACAAGATATTTCCATTAAAATAAATCTTACATCAAGGTCCTAAGTTAAATATTTTCGAAGCTATGATGGTTTAAATATGACCCTTAAAAACTCTATTAATAGCACACGTCAAACAATAGACTCAAGACCCCACATTCAATTGGCGTGTCGTAAGACAGGCAGCTGTTCTTTGACAACATGTTAGAAAGAGACATGTATAGGGTGTGAATGAGACAAAATTGCGGCTCTACTCAGGTCAGGATACAATTACAGGTAGTCGTCCCTCGCCTAGCGTTGTGATTACATTCTTATCTGCCGAAGTACTGTGCGTTGCTATTTTCTAACCTCTGCTTTGTGTTTTGGACTCGTTTTGTTATTTTAGTTAACTTTCGTTAACTGAAATGGAAGAGCGTCGTTTTTCAAGCCGCGACGTGGCCAACATCCATTTTGTGTATGGATTTTGCGACGGGAACGCGAATGCTGCTGTAAGAGAGTATGCGAGAAGATTCCCTGATAGACCTACGCCGAATGCTCGCACGTTCATCAGATTGCACTCGAATCTCTCCGAATATGGAATAAGAAGACCCGCTAACGAACGTACTCGTATGGTGTCTCCGCGAGAGGAAGAAGAGGTGTTGGATTTACTAACGCAAGACCCACAACTGAGTGTCCGTCGCATTGCGATTAGACTCGGTCTATCGAAATGGACAGTTTGGCAGATTTTAAAACGGCAAGGATTGCATCCATTCCATTTTAGAAGAGTCCAGGATTTAATTGGACCTGACGTCGCCCGAAGGACAGTTTTTTCTTCGTGGATATTACGAGAAGCGCGATCCAATCCCAATTTTTTAAAGAGGATTATGTGGACCGATGAAGCAACTTTTACAAGATCTGGATACACAAATCATCGGAACGAGCACCTGTGGCTCCAAGAAAACCCGCATGCAGTGAGACCCAGTAGCTTTCAGCACAAGTTTTCGGTAAATGTTTGGGCTGGAATGATAGACGATATCCTTATTGGGCCTCTTATTTTGCCCGCTACATTAAATGGCCCAAGATTTTTGGAATTCCTGCAGAATGACTATCAAGACGCATTAAGCGAATTGCCATTGACGTATAGGGCAAGAATGATACTCCAATTAGATGGAGCTCCGGCACACTTTGCGGTAAATGTGAGAAATTACTTAAACAACACATATCCAACATGGATTGGACGAGGTGGGACGATTGCTTGGCCGCCGCGTTCCCCGGATTTGACACCCCTAGATTATTTTTTATGGGGCACAATAAAGCAGAAAGTGTACGTTAACGTGCCCAACACAAGAGAAGAACTAATTGAAAAAATATTACAAGTCGGGGATGTAATGAGGGCGGACAAAGCCATGATAAAAAGAGCTACACAACATGTGTCAATTAGGGCAACTGCTTGTCTACAACAAAACGGAGGACATTTTGAATCGTGGCTGTAGTACCTAGTTTAGATGGTATTAAATTAATAAATGATAATTAATGGTTTTACTTTGTTCTTTTCTTGCCTTTTCCCATCCCAATTATCATAGCTTTGACGTGTGCTATTAATAGAGTTTTTAAGGGTCATATTTAAACCATCATAGCTTCGAAAATATTTAACTTAGGACCTTGATGTAAGATTTATTTTAATGGAAATATCTTGTACTATGATAATACAATTAAAAAAAAATAGCTTGACAGGTTAGTTTTCATAAAAAATTTAAAAAACTAAAAAAAATGCAATAAATAAATACGATTTTTATTTTGTTAATATTTTTATGTTATTTTGTGAAAAAGATATTGAATAAAATGTATCATAAATTGATTGTCTTCATTGTTAGCTTTCAAATGATACCTCTTTCGTCTTCCTAAGACGTCTACATCGATAGCAATGATTAAATCAGTGTAGGCGTCTGAGCTGCGAAGTAAAAAAAAACAAAATGGCTGCCATTTTAGTATGGAGAGGCCAAGAGAAAATCGAGATAGTGATTTGTCGATAAAAATCCCCATATTTAACCCCCCTTAAGTCTCCGACACCGGTGACCAGACACATTGTATAGTAATATTTTTTTGGAGGCATTTCTATTATCCGCACTGAAGCCAAAACTGTTTATTTTTACAATTTTTCTATTGTCTGTTTGTCTGTCTGTATCTTGGACGCGCATCACGCCGAAATTACTGAATGAATTCAAATGAAACTTGCCTGATTTGAGTTCATACGAGGTAGGAAATTGGATACTTTTCATACCTTTAAGCGATGGTGGCCTAACGGTTTTATAGTGCAATTTAGAATCCAACTATACCGGGTTCAAAACCTAGGCTCCGCACCAATGACTTTTCTAAGTTATATGCGGTTTTCCATCGCTCCGTGCTTCGGAGGGCACGTTAAGCTGTCGGTCCCGGCTGTTATTGATTAATAGCAGTCGTTAAGCCATGTCAGAGGCCCTCGGGCGGCTTGACAAACTCTGACATCAGAGGCCAGCACAACCTCATACGACAAACAAACAAACATACCTTTAGTAAATTAAAGGGTCCCGCAGGATAGGGGTATTTTATTTGGAATTGGTATTTATATTTTAATGTTTACAGTTACTTCCGTAGTTCACCTCTACGATACGCAAGGAATATTCCTGCAAATTTCAAATACCTAGGTCTACCAGTTTAGGCTGGGCGTTGTCTGTCAGTCAGGAGGTATGTCACGGTACTATTTTATAGGCATTCTGAAAATAATGTTATAAAACACATGTTTTTATTATTCTGCCCAAAAGTGAAGGGCATAAAACAGTAAGTACCAAAAAATCTGTAAAACATTTTTTATTTTTTTTTAAATATCTGTTTTAAATATTTAGTTTATTTAAACTACCGAAAAAGTATAAAACATTTTTAAAATTCTTGTCTGTCTGTTTGTCTGTTAGTCTATCGCATCACGTAACAAAAAAATACTGGACCGATTGCGATATGGTTTTCACTGTTGGATAGCTTAGGGTTTGACTTAAAAACTGGTGTACGTGATATCTCAATCCAATTAGTAGAAGCCGAGCAAATAAAAACTTTTTGACGGCTGAAGGAATATTATTAAAATGTTGGTACCTATATTGGTATATTGGTATTTTATGAATAAAAAAATAACTAACTAAATATCTAACTTACAATTAAAACTAATTATATACAAAACCTTAAATGACAACTATTTACAAATAGAATAAACAGAATGTAGGCGCCGTCTGCAGGTAAGGTGCCCAAAAAGCTGGCGACGTTACCTCGTTGAATAGCTAAGCTAATTCTTTGACCGAGGTAAGCGCCAGCTCTTTGGTCACCTGTAGTTTCTACTAAGCGTCTGGACATCTCCCTGTCCCATTATCCACGCCAATGAGACAGGTGGGAATTTAAATTCCCATCGGCCCCATTGATTAAAAGTTAATCAAGTCTTGTGAAAAGTTGTGTATGTACTAATTAATGATGGCAGATTGTTATAACTCTGAAATATCTGTAAGTATAATTCCATAAAAATTATAATGATTTAAAATTATTTAAATTTAAAATACGATTATTATGGATATCCAAATGTAAGTAGAAGTGAATTGAACATTTCCGTCACGCCAGACGCCATTGATGATTCCTGATTGGTCGATCTGGTGGAAAAATATTGTGAGGTAGTATGATATTTTTCGGTTATTTTATAAAGGTGGCTTAGCAATGTTCATTTTTACTGTGGCCGTCGCACCAACAGGACTCTGGCAAGTTAAGTACTGTTGATATTTCTATAGTGTTCTGCTACTGTTTCCTTGTCTCATATTTACTGTGTGTAACTTGATTATTTTGCAAATAGGTACCAAAGAGTATACAAATACTACATAGGTACTGTTGGTTCAATGTGATGTTATTATAACCAATATGGTCAATGTGATTGTGTTTGAAATGATTAGCTCAGGATAATTTTGTTTAAATGCTATTATTGTGCCAGGTGTAACTATGGTGATTGTAAAATGTGAGGGTTGTTCGGGCTATAGTATTAATAAACCTTAACTTGCTGTATACTTTTATATTTCTTGTGGTTTCTTTCAACAAACACTTCAGCCATTACGAGTAGCGGAAACAGAGAGTAGTAAAATTCATTACAACGACAGAGGGCGCGGTTCACATTTGCAGTATGACATTGACAACTTCAATGTCAGCAGTGTTCCATAGATACAGTGATACTATTACCTAGAGCATTCATTGCAATCTAACACCCTTCCTCAATGGATGCTCAAAATCTACATTAACATTTTACAAAACCTGGAACATAACATGATAAATTTTCTTCTAGTTATTTATAACAAAATGACATCCAATGACAACAAAAAATGATGCTCTGCTATTCTTTTATATATGAAATTAAATTATAGCTTTAACAGTTACATATATATTTTGCATATAAGTACTATTTTAGTACCTACTCATTACATACCTTTGTATTTTTACAATAAGAAATTTAATTCAATGTATGATAAAGTTAATGTTCATTTCTTTAAGTTTAAACCCTGACATAAGTTTTCAAGTATACATTTGTTTAAACTTTTTGTACATAAATCTGCTAGTTGTTCTTTAGTACTTACATATTTCAATATTACAATTTTAATCTTAACTTTCTCTCTTACAAAATGATATTTCAAATCAATGTGTTTTAGTCTTTTATGGTGTTCAGGATTCTTTGCAACAAACATAGCCGATTGATTATCAATGTTCATTACAAAATTTTGACATTTAATTCCAATTTCTATCAATAAATTTCTGATCCAACAGCCTTCTGCTACTGCTTTTCCCAAACTTACATATTCGGACTCAGTCGAGGACAAAGCTACACATTGCTGTTTGGAGCTATACCATGAAACTGTACATCCATAAACCATCATTATACACCCCGAGGTTGATTTCCTTGTCTCTTTTTCACCACACCAGCTTGCATCGGTATATCCTACCAGTGGTTCATCTGTGTTCGTTTTATATATTAATTTGTAATTTAATGTACCTTTCACATACCTCAAAACCCTTTTTAACGCTTTCCATAAACTGACACTAGCAAAAACTTGGTAACGACTCAGGTAACTAATAGCATAACAAAGATCTGGTCTAGTTCCTAACATGGCATACATTAAACTTCCTATTAATGCCCTACATTGTGTTACTAGCATTTTATCTGGGGAATCTTCTTTTTCTAACACAAACCCTTGTTCTATTGGGGTTGAAACGGGGTTACAATTTTCCATTTTATATCTTCTTAATATATCTTCTAAATATTCCTTCTGATCTAGTTCTATATAATCCTTTTCTCTGTTTATGTTGATACCTAAATATTTGTTCTCTGTACTTCCTAAATCGGTCATTTGAAACTTTCTCTGTAGTGATTTCTGTAACTCTTGTATATGGCTTCTATTTTCCCCCATAATTAACAGGTCATCGACATAAAGTATTACATAAAACTTCTCCTTCTTTTTGTAGTATAGACAGTAATCCGCTTCACTTCTTACAAACCCTTCCTGTATCATAAAGCTGTTAAATTTTTCATTCCAGTTCCTTGGAGACTTTTTTAACCCGTACAATGACTTCTTTAATTTTAACACTTTACCATCATATCTATTTATTCCATCTGGTATCTTTAAATACACCTCTTCTTCAATATCGCTGTATAGGAAAGCACTTTTTACATCCATCTGGGTTATATCTAAGTTAAACTTGTTAGCTATGGCCAAGAGGATTCTCAAGGTAGGTAGTTTTGCCACTGGAGCATAGATCTCAGAGTGATCGAAACTACCCTCCTGTTGAAAACCTCTTGCCACCAATCTGGCTTTGTATATTTCTCCTTTCTTTATCTTAAAAATCCATTTTGCATCTACCACTTTCTTTCCTTTTGGCAACTCTGTCACAATCCATGTTTTATTATTTTCTAATGAACACAACTCTTTTTCTATTGCTTCTGTCCACTTCTGTAAATCTTTACTTTTCATAGCCCTCTCAAAATTTAGTTGTTCATCATTCATTGCTGTATATGAATAGAATTCATCTTCATATCTTTTAGGTTTCTTTACTACTCTTTTACTCCGTGTTCTCAACCGTTCTCTATCCTCTGTTAGAGTAATATCTTCTTCAGTGGTCTGTGAATCTTCTTCAGGATCATAAGCACTCGATTCAAAGAAAGATTCTTCTGTCACTGTCTGATCTTCACCTTCTATGGACGTTTGTTTTTCAGCTTCTCTATTATGTATCTGCTGTTCTTCTGTTTCTGTTGGTTTTTCTTCTCTATATGTTTTCTGCTCTTCTGTATGTTGTTGTTCTGTCTCACTGTTCTCTATCTGTATAAATTCTGAATTGTCTTTCTGTTGCTGCTGTATTTCTTCTGTAATTTTATTTTCTTTTATAAATACCACATCTCTGAATGTTTTTACTTCTTTTGTATTTGGTGTCCAGACTCTGTATCCTTTGCTATTAATACCATAACCTACAAATATACCTCTCTTTGTCTTTGTATCCCACTTTAGCCTTAATTGTTTGGGTATATGTACTGATACTTCTGTGCCAAATGTTTTCAGTTCATGCACGTTGAAACTTTTGTTAAATAAGAGCTCATATGGTGCCTTATCCGGTAATCTAGTATTTCCAGTCCTATTAATAGTGAATACTGCTGTATTTATCGCTTCAGCCCATAAACTCTTCTGTAATTTCTTTGCCTGTAACATAGTTCTCGCAGCTTCTACTACTGTTCGCATTTCTCGTTCAGCCCTACCGTTTTGTTCAGGAGTGTATGGTACTGTCCTCTGATGAATGATCCCTTCTGTATTTAAGTATGATTCTACATCTTTGTTAACAAATTCTAAACCATTATCCGACCTAAAAATCTTTATTTTAAACCCCGTCTCTATGTAAAACCTTGGTACAAAAGTTTTGATTATTGAACTTACTTCATTTTTATTCTTTAGAAAGTATACATACCTATAGCTGCTGCAGTCATCTTTCAATAATAAGAAATATTTAGAACCACCTACTGAGTCGCACTCCATTGGACCGCACAAATCCATGTGTATTAACTCTCCGGGCAATGCTGCTATATTCGTACTTCTCTGAAATGGTAACCTATGCTGTTTCCCTTCTAAACACGGTAAACATTGATAATCAATCTGCTCTTCACATTTAATGTTATTTCTGTGTAGTACTTTTGAAACATGATTATAATTTTGGTGAGCTAATCGTTCATGCCATTCTTTTAATGATGCTACTGAAGTTAATGCTACTGTTTTATTGTCAAATTTGAAACTCATTAGGAATAAATTTTCATTTCTTTTTGCAATACATGAAATTATGCCATTTTTCGATAACTCACAACTATCTTTCTTGAAAAACATGTTATAACCTCTATCAACAGCACATCTAGCCGAAAATAAATTAGCTTTTAAATCAGGCACATGTAACACTTTCTTTAATGTTGAGGGATAATTATTTTTACCATTATATGCTTGAAATTTAATATCACCTACCCCTGACACTGTGAGTTTGCTACCATCTCCAATAATTATATACTTGTTAATTACCTCTGTGTAATTGTGAAATAACTGCCTATTATTACACATATGGTCACTAGCACCTGTATCTAGAATCCAGGAGTTCTGATATTCATTTCCTAGTATTATGTACACTCTGTCAAAGTTTTGAGGATTTTGAGATTTATTATTTTTATTTCTACTGTAACAGTCTTTATATAAATGTCCGGGCTTACCACAATAATTGCACTTTCTTAATCTACACTCACGCTTGAAGTGTCCGACTTTTCCACATGAATAACACTTAGCTGGCTCAGTCTTCTTCTGGTCAGTAGTATAACGCTGCTGTCCCTTCTTTACTGCAGCTAAAGCTGTTGACGTCTCTCTTCTGTATGACTCTGTTCCTTGGATGCGCTCTTCTTCAACCAATAATCGTGCAGTGAGTAGTTTCAGTGACTGGTTAGAGTCTGGAACTGACTCCCAAGCTGTTACAAAATACCTGAATTCTTCAGGGAGGCTCATGAGTACTTTAGTTATCACCATTTTCTCTGAAATGTTTTCGCCGAATCCTGATAACTTATGTACGATATCTTCTATCTTCGAGATAAATGTCGCCATTGGCGATTGAAATTTTATGTTGTAAAATTGTTGTTGAACTAAATGAATGCCGACTTTAGATTTGGATTCATATATAGTCGTGAGCTTCTCCCACATTTGGTTTGACGTACTGCACGTAATCAAAAAGGTTAGGACATGTTCTTCGACACGTGTCACGATAATTTCCTGCGCCTTTCTGTCCTTCTCCTTATTTTCATTCTTCGTTTCATCAAGCAGCGCTGAGACTATTTCGTACAGTCCCTTAGCTTTTAGTACGATGGTTATTTGAAATTTCCATGCCGCCCAATTGTCTCCTTTTAGTATAATTGCACGATCCATTTTGAGATGTTTGAGGTCGCGCCAAGGTTGCCAAACGACGCAACACACAGACTACGACGCCACGGGAAATTAACTTTTTCTCTATCTGTAGTATCTGAAATCAGGCTAACTGTTATCGATACGTTGCCTGGGCCCATAACCTGTGAGGGTTGTTCGGGCTATGGTATTAATAAACCTTAACTTGCTGTATACTTTTATATTTCTTGTGGTTTCTTTCAACAAACACTTCAGCCATTACGAGTAGCGGAAACAGAGAGTAGTAAAATTCATTACAACGACAGAGGGCGCGGTTCACATTTGCAGTATGACATTGACAACTTCAATGTCAGCAGTGTTCCATAGATACAGTGATACTATTACCTAGAGCATTCATTGCAATCTAACATAAAATTATAATAAAATATCACTGACCACGTATCACATATAGGTTGTTAGTATGATAATAATAATGTGTTAATTATAATTGTAAATAATGATGATAAAAAATATATTTGCTACATAGTTTCTTGCCAGTTCTTCTATGTAGTGTATTCCGAATCTGGTGGTAGAATCAATAAAAATATAACAATTACATTTCTTTGTTTCTATGAATACTCCTTTATTATGGTTATGCTAATCTATTCCGTATATTTTAGATAGGTACTTAACTTCTGAGTAAATTTCAAGCTCTTATAATATAGCAACTCGCTTGTTTATTGTCAGGTTATGAATTAGTTTCACTTGCTATTTGGTTAAAAGATAAAGAAATAACAACACCATAGCGTTGAAACTTAATTTAATATGCTAAATAAGGTTTAGCCGAACCGTAGGCTTGTCAAACCTATCCTAACCTAAAGATAACATAACCAAACTTAGGTTTGATTTATATACAGTAATGATCCCAAGAATCTATCACCTGTGTTTTAGTAGCATTAAACTTAACCAGGTTAGCATCGCCTCAATCGGACACAGCTTCTAAGGCTAAATTCAAACGGTCCACCATAGCCTCTCTCTGAAGCTGGACAGCGGCGCAGCTGGCTTGAGCATTGGAACTAGATCTCTCAACCACAGTACTGTCATCTGGATCCCCAAAGGTACCGGGCTTCGAAAGGTCGTTAATGTGCAGTAAAAACAGTGTAGCCGAGAGAACCGATCCTTGAGGTACACCAGCATGGATAGTCATTTGATCAGACGAGCAGCCCTCTACGACTACTCGAATAGATCGATCCCTCAAAAAATCAGCTATCCAATTGCAAAAGCCTACAGGTAATCCATATGAGGGAAGCTTGTTTAAAAGGCCATCAAAGGCCTTAGATATATCAAGGGAAACGGCAAGCGCCTCACCATGCTTCTCGATGGCTTCGCTCAATACGTGAGTGGCATACGTAAGAAGATCCCCAGTAGACCAGTTTTGGCAAAATCCGTATTGCCGGTCACTGAGAAGATCATTGTCTTCAAGGTATGCCAAGAGCCTAATGTTTATGACACGCTCCATACACTTACAGAGTAAGGAGGTTATCGAGATGGGGCGATAATTGGCCGGATCAGCACGACTACCCTTTTTTAGCTACTGATTGTACATTGGCAAGCTCCAGCTCTTCGGAACTTTACCTGAGTGAAGAGAGAGAGGCTGTACAAACGCGTTAAGATGGGAGACAATTTGGGCGCACATTTTTTCAACACAATCGCTGGAATGCCATCAGGACCACTGGCCTTGTTCATATCTAGGGCTCAAAGCGTTCTGAGAACTTCCTTCTGGCAAATGCGTATATTGGGCATAAAATCCCCGCAATGAGGAAGGCAGGGAGATATCTTGCTGGTAGCGAGAGCTTGCATGGCGTTTGCAATGCGACTAAGCGCTTGTTAGCAGTGCGTGAAAAACGTCGTCTGCATCCTTGCCAATATATAAAAGTGAAACGTTGTCTGTTTGTTTGTTTGTTTGGGGAGCTTTCACGCGATAATGGCTGGATGGATTATGATGAAATTTAGAATGGAGATAGCTTATACCCTGGAATAAAACATAGAATACTTTTATCCCGGAAAATTATAAGTTTCCACGGGAAAAACTGGAAAATTTTGATTACCGGTTGTAAGGGACGGTTGCCATGGAAACGAAATAACAAGTCTGTCAAAAAACTTAAAGTGCGTTGGTGCTATACCTATTTTTGCATCGGTGTTTAATATCCTACGAGATGAACATAGGATGCTTTATTTCGCGATAAACTGTAGTCCGCGCGGACGAAGTCGTGGGTGGGAAATCTAGTAGTCAATAAGTTATGTTTTTGTGGGTTAGTTCAGTACATGGTATACTTAAGAAACAACGAGGAAAAATAAATAACCAGGCGAGCGAAGCCGCGGGCAAAAGCTAGTTAAAAATAATAAGAGAAACCTAAAAACGATTTTCAAATACCTATTCAATAATACCCCACTTGATATAGTTCGTCTTTTTTTTTCTTTTTTGCAATATCGCGTCTGGTTGTCGCCATATTGAATTTTGATTATGTCATGTCTATAGTAGCACTCGCAAGATTAAGATAAAACAATTGACGTAATAATCATCAAAATCAGTAAACGTGTTTGTTCTATATAGTGCTCTCTCTACGACCACAAAATAACAGACACATACATATTATATAGGCTGATACCACATTAATGTAACGTCTATTTCAACATGAACGCACCATTTATCAAGTGTGCAAATGTCAACATCGTTGCCGTCTATCTGACAGACAATGACAACTTAATATTAACCCACTTCACGCCTGATTCATTAACAGCCAAGTTCAGACGGTAGTATTGCCTTTAAATAGCAAAGACGCTCGGTCATTGCGCTCTTTTCTCCAGCCTTCGAAAGTTCACTACAGGTCTTCAATTACTGTCAATGGGTCAGGGTGAGTCCTAAATACAGCAGACAACCATTTGCAATGGACTTAGAAATAATTATATCATAATTCGTATTATTTGGATGAAAATGTGACACAATAAACTGTGTTAAACGATAGCATATCTTATTTCTTTTCTACATCCCTTAGGACATCCAAACCAGGGAGTTAACGAGTAACCGGTCCCAGTAACACCCTAAAATTAGGTACTGAGCTTTTGCGTTGCGCAGTCGGCTAAAAATTGACAAACGCAACTAGTTTTCAAAGCTGATGGGCTTTTCTTGTACTCATAAAATTGTGTGCCACACGTTCCTCACCTGATAAAACAATGTCAGCGCTAATCAAAGAGCCGCCGCAGATCTGTCGGTACGGCTTTGTGTCCTTCTTGTAGATGCCTGCATGCCAGGGTACCTCGGCGTGCTTTGCAGACTCCCCGCCAGAGACCAGTGGTCTGGCACTTGAGGGCACTGTACCACATGCTGTGGGATAGGTTTAAATATCAATTATCGATTTGCCTAGGTAATTAATAAAACAAAATTATTAAAAACTAGCTGTACCTGCGGCTTCGCACGCGTGTTCTTTTCTTTAGGTTCAAATTACTATAATGTGCTATTCCAGGACCAATATACCAACATTTGATCAACATTTCTTTAGCCGTCATTAATACTTTTATCCACTACTCGGCTTCTCACTCACCAGATTGAGATACCAATTACACCAGTTTTTAAATCATACCCTAAGCTATCTAACAATGAAAATCGCTATGTTGAGTTCGCGGATCACTGGTTGGTCAGATGCGTAAACACTGCGAACATAAGTTAACAGAGGTCGTGTTGCACGAAACGCATTTCTTCGCCCCGAGCAAACGAGTGGAACCAGGATTGCGAAATACCGGATCTAAAGGCCAGTTAATTAATGCATCTAATGGCGTGGGGGTTTTGAGCCGCAAATACGACGGCAAAGCATAGGAAGCCGTTAGGTACTTCAGTTCCGTCCGTCAACGTTTGTGGTCTTTATTTCAAGGTCCAAAGAAGCGAGGGCTGCCCTCTACACGGCACGGATAGAATTAACTCCTGAAAGTATTAGAACTGACGCAAGATATGTGACGGATAATCTATTACCTGCAAAATCCCGGGAGAATTAGATGAAAGCCTATGGTAATTTTATTGAATGGGGAAATGCAGGAGGCACCAAGAATTTTTCAGAATCTGTGTTTTTGGCCTACTTCCAGTACTTAGCCAAACTAAACAACCTTCCATTCTTAGGAGTACCTACTCAATATAAGTTTTTAGTTTTTTTATTATTAGATACTATTTAATTTCAATTAAGTTGTTACTCTGTGTTTTATTAAATAATAATATTACAATAAAATATCAGGCGCCTTTTATTTTCTCAAAGTGGGTGTGAAAAGTAGAGTGTATCACTCGGGCGCAAAATATATTTTTGTCTCGTGCGACGTACTTTGAATCCCTCGCTACTTTCAGGATTCTACTAAAGAATCCCTCGCTAAATTATATCGGCAAAATATAATTTTGCTCCCTAGTAATACAATCTACTATTACATGCCGGTTCGTAAAGCATCACTATCAGTCGTAGTCGTCATAGACCGACCGAGCGCGAAACGCGAGCGAAGCGTCTCTGTTTCACCTTGGGCAAAAATGCTTTCGTATGTCCGGATGTCCGTCTGTCCGGATGTCTGTCTGTCCAGTTGGATCTCTGTTCTCCTCTACAGGTCGCATTTCTCAACCGATCTAGACGAAACTTAGTATCCAACAGTTAAAGAAAAGGGCAAAAAGGGGGCTACTGTATTTAGTAGCCCCCTTTTTGCCTTTTTTGGGGAAATACGGATTATAGGCGGAGGCCTTATTAGATCGGATTTCGATGTTTTTTTTTTTTTGAAAGTTAGTAACATGAAATTGGTCTCATAAAAAATTGGTGCAGATCTAATGACGATCTTCGGCGTCATGAGCAGAATAGCTCCTCAAAAAAACGAGCTTAAAAGATAAAAACACGCCCAGTGCCAAATAAAACTTTTACCAATAAACTATATACGTACTGTTGGAATGTGGTTATTAAAGCTTTCTATTTTATACCCGTATTGAAACATTACAAGTTTCTTTTTCTCTTTTCAAAGTGAAGGCATAAAGAAGCCAAATTGAATATTTTACAAAAAAAAATGTCTATCTTACTCGGAGGATGTAAGGGTTCGATACATGTGTGTATGGATGTATGGATACCATATGTAGATATATAAACATACCATATCGTCTAAATCTGTTCAGGCATTTAGAAGTTATGGTAGAATAAAGAAACTCGCATACAAACATACATGAATCCTAAAAACATTACACTTTTTTTTTGGGCAGTCGTATAAAAAGCACTGAAAGCCTAGAGGGGCTTTCGTGAGAGAGGGGCAACTACTGTATCTTAAAATACGTTTTTCGTCAATGGTCTTCAATTTATTATAAAAATATCAAATCTGCCAAATTCATTGAACAAACACAGTACTTACATGCTGATAAAACATAAAACTCTAGTCCTATATTAGTGCCCTGTGGGACACCTTGCCCTAAACTACAAACAAACAACTCATGTATATACTGATATAATGTTATAACATAAAACTCTAGTCCTATATTAGTGCCCTGTGGGACACCTTGCCCTAAACTACAAACAAACAACTCATGTATATACTGATATAATGTTATAACATAAAACTCTAGTCCTATATTAGTGCCCTGTGGGACACCTTGCCCTAAACTACAAACAAACAACTCATGTATATACTGATATAATGTTATAACATAAAACTCTAGTCCTATATTAGTGCCCTGTGGGACACCTTGCCCAAAACTACAAACAAACAACTCATGTATATACTGATATAATGTTATAACATAAAACTCTAGTCCTATATTAGTGCCCTGTGGGACACCTTGCCCTAAACTACAAACAAACAACTCATGTATATACTGATATAATGTTATAACATAAAACACTAGTCCTATATTAGTGCCCTGTGGGACACCTTGCCCTAAACTACAAACAAACAACTCATGTATATACTGATATAATGTTATAACATAAAACTCTAGTCCTATATTAGTGCCCTGTGGGACACCTTGCCCAAAACTACAAAGGTAGGTAAAATGTTATACTTACGGACACATTTCGGCAACTTGTTCTGCCAATGTCCATGAATGCAGGTAACTGTGGCGGAGCTGTCCGCTACGAACCCGCCGCGGCAAGTCATGCTGATGTTGACCTGCTCATAAGCTTCTCCGGGTTTGGAATTGGGCATGTTTGTGCTGTATGTTCCGTGCGCTGGGTACTCGGGTAATGTGCAAATCCCGTTTTGTAACCTATAATCAAACATCTGTGGGAAATATCCATACATACAAGATCCCTCAACTTTCGGCCAACGATAACTTGCACAAAGTTTTACAATTTGAGAGGTGTGAGAGACATTACTACAGTGAAGTATATATTTTGTTGTGGTAGACCTCTTATGCAAGAGTCCGCCTGGGAAGTACCACACCTGTGTCAAAAATGCAACCATCATCATCATCATAGTCAGCTAGTAAGTCGTAATAGCCCACTTGTGGGTATAAGTGTCCTGCCCCTTGTGCCAATCTGATCTACATTTAGCCACTCTCATCCAGGTCTTTCCAGCCACCATCTCTATATTATCAACCCACCTGGCCGCCGGTCTGCCAGTACTTCGTTTGCCTTTTCTTGGCCGCCACTCCGACAGAACCTTGCTCCACCTATTGTCAACATATCTGGCCATATGTCCTGCCCACCGCCACTTGAGTCCCGCAATACGGCATCCGATATCCTGGACCTTAGTCCTTCTCCGAATATCCGCATTACGTACTCGATCTCGTAGAGAGATGCCGAGCTTGGCGTGCTCCATGGGTCTTTGTGCGACTCGCATTTTGTGCACTGTCTCCCTGATAAGCGTCCATGTCTCGCATACATCATAGTTGGCAGGACACACGGGTTGAACAGTCTGGTCTTCAGACACTCGGGCATCTTACGTGCTCTTAGGATATCCTCCAATTTCCCGAACGCAGCCCATACCAACTGTTTGCATCTCGATTGCACGATGCTCTCCCCCGCCAAATATACAAACGCCAAGCAGTAATGTGCAGATATTTCTATGTTTCGCCAAGCAGTAATGTGCAGATATTTCTATGTTTCGGCTTGTACTATTATTTATTCTGTGGTTTCGGTTTGAAGGGCAATCTTTCCAGCGAGACTATTGTTCAATAATTTCTTAATTTTTAATTTAACCGATATCTCAGGGTGACGAGCGCAGTGCAGTGACACGCAAGACCCAGGGTGGCCCGGCAATTGTTAGAGGCAGACGAGAGGTGACATCAGTAGAGCGACTGAGCGGCCATCTTGGATTTAAAATGATATTGGTTATACATAATTGTATTTTCTTCAGAACTAATGATGCTTACCAGACTTCAGATTAATCAGTCAACAGGAAGGGGGTAAAATTTCAATTACTAGTGTTGACCCAAATAAATAAATGAACAAATATCAATAACAACAACAACAAAATGTACAATTGGTACTATAAATCTCTTTGTCCGATCCCAATCGACTCGCCACTCATATAAAGTGCAATACGATGCACGCCCCATCGAGACACGTTCGTAATAATAAAATTATGAATGAGTCGCTATTTAATTTCTTATGAAAATTTCTTATTTATACTCTTTGTTTATTCACATAGACCCTGAGATGGCATATGAAAGTTTAACTACTCTACCGCCGGATTCGCAATACAACCTTTCGGAGCAGAAACATGATGCTAAAACTAGATATAAAGCTAGTACTTACGGTGTCACCGGGAGGCACTTTGGCCAGTTTAAACTAGATATAAAGCTAGTACTTACGGTGTCACCGGGAGGCACTTTGGCCAGTTTAAACTAGATATAAAGCTAGTACTTCCGGTGTCACCGGGAGGCACTTGACCAGTTTAAACTAGATATAAAGCTAGTACTTCCGGTGTCACCGGGAGGCACTTGACCAGTTTAAACAGTACTTAGTTAATTGTTGTTTTCATCAAAATAATTTGAACTAAAGGTTTAATGCTCCTTGTAATAAGTAGTTCAGTGTCTTGTAATTAGTTCTAGAACTTCACACCGTTTGAAACATCTATTAATTTTACTTAGTTAATCTAAGTTGCGGAACTACTATTTTAAGGTACAGAAATTATAATTCATTTTGAGGTAATACTTAAAGGGATTCAAAACAAATACCGTCGAAAACGAAACATTGAATCTAAAGAAGAAGGGACTGCTGGAATTTTGTTGCTTGCTTGTCTTATAGGGTAGTGCTTACCTCTATGTCAGAGTATGTCAGGTCGCCTGATGACCTCTGACATGGCTTAACGACTGCCATCAATCAATAACAGCCGGGATCGACAATGCCCTCCAAAACACGGAGCAATGGAAAACCCCACGTAACTTGAAAAGTCATTGATGCGTAGCCTAGGACTGAACCATGCCATCGGGAAATCCAGGCAGAGATAGGTAATTCAATCGTGATTTATCTTCGTGCAACTAATTATGAGAGTAGGCACCTACCTTCTTCCAGTAGTGTCATGAAAGTATTAACACTGAACTTACCGAGTTAATGTAGAAGTTTGCCGTCTTGATCGACGCGAAACTGGATCATCTGAACGCAGGTTTATCCTAGAGTGAAAATAAAACTTATTGTTAAATTTGTGGATCACAAAGTGGGTGGGTCGTGGCAAGTAGTTTAAGGGGGTCGCAAGTGCTTCGGTGTTTGATACCTGTGAGGTTCCTATAAAGGATTTTGAAAATACATATTTGATAGATTAACTCTTTATTTAAACCAAGAAAATAAAAAAATACACTTAGATAATAGATACAATGGGCGGTCCTACCGCTAAAAGCGATCTCTTCCAGACAACCATAACATATAAAATTATTCTTCAATATTTATAAGTGGGTAGCTTGGGGTATTCTTGGGGTAGCCTTATCCCTATAGAACGCGTCCCCAGGTGGCGGATAGGGGCACACTCGTCGGATGTCTTTACAAAAGATGTCTCAGAGTAGGAGGGAAATAAAATACCTCCCGCGGACCAAAAGGCCGAAGAAGGAAGCTTCGTTAAAAACCCCTCACTACAAGCTACTCCAACATATTTGGAGCTCAGGTTGCAGTGGGTGCTGTACATTGGACTGAAATGTACAGAATTGTTACGGCGGAAGAGCTCTGTGGGGTCAACGGCGTAACATACAAGCTCTCAAAGAGAGTCACAGCTGAACCAATTTGGGCTTATGGGCATTAAGCACATTAGAAGCCACATTGGTATGGTTGATATAAGGGCAGTATATCCACCTAGGCTGGCGGCGGAAGAACGTTTCATAGAAGTGTCAACGGCGGCAGCCTCGAGCCGAGTTAGAAAGCTTACTGTTCACTCACCAACACGCACTGGACCAGCGTGGTGGGTTACGGTCCAATTCCTCCCAATTATGGATAGTACTTTAAGACAAAGGCCCCAAGTTCCTGGTGACTCCAACTGCTGGTTAAGCGTTGATGGGCACCAGGCTAGCATTGGAGTCAGGGGTGCGAAGAATCTCCGGGCGGGATCGACAAACCGTCAAACGACCACGGCTAACATTGTAAAAGGTACCGATTTGCTTAATGTATTCACATACAATGTCCGGACGTTGATGAGAGACGAGCGACTGCTTGAACTAGAAAACGCCCTCAAAAATATTAATTGGGACATTGTAGGCCTTGCAGTAAGAAAGTAAGAAAACAGGGCGAACAGACTATAGAACGCGAAGACAATGTATTTTTTCATATAGGAGAAACTAGCGGAATGCACGGTGTAGGTTTTCTAGTCGCAAAAAAGTGGATAAATAACATTGTCGAATTTGTAGGTTATTCAGAAAGAATAGCCATAATTAAATTCCAGGTAACAACTAACAAAATCTTAACGCTAATACTAATTTACGCGCCAACATCTTCATATTCTGATGATGAAGTTGAGGACTTTTATGACCACCTTGATAAAGTTTATGAAGAACATCGTGGCACTTGGACTATAGTTCTTGGTGATTCAACGCGAAGATTGGGTCTAGGCAAGAAGCAGATAACACAAATATCCTAGGTTAATATGGACTGGGGAACCGCAACGAGCGAGGGGCTCACCTAATGCAATTTGCCTTTGGACGAAATCTCAAAATTGCCAACAGCTTTTTCAAAAAGAGTCCTCAAAGACGGTGGACTTGGAAATCACCTGACGGCCAAACAAAAAATGAGATAGATTTTGTGCTGTGCTCCCAGAATCATATAATTAAAGACATAAATTAATTATATGATTCTGTAATAAATTAAATAAAATACAGTTCAGACCACAGACCATTGCGAGCCAAAATTAAATTCGACTTCAAAACTAATGATGAACCGGTCAAAGACACAAGTGATGTCTAACAGCACGAAACGTACGAGTAGGATTGAAGTCGACGGGCAACAGATACACTATGTCGATGAGTATATTTATCTGGGCCAGATAGTCTCTTTCAGCAACCGGCAGGATATTGAAATCGATCGCCGAGTTTAGAACGCTTGGAGGAGCTATTGATCCATGAAGGACCTTATGAAGGGCGACCTTCTGCTATCACTAAAGCGAACACTCATCGACACGTGTATTTTGCCAGTCCTGACCTATGGTGCTCAGACGTGGTCACTGACCGAATCTCAAAAGTCCAAAGTCAAGGTTTGCCAAAGAGCAATGGAGCGAAGCGTGTTAGGAATTAAGAGGATCGACTGAGTTCCGAACTCCACAATTCGCTCAAAAACAGGAAACGCTAATGTGGGGAGAAAGACTGCTAGGCTAAAATGGAAGTGGGCGGGACATGTGAGCCGAATGCACCCAGATCGCTGGGCAAGAGTTGTCACGCCATGGGTTCCTGATCAGGGGCGTCGTCGCCGAGGCAGACCCAGGAAGCAATGGCGTGATAACCTCGATGCCTTCCAGGAGGGATGGTCAGAGATTGCAGGGGATCGGGATGTCTGGAAGGAAATGGGGGAGACCTTTGCCCAGCAGTGGGACAACATATCATATATCCGCCCCAAGGGTCACACACGCAGAGCACACTGATTTGTGCGCACAGATATCGTGTCATGTAAAGGGTTAGAAGGCGGATGAATGGGAGCGAACTATCACCTATTAGCCCCATGTCAACCTCACCTGCCCGTGCCCGTGCCCGTGCCATCCTGCCAAACAAGGAACGAGGCTCTGACGACAGACCGATGGCGGTATAACCATCAATAGAACGGCGTAGCCAAATCCTACAGGCCAGTGACGGGCAGCAGCGTCACTGGTGTGAGTAACTACGCCCTGCGGTCGCAAGCAAAAACCTCCTAAGCAAGACAAAATTAAAAAATGGCCCCCAGTTACCAGCCGCCCCAAAAAATTAAAGGTAAACTTTAAATTGGTCTCATAAAAATTTGGTGATGATCTGATGAAGATCTTTGGAGTGATGAGCAATTTACTGCATTTTGAGCTCCTCAAAATGCAGTAAATTGCTCACTTTTAGGTTTCTACTAGTGGAATGAGCCCTTTACCTACTAGGTAGGGATTGATGGAGCACCTTGGTTATTAATGTTAGATTTACAATAAGGTAACTAGATGGCGCTACTGTGCACCGCTAGATTGTTTGCAAAAAAGTTTGTACTCGCGAGGTCTACAGCTCACAGAGCCGTTATTTATAGTCATTATTTTGTTAACTTACAATGCTCTCTCACAGCCGAGCTCGTCGTCACCATTGGCGCAGTGTGTCGCGCCGTCGCAGACGAGCTCCGCGCTGACGCAGGCGCCGTCACCGCACGAGAACTTACATTGCTCTCTCACAGCCGAGCTCGTCGTCACCATTGGCGCAGTGTGTCGCGCCGTCGCAGACGAGCTCCGCGCTGACGCAGGCGCCGTCACCGCACGAGAACTTACATTGCTCTCTCACAGCCGAGCTCGTCGTCACCATTGGCGCAGTGTGTCGCGCCGTCGCAGACGAGCTCCGCGCTGACGCAGACACTGTCACCGCACCAGTGCTTACAATGCTCTCTCACAGCCGAGCTCGTCGTCACCATTGGCGCAGTGTGTCGCGCCGTCGCAGACGAGCTCCGCGCTGACGCAGGCGCCGTCACCGCACGAGAACTTACATTGCTCTCTCACAGCCGAGCTCGTCGTCACCATTGGCGCAGTGTGTCGCGCCGTCGCAGACGAGCTCCGCGCTGACGCAGGCGCCGTCACCGCACGAGAACTTACATTGCTCTCTCACAGCCGAGCTCGTCGTCACCATTGGCGCAGTGTGTCGCGCCGTCGCAGACGAGCTCCGCGCTGACGCAGGCGCCGTCACCGCACGAGAACTTACATTGCTCTCTCACAGCCGAGCTCGTCGTCACCATTGGCGCAGTGTGTCGCGCCGTCGCAGACGAGCTCCGCGCTGACGCAGGCGCCGTCACCGCACGAGAACTCCTTTATACTGAAATGTTTAAGAATTTGTTTATCATTATCATAGTGTGAGGAGACTGAACAAACAACGATAACATTTCCCGCAGTTAGTAACTATATAATTAAGCGGAACCCTCATGTACTCGTACCTCCTGAGCTTATTGCACACTACCACGCCCGCCCTGGCCTTCTTTTGTTCATCTTTTTATACTTTTTGTTCCGCTAGGGATCATTGGGTACGAAACCCCAAGAAAACACAGATATCACAAGCAAATACCAATCAAGAAGAACAATTATTCAGACTAAATGGATAATACTAACAACTACATGCAACCTTCGTATATAATGCATAATGTAACATTGTTCAGAAGCGGGCATGTTACCGTAGAAGATCCTTACTAGCAAATTTATTAATTTTATTTAGTAGTTGCCTGTATATTCGTACCTGCAGGTGACCAAGTCACGTTGGACATCTGAAGCGGACTATGTATACGTACCTGCAGGTGACCAAGTCATTTTGGACAACTGATGCGGACTATGTATTCGTACCTGCAGGTGACCAAGTCATGTTGGACATCTGAAGCGGACTATGTATTCGTACCTGCAGGTGACCAAGTCATTTTGGACAACTGATGCGGACTATGTATTCGTACCTGCAGGTGACCAAATCATGTTGGACAACTGATGCGGAATATGTCTTCGTACCTGCAGGTGACCAAGTCACGTTGGACATCTGAAGCGGACTATGTATTCGTACCTGCAGGTGACCAAGTCATTTTGGACAACTGATGCGGACTATGTATTCGTACCTGCAGGTGACCAAATCATGTTGGACAACTGATGCGGAATATGTCTTCGTACCTGCAGGTGACCAAGTCACGTTGGACATCTGAAGCGGACTATGTATTCGTACCTGCAGGTGACCAAGTCATGTTGGACAACTGATGCGGAATATGTCTTCGTACCTGCAGGTGACCAAGTCATGTTGGACATCTGAAGCGGACTATGTATTCGTACCTGCAGGTGACCAAGTCACGTTGGACATCTGAAGCGGACTATGTATTCGTACCTGCAGGTGACCAAGTCATTTTGGACAACTGATGCGGACTATGTATTCGTACCTGCAGGTGACCAAATCATGTTGGACAACTGATGCGGAATATGTCTTCGTACCTGCAGGTGACCAAGTCATGTTGGACATCTGAAGCGGACTATGTATACGTACCTGCAGGTGACCAAGTCATATTGGACAACTGATGCGGACATCGCTGACGCTGCAGGAGAAATAAAAACAAAATATTAAAACGTGAAGGTTATCTGTTACGGAGGAGACACAAAATACATCATTATATATTTTAAATAAAAAACATATCTAGGAGTTTAATTATTCCAAGTACATTTTCAACCAAACGCGAACGCTCGCGAACGTGCCCGAGCGCAGTGCGAGACGAGACACGTTCACGTAACTCCCGTTTTTGTCTTTTAATATGTATAATAGAAACAAATTAAAATAAAACCGACTTCAAATCGTATAACACTTCAAATAAAGAAATAATTCATTTTTTTGAGGTCTGTGCTACGCTTTAACACCCGCGACTTCGTCCGCGCGGACTACTGTTTACCCCAAAAAAAAGCATATATTGTTCTTCTAGGATATTAAAAACCAATGCAAAAGTAGGTATAGCACCTACTTGTGCATTGCATTGCTTTTGATATCGTTTGGCAGACTTGTTGTTTCGTTTCCATGGCAACCGTTCCTTACAGCGAGTAATCAACATTTTCCAGTTTTCCCGTGGAAACTTACAATTCTCTGGGATAAAAAACTCCAGGGTATAAACTATCTCTGTTCCAAATGTCATCAAAATCCGTCCAGACGTTATCGAGTGAAAGTTCCTCAAACAAACAAACAAACAAAACAAACAAACAAACAGACACACAACTGTCCTTTTATAAATATATTGGTAGGGATTTCTTTATTTTAAGTTTTATATAATTTGAAGTCGTTTTTTTTTTCATAATCATTTCTATACTTTATAATTATCCATCCATACCAATATATAAAAGTGAAACGTTGTCTGTTTGTTTGTTTGTTTGGGGAGCTTTCACGATGGACGGCTTTTGATGAAATTTGGAATGGTATATAAAGCTTATACCCTGGAATAAAACAGAATATTTTTATCCCGGAAAATGTAAGTTTCCTCGGGAAAACTGGAAAACGTTGATTACTCACTGTAAGGAACGGTTGCCATCACTGAATGGTGTGGTTGCCATGGAAACGAAATAACAATTCTGTCAAAAAACGTCAAGAGCATTGGTGCTATACTTACTTTTGCATTGGTTTTTAATATCCTAGAATAACTGGAAGCTTTTAATCGCGATAAACAGTACTCGTAGTCCGCGCGGGCGAAGTCGCGGGCGGGAAACTAGTACGAGTATAACAATTCGTGTCTGTCGTTTTGTGGTCTGTTTGTCTGTATGTTTGTTCGCGCATCACGTTAATTTTACTAGCCTGATTGCGATGTGATTTTTACTGTTGGATAGCTTAGGGGTTGGCTTAAAAACTGACGTACTTGGTATGTCAATCCGATGAGTAGAATAAAATCGATAAAAATAATTATGACGGCTGAAGGAATTTTGATCAAGTGTTGGTTATATTGGTAATTTAGGTCGTGGAATAGCACAAAGACTAATTTTAAACTAGTGAAATGGCCACGAGTGCGAAGCCGCGGGTACAGCTAGTCAGTCCTTATAATAAAGCAATAGGTATGAACGGAAAAGTCTGTACAAGGAGGATCATTAAAAAAATGGTCTAGGGTACATAAAATAAGCTACTGAAAGAGAATGTAACATTTTTAAAAATCTGTCTCTCTGTTTGTTACTTTGTCTGTATGTCTGTTTGTTAGTTGGTCTGTATGTGTGTTCCCACATCATGTAAAAACTACTGGACCGATTGTGCCTCGCCCCAGCTTCGCACGGTAGCGCTCACACCGCGGTATTTTATCTGTAATTAGTGCCTCGCCCCGGCTTCGCACGGTAGCGCTCACACCGTGGTATTTTATCTGTAACTAGTGCCTAGCCCCGGCTTCGCACGGTAGCGCTCACACCGCGGTATTTTATCTGTAACTAGTGCCTCGCTCCGGCTTCGCACGGTAGCGCTCACACCGCGGTATTTTATCTGTAACTAGTGCCTCGCTCCGGCTTCGCACGGTAGCACTCACACCGCGGTATTTTATCTGTAACTAGTGCCGCGCCCCGGCTTCGCACGGTAGCGCTCACACCGCGGTATTTTATCTGTAACTAGTGCCTCACCCCGGCTTCGCACGATAGCGCTCACACCGCGGCATTTTATTTACTCTTAGCATTTTTATTCCGTCGTAACTTCTACAAAAAATACGCCTGCGTAATTAATTTTCAGCAACTATCTTGATACTTTATGGAAATTTTTGATAGCTGAGTCACGTTATTGCAATTTCCGTAGGGATCTCTAATTTATCTATCTTTCTATATCTATATCTATTCTCGTCTATTAGTATAATAAAACGTAACTGGGCTTAATCTGTACATGAAATATATTTTGACAATTTTAATTGAGATAAACTTCAAAATCAAAACCTATATTGTGGAAGTGCTTGCAACTTTAGCTATATGTATAAATATTTACGGCAACGTCGCAGTTTTTATTTTTTTATGATGCCGTGTGCACATATTGATTGGATTATGGAATCGATCGCATAATTTACCATTTTATTCACATATGTTATATTTCTGTAATCTGTTTTGTGCACCTAATAAATAAATAAAATAAGCTACTGAAAAAGAATGTAACATTTTTAAAAATCTGTGTCTCTGTTTGTTACTTTGTCTGTATGTCTGTTTGTTAGTTGGTCTGTATGTGTGTTCGCACATCATGTAAAAACTACTGGATCGATTGTGCGTCGCCCCAGCTTTGCAGGGTAGCGCTCACACCGCGGTATTTTATCTATAACTAGTGCCTCGCCCCGGCTTCGCACGGTAGCGCTCACACCGCGGTATTTTATCTGTAACTAGTGTCTCGCCCCGGCTTCGCACGGTAGCGCTCACATCGCGGTATTTTATCTGTAACTAGTGCCTCGCCCCGGCTTCGCACGGTAGCGCTCACACCGCGGTATTTTATCTGTAACTAGTGCCTCGCCCCGGCTTCGCACGGTAGCGCTCACACCGCGGTATTTTATCTGTAACTAGTGCCTAGCCCCGGCTTCGCACGGTAGCGCTCACACCGCGGTATTTTATCTGTAACTAGTGCCTCGCTCCGGCTTCGCACGGTAGCGCTCACACCGCGGTATTTTATCTGTAACTAGTGCCGCGCCCCAGCTTCGCACGGTAGCGCTCACACCGCGGTATTTTATCTGTAACTAGTGCCTCGCCCCGGCTTCGCACGGTAGCGCTCACACCGCGGTATTTTATCTGTAACTAGTGCCTAGCCCCGGCTTCGCACGGTAGCGCTCACACCGCGGTATTTTATCTGTAACTAGAGCCTCGCTCCGGCTTCTCACGGTAGCGCTCACACCGCGGTATTTTATCTGTAACTAGTGCCTCGCCCCGGCTTCGCACGGTAGCGCTCCCACCGCGGTATTTTATCTGTAACTAGTGCCTCGCCCCGGCTTCGCACGGTAGCGGTCACACCGCGGCATTTTATTTACTCTTAGCATTTTTATTCCCGTCGTAACTTCTACAAAAAATACGCCAGCGTAATTAATTTTCAGCAACGATCTTGATACTTTATGGAAATTTTTGATAGCTGAGTCACGTTATTGCAATTTCCGTAGGGATCTCTAATTTATCTATCTTTCTATATCTATATGCCCAATGTTTATATTCTTGAATATTAGGTACTATAATAAAACGTAACTGGGCTTAATCTGTACATTAAATATATTTTGAAAATTTTAATTGAGATAAACTTCAAAATCAAAACCTATATTGTGGAAGTGCTTACAACTTTAGCTATATGTATTAATATTTACTCACGATATGTGCTATAGGATATATGAAGTGTCAAGAAAACCAAAATGGCGGCTGAGAGCTGCTAAAACCTAACGAGTGAGGTATCAAAATACAGGGGTGCGATTTTTGAATATCACCGAGTGATTAAATATCAGCGAAATTATAAAAAGTCACCGATTTCCCAAAAGTCGTATATTTGAATTTCACTGGGTGATAAAAAATATCATACGTATGATTTCGTTTACGAGTGTCACTCGTTTTGAAATCACCCGGTGATATTTTTGACATTTCGTTCATAGTTTCATAAATTAACCTACTTTTCGTGTGTTGTTTTTCCTAAAATACGAACAACGAATGAGATAATACAGGTATGATATTCTAAAATACCACTTTTGCGAAAAGCTGATTTCGAAATCACCGGTGACACTCAAAAAATCGAACCCCAGGTCTTAAAAAGACGATTTCAAAGATATAATAATTCTTGTCACTAAACAGTAGCGATTTTCTTTTAAACTTCTTACAAAATTTTCAATTTTAGATTGTTCAAGTTAATGTGAATACTTTAATCTAATATTGCATTTGCAACTATTAAAGTGAAATAAAATATGTAAGTAAAAAGGAAACATTAAATTCATATAAATACTAGCTGTGCCCGCGGTTCCACCCGCGTGTCTCAGGAACCGTGCATTTTTCCGGAATAAAATAAGTAGTTAATCCAGGCATAAGCTACCTCCACACCAAATTTCATCCAAATCCGTACAGCCGTTTAAGCGTAAAGAAGTATCAAACACACACATACATACAAACTTTCACCTTTATAATATTTTTTTCTATTGAGATTATTTTTGCGGGCGGACAGCAGGAAGTCAATCATGTTGTACTCAGTCGGGTTTTGCGGGCGGACAGCAGGAAGTCAATCATGTTGTACTCAGTCGGGTTTTGCGGGCGGACAGCAGGAAGTCAATCATGTTGTACTCAGTCGGGGTTTGCGGGCGGACAGCAGGAAGTCAATCATGTTGTACTCAGTCGGGTTTTTTTGTTTTTTAATAATAATTTTATGTGTTAATATATTCTTGTATATTTGTATCTTAATGTTGGGTTCAATAAAGTGTTTATTATTATTATTTCCACAGTCAGTTGTGAACTCACCTGCGATGAACAACCAGATTAATATCAGAACCATGTTTACTCGCTTTTTAGCACACTATTAAAACAAAAGACTAGATTTAATATAATTTAAAACTTATGGAAATATTAAGTTATCTTTAAGAGCATTACTTATTTGGAATATATAAATTAATTTTATTATTTTATGAACAAATAACAATGACCAACGCGAGCGAGCAACCGCGAGGAATACTTCGCCAGCACTAGTGAAGGGCAACTGGTTTTATGTTTATAGACTACGCTGCTAGAAAATGTATGGAATGAAAGTCTTTGAAGGAGGGTGTCCCAAACGTCAAGTTCAAACGGTGAGGGGTGCATGGCTTAACCGTAATAATCGATCGAAGAGACATACGTTCAAAAACTAAAACCGGACTACCATCGCGTAAACAAGCACAAATTAAAAATGTTCATGACCCCCCCGACCCTCCACCCTCCATTATAGCTAAAAACCATCGACGTGATCGACTACAGCTTGCAAAAAAAAAAGGAATCAAAATCGGTCCATTCATTTGAGAGCTACGACCCTCTTGATACCTCACTTGTCAAAATCGGATCAATAGGGGCGACGCTATAGTGGAACTTCCACATACATCCATACATACATACAAACATGCATACATACATACATACAAACATGTATACATACCTACATAGACTGTTAAACTCATCACTCTTCCCTTGCTTAGCCGTAATCAGGTCAGCACCACTAAGTATTTGAGAACAGAATTATTGCTTCGCACGCGTGCTCTTTTCTTCAGGTTCAAAGTACCATAATGTGCTATTCCAGGACCAATATACCAACAATTGATAAAAATTTCTTCAGCCGTCAAAAATACTTTTATCAATTGCTCGGCTTCTAACTCACCAGATTGAGATACCAATTACACCAGTTTTTAAATCAAACCCTAAACTATCTAATAATGAAAACCGCATTGCAATCAGTCCAGTATTTTTTACGTGATGCGTGAACTAACAAACATACAGACAAATAGACAGAAAGACACGCTTAAAAAAAGGGAAGGTTATATTCTTGTTCAATACTTTTTTTAGGCACCCAAGAGAACTTTTTTTTTCTTCTTTGTACAGCCTTTTTCGTACCTATTGTTTTATTATCAGTATAGATATATAACTGTGTCAATTTGCATTAAAAAATCCGTCCAGTAGTTTCAGCGTGAGTAAAAAAACCATCTTCTTAATAACTCATCTCTTAATACTTCTTCTTCTTTGTGTTCTTTTTAATAACTTTCAACTCATATCTTGCGGAAACCCTTTAATATTTCGGGATGAAAAGTATCCAATGTCCTACCTCGTAGTGAACTCAAATCATACCAAGTTTCATTTGACTTCATTCAGTAGTTTCGGTGCGATGTGCGGTCAAGTTACGGACAAACAGACAAACAGACAAAAATAAAAAATAAAACAAATATAGAGAACCATCCGAAAATATTATTTATTACTTCAATATTAACACAACTTTGGACCCATTATCCAAAGAAACCCTTCACTTTTTCTGGATAAAATGTGTCCTCCATTTAACCCATCATATAACTTAAGACGGTGCCAAGTTGCATCAAACCCCGTTTCAGCGTGGTACGTGTTTTTTAAAATAAGTTTCAACTCCTATCTTGCGAGAACCCATTAATTTTTCGGGATATAAAGTATCATATGTCCTACCTCGTTGTATGAACTCAAATCACATCAAATTTAATTTAAATTAAATCCAGTAGTTCCGGCGGCGTGATTCGCGGCCAAGATACAGACAGACAGACATACAGACAAAAATGAAAAAACATGCAGTTTAGGCATTAATTATCAAATAAAGAATCACTTCAAAAAAACTCTATATCTTTAATGTACAGAATTTGGACCAATATCCCGCAGGAACCCTTTATTTTTTCAGGGCAATAACCATAATTTTCACCCATCTTATAAACTATGTCTGTGCCAAGTTGCATCAACATCCGTCCAATAGTTTCAGCGTACCACGTGTTCTTTTAAATAATTTTCCACCCCTATCCTGCAGGAACTCTTTAATTTTTCGGAATTAAAAGTATCATATGTCCTACCTCGTAGTATGAACTCAAATCATACCAAGTCCCATTTAAATTCATTCGGTTCAAGTAGTTTCGGCGTGATGCCTAGCCAAGATATAGACAGACAGACAGACAGACAAAAATGAAAAAAAGACTGTTTTGGCTTCAGAATCGAATATAGAGCACCCTTCAACAAAAAAAAACAAAATATTTTCAATGTACAGAATTGGACTCGTTACAGTTTTATTTTAAGTATAGATAGATTCTTAATTTAAATGGCATTCATATTGGAGTCAATGATGTTATATATAAATTGATTGGAGTCGGATAATATAAAACGGGCACTAACCAAAACTATCAACGACGAAACAAACCTTTGGGATCCGGGGGGTGGGGAAACTACCACGCGCTTCCTCGATGACATTGACCTTGACCCCGAGAAGGTCGAGTTCAAGGTCGAGGTCAATGACCCAGCCCAGGTCGTCCGCAGTGGTTCCTCACCAAAGATTTGTTAATATTATTATTATCTCAAACCCCAAGAAACTTTGACAGACGCCAAAGTTGTACTCACCTTTTCTCTATAAAAGGAACTCAGTCGGTGCATCGTTGAAGTTTGCGTCATCCTGTATCATGGAACATATCCCTCGTAGGGAGCTTGTTCTTGACCGGTTTTGTAAACCGGACAAGTTTAATAAACTCGGGAACGGGTGTTCTATATTTAAATACTAGCTTACCCGCCTGCGACTTAAGACCAGGCTCTGCTTTTTAAGGGTTTTTTGCATAAATATGCTGGGTGAACCACAAACCTAATAAATGTGAAACTTAACATATATGATTTTGAGATCTTTATCTCTCTAAGACTAAGTCAAAAACACGATTAACAAAATTTCATTCGATACATTTTCTTATCAAAAATTACGTTATTTTCGGTAATGTTTACATTTTTCTACTCAACGGCTTAAGTTTTATCTCTAAAATAAATCTCACAGGAAGAAAATATAGTTTATTATCTAAGACTAAGAAAAAAATTACCTAACTAAATTATTAGCCTGCCAATAAAATAAATAAATTTTTAGACATACGTCATTTAGTTCCGAGCTAAAGTGTATACAAACAGCGCCCGCGATATTCAACCTTATTACGCAGGCACCTCGCGTTATAATAGTTATTCAAACGAGCGGCTTGCCAGTGCAGCGCTGTGCGCCGAAGTAGACGGACCTGTGATTGATTGTGCCACAACGACAAGCGGACGTATTTACGCAATGGGAAACAAAACTATTTACAAATATGTTTGCAAAAGAAAGAAAGCAAATCGTTTTAAAGATTTTGCAAGAAAAATGAGAGAAGCAAAGATGTAAGTATTTTCCGAGTAAAATAAGCTAAAATTATACTTAGATTTAGATTGTTAAAAATGAATTCATTGATAATTATTTTTACCTGCCTACTTTCATAGGAACAAAAATTCTTCGCTAGAGTATCGGGAACATGAAAAACCAGTGGAGTCGCCACTTGAACAGTTAAATATAGTTTCGCTTCCCGAGATCTATGAAAAAAAGTAAGTTACTCTTACATCATATTTCTATTGTAACTGCACACAATAACTACATAATTATGTAGACATATAAGCGGTATACATATCTAGCCGAGGTGGGACGGCGCGGCGCAGGCGCGGCGGGTGGCCCTTCGCTGCACTAGCGCGTACTGGGATACTATGCTTGGTAAACTTATGGTGAGACTTCAGTGTCTGTCTATATGTATATCCGTCCGTCCGTATGTATGTATGTTGTTGTACTCAGCAACCACTCATGCTACTCACACTTTGTCGGTGTTTTTGACCCCCGAACAAAGAGACGGGTTTATAAGTTTAGTGTATGTGTGTGAGTGTGTGTGTTTGTCTGTGGCAACGTAGCTCCGAAGCGAATGGACCGATTTTGATGCTGTTTTTTCTGTTTGAAAGCTGATGTGATCGAGATGGTTCTTAGATATATGGGTAGGGGAAGGGGAGAGGGGTGGGGGGAAAGGGGGTTGAGAATCGTAGCTTCCAAATGAATGGTCCGATTTAGCTGCGGTTTTTATGTTTGAAAGCTGGGGTAAACGAGATGTGTCTTAACTATAATGGGGGAAGGAGGAAAAGGCGAGGGGGGGTGAGAATCGTAGTCCAAACGAATGGACCGATTTTGTTTTGTGTTTGTAAGCTGATGTGATCAAGATGGTTCTTCGATCGAGATGCTTCTTAGATAATAATGGGGGTCGGGTTTTCTTTTTGCACGTACCTATCTGGCATGACAAAATATTCTATACCTTTCATCACTTTTGCAATAGACTAAAGGGTAAGATAATTATACCAGCTGCGCCCTGTGGGTTCACCCGCGTGGAATGATGCTAATGAAAAGTATGTCTATGTGTATAATTTAGATTTCTCCATACAAATTTTCCCACTTTAATACTTTATTTTTGACCGAGCAAGCACGAAGTGCGAGCGGAGCGTCTCCGTTTCAGGTTGGACAAAAATTATTTTTGGTCGAAATTGATTCAAAAGCTTAAAATTCTAAGGATTTTTGGTCGAATTTGATTCAACAGCTTCAATAGCTTCAAATGCTTCAATAAGGATGTTTGGTCAAATTTGATGCATAAAACATAAATTAATAAAAAAAAAAATTATTTTAAATGTCTTGTACTAATAGACGGCTCCACATAATTTATTTACTTTTTCAGTTTAAGTCCTATTGACCCGGCACTTTTGTCTCCTTGTGGTAATCATGAGAACAATATAAATTTGCGTCGTACAAATTCGCCACCGTTGTCCACAAACGTACCTGAACTAGTGCGTCTACTTTTACAATAATTATATAATTAGTTTATTTATTTTAACTTCGCAAATATTTAATTGACCATATCCATATTGTGTTTCAGTTAGAAGTTCAGGAAATAGATGCTCTAAATGCAGATGAGGAATGTCCTTATGAAGTGCAAGATTATGGTCAAATTGTAAGTTTAACGTTTTTGATTGTGCTCGATATTTAAGTCAGATGACTTGTACCTAGTAAAATATATATATATTTATATTTTTTATTATAATTTCAGGAATGCGCTAAACTTAGTGGCAGACGTATAATAGATTTACAAAGCTTTTTTGACAAATTGAAAAGCATCGCCAATCATAAGTCTCTCTTTGATTGTGGATTTACCTCAATAGATCTTGTTTCTGAACACCAAATTGGATTTTATTCTCGATTAAACATGCAATGCTTGATGTGCAAGAAAAAATTTCAGATTGAGACTACTAATCGAAATATAAATAAAGATGCTGTAGCTGGAGTTATGGCAAGTGGTAGTGGATATGCTCAGTTACAGCAACTCACAGCCGCTATTGACTTGCCCGAAATTAAACAAACAAAATATCTAAAAGTACAAGGTATGAGTAAACAATTTTAATCTTTGAAAACTTTCTTCATCAATGCATGCTTATTTATGTGTTTATACTACCTACTCGTGTTTTAGCAAATAAATATATACTTATCTTACTAGATCAAGTAGCCGATGAATGGGAGAGTACAGCGTGGGAGGAAATGGTCAAAGCTGGTGCTATAGAAAGGGAAATTGCGTTGAAGGAATGCCGTGTCAACAAAGATGGCATAGCGCTGATCGACGTAATTGTAGATGGTTGTTGGTCCAAAAGGTCGTATCAAACCAACTACGCTGCGTATTCTGGATGTGTAGCGATAATAGGCAGACGCACTGGTAAGGTTGTGTATATGGCAGTGAAAAATAAATATTGTTGCATCTGCCAACAAAATGGAGAAATTTATAAGAAACATCTGTGCTACAAAAACTATGAGGGGCCATCTACGGGAATGGAAGCAATGATAATAGCAGAAGGTTTTAAAAGATCTATCCAAATGCACAATCTTATATATGCAAGATTTATAGCAGACGGTGATAGTAGCACCTATGCCAAAATTATTGAATCACGCCCATACCCTAACATAACAGTAGAGAAACTTAACTGCAGAAACCACATCATGCGTCGATTCTGCAATAACATGCAAAAACTTACAACTGACACACGATACCCTGTAAAAGATAGAAAGCTCATCACAAAAGGGAAAATCTTATCCGCTCGCAAATACATATGTGACGCCATTAAACATCAAAACAAAGCCGACAAAAACTACGAAAACTTGCACAGTGACATTAATAATTCAGTTTATCATGCCTTTGGAAATCACGCAAAATGTAATAACCAGATATGTTCGCACACTGATGAAACTTTTACGGAGTTCAATACTTCTAGCCTTTGGCAGAGAATAAAAATACTTGCAGCCAATGTTGCTTCACATTCCAGAAGTCTCATTGAGGATGTTGACAGCAACGTTGTTGAACAATTTAACGGAGTTATTGCAAAATTAGTAGGTGGTAAACGTATCAATTACTCACAACGACGTGGCTATCAAACTAGATGCGCAGGTGCTGTCGTATCTTTTAACACAGGAAAACTTCTATCATCAGTCCACAGAAATGTTAGCAAAAATACACCCAGGAAAAGCTTGAAAAAGTACGAAGATAGAATATGCCGAAAAAGAGAAAGAAACCGACTAGTGACACATTCAAAAAGAAAGCGCTATTTAAAAAGGAATATTAACAAAAACGATACGAACTATGGAGAAAATGCGGAGCAACCAGACCTAGATCCGGAAAGTTTTGAAATGGCCAAAAAAACGTTTCTGCATAATTTGCATAAGACAGAAGAAGAACGTCACCGTATAAATAAACAAACAGTTTTACAAAGTGAATGTGCTGAATGGCTTGAGCTTAGACGCAATCTTTTGACAGCTTCTAATTTTGGAAAAGTCATAAAACGAAGAAAGACTCATAGCTGTAGAAACATGGTAAAGAGCATGCTTTACGCCACTCCGATAGACCACGTCAACTCCATACAGCACGGTAGACAATATGAAGCAGTAGCTCTGGATCAATTATCTAAATTACATAACATTAATATAACTAAATGTGGTCTGTTCATAGACGAAACACATAATTTTTTAGGGGCCACCCCTGACGGTATTACTGAAGATTTGGTAGTAGAAGTGAAATGCCCTATTGCTCCTTTCAAAATGGGAAGTATTGATGCAGCAATTGATGAAAACAAAGTTAATTTTTGGAAAAAGAACAAAAAAGGACAAGTGGGTATAAGCTATTTTTAAAGGGTGACATGCACTTGAAACGTCTCGTAGTCACACATGTCATGGCATTTGATTTTATGAATATGTAAACTTTGTACACTATAGAATTTCTTACATACCTAATATTATGAATTTTTTGCAGGTATACCTTAATAAAAAATCTGACTGGTACTACCAAGCCCAAGGTCAGATGCATATTGCAAAGAAATCAAAATGCATTTTTGCGGTATGGTATGGAGACGATAAATTAAAAGTTGAATGCATAGAAAAAGACGACGAGTTTTGGAGAAAAGAAATGGAGCCAAAATTATTAAGTTTTTATATGGACTGTTTACTGCCCGAGTTAGTAGACCCACGCCATACACGGAAAAAAATAATACGGGATCCAGTATATGTCACAAATCAAGCAGTGTCTACTGCCAAAGATCTGACAACTGCCAAAAAACGTAAATTGCAGTCAGACTGCTCGGAAGTTGCAAGTTCATCAGTTTCACCAGTTCTCAAACGAAAGTTGGACTTTACTCAGTTTTAAAAAATCAATCATATGTCTATCAAAGATAATGGCTTATTGTGTGCGTCTTGCGCAACGTGCTCAACTACGTAAAAATAGTATAAGATGACTGACAATTCATAGCACAAAGTGGCATAATTTATTTTTCTTTTCCAAGCGCAACAATGATAGTGATTTATTGTATTGACTGATGTAGGTAGGTGAGAAGCGTATCTACCATGTGTAGTACATAATAATTTCGTCGATTCCGTGCGGGCAATACGGGGTCTAGGCATGTATATCGAAAAGGCTAAACCACATTATTAATTAGTTAAAACAAAAGAATAATTATAAAATAAATAAAAATATTCCTATTTATTTGTTTTAAATAAACTTGTAAAATTTTTGAATGCAGTTTTATTTAACTTTAAATAGTAAATGTATTATTTATAATTAGAATCACAATGAAGTACATATTCGGTTTCAGTTTTACTAAAGTAAAAGATGCAGACATGTAAAAAATATTCCAGTAGGTATAAAACAATTAAATAACATTATATAAATAAAACAATATATTATATTATTATAATATATTATTTTTGCAATAGATACATAAAATAATATTGGTCTTCAAATAATATAAAGATCTTAGGACGACTCCGTACTTTCTCTGTTCGCTCTGTACTTGAGTCGCGCGCGCGTTCTCGATCGCGCGCGCGACAGAGACAGTGCTTGTTGCGGGTAGCGGGTGGCAGAGGCGGAGCTAGCGTGGGAAAATTATTAATAGAGCCTGGTCTTAATCCGCGCGTACTACTGTTTATCGCGAAAAAAGCATCCTATGTTCTTCTAGGATATTAAAAACCAATGCAAAAGTAGGTATAGCAACACTCTTGATGTTGTTTGACATACTTGTTATTTCGTTTCCATGGCAACCGTTTCTTACAGCGAGTAATCAACATTTTTCAACAATTTTAGTATTTATACCTACACCAGCTGATGTCCGCGGCTTCGCACGCGTGTTCATTTCTCTAAGTTAAATGTACTCTATGTGCCAGGACCTAAAATACCAATATACCAACATTTTATCAAAATTTCTTCAGCCCCAATTTTTTTTTTATCTCTTGTTCGGCTTCTACTCATCGATTTGACATACCAAGTAAGTACTCCAGTTTTTAAGTCAAACCCTAAGCTATCCAACAGTAAAACCGCGTCGCAATCGGTCCAGTAGTTTTTACGTGATGCGTGAATACCATTACCATTTTTCTTGCACTTCCAGGTTGACTGGTAGAAAATGCTACTTAGCATTAAGTCCTCCTTGTACATTGTATTTGTGTGCTAAAGAATAAATAAGTAAATAATAATAAACTTACAGACAAACTAACAATCAAACAAACAAACAAACAGAGACACGATATTGAACATGTTATATTCTTGTTCAGTAGCTTATTATAAGTATGTTAGAGCATTTATTTTTAAGTTATCTTCATTGTACAGACTTTTGGCAGTTATATAGTTCGCAGAATCGACAACCACCGGGAAATAAAGATTCTCGAATGGCGGCCACAAACAAGCAAGCGAAGTGTGGGGAGACCCCCCACACGATGGACCGACGACATTGTAGCCATCGCAGGAAGTCGGTGGATGGAGGAGGCACAAGATCGCTCGTCATGGCGCTCTTTGAGGGAGGCCTAAGTTCAGCAGTGGACTTCTAAAGGCTGACATGATGATGATGATGATGATGATGACAGACTTTTTCATTTATTACAAGTATAGATACATATTCTAACTATGTTATACGTATAATTAGTTGTGTTCTGCGGTTTCACTCGCGCGGATGATGATATAATGTAAAGTATTATATGTTTTATCCCAGGACCTAATGAATCTACATATCAAATTTCATCAAAATCGGAAGAAGTCAGGACGAATAAATTTAAAAATTATCTAGATGCCTTAAAATAGGCTTCTGAACAAGAATATTTGTTCCGTAGCTTCTGAACAAGAATATTTGTTCCGTAGCTTCTGCACAAGAATATTTGTTCCGTAGCTTCTGAACAAGAATATTTGTTCCGTAGCTTCTGCACAAGAATATTTGTTCCGTAGCTTCTGAACAAGAATATTTGTTCCGTAGCTTACATTGAACAAGACATATAAGTTCAAAAACTCAAACCTGACGGCGGTCGGGTAAAAGTAGCAGTCACTCTTGCGATGAATCGGTTGATACCTCGCTTGTCAAAATCGGACCAATAGGGGTGACGCTATGGTGGAACATCCACATACATACATACATACATACATACATACATACATACATACATACATACATACATAGACTGTAAACTTAATTACCCATGCCTTGCTTCGCCGTAGTCGGGTAAAAATATGATGGGGTCTGGGTCTGCGATTTTTGAGTGTCACCGGTGATTTCGAAATCAGCTTTTCGCAAAAGTGGTATTTTTGAATATCATACCTGTATTATCTCATTCGTTGTTCGTATTTTAGGAAAAACAACACACGAAAAGTAGGTTAATTTATGAAACTATAAACGAAATGTCAAAAATATCACCGGGTGATTTCAAAACGAGTGGGGGGCGGGGGAGGGGGGGGGGGGAGGCACTCGTAAACGAAATCATACGTATGATATTTTTTTATCACCCAGTGAAATTCAAAAATACGACTTTTGGGAAATCGGTGACTTTTTATCATTTCGCTGATATTTAATCACTCGGTGATATTCAAAAATCGCACCCCTGTATGTTATTGTTCGCGCATCACTTAATAACTACTGAACCGATTGAAATGCGGTTTTCTCTGATTGCTTGACCTCTTTCGTTCAGCAAAATATTTTGATAATTATCGTATCATGACGTCATTGGCATTAAATACAATGACCTACCTTGAAACTATGAAATCATTGAAATGTATTATATATGCGTATTTCAAACAGTGCCATCTATGTAATCTACATTGAACTACGATAACTAGTTCGTTAAATACCTAGTAAATGGGTGGTACATGCGCCAGTAAATAAAATTCAACGTCTTTGGTTCTTGCTGGCTTGCTTCTTTTTGGCAAGTAAATATCAAAAACGGTCACTAGATGCCACTAGTAACGCTTAGGTACAGTGCTGTGATACTATCTGTTTGGTTGAAGATAGGTAGTCAAGTTATTACCATATTTATTCCGTGTTTATACCACAGTACACAGTTTTTTAGCTAGACTTGACCCGGTTTTTTTTACACGACTTTCGGGTGTTCTCGTTTGACCCCAGTAGCTTTTCAACTATCAAATTGTAGTTCAAAAGCTACTGGGGTCAAATCCAAAGTAATTAGATAATTGGAATTACTTTTGTTTTGGATTACGCAACATATCATGCTCCATTTTATTTTCAATCGATAGTTATTAATTTAAAGGTTTCACATACCGATTATGGAAACATATAAATATAACAAAAATCTCATTATAACTATATGCAAATCACATTGGACCCGACAGCATCAGTGCCGGTACTGCTTAGGAGAATGTGATACGGGCACAGAAAAATTCCAAACCGAACGCCAAAGATGTAATATATCCATTGGAGTCAAAACGAACGTCCTAATTTAGAATTAAAGCAACCAATATTGTACGGCCGATAATGCACAGCTTGATAATCTGTGTACATGGATTCGAATTATTCGGCCTGTGGAGTAATCCATAACTTGTTGCAATCAGATTTTCATTAGCACGTGCACTTAATACCGCGCGTTAGAGTCAATATTGCTATGAAAATCTGATTGCAACAAATCGCATTGGCTTGGAATCGCACTGCTGGCACAAAGTAATGCCGGTACAAAATCAGTAGGTACAGTAAATAATTCAAAAATAATAATAATTCGGCAAACAACCTAAGTTAAGGCCCATTCATCACCACTTTAATTATCTACTTTTACCTTTTCTTTGTTTTCCTTTTCTATTGTTCCTACTTAATTTTTCTAAATATTTGTATCTTTTATTTTTGTGTGTGTTGAATAAATGTATTTTCTTTCTTTCTTTCTTTCTTTCAAAAACAGGCTTCCAGTTATTGTATGCGATTGCGAAGTATCAGCCCGTGATGATTTGTACGACTAATAATGCACGGACGATAATCAGAGGCCAACCTAAGACAAAGAATGAAAATTTCCTTTAAGCCTCGTTTGTTTAGGCGAGTGATAGGAAGAGAAAAACTGTCACAGAACCGAATCAGCCAACCTCGACACCACATGTTCTTATCTGCCCTACCCCAGAATGTATTTCAAAGGAGGTGCGGAGTGAGGGCAGCCTCCGTTAGCTTTAACAAAGTGCAGGTACCAGCGTGAGCTGGAGCGGCAGTGTCTGGTTGTCGAAGGTGATTTAAAAGCCAAAGCTACGTAGGTGAGCGTTGGTACCTGTGCTTTATTACGCAAGAGTGGAGTGGCTTTACAATATCACACTGTGCAAAAAATAACGTTGGACGGCCAATATAGCACGACCTATTTTGTGCACCCTGATAATCCGAACCCAAACCACGGAATATTGGTCACGAATTACTGGCCGTACAATATAGGTGCCCATGATCAAGAATTTGAACTCGTTGCTAACTTCATAATGCATTTTCGTACGTCATGTTGGCTATACTAGAATAACAATGAGTGAGTGGGACAAGTGGGGCTTCATATTTATCAGCATTCAAGCGCTTTTTTTTTGTATCACCTACGGTTAGACGTAGCTGCTTGAAGCAGTTGTGTAAACTTTTTTTTGTAGTGACGAAGTTGGAGTTGGTTTGGGGTTGGTTGGACTTGGAGTTGGAGCAGTACAGCGAGTTAGAGCCGAGCTATGAGTCAGAGGCTGAGTACAGTCAGTACACATTTTTGTACCACGAAGGTCGGCCGTACGGACTGGACGCATAGTGCTGCCCGAATAACTTGTTTTTTTTGTTGGAAATTTGCGCTTATATTTGTGGTTTTTGGACGCTCAACTTCATTAGCATTGATTTGCGATTTTAAATTGTGTGCCCGCTAGTATGTGACGACCGCAGATTACATTATCTGATTCACATAAATTGTTGGTATGATCGGTGACGAAGCATTGAAAGTGTGCGATAACACGCCCTCCAGTGACTCTTTGAAATCTTTGACTTGATTCCAACTCGTGTGCAATAAATAAAACAACTCATGTACTGCATAGATAAAATCAATACTTACTAACGTTTCTATCCTAGTTGGGCATTCATCCAAATCTCAACGACGCACGTAAAGACGCCGACGGTTGCATTAATAAAAAAATACCAAAATAGTTTACATCATTCTAATAATTTGTGTGTGGAATACCGCAAAATAATTCTAATTAATTCAAACATTATCAAATAGTTGGCGGTCATTTTTGAATAAAGTGAAAACGTCCGCCAGATGTCGCTTATCGTTGCTTGACGGGTACTCTGTGGTTGTCGTGCTTGTGTCCGTGCGAGCGAGCAAGCAATTCAATCAATCACAATATCGCAATCAGTTCAGTTCGCGCGAGCTTCGCGTCGTTGCGGAAGGTTCCAAAACAAGATCGTAGAGTTCTGCTCGAGTCCTAAAAATAATTTAAATTATATTTGTTGGATGTAGTGCGTGTCGCAGTGCAGTGTATGTGGATAATTTAAAGAGTGAGTGTGCGTTGTGAGCGGGCGGAGAGGCCCGGAGTGTGTGCGCAGATCAATAGGTACCGAGAAGTGTTATGGCGCATCGGATATGAGCCAAGGTGGCTCTCGGAGGCCCTACTCGCGCGGGGGCCCACGCTGGCATCCGCGCTACAAAGACTACTGGGACTACGACCAGAACTACAGGTACTGTGAGAAATGTTTCAATCCACAACTTCAAGAAAGACACGACTTGCGTCCTTTCCTTCAAATCAGACGTCACGTAGGAGTGTGTAGGGTGACCGAGCTCAGAAATCAGGAATCAGGACACATTGCTATGCATTTGAATTATTGTTAATGTTTACTGATACTAGAATTACAACGGTTTGTAGAAAATTCGACAACTTGTGGGTAGCTAATATTATTTATAGTGCATCTGTGGCTAGTCCAGTAGGTTGCTTGCCTGATAATTATCAAATATAAACTTATGGTTAGCTATCAAATTAAATGTTATTTGGTGGTTATAGTTATCTAAATAATTGTAAATAAAGCTTATAAATAATCATCTCAGCCAATACTACTAAACTAGTACAAATATGGCTCTGAAGAAACTTGGATACAAATTAGTAGTAATCCTTGTGTTATGAAAATAACCTATCGCCCATATTCATTGTCGTTTTGGAAAACTGTGACGGAGGTCCCCCGGGTTGGTATACTTTCTCAAAGGGGCACTCCGAACTGCACAATATTTTTACAGGAGTTGGATCTATGTCAATGAACACTGGAAATATTCAGAAATTTTTACTTGACGCTCAGAACCATGCAATTAAAACTGGAGACGGTACTGGTGTGATATTAGTAAATTATAATAAGCTTTAGTATCATAGGACTTTACTGAGTGGTCTAGGGCCGTATTCAGCAAACAAAACCATTGTGCAGACATTACATTTTGCTGTGGCCATACTTAAAAAACAATGTGAAATGCGAAATGGTGAGGCATGTTGGGGAAAGGATGTTGGCTTCTTCGACAATGTTTTTTTTTTCCTTCCGGTCTTCCCTCACTTCCCACACCCTTCCCCGATATCCCCCACCATTCGTCCACTTCCCTCTACCCTCCCCTCACTTTCACCAACCTTTCCTCACTTCCCCAAACCTTCATCCCCCCACATTTCTCCAGTTTTTTATTTTTTCTAAGTGTGGCCACACACGCATCGATTTTGTTTGCTGAATACGGCCCCTGAACTGTACCTGGCGGGTCGAGCGTATGAATAAAAATATATGAAAAAAGGAAATGAAAGTAAGTACCCCTCTAAGTAAGAAGGGTTTTTAAACATAGGGGTGGCAAAGTTTGCACACGGGCAAAGCTGAGGGGCACAGCTAGTTGTAATTTAAAAGATATTTTATGTTTTTGTAAATATCCAGGGAAATGTCAAACTTATAGTCGCTTTGCAAAATGTAAATATAGTTTAGATCATACCTAAAAACATATTAGTATGTAAGTAGGTAATTGCCAACTGAATGAGGACAGAAATGAAGTTGTCAACATAGCTCTGAGGGTTAGTGGACCTGAAGTGGCAGTGAGCTGGTCGTTTGCCGAAGGACTGATAACCGCTTGGGTACTTACTTGGTACTTGGTGTTTCAGTGAACTGGTCGTTTGCCCAAGGACTGATAACCGCTTGGGTACTTACTTGGTACTTGGTGTTTCAGTGAGCTGGTCGTTTGCCGAAGGACTGATAACCGCTTGGGTACTTACTTGGTACTTGGTGTTTCAGTGAACTGGTCGTTTGCCCAAGGACTGATAACCGCTTGGGTACTTACTTGGTACTTGGTGTTTCAGTGAGCTGGTCGTTTGCCGAAGGACTGATAACCGCTTGGGTACTTACTTGGTACTTGGTGTTTCAGCTATTTTACCATAACTAGGCCGATCATTTGCCCCTTTTGCGTGATTGGGGCGGTGAACACTAATACAGCCACCCAATGTCCTCAAGATGGATTTCCACGCAGGCTTCCGTCAGGGTAGAAGTTGTTCCCAGGAACTGTTCCCTTTGTGGCGCCACGCTCACGCACTCAAGGAATACATACGTTTCTTCTGCCCCAATGCATCCTCTGCACAAGGGGCTGTCTGTGACACCTATTCTGTGAAGGTGTTTGTTAAGAGGACAATGACCAGGTCCTTCCACCTGTCAGAGACTGAAGCAATCCTTTATACTCGTCCATAGTTCCTGGTGCTGTTTGTTTGTTCTTTGATGGACCTAGCTTCGAATTTGACTGATATTGCACGCGGTGCATGTCTGAATCTCTCCAGCAGTTCATTCATCTGCTATGTCCCTTTGAAGGATAAGGTGGTTAAGTTTTTGGTTACATTTGTCCATAGGGTTACACATTCTTATTCTTATTTGAGATGGGGGTGGTAAGGCCTGCACTGACGTCCCGCTTGGGGTGTATTGTGCATTTCCTCCCACCAGTCTACCCAAGCCATCCCAACTCCTCCCAACATCCTCTATATAGCAGAGTGTGGGCTTGGGTCGCTGGCACAACTGCTCCAGTGACAGAGATGGTGGTGGTGACAATGAAGATAGTACTAAAGAGTTGGGGTTAGGTTGCCGAGACAAATCATGCATTCCAGTAGTGTAGTTCTGATCCCATCTGTGGCTGGACAGTGTAGTATCACATGCTCCACAGTCTCATCTTCCTGCATGCAACTATTACACAGAAGGCTATTTGTGGCTCCAATCTTGTGCTGATGATAATTTAAGTTGCAGTGACCTGTAATAAGCCCTATTAAAAGGTGTAGGTCCTGCCTTTGCAACTTTAGTAAGTTGTTTGTCAGGATTACTCATGTTCTATAGAGGAGACCACAAATGCAAACATAGTGTAGCACACCCTGACCCTGAGACGGTGGAGCGACTATATACGCAAAGTGGCTGGCAGCAGTTGGAAAGGAAGAGCCAAAGATCGGGCTCAGTGGAGAGGCCTATGTCCAGCAGTGGACTGACGCTAAGCTAAATAAGCTTTAATGAATTACAATTAAATCAAATACAATCAGTTTGGCTCAACACCTCCAGCTCCATGATTGCCACGGCCTCCTCCAGCTGTACCCTGCATCCCCGCTCGCAGCTGTCCTGCTCCTGCTCCCTCCAGCTGTTTATTTCATCAGGCCGCCGTTGGAACGGTTTCCCTGGTCTCCCTTAGCTCAGTATTCGGTGCTGAAGGCTTTATGTGCCTTCTGAGACGGAGCGATGGCAAATCACTTTGGGTCAACCCTTGTTATGTTTTTTGGGATTTACCAACAAGATTTAATTTCAGTTTGCTGCCTCGTGGTTCCACACAGTACAGGTTGCTGCCTCGTGGTTCCACACAGTACAGTTTGCTGCCTCGTGGTTCCACACAGTACAGGTTGCTGCCTCGTGGTTCCACACAGTACAGGTTGCTGCCTCGTGGTTCCACACAGTACAGGTTGCTGCCTCGTGGTTCCACACAGTACAGTTTGCTGCCTCGTGGTTCCACACAGTACAGGTTGCTGCCTCGTGGTTCCACACAGTACGGGTTGATTTATTTTTCAGTTTGTTTTATTTTATTATATCAGTGATTTCACTTTTGTTTTGTTCCAATTTGTTTTTGTCCTTAAAAGTTAATTGATTCATTAAAATCATGTTATGAGACTACAAATTAAAAATCCTTATTAAAATATGTAAGTGTCTTTTTGTTTCACAAATTTCCTTGCCCCGAAGATTAAGCTTTATTTTTGATGTATGTTTTGGGGAAAAAACCCCTATCCTGGGGACCCGTACCCGCAAACAAAAACCCCTATCCTGGGGACCTCTGCCCGCAAACAGAAACCCCTATCCTGGGGACCCCTGCCCGCAAAGAAAAATCCCTATCCTGGGGACCCCTGCCCGCAAACAAAAATGAGCCTAATTGCCATTGGGTTTGGACATTTGTGGGCATATTTGCGTTCTTAAATGTTTTCGATCACTGTTTGTTTGCATGTTTAGATGACATACTATTTATTTTATGATTATAGTTAAATTACACATATGAAAAGTGACTTTATTTCATAGGGAATAGAGCAGATATGTCAAAACTACTGATTACACAAAATAAAAAGATTTTTTAAATAAACCGAAACAATCTGTCAGAAACAAAAAAAACATGTTTTTTATCAACCCTGACGCAGTATACTTAAGGTTGCTGCCTAGTTGTTTCAGGGTAGTGTTGCCAGCGCACAGTTACAGAGCTCCTATCGGTTACTTGTGTAATGTCTCAAAATGTGTGCATAGCTGAACAGCTGTGCAGTGTGTCCGTGCGTGACGTCACCTGCTAGTTTTGCAACCAGCACAATCCAGAGTACTACATTATTTACCACTTTTTTATTTAGTTGCTTCCTTGTTTGTTTGTCTATGGTTCCGGGTGGAATCTTGTCAAATTTCGATTGACTAAATGTCATTGATGGGGGACTGAGGATCATACCCATGTTGTTTTGCAAGCATAAAGTCACATATTATCTCTCGTCTGCCATCTCCCCTGAGCTCATTAACTTGCATTAGTGTGTCTGACGGCTAAGTTTACAAAGTCAAAGGCACATATTATCTCTCGTCTGCCATCTCCCCTGAGCTCATTAGCTTGCATTAGTGTGTCTGACGGCTAAGTTTACAAAGTCAAAGGCACATATTATCTCTCGTCTGCCATCTCCCCTGAGCTCATTAACTTGCATTAGTGTGTCTGACGGCCAAGTTTACAAAGTCAAAGGCACATATTATCTCTCATCTGCCATCTCCCCTGAGCTCATTAACTTGCATTAGTGTGTCTGACGGCTAAGTTTACAAAGTCAAAGGCACATATTATCTCTCGTCTGCCATCTCCCCTGAGCTCGTTAACTTGCATTAGTGTGTCTGACGGCTAAGTTTACAAAGTCAAAGGCACATATTATCTCTCGTCTGCCATCTCCCCTGAGCTCATTAACTTGCATTAGTGTGTCTGACGGCTAAGTTTACAAAGGCAAAGAATTTCATTGTCAATAACACTTTTACAAATCAAAACTTAATCTGCCTTATTTATAAAAAGTTAAGCAATGATTGGTAGTACTGTGATTGGTAGTACTGTGATTGGTAGTACTGTGATTGGTAGTACCGTGATTAGTAGTACTGTGCACTACAATATTGTACTAACTGACATTTATTAACTTTTTATAAATATGGCTGATAATGCCTTGTACGAGGACAGCACATACAATATTATAAATAGATCAAATCAATACAATTAGATAAACTAAGTATGCTGTGAGGTTGAAAAGGAAAGTTCCCTTTCATGTGCCGACAGAGTTAAATCTCGCACAGGAAAAGGAAATACCCTGACTCTATCAGTGCTTCGGAATACGCCCGTTAGAGAAGAGAGCACCAACAAACTGTACGGGGATGTCATTTCTTCCATTTCTACTTTTTGTTTTTTCAAATGTCTGGAATTATAAGACAAATATTTAACACTAGTTTCCCGCCCGCGACTTCGTCCGCGCGGAAAACTTTTTATCGCGAAAAAAACATCCTATTTTCATCTAGGATATTAAAAACGAATGCAAAAGTAGTTATAACACCAAAATCCGTCCAGCCGTTATCGTGTCAAAGCTCCCCAAACAGACAGACAACGTTTGACTTTTATATATTGGTATGGATAAAGCTAGTAATTAAAAAAAAAACGAGTTTAATTAAAACGTATAAAGTTTAAAAAAAACAGAGGTTTCGCGAAGAATGGCCGCGTGTTTACTATTATATATTCTGTGGGCGCGTGCAGAACGTCCCGTCACACACACACACACACACACACACACACACTCACATGTGTGAGTGAGCGTGTGCGCCGCACTATATTTTAGGGCTGTGGGGCGACGACCCCGGGCCGCTACCTGCGGCGCCTCCTCGACTCGTCGCTCACGCACCATACATCTAGTTAAAATGGGGCAGACAAGGCACTCTTTAAATCAACCAGTTTTTAACTCAAACCCTAAGCTATCCAAATGTGTAAACCACATCGTAATCGGTCCAATCGTTTTTACGTGATGCACTAACAAACAGCGTCTCCGTTTCAGCTTGGGCAAAAATGCTTTCTTATGTCCTTCCGGATGTCTGTTTGTTCTCTTCTACAGGTCGCATTTCTCAACCGATGTAGACTAAACTTGGTATACAGCTTTAGCGAATTTTTAGTATTTTTTTGGCGACGGGGTTCGGGGTGGGGGGGGGGGGGGGGGCTTCTTCTTCTTTGAACGGTAGTAACTTTAAGTTAGTCTCATACAAATTTGGTGAAGATCTGATGAGGATCTCTGGCGTGATGAGCAGAATAGCTCCTCAAAATGCTGCTGATTGCTCACTTTTAGGTTTCTACCAGTGGAATCAGCCCTTTATCTACTAGGTACCTACTTAAGGGTTCATGTAGCACCTTGGTTATTAATGTTAGTGTTACAATAAGGTAACTAGATGGCGCTACTGTGCACCGCTGTTTTGCTGTTTACATTGTTTGCAAAAAAGTTTGTACGCGCGAGGTCTGCAGCTCACAGAGCCACTAGTTATAAATATAGAAGACTCAGCTAAAGAAGGGAAGATATGGCATGCTCTAACATGACGTAAACAAAAACTGCACTAGACACAACTACATCAAACACACCCACACAGCTACATTCCCACCGTCGTGCTTCATGTGCGTCGACAACGAACATACAGAGACATACGCAGACTAGCCCGTAGTTGTTACACGTGCTACTCAAACGCCACTCCAGTTGTGACTAAGATTGCTTACCCCGGAAGGATTGTGCCGAACTGTTCTCTGGTCCCTGTCTGAAACATAAGTCCTCACAGTACAGGTAATGGCTGTTCTCTTTGACGCAGGCACACTACATTCTGTGCGGAAACGCCTCTCGTGGTATAACGTGGAACTATCATTATGAACGTTTGCTGCTTCTGGGGGCTGTTCCAGCCTGGTATCTTATTAGTTTGTTTCTCGTATAAGGTAGTGCTGGTCTCTGGTGTCAGAGTTCGCCAGGCTGCCCGAGGGCCTCTGAACGTGCCCTCCGAAGCACGTAGCGATGGAAAACCGCACATAACTTAGAAAATTATTGGTGCGGAGCCTAGGACCGCACCCGGTATCGTTGGATTCTAAGTTGCACTAACTCAATTGAAGCGCTTGTCGAAACGGAACAGTATTCAGGGCAGAACGTTGTCGGAGCTCTGCATCACGGCCGCCCCGCCCCGCCCTCGTGTGAAACATTGGTCCGCCAATAACGGACAGAGACTAGAGACTTCTAGTTGACTTAATCTGTCTGTCTGTTCGCGCATCACGTTAAAACTACTGGAACGATTGCGATGCGCTTTTCACTGTTGGATAGAGTTTAGTTAAAACTAGGGTTTGACTTAAAAACTGGTGTACTTTGTATCTCAATCCGATCATTAGAACCCGAGCATTCGATGAAAAACTATTTGACGGCCGAAGGAGTTTAATAGTACATAGGTTACGTTCAACCCACAGAAATGAGCACGCGAGCAAAGCCGCGGCACAGCTAGTAGTCAAGAGATGCCCATGAGCATAAAATGTGCGTTTCGCATTGGAACCAGCGGACTCGAGTGCGATTGTGCGTTCATTGCCACCCAACACCAGAAGTGCTATTATCGACCTTTGTTGCAAACAGATTTTGATAGCAATTACGACTCTAACGCGCTGCATTATGTGCACGTGATAGCGATAATCTAAAGCGTTGGTTGCACAACATCGGTAATAGCACTACAGCTTCGATCCAGTGCCAATGGACTTTAATAAGTAAGGCGCGGATTTGCCATCGCTCGCCTCTATCCACACCAATAAAAGTGAAACGTTGTCTGTTTGTTTGTTTAGGGAGTTTTAACGCCAAAACTGCTGATCCGATTTTGATGAAACTTTGTAAATAGGGACTGTACAATATACCTACTATATTTTTCTAATGGAAAAATTTGGGTCACGGAGGAAAAAAAAAACTATATATATATATATAGTTTTTAGTATTTTTATAGCAGTTAACTCCTGCTTAGCGTATATATATATATATTTACGCTAAGCAGGAGTTAACTGCTATAAAAATATACCTACTGTGCCAACATAGGATACTTTTTATCTCGAAATATGGTAAGTCACGATTACTCGCTGTTAGGAACGGTTGCCATGGAAACGAAATAAAACAAGTCTGTCAAAAAACATCACGAGCGATGGTGGTGCTATACTTTTGCATTGGTTTTTAATATCCTAGAAGAACGTAAGATGCTTTTTTATACGCTTTATATTAGCTTCACTTGTATGTTTGTATGTTCGTAACCGACTCCTTTGGACGCTATTTTGACCCACTTTAAACGGTCAGATTTCATTCAAATTTTGCACACCTGTCAAATTTTGCACACCTGTCAAAGACCGGTGACAATGCAATAATTCAAAAAAAAAAACTAAAAAGTAGAAAATAAATAATAGTTTAAAAAAACTAAAAAACACGCTTTATATAGAAAATCAAACCAAAAAATAGAAAATAAATTTTAATAGTGTAAATAAGAAATAAATGTTTTATTTAAAAATAAGCGTGGGGTGATTTATAAGATATTATCGAAATGATAATCCTTCTTCTCATATCTGTCAATGAAATATTTATAACTATTGACCCATACACCTCACGATTTTTTTGAAATAAAACTTTTATTTCTTATTTACACTATTAAAATTTATTTTCTATTTTTTAGTTTGGTTTTCTATATAAAGCGTGTTTTTTAGTTTTTTTAATTTCACGATAATATGTAGTCCGCGCGGACGAAGTCGCGGGCGGAAGCTAGTATCTATACAAGAACTATAATTTATTATGTGCCGTGGCAATACGTACTATGAATGGAATGGATTATTCAAAGTAGGTACGAAGGTGTCGGCCATCTTGAGTTTATTATTGGTACGATACTGGCGTAGACGTGGCAACAGCTAGTCCTATGGACGAGGCTCCCCGCTAATAAATAACAGGGTGACGTTGTTTGTTTGGGGCGTTTTCACGCCAAAAAGCTTGACCGAGTTTGATGAAAATTGGTACGTAGATACAGCAGAGATCAACATAGGATACATTTTATCCTGGAAAAATAACACAGGAAAACGGGAAAATGGCTCGCTTGCACGCATAAAACAGCTATGAGTTTTGAATATAGGTAGGTACTGTATAATACAGTAGGATTACTTTTAACCCGGAAAATTGTACAAGCGGGTGAAGCCGCGGAGCGCTGCTTGTATTCTGTAAACTGCGCTGCTTGTATTCTGTAAACTGGATACCTAGGTTTTTAGCTTGTATTCTGTAAACTGGATACCTAGGGTTTTAGCTTGTATTCTGTAAACTGGATACCTAGGGTTTTAGCTTGTATTCTGTAAACTGGATACCTAGGGTTTTAGCTTGTATTCTGTAAACTGGATACCTAGGGTTTTAGCTTGTATTCTGTAAACTGGATACCTAGGGTTTTAGCTTGTATTCTGTAAACTGGATACCTAGGGTTTTAGCTTGTATTCTGTAAACTGGATACCTAGGGTTTTAGCTTGTATTCTGTAAACTGGATACCTAGGGTTTTAGCTTGTATTCTGTAAACTGGATACCTAGGGTTTTAGCTTGTATTCTGTAAACTGGATACCTAGGGTTTTAGCTTGTATTCTGTAAACTGGATACCTAGGGTTTTAGCTTGTATTCTGTAAACTGGATACCTAGGGTTTTAGCTTGTATTCTGTAAACTGGATACCTAGGGTTTTAGCTTATATTCTGTAAACTGGATACCTAGGGTTTTAGCTTGTATTCTGTAAACTGGATACCTAGGGTTTTAGCTTGTATTCTGTAAACTGGATACCTAGGGTTTTAGCTTGTATTCTGTAAACTGGATACCTAGGGTTTTAGCTTGTATTCTGTAAACTGGATACCTAGGGTTTTAGCTTGTATTCTGTAAACTGGATACCTAGGGTTTTAGCTTGTATTCTGTAAACTGGATACCTAGGGTTTTAGCTTGTATTCTGTAAACTGGATACCTAGGGTTTTAGCTTGTATTCTGTAAACTGGATACCTAGGGTTTTAGCTTGTATTCTGTAAACTGGATACCTAGGGTTTTAGCTTGTATTCTGTAAACTGGATACCTAGCTTGTTTTAGCTTGACTGGAGAGCGATCCTTTTGGTTTCCGCGCGCCGCGACCGCGACTATGTTGAATTCTAAAAAAGGCTCAGTTTTACTAAACGGCCAGCCGATAAAACTATTTGGAAAGTTATCCCGAGCATTCAAAATCACGAGCGTCCCTTAGTCATCACAAAAAGTCCATTGTGTGATCCGTCCCTCTCTACCGAACCCAGTGAAAAAGAGACAAAAACCTTTTCGGAGCAGACCCGACTTTTTGTTGGCAGGTAAACCTCCGCCGGGCATTGTAATATATACCTTAAAGCTTGTCGTTACAGTTAACAATACGCGACGACGAGACGAATCGCTGTTTTTCATGATATTTTTTGCTCGACAAGATCTCCCGCAGGTGACCTTCTTAGCGCGATGAACTATGGCTGTTATCGTGTTGAGAACGCAGTCCATTATCGCGTGCGCGCCTGCGGTCCGAGTCTCTCGGGATATCGACAGTCCTCAGGTGTCCTGATACCTGACGGAGGAGAACTATCGTATGCATGAAGTTGCCAGGTTTTCATAACATCTGAAAGTGGGGCTCAATTGGCGTAGATTTGTCGCTTGCTAGTTGATTCATCGTGGTCTGCCTGCCTCGCCGCTTGTGGCCTGCACCGCAACCGTACTGGATCTCTGACCCCTCCCGCTGTAAAGCCCAGTTTAGTCTCCACTTAGAATCTACATTGCTCTCATACAATGAACCTAACTAAGAAGCCTTTGTACAGACTGTTTGTTGCTTAATACTGCTTTATTATATGTATAGATAATGGCGTAAAGCGTAAGAAGAAGATTGAGTATTCAGTTACCGAGTCACCTCGCTACAGACGCCTGCAGTGAACATCTGCAGCTGCGGTCGCCTCCCTTGCCACGAGCCGTGCGTAGTGCGTTCACACGAGCATGCGCTCGGTTCTCACGCGCGGTGACGGGAGCTGGCAACAGCGCTGGGACTGAATATCAGCGAACAACACAAGGTGGCGACCTTAGACTGGCTCTGTCGTAAGCCGCATGTCGGAAGCATCGCGCGGCAGAACTCGGTTGTGCAATCTCGCCTGAAGCCGCTGTGACGCAGCGCCCTTTGTTTGCACCGTGTACAAATAGCACAGAATAAATTATAGTACTACAGGTAACCTAGCTACTGGTGCTGCTTGTGGGGACTGGTCCAGCCTGGGCTCTTATTACTCATTTTTATCCTAGTTTGTTGTATGTGGGACATCTCATTGGCACCTCTATCTTTTGTATTTGACATTTGCATGTGTATTATTATAATTTCTGACATTTAAAAATGTACCTACTTAATTATAACGCAAATATTCTGGTGAATTCTTGAGAAAGATCAATAACAATGCCGTATTCGTTCAATAACTAAAACCTGACCGCGATCGGGTATAAAATGGCCTGCGACACTCAGGCTAATGAAGATGAACCGGCTGACACCTCGCTTGTCGAAATAGGGGCGATGCTCTGGTCGAACATCCACATACCCTCATACTAAACTGGTAAACTCATTACCCTTCCCTTGCTTCGCCGTACTCTGGTCAACAAGTACTATCCACACTCATGAGTTTGAGTCTCTGTCGATAGAAAAGAGATGTTGGTGCCGCCGCCAAGTGGTAGGAGTACCAACACTTGGTAGTTTCGGAGCTAATCGGGAAGTGCTCGAAATTTGGATTGCTAGATTCCAGGACAAAATACATACTCGTAGATACACATACAAGTCAAGTTAATTAGAAGCTTTTACAATAGGGTTGTTGCTACACACAGCGCCTTCGATGTCATCCGGCCTTATTGCAGGAACAATGGCGACTTGTGAAATTGTATTTGATACTGCTGTGGCATTTGTAGTATTGTTGTTGACGACGTGGAGTCGGCGCGGAGCCGCGGCGTGTAGGAAGGAAGAGCCACAAGGGCACCGCACACGGAGCGACAACCTTGCGGGACCGCGGAGTCGCGCGCGTGTGCCTTTATAAGTAAAGGTTTATCATCTTGAATCCCGTTTAAATGGATTTTATCTATATATTTTTCACTAGCTGATGCCCAAGGCTTCGCACGCGTAGTCATTTTAATATATAGCCTATGACACTCGCAAATAACGTGGCTCGTCTTTATAATATTAGTATAGAAGTCTAGATTACTAGGTCGCCGAACTAAACTTAGTAACTGTGGATGTAACCTCTGCCGATGTAGCTCGAAGGTATGCAGATACATAATTCGACCTAGTTTAGATTGTAAACTACTTTAGTGAAACATCTATAGTTTATAATAAAGCAGTTTAAGTACCTACAAACAAACAGCCTGAACAATAAAATAAAAATAAATAAATATATTCGGGACAATTCCACACCAATTACCTAGCCCCAAACTAGAATACCCTGTAATATGGGCAATAACGGATAAACACACATAAATACGAATATCACATCCATGACTCGGAAACTAACATTTCTGCTCATCACACAAATGATTGCACCTTGCAGGATTCGAACCCGCGATCGTTTGGTTTCGTCTAGGTCTCTAGCCACTAGACCAACCGGCCGTCAAAATACATATAATAAAAAAAAGTCTAGGGAACTTAAAATAAGCTACTAATGAACAAGTTATTTTTAAATGGTGTCTGTCTATCTGTTTGTTCGCGAATCACGTAAAAACTACTTGACCAATCGCGATGCGGTTTTAACTGTTGGTTAGCTTAGAGTGTCACTTAAAAACTGGCGAACGTGGTGTCTCAATCCGATGAGTAGGAGCCGAGCAATCGATAAAAAAAAACATTTAAGACGGCTGAATGAAGTTTGATGTTATTGTTAATATCTTGGAATAACACAGGGTCCTTACCGATATCCCAGAAAAATGACCGCGCGGGCAAAGCCGCGGGGCACAGGGCAGTAAATAAGTATATCTCGGCGAGGCTTTCAAAGAAGTGCGTTACGTATTCGTGCTCCCTTTCGCTTGCAGTTTTTAAGTATTTCGACACCCAGTGAAATCCAACGAAATGAAAAATGGTTGAACTTTCTACCAGCCCACGTCACTTCCATCATTCAACCAATTATCCTGGAGCCGTGAGTCATGCAGCCATTTAACATTACTCTGTAGCCATATCTGGCGGACAACAACGTTGCCCACACGTCACTGCCGCGGGTACGCTAGAACACAGTTGTTCAGCTCCCACTGGCGACATTATTACTTTGCACAACGCCATTCGTGACTCAACATCGGCTGGTGACGTTCTACAAAAGACTGACATGCGCATACAGTGTGGACATTGCTGAGGCTGGCGTGTATTCAAATGCGTTGGATTACCTCGCAGCACCGATTGTCCTAGAAACCCCGTTGAATTTTGGATAGTTTGGGTACTGTTTCTTGCTGTGCTGTGCAAAAAACCATCAGTGGGCCAACCGCGAAAGCACAAAGAGCGGCCTTGTAACACTTGCGGCGGAACTGATGCCGCCCGCGCGGTCTGAGAGCCGTGGGACCACGCCACTCGCTCCTCCCTGGGGTACTCGGAAGCACAAAGAGCGGCCTTGTAACACTTGCGGCGGAACTAATGCCACCCGCGCGGTCTGAGAGCCGTGGGACCACGCCACTCGCTCCTCCCTGGGGTACTCGGAAGCACAAAGAGCGGCCTTGTAACACTTGCGGCGGAACTGATACCGCCCGCGCGGTCTGAGAGCCGTGGGACCACGCCACTCGCTCCTCCCTGGGGTACTCGGAAGGCCTGTATACCTAGCAACTACTCGAGGAGTGAGGCGCACTCCACAAGCATGCACCATCGGTGGTGATCTTCACCATTCCGACTTGTAGATACTGCCCTACTGCCTTACCTCCCTGCCTTGCTTACAGAAACATCATCATTGTGGAAAAGATGATCATTAAAGGTCACTTCGCGACCCTCAGCAAGAAGGAGGATTGCCTAGTCTACTGTTAGTGGACACAGTGGTCACATCTCTCTGTCCTTCCGTTGTACAGCTTGCTTCTGTTGTGACGACTTGGAATCAGCAACTTGTCTCTAACGACTTCTGTCAGCGTTTGAGCTTCATCATTTTTGACACAGTTGTCGCTCGGAAGCTTTGACGTGGAGTTTTCTAAATCAGACACCGTATCGTACCGGAAAACCTTGTGCACATTCACATCTATTGTTGCGCACATTGTGGAAACGAACAAAGGCACAGTCTGTTCGCTCGCCGCGTGTCTGAGGCATGGAAATATCTGCTTTTTAAAGATTTACACAATTTGAATGTAAACAGGGGCAATAAATCGGAGGTATTATTGAATGTAAACAGTGGCAACAAAACGGAGGTATTATTGAATGTAAACAGTGGCAACAAAACGGAGGTATTATTGAATGTAAACAGTGGCAACAAAACGGAGGTATTATTGAATGTAAACAGTGGCAACAAAACGGAGGTATTATTGAATGTAAACAGTGGCAACAAAACGGAGGTATTATTGAATGTAAACAGTGGCAACAAAACGGAGGTATTATTGAATGTAAACAGTGGCAACAAAACGGAGGTATTATTGAATGTAAACAGTGGCAACAAAACGGAGGTATTATTGAATCTAAACAGTGGCAACAAAACGGAGGTATTATTGAATGTAAACAGTGGCAACAAAACGGAGGTATTATTGAATGTAAACAGTGGCAACAAAACGGAGGTATTATTGAATGTAAACAGTGGCAACAAAACGGAGGTATTATTGAATGTAAACAGTGGCAACTAAACGGAGGTATTATTGAATGTAAACAGTGGTAACAAAACGGAGGTATTATTTCCCGTTCACATAAGTTCTAAAGAACGGGAACGTCGCCTTAATAGAGCTCCAATGCTGACCCAACTGATGATGAAGTTCAGCAAATAAATATTAACGCGGCGCTCCAAGGTCCTCGGCTGAGCGAGGAGAGATCCGCTGGCGCAGGCCTTGTACTCTGTCGTGCGGAACCGCGCGCCGCGACCTGGCGCACTTGTTTCCGTGACCATGGACCTGATTCCGGCGACCACAGCAACAACGTGAAATAATCCGCCCATGCTTTTACACATACTGCGGAGTAGGCACAAGGTCGCGGAGACGAACAGGACGCTGTGACCTGCGCGCCGTTCACTAACATATGTCACCTCCGTGGAGGTTGCACCGGAGTACTATATCTATTCTGTGTCTGAACTGAAAACTGAGTGCGGCTGGTTGACAAACATTTTGTTTCACACTTCAACAGGACAAATGTACAAAAATTAAATCCGACTGAGGTAGTGTGATAACTAGCTTAAAAGCTAAAAACATGCCTGCCGCCAAAAAAGAACATATGCCAATAAACTATACACTGTGGGAATGTGTTTATGAAGGCCTTCAATTTGATACACCCATATTGTTAAATTCGAAGAAAAAATATTTTCGCATTTGAAAATGGAGCCATACTGCCGCAATAATGTAAGTTTTCAAAAAAAAAGAGTTGCCTGTGTTACTCTGGGGGATGTAAGGATTCTAACGATATCCCATACATCTAAATCTGTTCAGGCATTTAAAAGTTATGATTGAATAAAGAAACTCACATATAAACATACATGAATCCTAAAAACATTACACTCCTTTTTTGGACAGTCGTGTAAAAAATTGCTTAGGACACTTTTGCGATGAAGATGAATTGATTGATACAATGCTTGTAAGATCGGACAAATAGGGGGCGACGCTATTGTGGAACATCCATATACATAATATACACTGTTAAACTCATTACCCTTCCCTTGCTACGCCGTAGTCGGGTTAAAATAATTTCTTCTCCATGCTTTTGCCGCAATCTGTTATGAATCCGAACATGTGTGAATGTGTGGGCAAATAATGATGATGGTAGCCTAGCGGTATACTAATCGCTATAACTCTACTAGCTGTAATGTATGTGTCGGGGGTTATTTAAACTTTCAATTTATCAAATGTATTTACCTATTTCCGGGATTTGAGAAAAGTGTTTTTTTTTTTTGCTTTTACTAGCTGTACCCACGTGGACATGTTTCTACCCACGTGGACATGTTTGTACCCACGTGGACATGTTTGTACCCACGTGGACATGTTTGTACCCACGTGGACATGTTTACGAAACAAAAGTATCCTAATTCCTATGTCATGTGTGGTGTAGGACTAAAAGTAACAACAGTACGTACTGTGCCAATAGTACCCAAAGTGTCATCAAACTTCGTTCAGCCGTCAAATAGTTTTTTATCAATTGTTCAGCTTCTACAAATAGCATCGAGATGGAACATTGAATAAATCAAATTTTAATTCAAAACCTAAGCTTTCTTACAGTAAAGATCGCATCGGTCGGTCTAGTAGTTGTTACGTGATGCGCAAACAGACAGACATATAGAGAGTAATCATTAAAAGAAATGGTACATTCTTGTTCAGAGTAGTTTATTTTAAGGCCCAAGACCATTTTTTAATCGACTTCAGAAAAGGAGACGGTTATATGTTCAAAAAACTCTTTCTTATCTTATGTTGTATTTATGCATTATTATTACGTTGGTAATTTCAAAAAAGTGATACTGTTCTGTCTCAATTGTAATTATTTCATTCTTTTTAGTGGTTGTTTACAAAATAACATTTTTATTATGAAGTCGATTTTATTATGTTAGTTGTACAGACTTTACAAACATCTTTATTATGTTAGTTGTACAGACTTTACAAACATCTTTGTTATGTTAGTTGTACAGACTTTACAAACATCTTTATTATGTTAGTTGTACAGACTTTACAAACATCTTTATTATGTTAGTTGTACAGACTTTACAAACATCTTTGTTATGTTAGTTGTACAGACTTTACAAACATCTTTATTATGTTAGTTGTACAGACTTTACAAACATCTTTGTTATGTTAGTTGTACAGACTTTACAAACATCTTTATTATGTTAGTTGTACAGACTTTACAAACATCTTTATTATGTTAGTTGTACAGACTTTACAAATATCTTTATTATGTTAGTTGTACAGACTTTACAAACATCTTTATTATGTTAGTTGTACAGACTTTACAAACATCTTTATTATGTTAGTTGTACAGACTTTACAAACATCTTTATTATGTTAGTTGTACAGACTTTACAAACATCTTTATTTCTTTTGACTTTTTGTTGTTTCCTGACGGACTTCACTATAAGTACAGATAGACAACTACTTTTATAAACATGTACAAATAAAACCTATTTCTTAGGAAAAAAAGATATTAGTTTTCCGAGCAGTGTTTCAGAAATATTGGGCCCTACCGTAGACGACGGTACTATGATTAATATTGGGCCCTACCGTAGACGACGGTACTATGATTAATATTGGGCCCTACCGTAGACGATGGTACTATGATTAATATTGGGCCCTACCATCGACGACGGTACTATGATTAATATTGGGCCCTACCGTAGACGACGGTACTATGATTAATATTGGGCCCTACCGTAGACGACGGTACTATGATTAATATTGGGCCCTACCGTAGACGACGGTACTATGATTAATATTGGGCCCTACCGTAGACGACGGTACTATGATTAATATTGGGCCCTACCGTAGACGACGGTACTATGATTAATATTGGGCCCTACCGTAGACGACGGTACTATGATTAATATTGGGCCCTACCGTAGACGACGGTACTATGATTAATATTGGGCCCTACCGTAGACGACGGTACTATGATTAATATTGGGCTTTACCGTAGACGATGGTACTATGATTAATATTGGGCCCTACCGTAGACGATGGTACTATGATTAATATTGGGCCCTACCGTAGACGACGGTACTATGATTAATATTGGGCCCTACCGTAGACGACGGTACTATGATTAATATTGGGCCCTACCGTAGACGACGGTACTATGATTAATATTGGGCCCTACCGTAGACGACGGTACTATGATTAATATTGGGCTTTACCGTAGACGATGGTACTATGATTAATTCTGTGGCTACGTATACGTATACTACGTATATGTATACCTTTGGTTCGGAACCGGTTGTATTATATATACCGCGCCCGCGAGCGAACCATACCTACCTAGTTATACAATCAGCTGGGCGGGCGCGGGGGCGGGCGGCGCGAGTTTACAAACAACGTGACGTCACGCGCAGGCGCACGCCGCACGTGTCGCCGCCCCACGTGACCAGCTACACACCAACTTTCGTCTTGTCTTGTACTATTATGTATTCTGTGCTTTTGTTACGTGGATGTCGTATTGGCATTTGCCGTTATTACATATCGTTGCTGGTTTTTTACACTGAATGCTAACGTTTAAATGAGTTAATAATAAAACCTTTTATGCAGTGCCATGCCATGATGAAACTTAGAACGAGCTATCACAATTAAATGCGTATACAACATTTCGCGACTAGCACAGTTGACCGTTGAAGAGTTCCTTTATCCTGGATGTCGACTCTGGTCATACTTACCACAGAATTTCCACAGAAAACCACAGAAATCCTCATATCTACGAGATGTGCACACATGTGTAGATCCTTTGACTACTACAACTTCTACTACTGTAGTTATTTAATTGTCATCAGAACTACACCCATGTGCAAAACTTCAGCATTTTTGGACGTCCTTAAATTGTTCAAAATTGACTTGCAATCCAGTCCCAAACATAATAACACAGTGAATTAAATTAAAGCTTGTTTTAAGCTACTAAACCAATTTTGCTGAAATTTATACAGTACCACACTAGAGGTCTTCTTACTCAAGTAAAAACAATCATCTAATTCGGTTCAGAAATCCCACGATATTAGAGAACATAAACTATAAAACAAATAAATTTCCAATAAAACTACTAAACCAAATTTGATGAAGTTTCCATGGGACTACACAGAAAGTTTACCCTTTTGAATAAAAAAACAACCATCTAAATCGATTTAGAATCGTCTTAGAGATAAACACAAAATCAAGACAATATAAACACAAAATCGAATGGATTTACTCAAAAAACGATTTTCTCGGAAAACTGCTGTACCAATTTTGATACATTTGATTTGGGAACACTTGGAGAGTTTACACTATCAAAAAAAAAAAGTTTTCAATCGGACCCCAATTAATGGAGATATCGACCAACATATATAAATAAGAAGTACATTCGAACATAATAACCGTCTCCTTTTCTGAAGTCGCTTAAAAAACAAAAAATGGTCTAGGTGGTATGTATGGTGTAGTGTAGGACGCCCACCGGCCAGATGGAGTGACGACCTGCGGAAGGCGGCCGTCAGACTGGATGAGAAGAGCCGAAGTTCGGGCTCTGTGGCGTTAGTTGGGAGAGGCCTATGTCCAGCAGTGGACGAGCACGGGCTGATGATGGAAGCGTGCCGTTGCTGCGCTCTCTGTGGCGTTAGTTAGGAGAGGCCTGTGTCCAGCAGAGGACGAGCACGGGCTGATGATGGAAGCGTGCCGTTGATGCGCTCTCTGTGGCGTTAGTTGGGAGAGGCCTGTGTCCAGCAGAGGACGAGCACGGGCTGATGATGGAAGCGTGCCGTTGCTGCGCTCTCTGTGGCGTTAGTTGGGAGAGGCCTGTGTCCAGCAGAGGACGAGCACGGGCTGATGATGGAAGCGTGCCGTTGCTGCGCTCTCTGTGGCGTTAGTTGGGAGAGGCCTGTGTCCAGCAGAGGACGAGCACGGGCTGATGATGGAAGCGTGCCGTTGCTGCGCTCTCTGTGGCGTTAGTTGGGAGAGGCCTGTGTCCAGCAGAGGACGAGCACGAGCTGATGATGGAAGCGTGCCGTTGCTGCGCTCTCTGTGGCGTTAGTTGGGAGAGGTCTGTGTCCAGCAGAGGACGAGCACGGGCTGATGATGGAAGCGTGCCGTTGCTGCGCTCTCTGTGGCGTTAGTTGGGAGAGGCCTGTGTCCAGCAGAGGACGAGCACGGGCTGATGATGGAAGCGTGCCGTTGCTGCGCTCTCTGTGGCGTTAGTTGGGAGAGGTCTGTGTCCAGCAGAGGACGAGCACGGGCTGATGATGGAAGCGTGCCGTTGCTGCGCTCTCTGTGGCGTTAGTTGGGAGAGGCCTGTGTCCAGCAGAGGACGAGCACGAGCTGATGATGGAAGCGTGCCGTTGCTGCGCTCTCTGTGGCGTTAGTTGGGAGAGGTCTGTGTCCAGCAGAGGACGAGCACGGGCTGATGATGGAAGCGTGCCGTTGCTGCGCTCTCTGTGGCGTTAGTTGGGAGAGGCCCGTGTCCAGCAGAGGACGAGCACGGGCTGATGATGGAAGCGTGCCGTTGCTGCGCTCTCTGTGGCGTTAGTTGGGAGAGGTCTGTGTCCAGCAGAGGACGAGCACGGGCTGATGATGGAAGCGTGCCGTTGCTGCGCTCTCTGTGGCGTTAGTTGGGAGAGGCCTGTGTCCAGCAGAGGACGAGCACGGGCTGATGATGGAAGCGTGCCGTTGCTGCGCTCTCTGTGGCGTTAGTTGGGAGAGGCCTGTGTCCAGCAGAGGACGAGCACGGGCTGATGATGGAAGCGTGCCGTTGCTGCGCTCTCTGTGGCGTTAGTTGGGAGAGGTCTGTGTCCAGCAGAGGACGAGCACGGGCTGATGATGGAAGCGTGCCGTTGCTGCGCTCTCTGTGGCGTTAGTTGGGAGAGGCCTGTGTCCAGCAGAGGACGAGCACGGGCTGATGATGGAAGCGTGCCGTTGCTGCGCTCTCTGTGGCGTTAGTTGGGAGAGGCCTGTGTCCAGCAGAGGACGAGCACGGGCTGATGATGGAAGCGCGCCGTTGCTGCGCTCTCCAACTACATCTGTCTTGTACTAAACAGATCAGGAGGCGTCGGTCGACATGTAATATTCATTAAAATAAATTAATTTACCTATAACATGACAAACAAGAAGAACCTTCGACATCGCTATTTGCGTAAATTCGCATTCAAATGGCCTCATTTCAATGTTGTATTGTAAACGTCTGCTGTCCCGCTCGCTCGTCGGTAATTGCCGAGGGTGTGAAATAGACGGCGACACTCGGTATTCAAGCCACTGGAACACGTCTCGACTGGACTACGCAATTTGATCGACATTGACCAATATCTAACGTTGTCGTCGCAGATTCCGCTTTATTTATTCCACAGAACTCTTTTGAATTTTATCTGTAACTAGTGACTCGCCCTGGCTTCGCACGGTAGCGCTCACTCCGCGGCATTTTACTCACTTTTAGCATTTTTACATCCGTCGTAACTTCTACAAAAAATATGCCAGTAAGCGTAATTCAAAATCTTTGGCAGCAACGATCGTGGTGTTTTTTGACCATAGACATTTGCATTATTACTGACGTACTTGACAGACTTGTTATTATTTCGTTTCCAAGGCAACGTGTCATTCCGTTCTGTTTTTGATAACATGGGCTACGTTATTGCAATTTTCGTAGCGATCTCAATTTTTATGAAAAATAATATCCTGGCCCTCCATGCTACTCGCTGATAATGTAGCTTTCTATAAATTAAAGAATTTTTAAAATCGGTACGGTATTTTTTGAGTTTATCCATTACCTACATACAAACAAACAATCAAATATTTCCTCTTTATAATGTTAGTGTAGACTAGGTACATAAATAATAAAGTAGTAGTAATAAAAAGTCTGTACAATGAAGATAATTAAATAAAACGAGTCTAGAATGAAATACAATGAACTACTAAACGAGAACATTTCTACTCGCACATCAGGTAAAAACTACTGGACCGATTGCGATGCGGTTTTCACTGTTGGATAGCTTAAGGTTTGACTTAAATACTGGTGTACTTGGTATCTCAATCCGATGAGTAGAAGCCGAGCAATCGATAAAACTATTTTAAGTCTGAACGAAATTTGGTATTATAGGTACTTTTAGTACTGGAGCAATGTGCACCCGGGCAAAGCCGCGGCCACAGCTAGTAAGAAATATGTCGTAACACTGAAATTCCAAAATAAGTTATAATATCGTCAATTAACCGCAGGGTTTAAATTGCGTCGCATCGCAAACGCCTGGCGGCCATCACCAGCGGGACTTCAACTGAAAGTGCACTCTACCGCTGTAGTAATAAAGTGCAGAATGAGAACAGTGCGTTTGGTGTTGAAAAAAGAACCCGGGGCGCGCCGAAACCGCGGTCGTCAACCCGGGAGCCCTCGCGGTACTCGCGGCCGAAGGGACGCGATTTCGCACAGTTTGCTGACCCCAGTGCCACAGAATGAGTAACAGTCAGTACGCAGTACCTACTGATAGTTATTCTGTGCACCAGGCATAATGCAATATTTGGCTTAAGGGGAAACTCGCCTGTGGGTCGTGGCCCATTTAGTCCAATACATACAGTAGGAGTTAGCTGGGTCGAATACTTGCCCAACGCCAGTTTTCTATCAAGAAATGGCTTAGGGGGTAATTCGACACAAGCATTATTTATTTTCAGGAACTATTTAAAACAAGATTTAAGTTCAAAAACTAAAACCCGACTACGGTCGGGTAAAATATAGCCTGACACTCAATATCTGGAGACAAATCGATTGACACCTCGCTTGACAAAACCGGACCAATAGGAGCGATGCTATGGTGGAACATTTACATAACCACATACATACATAGACTGTTAAACTCATTACCCTTCCCTTGCTTTACTGTAGTCGGGTTAGGAGGTCATAAAAATAGTTGGTTTCCATACAAAAAAACACATTTACATAGAAAACAAACCGACATGAGAAAAACAAATGAATATCATAAAACAATGTCAAATGTCGGGAGAAGTGTTAAAGTGTCAAAGTGACAGTTGGTAGGCAAAAATATTTGTTGTCGTATCTATACTTATCCATCTATATCTATGCTTCTAATAAAGCAAAAAAACAAAATAGTCTGTACAAAAAAATATGTAAAAAAAATGTGTATAACATAAAATACGATTCTGAAAAAAAAAAACTTTTTAATTCGAGTCTTTCTGTATGTTTGTTCGCGCATTACGTAAAACCTACTATACTAATTGCGATGCGGTTTCACTGTTAGACAGCTTACGGTTTGACTTTAACAACTGGTGTACTTGGTATCTCAATCCGATGAGTAGAAGCCGCACAATCTATAATAACTTTTGGACGGCTGAAGGAATTTTGATCAAATGTTGGTATATTGGTATTTTAGGTGTTGTAACGAATGACATACCTACACTTTCGACATTTTGACAAAATAATACAAAATAATCAGCTAAGTGCGAGTCGGACGCGCGCACCTCCGTACAAACAAACTTGTAGGTGTAAATAGTTCATCGCACAAACTGCATTGAAGAACAAACTTAACTTTGCCGTTGGAAACTGTTGTCCCCGTACAGCGCGGATAGGTTCCAAACTGCAAATAGGTACATAATCGTAATAAAATATTTTTCCAAAAAAAAAAAAAAAACGACTTCATAATACAAAAAATATGTTGTAAACAACCACTAAAATGAATGAAATAATTACAATTGAGACAGAACCGTATCACTTTTTCGAAATTACCAACGTAATAATAATGCATAAATACAACATGAGATAAGAAAGAGTTGGAGTTGGAGGCCCAGCCGAGCCATATTTAATAATATAGTTGAGCTTATACAAAAAGATAATGTCTTAAACGGCTTGACGTGCTATATAAAATAATAAGCTTTTAGAGTAATTATCTACAAAAACTTTATCATTTACTAGATTGCTGTATTCGTGTCTATCGGTTTGTGAACGTGTGAAAGTGAAAATCTGCTCGTGTGAGTCTCTACTGCGTTTCTTGTTTTGTATGAGGGTGCGTCATAGACAACTGCATATTACTTTGTACGTAGATAGGTAGGTATTAATTTTGTAAAGATATTAGATTTAAATGATCCTATATAACAACTGAATTAGTTTTGACCATATTCGATCATTTTGATGTTGCGTTCCTGTGACTACCTTCCGGCTCCATCATCAGCCCCTGAAAACCACATAACACTAGAAAACTCATCAAGACAAACCAAATGAGCTCAAACTCGAAGGGGTTCCATTTTGTTGTTGAGTTCCTGTGACTACCTTCCGGCTCCATCATCAGCCCCTGAAAACCACATAACACTAGAAAACTCATCAAGACAAACCAAATGAGCTCAAACTCGAAGGGGTTCCATTTTGTTGTTGAGTTCCTGTGACTACCTTCCAGCTCCATCATCAGCCCCTGAAAACCACATAACACTAGAAAACTCATCAAGACAAACCAAATGAGCTCAAACTCGAAGGGGTTCCATTTTGTTGTTGAGTTCCTGTGACTACCTTCCAGCTCCATCATCAGCCCCTGAAAACCACATAACACTAGAAAACTCATCAAGACAAACCAAATGAGCTCAAACTCGAAGGGGTTCCATTTTGTTGTTGAGTTCCTGTGACTACCTTCCAGCTCCATCATCAGCCCCTGAAAACCACATAACACTAGAAAACTCATCAAGACAAACCAAATGAGCTCAAACTCGAAGGGGTTCCATTTTGTTGTTGAGTTCCTGTGACTACCTTCCAGCTCCATCATCAGCCCCTGAAAACCACATAACACTAGAAAACTCATCAAGACAAACCAAATGAGCTCAAACTCGAAGGGGTTGTTCCATTTTGTTGTTGAGTTCCTGTGACTACCTTCCAGCTCCATCATCAGACCCTGAAAACCACATAACACTAGAAAACTCATCAAGACAAACCAAATGAGCTCAAACTCGAAGGGGTTCCATTTTGTTGTTGAGTTCCTGTGACTACCTTCCAGCTCCATCATCAGACCCTGGATACCGCATAAAACTAAAGAATTCATCAAGACAAACCAAATGAGCTTAAACTCGAAAGGAATCCATAATTTTGGTGTTGAGTTCTTGTGACTACCTTCCAGCTCCATCATCAGCCCCTGAAAACCACATAACACTAGAAAACTCATCAAGACAAACCAAATGAGCTCAAACTCGAAGGGGTTCCATTTTGTTGTTGAGTTCCTGTGACTACCTTCCAGCTCCATCATCAGCCCCTGAAAACCACATAACACTAGAAAACTCATCAAGACAAACCAAATGAGCTCAAACTCGAAGGGGTTCCATTTTGTTGTTGAGTTCCTGTGACTACCTTCCAGCTCCATCATCAGACCCTGAAAACCACATAACACTAGAAAACTCATCAAGACAAACCAAATGAGCTCAAACTCGAAGGGGTTCCATTTTGTTGTTGAGTTCCTGTGACTACCTTCCAGCTCCATTATCAGACCCTGGATACCGCATAAAACTAAAGAATTCATCAAGACAAACCAAATGAGCTTAAACTCGAAAGGAATCCATAATTTTGGTGTTGAGTTCTTGTGACTACCTTCCGGCTCCATCATCAGACCCTGGATACCGCATAAAACTAAAGAATTCATCAAGACAAACCAAATGAGCTCAAACTCGAAGGGGTTCCATTTTGTTGTTGAGTTCCTGTGACTACCTTCCAGCTCCATCATCAGACCCTGGATACCGCATAAAACTAAAGAATTCATCAAGACAAATCAAATGAGCCCAAACTTGAAGGGATTCCATCATCCGATTGTGTAGTTCCTTTATATACTACTACTACTACTACTATTACTACTACTACTACTACTACTACTACTACTGTAGTTTTTAATTGTCATCAGAACTACACCCACGTGCAAAACTTCAGCATCTTTGGACGTCCTAAAATTGTTCAAAATTGACTTGCAATCCAGTCCTTAACATTATAACACAGTGAATTAAATTAAAGCTTTTTTAAAGCTACTAAACCAATTTTGATGAAATTTATACAGTACTACACTAGAGGTCTTCTTACTCAAGTAAAAACAATCATCTAATTCGATACAGAAATCCCAAGATATTAGAGAACACTATAAAACAAATTGATTTTGTAATAAAACTACTGAACCAATTTTGATAAAATTTATATGGGACTACACGGAAAGTTTACCCTTTGACTGAAAAAACAACCATCTATATCGGTTTAGAAATCTTAGAGGAAAACACAAAATAAAGGCAATATAAACACAAAATCGAATGAATTTACTCAACAAAACTATTTATTCTCGAAAAACTAATGTTGATACAATTTATATGGGACCACCTGTAGAGTACACGCTTTCAAACAAAAAAGTTTTTTTTTTAAATTGGTAAGCAATTGAAGGAGATATCGACCGACAGACATAAAAAAAAAAAACATACATACATACAGCCGAACATATAACCGTCTCCTTTTGTGAAGTCGATTAAAAATATATTCATGTAACTACAAAGAACAAGGGTGAAATTTTATGTGATAAATCTTGCAGCGTCTTGAAATATCATTTCTTCAGAACGTAAGTAATTATTTTTCTACGTTTTGTCAACATAACATGTAAGTAAAAGCCAGGTTGACAAATCAATTAAAAGAAACATTTAATTGAAACTTAATTTCCTACCTACAAAGTTTTACCGGCCTTGTTGCCTGCCCAACCGGTGAAAAAAAATTAATACAATGACGTTTCCGGTTCGGCGAAAATCGTCAAAACAGTATACTTCCCACACGGATTTTTAAACCCAAGGAGGTTGAATTACGCTTACTTCCCACCCGGTTTTTTAATGCAAAGGAGGTACGCTTACTGGCGTTAAACCGTTTATCAGTAAGCGTAATTCAACCTTCTTGCGTTAAACAGAATAATACTATAGTCAAAATGGTACGTCAATATAAAACCTATAAACGAAACACTATAGCAAAGAGAATACAATGCATTAAAGTTTTTTTATAAATTCACACCAATCACCTAGCCCCAAACTAGGATACCCTGTACTATGGGCACTAGATAACGGATAAACATACATAGATAAGAATATTACATCCATGACTCGGAAACAATCATTTCTGCTCATCACACAAATGATTGCACCTTGCAGGATTCGAACCCGCGACCGCTCGATTACGTATCTAGGATCTCTAGCCACTAGACCAACCGGTTGTCAAGTTTATGGACGATGTATGAAGGAATTGTTGTAAGGTTAGGGTTGTTATTATTTAGTGTAAGGAATTGTTGCAAAATATTTGTGCTAATATTGGACGTCTGTTTACCTGCACAATGAAACAATAGCAACATATCTAAACATATTGTTTTGTAATCTTGCTAGGCAGTAACAGATTGAAAATAATAATTATTCAAGAGCCTAGTCTGTTAAACTACAATATCTTTAAACATTATATTTATCACGCAATAGGTAAGTACTTAATTGCCTACCTAATTAAGCAGATAAAATGATTAAATTCTCTAAGACTTGTTTCAAAAGTCTTTAACAGTAACATATATACAATTAGTTAAACAATTTCTGAAAATTTCGAAATTTCAGAAATTGTTAACTAACGTTATTCGCCAAGCCGCACCACATATCCCACCCCTGTATTAAAAAGCTAATTATGTTACATTCTGTATATTTTTGGAATGGTCTTTTAAAGATCTTCATTTTGATACCTCACTCTATAGGTTTTGGTAATGTTTTGTTCCGTCGAAAATACAATATTAGTTTTCTTGACACTTCATATATATCCTATGCCACTCTCGTGATTAGGACGAATACTTATCAAAATACATCAAGCCGTTTACAATGGCGAACTCACATACATGTTTTTTTGTCAGTAGAATACACGGCGTCTTTAGATCAAAACTACCGCTAGTAATTCAGCATCATTTCCTGAGATTGTTAGTCTAAGTTTTTTTTTGGGGAGGCTAGGAATAATTGTCATTAGGCTTCAAAGTTTTGTAGGTTATGTTACTGTTAACGACTTTTGAAACAAGTCTTAGAGAATTTAATCATTTTATCTTCTTAATTAGGTAGGCAATTAAGTACTTACCTATTGCGTGATAAATATAATGTTTAAAGATATTGTAGTTTAACAGACTAGGCTCTTGAATAATAATTATTTCCAATCTGTTACTGCCTAGCAAGATTACAAAACAATATGTTTAGATATGCTGCTGTTGTTTCATTGTGCAGGTAAACAGACGTCAAATATTTTGCAACAATCCTTACACTAAATAATAACAACCCTAACCTTACAACAATTCCTTGATACATCGTCCATAAACTTGACAACCGGTTGGTCTAGTGGCTAGAGATCCTAGATACGTAATCGAGCGGTCGCGGGTTCGAATCCTGCAAGGTGCAATCATTTGTGTGATGAGCAGAAATGATTGTTTCCCAGTCATGGATGTAATATTCTTATCTATGTATGTTTATCCGTTATCTAGTGCCCATAGTACAGGGTATCCTAGTTTGGGGCTAGGTGATTGGTGTGAATTTATAAAAAAACTTTAATGCATTGTATTCTCTTTGCTATAGTGTTTCGTTTATAGGTTTTATATTGACGTACCATTTTGTCTATAGCATTATTCTGTTTAACGCAAGAAGGTTGAATTACGCTTACTGATAAACGGTTTAACGCCAGTAAGCGTACCTCCTTTGCATTAAAAAACCGGGTGGGAAGTAAGCGTAATTCAACCTCCTTGGGTTTAAAAATCCGTGTGGGAAGTATACTGTTTTGACGATTTTCGCCGAACCGGAAACGTCATTGTATTAATTTTTTTTCATTCGTTGGGCAGGCAACAAGGCCGGTAAAACTTTGTAGGTAGGAAATTAAGTTTCAATTAAATGTTTCTTTTAATTGATTTGTCAACCTGGCTTTTACTTACATGTTATGTTGACAAAACGTAGAAAAATAATTACTTACGTTCTGAAGAAATGATATATCAAGACGCTGCAAGATTTATCACATAAAATTTCACCCTTGTTCTTTGTAGTTACATGAATATATTTTTAATCGACTTCACAAAAGGAGACGGTTATATGTTCGGCTGTATGTATGTTTTTTTTTTATGTATGTCGGTCGATATCTCCTTCAATTGCTTACCGATTTAAAAAAAAAATTTTTTGTTTGAAAGCGTATACTCTACAGGTGGTCCCATATAAATTGTATCAATATTGGTTCAGCAGTTTTTCGAGAATAAATAGTTTTGTTGAGTAAATCCATTCGATTTTGTGTTTATATTGCCTTTATTTTGTGTTTTCCTCTAAGATTTCTAAACCGATATAGATGGTTGTTTTTCATTCAAAGGGTAAACTTTCCGTGTAGTCCCATATAAATTTTATCAAAATTGGTTCAGTAGTTTTATTAGAAAATCAATTTGTTTTATAGTGTTATCTAATATCTTGGGATTTCTGCCCCAAGATCTTTTTTTAATATCTCCTTTAAATTGCGCAGGGTGTTAGCGTAAGTTGCGCCAGTAATACTCTCACCTTTTTTTGTGTACTCAATTAATAAGATTCCCTTGGAATCCCAAAACACTGTGGCCATGAGCTTTCCGGCAGATGGGCAAACTTTGAACTTCTTCGGTGGGGCTGTTCCTTTTTTATGCCACTGCATAGACTCCTGCTTGCTCTCAGGATCATAGTGATGAACCCACGTTTCATCACCAGTAACAATCCGATCATAAATACTTTGCGGATTTTCACCACAGAGCTCCAAAAACTCCTTGCAACAATCAACTCGCGCTTGTTTCTGAAGCGCTATGAGCATTCGCGGCACCCATCTTGCACTGACCTTTGACAAATTCAGATGGTCATGAAGGATAGTGTGAATGGTACCCACGGATAGCTTGGTTCTTTCTGCTAATATTTTCACTCTCACACGGGCATCTTCGAGTACAAGTTTCTCAACAATTTTTACGTTTTCATCAGTAGCGGCACTAACCGGCCCACCGGCACGAGGGTCGTCTTCAATACTCTCTCTACCCCGTTTAAATTCACTTGACCACTTCTGAATTGTAGATAATGAAGGGGCAGAATCTTGGTAAACATCCATCATTTCTTCGTGAATTACTTTTTGAGTCTTTCCTTGTTTTGTGAGGAATTTTATCACAGCGCGATGCTCGATTTTTTTCAACATTGTCGTATCAGTCATCGTAGTTGCCTTTCCGAAATGATATTTTGAATACTAATGGCGACAATCAAATAAAATTTCAATGAGTGTCATAAACTAATGAGATAATTTAATGACCCTCATCATTAGTATATTACCCCGATACCGAGAATACATTGAACGCCCCTCGTAGCATGGTATATTCCTTTGGTGCGTAATACAATCCAAAAACATTACACTCCGCAGTCAGGTAAAAACTTGGTGTCAATGACAACAAAGATCCGCCGGCCGGTTGGTCTAGTGGCTACTACCCTAGGTACGAAATCAAACGGTCGTAGGTTCGAATCCTGCAAAGTGCACATTTGTGTGATGCGCAGAAATGTTTGTTTCCGAGTCATGCATGTAATATTTATATCTATGTATGTTTATCCGTTATCTAGTGCCCATAGTACATGAATCCTAGTTTGGGGCTAGGTGATTGGTGTGAATTGTTCCGAATATATTTATTTATTTACATTGAAATGTACCAGTACAATGGAGAGAGCTATGCTCGGTGTTTCACTACGTGATAGAATCTGTTACGAGGAAATCCAAGCCAAGCGAGGGGAGCCAAGATTACCGATATAGCTCTCAGAGTTTGCAAGTTGAAATGGCAATGGGCAGGCCATATAGTTCGCAGAACCGACAACCGCTGGGGAATAAAGGTTCTGGAATGGCGACCACGAACAAGCAAGCGAAGAGTAGGGGACCTCCCACACGATGGACCGACGACATTGTAGCCATCGCAGGGAGTCGGTGGATGGAGGTGGCACAAGATCGCTCTCTTTGGGGGAGGCCTATGTTCAGCAGTGGACTTCTAAAGGATGACATGATGATGATGATGATTTACATCGAAGCTAAGATCTTTACGGTGTATGCGCATTGTCCATTGCAGCGCTGCCTCGCTAACTGCGATCTAGTGAGCGTTAGACTGAAGTATTCACGCGTTGATCGCCTCCTCCTCCAGTGCAGGTTGCGTCACCGGCCCCCGGCCCACTGTCTCCGATCTCCGCGCGACCCTCAGCCTTGACGTGTGGCGTTAGAACGCACATTAGGTAGGCGCGCGCACGGCGCAAGGCCGCGCTGACCCTGGCCCTGCGGCTGAGGTTTAAAGCAATTTTCTTTGGCCGAGGTCTCTATGACTGGGTGCTACACTCTCGATGAGAAACGCCTTCACAAAAATAACCGTCCCAAGCCTACCTACCTACACCTGTTGCACAGTGCGCCTGCAACAGGACCTTAAGAAACAAATTTAGCTTTGCACCTTCGCTCTGACAAGATAACGAGGTTCGTCGTTGACGGATACGTCAAGCAGGACATGCTCATCATCATCATCATCATCATGACTCCACTTAGCTCAAGCTGCACGTGTTTGAACTCTCCGAAGTACCTTCACATTTGGCCGCTGAAATTAGAAAGTTTCAAGTAAGCCTATCTTGAAATATCTAGGTCTGTGCTTTGTACAAGTGATATCTGTATTGGTGCATATCTAAAGTATAAACAAGCCGTGCTCACCAGGCTTACACCCTGCGTACATCCGCTTCCGGAGGAGGTCATAAACAAATGCGAAGATTTCATAAGTCTGCCTGGGTCACACCTATGTCAGATATTCGACCGCCAAGCAGTATTGTGTAAACATTTCGGTGTGAAGGGCAATGTTCCCAGCGAAATTCTATGAGCAATGAGACTTAAAAACCAATGTCGGCGGGTGACGAGCGCAGTGACGCGCAACATTTTGCAACCGAAGTTATTGCACTGCAACTGTTGTTAGGCAGGCGAGTCGCTTACCATCAGGCGAGTGACCTGCTCGAGTCAATCAATGAAATGAATGCCCTGCGCGTAGTGATGCCGTGCCGCCCTTGACATACGTATTCCTAAAGTACCAACCGCCGGCGCAGCTCTGGAGCTGTTGACCCGCGACCCGGCGAGGTCGGGGGTCGGTCTCATTATGCGAACAGTTGCTGGACTGGCTGCAAGCGGCTGTTGTGTGTGATAAACAGTTAACCAATGACAGCAAAGAGATTTTAGCATAGGCTTTGCCCACGTGGTAATTTTTCTGGAATAAAAATATTCTAATATGTTATTGAAGGACCAAAAGTCCCTATTAAGAACAATCCCGATTTCGTTCGGCTGCACGAAACTATAAAAAACTATTTGATGACTATCAAATAGTTTTTTAACGACTGCTAGACTTCTACTCATCGAAGCTATCCAACAATGAGAACCGCATCGCTATCGGTGCAGTAGTTATTACGTGATGCGCGAACAAACAGACAGACAGGCACCATCTTCAAAAAAAACGTATTTCAGGTAATTGGTAGAGTCAGTTAACCTTCATGCCTTTCTTCTTGGGGTCTATGTAACTAAATGGTGTTGAAAGCATAACTGTAGACAAGATTATTTCATCGACGAGTAGGTTCACATCAGAGCACCACCAACTGGCTACCATCTGTGCCGGTGACTCTCCTCGGCGACAAGCGCGCGCGGCGCCGTCGCACGCGCAGTGTCGTAACCAACGAAAGCGCATCGGGCGCAGAATGCGCAGCGTTACTAGTGAAAGCCGCGCGAGAAACGAGCGACGGCTGCCGTTCACAGCGCCGCTCGCCCGCGACGGCGTGACGGCACTTGATGACGTCACCACATTATGGCAAAGGCGTTTTGAAAATGTAACTAGAGTTGCTCTCATTGATCTACCATATTATATAATGGATAAACTCAAAAAATACTTAACCGATTAATAATAATAATAATTTATTCGGGACTATTCCACACCAATTACCTAGCCCCAAACTAGGATACCCTGTACTATGATTCTTTAATACATGTTAAATTCTTTCTTCTAATTCACTGATAGAAAGCTGCATTATCAGAAGTTCTCTACAAAACTTGCAATAAGGTAACAATAATTTGCATATAAAAGTCATTTCTTGCCGTGCGATGCGAAAACTATTGATGATATATATAAAACTAGTTTTCCCGTCCGCGACTTCGTCCGCGCGGACTTCAGTTTATCGCGAAACAAAGCTTCCTATGTTCTTCTAGGATATTAAAAACCAATGCAAAAGTAGGTATAGTACCAATGCTCTTGATGTTTTTTGACAGACTTGTTATTTCGTTTCCATGGCATGGCATGGTTCTTTACAGTGAGTAATCAACATTTTCCGGTTTTCCCATGGAAAGTTACAATTTTTACGGAATAAAAAGTATCCTGCGTTTAATTCCAGGGTATAAGTTATTTCCATTCTAAATATCATCAAAAGCCGTTATCGCGTGAAAGCTCCCCAAACAAACAAACAGACAACGTTTCACTTATATATATTGGTATGGATTAACACATATGCTACTTTTCACCATAATATCACAATGCACGCGAGTGCAACCGCGGGGCGCTTCCAGTTATGCTGTATTTAAAAAAAAGCCCAGAATTGAATTCGTCCACAGATTAAAGTCAATCAGACAGAAAGTAAAGGAATCAGGACATGTTACACACGGCCCGCCTCTCGGAATCCGTTAGCAGCCGTTGCTCGGGGAAGGGCGCCGCCCTGCACACGAGACTTTTTAATTGCGTCACGACGTGAAAGGAGAGCACCAAGTTGTAATGAGCGCCCCTTGTTGGTCGGCGTTCAGTGATCGCGCTCGCTGCGAGCTGCGAGAGGTGTGAGATCGAAACCTCAAGTCCCGGTAACCGTGCCGAGCAGCGCCGGGGAGCGATCACTGGAATATTTCAATGCGAGCCACCTGCTCTATGAAGTCTGTTTGTGAAATCCAGTCATCTTACATCTATACATATAACAAATATATTTTTTATTAATGACCTTTTATGTTCTTTTACGACTGCCACAAAAAAGGAGTGTAATTTTTTTAGGATTCATTTATGTTTGTATGTATGTGAGTTTCGTTATTCCACCAATAGCTGATGCCCGCGGCTTCGCACGCGTGGTCATTTCTGTAGGTTAAAAGTGCTCTTTGTGCTATTCCAGGACCTAAAATACCAATATACCAACATTTGATCAAAATTCCTTCAGCCGTCCAAATTATTTTTATCGATTGCTCGGCTTCTACTCATCGGATTGAGATATAAAGTACCCCAGTTTTTAAGTCATAACATAAGCTATCCAATAGTGTTTTTTACGTGATGCGCGATCAAACATACAGACAGACAAAGGGTCTTCGCAGACAGACGGACGGACGGACGGACGGACTTCAAAGTGATCATATAAGGCTTTCTTTTTTCCTAAAAATGCCTAAAGTACTTAATACAAGCAACAGAACAACAATATTACGTTTTTTAAAATGGTGTCTGTTTGTTCGTTCGCGCATCAAGTGAAAACTACTGCACCGATTGTAATGTTCACTGTTGGATAGCTTAGGGTTTGATTTCAAAACTGGGGTACTTGGCATCTCAAACAGATGAGGAGAAGCCGAGCAATCGATTAAAAAACAAAACTGGGGTACTTGGCATCTCAATCAGATGAGGAGAAGCCGAGCAATCGATTAAAAAACAAAACTGGGGTACTTGGCATCTCAATCAGATGAGGAGAAGCCGAGCAATCGATTAAAAAACAAAACTGGGGTACTTGGCATCTCAATCAGATGAGGAGAAGCCGAGCAATCGATTAAAAAACAAAACTGGGGTACTTGGCATCTCAATCAGATGAGGAGAAGCCGAGCAATCGATTAAAAAACAAAACTGGGGTACTTGGCATCTCAATCAGATGAGGAGAAGCCGAGCAATCGATTAAAAAACAAAACTGGGGTACTTGGCATCTCAATCAGATGAGGAGAAGCCGAGCAATCGATTAAAAAACAAAACTGGGGTACTTGGCATCTCAATCAGATGAGGAGAAGCCGAGCAATCGATTAAAAAACAAAACTGGGGTACTTGGCATCTCAAACAGATGAGGAGAAGCCGAGCAATCGATAAAAAAACAAAACTGGGGTACTTGGCATCTCAATCAGATGAGGAGAAGCCGAGCAATCGATTAAAAAACAGAACTGGGGTAATTGGTATCTCAATCAGATGAGGAGAAGCCGAGCAATCGATTGAAAAACAAAACTGGGGTAATTGGTATCTCAATCAGATGAGGAGAAGCCGAGCAATCGATTAAACAACAAAACTGGGGTACTTGGTATCTCAATCAGATGAGGAGAAGCCGAGCAATCGATTAAAAAAACTACTTGACAGCTGACCAAATTTTGATAACATTCGGTAAAGTACCAAGGTCCTTCTTTTTGTAGCCAGAGAGAATACAAGCCCCATCTACATGAGCCCACTAGTCCACTGCTGGACGAAGGCCTCTCCACTGAGCCCGATCTGATGATGCGGCCCCGCAAGTCGTCGCTCCGCGCCCTACACGCGCACTCTAGAACTCGCGCCAACAGTTGTCGGTTCTTCGAGAGATGTGACCAGCCCATAGCCATTCAGCTTGAGCTATGTCGGTCCCCTAACATAATGTTATCGTTCAATAGGAATAGTTCCCGTCCTCCGCGGCCGCCATGTTTGGTTTCGTTTCTTTGTGTACGTCTCGTATCGCATATAAATAGCTCAGAGTTGACGCGCCGGTTTATCGCGCGGTACAACGCTCCGCTATCGCGCGGTACGTGCGCGCTACAAAGTAGCTGATACAAGAACTGTGCAACATCAGGAGACTGGTTGTGACGCGGCCGCGGCGTGTCTCTGATCTTACGCGTGTACCCGCGGCGTGTCTCTGATCACACGCGTGCGCCCGCGGCGTTGCCCGAGTTGTCCTTTTTACCCGCCTGTGTTTATAGCCTGTGTGATGTCTGTTCCTTTGTGGCACATATAGACCAAACGCGTGGAACGATTTTTATTGTATACGGCGCATATAAAACAAACAACCGCCCATATACAACAATTAAGTAATCGCAGCCAAATCGCACAAGTTCGGAGAAGTTATCAGAGAGTGTCAAGTGGCACCACTGGATCGTCAACTAACTATTGGCCACTTTTTAGAGAAGTTGCGTTAAATATAGATCTGCATATATTTGTACTTACCAATTATTTTATGTTATTAAATAACTAGGACCTATATATGTCGTCTCATTAATATTGACACAACACAATAAGATAAAATGTATTACTACCATTTAATTTAATGAATATATTAATATCTTGCACCAGAATGACACGTTTGATTTAACTTGGCGTATACCTTAAAACATAATTCCCAGATAAGTTAAATATAAATTATTAAGAGTGTGATATATACCAATATTTTTACCAAACTATAAAAAATAAGTTTAGAAAGAAATGGTCCTTTACAGGTGATTTAAGGATATTTACCGAATTGATAATTTGAATAGAGTCCACTATGATCACCCAGGTGATTACATTCACGGGTGATCAAAGGACACTAAAGAGTCGCCTATGATCACCCAGGTGATTACATTCACGGGTGATCAAAGGACACTAAAGAGTCGCATATGATCACCCAGGTGATTACATTCATGGGTGATCAAAGGACACTAAAGAGTCGCCTATGATCACCCAGGTGATTACATTCACGGGTGATCAAAGGACACTAAAGAGTCGCCTATGATCACCCAGGTGATTACAATCACGGGTGATCAAAGGACACTAAAGAGTCGCATATGATCACCCAGGTGATTACATTCATGGGTGATCAAAGGACACTAAAGAGTCGCCTATGATCACCCAGGTGACCATAGTGGAATAGACCCCCCAACAAACATAGATACCAATATCACACATCCATGACTCGGAAACAAACATTTCTGCTCATCACACAAATAATTGCACCTAATAAATTGGAACTACCTAGGACTTATTTATTCTGTGGCTAGGATCTCTAACCACTAGACCAAACGGTATCATATGATCTAGTTAAAGGGGGAAAGATACGGCACGTTAATATCACATACAACAAGATATAAGTTCAAAATCTAAAAAATAGCCATACTGAATAGTATAATATGACACCAATAACATGTATGACTCTGTACCTGAAGACGCATTGATTGACACCTTGTTTGTCAAAATCGGACCAATAGGAGCGACGCTATGGTGGAACATCCACATAACCACATACATACATACATACATACATACACATTGTGTGCGTTGCACATAATTTGCACCTATTTAATCCTAATAATCTTGCTACTTTTAGTAATGTCTATGACACAATCTGTCGAATAAAGTCGCGGCGCGCGGCGTGTCTCCCGCAATGATGGCACCCGCAACTGAGTCTACATCGCACGCTGATGTGATTCTTCACTTTACTCGTACTTGTTGTGGATACTCGTTCCCCAGAATAAATAATAGTACTACGCTTCCACACAGGTGGTTACACTATCTTATCTATACTTATAATAAAACTGTAACGGGTCCAATTCTGTACATTGAAGATATTTTGAAAATTTTATTTGGAACGTACTCTTGATTCGATACTGAAGCCAAAACTGTTTTTTTTTCATTTTTGTCTGTCTGTCTGTCTGTATCTTGGCTAGGCATCACGCCGAAACTACTGCATGAATTTATATGAAACTTGGTATGATTTGAGTTCATGTTACGAGGTAGGACATAGGCTACTTTTCATCCCGAAAAATGAAAGGGTTCCCGCAGGATTAGGGTTGAAATTTATTTCAAAGACACTTACCACTCTGAAACAACTGGACGGATTTTGATGCAATTTGGTAAAGATATAGTTTATATGATGGGTTAAAATTTAGGTCACGGTTTATCCCGAAAAAGTAAAGCGTTTCTGCGGGATATGGGTTCAAAGTTATGTTAATATTTAAGTAATCAAAAATATTTTTTGAATGGGTTCTCTATATTTGATACTGAAGCCAAACTATTTTACTTTTTAATTTTGTCTGTCTGTTTGTCCGTATCTTGACCGCGCATCGCACCCAAACTACTAAATGAATTCAAATGAAAAAAATGCTCGTGGGTGCTTAAAAAAGGTATTGAACAATTATTTTTTTGTTAATCGTGTCTTTCTTTCTGTTTGTTTGTTCACGCATCATGTAAAAACTACTGGACCAATTGCAATGCGGTTTTCATTGTTAGATAGCTTAGGGTTTGATTTAAATCTGGTGTAATTGGTATCTCAATCCGGTGAGTTAGAAGCCGAGCAATTGATAAAAGTATTTTTGACGGCTGAAGAAATTTTGTTCAAATGTTGGTGTATTGGTCCTGGAATAGCACATTACGAGTATGGTACTTTGAACCTAAAGAAAAGACCACGCGTGCGAAGCCGCGGGTACAGCTAGTCTACAATAGTACTACGCTTCCACACAGGTGGTTACACTATCTACACTAATATTTTAGACAGGAAAGATTTGATTTCTTGTTTGTTTATTTGTAATGGATAAACACAATAAATAATTAACTGTTTTGAAAAAATCTTTCTCCTATAGAAAGCTACATAATCAGTAGCAACATGGTCAGCATACCTGTACGAATATAGCAATAATGTAACCAATAATGTAATGTATCGACAATTTGCCTATTACAATGATTACCTGGCGCCGCGAGAACTATTGACGATACATAAATAATGTACTACATGTATATACTACGGAACATCACCAACGAAAAGTATTATAGTTAAGTTACAGGCAGAATCGAAATATTTAGAGAAACGTAAGGCGAGTCGCTAGTGATTCGACAAACCGAAACTCGATAGAAACGTGGCTGCCTGCCTATCCGGCGCAACGCGAAAAAAACTCAAAATAAACCATCGACGCGTCCTCCGGTGTACCTGCACGGCTCACTTTCGTTTCAAGTTAAACCTTTGTTTCTTTTGCGCCACAGATTGGTAGTAGTTAGTGCGCGCCGCGACACAGAATAGTGTCCAGATAGTGCGCACGTTTCGCCACGAAGACAAAGGAGTCGGTTGAAGCGCGGCGATGGTGGTGACGTCACCGGGTTGCGTCATGGCGGCAGGCGGCTTGTGGCGCGGGATGTGGGATCTCTGGCCCATTATGTACGTAATGTTGGCGCTGACGAGCAACTCCTCCGACTGCCTGAGCTTACTATCCTGAGCTCCACAATCTAAACTCTCAAACAGCAAATCTAAACTTATAATAAAGCAATAAGAACGACAAACTGTACAAAGAAGATAATTAAAAAAAAAAAAAGGGTACTTAAAATAAGATACCGAACAAGTTTTTCTTTTTAACTCGTGTTTGTCTGTATATTTGTTCGCGCATCACGTAAAAACTACTGAAATGATTGCGATGCGGGTTTCACTGTTGGATAGCTTAGAGTTTGACTTAAAAACTGGGGTACTTGGTATCTCAACCCGATGAGTAGAAGCCAAGTAATTGATAAAAACTTTTTGACGGCTGAAGGAATTTTGTTCAAATGTTGGTATATTGGTATTTGAGGTCCTGGAATAGTACTTAGAGTACTTTTAACCTAGAGAAATGACCACGCGTGCGAAGCCGCGGGCACATTCAGTAAAATGACCACGCGTGCGAAGCCGCGGGTAAAGCCAGTAAAATGACCACGCGTGCGAAGCCGCGGGTGCAGCCAGTAAAATGACCATGCGTGCGAAGCCGCGGGTACAGCCAGTAAAATGACCACGCGTGCGAAGCCGCGGGTACAGCCAGTAAAATGACCACGCGTGCGAAGCCGCGGGTACAGCTAGTAAAATGACCATGCGTGCGAACCCGCGGGTACAGCCAGTAAAATGACCACGCGTGCGAAGCCGCGGGTACAGCTAGTAAAATGACCATGCGTGTGAACCCGCGGGTACAGCCAGTAAAATTACCACGCGTGCGAAGCCGCGGGTACAGCCAGTAAAATGACCACGCGTGCGAAGCCGCGGGTACAGCCAGTAAAATGACCATGCGTGCGAAGCCGCGGGTACAGCCAGTAAAATGACCATGCGTGCGAAGCCGCGGGTACAGCCAGTAAAATGACCACGCGTGCGAAGCCGCGGGTACAGCCAGTAAAATGACCACGCGTGCGAAGCCGCGTGTACAGCCAGTAAAATGACCACGCGTGCGAAGCCGCGGGTACAGCCAGTAAAATGACCACGCGTGCGAAGCCGCGGGTACAGCCAGTAAAATGACCACGCGTGCGAAGCCGCGGGTACAGCCAGTAAAATTACCACGCGTGCGAAGCCGCGGGTACAGCTAGTAAAATGACCACGCGGCGAAGCCGCGGGTACAGCTAGTAAAATGACCACGCGTGCGAAGCCGCGGGTAATGCTAGTAAAATGACCACGCGTTCGAATTTTTTACAGCTAGTAAAAAAATAAAACTAGGTCATAACATTTATTTTTATTCGACTGTTTTGGGTTGTATGTATCTGGGTGTGTTTGTATGTATCTGAGTGTGTTTGTTATTAGTTCATACCAATATATAAAAGAAAAACGTTGTTTGTTTGTGGAGCTTTCACGCGATAACGGCTGGACGGATTTTGATGAAATTTGGAATGAAGATCGCTTATACCCTGGAATAAAACATAGGATACTTTTTATCCCGGAAAGTTGTAAGTTTCCACGGGAAAACTGGAAAATGTTAATTACTCGCTGTAAGGACGGTTGCCATGGAAACGAAATAATAGTAGTTCGATAAAAGTAGTTGTCGCGGGCGGGAAAACCAGTCCACCACTAAAGGTGAAATTGCTGCGAGCGATGCCATAAAATATGCCTCGCGGCTTATAATTTAGCAGTTAGCGGAGAATCCATACGCAGCACCGGCCGGGCGGGTTCTACTGCCTAAGTCTTCGTTAATCCTCGCGCCTGGTGGTTTTCGGGCCCGCGAGCACGCCGCGCGGAACCGACGGCCGCCACGTGTCGCTCCGATGTGATGCATTGTATGCTCTGTCATTGTTCAACTACAGACCCACAGACAAATTGTTACTGTGATTAAGGGCCGTGGAACGCCTCATCGGATTCCGCATAAATAAACTCGTGGCTATGCGCAGGACACTTAGCAAGATGTGGTGTTGGCAGGTGGAGCATGGCCCCAATTCTGTTAACTATTGAACCGCGATAACGCAAGTCGTTCGCATTAATATTTTTGCGATTTTTTCTCTTTTACCACTTAAAAGTGATCGAAGCGCTATCACTATCATATCATATATCACTATCGCAGTTTTGTAGCAAAAGTAACGCAGTAGCACGGATGTGCTGCGGCTTCCGAAAGTCCCTTGAATGTACACTGAAATAACATTGATAATGGCTATCAATCAAGCATCAGCGGCGAAACATTGTGGTTTTCTAGTCAACATTTATCGATAGCAGCTATCGAGCGTAAATAGCGAGCCAATAACGAGTAAGCTACGAAAACTGTCAAAATCGGCGATTTTTATGCGATATAATTGCGTTACCGCGGGTCGATGCCATTAATAGGTAAGTCTGTTGCAAAGGCCTGTCACAGAATGGCTCAAGATAGAGGGGATTGGCGTAGAGCTTCAGTGATGATGATGACGACTGTACTCCCAATCGTGTCTGTCGTATGGATTTAGCATACGCCGAGAGTGGTTAGGGTTTTGAAGGGTTATTCAGGGCCGACGGAAACGGCGGACCGGAATAGGAATGTTCGGCACAGAATCTTCCACACGCTATTCACAAATCGATTTCCGAATACATTTGATAATTCGATTCGGTTGAACAGCTGATAATTAACGGAAAGTCATCCGACAGCCATATGTTCTTAAGTTGCTACAACTTGATGAAATTCAATATTTTCATTTGTTTTTTTTATAATGTTAATTTGGATGAAACGTGTTTAATTATATGTCCATGTAGACTTTCTAACTATCGTAGAAGCCATAAAAACGTGAAACTGAGAGGTAGACTTTCGCATAAATTTACTTTCGGTGAACTATTTTCGTTCGATTCTGGGAACGTATTCTCAATAGACATCATGAATAGCGTGTTCGAATCCGATCGGATCGAGAAGAAATCCCACGGAAACTGGCCTTTCGGAAATGTAACGTTTTCGAATCACCTTGAATAACCCTGCTGGGTCTAGAATTCATTGATATTAACTTAAAATTATTGTGTTGTTACGTGTGCGCGGCCTGCCGCCCGCCCCGCGGTCGTCTGGTGAGGCCCGCGCCCGTGTGATAAGGAAGCGTCTCGTCGCGGCTATCTCGCACGCGCTTCCGCCACACAATGTTGACACGTGTAGACTGCAGCGAGGGACTGTAGACTCTATGCGCGTGAAGCTCGGCTGCAATTGCAACAGCAGCTCGATGCGCTGTGGGTGTAAGGAATTTTGTTAGGTACGTTAGGTCACAGGTTAGGTTTCGTAGAAATGCGTACGAATTTCGCATCCGCCTGCTTTGCCCAAATGTCACGCGTCCTTTGACTTGACCAGAGAGAAATTTCTTTAAAGTGTTATGAGTGAGTGAACAAGGACTGTTACGGGTACCTTGTATCATATAACTTTCTGTGTTATAATACGGCCTATAATGATTTGCCTTGTGTCATATAACTTTCTGTGTTATAGTACGGTCTATAATGATTTGCCTTGTATCATATAATTTTCTGTGTTATAATACGGCCTATAATGATTTGCCTTGTGTCATATAACTTTGTGTTATAATACGGCCTATAATGATTTCAATTCTAACTCCTGACGAAACTGTAGGTGGCCTGGTTTGACTACGGAACTAAACAGGGAATTGTTTTATAGAAGCTCATGACTGTCAGTCTGTCTGACGGGTGTTTCTTTTGTTTGAAAGCGGGATTTGAAGAGATGGTCCTCAACTACTTAAATTTGTTTGCAATAAATTGGTGCAGTCCGAGATAATTGAATGTGTATGTATATCACTGTTTGTAAAGGATCTCGGTCTCTTGTGCAACACCAAACTTTTGAGCTCAAATCAAAAAGGTTATACACAAGCCTCACGCACACACTGACACCATGTAGTGCCGCATGGCAGCAAGATCTCGACCTTATTAGCCGTGCTACTTCTGCCAAGTTCTCACGGAAAATCAATAACAATGCAGTGTTTTCTGATGAAATTGTGTATCAACCACAAATTATCCACTCACGCACACAAACGCAGCCAGCGTTTGCTATGCTTCACTCGTTTGTTCCGCGGCGTACACTCCGACTTCTTGACTTGTTTCGATGGCACTTGACTCATAGATAGATAGATAGATAGATAGATAACTCTTTATTGCACTAAAGAAACTTAAAATATGGCACATTAACAATGAACTTAAAATAGTACAATCGGCGGCCTTATCACTAAGCAGCGATCTCTTCCAGGCAACCTTAGATTAGAAAGCGAGAACATGAACATTAATGAACGATAGTGTGCATATGCAAGTATACATTTACTGAACAGAATAAATTTATATTTTTAGAATATAAATACGATAAAATATTACTTATAAATACCATAAGTACAAAATATTAAATAAAATAAATATATATATAATATAAAAATACATACATATAAACATATATACTAATAATAAACTCATGAAAACCGAACTCTCGCTGCGCTCAATGCCCTCCTGTGCACAAACCCTGAGATTGATGTGTTTGCTGATGAATGGAAGGTGATTATTTCTGAATGCTTGGAGTATTGTGAGAAGAATTTATGAAAATGTGTTTATTGATTTTAATTTTAAATATTTTGACTGATTTATTTGACTTCTAATATTATTATTATTATTTTTCTAATCTGTGTTTGACATAGTTTCTTATTATTATCTAATTTAATATTTTTGTAATGTAATTAATTATAATAATTGGCCAACGCCGTGTAATTAATTGAATAAATAAATAATAATAATACATACTAAAATAAACAGGACCTACACACAAAATACATTACACTACATAAACATATTAAACATAAAAATAAGTAAATACAGCAACATGTCATAGCGTTGAATGATAAAAGTTTCTGACCCGATCTATAAAACATCGAAGCGATATCGCTTGCCTTATGGTTACTGGCAAAGAGTTCCATAGTCTTACCGCTTCTACAGCAAAAGAATTGTCATAATAGGGGCTCTTGTGTAGAGGAGTCTTCAGGAGAAGATTATCTGATTACCTAAGATTTAAGAGCAATGAAAAAATTGAAAACATTCCTTAAGATAGCGCGGGGAGGAAGGATTAAACAGTATAGTGTAGAGAAGAGAAAGGATGTGAGTTTTCCAACAAAGGCGAATTGGGAGCCACTTGAGCTTAACACGAAATTGAGTGACATGGTCATACTTGCGTAATATATAAATAAAAAATAAATAAAATAAATATATTTGGGACAATTCCACACCAATTACCTAGCCCCAAACTAGGATACCCTGTGCTATGGGCACTAGATAACGGATAAACATACATAAATACGAATATCACATCCATGACTAGGAAACAAACATTTCTGCTCATCATACAAATGATTGCACCTTGCAGGAATCGAACCCGCGACCGTTTGATTTTGTTCCCAGGGTAACCTGATACAAAAATTTTGAAGTCGCTCAAGCTTGTTCAGGTGGTCCTCAGTAAGATCTACATAGCAGGCGTCAGCGTAATCAAGAATAGGAAGCAGAAGAGATTGTACAAGCGCAATTTTAGTAGCCGTAGGTAAAAAGTTACGGAGCCTTCTGAGTGAGCCAGCAGATGCAAACATCTTGCGGCTTATTGCCTCGACTATTGCAACTGTCGATCGATCATGACTCCAAGGTTTTTAATTACATCGCTGTAAGGAATCAAGATTCCATCAAAAATAACAAATGGAAGATTAACCCAGTCAATCCTAGAAATCATACGAGAACTACCTACTATTATAACTTGAGTTTTGACTGGGTTAACACTGAGACCATAAGTAGCGCTCCAATCGGTTATGTATCGTAAGTCGCCATTGATGGTTGCAATAGCATCAGGTAAATTAGTAAGAGGAGATTGAGAATACATTTGGAGATCATCTGCATATAAGTGGTAGGAAGAAGTTATTTTTTGGGAGATTGAATTAATAAATATAGCAAAGAGGAGAGGAGACAGTACGCCACCTTGAGGGACGCCGGCTAACGTATCACACCATGAAGAGAATTTCTCTTCAAGGCGTATCCGCTGCCGTCGTCCATATAAATAACTATGAAACCAGTCATTCGCAGTTGGAGATATGTAAAGAGAGCAAAGTATACCAAGAAGTATGTCAAAGTCAACAGCATTAAACGCATTACTAAAGTCCAGCAAAGTCAGTACAGTTAAAAAGCCTTTTTTCATACCTAGACGGATATCATCAGTTATTTTTACTAAAGCTGTAACTGTGCTGTGGCCTGGACGAAAGCCAGATTGATAAGGATTAAGGAGACATGAGTGTCTATTATAGAGCATAGCAAGAGGTTTTTTATTTTTTGTTTGTCTTCCCTCCGCTAGTGTCATATCGCCAGTGTCAAGTTAAGAAATATGACGTGTTGTGTGCTGTCAGTTGACGTGTGTCCTTATGAGCTGTCAGTTGACATGTGCCCCCTGTCCACAGCGATGGCAGCAGCGCCGGTAGCCCCAAAGAGGCGTGCGCGGCGTCCCCCCCGCCCGCGCCCCCCGCGCCGCTCGTGCCCTCGCCCGCCAAGCGCGACGTGCGCGCGCCGCCGCACCACGACGCGCGCCGTATGAGCATAGGTCAGTATGCTATATTATACTATTATGAAAACTAACGTGTTTTTTTTACATTTTAAAAGGCAAAAACGGGAGCTACTCACGTATATTAAGTAATTGAATTATTCCAATTGTAGTGTCACCACATCCGGGTGGTATTTTTCAAGGTTAGTGCGGAACGCTCGCTAACGTATCAATGCGAAGCAAGATAGATACACTCGCCTTCAGAAAGAGCACCGGAAACTATACTTGGAATATCTCAACTCAACTAATATATGTGAGTAACTCCCGTTTTTGCCTTTTAAAATATATTATACCAAATACCATATTATAAGTGATTGAGATGTGATTGAGATGTGTCAGATCGGATAACACGCGGGCGCAAGTCGCCTCTTCCCTAAAATAATTCAGCCGACTCCAACCCGCCGTCGGCGCGACGGGCTCCGCGCTTTGTCGGCTACTTTGGTGAGCAGACTCCCTTACACGAGAAATCAAGTGGACAATTAAATTCAGTTTACAGTAAGATTGTTAAAGAGCGATGGTAGCCTAAAGGTTCTCTAGTGCAACTTACAATCTAACGATGTCGGGTTGATCCTAGGCTCCGCACCAATAACTTTTCTAAGTTATGTGCGGTTTTCCGTCGGCTCTTGCTTCGGAGGGCACGTTCTGTCGGTTTGTTGTTGATAGCAGTCGTTAAGCCGTGCCTGAGGCCCTCGGGCGGCCTGACAAACGGACACCAGCACTACCTCATACGACGAACATGTACTTAAGTTTATATGGTCTTTAAGCTAGCGGCGCCCGCGCCGTGCGTTTAGCTCAATCCTTGTAAACGGCAGCGCATCTCAACAACTTGCCGCGACACTCGGAGGGCTGCTCTCTGGGATAGATATTCAGTCGTGTAACAACAGACACTCACATACATACAACCCTAAAACAATACACTCCTTTTTTGCCGAAGCAAGGGAAGGATAATGAGATTAACAGTCTATGTATGTATGTGGGTATGTGGATGTTCCACTATAACGTCGCCCCTATTGGTCCGATTTTATATTGATATTGATATAGAGTGTTATAAGCTAATTTTTGAACCGATTATGTAAAAAAAAATGTAGGTATAAATGTAGGTAGGTATGTATGTGTTCAAACAATAAAACTTGATCCGATTTTGACAAGCGAGGTATCAATCGATTCGTGATCATCGCAAGAGTGTCATAGGCTGGCCGTAGTTGGGTTTTAGTTGTTGAACTTACGTTTTGTTGGATGTAAAGACGCTAAACGCTTGTGCGCCAATATCCCTAACATGGCATGTCGCTGGTTCCAGGCGGCGCCGGCGGCGCGGGCGGGTCGCGCCGCGCGGAGCGCCGAGCCGCGGGGCCGTCCGAGCGCCGGAGACCAGGTACGAACACACGGGTCGCCTAATGTCGCGTCAACTGGACCGGACACATCCACAGGCGCACACCCACACAGCTACACGCTGCTAACACGCGCTACACAAACGGTACTCCGATTGTGACTGTGGCCAAAGTAGGACAATTGTGTGCGTTGCACCTATGATGTGGACCACGCGCGGGGAGCTGGTACCCGATGTTCCGTCACAACACATCTTAGCTGCGCTCGTCGACTAGCGCGGATCCAGGGAGTCACGTGGCTCGTGGCGCCTGAGGCTGGCTCTAGCGGAGGTTTTGTTTATTCATTCGTTATTTTCATATGAATTGTAAACATGTTTATTTTTTACACTAATGGACAACAAACAAACAACTAATAGAAATATATCAAAATGTTCGCGCTCGCTTCGCTCGCGTTTTGACGGCCGTTTATATTTTTGTGCGATTTGAAAATGTTTTAGTTTTATACCAAGCCAAGAATTCTTACGCTTGCTTTACTCGCGCCTTCTATTATCGTCAGCCATTTTTTTACTTGTCCACTGCTGGACGTGGAGCTCTCCCACGCCAGGGAGCTTGGTCTTCAGCTCTCTGCATCCTGTCTCTGCCGGCCGTCCCCCGCACCGCGGGCGCCGAGCGTCACCGCGGGCAATCGATATTGGCCGCGGTGAAGCTCGGCGCCCGCGGTGGTGGCAGGCGGCCAAGTCCACTGTCGATCTTGGAACAAAAGCCCGCTGCGTATTTTACCCGCATATCTTCAGATAGTTCTGACCGTTAGTTCCAGTAATGTCCAGTTCTGTCGTAGGTTCCGCTGACTCCGCGTATATTGATAACTAGCTTTCGCTCGCGACTTCGTCCGCGCGGACGACAGTTTATCGCAAAAAACCCTATGTTCATCTAGGATATTAAAAACCAATACAAAAGTAAAGTGTTGGTGCTAACCAACGCTCTTGATACGCTCTTGATACGCTTTGACAGACTTGTTATTATTTCGTTTCCACGGCAACGTCATTCCGTTCCTTACAGCGAGTAATCGACAACTTACCATTTTCCGGGAAAAAAGTAACCCATGTTGGTCTCTATATCGTACAGTACATATTAACAAAGTTTCATCAAAATCGGATCAACCGTTTTGGCGTAAAAAACCAACCGCCGCTCGCCAGGTGCAGGGAGGGAACAGATTTTTGATAAATTCATTGATTTTGAACGACATACGATGCATCGAAAAATCGCCAGGAAATAATGTAGATCAACTTCTAAACTCTCTGAGTACAAAGCAATTCCCGTGTCGATATTCATAATAGCTTTTTAGATATTTCGCTTTAAGACTTTGCGGTCTTAAAAGAGCAAAGTTTAAAAGAATTTTTTGAACCGTGTTTTCCTCGGGTGAAAATCTAGTTAAACAAAATAGAGATAAAAAGTTCATTCATTTAAAAAAAAGCTTTTATGCAGTAACCATGTCATGATTAAAATTAGAACGGGCTATCACTATTAAATGCGTACACAACATTTCGTGTTTATGCTGTTAACCGTTGAGGAGTTCTTTTACCTGGAGCTGTTCCTGGATGTCGATTCAGGTCACGCTTACCATAAAAATGCATTGTCATCAGAACTGAACCAACATGCAAAAATTCAACTCCGTAGCATAAGAGGAAGTGGTTCTAATTCATGCAACTAGACAAACCTACATACGTACATACATACATACATACATACATACATACACACATGAATACATACATACATACACACACACACACACACATACATACATACATACAAACATTGTTCACAAGTTCAATAAAAGCTTTTAAAAAATATTAGCGCTGTTGTTTGATTAGAAGTACTCATTACATGTTGTAAAGTCCGTCTTTTGTAATTAACAAATGAAAACAAACCTTCAATCTTCAAGCTACCTAGATACCTCTTTGTTTAACATTCCTCATTAACTTACAATAATAATATTTACACATTTTGCACTAATAAAAAGTTCGTAGAACAAAAACATTTAAAAAAACTGGTTGTTTACATGTACACTATACTAATGCTTAATTATCTCCTAAACACGTGGACCGATTTACATGATGTAAACGGATAAAATGGTTTTAGACCTAGACCTTTCATTTGACTTAATTGTTAAATTATCTCAACAAACAAAAAATCACATTTTCATGTAGCTCTCGTAATTATCCAACATGTATGAAATGCGTAACAATTCTTTTAAAAACTATCTTATCAAACGTTAAACATTACATTTATTTTAAACTGGGTCTAATTCAATAAAAAAGGAATCAAATTTTATTTGTGAACAACACGATAATCTAAAATACTTATACTTACATTGAATCCAAACACAAGGTAGCTGCAAAAAAACTTGGAATTCTGTCTAAGGTTAGGCGGTACTTCACACCGGGACAGCTTTTGAATCTTTATCAAGCACAGGTCCGATCTTATATGGAGTACTGCTGCCACCTCTGGGACGGTTCTACCAAGTATCAGCTCGAGTCTTTGGATTTAATTGAGAGACGTGCTATCAGGCTCATTGGGGATGACACTCTGGTAAAGAGTAGGCTTCAAAGTCTGGCGCATCGACGTGAGGTAGCAAGCCTGGCGGTATTCTACAGATTGCACTATGGAGAGTGTGCACAAGAACTGCACAACCTGATTCCCCCATCACCTTTCCATCACCGTACGACTAGACGATCACCCAAAGCCACCCATTCATGGTTGAAATACCTCGCACAAGAACGAAGCGTTACGCTTCTTCATTTATTATAAGAACTGCAAAGGAGTGGAATGCCCTGCCCTCGTCAGTGTTTCCGGTAAATTATAACCCCGGTGTGTTCAAGTGATGAGTGAATATCTACTAGGCAAGCGTGCTACACCTTCGACCACATCATCGCTTTCCATCAGGTGAGATCGTGGTCAAACGATTGCCTAGTCCGTAACAAAAAAAAAAAAGAAAAAAAAAGTAGGTGGGTAGTTCTAAAATTCAACGCAACTTTATTGTGATTTGACACAAAAAAGACTTTTTGCCTCCTGAGGCATCCCTTCACACAACAACTGTAATTATTGGTACGTTTCGCCATTACTAGTGATAGTTCAAACAAGCAACACGGTAAGCGTCTGAATGCAAGCGCGCGGCGGCCGGCCCCGCCTGATTTGTAGCGCCGGGGCTCAGCAATCTTTAGGTTATTAGCTCGCGTAAGTAGGTAGAGTGACGGATGCAAGTCTGCTACAGTGTTTCAAATGACTTGCAGTTTGAAATACCTACTTGGAAACGTGTGACTGAAAGAAATGTGTCCCACGCCGTGGCCTACTCGCGGCGGACACGCTGCGGTTTCACGACCTCAATGTGTTGAGCACAAACTACTTCCTTGCGCCGTCCCGTGGAAGAAGCGCGCACGCCGGCGGGCGTCTGTCTCGGGGCTGTTTAAGAAAGCTGGCTTCACGGTGTGGTTAAAGTCAAAGTATTTCATTGTAAATACGCAACGTAATAAATAATAATAGCTCTTTTACATGTCAATACTAACATCTCATGAACAAGGAGGAAAATATACATATAGCTAAGTATTCTTGGACTTTGAAATTGAAATTTCCCCATCATGTGGCGGCTCAGAGTTGAATCTCGCACGGGAAGAAATTATACTCCTTTGACTTTAGCGGTGCTTCGGAAATGCGCCCGTTGTAGAAGAGAGCACCAACAAATTCTAACAAACAATTTTTTTTCAAATGCCTTTATTAATAATAATACACATGTAAAAGACACGTGGTCGACAATATTTACGTGAATAGAAGATCGAAGCCCGAAGCACGCCCCTAATATTAGCACGTTTTCATTAGACACGTGGTCGACAATATTTACGTGAATAGAAGATCGAAGCCCGAAGCACGCCCCTAATATTAGCACGTTTTCATTAGACACGTGGTCGACAATATTTACGTGAATAGAAGATCGAAGCCCGAAGCACGCCCCTAATATTAGCACGTTTTCATTAGACACGTGGTCGACAATATTTACGTGAATAGAAGATCGAAGCCCGAAGCACGCCCCTAATATTAGCACGTTTTCATTAGACACGTGGTCGACAATATTTACGTGAATAGAAGATCGAAGCCCGAAGCACGCCCCTAATATTAGCACGTTTTCATTAGACACGTGGTCGACAATATTTACGTGAATAGAAGATCGAAGCCCGAAGCACGCCCCTAATATTAGCACGTTTTCATTAGACACGTGGTCGACAATATTTACGTGAATAGAAGATCGAAGCCCGAAGCACGCCCCTAATATTAGCACGTTTTCATTAGACACGTGGTCGACAATATTTACGTGAATAGAAGATCGAAGCCCGAAGCACGCCCCTAATATTAGCACGTTTTCATTAGACACGTGGTCGACAATATTTACGTGAATAGAAGATCGAAGCCCGAAGCACGCCCCTAATATTAGCACGTTTTCATTAGACACGTGGTCGACAATATTTACGTGAATAGAAGATCGAAGCCCGAAGCACGCCCCTAATATTAGCACGTTTTCATTAGACACGTGGTCGACAATATTTACGTGAATAGAAGATCGAAGCCCGAAGCACGCCCCTAATATTAGCACGTTTTCATTAGACACGTGGTCGACAATATTTACGTGAATAGAAGATCGAAGCCCGAAGCACGCCCCTAATATTAGCACGTTTTCATTAGACACGTGGTCGACAATATTTACGAGAATAGAAGATCGAAGCCCGAAGCACGCCCCTAATATTAGCACGTTTTCATTAGACACGTGGTCGACAATATTTACGTGAATAGAAGATCGAAGCCCGAAGCACGCCCCTAATATTAGCACGTTTTCATTAGACACGTGGTCGACAATATTTACGTGAATAGAAGATCGAAGCCCGAAGCACGCCCCTAATATTAGCACGTTTTCATTAGACACGTGGTCGACAATATTTACGAGAATAGAAGATCGAAGCCCGAAGCACGCCCCTAATATTAGCACGTTTTCATTAGACACGTGGTCGACAATATTTACGTGAATAGAAGATCGAAGCCCGAAGCACGCCCCTAATATTAGCACGTTTTCATTAGACACGTGGTCGACAATATTTACGTGAATAGAAGATCGAAGCCCGAAGCACGCCCCTAATATTAGCACGTTTTCATTAGACACGTGGTCGACAATATTTACGAGAATAGAAGATCGAAGCCCGAAGCACGCCCCTAATATTAGCACGTTTTCATTAGACACGTGGTCGACAATATTTACGAGAATAGAAGATCGAAGCCCGAAGCACGCCCCTAATATAAGCACGTTTTCATTAGACACGTGGTCGACAATATTTACGAGAATAGAAGATCGAAGCCCGAAGCACGCCCCTAATATTAGCACGTTTTCATTAGACACGTGGTCGACAATATTTACGAGAATAGAAGATCGAAGCCCGAAGCACGCCCCTAATATTAGCACGTTTTCATTAGGTCGACCAGTAATTATGTAATGGAGTCTAAGGATCAGATAAAATGGCTGCGTTAACATTTTGAAACTGAACTTAAACAGAAGCTCTGACAGTAGTACAGAATGCTAGCCAATAAGTAGCTGTAAGTCTGCATTCTGCGTCCTTGTCTCATCATCATCATTATCTGCCAGCAGCAGTTCACTGCTGGACATGGCCTCTCCCAAAGCACGCCACTGAACCCGACACTAAATTTGCCGAGGCCCGTTCTCCACTCAAGAACACGTCTACCTCAACGGTTACCAGTGCTTCGGCAAATCGTCTAGCCCACTGCCACTTCAGGCTGCTAATCCTATGATTTGGTTCTCTGGTGGATCACCTCGTTCCGGATCGACTCTCAGAGCATAGCACGCTGAGCGACTTGGTGAACTAGTCGAGTAGAGTAGCGAGTCCACGTCTCAGCCCCGTTAGTCATAACAGGCAGGACGCACTGGTTGAAGACTAGTCCACTGCCGCTGCAGCTGGTGTGTCCCGATGTGTTGGCTGCAGGCGTGGCGTGCGCACGCGCATCCACCCGCGCTCTCCGCAGTTTCACAAGTTGCGTCACGCGCGGCGACACGCCCCGCACGCACACAGAGCGGCGCAGGCGCGGATGTGGGTCACGTTTTGTTCCGCCGCCGTCCGCTTGCACATCACTGTACTAATGCCCGAAATGAAGCTAAAATGGCGCTTTCGCTTTTACTTTCCGCGAGATAGAATTAGAATAGTTTTACATTCGTCTGTAGCGAATGTGTTCGTATTGTAATGTGTTTGTTTAGCTTCCTGAAGTTTCTAAGCTTCTCGCTTGGGGTCAGTCCCAATGGCGTCTAAGGCTTTGTAGTACTATATCTATACTTATAATAAAGCAATAAGAACGAAAAAGTCTGACCAACGAAGATAATTAAAAAAAAATGGTCTAGGGTAGGTACTTAAAATAAGCAACTGAACAGAAATAGATCATTTTACAAAATCGTGTCTGTCTGTTTATCTTTTTGTTTGTTAGTTTGTCTGTATGTTTGTTCGCGCATCACGTAAAAACTACTGAACCGACTGCGATGCTGTTTTGAACAGATTTAGACGTATGGGGTATCGTTAGAATCCTTACATCCCCCCGAGTAACAAAGGTTTTTTTTTTTTTTTTAATTCATTGTCTGCGGTAGGTATCCTTACATCCCCCCGAGTAACAAAGGATAATAATTAAAAAAAAAAATTTTGGCTGCAGTAGGCATGCCTCCATTTTCAAACGCAAAAACTTCGAATTTTAGAATATGGGTATCAAATTAAAGGCCTTGATTAGCACATTCCAACAGTATAAAATTTATTGGCATAAGTTCATTTTTGGCGGCAGGCGTGCTTTTTTAGGTTTTAAGCTAGTTATTAATTTTGTTCTCAGTCGGCTCCTTTGTATTTTTATAATTATTTATTTTAAACATAGTATCCCATACGGTGCCGGCCACCGAGACTTCAACACGTGGCGCTAGAAACATAGTATCCCATACGGTGCCGGCCACCGAGACTTCAACACGTGGCGCTAGAAACATAGTATCCCATACGGTGCCGGCCACCGAGACTTCAACACGTGGCGCTAGAAACCCTCCTCGGTGTACTACGAAGTACCACCTCTGAGTCTGATGACAATCGAAAGCGAGCGCTCGGAGCACGGACGATCGGTCGGAGGGGCGCGTCATCGCGGGAATTAGTGGCGCCACTGATTACCAGCTTCCGTTCAGCGTTGGTAGCCTAACGGCTGAATAGTGCAACTTAGAATCCAATGATACCGGGTGCGGTCCTAGGCTCCGCATCAATTACTTTTCTAAGTTACGTGCGGTTTTCCTTCGCTCTGTGATTCGGAGGGTACGTTAAGCTGTCGGTTCCGGCTGTTGTTGATTAATAGCAGTCGTTAAGCCACGTCAGAGGCCCTCGGGCGGCCTGACAAACTGACACCAGATCCCAGCACTTCCTCTGGAGCTCGATCTATTAGCGCTGTGTAGAGGGACAGTCGACTTAACTGCAACAGCTGCTGCTTACAATCTGCGGCCTTGGGGTTCCGAACTCGACGAAGGAAGCCTTGTAGTTTCGTCATGTTCGTCTGTATGTCACGGCCATTTATTCAGAACCTGTTAACAGCACAAAATGAATATAGGCAATGTAAACGCCCAATAATTGTATAAAAATAATTTAAACATCTATTATGCGCTCCCCGCCGCCATCATAACATAATTCTCGCACACAACTCTGCGCTGCCAGCGCCAGCCGCGAGCTGATCAAGGGACCAACTTGTGAACGTGTTTAGATCTGTGTTCTAAAAACCGACAGCAGTCGGCTGGTCAGCCAACGTTGGCAGCCCAGGACAATATTACGCCAAGCCATCCGGTACGCGTTGGGCCGTTTGTTTTGTGGTTAGGCCAGCGCAGTGGTTCTGATTCTGGCGCATCGTGATCTGGGGGCCTTCGGTCTCTGACAAGCTGTGGGTTCGCGTTCAGTGAAAAGAATCTAGGTCGGTTTAAGCAGCAATATCCCTGTATAATTCACAACGATTATATTTTATACGTATTTCTGTAGTTTTTACACGACTGCCCAAAAAAGGAGTGTAATGTTTTTAGGATTCATGTATGTATGTGTAGTTTCTTTATTCCACCATAACTTTTAAATGCCTAAACAGATTTAGACGTATGGGGTATCGTTTAGAACCCTTACATCCCGCCGAGTAAAACAGTTCCTTTTTTTAAATTCTGTTTTGTGGCAGAATGGCTCCATTTTCAAATGAGAAAAAATAAAATAAATGGTTATCAAATTAAAGACCCTTGTTAGGCACATTCCAACAGTATATAATTTATTGCCTGCCGTATTTTTTATCCGCCGTGGTGGTCTCGGCTCCTAATGGATGTTGTAAGAGGCGACTAAGGGAATGCACACCGGAAGATGGGCAGCAGCGTCCTCCGAGCACATATTTGTTACACTGCGGTCACCAATCCGCCTGCCAAGCGTCGCTACTACGGCAAACCCGCCCAATATGATAAACACACCGAAAAGACGGCCCCTAGTCCCCGGCGGCTCCGTTATTCCTGGCACCGGTTGCAGCCATGGTAACGGCAGAGCAGGGGGTACTAAGTATCCCTGGCAGAGACCCAGCTACCAATCCCCACGATCTCTGGACCTGGTAACTTATAACGCACGCACCTTGTGGACCGATGAGAAGTTGATAGAGCTAGAAGAAGTAGTAAGTAAGTTGCGCTGGGGTATTATGGGGTTATCAGAAGTCCAAAGAGAGGGAGAGGATACGATGACCCTCAATGCCGCCAACTTACTCTATTAGCGGGAGGGCCAGCAGTCCCAACACGGGGTATCGGGGTTCTCCTTCACAAGTCCCTCGTCAACAACATTTTGAAAGCGTTTCGTGCAGGGTGGCATACTTATACTCAGAATTGGCTGACTTCATGATGAAGGAGGGTCTTTATGATGAACTACTTTTTCAAGAAACTCCCGTCCTGGATATGGACTTGGGTGCACCCCGGCGGTCATAAGCGCGAGATAGATTTCATTTTGACGACCAATAGGCATATATTTAATGATGTATCTGTGTTCAATAGGGTTAAGACCGGCAGTGATCACTGCATGGTAAGAGGCTCATTGAATATCAACGTAAAGCTGGAGAGGTCTCGTTTGATGAGACCTACTCTTCGCCCAAGTCCTAACCAAATCTAAAACCGCGAGAGCTTTCAGTTGGAACTTACCGAATGCAATACAGTGGGCGAACTAAACTACGGGCTGGTGGAAATTGTTCACGCGGTCGGGTTCACGCATACACTTAAACTTATGGCAGAACAAGGCGAGATGAGGCTGCAGTCTTCAGTGGATATGTCGAGTTACAGCTTGCTTAATAAACAGATTTCCAAGTCGATGCGACACGATTTGCGTTCCTATAATACTAATTGTATTAAGAACGCAATAGAGCGGAACAAGGGCTCCACAGTGTTCGCAAGAGACCTTTCTATTGGTCAAAGCCTGTTGACGAAGCTGAAGACCGACACTGGCAGCAACGTTTCGTCCAAACCAGAGATTTTGAGTAAGCTCGAGAAGTTCTATGGGCAATTATACACCTCATCGCGTAGTCCTCCTAGCACGACTAGCGATGCAAGAGCCCGTTTGACCCCACATTATATCGAAGATATCCTGGACGTCAGCCTATACGAGATCAGAATGGCTCTCAAACATCTTAAGATCAACAAGGATCCAGAGGAGGACGGAATAACGACAGAGCTACTAAAAGCTGTTTAACTCCATCATCCTCGAGGGTACTACGCCAGAGGCATGACACAGGAGCGTAGTGGTTTTATTCTATAAGAAAGGTAATAACACCCTCTTGAAGTATTATAGGCCCATTTCGCTGCTGAGTCACGTCTATAAGCTGTTTTAGCCTCCCGAACAAGCTGGATTCCGGAAAGGCTTTAGCACCGTAGACCACATCCATACGCTCCGGCAGATTATACAGAAGACCGAAGAGTATAATCGGCCACTATGTCTAGCGTTTGTGGATTACGAGAAAGCCTTTGATTCAGTCGAGACCTGGGCAGTGCTACAGTCATTACATCGATGCCAGATTGACTACCGGTGCATCGAAGTGTTGAAGTGTTTGTACAGCAAGGCCACCGTGACTGTCCATCTTCAAGATCGGAGCACGAATTCTATCCACTTGCAAAAAAGGATGAGACAGGGAGACGTTATTTCTCCGAAACTGTTTACCTCTGCACTGGAAGATATATTCAAGCTTCTGAACTGGAACGGATATGGTGTCAACATCAATGGAGAATACATCACTCACCTTCGATTTACTGATAATATAGTCATGGAACCATGGAAGACCTAAGCACAATGCTCAGTGACCGCAATATTGTTTCCCAACAGGTAGGTCTTAAAATGAACATGGGTAAGACGAAGATCATGTCAAATGCCCGTGTCGTACTCAAGCCGGTTTATGCTGGGAATGATATTGTCGAAGCTGTTGATCACTATGTCTACTTGGGTCAGACGATCCAACTGGGTAGATCCAACTTCGACAAAGAGGTCAACCGACGAATCCAACTCGGATGAGCAGTGTTTGGGAAATTACGCCATATGTTCTCGTCGCAGATACCGCAGAGCCTCAAGACGAAAGTTTATAATCAGTGCGTGTTGCCAGTGATGACATACGGCACTGAGGCGTGGTCGCTTACTATTAGTCTCATACTCTATTAGTCTACTAAGGTTACCGACATAGCTTTCAGAGTTTGCAAGTTGAAGTGGCAATGGGCAGGCCATATAGTTCGTAGAACTGACAACCGTTGGGGAATAAAGGTTCTCGAATGGCGACCACGAACAAGTAAGCGAAGTGTGGGGAGACCCTCCACACGGCGGACCGACGACATTGTATCCATCGTAAGAAGTCGGTGGATGAAGGTGACACAAGATCGCTCGTCAGGGCGCTCTTTGAGGGAGGCCTATGTTAAGCAGTGGACTTCTAAAGGCTGACATGATGACATTGATGATCATTTATTGGCATAAATTATTTTGTGGCAGGGCAGGACGTGTTTTTTAGCTGTTAGCTAGTTATTTACCTAGATTTTCAGTTGTGGAAAACTCGATTACAATATATTTTCAGTTGTGGAAAACTCGATTACAGTATATTTTCAGTTCTGTAAAACTCGATTACAGTGTATTTTCTCGATCAAAAGATTTTTAGAAACTGCTCAATTTTGGTCTAAACGAAATATTTTAAAAACTAATATTCATATCGAACCGGAATTTGCTTTGTAAGATGGTTTATAAGTTGATCTAGATTCTCGCCTGGCGCGATTTTTCGATACATCTCGTATGTCATTCAAAATCAATGTATTTTTCTCTCCCGTTCACCCTTCACCTGGACGACAGGACAACAATTTGAGAACAAAACCATGACCGCTTACTGCAATTGTCACAGTACGTGAACCACGCGCGTGCACGTGGCTGCCTTGCAAGGGTTAATAGAAGTATGTGGTTAGTTCCAGAGCACCGCGAGCGTGGCGGGTCGGGCGCTGGTCCGTCGGGTGAGGCTCACCACGCCGCGTACAACGCGCCGCACCACGTGCCGCATCACACGACGCATCACGCGCCGCACCACACGCCGCATCACACGACGCATCACGTGCCGCATCATGCGCCGCACCACGCGCCGCACTCGAACCCGCATCATCAACAACACCACCAGCCGCATCCGCATCTGCTGCACGCGCCGCATCACCACATGGTGAGTACTCAAACCAACATGATGAATACTTTCTGTAACTATCTAACTACTACAGATGTCACAAGTGAGAGCTCGGACCCAGTAGTTATTATTTCTCCAGAATTGGACTTCGATCTCAAGCATCCGCAATGGAAACTGGCCGAAAGCAAACTGTAGAATCTTTTAGCTCTACTAATCTTAACCAAAATATCTTATGAAGCTGAAATCATTTGGCAATACCGTCACCTCCCAGCCGGAGATTCTCGCGAGATCGATGACTTGTGGCTGACTGTACGACTAGCGAGCTCTCCTGAGCCACAGTGACCCGCCCCTACACCTGAACATGCCGGAAGTCAACCTAGACTAGATCAAGATAGCTCTCAGGTTCGAATCCTGGCCGGGACGGGACAAACATTTGTGTAATGAGCATATTGTATTGTTTCGTTTCTTGGATATTTGTGTGTGTCCATGCTTCTCGACACAGGGAATCCTTGTGCCCGCACAAGGATTCCCTTGTAGTGTGTAAACATTATTTGAAGGTTTTTACACCTTAACGTTGTTTAATGATTATACGCGCCTTTGGCTTAATAAACGTCTAATAAATCGACGGTGTTTTATGCCTGTAAAAATCAACTAAATACAGTACATTTTCTCATGCTATATTTCCCCAAATCGAAGTGAGAATTCTGGTCAGGATTTCACTAGTAGCACCTCTAAAGTTGAGAACTTTGTCGCTACAGACTTTATTGGGGCAACCCCTTTGGTTTTAGTATATGTGTGCGTGCGAAAAGCGCTTGGGTGTGATGTTACGTGGCGTGTTGCAGGATACGAACCCGCTGGAGGGCCCGGCGGAGGGCGCCGGCTCCTCGGATGGCGAGCTGTCCTCCAAGCACGGCGACAGTCCCACTAGGAAGCGCCGCCGCATCTCCAGGCATCTTTCCTCAGGTGATTGTGCCGCTCCGTCCGGCACGGACGTGGCCTCCACAGTTCAAGCGTCAGACCTGTTAGAAAATATCTTCAAAATAGAGCTAGAGCAATATTTTGCAATCCATTGAAACAGTGTGTTGCCAGTTACAGGGGTAGCAAATAACTCAGTAGGTTTCTGCGGTAGGGGGTAATAGTACTGTCGCACTACTCGTCTCCCCGCAGTGCCTCACTACCGCAGCAACCTCCTCAGTTATGGACAGAGTTAATTAATGAAGTTCTGTGTTTGAATTGTGTCGTATTGACCGGTTGGTCAGACACCAAAAAAAATCGTTTAGCGAAGGCGGCTCTTCACATTTGTTGTATTGGCCAGCGTTCTGGTGAATAAATTCTTACTCTGTCTAGTCGTTGGCCAAGCGTATTCGCCATTATATTAGCAGATGTATTTACGAACTTTAACAGAGTTCGAAGACTTAACGGCGCTCGTGTATGTTTCCAGGGGAGAGCAACGTGTCCGTCCCCGTGCCGGTGGTGGAGCGACGGACGCCGCGCCACCACTACCCGCCGCCGCCGTGAGTATCCCACGCCCACGCTCCTGTCCCACCGCTGGGCGCTAGCCAGTGTCTGTAGCCCGTGTTGTTGCAGGCGGCGCGTGCGGTACATGAACCAGGGCGGCGCCGTGTGGACGCATGAGCGCATCCTGGAGCCGCACCACACGCCGCTGCTGCTCGACATCAATCCGGTAACATATTTTTCTAACCTTGATTATGCATTAAAGTTCCCTCGCATCGTTCTAGATGGCGTTAGGCGTTCATAACACACGCAAGCGTTTGTTGCACAGAATCGCGGAGCCAAGTGTTTCCGAAGTTAAATAGGGTCGGTATTGAAGTGGCCAATTACCGATAGCATTTTACTTTCAATACCTGCCGTTCTGCTAACTAAACCTACACTTGAAATCAAAGTATTTTGTTGAAATTCCAAATCTCTAGGTCCATCGGCATAGGCTGTGCGTTGTCTGTCAGTCAGTATGTCATGGTACTATTTTATGGGTAAAGGCAACATTAATACAGTAATGTTCCTTATAATGTGCTCTCACACTGGAAAATGAAAATACCCTCCTGACTCTACCGGTGCTTCGGAAATGCTCCCGTTACAGAAGAGAGCACCAACAAACTCTAGCTTTACACTGTAGTCTGTATTGGAATAAGATGCGACATGCGACATGATACGCACGCGGGGAGGAGGGCGGTCAAGAGAATAATGTAGCGCAGATGCGATACTTTACAACTGTTCGCATTTTATCCGCCTTCGTGCAGTGTCGGTACCTACTTCTAAACAGCGAGTCGGCGATCTAGCTAGTGGCTGAGTGAAGAGCGGCGCTATGGAATAGACCTTTTGTTTTTTTTTTGTTTCCATCAGTGTGGGGTGTTATTCAAGTAGTAACATTTACAAATCGGTAATCTAATAGATAATCACTAATTTTTGTCACCATAATAATTGTCAAAAATGTATCCACTCCAATATATAAAAGAAACGTTGTTTGTTTGTGGAGTTTTAACGCCTAATCTGATTTTGATGAAACTTTGTAAATAGATACAGTACAATATACAGACCAAGATAGGATACTTTTTATCCCGGAAAATGGTAAGTTTCCACGGGAAACAGGAAAATGTCGATTACTCGCTGTAAGGAACGGTTGCCTTGGAAACGAAATAATAACACGTCTGTCGAAAAGCACCAGGATCGTTTGTGCTATACTTTTGCATTGGTTTTTAATATCCCAAAAAAATATTAGATGCTTTTTTCGTGTGAAAACGTCCACACTGTTTGGAACAATTGAATTTAACATGGTATACACGCATGCGCCGACGAAAAGGGAAGGAAAAGCGTAAAGTAGTGCGGCGTCTCCTGTAATATGTGTTACAATGAGAGCATCCTGTGCGTTGCAGATGTCGCTGCGGAACGCGCGGCTCGGCGCGCTGGGCGCCGCCGTGCCGTGGGCGCACCACCGCGAGCACGCGCCGCGCACGCAGGTACGCCCGCCCCCGATTCTCACACCCGCGCAACTACGAGCGCTCTCTTGAGCCCGCTGCTCGCCTGGTACTCCATTTCGAAACCGCGAGGGGTTTTTCTATTTCATATGCAGAATACGAATTTGACTGTCGGCGGATGGCGAATCATTGGCACATCAATAAATATCTCTTTAAATTTCGATTTTTGTTTCTGGCAGCTTACACATTAGTTATTCGATTGACAACCGCCGATGCCAGTGAAACGTCGCCACGACAAGTGATATTCAAAGAAACATGTTATAATTGATTTTGTGTTAGTTCCACATTCAGGGCTCGACGCGGCCTGACGTAAGTTAACTAATGTCTATACACACATGTCTTCAGAACACTTCTAAACGGCCGCTAGACACAACATGATACCAAATTTAACTAGAGTTATTGACACAACAAATATTATTCCTATCTTAATAAGAAATTTCACGCACTGGCGTTTAATTATATACTTCGTTTATTAGCTTCTACAAATACTATAGATTCTATATCAAAAATTCAATATTTTTATAATTTCTAAACGTAACACGCATTGTTAAAAAAATGCCACAAGAATCCATTCCAGTGTTATGCGTACGAGACAGTCAATCTGGGCATAGCATAATTATGTCATTAGGTACATTATATCTTTATTTCTTACGATTATCGTTAGAACTTAGTCCTTAAGAACTTTTGTACCGTTGTGTTAGATATAAGTTACTCTAAGTTCAGTTTAATACAGTGTGGGACGACACATCCCGTACAACAATCGACAGATAGACACTTCGATTTTAAACAACATCAACGATAACGCAACACTCTGGCACAAAATGAGGAAATAGTTCTCGACAACAATGTGAATTGGAGGTTGTAAATGTGTGACCACGCTCGTAATGGCATGTGTCGTCTCTCAGTGTACCTTTGGAGGGCTCGTACAAGTGGGTAGCGTCGCGCAGGCGGGTGCGGTGGCGGCGCCGGCCGAGCTGTGGGCCGCGCCGCCCGCCGTGCTGCCGCCGCTGCCGCTGCGCTACCAGGTACGCCGCGCCGTAGGACGGGTACTGCGCCGCCGACTGGGGACACGCATCAACACTGACCGCGCTCTTCCCACACTGACTCACTACAGATATCAAACAATAAAAAAAATAACATAAAAAGTGTGAATGATAAAGAAACGTAACTGTATCATGAAGTAATCTATCTATACTTATAAAAAGTGTGAATGATAAAGAAACATAACTGTATCATGAAGTAATCTATCTATACTTATAAAAAGTGTGAATGATAAAGAAACATAACTGTATCATGAAGTAATCTATCTATACTTATAAAAAGTGTGAATGGTAAAGAAACATCACTGTATCATGAAGTAATTTATCTATACTTATAAAAAGTGTGAATGATAAAGAAACATAACTGTATCATGAAGTAATCTATCTATACTTATAAAAAGTGTGAATGATAAAGAAACATAACTGTATCATGAAGTAATCTATCTATACTTATAAAAAGTGTGAATGATAAACAAACATAACTGTATCATGAAGTAATCTATCTATACTTATGAAAAAGAAAAAGTAATTAACAAAAATAATGTACAAAGAAGATAATTAAAAATAAAAGTCTAGAGAATAAGCTACTGAACAAGAATAAAACTTTTTGTTTCTGTCTGTCTGTTTGCTCCCGCATCACGTAAAACTACTGGACCGATTGCGATGTGGGACAGATAGTCACACTATTGGATAGATTAGGGTTTGACTTAAAAACTGGTGTGTAATTGGTAACTCAATCCGATGAGCAATAGATAATAAACTATTTTTGTTCAACGTAGTAGTTTGTTCGTTATTAGGTACTTTCGGTACTGGAATAACAAATAGGTTACTTTCAACCAAGAGAAATGACCACGCGTTCAAAGCCGTGGGCACAGCTGGTCTTGAATTATATTGTACAAAGACAGCATCAAACCTCAACACAACAACTACACTTATAAAATATATTATAATGAACATTGGACGACCCTAAACAGTGTTGATCGTGTTTCCCGCGGCGGCGTGCTTGGAAGGGAAGGTTTGCTTTGTCATGTTTGGATGTGAATAGCTCCCGAGTTGTCGTCCGGCTTTGGGTCTACGGCTGCGTCCGTCACTAATCGCTTAACACGAGATATGCATCTAGTACATCATTTCAAGCTTCAATTTATCTATCCGTTCGAAAGTAACCCGACACTGTCTCTTAGCGTTGTCGCTCGACCCCGGTTGAGGCTGTTTCCTGGACGCGAGTGCTCCATGTTTAGTCCACTATTTTTATACTGCACGTTACTGACCCGACGCGGAGTGGCGAGTGTTAGGGCTGGTGCATGCTCCGACGCCGCACCCACCACGACGTCGTCCAAGTATGTACATCTTAGCGACCGACGCTTCTTCCTTGCGCTCGCTTGTTGGCGACATCCGTAGCCTCTTGGCGCACCTCTAGCCCGAAATAACGCTATTGAATATAAGAACTTGTAATTAATATGTGACTTCCATGGCTGGATATGTTTGCTTGTTCTAACTTGTACTTGATAGAAACCTTTTGCGGGTTCATAGTTTGTGAAGCTATGACTTTTGAGTTGGATGAAATTATTTACTGATTTATTTTTGTGTAGTGTTCAATTACGCCTATCAATGTTATTTTTGTGTTTTTCTTAATTTATAGAATTCAGTAAAACAGTTAAATGGCAAAGGCCCCGCTAGGTTCAGAGCATGCAGTGAACACAAGCTCCCGAGTAGCTGATTTCACCGTTTCTTTTTTTCTAGCGGATGTATACACCGAATATTATTTCAAAGCTTTTAATGATCTAGAAATCACTGCAAACCCTTTATCTGGCAAATTCCAAATACTTGTATCTTCCTATGCTTCAGTTTTTTTTTTGGATATTGTCGTGGTTGTTAGTGAAAATTTTATAAATTTTGTTAAATTTTTCGTGGTTTCTGGATGTGTATCAGTAAATAGTTTGACCGACCGTGTGTCCGCCCGTGTCATGTGGTTTGGTATGTCGGCTTCGCCCGGCGCTGCTTGGTTTGCGACATCTGTCGGAGTCCCGTTGATTTACTGCGTTTGCGTTCAGTACTCGCTCTTTCTTAGCTCATACTTTGTGATTATGATGGTTTTCTCCTTTATTTGTTGACATTATGGTGGAGTCAGTGCCGTGGACGATTCTGAAGTAAAGAATTACACTAGTAAAATTTAAAATTGATATTATTAACATCAAGTTATGTTAATATCTGAGTCGACCACTGCGTTGGCTCAGCCCTAGTAATACTTTAAATTTTGGCGTGCTTTCGATCTTGTAGCTTTACAGCATCCATCGGTTTCACAAATCTAAGCTAATCTACGTCTAGCTACGTCATTACGACACGCCTGGAGATTGTAAACATAATTACTAAAGCAGCAACCCATCACCCGAGCTTACGATTTGTTATAGTTTGGTGACTACATTGTATCGATGTTACGAATTAGTTGGGGAAACAACACTACTCTATGTGAGGAAATGTCTGGAAACTGACTTCGAGCATTCATTACAATATAAATAGTATTATAGAAACAGCCTGAAAATAAAGGTCTTCAGTCTATAATCAGCTTTAACAATTGGGATTGCTTTTAAAAGTCAAGTTGTGTTTCTAGACGTCTCCTCGTCGGGTAACACAAACCATTGTATGTTAACTCAGCACCGATATGCATGCCCAGATAAACATGTGAAGTGGCGGCGGAGTAACGATATATGTCGCTTGCGCCGGGGACTCGCCCCGAGTTAGCTGGTTACCTTATAGCATTCTACGCTCGTCCTTTTCTAAGATATATATTTAATTTTATACTGTTTTGTACCGGACGCTGCTTCAACCTTCAAAGTATCGCATTACGGCCATATGGCCATATAACCATTCAGGGCATAAAGTGCTTGTTTAAACGTTGCAGCACCGTCCGAATTGTAAACACCTTACTTTAACTAGCGTACGGGAGCGGTGACTAACCCCCTGCGGTCTCACTGATTACTTGTACTATACCTGCAAGACTGTCTGTACACACGCTTCACGCCACCAATCGTCTCTATAGACATGTATACACTCAAATATTCCAAATGTTAACAACTTGTCGCTAGCTTGAAGGACGATGACGCGTCATGGCGCCGTCACTCAGTGAGATCCGCAACACTGTTCACGTTTAGTTCGTCTGTGACCTGTTTCAACACATTCGCTACTTTAAGCACCTGTCATGTTAGCGACTCGCCGGATTGGCTCGTGTGACCCTTATCGAACTTGTCACAAACCCTATCCTCTTGTAATAAAGCTTTGCCGGTTTGTGCTGAGTTCCCGAGGTTGTGCGACGGTTATAACGGCTGACTGCTAGACGCAGTGACTAGCGAGGTGGCGGTAGGCTGCGTAGAGTGTGCGTCACATCCGATGTAATACATAGAGAGTGCACAGTGCTTGATGACATTAGGTACGTGTTGACGTGGACGCACGTGATTGGCTGATCCTGAAGTCGTGTCAACGGCGGCCAATGGTAGGAGTTGTGTGACGCTTTACTCCCGCCTAATTGGTCGTCTATCACATGAAATCCTCATAAAAAATATTATACAATGTGTGCCAAACGCTGCGACCACCGTCGACATTTTAATACCATTCAGTTGTCGATGTTTTATTCATTCTTACACTTTCCGGACCGACTCTACTTTAATTTTTATATTTATTTGATAAATACACACGATTTTAACCAAGTTTGCCGGAGCGCTGACGCCATCTTTAATATAACCCTGGTGACGTAATATCTGTCATACATACATGCAGTAGGTGTAGGCTCGCATGTGACTAAACTCCAACTGGCCGTCCACATAACATTAACACGAGAACGGAGCCAGGTCTCTGTGAGCGCCATGGCGTCGGTGCTCGGCGGCCGCATGCTACACTCGAGCTCCATACTGTTTGTTTTGTACATACGTACTGTGTAAGGTCTAGTCTGCTGCGTTACATTTCTATATAAACTCACGGGCTCTTTACTAAAATCATTATCTACTAGTTTACTAAAGAGTCCACTTAGCTCCGGTCGATAGCGACCCTCCAAATATTTTTATTAGTCGACTAACCCACATTTTACTGTTCGTGTACCGCATGCCTCGATTTTCCACACTTTTCAAAACCCTGTGAATGTGTTCCGTGTTACTACGTGTATATCCGACTGTTAAGTTTCGACTAGTGTGTCGCGATGCCGGCGCCGGCCCCCGGCCAATACCGTCGCGGTATCGCGGGTTCAACGACCGACGGCGTCGAAGGCGCGACGCACACTAGTCGATTTTTTCAACTGTCGAGACACACTGTTTATTTACAATTTTGCCGCTAGCAACTCAAGCTTTGTTATTTAGTAGATTTTTGAATTTACGAGAAAAATATTTGGCTGGTCGCTTTCATTTAGAACTTGGCTGTTTCCTGAAGATGCTCTTTTTAATGTGAACATTGATAACAAAGTATTTTGAGTATATTGTATGTGGAGTGTTGTCGAGGGCTGCGGTTATTAACACACGCTGTTTATCTGACGTTCTGTCACGAAGCAAGAGGTTTTCTCGTTCTAAAACTATACTTTGTATAATTGTAGTTGCCACCTTTGTATTATGTATAATGTATTTGTATGTATTTAGACACATTTAAATTATTGATACCTATAACGATTATGACACGAATGCTTCTGTAACTTTCCTTATGTTACTCTCATTAGAAAACCCTAAAACGTATATATTACCGCCGCCATTCAAAATCAAATTTTATGTATTTAGGAATACCACGTTTAAATATGTATTTTGCAAATTTTTCCTTTCAATTTAGATTATACATAAACTTTGTCCTCCAGTCCTAAATATAATTATGTTGTATGTATATTTATATTGGTAATTTTTCCTTTCTATTTAGATTATACATAAACTTTGTCCTCCAGTCCTAAATATAATTATGTTGTATGTATATTTATTTTACTAATTTTTCCTTTCTATTTAGATTATACATAAACTTTGTCCTCCAGTCCTAAATATAATTATGTTGTATATATATTTATATTGGTAATTTTTCCTTTCTATTTAGATTATACATAAACTTTGTCCTCCAGTCCTAAATATAATTATGTTGTATGTATATTTATTTTACTAATTTTTCCTTTCTATTTAGATTATACATAAACTTTGTCCTCCAGTCCTAAATATAATTATGTTGTATATATATTTATATTGGTAATTTTTCCTTTCTATTTAGATTATACATAAACTTTGTCCTCCAGTCCTAAATATAATTATGTTGTATGTATATTTATTTTACTAATTTTTCCTTTCTATTTAGATTATACATAAACTTTGTCCTCCAGTCCTAAATATAATTATGTTGTATATATATTTATATTGGTAATTTTTCCTTTCTATTTAGATTATACATAAACTTTGTCCTCCAGTCCTAAATATAATTATGTTGTATGTATATTTATTTTACTAATTTTTCCTTTCTATTTAGATTATACATAAACTTTGTCCTCCAGTCCTAAATATAATTATGTTGTATGTATATTTATTTTACTAATTTTTCCTTTCTATTTAGATTATACATAAACTTTGTCCTCCAGTCCTAAATATAATTATGTTGTATGTATATTTATTTTCATAATTATGGTATTTTTATTTGGCTTTAGACGAATGCTATTACTATACTTCGTTATTTTAATATAATAACTATTTATTTGAAGGAAATATTAAATTAATTTTATATTAACTTTACATATGTACTAATTAGGTATAATGAACACATGAACAGTCATTATATTAATAAGAATTAAATTAATATGAACCTTCATTAACCTTATATTATTAGGACGAGAAAATAACGCTACTCTGAACTATATAGACGCTCAACTATTAATACTTGCTGTTCATTTATGTTACCCTGGTACTTGGTTTTAGTGTTTAAACGTATACATACATAGTGAGGTCGAATAAAACATAATAAACATACATAACTTAATTTTGAACTTACTATTGTATTTTAATAATAAATTGCACGAAATATGTTTTATTCGATCTCGATATATACCCAGCGTGAGGATACTCTGTGGAGCGTGCTGCTAGCTTGAAATAAATAAACATTACAATAAAAAATAACGATATAGTACAACTATCCATCTTAAGCAATAAAATAAAAGGGGTTCCGGGCCATGGTACGAGTATATGAAGTCAACATCGTAATTCAGATTTATAAACAGAAACAGTTTCTTTTTAGTTTGTTCCTTTCCTGACAATGTTACGGCTGCACTTGTCATAATATATATTCAAGTTAAACTTTCCTGACAATGCTACGGCTGCACTTGTCATAATATATATTCAAGTTAAACTTTCCTGACAATGCTACGGCTGCACTTGTCATAATATATATTCAAGTTAAACTTTCCTGACAATGCTACGGCTGCACTTGTCATAATATATATAAACTTTCCTGACAATGCTACGGCTGCACTTGTCATAATATATATTCAAGTTAAACTTTCCTGACAATGCTACGGCTGCACTTGTCATAATATATATTCAAGTTAAACTTGCTCTTTGTTGACTAAACAACACTAAATATAACTGAGAGCATTATTCAATCATCATGACAGTGTGATTGGCCAATGATTTATTCACTTCGAGTCAATTAGCCAACCTAACGAGTTTCGTTATTAACTGGAGTCAACTGACTGACCAATTATTGCGTGTCGTTATTAACTTCGAGTCAACAGGCATTTCAATCGCGTGTCGTTATTAAACTTCGAGTGAACCGCGTGTCGTTACTAACTTCGAGTCAAATGGCTGTCCAGACGCGTGTCGTTATTAATTTATAGTCAAAAGGCCGACCAATCGCGTATCGTTACTAATATTCGAGTGAAACGCGTGTCGTTACTAACTTCGAGTCTACTGGCCGTCAAATCGCGTGTCGTTATTAAGTTCGAGTCAACTGGCCGTCCAAACGCGTGTCGTTATTAAGTTCGAGAAGTATCTGAGCTCGCTATGCAGCACGGGCCGCAGCCCCGGGTTCCGTGGTGCAGCTGTGTGTGTGCGCAGATGGGGTCCATGTACGCGGGGCTGCAGTACGGCAGCTTCGCGCCGCCGCCGCCGCCGCGCGCGCCGTTCGCCTCGCCGCCGCACCCGCACGCGCACCCGCACGCGCACCACGCGCACTACATACCCAGCTCGCAGGTCAGAAAAGTAGACGGATCGAAAGAAAAAATATATGGAAAATAACAAAACACAACAATATATAAAAATAGGTTATCTAAATAAAACTTACCTGTGAGTGTGTCGAAAGGGGCTTATTCTCAGCACTAATGCCCAGTGCGGAACACTAGATGCTGGCTTAAACGTTATGATGAGTCAATGTTCACGAAGACTTGTATTGAGTATGTGATTTTTGTAGCAGTTATCGTATACTTGTACAAGGTGTACTCGTATGTAAGTACCTGCAACTTGTAATATATCTCTGAACCCAATATACCAAGTAACAGATACTAGTATCCGGCACCTGCCACTAGTATCAGTTTTTTTTTAATTTTTTTTATTAAAAGTTTTTATTTAACTTCACTTGTATCTATCTATGTATGTATGTATGTATTTTGTCTGTTCTGGAATCTTGCAATTCAAATTTCGAGCACTTCCCGATTTGCTATCCGGCTGAAACTTTCAGGGTAGCTCACAGGCCGATGACAAAGCAAAAAAAAGTATTTTTTTAATTATACCTATTTTTAATCAAGTAACCCTTTAGGTTATTTCGCATATTGCTAATTTGCCGACCTGGTTACAGGTAATTGAATTTGAATATCGTAACAATCTATTACTCATATGTACTCCGTTCTTATGTAATTCTTAACAAGTGTCCAACACTTACTATGTACTTATTATATGTATTAGATTTTTGGAAATCATACTTTAACCGTATCAGATATCTGGTACCCGTATTAGGTAGGTACCTAATATCCATTTCAGATATTTAATTCTCGTACCAGGTATTTAATACTTGTACCAAGTACTCGCATCAGGTATCTGGTACTCGCACCGCTGGTGTGACGAATGTGTCCGTTCCAGCGCGCGGAGGGTGGGCGGCTGGACATGGTGGGCGGCGAGGGCGCGCTGTCGCCGCTGCAGCCGCCCGAGCTGCACCACGCGCCACTACTGCTGCACACAGAGGTATTACAATGTTTCTTATTACACCATTTATAACTCAAGAAACAATAAAAAACAACTGTTAGACTGATTTTTCTGATGTTGGATTTGTCTCCGCCTGTCTGGATTTGTATTTAGACAATCGCCCAATTTAACCTCAGTCCCTAAGTAGATACCGAGCAGAGTCGTTTCGTGTTAATGAGCAAATTAAAGTGGCAACGGGCAGGCCACGTAGCTTGTAAGAACAATAAGCGTTGAGAAAGGAAGGGTCAATCTCCATGGGTCCAATCCCACGTGCCCTAAAAAGGAGTATAAGGTTTTCAGGTTTCATGTATACGCGTGGATTTTTAAGACTGTTAACTTTTTGAGATATTCTGAACTGCATTCACAGATTTTGGAATAAATGTCAGCATGACAATGGTAATTTTACACAAAAACTTTTTTGATGCCAACCGATCTTGTTTCTTATAAGGATCAAAAGTATCTATGGGATTGACTGACGTTTGAGTACTAGACATGTCAGAAACTGCAAAAGTATCTATGGGATTGACTGAGGTTTGAGTACTAGACATGTCAGAACCTGCAAAATTATCTATGGGATTGACTGAGGTTTGAGTACTAGACATGTCAGAACCTGCAAAAGTATCTATGGGATTGACTGAGGTTTGAGTACTAGACATGTCAGAACCTGCAAAAAAACTTTTTCCATATATTTCGTAGGAAATTACATTAACCGTATTAGCTTGAGGAAAACGTTGTTAGGAGGCTGTCCTCAACGTTTGGAGATATTTAGACCAGCATTTACAGATTTTGTTAAAAATGTTCATTCGCATCTCGTGCCAGCCATTGATTCGCAACTTAGCATTAACATGGATAACACTTCTGTACATAGTTCATTCTTGTAGTATTATAACATTTTAACACATGTGTACATAGTTCATTCTTGTAGTATTATAACATTTTAACACTTGTGTACATAGTTCATTCTTGTAGTATTATAACATTTTAACACTTGTGGACATAGTTCATTCTTGTAGTATTATAACATTTTAACACATGTGTACATAGTTCATTCTTGTAGTATTATAACATTTTAACACTTGTGTACATAGTTCATTCTTGTAGTATTATAACATTTTAACACTTGTGGACATAGTTCATTCTTGTAGTATTATAACATTTTAACACTTGTGGACATAGTTCATTCTTGTAGTATTATAACATTTTAACACATGTGTACATAGTTCATTCTTGTAGTATTATAACATTTTAACACTTGTGTACATAGTTCATTCTTGTAGTATTATAACATTTTAACACTTGTGGACATAGTTCATTCTTGTAGTATTATAACATTTTAACACTTGTGGACATAGTTCATTCTTGTAGTATTATAACATTTTAACAATGATACAGTTTTATGTATAAAAAAAGAATGGTCTAGGGTACTTAAAATAAGCTACTGAACAAGAATATTTCATTTTTTAAATCGTGTCTGTCTGTTTATTTGTTATGTTTGTTCGCGCATCACGTAAAAACTACTGGACCGATTGCCATGCGGTTTTCTCTGTTGGATAGCTTAGGGTTTGACTTAAAACTGGGTACTTGGTATCTCAATCTGACGAGTAGAAGCCGAGCAATCGATAAAAATATTTTTGACGGCTGAAGGAATTTTGATTAAATGTTGGTATATTGGTATTTTAGGTCCTGGAATAGCACAAAGAGTACTTTTAACCTACAGAAATGAACACGTGTGCGAAGCCGCGGGCATCAGCTAGTTTCATAATAATATATCGATTTGGGGTCATGTCATACATCATATGCTGTGGACTGCTTCTGGCTTATGATGATGACGATGATAATGAGGGTAATGATGATGAAGAGGGCGATAATGATGATGATGTTGATGGTGGTGGTTACTGTTGCAGGCGCGCGGAGCGCCGCTGGAGTTGCTGGCGCCGCACCACGCGCGGCACGCGCTCGCGCACCACCACGTGAGTGCACGCGGCTGAGCTCACCACCGCCGAATACTGTATACAATGCATACACATAACGTAACACAACAAACAAACACACACACACACACACACACACACACACACACACACACACACACGCACACACACACACACACAAACACGCGCGCGCGCGCGCAGAGAGAGAGAGAGAGAGAGAGAGAGAGAGAGCGAGACAGACAAAAAGTAGTGTCCCAGCCTCCTTAAACACAAAACAAGTAGGTATCTAAAAATTAAGCCCCTGCTCATATGTGATCATCATTTTCCAGTTTTCCCGTAGAAACTTACAATTTTCCGGGATAAAAGTATCCTATGTTTTATTCAAGGGTATAAGCAATTTCCATTCCAAATTTCATGAAAATTCGTCCAGCCGTTTTCGCGTGAAAGCTCCCCAAACAAACAGACAACGTTTCACCTTTATATATTGGTATGGATTCAGATCTCGACGTAGCCTTTTTCCTCAGTTCTCAAGATAATATTCTTAAACAGTATTACAATTTTTTAAATGAAAAATTTGTGTCACTAATGGGATTCGAACCCGCGTCATCGATGCGTCTGTCTTTAACCAATTCGGCTACCGTGACCACTACAATATCATCCAAATTGTTCAATTTAGTTACTAAATTCGTCTTACGGTGACGGTAATGCCATCTATTGGTAGTTTGCTGAACTAACCAACCGAACTTATACACAGTTCTCGGATTACCATTTTTAGTTTTGACATGATTCCTGAGTTAATATCCTATTACTGTTTCGTTAACGTTCGCAGTTTCTGGAATAAAAATAACCAATTTCTGAATTTCAATTTTGCCTTAAGTTAATTCGAGTTGGTCTAAAATTTGACAAATGTATATGTTGCACTCGCAGCGTCGGAGTGGCGGCGCCGTGGGCGTGGGCAGTGGCGTGGGCGTGGGCGTGGGCGTGGTTGGGTCCGCGTCCCGCGCAGCACGCCCCTACGTGCGGCACGCGGCGCGCTGGCCGCACCACCCCATACACCACATACACACGCAGGTCAGTGTGACATGCGGTCAGTCATTGTCAGTTATGTGCGGTTTTCCATCGCTCCGTGCTTCGGAGGGACGTTAAGCTGTCGGTCCCGGCTGTTATTGACTAATAGCATTCGTTAAGCCATGTCAGAGGCCCTCGGGCGGCTTGACAAACTCTGACATCAGACTTGTCAAGCCGCCAGGTAGGTAAGGTAAGTAAAGTAAGGTAATGCTGGCCAGCACTACCTCATACGACAAACAAACAAGTGTGACATGCACCACATACACACGCGGTCAGTGTGTGAATGCTTGTAGCGGAAGCTGTACGTCATGGCCACTAGTGGAGCTAGAATACGGTCGCCGGACAGGAAGGATTTCGTACAATGACCTTTGTGCCTACTACCAGGGGTCAAACACATTTCTTACTAGGTAATCACGAAGATGAAACTTATAAAATATTATCAAGTTGGAAAGAGTTTGAATAAATGTTACACGTATTCTGTATTATAATAACAATACGAGCTATCCTTTCAGTAGTGCGTAGTACCAAGGTGAGATGTCAGATGTTACAACATCTGACATCTCACCTTGGTACTACGCAACATTAGATATTGTAGCACCGCGCGCGCTCATTGGTCAAATCAAATAGCGCGCTTCCCCGCTTCCTGTTACACACTTCCTTCTCTTTTCACGAAATCACTCCCACAGATGGCAGGGCAACGAGAGGAAAGATTTTGCACATCTAAATCAAAATATGTTTAAGTTATGCGTAATATAGTGTAGATAATGGATATGTGTGTACATTAATTGACCGAGCGAGCGCGAAGCGTCTCCGTTTCAGCTTGGGCAAAAATGCTTTTGTATGTCCGGATGTCTGTCCGGATCTCTGTTCTCCTCTACACGTCGCATTTCTCAACCGATCTAGACGAAACTTGGTATACAGGCTAAACGAATTTAAGATTTTTTTATTTGTCGGGGATTTTTGATTGAGGGGGTACTTTCCCAAAAAAGGGGGCTACTGAATATCTCCGACTTATTAGATCCGATTTCGATGGTTCTTTGTTTACTTGAAAGGTATTAACTTTAAATTGGTCTCATAAAAATTTGGTGAAGATCTGATGAGGATCTTCGGCGTGATGAGCAGAATAGCTCCTCAAAATGCAGTAAATTTCTCACTTTTAGGTTTCTACCAGAGGAATCAATCAACCTACTACCTATTAGGTAGGGATGGATGGCACTTTTTGATAAAATGAAGAAGGTTGTAAGTACAACAAAAGAAAAGATTTTTGAGTTTTACTGCCCTCTCTACTGAAGATAACACCAACCGAATATTCGGCCGAATATGCCGACTACGAATAATTAACTAAAATTCGGCGCATCTCTAATAATTACCTTGTATCTACTTATTTAGCGTTGAGTAATAAAAAGTGTAGATAGTTATTTATTCAAAATCAGATTCTGTGTCTGGGAACTGTCAGATGTTTCACCTGTAACATCAGATTCTGTGTCTGGGAACTGTCAGATGTTTCACCTGTAACATCAGATTCTGTGTCTGGGAACTGTCAGATGTTTCACCTGTAACATCAGATTCTGTGTCTGGGAACTGTCAGATGTTTCACCTGTAACATCAGATTCTGTGTCTGGGAACTGTCAGATGTTTCACCTGTAACATCAGATTCTGTGTCTGGGAACTGTCAGATGTTTCACCTGTAACATCAGATTCTGTGTCTGGGAACTGTCAGATGTTTCACCTGTAACATCAGATTCTGTGTCTGGGAACTGTCAGATGTTTCACCTGTAACATCAGATTCTGTGTCTGGGAACTGTCAGATGTTTCACCTGTAACATCAGATTCTGTGTCTGGGAACTGTCAGATGTTTCACCTGTAACATTAATAATAAATGTATCGATCGTTTTATTGATATTAATACCGAGATCGTTTAATTTTAGCAGTTCTTTTCTGATGTAGCTTATACAAGAACACGCGCAGGCAAAACATACTCAGAAAAGGTTTACAATCCGCGACAAGGGCGGTCCTTCTAATGTGCGCGACGGCGATAGATCTCTGCGCGAGCGAGAGAGACAAGTAGTGAGGGGTCATTGTACGCAGTTCCTTCTGCATCGCGTCCGCACTTGAACAGTGCTGTTGTTGTTCGCAGAGCGGCGGGCTGCTGGGCGCGGCGCTGCCGGCGCACGTGTCGGGCGCGCTGGCGGTGGCGCCGCCGCTGTCGCTGCCGCCGCCGCCCACCTACCAGGTAACAAGACTGCTGGAGGCCGGGTGAACGACCTCGCCAGCGGTTGACTGAGGTTCAGTGACCCCGACGCGCACCGAGGTTGTTCACCTGCCGCCAGCTGTTTCTCTTAGTAGGGATCATGCAACAAATTCTGGTCTTGTTACATCAAATCAGTCCCCTGATTCAGCTAACAAACCGCAACGTGATCGCTGCGCGATCATTACCTTTCGGTGTGGTCATACTTAGAAAAAATAAAAGCTGGGGAAATGTGGGGGATGAAGGTTTGGGAAAGTGAGGGAAGGTGGGCGAATGTGAGGGGAGGTTAGTGGGAAGTGGACGAATTGTGGTGGATATCGGGGAAGGGTGCGGGAAGTAGGGCAGGTAGTGCGAAGTGGGGGAAGACTGAAAGGAAGGGTAGTGGCAGAGTGGGAGCAAGAGGAAAGCGTGGGGGGAAAGTGAAATTGACGTCCTTCCCTCACCCTTGTCCCTTTCTTCCTATCCTTCCCTTATTTCCCTGCGGCCTTCCTCCACCTTTTTTCACTTTCCCCCATAATTTTTCACTTTCCCCCACCCTTCTCCTTTTCGCCCACTCTGCCCCCACCCTTCCTTTCAGTCTTCCGCTACTTTGCACCAACTGTCCCACGTTCCCCGCTTCCCGAACCCTTCCCTGACATCTCCCACCATTCGACAACATCCCCCTACTATCCCCTCATTTTCCCCCACCATTCCTCACTTCCCCAAACCTTCCTCCACATCTCCCCACATTTCTCCAATTTTTATTTTTTCTGAGTATGTCCACACCGAAATGTAACGATCGTGCAGCGATCACGTTGCGGTTTGTTAGCTGAATCGCACTGCAGGTAGCACACCAATTGCTATTAAATGGAGAACCTCGCAATCGCCTTCCTAAAACATTGAAACCAGTACCAGCTCCAATAGAATCAAATACCATATCAAAGGCTTTTGCTTTCTCCGATATAATCACCGGAATAAAATCATTGAAATTAGGAAAAGCTACAGGTTGATGATATCACCGTCCCATTTGCTCACCTGTCCCCTGTGCCCTACTACCTGCACAAGTGAAGACCTCAGTGATGCCAATGTTAATGGCGTGTCACACGGTCAAATCAATGGTGGCAAGGTTCTATTCAAACCACATCTAAAATCATATTATTTATTTTGAGTTGTTGTGCCAATGACACGTAAGAAGAAGAAGAAGAAGACCGTGCAACAAATTAAAATGCTAGGCCCAGTTGCCGTATCCTGGTTACTAGGCATTCGTTTGACTACGATCTCACCTGATGGAAAGCGATGATGTGGTCGAAGGTGTAGCACGCTTGCGTAGTAGATACCTATTCACTCTTGACTTGAACCCACCTGGGTTATAATTTACCGGAAACACTCACGAAAAAATGCTACTCAACCGTCTAACTCAGAAAATCATTCCCGACCAGGCTTGTTTCAGACCTGGAAAGTCCTGCTCTGGTCAAATTTTCAACCTCACCAAGCACATCGAGGACGGATTTGAAGCCCAAAACATCACTGGCTTGGTTTATGTCGACCTTTCAGCAGCCTGCGATACAGTAAACATAAAAGGTTTGCTGCTGAAAATTGAAACCACGACAGAAGATCCCGGTTTCGTCTAGATACTGTATGAAATATCTCAGAAACTGCCGTTTCCAGATCCACTTGTAGACTGAGTAAAGACGTTGGCGCTGCAAAAAAAATGGCCTCGTGCAGGGCAGTGTCCTGGCGACCGCCCTTTTCAATGTCTGCACAAACGACCAGCCTGAATATATATAATTGTACGCTGACGATCTAGCGCTGGCTGTCCAAATACAGAGCTTTGGTGTAGCTGAACGCAAGCTGACGCAAGCATTGGAATTATAGGCAAATACTACAAGGACAACGCACTACGACCAAATCCTTCCAAAACTCAAAGTTGCGCCTACCACTTGCGCAACCAAGAAGCCAACCGCCAATTGAAAGTCTTTTGTCAAGGAGTTCCTATTGAACACTCCAGTCAACCAAAGTATCTTGGGGTAACTCTAGATAGAACTTTGATATATAGGAACCACTGCCAAAACACGAGATTGAAAGTAACTTCTCTTAACAACTTGCTCCGTAAGTTAACATCTGCCACTTGGGGTGCCAACCCTGAGGTTCTCCGTACCACGGGAATATCACTCTGTTTGTCTGCTGGGAGAGTGTGCATGCCCTGTGTGCCATCGCTCTGCACATGCGAAGCAGGTTGACATTGCCGTAAACAAGACCTGCAGGGGATCATTACTGGCTGTCTAAAACCCACTTCCATTAATAAGCTCCCCCACTAGCAGCCCACCCTGCGTGAGAAGAGAGTTTACCGGTGGCTAGGAAAAATACAGACAAGAGACAGACAGTAGGCACCCGCTATACGGACACGCTCCACCAAATCGTCCAAAAAGTCGCAAGAGTTTCATGAAAACTACTGAACCTAACTGGTGATGCTGGAGGGGCAAGGCTCAAATTGTGGCAAGAGCGTCATGCAGCACCCAGTGACTTTGTTGCTCCTGCAGAAAAACTCCCAGCTGGCCATGAACTGAAATATGGAAAATGCCCAGTATGTAAATCACTCAACCGGCTACGAACACAAGTGGGCCGCTGCAGGAGTAACATGTGCAAGTGGGGGTTTGCAACTGTTCCATATACCCAATGTATATGTGGAGAAACCACACAAACACCTGATGTCTTGCCTTTCGAGCCCCTAAACCTGCACGCCAGTAGACTTAATGGAAGCCACAGCCAGTGACGTAAATGTGGCCACCTGCTGGGTCATACAAATTTAATTTTAGTATTAAAAGGGTGAAACACCGACATGAAAAGAAAAAGAATGGAACTCATTTCATATGGTTTCTCGATGAGAAGTTGGTCCGCAGCCTCACCGACATCTACTCGTAGTTTTGGACAAAGTGAACTATATCTATAGAGGCCATGACTATAATTTAAGCCATCGCTGACAAACTCTGACACCAGAGCCAGAAACACCAGAAACCAGAGGTTGACAGAACCTCTTGTGGAATGTGGAGGTAAAGGTGCGTGAGTGTATATGTAGGTCCATAGTTGAAGCTTCTTCATCATTACGGGAAGTACTCCCGACCGAGCCGGGTGTGGTTGGCCCGGGTTCTGTCCGACTGTTTCGAGTTGGACTTTCTATGTATATTCTACTTCGCGGTGAGATCTTCGTTTGCGCGATGAAGGCGTTGTGTGTACGCTTGCACCATCTGTGATCGGTGTGATAAAGTTCGCTTGTATTGGACTAGATGGCGCTAATTTCAATGTGGCGGCTTCGATATACATACAGCTTGCCTCATGCACTTTGTTTTCTCCCAGGTGTTCCTGAACCTGCTGGCGATGTTCCCGCTGTCGCCGTACGGCGGCGAGGCGCGCGGCGAGGACGCAGCCGACTCGCCGGAGACCGAGAACTACGAGGCGCTACTGTCGCTGGCGGAGCGGCTCGGTGAGGCCAAGCCGCGCGGCCTGCAGCGCCAGGAGATAGACATGCTGCCCAGCTACAAGTACTGCGAGCAGACGCACCAGGGTACGTACATTCACTGTACGCTTGCTCAAAGGCGTCGACAAAACTAGGAAACCTACGAAAATTACGTTTGTTCTATATAACAAACATAATTTTACCTACTTCACCAGATTATAAGAGAAGATTCGATGCGACATGCTCGCCCAGAAGATGTTCGAATTTCCGCAGACTCTCGCGTATCAAGCCATCGTTTTATGAATTAAAATACAATTAGCCGATGTAAAAAAACGTTCTAAGAACTCCTATGTACCCGTCTGAGCGGAGGATATTGTGTTTATCAGCCTATTATGTATATATGACTATTCCTTTGTGTCACTATATAGACCAAACGCGTGGACCAATTTTGAAGCTTCTTACTTCAATCGATTTGTCTCAGTCTTGCGAGGGCTACTAGAGATATGACAGTAATTCTAAATCAATATGGCGACATCTATACGCCATAAAGTAAAAAAAATAAACAAACAAAGTCTACGTACTATGTTATGTGGAGTATCATTGAATCATCATCATCGTCATCATCATCATGTCATCCACCGACTTCATTGAATTATCATCATCGTCATCATCATCATCATGTCAGCCTTTAGAAGTCCACTGCTGAACATAGACCTCCCCCAAAGTCTACGTACTATGTTAAGTGGGGTATCATTGAATTATCATCATCGTCATCATCATCATCATGTCAGCCTTTACAAGTCCACTGCTGAACATAGGCCTCCCCCAAAGTCTACGTACTATGTTAAGTGGGGTATTATTGAATTATCATCATCGTCATCGTCATCATCATCATGTCAGCCTTTACAAGTCCACTGCTGAACATAGGCCTCCCCCAAAGTCTACGTACTATGTTAAGTGGGGTATCATTGAATTATCATCATCGTCATCATCATCATGTCAGCCTTTACAAGTCCACTGCTGAACATAGGCCTCCCCCAAAGAGCGCCATGACTAGCGATCCTGTGCCACCTCCATCCACCAACTTCATTGAATTATCATCATCGTCATCATCATCATGTCAGCCTTTAGAAGTCCACTGCTGAACATAGGCCTCCCCCAAAGAGCGCCATGACGAGCGATCTTGTGCCACCTCCATCCACCGACTTCATTGAATCATCATTGAATAGGTACTTGAAAATCATCTTTAGGTTTCTCTTGTCATTTTTCATTTATATATCTAGGATAGCATTATCCTAAAAATATAATGTAATGTTGTTTTGTTCACGTTCTTATGTTAACCAATTTATAAAAGTGAAACGTTGTCTGTTTGTTTGTTTGTTTGGGGAGCTTTCACGCGATAAATGAATTTGAATTTCGAATAACCTATCCTAAATGGATCTATAACGATTTTAAGTTGGTTAGCAACCACTATCAGTCGAGTTTTTTCTATGTGCTAAATTTTCTTGTTTATGATTTGTTGGGGAGGGGGGGGGGGGGGGAATTCCATGAACGAACCTCTACTACTAGCAACTTATTAAGTTTTAACAGATTAATGGTCAAATATTAAAATGTGTACGTGTGTGCGTTGCAGGCGAGCAGTCGCTGTGCGTGGTGTGCATGTGCGAGTTCGAGGCGCGCCAGTCGCTGCGCGTGCTGCCGTGCGCGCACGAGTTCCACGCCAAGTGTGTCGACAAGTGGCTCCGGGTGAGACACATACCTTCCGCACCACACACACCTTTACTTGTAACACACACTAACCCTTTAAACTTTAACACATGGAGATATTGTTTAATTATGTTTAAATTTCAATGACAGTATTTTTTATTATATCGCCTGGCTCCGCACGACTAGTGCATTTAGCCAGCGTCAAATATATTATAGCAAATTGTATGTTTTCTTTACTAAATAGTCAAAATGTCGAGTCAAAAATCTAGTCAAGTCACAGTCACGATTCAGTAAAGTGGTAGAGCTTTACTGAAACTTCCTAGGGAGTTCCGGAGAGAACACAAAATGGCACGTTTCCCGCTTTTGTGTCATTACCCCACACTCGTGCTTTAACGAACACCTAATGGGTAATATTCCACCAATGTTACACACGAACACTCGAAGAAACACAAGATTGTGAAAAAGGGTTAGGTTGTGAATTTGTGAGTGATCCATGTTCACATCCAGCTTTACATTATTATAAACATTCACACGCATACTTACACACACCCTGGAACTCCCTCACACATGAAGGGGGAGGGAGGGGCTGGTTTCCTGAATGTATATTGTACCACAAGTTATCAGTTTTCGAGTTAAGCATTTATTTCGTCACTCTCTAAAGCAATCGTTTGAGCACGATCTCACCTGATGGAAAGCGATGATGCGGTCGTGGTGTAGCACGCTTGCCTAGTAGATACCTATTCACTCTTGACTTGAACACACCGGGGTTATAATTTACCGGAAACACTGACGAGGGCAGGGCATTCCACTCCTTTGCAGTTCTTATAATAAATGAAGAAGCGTAACGCTTCGTTCTTGTGCGAGGTATTTCAACCATGAAAGGGTGGCGCTTCGCCGATCGTCTCATTATTTATTATATTTATCATTTTTATATATTATCACGTTACTATACTTTATTTTACTTGCAATCTATGTATGTATGTATGTTTGTTTAGGTCAAATATTGCGCTGAATTAGAACCACTTCCTCTTATCCTACGGAGTTGAATTTTTGCATGTTGGTTCAGTTCTGATGACAGTTATTTTCATGGTAAGCGTGACCTGAATCGACATCCAGGAACAGCTCCAGGTAAAGGAACTCTTCAACGGTGAACAGCACAGACAAGAAATTATGTGTACGCATTGTGATAGCCGGTTCGAAGTTTCATCATGACATGGCTACTGCATAAAACCTTTTTTTAAATTAACTTGTTAAACCTTATTGTCATGGACTATGCAGGCGTGGTATTTCGAGATGGGGCAGTGAGGGCAGGTTGTTAGGAGACTGTTCCTAACTTCTGCAGATGTGTTGACCTGCATTCAAAGATTTTGGGAAAAAAACAGTCGGCAAGAAAATAGGTCTCTTACACATATATATTTTTATGCCAAACCAACCCTGTTTCTTATAACGATCAAGTCTCTACCGGACCCACTGAGGTTGGTTACTTCTGATCCAAGAAACAGGATTGATGGGCATCAAAAAAAGTTATGTGTAAATTGTACATTACCTTGCAAGCTGTTTTTTTTTTTCAAAATCTGTGAATACATGTAATTACAACGACTAAGGTAGGCTGGCCTAGACAGGAAGCCTTTCTGTTCCTTCTATACAATGGAATAGAACGAAAATGTATGGGACTGACATTAACGAACGAAAACTCTAATGTCAGTCCCGTACATTTTCATTTTCATTGCTCTAACCGTCCCATCTCAAAAGTCTGCCTTGTGTTGTACAGCTCAATATGTATCGCAGTAGAAGTTCTCAAACATCCCTCTAACATTCCAGTCGAACCGGACGTGTCCGATCTGCCGCGGCAACGCCTCGGAGTACTTCAACAACTCGGAATGACTCGCCGACACCGCCCCCCTCCGCTACCGCGCCCCACAGGGCGGTGCGCTCGCCCCGGGGCGGGGGGCCACCAAGCCTGACTAGTGACGGCACTGTGCTAGTTTATCGCGGGGTGTCAGAGCGGGACGGCACGCTACTACAGAAAGAGACGAGAATAATGAAGAAGAACGAGCGTGGAATGTAGGCCACGCCCACAACGACAAAAACAATTGACTCGCGTCGCGAGTTGAACTTAAATGTCATTCGTTCGCCGTCTGCGGCCGAGAGCAGACGTGCGCGGTGATCGTTCAAATCGTGGAGGATTATAGAAACTGTGTTCCATCGAAAATTGATTATGATTCGACAAAGACATAGCTGTAGAGTTTAATTTCATTTGTAATGTTTCTTAGTTATTAATGTGTCTGTTTACGAAATTTGTTTAATATTCCAAACATCAAAATGACTAATTAAATTAATTTTAGTGAGTTTTTACGTTCATTCGCAGTGAAAGTAGCATTTCTATCGGACAGACCCGTCGACTAACATTCACTCCGGAGAACATAGTCCGCTTGAGGCAGTGGAACGTAACATTGTCGGCTCAAGGCAGTGAAACGTAACACTGTCCGCTCGAGGCAGTGAAACGTAACATTGTCCGCTCGAGGCAGTGGAACGTAACACTGTCCGCTCGAGTCAGTGAAACGTAACTTTGTCCGCTTAAGGCATTGGAACGTAACACTGTCCGTTCGAGTCAGTGGAACGTAACTCTTTCCGCTCAAGGCAATGAAACGTAACACTGTCCGCTCGAGGCAGTGAAACTTAATGTTGTCCGCTCGAGGCAGTGAATCGTAACATTGTTCGCTCGAGGCAGTGAAACGTAACGTTGGCCGTTTGATGCAGTGAAACGTATCATTGTCCGTTCGAGGCAGTGAAACGTATGTCCTGATTGTGAACAAGTGACAGCAAATACTATAGAATAGAAGTCATTATGCACGTTGTATATCACTAATTTTGATCTCGTACAGTAGGCCCAGCCTACTGGAACTTGGAACGGATGGACAAACACGAAACTCTTCTTTAAAAAAATATAATATAGCATATCTACAAGTCAAATGTATTCTAAATAGACGAAATCATTAAATAAGATAAACCAATTGAGTTGAATCTCGCATTAAAAGAAAACGCCCTTCCGACTCTATCGGTGCTTCGGAAATACGCGCGTTAGAGAAGAGAGCCCCAACTAAATACGCGCGTTAGAGAAGAGAGCCCCAACTAAATACGCGCGTTAGACAAGAGAGCACCAACTAAATACGCGCGTTAGAGAAGAGAGCACCAACTAAATACGCGCGTTAGAGAAGAGAGCACCAACTAAATACGCGCGTTAGAGAAGAAAGCACCAACTAAATACGCGCGTTAGAGAAGAGAGCACCAACTAAATACGGGGACATCATTTGTGTCAATACTTTTTCTTGTTAAATGATTTTACAGAATTGTTAATAATACACATTTACATATCAAATTTATAAGTGCCATTTGGATGTCACACAATAATAGTAACTGGGATAAAACAGCAAAATACAGATGCAACTGATTAATAAGAAACCAGGCTGGACCAGTCCCCACAAGCACCCCCCGTTCACGAATACTAGCCGTTCAAAAAGCGAAAAAGAATTGTAGATAATAATATAGTACTATTGTATAGTATTTGCAGTCGAGGTTAGCACTTCTCACTGAGTTATGTAGGAACCGCCGCGACGGGTCCGCGGGAGTGCCGCGGGAGCGCCGCGGGAGCGCCGCGGGAGCGCCGCGGGAGCGCCGCGGCCGCCGGTGACAAGTACCAACAGTTCTGTAGACAAACTTCTACCGCTATAGAACTCATTTAAACGGGACATACCCGCGCGAACTCCGCACTCGTAAACGTAAGTTAACCCGAGTCCAGCATTAAAGTTGTGTCCATTAACTTTAATGTCTGTCTGAGTGTGGCAGTAACAACTTTAATTGTGAGTAACGGAAGACTGAAGTCTTGGCGTTTTCGTTGTTCTACAAGCCAGCGACAGACAAACAAACGGACCGGGCCCCAAGTCTGATAGCTACTGACAAAAAGCCTTGCCACTGCGATTGGACGGTCTATAGTGTCAAGATTGGTAGTCTGCCTGATGAAGTACTCGATCGCAGCTTTATAGCAAAAGCAACGAGCTTGGATGTTCTACGGCTTTCGGAAGTCCCTTGTGTTGCCACTGAAATAAAATGATGATAGCTATCAATCAAGCGTCAAAACATCACTATTGGTGCTTGATAGAGTCCGGTCGCGATACAGAGGTACATTCGTACAACGACCGGGCTTTAGCCAAAATCTGTCGATAGCAGCTATAGGGCCGCGGTGGAGCCCACAGCGAGCAAAAACAACAAAACCTGTCAATATCGGCGATTTACATGCAATCGACTTGCGTTATCGCGGTCCAATAGCTAACAGGCTCGGGGCCGAGACAGACTGTAGCCGCAACGATAGGGTTCCATTTGAACGCTTCGGATACGAAGCCCTAGGAAGTGTTGAGTGTCGCCGTGCGGACGGTCTCAGCCAACAAATAATCTTAAATAGTTTGTTCAACCAAGTTACCGACCACAAGTATATCTCGTTAAGGCAATCATATTCGTAAGTTAGTGTAGCGACGTGGCGGCCTTAGTGGTGTGCGTGTAAATACGTGTGTATGTGTGCGAGACTCACTTTATATATAGCTAGTTGTGCTAGGGCCAGTCTTTTTATTTACGCGCATGTGTTATTATTTTTAAATAATACCGCGTGAAGAATGAAAGTATAGAAAACAACAAACGTTACATAATCATGCAGTTGAATTATTCCAACTGTAGTTTCAATCACGTCCGGTGGTCTTTATCAAGCGTGCGGAACGCTCGCGAACGAGTCTAACGAGTGGTACAGTGATGTCTTGTGATTCGGGAGAGGTCGTTTACATACAGTAGTAATAATAGAGGGCCCAATATGCTACCCTGGGGTACCCCAGTTTTGTTTTGTTTAAATCTCATCTGACGACTGTCGCGTTCCGCACTCGCCTTGGTACAGACTATGTGTGACTATATGACAGAAACACCCGTATTTTTCTTTTAAAATGTGTAAAACCCACGTTAGTTGTCATAATAATATAAATTCTTGTATTGCTTCTACGTTTGTTTGTTGTTGAAGATATTGTCCCGCGCGACATTGTTTGTTAAATGCATTTGTTTGTACATTTCCGTGAGTGTTCCGCGTGTTGTTGTTAATGTACGATGCTTTGAATACGAGTACCGGTGGGGACTAAACATTACTCGACTTGGTTGATGCGTTGTTCTCGGGACGATACAAAGCGCTGGGGGCCCACCTGTCACCGTGGAGCTGCTATGGGGGCGGACATAAATTATTGGACATGGTTTTGGTGAATTTTGACCCCACCCTCTCCCCTTGGTATTTTGACCCCACCCTCTCCCCTTGGTATTTTGACCCCACCCTCTCCCCTTGGTATTTTGACCCCACCCTCTCCCCTTGGTATTTTGACCCCACCCTCTCCCCTTGGTATTTTGACCCCACCCTCTCCCCTTGGTATTTTGACCCCACCCTCTCCCCTTGGTATTTTGACCCCACCCTCTCCCCTTGGTATTTTGACCCCACCCTCTCCCCTTGGTATTTTGGAAATTCGTGTTATCACGCTAAGAATATAAATTTATACATATTATTCTCAAATTAAATCTGTTATTTTTAATTAACAAAATTTATAGTATACTAGTTTTCCCGCACGCGACTTTGTCCGCGCGGACTTCAGTTTATCGCGAAAAAAGCATCCTATGTTCTTCTAGGATATTAAAAACCAATGCAACAATAGGTATAGCACCAATGCTCTTGATGTTTTTGACAGACTTGTTATTTCGTTACCATGGCAACCACAGACCATTCTGTGATGGCAACCGTTCCTTACAGTGAGTAATCCACATTTTCCAGTTTTCCCGTGGAAACTTACAATTTTTAGTAGTTTAAGGATAAAAAGTATCCTATGTTTTATTCCAGGGTACAAGCTATCCCCATTCTAAATTTCATCAATATCCGTCCAGCCGTTAATTTCCCAAACAAACAAACAGACAACGTTTCATTTTTATATATTGGTATGGATACTCTATTTCCAATGAATATTAAAATGATACGTGAGATTTATCAAAACCCCCTTCACGTAAGATTTGGTCTGATCCCTCCCCCCACCCCTGAACGCCTCACGTAATGTATGGACGCCCCCTATGTACTACATGAGACATCTCACTTCACTGCACAACTTCAAGGGCTAGGGTCCCGCAGCGCACGGAGCGACCCTTTAGTATATTACGGGTGAAGCAATCAGTTCCGCCGGAAGTGCAATAACGTGGTATGTGTCGTTGTGACGTCACACGGCTGTACGTCACAAGTTGTAACTGCGGTTACAATAACAATGCTTGTAGCAGCAGTAATAATGTTAGCATTAACGCCTGCTTAGAGAGAACGTATGTAGGTAATAGTTATCTAAAGGAACAATTTGGATCACGAAGTTGATTGCCGTCGTGTTCGGTTGGTCGGTTCAGAATATTACCAATAGATGGGGTTAACGTCCCCGTAATATGGAATTAGAAACTGAGGGGAAAATTTGGATAATGATGTACGGTAGCCGAATTGATTAGAGGTGTGTGCCGCCCAGAGGCTCGGAGTGATGCGGGTTCGTGTCCCGTCTGTGATCCAAATTTTTTCTTTACAAACGAATAATAATTATTAGTATGATTCTAAGAATGAATCAAGAAAAAAATTGTAACGTACATTCGTCAAACTGTAGACCGATGTAGATGAAACTGGCCTGCTACCTATTTTTGGCTGAATCGAAAAACATCAAACAACTATATTTGTATAACTGATTGCTATCTTTAACATATCTGTTTTTTAATATATCAGTTTGAGTGGAGCTGACAAATTGTAATATAAAGAAATACATTTTTTGTAACTACATCCTTGACATTTGGAACGCGTTGTATGGAGCCGGCATTACGTCCGCCATCCAAAGCAATTTGTCGTGTGGCGTTACTTCAACACATACTGACACGTTCCTCGGGAACTTTTATACGAATACCAGCTAATAAACGTGTGTGTGTGTGTGAGGCCGCTGTGTATACATGTAGCGACGGTCTGTGTACACTAATGCAATACTAATGTAACTTATATGGCTCCGCCCGCGCGCTGCTAACGGTACATGCATTTATACATTTCTATAATGACCAATGATCATTTATATAACGACGAAAGAGGACGATATGCCATAAACTCGCTTAAATGACCCGCTAATGCGACTTAAAAGTTAAGTATTTTTATAACTTTCCCATTAACTGTTTCTGTTTAGCGAGAACATATTAAAAAAAAAAACAAAAAGAAAAACCTCAGGGATTCGAACCCGCATCATCCGTGCCTCTGCGCGGCACATGCCTTTAACCAATTCGGCTACCGTGACCACTACATCATAATCCAAATTTTTCCCTCAGTTACAGTTTTCCCTGTCTTACAGGGACCGTAACGCCATTTATTGGTAGTATTTTGAACTGACCGAACACGGCTAAGATTTACAATATTAATAAACAACTATGTGTCGTGAAGATAACGCCTTCCAAGTCTAATGTTGGTTGTTGATCGGCGACGTGTGCCGAGCAAAGCACGGATGGTGCGGGTTCGAGTCTCGTCAGTGATATAAATGTTTTGTGATATGATTTACTCATCGGATTGAGATAACAAGTACAACAGTTTTTAAGTCTAACTCTAAGCTATCCAACAGTGAAACCGCATCGCAATCGGTCCAGCAGTTTTTACGTGATGCGCGTACAAACAAACAGACAGACACGATTAAAAAAAATGTTATAGTCTTGTTCAGTAGCTTATTTTTTTTTTTATTGTCTTTGGATATACTTCTTCTTCTTTATTACTGGTGTAGATTTAATACTTTATGGCACTAGAGAACAATTAAACTTGTAACACAATACAATTGTACAATTACACATTGTTGTGCAAAAGGAGGACTTCATGCTAAAGCATTTTCTATCAGTCATCCACATATGTACACGACCCGCCGGAAGACTATATCCACGTTACTTCCATTCGTTGAACTTGTCAATGAAATGCTTTCTCGATGACTCGCCGAACTTATTCTCGCCCTATTTCCTACGTCCCCTCGGGTTCTATGACGGGGTCCACTTGGTGCCGAGTCTAGTCACCTCCACTCGCGGCCTGTCCAGCCTCTGCGTCTACAGATCTGCAGAGATACATATCTGAACTAGTTCGTGGAAACGTACCGCGAGCGCGCGCGGGCAGCCCGAGTGCCATGCATAGCTTCTACTGCGAGGGGAGGGGCGCCTCACACTGTCTCCTAAGGCGCGGTTACACATCGCGAGTTACTGCAGTGCAGGCCGCATTGTATGAGTACGCGAGCGGTCGTACTCCACAGCACGCCCTCTGTGCCGTGTCTGACAATAGCGCCGTCCGAAGCCACCTGTCCAATGCTGAGGCCTGCCACATTCAACACCTTGTCATGATCTGGCTTTACTGTTATTTACTGATGTTGAGCGATGGTAGCCCAACGGTCCAATAGTGCCACTTAGAATCCAACGATACCGGGTTCGGTTCTAGGCTCCGCACCAATGACATTAAGTTATGTGCAGTTTTCCATCGCTGCGTTCTTCGGAGGGCACGTTAAGCTGTCGCTCCCGGCTGTTGTTGATTAATAGCAGTTGTTGCCATGTGAGAGGCCCTCGGGCGGCCGGACAGACTGACACCAGACAGCACTACCTCATACGACAAACATTTAAGTTTATTTAATTTCATTTTAGCAGTCCTTGTGTTGAGTAAACGATTTTTCTTTCATGTAAGTTTTATGCACGAGTCGGTCTCTAGTTCAACTGTTTTTTGTTTCCTCTCTCTTTTTTTCATAACTCGCATGATTTTAGCGAAGGCCAGTATCTCGTATGTCGCGCCTGAGTGCGTGCAGTTTTATGCTTGCTCGGACAGTAGAAGTAGCTAACTACTTGCCGGGGCCATAGCGGCTACTCCCACAGTGTGACGGTCCAGGCGAGTGGACCTACTGTCATGGCAGCAGCTGGCTCTGTGTAACCAAGCCCTCTAGTTGTTAGGGCGCCGCCTCCCGTTGTATATTATGTTTAGTTAATTAGTTTAATTGCTATTACTTATGTTAACGTTTAACTTGTAATGATCGGTTTAGTTTCGTGTAGTGTTTATTGTAACAAGCATTTCACATTGTTAAGGCACAGTGCAGCAGCTTGCAGTAGTCGCTAACTATTTATGTTGAAGTTAATACGAAATTAACTGTTTTTTTTATCATTACATACTAGCTGTGCCCGCGGCTTTGCCCGCGTGATCATTTTTCTGGAATATAAGGATCCTGTTACGAGTATTCTAGAACCAAAAGTACCAACGTCATAAAACTGTACAGACAGGGTTTTTTTATCGATTGCTCAATTTCTACTCATTTGGACTGAGATAGATACCAAGTACACCAATTTTAAGTCAAACTCTATACAACAGTGAAAACCGCATCGCAATCGCTCATGCAGTTTTTACGTGACGCGCAAACAAACGTACACACAGACATCACATAAAAAATATATAATCTTGTTCAGTAGCTTATTCTAAGACCCCTAGATCATATCCACTACACTTTTTCTACAGACTTGTTGCTTACTGCTTTGTTATAGTATAGATTGAATGCGTGAACACCATCATACAGTAAAAGAAACTTTATGGGTTAAATCTGTCTTTGTCTTTGAATATATTGGAAGTATTTGGTGAACCTGTAGTCTACTAGTGCGCGTCCGCCTGTAGATACCTCTCCTAGTGCACTATCTATATTATTACTTTTAATTACCAAAATAAAATAGTTTGTCTTACTGCAAGTTCTTGCGCTGTGGTTGGTGGGCTTCAATATCTATTGTACGCCTTGAGTTTGTATTATTTGTTTGTTTTAATCATTGTTTTTGTTTTTTGGCTGAATTATTTACTATTTCGTCTGTAAATCGTAAATGTAAGTTTTAAATGTCCCTCTTAAAGTTGCGATAAAGCTGTCATGGAAGCTAGTAATACAGATTAATTACTATAAAGTGGGTGAACATTATTGATTAGAGAATTAAATTAAAATAATTACATTTTTGAATCGTGTCTTCCACGCAAAATCCGTAGACGGAGCAAAATCAAATGATCCGGAGCCATTGAGCTATTATGTATTACGTACTAGATGAGACACTGCCTTTGATTACCCTGCCTCATTAACTGCGGCAATGGCGCCGCACTTCACTCGCTAGAAATAAATATATGCCTTGATGTGTATTGTGTACTAGGGCAGGAATAGTAGTGCAAATGCAATTTTGGGCAGTTTCGAAATGTACATTTTTAACAAACCGTTCGGTTTGACCTATTGACACTTGGCACTTTGCAATTTTTGCCACAAACGATCCTTCCCCAACCAAAAGACAAACGATCGTATTCTCCACGTATAAAGTGGTATTTCCGATGTATTTTTTAACTGTCATTATAATTTTGTGTGCAAAACGAACGGTGAAGGATATATTATCATATTTGGATGATTTGGCGTACTGTTATTTTTGCCATATTAGTCAAAATGAACGCCCTAATAACAAATAGCTCAATGGCTGGAGTTTTGTTTTTTGGCGGTTCAGTGGATTCATGCCGCATTGCTGAGGCGTGATTATTTGGAACTAATGCAAGTTGATCTTTACCTGTTTGTATACTATAGTTGCTCAATTGTTTTCTTTCTTTTCTGTGCCTATTTTTAACATTCTTTTATTAAAATAAATGTATTATGGTTTTATTTTGTGGTTTATTTTTCATTCTCTCCTTTTATTTTAGCGCCTTATTTAAAAGTAGGTATTATACATTACATACGGTCATAATTATTATGCTACAATAGTATAATTACTATACAATTATCATAATTTACTACTAATTAAAAAATAATTGTGTTGGTTATTTTTGATAGAGGTACTCCAGTTCGCCATTCATGTCCTGATTTGTAGCTCTGATAAAAGTTGCCGAATTAAAAATAATACGTGATTTTTCTGCCTTTTGTGTACAGTGTATAATAATTATTGAAATTATATGTGAATAAAAGAGTTGAATAGAATAGAGTTTTTATTAGATTTCATACGTAAATGTTGTGACGTCCTTATCTCGGTAAAAAAGCATTTTATATCATTACTAGCTGCTTTGCCTCCCAACAACCCGCTTAGAGATAGAATTTCAAAATATTCTTCCTCAGAGCAGTCCTCTTGGGTACTCGACGAATATTTCCTCCTAACTTCATATCTGTAGGTCCACGCGTAGACAACTGCACATTACTCCGTACTCTAGATAGGCTTTTGAGGGTCGTCGCAATGAGCGCATTTGATTATTGCCATTTTGGCGCTGATAGCTGTAGTTCGGCAGTAGTAAGCGTCCACGGAACTACCGTATTTGTACATTTTAGTACCATGGAAGCCCGGTGGGGCGGTTTGAATCGGCACAAACGAATGTACGGCAGAGCCTATCCATGGAAATCAGTGGTCAGTTAATCAACGACTAGGTGTCACGGTACTGTTTTATAGATATAGTACAGTCTAGTAAATCAGTATGATTTTCTAATTTAATTATTTAAACGGAATTTAATCGCCGCGATCAATGCAACTTGATTGAAACATCGAGATACTAAAACAACGTTTCAAGCGCGTTTAAGTCCCGTTTATATAACTAATTTACTAAACTGTAGATATAAATGTATCAAGATGCATCTTTGAGCTTGTAGTAAAGTTTTTATAGGAATGTATACCTACCTAAAAATATTGTTGTGTTTATGCTGTTGTAATGTTGTATACCTACTACCTATTTATCGAAATAGTTTGTAAAAATAAGTATTTTTTCCCGTTTTATGTCAAATGTTAGCGTTACCAGACCCAAGTCGTGTAATGCATTATTTCTGCCAATTGATTACAATGCGAAGCGTCAGTAGGTATAGGTCGCGTCATGTAAAAAGAACGCTGGATGAAAGTGAAGGCGTGTGTTTGCACATGGGTATATTCGCGCACAAAAGTACTAGGCCTATTATTTTAAATTATTATTAATTAGCCTTTCGCTCGCAGCTTCGTATATTGGTTATTGCTAGGTACGTGGCAAAATATATTAGATAATCGATAAATCACCTAATGCGCAGCCTAACCGCCAGCGTTTTTTTACATGACGTGACTATATCTCGTCACTGCTTTTGTACACAGTCCAGTAATGTAGGAGTAGATCGTGTACATAACTATTGTGTGTATTGTATAATTTATACATACATTAGAGGTCTAAGAAAGTATTTTTTCATGATATAATTACATGATGATATTTTATTGTACATATTATATTGTACGTGAAATGTGTTTGTGTGTAGCGTGAGATGTGGTTCACTTTTGGTTTTGGTTCTTTTTGAGGTATGCATTTTAATTTAAGGTCGTTTTTAACTCATATAAAATATAATTTGGTTAGGCTATTAATTTCAATTGTAATAACTTGTGATTCATTGGTTCGTGTACTTACATATTTCATTTAGTTTATGCATGTATCTTGAAACGTGATGCAAAATTGAACCACATTTCAAATATTTAAAATATAAAAAATCGACATTTTTAATTAAAGCACGCGTTACTCGGCGCCTTATTAAGGCGCCAGATTGCAATAACTTTTCTATATGACAGTTAAATACGTATGTTGATAAATAAACGAAGTAGTGTGCCGGGCCGGTAGTGGTGTATTATTGGTGTGCTATAATTTATGCCCACTTGTACTTAATTTTGTAAAGTTTTTGATGCGTCTATGATAAATTCTTAAAGCTAAGTAAGTGGATCCAGTGGTCCAGGAGCAAAAAATATATATTTATAAGTCACGTTGCTGTCTTTTATACCTTGTCATACATTTTTTTAATTCATTTTACTCATTCTAAATTCATATATGTGTGTGATGACATATATTTATTATGATTCTTTACCTATATATTTATTATAAGTAACATAAACACAAAGTAGATTTGGGCACACATGCGGTGAGAAAAAAAGTAAAGCGAGCTTGGTTGTGTTGGAAACGTGTTTCGTGTTGTGCGCTTACACCTCTAGATCCCAAACATTATTGACAAATTACTTCCTCAAAAATAGTTTAAACTGAACTGAAACTATGAGTATTATACGTGGAGATTTGACTGTATTAGCTAGTTGGTGACTATGGTGATGAACATTGATAAATACAGCTCGGCGTCAATATATTATGCATTTAGTGCATTAGAACAAATTTTGCAAATATAAATGTTATGTAAAGCCATAGATGATAGTTTAATGAAAATTAAAAGAGAGTAAAATTTGAAGCTACCTCCTTTAACACCAAAATTTTAATAAATTTTAACAAGTGTTAGAAAATTTGTTGACTACCTATGTATAGCTTTTAGCGCTATCAGTTATGGGAAGAATTAAAACTCCGTTCAATAAATATCTACTCCTTGATAATATAAACATAAAACACTCAGACGTAGTAGGTATTCTCGAAAATTAGATTCTTTAGATCTAAGAGATTTGAAATTGTTTACCTACTGGTGTAACATTACAGCACAGGTACATGTCAGCTTGTTTACCAACTGGTGTAACATTAAAGCACAGGTACGTGTCAGCTTGCGATCAGAAATATTAAAATATTAGATCTAAAGATTAACAATGGGCGTGAGAAGCAAATTCTGTCATGTTGTACTTATTACTGTAACATACGAGTACAACATAAATATATCTTATAATGCCTACTGTGAATATTGAGATCGGCAAATCAATACACTTTAACTTGACATAGTCGTTCGCTTGGAAAGCTATATACACAAATTTGACCCTCACGTTCAGGGTTCCCAAAATAGACCAAAATCAACGAATACCTACGCAATAAACGCTTTATATACATTTGTATGTGATGTCTTGTGTCATTTGACTTGAAAGCGACCCTCGCTCGGTGTGATACAGCACTACCGCAAATAAAGTATTTGATATAGCAATATGTACATTTATTTCACTTATCCTTATATTTCCGAAATATTTATATCGTATTAAAAATTTGTGGCATGCCTACTATGATGAAATTATTGAGACATAAACGAATTCACCAATTTAAAGAAAAGAACATGATGCATTTAAAGAAGCGGGGCGTTCTATTCCACTGGAATAGTGCGAGAAATTGATAGCAGCAACGCCACGTCCGTCGGTTATTCTACCCAACCAAATTCAAATTATGGAAAATATATAGGTAATTTGTATTGTGTGTTTTACACTTAATATAAATATATTCGGGACAATTCCACATCAGTTATCTAGCCCCAAACTAGGATACCCTGTAATATGGGCACTAGATAACGGATAAACACACATAACTACGAATATCAACATCCATGACTCGGAAACAAACATTACTGCTCTTCACACAAATGATTGCCCCTTGCAGGATTCGGACCCGCGACCGTTTGATTTCGTTCCTAGGGTTACTAGCCACTAGACCAACCAGCCATCATAAAATGCATATTACTAACAACCTATTATCCGTTTCAAGGTTTGAACCATGAATCAGTACTAGAGGTTCGTGGTTTGAACTGATTTGAACGCAAACAAGCTTAGCAATCCGTAGGTACTTCAATATAAAACCTATGAACAGAAAATGCAACTGTCAAACAAACTAATTTGTAAGCCGGATTTTAGCGGGAAAACGTGATCAAGACGTAGTTTTGCATTGAAGTTAAATGTCTTACTTCATGTTCTCTCCGGAACTCCACAGGAAGTGTCAATAAAGCTCCAACACTAACTAGACTGACTAGTGGCTCTGCTCTGTGAGCTATAGACCTCACGCATTTTTTGCATACAATGTAGTGGTGCACAGTAGCGCCATCTTATTGTAAAACTAACATTAATAACCAAGGTGCTCCATCAATCCCTCCTAGTGGGTAAAGGGTTGATTCGAATGCTATAAACCTAAAAGTGATAAAGTTACTGTATTTTGAGGAGCAATTATGCTCATCATGCTGAAAATCCTCATCAGATCTTCACCAAATTTTTATGACACCAAGTTACTAGCTTTCAAATAAAAAAAGAAACATTGAAATCCGATCTAAAAAGGCGGAGATATTCAGTAGCCCCCTTTTTACCCCATTTTGAGTGAAATAGGGCCCGCCCCTTGAGGGAAATAGGCCCCCCCCCCAATCAAAAATCCTTGACGACTAAAAATTCCTAAAATTCGTTTAACCTGCGACCTGTAGAGGAGAACAGAGATTCGGACAGACGGACATCCGGACTTATGAAAGCATTTTTCCCTAGCTGAAACGGAGACGCTTCGCTCGCTTGATCAAATAGTGACCTTGACTGTGATTTGACTAGACTTTTGACTAACTGACTGACTGGGAGTCAACATTTTGACTATTAATGAAAAAAACGTACTACTTTTAACATCTCTTTACTTGACACTGGCTAAATGCACTAGCCGTGCCGAGCCAATGAAATCTGTCAGTTAACTGTCAGATCGGATGAATCGGATCAGCTGTCATTACAAAACATTTTCATTCGATCAATAAACTTTTTACAACAATAATATTTTAAATTTTGTCAAAACTAAATAGATTTTGTAGACAAAATTGATATGAAATGTGTCATCTCATTACACTTTAGCGTTTTAATAGGAGTTTAAGTGAATAGTCGGTCAAATTCTGTTGTTATACACTCCGTATACTTTCGCAACGCTCCAGCGATTGTTTCGGCCGGAAATGTGGGTTTTGCGGTCGTTTTTCAACTACAACTAATTGCAATGGACCTTTCCCCGGATGAGGACCACTTCCAAGGGCGCCTGCTGCATCAGGTATGTACAAACTTCTTAATTGTTTCGTGTAAAAAAATTGAAGTTAAAATGAATATATTGAGAAGTTATTCCTCATTGCTCATGCGCGGAGGCGTCGCAAGGCCGCCGGTGCCGTATGTACTTTCACATCGATGTAATGGATGTGTCGTCCGACACATCCAGTCAAGTAATGTACCTCTGCAAATAACCAGCAAACACTTGTGGAGTACCGAGAAATGTATATCAATAAACCTATGGACTCATCTTGTGGCATTGATTTCCCAGTGTGAATAATTGTAGAGAATAAACATTATGGAGTTTATGGACCTATTTAGAGTAAGTTACAATAACTGAGAAGCTCTGCATTCTAAGTTAACAATCATGTAACAATAAGTTAAAATAAAAACTTTGGGTTGTCTTTATACATCCGGTACCACCGTAGAGGGAGGGGGGTGGGGGGAAGGGGGAAGTACCCCACGACCCATCCACCCTTGCCGGGAGAAGCTAATTTTATGAGATATTTCAGTTTTAAGTTTATTAAAAATTGTCTGATTGGTTGCGGTAAATAAAGTTATTAAATAGTAGAATGTGTTTCTTTCATCTGCTTTCTCCAGAAAGTAAATTGAGGATAATATTATGGTATGGCTCCAAAGATTAGGACAGGTTAGCACATGACTACACATAATGCGAGCTGAGCGAGTGAGCGAGTGTACAGCGGCAGTGGCTGGCAAGCGTCAAAGTTAATTTACGGCTGTATGCAGCTGTAGGCTGTATGTAGCTGTAGGCTGTATGCAGCTGTAGGCTGTATGCAGCTGTAGGCTATATGTACCTGATTTTTAATAAGCTGTTACAGCTATTTGGTTGCTTAAAACTGTTTTTTTTATATAAATCGAAATTACTAAAACATTTATCACTCAAAAACTATACATCTCCTGGGCAGGGTTGAGGGGGACTTCCCCCCTCTCCGCCCCCCTCTACGCCGGTACCGGATGTCTATAGTTTTACCAATACATGTGTATTCTAGAAAAAGAGGTCATGACTACTATTGGATTAATTAGATGGTCTTATAATATAACAAGGGTTTATGTTTCTCGAGTGCTATTTCTCGGATTTCCCGATGACTAGAGAAAATTTCTTTTGCTGTTTTTTTTTGTTTGGCTGATGGCCGGTTTCTACACCTTAAAAAGAACCGTTCTTGCTTACTGCCCGTCTGCTTTTGACATAAACGCAATACGAAAAGTGTCAAAAAGTAACGTTGGAATAACGACTCGTTTCATTTTTATAGGAATAAACAGGGGTTTATTTAAATGGACAAATATCGACAGCTTCCCTGAACTAACTTTAACACAAACTGTTAATAACAAACTAGATAAGAACTAATTCCAAAGGCCTTCAATTTGATACCCGTATTGTAAAATTAGAAGAAAAATGCATACAGCAGCAAAACTGACTTTTTTTTCAAAAAATATAGCCTATGTTACTTGGAGGGATGTAAAGGGATGTGTTCTAACGGTACCCCATACGTCTAAATCTCTTCAGGCATTTAAAAGTTAAGGTGGAATAAATAAACTCACATACATACAAACATACATGATTCCTAAAAACATTACACTCCTTTTTTAGGCAGTTGTGTAAAAATATGCCAGAATCTTTCTTCACATAGGAATTGATATGTAGTGGCAACTGATAGTATTATAAGTATATATCTATTGATTATTAGCACAATATATGCAGTACTAGCTGTCCCGCCCGCGACTTCGTCCGCGCGGACTACTGTGTACTGTTTATCGCGCATCCAAAAGTAGGTATAGCACCAATGCCCTTGATATTTTTTGACATACTTGTTATTTCGTTTGCATGGCAACCGATTCTTAAAGCGAGTAATCAACATTTTTCCAGTTTTCCCGTGGAAACTTTAAATTTCCTGGAATAAAAAGTATCATATGTTTTATTCCAGCGTATAAGCGATCTCCATTCCAAATTTCATCAAAATCCGTCCATCCGTTATCGCGTGAAAGCTCCCCAAACAAACAAATAAACAGACAATGTTTCACTTTTATATATTGGTATGGATCTACAGATGTCCGTTGTATTACTTGTCCTCCGAGCCCCATCCTTACATGGCGGCCCTTGCCATATTTGGGGTGCGTGGCGATGCCGTCACCGCAGCATCGACATTACTGGCAGTGAGACTTAACAACCGTCTCAGGTGACGAGCACAGTGCAGTGAGGCAACATTGTGCAACCACAGTTCTGGCACTGCAACTGTTGTGGGCCGGACGCTTACCATCAGGCGAGTGACCTGTAGTAACAAGTTCTCGGCATGCGGTAGGCCGCGCTGTGGGACAACCTGGAGCTGCTGCAGGAGCTCCTGGCGTCGGGCGCCGCCCCGGACGCGCGCGACGGCGCTCGGCGCTCCGCCCTACACGCCGCCGCGCTCGCGGAGCGTTCGCGCTGCCTCGCCGCGCTCTGCGCAGCCCGCGTCGAGCTGGACGCGCGCTCCGACGACGCCACGGGAGGGAAGGTACGTCACCATCATCATCAGCCTTTATCTGTCCACTGCTGGACGTAGGCCTCTCCTAATTCACTTTTTCCTCTCCTGGCCACTGAGCTCGGTCTTCAGCTCCCCTCACCCATTCTCTTCCAGCCGCTTGCCGCAGGTCGTCACTCCACCTGGCAACAGGGCGTCCTACACTACGTTTGCACTGGAGAACGCGTCTACCCCAACGGCTATCGGTTCTTCGGTAAATGTGACCAGCCCAGTGCAAATTCAGCTTGCTTATCCTTATTCTTAGACCTTTGTTGGTTACTTTAGTTCTCTGTCGGATGTCGGATCACTTAATTTGAATTTTGAAGGTATGTTAGTGTTGCAGGATACACTCGTACGGGACATCAGTCTGAGCCTAGTCTATTCTATCTATACTCTATTTATCTATATGTATCTACTATACTTACAATAAAGAAATAGGAACGAAATAGTCTGTACAAAGAATATCATAAAAAAGGTCTAGTCTAGGTAATTAAAATAAGCTCATCATCATCATCATCATCATTTCAGCCTATTTATAGGCCTCCCCCAAAGAGCGCCACGACGAACGGTCTTGTGCCGCCTCCATCCACCGACTCCCTGCGATGGCTACAATGTCGTCCGTCCATCGTGTGGGGGGTCTCCCTATACTTCGCTTGCTTGTTCGTGGTCGCTATTCGAGAACCTTTATGCCCTAGCGGTTCTTGGCTCTGCGAACCATATGGTCTGCCCATTGCCATTTCAACTTGCAAATTCTGAGAGCTATGTTGATAAACTCCAAGCATTGTGACTTGTGACACCTACCTGGTTTCGTCCCTGCCTAGTTTGGACTAGTTAAATGAAACAGGTAGTCTCGATATGAACATGGTATATTAATCGTTCGGGGCCAGTAGGTGAGCACAACCAATTTATAGGTCGTGGATGTACGGCCGATCTGATTACAATGTTTCTTTTTTGATTCATGTAGAACAACACCACTACGCTCTTGTGCCACACCTCTGGCGTAGTACCCTCGAGGATGACGGAGTTAAACAGCTTCTGAAGGACTTTAAGTACCGGTGTTCCACCCGCTTTCAGTAGCTCAGTCGTTATTCCGTCCTCCTTGTTGCTTTTAAGCTGTTTGAGAGACATTCTAATCTGGTATAGGCTGACATCCGGGATATCTTCGGTATAATGTCGGGTCAAACGGGCTCTTGCATCGCTAGTCGTGCTAGGAGAACTACGCGATGACCAACTCGTCGTGAGGCTTCAGCCAGACTAGTCAGCATCTGTCGCAGCTCTTGCAGAGACTCCGCCTTTATGAACGATATCATCTGCGAATTGTAAGTGTGAGATGTACTCACCGTTAGTGTTGATGCTGGCCCCTTACCAGTCCAGCGTCCTAAACATATACTCCATTGCAGTCGTAAACAGTTTCGGGGATATAACATCACCCTGTCTTACTCCTCTGAGCAATGGGATATGCTCAGTACTCCGGCCCTGTACTTGGACTGACATCGTACAGCGTCATACAGAAATCTCAGCACTTCGATATATCGCCAATCCACTTGGCATCGTCGCAAGGAGTCCATCACAGACCAGGTCATTGAGTCAAAGATTGAGATCGCACCAGTGGCGCTGCTGCCCGTCACCTGTCTATGCCATTTAACTGCGCAGGTTTTTTGAATGGATATACCACCGTTTGTCGGTCGCCAGAGCCTCGTTCGTTGGTCGGCAGCGTGCACCACGAGCAGGTGAAGTTGGCTTGGGGCACGGAGATGATAATTGTGTCCCCTTACCCCGCAAAGTATTGTTACTCGATAAATACATTTTCGTGAGAGCAGCAGCCATTACCTATCTAGTTGCAATCAGATTTTCATTATGACGTGCACTTAATGCGGTGCGTTAGAATTGATATTGCTGAATGCAACAAATCGCATTGGCTTAAGGAATCGCACTGCTGAATTTCCGGCTTACTAGCTGGCTTTTCTGGCTTTTATAATTACTATTATCAAAAACATTACATCGAAGCTAGATGACGTACTAGAGGCAGAACATTACATCGAAGCTAGATGTCGTACTAGAGGCAGAACATTACATCGAAGCTAGATGTCGTACTAGAGGCAGAACATTACATCGAAGCTAGATGTCGTACTAGAGGCAGAACATTACATCGAAGCTAGATGTCGTACTAGAGGCAGAACATTACATCGAAGCTAGATGTCGTACTAGAGGCAGAACATTACATCGAAGCTAGATGTCGTACTAGAGGCAGAACATTACATCGAAGCTAGATGTCGTACTAGAGGCAGAACATTACATCGAAGCTAGATGTCGTACTAGAGGCAGAACATTACAGCGAAGCTAGATGTCGTACTAGAGGCATAACATTACATCGAAGCTAGATGTCGTACTAGAGGCAGAACATTACATCGAAGCTAGATGTCGTACTAGAGGCATAACATTACATCGAAGCTAGATGTCGTACTAGAGGCATAACATTACAGCGAAGCTAGATGTCGTACTAGAGCCATAACATTACATCGAAGCTAGATGTCGTACTAGAGGCAGAACATTACATCGAAGCTAGATGTCGTACTAGAGGTAGAACATTAATTGCCTAGATTTTGTTAGAATACTTTGGTTTGTAACTTCGTTAGTTTAGTACTGAACGAAACTAAAGACCAAAGGTAACGGGAGAATCAGAAAAAAACTATTTATCACTTAAATGGAAATAACGTATTTAAACTTAGATCGATAATTATTTTTTCCCAATAAACCCCCAGATAACGAAAGACAACGTCAAACACGGTGGAATATATTTGTCTCTTTTTTTCGCTTGTGGTGAAGAGAGATAGAAATACGTAGTGTGACGTTCGTTCAATCGTGCTATTTGCAGCCCCCGCAGCTAACAAATCTAACCTGCACTGCAACGTGATCGTTACCTTTCGGGGTGGAGTGAGGGAAGGTGGGTAAAGTTTGAGGAGAGTAGGGGAATGGGCTTTTCCCCTACCATTCCCCCTTTCTCCCACTCTGCCCCCACCCTTTCTTTCAATCTTCCTCCACTTTGCACCACCTGCCCCACTTCCCGCACCCTTCCCCGACATCCCCCACCATTCGTTCACTTCCCTCTACCCTCCCTTCTCTTCCCCCCACCTTCCCTCACTTCCCCAAACCTTCATCCCACTATTATTTTCCCAGTTATTTATTTTTTCTTAGCATGGCCTCGCCGAAAGATAACGATCGCGCAGCGATAACATTGCAGTGCAGGTTAAGTTTTCTAGCTGAGTACGGCCCCAGGGCGTTATCGTGTAAACTTCATTCGAAAATTTTAAACCTGAACTATTAGTTTAAACGAGCTCACGAAAACTGTTGCCGTTCTCGTGATGTGCAATCTCGTACTAGGCGTACTGAACAAGTTTTTTTTATAATCATTTCTTTCTGTTCGTGCATCACTTCAAAACTACTGAACTGATTGCGATGTAGTCGGACTAATAGATAGTTTAGGTTCTGACTTAAAAAACTGGTGTACTCGGTATCTAAATACGACGAGTAGAAGCCGAGCAATCGATAAAAAACGATGTTATGTCTGAACGAAGTTAGATGAAATTATGTATATAAGTACTTTTGATTTTGGAATAACTCAGGATCCTTATATCACAGAAAAATGAGCGCGCGGGCAAAACCGCGGGCTCAGCTGGTAACACATATAACTTTAGCTTTTCCTGTGACAGTGGAGTATCAAGAACTTCTAACATAAAATGGTTTATGTTGACTGAACACATTAACACTTAGATCTAGACACGTCACATCTACCAACCAATTGACTATAAATCCGTCCTCCAGACTGCACTGCACATAGCGGCCGAGCGCGGACACGTCGACAATGTCAAGACACTGCTGTCAGCCGGTGCCAGCCTTACGGTGCTCGACATCAACGGAGACACCGCTCTAGCGCTCGCCGAGAGAAACAGCCACCGACACGCCGCCAACGCGCTGCGGGAGGCGAGAGGTGAGTCTAGCTAGAGTAAGGAGTGTCGCTGAACACTGGTCACGACCGATGACACTTAGTCTTGTCCAGAGAACCTTGACGCGACATGCACGATCTGTAAGGTGAACAGCGAGTGTCTATAATGTATTATGGAGTGTCGCGACACGGACACTTCTGGCGACACCGAGCTCAGTTTCGCAAAGACCATTCTAGTAAGGTGAGTGTATTTAGAATTGCGTAGCAAACAGTTTTTGACATATTTTACATAATTACATGTCATATTCCTTTACTGTCGGCCAACCAAGTCCTATTCCGACATCCTGTCCGCCGTCCTGCCTCCTGTTTGCTGCGGGTGACGAGTTCGGCGATAGAAAGTATAGAAACTCGTCCATTCTAAATAATTTACTAGATGTGCCCGCGTGCAAACTTCACCGCCCCTTTTCACCCCTTTTAGGGATGGAATCTCAAAAAACCCCTCCTTTGTGCGCCTCCAGGGTACTCTAAAAATATTTCCTGCAAAGAACAATGGCGAACTCCCATACATACTTTTATGTCAGTCAAATTCACTGCGTCTTTAGACAAAAAATATCGCTAGTAATTCAGCATCATTTCCTGAGATTGTAAGTCTAAGATATATTTTTTCCTGAGATTGTTAGTCTACGTTTTTTTTTTGTGGAGGCCAGGTATAATTGTTATTAGGCTTCAAAGTTTTGTAGGTTATGTTACTGTTAATGACTTTTGAAACAAGTCTTAGACATTTTAATTATTTTATCCGCTTAATTTGGTAGGCAAGTAAGTACTTATGCGTGATAAATATAATGTTTCAAGATATTGTAGGTACCTACCTATTCAATTACCTATCTAGTGTAACAGACTAGGCTTTTGAATAGGAATTATTTTTAATCTGTTACTGCCTGTTAGTTGTGCCATATTAGCACAACTATTTTGCAACAATTCCGCACACTTAATATTTTATTTACACAAACCTTTGTTTCTTTCGTATTTATTGTTCAATACTTTAACCAACACGTCCTATGTACTATTATTTCTTTCACGACCTGGATGACTGATAGATAATGCTGTTTAGCATTAAGTCCTTCCTTGTACCTACACTATTTTTGTGCAAAACAATTAAATAAATTAACATACCCTATTATAACAACAATTCTTTACACTTCCTCCATAAAATAAAATGCATTGTATTCCCTTTGCTACGTGTAGGTATAATATTTCGTATAGAGGTTTTATATTGACGTACCGTTTTGTCTATAGCACAGTCTATATTATTATTCTGTTTATCGCAAGGAGGTTGAATTAAGCTTACTGTTAAAAGATTTAACGCCAGTAAGCTTAATTTAATCTCCTTTGGTTTAAAAAAAGGAAGCGTAATCAACCTCCTTTGGTTTAAAAAACTGGGTGAGAAGTACTGTATTGACAATTTTGACGTCCAAACCGGAAACTTTTGTATTAATATATTTTTTTACCCGTTGGGCAGGCAACAAAACCGGTTAAACATTGTAGGAAGAAAATTAAGTTACAGTTTCATGTTTTATTTAATTGATTTGTTAACTGGGTTTTTTTTTAAAAAACGTAGTAATATAATTACTTAAGTTCTGTAGAAATGATATGTCAAGACGCTGCAAGATTTAACGCATAAAATTCCGCCAATGTTCTTTCTAATCTTTAAGTCTGCCGGCTGTGCGTTGTCTGTCAGTCAGTATGTCGCGGTACTGTCTCTAAGTCTGCCGGCTGTGCGTTGTCTGTCAGTCAGTATGTCGCGGTACTGTCTCTAAGTCTGCCGGCTGTGCGTTGTCTGTCAGTCAGTATGTCGCGGTACTGTCTCTAAGTCTGCCGGCTGTGCGTTGTCTGTCAGTCAGTATGTCGCGGTACTGTCTCTAAGTCTGCCGGCTGTGCGTTGTCTGTCAGTCAGTATGTCGCGGTACTGTCTCTAAGTCTACCGGCTGTGCATTGTCTGTCAGTCAGTATGTCGCGGTACTGTCTCTAAGTCTGCCGGCTGTGCGTTGTCTGTCAGTCAGTATGTTGCGGTACTGTCTCTAAGTCTGCCGGCTGTGCGTTGTCTGTCAGTCAGTATGTCGCGGACAACGGACGATAACGATTTCGTCACCAGCGGACGATAAAGACGCTTCCAACGATACCTCATTTGTCAAATTATGATGAGTAGTTTAGAAGTTATGAGGGAACAGCTGAACATACATACATACCCACATACAGTACGGCCGATAAGTCGTGGCCACTCTGTACTTCGTGCAAATGGCTGCGCAATGATCATTTTTAGGAACCGAATGGCGGAATGAGGCGACATGCACGGCTGTGGTCTAGGCTAGAGATGCGCCATTTGCACGAAGTCCAGAGTGGCCACGACTTATCGGCCGTACTGTACATACCGGTTAAAATCATAACCTTCTTTTTTTCTTCGCCGTAGTCGGGTAAAATGGTGTCCGCTGGTGAAATAAAACTTTTAGATCAATGATCATAAAGTTTATAACTTTAATTAAAAATCCGACGACCGGTTAGTCTAGTGGCTAGAGACCCTAGGTATGAAATCAAACGGCCGCGGGTTCGAATCCTGCAAGGTGCAATCATTTGTGTGATGAGTAGAAATGTGTGTTTCCTAGGCCCGTATTAATAAATCACTCTTGATTGAGCTCTCAAGTGCGATATCAACTGATATGCTCTCAAGTTGTGATCAGCATCTTAAGATCGTCGCTGATTTATAAAGACATTTGAAGAGCATCTCAGATCATCTCGCTTTCAAGAGCCGCATCTCAAGATGCTACGTCACGAACCAGAACTTGAGAGCAAGATTGAATGAACTACGAATGAACAATTTATTTTCTTTAGTGATATTTTGGTTTTTGCTCAAATAAGATATAGCGTAAGGTTAAAATTTATTACTTCGATGTAGTTGAATTAAATTAAATGCGATTATATTAAACGTAATGTTTATTTTCTACATAATTATCATAACCTTACTTTAGTTTTTTTGTAGAAAGGATGTAAGCCATAATATTTGTCTATATTTTCAAAGTTACACTATCTATTAAAGAACTTAACGCAATTCATCAACAAATAACTATAATTTATGATATTAAAAATTCGTTGATTATCCATGCAGTATTTCCAGCGCGTATCCTTTGGTTACGATTTTGGATCTTTTTCAGGTTTCTACCAAATCTTCGGATCTTTTCGCAATCGTGCCAAATAAATTTGTTTATTTCCAGAGGAATATAAAAATATTCTTATAATGATGGTTAATATAATTATAATTATCAACTTCTGACATAATATTTTCGAAATCCTTGATTCTAGCAACTGGCAATCACGCTCTCAAGTCACGGATCGACTGCACTCAACATTCTGCATCTCAAAGCACATCGCAAGTACGCTCTTGAGAGTCGCGATTGATTTATTATTAAACAATAAGTCAGCTGATTACGGCAACTCAATCAACAGCTTGAGATGTGTTTATTAATTAGATTCGCATCTTGAGGTCGGTCTCAATAGCGCTCTCAGAGTTGAGTTCGGTTTATTAATACGGCCCCTAGTTTGGAGCTAGGTAATTGGTGTGGAATTGTAAAGAATAAAAAAAATAGCTTAGCGGTATATCAGTAAGACAAAATCCAAAGATTTCGGTTCCGCACCGATGACTTTTCTAAGTGATGCGCGGTTTTCCATCGCTCCGTGCTTCGGAGGGCGCAATCCGAATGGGATTTCACGTTTTAAAAATGAATCCTTCCAAATGTGTTTATTTTGTTGATAAATAACGCTATTTCTCATTAGCACCAGATAACGAGTTAGCTGAGCGACCGTCGCTACCAGCAGGTTGGCCTTAGAAAGTAGTCCATTCATTACAGATGCGAGCTGTTAGCTGAGCGACCGTCGCTACAAGCAGGCTGGCCTTAGAAAGTAGTCCATTCATTACAGATGCGAGCTGTTAGCTGAGCGACCGTCGCTACAAGCAGGCTGGCCTTAGAAAGTAGTCCATTCATTACAGATGCGAGCTGTGAGCTGTAAAACATAACAATAAAATGTGACTCGTATTCCAGGAATGCTGAACTGGTTTTTGTACTTGTATTTTATACTAGCTGTACCCGCGGCTTCGCACGCGTGCTCTTTTCTTTAGGTTCAAAGTACCAAAATGTGCTATTCCAAGAGCAATATACCAACATTCGATCAACATTTCTTTAGCCGTCAAAAATACTCTTATCAATTGCTCGACTTCTAATTCACCAGATTGAGATGCCAATTACACCAGTTTTTAAATCAAACCCTAAGCTATCTAACAATGAAAACCGCATTGCAATCGGTTCATTAGTTTTTAAGTGATGCGTAAACAAACAAACATACAGACAAACAGACAGAGCGACACGATAAAAATATATTATATTCGTGTTCAACCCTTTTTAAGCACCCAAGTGCATTTTTTTATTAATCTTCTTTTTACAGCCTTCTTCGTACCTATTGCTTTATTATAGTATAGATATATGACTGTGTCAATTTGCATCAAAAAACCGTCTAGTAGTTTCAGCGTGATACGTGTCTTTTTAATAACTTTCAACTCTTGTGATCAAGACGAATCCAATGATACCTCATTTATCAAAATCCATCAAGGCGTTTAGGCTGTAGGATGTGCCCAAGAAACGTACAATCATATATACAACCCAAACACATAACCCTCATTAGTCGGGTAAAAAATTAAAATTAAAATAAATTCTTATGAAAACGAAGAAAAAACGACTGCGAACAAAACCTAAAAACGACTGCGAACAAAACCTAATATGAGGCAAACAATTGATTTTGAAATATAAGATGCAGTCGGAAGCATGCAGAGCTCGCCAGGTTCTAGCTGATCCCGTCAAAGGAGATGTGCAATGCATGCTGCCTGCGACTGTATCTTATATTTTTGATATTGAAATATAAGATGCAGTCGGAAGCATGCAGAGCTCGCCAGGTTCTAGCTGATCCTGTCAAAGGAGATGTGCAATGCATGCTGCCTGCGACTGTATCTTATATTTTTTATTTTGAAATATAAGATGCAGTCGGAAGCATGCAGAGCTCGCCAGGTTCCAGCTGATCCCGTCAAAGGAGATGTGCAATGCATGCTGCCTGCGACTGTATCTTATATTTTTGACATTGAAATATAAGATGCAGTCGGAAGCATGCAGAGCTCGCCAGGTTCTAGCTGATCCCGTCAAAGGAGATGTGCAATGCATGCTGCCTGCGACTGTATCTTATATTTTTTATTTTGAAATATAAGATGCAGTCGGAAGCATGCAGAGCTCGCCAGGTTCCAGCTGATCCCGTCAAAGGAGATGTGCAATGCATGCTGCCTGCGACTGTATCTTATATTTTTGATTTTGAAATATAAGATGCAGTCGGAAGCATGCAGAGCTCGCCAGGTTCTAGCTGATCCCGTCAAAGGAGATGTGCAATGCATGCTGCCTGCGACTGTATCTTATATTTTTGATATTGAAATATAAGATGCAGTCGGAAGCATGCAGAGCTCGCCAGGTTCCAGCTGATCCCGTCAAAGGAGATGTGCAATGCATGCTGCCTGCGACTGTATCTTATATTTTTGATATTGAAATATAAGATGCAGTCGGAAGCATGCAGAGCTCGCCAGGTTCTAGCTGATCCCGTCAAAGGAGATGTGCAATGCATGCTGCCTGCGACTGTATCTTATATTTTTGATATTGAAATATAAGATGCAGTCGGAAGCATGCAGAGCTCGCCAGGTTCCAGCTGATCCCGTCAAAGGAGATGTGCAATGCATGCTGCCTGCGACTGTATCTTATATTTCAAAAACAGAAATCCAAAGCTTGTTTGCTTCTTGTTAGTTTTATTCGCAGTCGGCTGCTTTGTTCTTGTTAGTTTTATTCGCAGTCGGCTGCTTTGTTCTTGTTAGTTTTATTCGCGGTCGGCTGCTTTGTTCTTGTTAGTTTTATTCGCAGTCGGCTGCTTTGTTCTTGTTAGTTTTATTCGCAGTCGGCTGCTTTGTTCTTGTTAGTTTTATTCGCAGTCGGCTGCTTTGTTCTTGTTAGTTTTATTCGCAGTCGGCTGCTTTGTTCTTGTTAGTTTTATTCGCAGTCGGCTGCTTTGTTGTTTTTATAATTTTATATTTTTATTAGTAAATCAATTAAAAGTCGATATTGTTAATCATCCTATCATTTGATCCTATTCGAAGCTGCGCACGTTAAAGTCGGCCACACACAAACACTTCATACTCGGAGAATAGATCAGCAATCTTCCTAAATGTGTTCAGTTCTACAATCAAACCGGTCTCATTAAAGTAGCAGGCTGTGAAATGTTAGTTTAAATGTGTGCCCGACCACATAATAAATAGTAGTATGATTTGATCTCTGCTGTACAGAATAACTTTAGACCTCAACAAAACTTGCTCAAATTATTTCATTGTACAGAATAACTTTAGACCTCAACAAAACTTGCTCAAATTATTTCATTGTACAGAATAACTTTAGACCTCAACAAAACTTGCTCAAATTATTTCATTGTACAGAATAACTTTAGACCTCAACAAAACTTGCTCAAATTATTTCATTGTACAGAATAACTTTAGACCTCAACAAAACTTGCTCAAATTATTTCATTGTACAGAATAACTTTAGACCTCAACAAAACTTGCTCAAATTATTTTATTGTTGTCATTAACACTGTGACATTCTTGTGGACAAAGTTACATTTGCATAACCAAAAAATGTTCACTTTCAAACTTCCAAAAAAAGAAGCCGATTTCCTATTTATAAGATTATTTTTTCGTCGTTTAGTCTGTCTACTTACCCGTGTAGTGCGATCCTAAATAAATTTAATCAAAATTGGCACAGTATGTCTAACAGTTATATGATATTGGATACATATATGGTTCCAGTTTGAAATTATCTATACCAATATATAAAAGTGAAACGTTGTCTGTTTGTTTGTTTATTTGTCTGTTTAGCGAGCATTCACGCGATAATGGCTGGACGGATTTTGATGAAACTTGGAATGAAGATAGCTTATACCCTGGAATAAAACATAGGATACTTTTTATCCCGGGAAAATTTAAGTTTCCACGGGAAAACTGGAAAAATGTTGATTACTCGCTGTAAGGAACGGTTGCCATGGAAACGAAATAACAAGTCTGTCAAAAAACATCAATAGTATTGGCTGCTATACCTATATTTGCATTGGTTTTTAATATCCTAAAAGAATATAGGACGCTTTCCTTCGCGATAAACAGTAGTCCGCGCGGACGAAGTCGCGGGCGGGAAATGTATTGTTTTATAAAGTAAACATAACTTGATGATTTAGTTTAAAAAACGTGGTTTTATTGTACAAAAAGTCCATAAACACAATTAAGAAGTTGTTAAAGTACTATTGCACAACACTTTGTGTAGGAACCTGACACTGAGCGAGGCGCTACTCACAGCGGGTTAGTTTCACTTATTGTACAAAAAGTCCATAAACACAATTAAGAAGTTGTTAAAGTACTATTGCACAACACTTTGTGTAGGAACCTGACACTGAGCGAGGCGCTACTCACAGCGGGTTAGTTTCACTTATTGTACAAAAAGTCCATAAATACAATTAAGAAGTTGTTAAAGTACTATTGCACAACACTTTGTGTAGGAACCTGACACTGAGCGAGGCGCTACTCACAGCGGGTTAGTTTCACTTATTGTACAAAAAGTCCATAAACACAATTAAGAAGTTGTTAAAGTACTATTGCACAACACTTTGTGTAGGAACCTGACACTGAGCGAGGCGCTACTCACAGCGGGTTAGTTTCACTTATTGTACAAAAAGTCCATAAACACAATTAAGAAGTTGTTAAAGTACTATTGCACAACACTTTGTGTAGGAACCTGACACTGAGCGAGGCGCTACTCACAGCGGGTTAGTTTCACTTATTTTCCATTGAACAATAAATGGACTTCAAATTAACCTACTATAAAATATTTTCCCAAAAAAAAAAAACGACTTCATAATATAAATGTTATTTTGTAAACAACCACTAAAAAGAATGAAATAATTTACAATTGAGCCAGAACAGTATCACTTTTTCGAAATTACCAACGTAATAATAATGTGGATCGATTTTAAAAATTTTTTTTTGTTTGAAAGGGTATACTTTCCAAATGGTCCCATATAAATTGTATCAAAATTGGTTTAGCAGTTTTTCGAGAATAAACAGTTATGTTGAGTAAATCCATTCGATTTTGTGTTTATATTGCCTTTGTTTTGTGTTTATCTCTAATATTTCTGAACCAATTTAGATGGTTGTTTTTTTATTCAAAAGGGTAAACTTTCCGTGTGGTCCCATATAAATTTCATCAAAATTGGTTTAGTAGTTTTAATAGAAAATCACTTTGTTTTAAAGTTTATGTTCTCTAATATCTGGGGATTTCTGAACCGAATTAGATGATTGTTTTTACTTGAGTAAGAAGACCTCTAGTGTGGAACTGTATAAATTTCATCAAAATTGGTTTAGTAGCTTTAAACAAGCTTTAATTTAATTCACTGTGTTATAATGTTTAGGACTGGATTTCAAGTCAATTTTGAACAATTTAAGGGCGACCAAAGATGCTGAAGTTATGCACATGGGTGTAGTTCTGATGACAATTGAAAACTACAGTAGTAGTAGTAGTAGTAGTAGTAGAAGTAGTAGTAGTAGTAGTTAAAACAACTACACAATCAGATGATGAAATCCCTTCGAGTTTGGGCTCATTTGGTTTGTCTTGATGAGATCATGTCTGGTTTTATTTGGTATCAAAAGTCTGATGATGGAGCCGGAAGGTAGTCACAGGAACTCAACAATAAAATAATGAAAACCCTTCGAGTTGGTATCCAGGGTCTGATGATGGAGCCGAAAGGAACTCAACAACAAAATGATGGAACTGCTCATTTGGTTTGTCTTGATGAGTTCTCTGGTGCTATGTGGTTTTCAGGGTCTGATGATGGAGCCGGAAGGTAGTCACAGGAACGCAACAACAAAATGATGGAAAATGGTCAAAATTAATTCAGTTGTTATATATGTAGGTTTGTTTCACTAAAGTGAGTAAGTGTCTACTATTTTCTTTGGCATATATTCATTCCGATGTTTGCATATGCCACTAAAAATCAAAAAATAAAATATTTGCCCATAAAAATTAAATCGACTTCATATTAAAAATGTTATTTTGTAAACAACCACTAAAACGAATAAAATAATTACAATTGAGCCAGAACAGTATCACTTTTTCGAAATTACCAACGTAATAATAATGCATAAATTCAACATAAGATAAGAAGGAGTTTTATTAACGCGGTGCCAAACCCAGGCATCATTTAAATCTAATATCCTTACAAAATTAATGCATACCTATCTACTTACGCAGTAATATGCAGTTGGTCTATGACGCACCCTCATACAAAACACGAAACGCAGAAGAGACAAAACAAGAGACTCACACGAGCAGATTTTTACTTTCACACGTTCACAAACCGATTGACACGAATACAGCAATCTAGTAAATGATAAAGTTTTTGTAGGTAATTACTTTAAAAGCTTATAATTTTTTATAGCACGTCAAGCCGTTTAAGACATTGTCTTTTTGAATAAGCTCAACCATATTAATAATTATGGCTCGGTTTGGCACCGCCTTCAAAAAACTCTTTCTTATCATATGTTGAATTTATGCATTATTATTACGTTGGTAATTTCGAAAAAGTGATACTGTTCTGGCTCAATTGTAAATTATTTCATTCTTTTTAGTGGTTGTTTACAAAATAACATTTATATTATGAAGTCGATTAAATTTTTTTTGGGAAAATATTTTATAGTAGGTTAATTTATTGTTCAATAGAAAATAAGTGAAACTAACCCGCTGTGAGTAGCGCCTCGCTCAGTGTCAGGTTCCTACACAAAGTGTTGTGCAATAGTACTTTAACAACTTCTTAATTGTGTTTATGGACTTTTTGTACAATAAGTGAAACTAACCCGCTGTGAGTAGCGCCTCGCTCAGTGTCAGGTTCCTACACAAAGTGTTGTGCAATAGTACTTTAACAACTTCTTAATTGTGTTTATGGACTTTTTGTACAATAAGTGAAACTAACCCGCTGTGAGTAGCGCCTCGCTCAGTGTCAGGTTCCTACACAAAGTGTTGTGCAATAGTACTTTAACAACTTCTTAATTGTGTTTATGGACTTTTTGTACAATAAGTGAAACTAACCCGCTGTGAGTAGCGCCTCGCTCAGTGTCAGGTTCCTACACAAAGTGTTGTGCAATAGTACTTTAACAACTTCTTAATTGTGTTTATGGACTTTTTGTACAATAAGTGAAACTAACCCGCTGTGAGTAGCGCCTCGCTCAGTGTCAGGTTCCTACACAAAGTGTTGTGCAATAGTACTTTAACAACTTCTTAATTGTGTTTATGGACTTTTTGTACAATAAGTGAAACTAACCCGCTGTGAGTAGCGCCTCGCTCAGTGTCAGGTTCCTACACAAAGTGTTGTGCAATAGTACTTTAACAACTTCTTAATTGTGTTTATGGACTTTTTGTACAATAAGTGAAACTAACCCGCTGTGAGTAGCGCCTCGCTCAGTGTCAGGTTCCTACACAAAGTGTTGTGCAATAGTACTTTAACAACTTCTTAATTGTGTTTATGGACTTTTTGTACAATAAGTGAAACTAACCCGCTGTGAGTAGCGCCTCGCTCAGTGTCAGGTTCCTACACAAAGTGTTGTGCAATAGTACTTTAACAACTTCTTAATTGTGTTTATGGACCTTTTGTACAATAAAAACACGTTTTTTAAACTAAATCATCAAGTTATGTTTACTTTATAAAACACTACATTTCCCGCCCGCGACTTCGTCCGCGCGGACTACTGTTTATCGCGAAGGAAAGCGTCCTATATTCTTCTAGGATATTAAAAACCAATGCAAATATAGGTATAGCAGCCAATACTATTGATGTTTTTTGACAGACTTGTTATTTCGTTTCCATGGCAACCGTTCCTTAAAGCGAGTAATCAACATTTTTCCAGTTTTTCCAGTTTTCCCGTGGAAACTTAAAATTTTCCCACAGAGCCACTAGTTTAAATAGTACCGCGACTTATATTTTTACAAATTTTGACGTATTTTCTGTTGTGAATAATACGGCGTACGCAGCGTTCCTTGTCGACACCTAAATTATTTTCTGGAAACCTGAAAACCTGACAACAGACTATAGTATTCTGGAATCAAGGCCGATGTCCGACGCGAACAAGTTATATTAATTCAACAACTTCACCCGCTGGTAGTGCGGCCACACCCTACTTGCGTCTATCAGCGCGCTGCCTGACCTAGCCGCTCCAGTCCAGTAAACGATCTCGCGCGGAGCGTCCGTCCGTCCGTCCGTACTCCGGACGATATACGTGATCATCTTTAGAAATAATTCTAGTAGAGAAAGGACGTCTCTCTAGAGATACAATTTAAGTGAAGACAGGTAAACAATTCTGGTGTTACATTAATTAAATTACTTGCTAAAAAAATGTTAACGTGTAATTTAGTTGACAGCTAATTGGCTAAACTAGTTTGTGAGTTGTGAAGTGAATAAATGTCGAGTGAGACTCTGTGGCGCTTGTGAAGTGTTGTGTAAGAAATTAAAATAAATGCCAATAAACTAAACCGACACATGAATAATCGAAACATAGATATTTTGTAATATGTTTGTGTAAGAGGTATTCTTCTGAAATATTATTCCATTGTATAAAGTAGATGGATGGATTTACACAATTTATTGCACCTAACGCGATATTGCAACATAAAATACATTTTAAAGACAAGTAAAATGGGCGGTCTTATCGTTTGAGCGATCTTCCAGGCAAACTAGAAAATAAATGAAGTTAAACTAAAACAAACATCTAAGACAAAAAAGCCTAATTATTGAAATAAAAATATTGTTCTATTTATCTATCTACTAGCTGATGCCCGCGGCTTCGCATGCGTGGTCATTTCTCTAAGTTAAAGTACTCCAGTGTTCTATTCGAAGTCCTAAGATACCAGTATACCAACATTTGATTATTCCTTCAGCTTTCAAAAAGCTTTTATTTCATCGGATTGAGACACCAACTACCCCAGTTTTTAAGTCAACCCCAAAGCTATCGAACAGTGAAAACCACATCGCAATCGGCCCAGTAGTTTTTACATGATGCGCGAACAAACACACAGACAAATAAACAGACATACACGAATTTAAAAAATGTTGTTTTCTTGTTAATTGTCTTATATATAGTAGTTTTTTTAAATTATCTTCTTTGTACAGACTTTTTCGTTCATACTGCTTTATGATAAGTATAGATAGATTATAATTATATGATACTTATAATAAACCAAGAATGAAAAAGTCCGTACAAAGAAGATAATTAAAAAAGAAATGGTTTAGGTACGTACAATAAGCTACTGAACAAGAATATATCTTCATTTTAAATCGTGCCAGTCTGTTTGCCTGTATGTTTGTTCGCGCATCACGTAAAAAAATCTAGAACGACTACGATGATCAGCTTTCAAATATTCAAAAACTGCATTAAAATCGGTCCATTCGATTGAGAGCTACGATCCTTCAAACCCGCCCTTCCCCCATGATAACTAAGATTGAGAGCTACGATCCTTCAAACCCGCCCTTCCCCCATGATAGCTAAGAACCATCTCGATAACATCAAACAGAAAAAAGGCATCAAAACGGGTCCATTCGTTTGACCTATTTTGATATACATACGGTGATTCGTGATACATAAGGTGATACATAAGTTTTCCACTCGACATTTAACATCGAGCTTCGCCTGTCCTGACCTTCCAAGGCTCCTCTATAACGGGCTATTCGCCGAGTGGACACGCGGCTGTCACGCGCAGCTCCTTTTTTTCCTCTATGTCTATTAAAATGATTTTGTTTTTATTTGGTTTCTTTGTATAAGAACTCCCAGAAGCGGCGTCACCATTTATAAATGAGCTTGCTGTTGAGTTTTGTCCAAAATGTTATATATTTATATATCCTTTGCGCTTGCACTACTGAATCTATACTTAATTTAACGCAGTCTTCAAATTATACTTAATTTATCAAAATCCTTCAAGCCGTTGACTTTGGCGCCTTAGAAACATACATACATACCCAAAAACATACAGGCCAAAAATGTCCCCTTAGTCGAGTAAAAAGAAAATTAATTTTATTTGGTTTCATTTTCTAAGAACGCCTAGTGGTGTCGAAGCTCCAAACCTGGGCCCCGATTCTGTAAGCTATTGAAGAGCGATAACGCAAGTCGATCGCTAAAATTTTTTTGAGAAATTTTCTTATTTACCACTTAAAAGTGCTGGAAGCGAAAATTTTGCTAACATTTTCGCTTTTTGTTTTTTTATTTTCCATTTTTTATTTTTTTTATATTTCCAAAAAAAAACACTTCTAGCACTTTTAAGTGGTAAATAAGAAAATTTATCAAAAAAAATCAAGCAATCGACTTGCGTTATCGCTGTTCAATGGCTTACAGAATCGGGGCCTTGATCTCTAAATAAGCTTGACATCCTCGCGCTCGCACGACTGAATAGATAGCAACAAGTTTGCACGCAAGTCCTTGTGGTTGTCAAAGTGAAATGACTCATTCTATCAATATGCCCACTACTTGCTTGTGTTATTTATGACTAGAATCGGTGAAAGGAACATCTATAAAGGATTGCATGACGGCTGTACAACTGGTTTTGTCGGATTATTTTTGTCACGAATATACACACGTGTTAATAACAGGTTCACATCCCGCGGGTGCTGCAGACCAGCTCGGGTAATTAAGGAAACGGCCAGCAAAATGTTCTAATATAATATTAGAATTGCGGACCGATTTTAAAACTCTTGTTTTGTTTGAAAATGTATACTCTCGTAGGTGGTGATATAAAATGTATACTCTCGTAGGTGGTGATATAAAATGTATACTCTCGTAGGTGGTGATATAAAATGTATACTCTCGTAGGTGGTGATATAAAATGCATCAAAATTGGATTAGCAGTATTTTTTTGTTATTATTATAATCCATTTGAAATCGTTTGTTTGTATCATGGTATTAAGTACGGCACTTGTTAGTTGTTCTTCAACATGAGGACTCTTTATAAAGACACAGTTGTAGCACAACGTGTATATGTACTGTGTCTGTAGCGAAGTACCTGCAGACTAATGCGTCAATTGAGTTCAATTGACTTGCAGATGTTCTAAGGAAGTGGTCATTAACGAACCTACCTTCGCGTGCCAACACTACTGCAGTAGATCATCCAATCTTAAAATGAACGCGCCTCCACTGACAACCCAACTTACAAACATTACCTCTTTTCAATATTAGTGTAGATAGCACTAGCTCTGCCTGCGGCTTTGACCGCGTGGTCATTTCTTAGGGCTAAAGGTAACCTATGCTTTATTCCAGGACCAAAAGTACCTTTAATCTATATTATAATAAAACAATAAAACATAAATACAACTTAAATTAATCGTGCCATACAAAATTAAACAAATGTATAAAAACGGTCCAATGGGTTTGTTTAAGTTTTGTGAAGTTATGCCTATGCATATGAAAGCTGAATACAGTTTATTGATTGAACAATATTTTCGCTCAGAAATACAAATTGAAATAAAACACACCTTAACTACTAGAAACATAATAAATAAAAAACTTCAAACTCCAAAATGTTGTAACTTATATGGGAAAAGAACTTCACAATACTTAATACCTTATTTAATTAACAGCTTACCTAAAGTTATTCGAAATAAAATCTAAAACGTATTTTAAAACAACAATACTTCTGTTCATTGACACAATAAGTAGGAGCATCCTTTATAGGCAGTCTGAGCGAGCGCTGCCCCGTGCACCCGAAGCTTGCTATGCGTAGGTACCCCTATGCTACGTATAATATAGGGCCCCGATTCTGTAAGCTATTGAAGCGCAATAACGCAAGTCGAACGCTAGAAATTTTTTGAGAAATTTTCTTATTTACCACTTAAAAGTGCTAGAATTGTTTTTTTTTTTGAAATATTCAAAAAATAAAAAAATGGAATATAAAAAAAACAGCGAAAATTTTAGCAACTTTTAAGTGGTAAATAAGAAAATTTCTCAAAAAAATTCAAGCGATCGACTTGCGCTATCGCGGTTCAATAGCTTACAGAATCGGGGCCCTGGTCTTGTGATACCTACGAACTTCGCGTCGTAGGTACCTTGCCTGGTGCTCGTACGCCGCGCTCGTTCATGCTTTTTATAGTTAACAGTTACCTACTATTTATTATTTGTTGGTTTTAAGAGGACCCTAGTGCCAAGACAAACCTTTCTAGGTTTACTGGTTCTATAAGCAAATTGTGAACATTTTCTTGTTATGTAATAAATAAATAAAATAATAAATAATAATAAGTACGAACAAGTCTGTATGAAGAAGATATTTTTTTTATCTAGTTAACTTAAAATAAGCAACTGTACAAGAATAAAACATTTTTTTAAATCGTGTCTGTCTGTTTTTCTGTATGTTTGTTCGTGCATCACGTATAATTTTCTGGACTGATTGCGATGCGGTTTTCACTAGTAGATAGCTTAGGGTTTGTAACTTTTAAACTTTCGCGGTTAGAACGCATAGCTTAGGGTTTGACTTAAAACTGGGGTACTTGGTATCTTAATCCGATGATTAGATGCCGAGCAATGAATAAAAACTATTTGACGGCTGAACGAATTTTGAAGAAATGTAGTATATTGTACTATAGAGGAACTTTTGGTCCTGGAATAGCACGTATAAGCTACTTTGAAGTGAAATGTTCACAGCTAGTTATATATATATATATATATATAAACATGCTACTTTTCATCATCGTCATTAATTTTCATCACTGTTCACGCGGGTGAAACCGCGGGCGCAGCTAGTTATACATATATATGCTACTTTTCATCACTGATCACGCGGGAGAAACCGCTTGGCGCAGCTAGTTATACATATATATGCTACTTTTCATCACTGATCACGCGGGAGAAACCGCGCGGCGCAGCTAGTTATACATATATATGCTACTTTTCATCACTGATCACGCGGGAGAAACCGCGCGGCGCAGCTAGTTATACATATATATGCTACTTGTCATCACTGATCACGCGGGAGAAACAGCGCGGCGCAGCTAGTTATACATATATATGCTACTTTTCATCACTGATCACGCGGGAGAAACCGTGCGGCGCAGCTAGTTATACATATATATGCTACTTTTCATCACTGATCACGCGGGAGAAACCGCGCGGCGCAGCTAGTTATAAATATAGATAGATAAGGATCACTTATAGGCTCTCCGGAATGTTATTGGAAATTCACACACACACGACACACGATATGTAAATGAACCGAAAAATCTTTTGCCAAAAACAAGAACGGAAGATAAAAATATAAATTAGCATGCGTTCCGCACGCACCAGTCCAAAACACAACTATAGTTAATATAAATTAGCATGCGTTCCGCACGCACCAGTCCAAAACACAACTATAGTTAATATAAATTAGCATGCGTTCCGCACGCACCAGTCCAAAACACAACTATAGTTAATATAAATTAGCATGCGTTCCGCACGCACCAGTCCAAAACACAACTATAGTTAATACCTGTTTCTAACTACTTGTAGTATGTATGTAAATGTATTATTCAAAACTGCTCTACCCACATCAAGTAGCAGAAGCGGAAATATCACACTAGTTGCTCTGCCCTGCGGCTCCGCTCGAAGTTTCCCGTTATCCCACGAAAAGTTTTGCATTTTGCTGGGAGAAGTTTTACTGTTTCCATCTGGAATAATGTAGCTTCTATCGGAGAAATAATATTCAAAACCGGACCAGTAGTTTCATCAGAGATTACGTACCTCCTGCCACACCTAAACCAGATGTAGTTAATAAAATAATTATTTATATGATACTGTACCCGTGGCTTCGCACGCGTGGTCATTTCTCTAGGTAAAAAAATCTGAAATATCAAAAAAGCCGTCAAAAAGTTGTTTATCGATTGCTCGGCTTCTCATCGGATTGAGATACCAAGTACCCCAATTGTCAAATCCTAAGCTATCCAATAGTGAAAACCGCATCGCAATCTATAGTGATATTATTTATTATCAAATATCTAGTCCAGTTTATGTGTAAGTGATATTAAAGGGTGCCGTATCTTCCCCCGTTTAACTAGATCTATCTACAAACAACTTCACCTCGTTATAAATGAGTGTACATGTTGTAGGGAGCCCCCTCGTGCGTGTTTGTTTGCAACACGGAGTCTGACCAATTCAAACAGCGTTTAAACTCGCCGCTTAAGAAGAGAGTCTATAGCGCCCTCTATTTAAAACATATAATTTAATAAAAATAATTTAAATATTAAATTTAGAAGAGAAAAAAAAAAGAGTTTTTACGACTTTTTTTTTTAAAGTTAGTCACTTTTTTGTAGCGTTTTCACATATATATTTTTTTGCTTTGTCATTGGTTTGTGAGCTACCCTGAAAGTTTCAGCCGGATAGCTAATCGGGATGTGCTCGAAATTTGAATTGCAAGATTCCAGAACAGACATACATAGATACATCGATGCACACATACATACAAATGAAGTTAAATAAAAGCTTTTAAAAAGAAAAAAAACACTTTTCTACCCGTAAATGTTATCGTTTTTTTGCATGCTCTTGTTTCATTAATTAACTGTGCTTATAAGTCTTCGTTTTTCAAAATGTTTCATTAACTTCAAAGCTATAAGCACTGTTTAAGGCCAGGCTCCAAGGTTACATTTCCCCACTCCCCTGCCACCTACCCTACAATATGTCATCCGCTACACGCAATAAGCACTGAAGTGCCTGCGTAACAAGGTTGAATATCGCGAGCGCTGTTTGAATACACAATTTAGCTCGGAACTAAATGACGTATGTCTCAAAAGTTATTTATTTTATTGGCGGGCTAATAATTTAGTTAGGTAAATTTTGTCTTAGCCTTAGATAATAAACTATATTTTCTTGCTGTGAGATTTATTTTAGAGATAAAACTTAACCCGTTGAGTAGAAAAATGTAAATATTACCGAAAATAACGTAATTTTTGATAAGAAAATGTATCGAATGAAATTTTGTTAATCATGTTTTTGTCTTAGTCTTAGAGAGATAAAGATCTCAAAAACATGTATGTTAAGTTTCACATTTATCAGGTTTGTGGTTGACCCAGCATATTTATGCAAAAAACCCTTAAAAAGCAGAGCCTGGTCTTAACTGGCGGTTTGTTGCGCTGAAACAATGACAAATTCAAAAACCTCTTTTTAAAAACAAAAGCTTACTTTTATAAAAACTGAACCGTATAAACGTAGAATATATTATATTCGAGCGATTGATACTAATAACAAAAGATTTCATAACAATTTAAAGGAGGAAAGTGCTTTCCCCCAGAACACCAATTGTATCAAAAACTGTACTACTAAACTCACGAGCAGCAACTCTCTCTGTCGCTCGTACAGGGGATCGTTGGGAGGGAAGGAGATAGCAATACATTCACTAAATACCTACTTTGCGAAGATAACATCAAGCAACTATACTCTTAACTGCTCATTATACATGTGGCTCAGATACATAACAAGATAATTCGTATGCTCGTAATTACCCTCGAAACGAGGCCTTGTGAACCGGCGCGGTCGACTCGCCGTCTGTACGTTGGTTGGTTCGACCATAACCCTCTATAACTGAAAGCTTTGATCCAATCTTCATGAAAGACCATCTAACATTTTTAAATGCTTTTATTTAATTTGCAATGTTTGTATGTGTGTCTGTCTGTATGTATATGTTTATTTAGGTCAAATCTTGTAAGCTGAATTAGAACCACTTCCTCTTATCCTGCGAACTTTAGTTCTTGCATGTTAGTTCAGTTCCGATGACAATGCATTTTTATGGTAAGCGTGACCTGAATCGACATCCAGGAACAGCTCCAGATAAAGGAACTCCTCAACGGTTAACAGCATAGACACGAAATGATGTATACGCATTTAATTTTTATAGTTTCACCATGACATGGCTATTGCATAAAAGCTTCTTTTTTTCAAACGTTTGTTAATTAACTTTTTTTTTTTATTGAGACTAGTTTCATTTATAGCCAATAAATCGAGTTTTTTTAACCCCCGAACTCAAGAGAAGGGTGTTATAAATTTAGGGAGCGTATTATTGTATGTATCACTGTCTGTCTATGGCATCGTTGCTCCCGAACGAATGGACCGATTTTGATGCTTTTTTTTTTGTTTGAAAGCTGATGTGATCGAGATGCTTCTTGGCTGTAATGGGGTGGGGTCGGGAGTTATTTTATTTTGTGTTTGTTTTAATAACGTTACAAGCTCTTTGGAAGACAGACAGACAGACAGACAGACAGACAGACAGACAGACAGACAGACAGGCAGACAGTACTGATTCGTAGGTTATAATATTATTTTTGAGTTTGTGTATAAGCACTGAATTAATAGTAGTACGTATAAGCTGAATTGGCCGCGGAGAGGTTGAGATATGGAGGTGAACAAGACATCAGTTCAAAAACTAAAACCCGACAACAGTCGGGTAAAAAGTAGCACATGACACTCTTGCGATGAAGACGAATCGATTGATACCTACCTCGCCTCGTTTGTCAAACATACATACATACATAGACTTAAACTCATTCCCTTCCCTTGCTCCGTCGTACTCGGGTAAAAAGTGTGTTAATTTTAAGCTGAGACAATATGGTCTAGTCATATTATTATGAAATGTATTTTCATTTCACCTCCGTTTCATTTCACCTCCGTTTCATTTCACCTCCGTTTCATTTCACCTCCGTTTCATTTCACTTCCGTTTCATTTCAACTCCGTTTCATTTCAACTCCGTTTCATTTCACCTCCGTTTCATTCGAAATAACTGTCGTAGTTAAAAATAAAAGCTAAAATGACAATAAAATGTCACTAATTCCGAAGGCTTGAGATGGAATTTTATTATTTAGTGCAAAAAGCAACTAAACAGTTTACACAGTGACCTTTACAAAGCCCCCCCCCCCTCCCCTCCCTCTGCACCTGCGGATTATATCTCTGTCTCGAATCCGCGAGGGCAGACTCGTAAATCCCAATAAAAACGGATATTCCTCTCACGTAACGTACCCACGTTATGGATCATGTTCGTAAACGTTACGACATACGACACGTAACATGTATGTTATATCTATACTTATAATAAAACAGTAGGTAAATACCAAAAAGTCTGTAAGTGTACTTAAAATAAGCTACAGAAAAAAAAAACTTTTTAAAATATAGTGTCTATCTGTTTTGCTGTTCGAGCATCACGTAAAAATTACTAGAACGATTGTGATGCGGTTTTCACTGGTGGATAGATAAATAGGTAACTTTTAACCCAGACAAATGACCACGCGTGCAAAGCCGCGGGCACAGCTAGTCATAAATATAGATAGATAGAAGATGGATTAGTTTAATTTATCCGAGGTTTGCACTTTAACAGTACTTCCATACAAATTTCATCAAAATTGATTCTGTAATCCTCCACCAGTATATAAAAGTGAAACGTTGTCTGTTTGTTTGGATAGCTTTCACGCAATAACGGCTGGACGGATTTTGATGAAATTTGGAATGGCGACAGCTTATATCCTGGAATAAAACATAGCACACTTTTTATCCCGGAACATTCAGTTTCCACGGGAAAACTGGAAAATGTTGATTACTCGCTCGGCTACCATGCAAACGAAATAACAAGTCTGTAAATAAACATCAAGAGCGTTGGTGCTATACCTACTTTTGCATTGTTTTTTAATATCCTAGAAGAACACAGGAAGCTTCGCGATAACAGTATAGTCAGCGCGGGCGAAGTCGCGGGCAGATAAGCTAGTTTTTTTATAAATCTGAAATATATTTTTGTGCACAATATTGTCAAAACCAAACATTCCTGCATGATATTGAGAAGTACATAAGGAGATTACACAACCGCTCTAATTCTCGCGCCGCCCACCAGCCGCGGTGCTGTTTGGGCGGCCGACACTACGGCGGGTGGGCGGCTGAGTAGTTAAGTCGACGGTAAGTAGCTAATAAGCTAAGCCTCCGCTACTTAACCCAACTTTGCGGTATTTGGTGTCTCAAGGACACGTGTCATCAACACTACGTATCTACTTAATGTAAAACAACAACGGAAGTAGTGCTGGCGTCTGGTATCAGAGTATGTCAGGAGGCCCGAGGGCCTCTGACATGACTTAACGACTGCTATCAGTTTTTAGCGATTGGTACCGAACCATCCGAAGCACGAAGCGCTGGCAAATCCCTCACATATTATATATACGTTTGTATGTATGTGAGTTTCTTTATTCCACCATAACTTTGAAATGCCTGAACAGATTTAGATGTATGGGGTATCGTTAGTTTCCTTACATCCCCCCGAGTAACATAGGCATATTTTTTTTTTGAAAACGTTCGTTATGGCGGCAGTATGGCAACACCTGGAAAAAAATTAAGAAATTTACAATATGGGTATCAAATTGAAGGTCTTGATAAGCACATTCCAACAGTTTATAATTTATTGACAAGCTCTTTTTTGGCGGCAGGCGTATTTTTTTAGCTTTTAAGCTTTTTTTTTTATTACGGTCTAGGCAATCGTTTGAGCACGATCTCACCTGATGGAAAGCGATGATGTGGTCGAAGGTGTAGCACGCTTGCCTAGTAGATACCTATTCACTCTTGACTTGAACACACCGGGGTTATAATTTACCGGAAACACTGACGAGGGCAGGGCATTCCACTCCTTTGCAGTTCTTATAATAAATGAAGAAGCGTAACGCTTCGTTCTTGTGCGAGGTATTTCAACCATGAAAGGGTGGCGTTTTGCTGATCGTCTAGTCGTACGGTGATGGAAAGGTGATGGGGGAATCAGGTTGTGCAGTTCTTGTGCACACTCTCCATAGTGCAATCTGTGGAATACCGCCAGGCTTGCTACCTCACGTCGATGCGCCAGACTTTGAAGCTTACTCTTTACCAGAGTGTCATCCCCAATGAGCCTGATAGCACGTCTCTCAATTGAATCCAAAGACTCGAGCTGATACTTGGCAGAACCGTCCCAGAGGTGGCAGCAGTACTCCATACAAGATCGGACCTGTGCTTGATAAAGATTCAAAAGCTGTCCCGGTGTGAAGTACCGCCTAACCTTAGACAGAATACCAAGTTTTTTTGCAGCTACCTTGGCTTTGGATTCAATATAAGACCCAAAATTCAGGTTTAATGTGAGTTCGACACCCAAAAGCTCCAAATGGTCGCCTATTGGTATTGTTACACTTTGGAAAGCTATTTATATATTGGTGTGGATAAACAGTACCGTGACATAGATCGATATCACTTTATTGCACCAAAAAAAGACTTCCAATAAAAATAATCTTTAAAAAAAATAGTACACCTATAGTAGTATACTTACTGACAGACAGACAGACAACGCACAGCCTAAACCAGCGGACCTAGAGATTTGAAATTTGGAGGAATTATTCCGTGAGTACCCCGGGGTGCAGCAAGAAGGGATTTTTTGACATTCCATCCCTAAGGGGGTGAAGGGGGTGGTATTATAGTACGTGCTTTATTATTTTAAGAAACTCTTCCTCAAGCAAAAGAAGTATTATTATGATTACGGATTTAGATGAGCTAATATACCCCTTCTGTAGGTCCTGCAATAACATATAGGTTCCTGTTCACGGGGGTAGTACAGTTTGAAGTTGATGCGTAACCAGAGAGCTCCAAACCAAGTAGTATGCAATAGGACGGTACACGATAATGATATCGCTACGGAGGTTACGGCGACCGCACACGAGCGGAGTCGGGTGTCGCAAGTGGCCGGGATTTAAATCAGCTTTTACTAATGTACATCATAAAGGAAAAAAACACAATAAAAGGTTCCGTATAGCCCAGAAAAATGACCACCGGGTAAAGCCGCGGGGCACAGCTAGTATTAAATAAAGTAAAATCAAAATTAAGCGCAGGTGAAATAAACCTTATGTTATTTTATTTAGAGTATAACAAAAACACAACACAAAGTGCAAATCCAACAAAATTTTACCACAGAATAAAAATTTACCTAAAACCAAAAGCGCCCAGTGTAAGAACTTGAAAAGGAAACCTCATCAACTCCCGAAAGGACCGCCATGGCTCTCCGGCGCTCGTTCTCTCTGCGCCACAAGCAGCAGAACAAGGAGCGTCTCCCGCACCTCCGCGCCATCCAGGAAGCTCCAGGGAGGCTGCAAGTCACGGGGCACGAGGCCGATGCAGCCTTCGAAGTGACGCACTACTTTATAGACGAGGTGGCTGACCCGTGGAGGCCGTGGGGTAAGGCAACATACGTGAGTTAGCTTGGCTTATCTGGCCTACAACACTCTACCCACTGCTGGGCTTAAGCATCTTTTTGACGTGAGTTCGATGATCGTATTCCTCGTCATCCCAGAGGGCATTCCAGAAAAATAACGTCACCAAAAACGTGTACGTTATGACAACTTTAATCTCCTAAAGTGTCAAAGTTACAAAAGTGACAGTTATATCGTTGAAAATATCCTTCTGACGACATCACAAAATATATGTTTGATCTCCCTACGATGACGTCATAGACCGCGGGAGTGAGCGCAAGCAATGAGGAGTCGCGCGGGAGACGCTCAGTATAAATCGCGATAGCATCAAACTACTTGTTGAATTTGTACGAAATAAACTGTATTTGACAGACTAAAGTGTAATCATTGGGTATCATCGAATTCACATAAATACTAGCGGTAGTAGCACGACTTCTACCCGAGATCTTCGAAGCAACGAACTCCTTCCTTCCTTGTTGGCTCGTCCCTTTGCACTTGCGCCTTCCGATCTTTCGGCCACATTGCACTAATTAGGTTGTCCCTTAATGTCCATTAGTGTTAATGTATGTTAACCCTTTTATCCTAAAAGACCATGTCGTCGCCGAAGCGGCACCCAGTCAGGTTACCGAGGAGGCTGACGCTGCCTTCGACGTTACTCACTACTTCATGGATGACGTGGCTGACCCGTGGAGGCAGGGAGGTAAGCAAACCTTTACTTGCCTAACCTTGATCCATTACTTACCAAAACTTATCCTTCATTCCTTCATCTTGGATCATCTCTGGCCATATCTCCGCCGAGAGTTAGCCATATCTCCGCTTAGAGTGGGCCATATCTCCGCTGAGATGATGTTTATTTAAGGAGCAGTAGTTCCGACTTTTAATGAAGGCTAACTTTCAGGCCTACGTTCTCCATTATATGCAACGACCGTACTTCTAGAAAAACATATCTATATATATTGCTTACTAGTTGCGCCCTGTGGCTTTACCTGCGTGACAAAAAGTATCCATGTATTATTACCATGCCAAGGTATAGGTTATATTATTTACTATATATATTTTTGCCAAACCAAGTTTCATCTAAATCCATAATAATACAAAAATACAACAGAAAAAAGTATTTTCAGCTAATCCCGAATTTTCCAATTTTCCTGGTAACTTTTCCAATTTTTATTTATCTAAAACCTTTTTTCGGTCTATTATGAACATAAAAAATAACCAATTCGGTCCAGCCTTTCTCAAGTGATGCGCTTACCAACGAACACAGAGATTGGTTAGCCTGTCTCCGAGCACCCCTACACATCCCCACAGCTGCTGCTGGGATGCCGGAACACCGCTAAAGCGGCGCTCGTGATAGATATTCTGTTCTCTGAGTAAAAGTTATCCGTTTTTCTTGCGTTTGATCAAAACACACTTGTGATATGCCTGGTGTCAGGCATAAAATTCTCAAAAGAACAGAACCTCGCCGTTCAAGCACAAATCGATCGCTAGGAGACCCGTTCGACATGCTAGCTCCATGGATAACGCGCATGATTTGAGGCGTGATGCGATCCGTTATTCCGGACGATTGTTGTATTCTGTTCCCCAGTTTTCCAGACAAACTGTGTGTTGTCCTCAGACGCCCTCGAGCGCGAGAGACTGGCGCAGCACTCGAAGCTCCGCGAGCTGGTGGTGGCAGGCAACGTGTCGGGGCTGGCCGGCGCGCTGCGGGCGCTGGGCGGCGAGGCGGGGCTGGTCGCCAACCTGACGCCGGGCGGCGCCAACACGCTTCTCTATATGTAAGACAAACAAACAATCAAAACTTTCCTCGTTATAATATTAGTGTAGAAAATTCGATACGACAGATATTCACTTTGACGTTCGGCTGACCACTGCGCAGTGGCTCCGATGCCCGAGGTCTGTGAACCAGACTTATCAAACGGACTTGTTCCAAGACAAATGTCGATATTGTTTTTGTCAGAGCTGACTACTAGGCATTACTATTATTTATTCTGTGCTACTAGGATTTGAAGCACAGTGTTCCTAGAGTAATCTTATCGTTGTTACTCCAAGTAGTAACCAATTTCGGTATTAATAAACACAGAGTAAGGAACGAGTAAACTAATCCGACTTTACTCTTGGAGTAAAAGTTATACCTATAAGTTATGCCTGGTTTAGCGACTGATTAAGATAGGAATAGTGTCTATTACCGTTTTCTATGGCGTTAATTATTTCAAAAAAGGTATTTTACTTGTTGTGGACTTCCTCCGATGCCTTAGTTTTTAACTTGTTCATAGATAGATAGATAGATGAACTCTTTATTGAAACACCGCAATACAGAAATATACAATTAATAAACTTAATCTAACAAAAACATGTTACAATTGGCGGTCTTATCGCTTAAAACAATCTCTTCCAGACAACCGTGCATGGAGAGGATTAACATAACCAAATTGCTAACGGTGGTTTTTCTTACAACAACAACATAACTATATCTACTTAAATAGAAATGACAAATAAATACCAAAACATAACAACAATACAGATATATACATATAAATATACACATTATACATACATTATATATATAACATATAAATATACCCATTATACATACATAATCATATATTCTTGTTTATGTTTATGTTTTTTTTTTTTTTAAATATATACAGTGTGTTCAAAAAGTAGCTAGCTTTTACTTGACTTTTAAAAGCATCAATAGAAGGTGCACGTTTAATTTTAACTGGCAAATCATTCCACAATCTAACTGCTACAACCGTAAAGGAATGATCATAGAATGAGGTCCTATGTATGGGAAATTTTAGCAGTAAGTTCTCTGATGACCTTAAAAAACGAGAGTTTGACATGTGAAGGAAATCAAAACGTTCGTTGAGATAATGTGGCGAAGAAGAATGAAACAAAATAGAGTGAAGTAGGGACAATATATGGTTCATGTTGGTATTTAAAATTAGTTTCGCCCCATGGCTTTGCCTGCGTGGTCAGTGATAAAAAAGTGTCCTATGATTTATTTTTATATACTTACTATACCAAGTTTCATCAAAATCATTAAAATAAAACAATATTCAATAAAAAAGCACTTATCTTTTCCACTTCCTCCCAATGAATTGAACGACTGCGTTTTGGGCTCACTTTAGACATGAAACATCTTTAAAATCACACTATAACAAACCAAACGTAGGTCCCAGGGCCGAAAAGTGAACCGTAACTAAAATTTCTATATCGTCTCGCTATTATAACTCTGTAACTGTAAGCTGCAGAGATCTATTTATACTGCCATTTTTTAGCTTATATAGTCAGCTCGATGATGTAATGTTTAACGCAAGGAAGGAGCAAGACGCACACAGCAAACTCAGCAAAATTGATGTTTTTGCGATCTTTAATGCAGTATTACTCGGGATTTAGACTGGGTAGCGTATTGATTCAGGTGTTGTTATAAATAACTCGATGAAAGAAGAGATTCTGAAAGAGAAAGTGGCTGCAGCGCCCGGAAAGTTTAATCTAAAATAAAGATTGGAAAAATAATAAGTGCTGGAGATCACAACGGTACCCTTAACTCCAGCGCAGAGTAAACGAGAGGGTTCTAGGACCGGATCAAATTGTATGTGGTGTAGAAAAGAAAAAGAAAGAATGAAATAAAAGTCGTTTATTCAAACAAATTAACATATAAATTAAACATATAAACGTAGGCGTAGACGTGTCACGACAAACAAACGGCCGTGCGCCCTGACACAGCTCCACCGGGTTTTTTCTATTTGTAGCAAAATCTAAATTATACGAACTAAAACCTTTTTTTACGTACAAACGAGAAAAGTGAGAGAGCGATCTGGAAAAAAAAAAAAAAAAAACTGGACTGGAAAGTCTGGACTTTCTGTCAAACAGCGAGTTGTCAAACTCAAAACTATTTTCTATCACTGTCAATATTGTTAGCATAATCAATACTGACACTCTCAATGAGCGTTAGCTTTATTCACAGAAGCATCCATTTTACTTTTAAATGAAGTTGGCATAGCTTACGAGTAACTTCAGGGCGTATGGATCGTATTGGTAGTCCGAGGTTACTGTTTACTAATAACTCTTTACGAAAGAAGTTAATACTTGGTTAGTCTGGAATTAACTACTCCAAGAGTAACTTAGGAACACATTTGGATTAAGCCAGTATTATTAATAAGGCCCTTTATGTAAATACATGAATGAAAAACTTCGAAATCTCAGAAGTCGTAAAACTAAAATTGTTCGCCATGACGTGCGGCATATCCGACCCCGGTACTTAATAGGTAATTATGGTACATCCTGTATAGTGCGACAAAGTAACACACATACATTTATTTATTTATTTATTTACTTTAAATTAAAACAGTTTCATAACCAATAATATTAAATGAAGAACAAATAACAATATTTACAATTACAATAATATTTACAATATTTACACAGTGAAACCAAAATATATTAATAAAATGATTAAATGATAGGTACAATTACATTCATACACAACTCCATTCACTCTCTCTCACAAAAACGCAAACACACTGAAAATATATTCGACCATCCATCCAAACAAGTCACAATCTGGATTGGTGACCATACATTGGTACATAGGCTGATAAACACAGTTCTCCGCTCAGTTGGGTAAAAATCGTGCCCGTACGGCCGCGCGCTAGTTGCTATCAGTGAGATCCAATATCTGAGAAACGCGACACTTCAGGATTCAAGTATTCGAACACGTTTTATTTGTATTGAAGTTCTCTACCGATTTACGAAAGTTAGATCAGTGGCCGCGACTTTTGCCAGGCTCCACAGTAACATGTGTGTCCGGTTGTTGTCAGTGCGTGCGAGGGCGGGCTGGCGGGCGGCGTGGTGGCACTTCTGGCTGCGGGGGCGGACGGGCGTGCGCATCCCGTCACCAAGTACGGTCCGCTGTACATCGCAGCGTACCACGGACACGCGGAGATCGTCCGCCTGCTGCTCCAGCACTTCCCGCAAGCAGTACAAGTGAGTTATACTAATAGGGAGTGCAGTTCACTTAAAACGTTGCTGCAGAATGTGCAGATACTCCAGACCATTGCGTCCAAAAATTCTGATACATTTGCTACAACATTTGATAACGCGACAAACGATTCGAAGTCACCTCGCCGAAGGGGTTTTTAAAAATAAAACAGTATAGTCGGTCCAACCCCTGCGAAGGGCCTCAGTGACCCTATCCGGAGGCAAATCACCCATGTTAGGCTGCACTGTGGTTGTCTTGAACCGACAACAATGCAAACACCGAAACACAATGCTCCGCACAGTTCTTTTGCAAGACAATATCCAGAATTCACGCTGTAGAATAGCATATGCATTACATCCAGCGTGCGAGTTCTTCATATGGCTGATTGCCAACAGTCAACAATGCATTACATCCAGCGTGCGAGTTCTTCATATGGCTGATTGCCAACAGTCAACAGTGCATTACATCCAGCGTGCGAGTTCTTCATATGGCTGATTGCCAACAGTCAACAGTGCATTACATCCAGCGTGCGAGTTCTTCATATGGCTGATTGCCAACAGTCAACAATGCATTACGTCCAGCGTGCGAGTTCTTCATATGGCTGATTGCCAACAGTCAACAGTGCATTACATCCAGCGTGCGAGTTCTTCATATGGCTGATTGCCAACAGTCAACAGTGCATTACATCCAGCGTGCGAGTTCTTCATATGGCTGATTGCCAACAGTCAACAGTGCATTACATCCAGCGTGCGAGTTCTTCATATGGCTGATTGCCAACAGTCAACAGTGCATTACATCCAGCGTGCGAGTTCTTCATATGGCTGATTGCCATATGTGATTCCACAAATATCTCAGAAATTATTGAAATAAAAAAAAACACATTGGCGTAGGTTGAATTAAGATGAAGGTTTTAAAGTATATTTCATAAGTATTTTGTGTAACTTGTCGATCTGGGGCGAATTTCCTCTTCGAACTTGGAAAAAAACAGCTGTCTCGGTAGTAGATTGACGTACCCTGCGTTTACCGTTAGAGCTATTATGAAAACAATGCATAAAAGGATTGTTCTTCTCAAAAAGTTGTACTAAACTTCCGCGAAACCTTATGTGTACCTATTACAGAAAGCTCAAAATGAACGATTTTTGCGTAGGAAATAATAAGTTAATGTAAAAACATTTAAAAAAAGAAGGTTTTATGCAATAGCCATGTCATGATGAAACTTAGAACGGGCAAAAAAAAAACGATTTGATAAACGACGGTTTTCGACGGTTTGATAAAACTTCAAACCGTCCAGCATAATATAATCATCATGATCATCATTTCAGCCTTTAGCAGTCCACTGCTGAACATAGGCCTCCCCCAAACAGCGCCATGATGAGCGATCTTGTGCCACCTCCACAACCACATTGACCACATCCATTGTGTATGGATGTGGTCTACGGTGCTAAAGCCTTTCCGGAATCCAGCTTGTTAGGGAGGCTGAAAGTCGTCAAACCTACGAGCGAGGCGGGTTGTTTAATTACTCTCGAAAACAGTGAATCGATTATTTGAGAAAACCCACATGTCCTTTTACCCTAAGTTTACAAGAGGTACAAAAAACATTATGTTGTAAAAAAGCCACTGATATTGAGATTAATACACGTAAGAACTGCCAGATCTGTTGTACATTAGATGACAGGAATACAATAGTTAAATTCTTACGTTTTCTATTTAAAAAAAACATATAAAGTCGATGGACTTCTGCTTATACACGTGGCTCAGCAGCGAAATGGGCCTGTAATTATTCAAGAGGGTGTTATAACCATTCTTAAAGAACAAAACCACTACGCTCCTGTGCCACGCCTCTGGCGTAGTATCCTCGAGGATGACGGAGTTAAACAGCTTCTGAAGGACTAAGTATCGGTGTTGCACCCGCTTTCAGTAGCTCTGTCGTTATTCCGTCCTCCCCTGGTGCCTTGTTGCTCTTAATCTGTTTGAGAGCCATTCTGATCTCGTATAGGCTGACTTCCGGGATATCTTCGGTATAATGTCGGGTCAAACGGGCTCTTGCATCGCTAGTCGTGCTAGGAGGACTACGCGATGAGGTGTATAATTGCCCATAGAACTTCTCGAGCTCACTCAATATCTCTGGCTTCAACGAAACGATGCTGCCACTGTCGGTCTTCAGCTCAGCTTCAGCATAATATAATGCTCACACCAAATTTCGTGTCTGTGCTGTTTACCGTTGAGGAGTTCTCTAATCAGAAGCCAACCCGGAGTGCAGCAGCCGTGTCATTTTAAAAATTCAAACCGGCTGTATTCATAAATATGTAATTCTGCCTGACCCGTCCTGCGTACCTACTATTACTTTATTCTATGGCGCGGGCTGTCCATGCAACGTTTTGTTCAAATAAATATTTGGAGACCCTTTAGCTACCCTGGCGATGCCGGGGCGGATCGCTATTATCCATACCAATATATGAAAGTGAAACGTTGTCTGTGTGTTTGTTTGTTTATTTGTTTGTTTGGGGAGCTTTTACGCGATAACGGCTGGACGGATTTTGGTGAAATTTGGAATGGAGATAGCTTATACCCTGGAATAAAACATAGGACATAGGATTTTATATCCCGGAAAATTGTAAGTTTTCACAGGAAAACAAGAAAATGTGAAGAAAATTGATTACTAGCTGTAAGAAACGGTTGCCATGGAAACGAATTAACAAGTATGTCAAAAACGTTAATAGCATTGATGGTATAGGTACGTACTTTTGCATTGGTTTTTAATATCCTAGAAGAACATAGGATGCTGTTTTTCGCGATAAACTGTAGTCCGCGCGGACGAAGTCGCGGGCGGGAAAGCTACAGGAATATTATAAAGAGGAAAGATTTGATAGTTTGTTTGTTTGTAATGGATAAACTTCAAAAATACAGACCTGATTTTATTAATTCTTTCACATAAAGAAAGCTAAATTATCAGCGAGTAACACTAGCAGGATTTTATATTTCAAAAAATTAGAGTTCCCTTCGAAAACTGCAATAATGAAACCCGAGGTATTAAATTTTACAAAAAAACTCGATTACTTTGTATCACAAACCAAAGAGTATATAAATACTACGTAAGATCACAAACTAAGAGGGAGATACGGGTCCTTGTTTAAGGAATGTTGCCATGGAAACGAAATCACAGAACATCTAATAATCAGTGACGTAGGAAATGCTCTATGCTAATAATACACGAAATAGTAACCGTAATTCAACCTCCTTGCGTTAAACAGAATAATACTATAGACGAAATGGTACGTGAGTATAAAACCTGTAAACATAAACATTTTGTGTAAGAAATTGTTGTTGTTCTATTTTCCAAATAAAGTACCTACTAATTTTATCTTTCTATATATCTACCCGTGCGAAGCCGGGGCGGGTCGCTAGTATTATATATAAACAATTACATTGTAAACATTCCGGTTATGGTGACTTTAACATTCAAGCACTCTTCCTTTATATAAATTTCAGCAAGAGACAGTAGAGAAATGGTTGCCCCTCCACGCGGCGTGCATCGGCGGGCACGCGGCGCTCGTCACCTTACTGCTGGAGTATCCGTACCCGGAGTCGGTGCTCAACACTTACACGTGAGTACAGCATCCTCCTGACTGAGACCAACAGACAATAATGTAGTAACATACTGAGTACATATATTACCGACTGCTACCAAGAGACATTAAAGACAATCCTTGTGTTGTTCCCAGAGACGCTCGCGGCGAGTGGCATTACAAAGCCGCCTTCGACGTGAACGCGCGGGACGTGTCCTCGCAGACGGCGCTGTACATCGCCTGCACGCTGGGCAACCTGCCCTGTGTGGACGCACTGCTGTCGCACGCGGTGCCGTGCGTACCGCGAGGAGACACGCAGGTGAGGGTGTCTGTCTGTCCGTCTCGCTCTGTGGCTAGTTAGTGCTTTACTTGATGTTGTGTCGTGGTCCACAGACGGAGCCCCCTGGCGCCCCCCGCGCCGCGGCGCAGCTGCTCAGTCCGCACCGCAGCGGCATCTCGCTCGGCATCCACGCCATCGTCAGCAAGCTCACTGGCGGCAACAGTAACGTGAGTCTTGTCTACCTATCTTTGGAAACTAATTTCATCAGAATCGGTTTAGTCTTTTAATCGTGAAAAAGTAGCAACGGTAGTCATAAAGGTGAATTTTTGGGTCTCCGACGACGTGAACGTCGAACTTAACTCTTGGCGGTATGTTTGTTGGTCCAGCGCGCGTCGCCGGAGAACGAGTCAGTCCGCCGGCTGCGTCCGGTGCGCGTGGACGTGCTGCGCAACAACGATAGCTGCGTGGCGTGCTGCGCGCGCGGCAACCACTGCGCTGTGCTGCAGCGCCTGCTGGCGGCGCACGCACCCGCTAACGCGCCCGCCGCGCCTCCGTCGCCGCCGCCGGTACGTACTGCCACCGCACTGTGACAATGTGAACCCTCTATGACTAGAGGATAACTGCAGCCATGTGTCACGAGGCGGTCCCAGGCTTTGGGTTTGTTCCACTAGCCCAGGGACCAAGCCTCAGTGGATAAAATAAAAGGTCAGGAACAATAGGAGCCTTTGGAGATTTCCATAAACAGCGGCTTCACCAATATGGAACAAAACGACCACTAACGACGGTATTATCATATATAATTCAAAGACTCCACTTGTAATAAACTTATTTAGGTAATTTATCACATATTATTTCGTAAAATTCGGTTTTGCTAAAAATCAATTTCGGAATGACAGGTTATTTGAACTTGGAATGAATAATGACAAACTATCAAACGGAATGAAAAAAAATATGAAAGAATTAAGGAGATCAAATGAGTATTATTACGAAAGAGGTTTGACCTCGTCACACATGTGAGCACACTTTGACCATGAATAAGCTGGGAGACCTAAAAGATAATTCGAAAATGTATCCGCCATAATTCTCGACCCACTAGGACTGTTAACTCCAATCTCAGTCTGCCTAGCGGGCGGATAATGAGAGCGTTGACGCAACCAAGTTGTCGTGTTATTTTACTTTGGAAACCAATACACAATATTTGAAACGAAAAAAAAAAAAATTTCTCTAAATATTAATTTATCTTTATTTAATTTATATCTGGATTAAATGATTTTTTTAAAACTTTGCGAATTGAATTTATAAGACCAAACGTAAATTTTTTGTTGTTATGTTAAACTGTACTCTAGACACGTTTTTATAATATTAAACATGAGATGAGATGAGTATGAGATTTTATGTTGCAGAGTGCTCCTGAGAGCTCACGTGACGCCCGACGTCGGTCGCGAAGCGCGTGCGCCGGCGACCGCACGTCACCCTCCCCGTGTCGGAACAACTACAACAACGACAGTGAGTCTCTCACGACATACTAGATAACGGTATTAGATCCGTCCATTGCAATCTGTTCTATGGGGCGCTAAACACAGGCCTGTGTTTAGCGCCTCTCCACGTAAGGAACACGGTATGGCACGTTTTTTTGCGTTTGTATCATTTGCCTACCCACGTGCACACATTAACACTGGAAGGAACACAACTTCAAGAATAACAATACAAAATCAACTGCGTCACATTTTCACATTCCCGCCAAATTTTTATTTAAGATATTTGCATTTGTCCAGGAGATGGTCCTTGGACGGCGCTTGCAGTCGCGTGTCGCGCCAGACACGTGCAGGTAGCGGAGATACTGCTGAACCACGGCGCCGTCGACCCGCATTGTCGCGCGCTCAGGGAGTGCGCCAGCAACGGCCTCACTGACCTCATGGCGAAGATACTCGCCACCAAGGTAAGTACAGCGGAGATACTCGCTTATCACAATTATCACTTATCACTGAACTTAACTGTAGCACTGTATATTCGCTTCTAATCACTTCGATCTCACTTGTACCTTATCCGTAATTAGACTGACTCACGCAGCCGATGCGCGCCACATTTATATCCCGACGTGCACGTCCCGTGCTTTCTGGAAAGTAGTTGTAGGCACGCGCCACATTGCGTCATCCAGCCCCGGCTTCATTCTGGTACCAATTAGAGACGTCCAGTATCATCAACTACGGCCCAATGCCACCTAGTAGCTGCTGGAACACTCTAGAGTGAACTTACTAGAACCTTGCAGAGACCTACTCTTTTTCCCAGATTCGACCGGCGTAACAGTACCTTTGTGGTTGCTCGCTTGAGGTAGTGCTGGCCCCTGATGTCAGAGTTAGTCAGGCCGCCCGAGAGCTTTTGACGTGGCTTAGCGACTTATGTTTGTAGTGTGTTGATGTGTCAATGACACCCGCAACAGAGAGAATCCTCGTCCTCGACCGTATTTTTTGCAGGCGTACGCGGACCCCGACTACAAGCTCAACAAGTCGACGGTGAGCGAGCTCGTGTTCGCGCAGCGCAAGGTGGACGCGGCGCTCACGTACAGCGCGCTCTGCCCCACCACGCCCGTGCTGGTCAACTGGAGGGAGCTGAAGACCAACATCCCCACCATACGGTGAGTATACCGTCTCACCCCCCCGCAGGCGACAGTGAGTGAGCTCACATTGAAACCTTGCACAGTACTGCTTGGTGGTTGGCGTGACGCATGAACTTGTTGGATAACAATGGTGTCGTGTCGCAGCATGTCGTGGCTGCGGATGGCGGCGCTGCACGTGAACTGCAAGCTGTCGCGCGACGGCGCCGGCGGCGCGCTTCACGCGCTCACGCGCCTCGACGTCTCCAACAACGAGCTGCGCGTGCTGCCGCCGCAGCTGTTCACCCTGCTCAGTATCAAGTAACATCTTATTTCATAATCTTATGAGTCTTTTAAAGCACGTCACTGAACTCGAAATGGGCTATTTAACTGTAGTGAAAATATAGCACTAATTTTTGCCGTAAAAATAAATTTATTTCATATACTAGTACTTAGCTGTGCCCGCGACTTTGCCTACGTGGTCATTTCTCGGGGTGAAAAGTAACCTATGTGTTATTCCGAAAAGTACAATATACATTATTTCATCAAAATTCGTTCGCCGTCAAACATTGCGTTGTCGCAGTCGTTGCTCGGCTTCTTCTCATGGGATAAAGTTCACTAGATTTTATGTCAAGCTATCCATCAGCGAAAACTGCATTGAAATTGGCCTAGTAGTGTTTACGTGATGCGCGAACAAATAGACACAATTTAAAAAAAAACAATTGGTCAGACTCCTTATTACTAACTACTTTATTATAAGTATAGATTCACCCAAAGTAATTCTTATTTGTAACATTTGTTTCCTGAACAGATACATCAACGCAGCGCAGAACAAGTTAGAGCGGCTCCCCGTGCCTGGGGACCCGTTCGAAGAGGACCTGGAGGGGGGGCGGAGGGGGAGGAAGAAAGTAACACGAACCTGCTACACCGCGCCCGCCTTACAGGAGTTGTACCTGCAGGTAACTACGTACAGTAACACAACCTGCTACACCGAATGCCTTACAGGAGTTGTACCTGCAGGTAACTACGTACAGTAACACAACCTGCTACACCGCACGCCTTACAGGAGTTGTACCTGCAGGTAACTACGTACAGTAACACAACCTGCTACACCGCACGCCTTACAGGAGTTGTACCTGCAGGTAACTACGTACAGTAACACAACCTGCTACACCGCACGCCTTACAGGAGTTGTACCTGCAGGTAACTACGTACAGTAACACAACCTGCTACACCGCACGCCTTACAGGAGTTGTACCTGCAGGTAACTACGTACAGTAACACAACCTGCTACACCGCACGCCTTACAGGAGTTGTACCTGCAGGTAACTACGTACAGTAACACAACCTGCTACACCGCACGCCTTACAGGAGTTGTACCTGCAGGTAACTACGTACAGTAACACAACCTGCTACACCGCACGCCTTACAGGAGTTGTACCTGCAGGTAACTACGTACAGTAACACAACCTGCTACACCGCACGCCTTACAGGAGTTGTACCTGCAGGTAACTACGTACAGTAACACAACCTGCTACACCGCACGCCTTACAGGAGTTGTACCTGCAGGTAACTACGTACAGTAACACAACCTGCTACACCGCATGCAACTTGCAGACTTAGAAAAGTCATTGATACGGAGCCTAGGCCGAACCTGGAATCGTTGGCTTCTAACTTTTTACCCGACCGTGGTCAGGATTTAGTTTTTGAACTTATATCTTGTTAGTAAATCGTGAAGTCTGTTTACTAAGAGTTTTTACATAACATATAAACACCCCTATGTTATACGACTGCCAAAAAATGTGAATGTATGTAAGTTTATCTATTCTACCTTAACTTTTAAATGCCTGAACAGATTTGGATGTATGGGGTATCGTTAAAATCCTTACACCACCGCGAGTGACAGGCCATTACTTTTTAAAGTTCGGGTGTTTGCAGGGCAGTCGTGTTATTTTTCAAATCGTCTACAGGACAATCGTCTGGAGGAGCTTCCGCCCGCCCTGTTCTCCCTTCCCGCGCTGGCGACGCTCGATGTGTCCAACAACAAGCTGCGCGCGCTGCCGGCGCTTCTGTGGAGCGCGCCGAGCCTGCGGGACCTCAACGCGGCGCTCAACCACCTGAAGGACTTGCCGGGTGGAGAGGTAACTGCAACTGGTAACAACAGTGCCATCTATGAACCTACGTTCAAACTAAAATGACTGAACCGATGCTGGCCGGAGTGGTAACTGCAACTGTTAACAACAGCGACGTCTATGAACCTACGTTCAAACTAAAATGACTGTACCGAAGCTGGCCGGAGTGGTAACTGAAACTGTTAACAACAGCGCCATATATGAACCTACGTTCAAACTAAAATGACTGAACCGATGCTGGCCGGAGTGGTAACTGCAACTGTTAACAAAAGCGACATCTATGAACCTACGTTCAAACTAAAATGACTGTACCGATGCTGGCCGGAGTGGTAACTGCAACTGTTAACAACAGCGACATCTATGAACCTACGTTAAAACTAAAATGACTGTACCGATGATGGCCGGAGTGGTAACTGCAACTGTTAACAACAGCGCCATCTATGAACCTACGTTCAAACTAAAATGACTAAACCGATGCTGGCCGGTGTGGTAACTGCAACTGTTAACAACAGCGCCATCTGTGAACCTACGTTCAAACTAAAATGACTGAACCGATGCTGGTTGGAGTGGTAACTGTAACTGTTAACAACAGCGCCATCTATGAACCTACGTTCAAACTAAGATGACTACCGATGCTGGCCGGAGAGGTAACTGTAACTGTTAACAACAGCGCCATGTATGAACCTACGTTCAAACTAAGAAGACTGAATCTATATTACAAAACCAAATTAGTTTCTAAACTTGTCGTCAGCTTTTCGTCGGTATATAGCTGCGCTTGCACCGACGCGGCGGGTCTCTTTCTCGCTTCACTAGAATGTAGCAACCATAAATGATTGTTCACCAAACAGTAGATGTATTGTTCCATCTGCTCCTCTCGATGGCACGCTCGTGGAAATACCTCGTTGAGGGAGAGACCCTTGGGGGCTCTCCAGCAGAACGGTCCAGCAGAATGCAAAGTACATGGGTACATGGGGACAGGGTTAGTTATTGTTGCAGTTGTTGGACGCACAAGTGTTAGTATAGCTACACCGAAGGGGTATTTAACCACAGTGCACACATAAGAGACACACTACAAATTTACAATTTCTTCTCTTGAAACTATAAATTGTATGATAAGATCATGATAAGATTCATTTTTGATCAGAACATTGTAGAAACATGCAACATTATTTTCACTATGACGTCTACTGACATTTGACGGACTAGGTACTGCGCAATAGCTTATGATTGCGCAATGTAATTCAAGATCAAGGTGATTATTGTTTTTTCCCAGTTGATTACTAGGCATTACTATTATTTATTCTGTGCTACTAATAGGGTTTGATGTACAGTTTTTGTATTCGTTTTTTTTTAAATTAAATTCTTGAATGAAAAGTTTCGAAATTTAATTAGTCGTTAAACTAACTTTTTAGCCCTGCCGAACCACATGCCCTACCCCGTTATCTAATAGGTAATTATGTTACATTCTGTATAAATCACACGCGTGGACTGATTTTGATGATTCATACGTCAATCGTTTTGTCTTAATCTTGCGAGTGCTACTAAAGATATAACATAAATCAAAATTTAATATGGCGACTACTAGACGCCATACTGTGAAAAAGAACTTGTCAAGTGGGGTATCATTGAATAGGTAATTGAAAATCATCTCTAGGTTTCTCTTATCATTTATCATTTAGAAGTACCATGTAGGATCTATAACGAGTTAAAGGTACACTATACAGAATGTTCGGCGCAACGTTGAACATACGAGAACGGGAGCTAGGTGGGGTTGTCTGGTACCTACTCAGCCCCATAGATTTGAAGTACCATGTAGGATCTATAACGAGTTAAAGGTAAGTATGTATGCCTGTTCCTTTGTGGCACTATACAGAATGTTCGGCGCAACATTGAACATACGAGAACGGGAGCTAGGTGGGGTTGTCTGGTACCTACTCAGCCCCATAGATTTGAAGTACCATGTAGGATCTATAACGAGTTAAAGGTAAGTATGTATGCCTGTTCCTTTGGCACTATACAGAATGTTCGGCGCAACGTTGAACATACGAGAACGGGAGCTAGGTGGGGTTGTCTGGTACCTAGATTTGAAGTACCATGTAGGATCTATAACGAGTTTAAGGTAAGTTTGTATGCCTGTTCCTTTGGCACTATACAGAATGTTCGGCGCAACGTTGAACATACGAGAACGGGAGCTAGGTGGGGTTGTCTGGTACCTACTCAGCCGCATAGATTTGAAGTACCATGTAGGATCTATAACGAGTTTAAGGTAAGTATGTATGCCTGTTCCTTTGTGGCACTATACAGAATGTTCGGCGCAACATTGAACATACGAGAACGGGAGCTAGGTGGGGTTGTCTGGTACCTACTCAGCCCCATAGATTTGAAGTACCATGTAGGATCTATAACGAGTTAAAGGTAAGTATGTATGCCTGTTCCTTTGGCACTATACAGAATGTTCGGCGCAACGTTGAACATACGAGAACGGGAGCTAGGTGGGGTTGTCTGGTACCTACTCAGCCCCATAGATTTGAAGTACCATGTAGGATCTATAACGAGTTAAAGGTAAGTATGTATGCCTGTTCCTTTGTGGCACTATACAGAATGTTCGGCGCAACATTGAACATACGAGAACGGGAGCTAGGTGGGGTTGTCTGGTACCTACTCAGCCCCATAGATTTGAAGTACCATGTAGGATCTATAACGAGTTAAAGGTAAGTATGTATGCCTGTTCCTTTGGCACTATACAGAATGTTCGGCGCAACGTTGAACATACGAGAACGGGAACTAGGTGGGGTTGTCTGGTACCTAGATTTGAAGTACCATGTAGGATCTATAACGAGTTAAAGGTAAGTATGTATGCCTGTTCCTTTGGCACTATACAGAATGTTCGGCGCAACGTTGAACATACGAGAACGGGAGCTAGATGGGGTTGTCTGGTACCTACTCAGCCGCATAGATTTGAAGTACCATGTAGGATCTATAACGAGTTAAAGGTAAGTATGTATGCCTGTTCCTTTGGCACTATACAGAATGTTCGGCGCAACGTTGAACATACGAGAACGGGAGCTAGGTGGGGTTGTCTGGTACCTACTCAGCCGCATAGATTTGAAGTACCATGTAGGATCTATAACGAGTTAAAGGTAAGTATGTATGCCTGTTCCTTTGGCACTATACAGAATGTTCGGCGCAACGTTGAACATACGAGAACGGGAGCTAGGTGGGGTTGTCTGGTACCTACTCAGCCCCATAGATTTGAAGTACCATGTAGGATCTATAACGAGTTAAAGGTAAGTATGTATGCCTGTTCCTTTGGCACTATACAGAATGTTCGGCGCAACGTTGAACATACGAGAACGGGAGCTAGGTGGGGTTGTCTGGTACCTACTCAGCCCCATAGATTTGACTCCTGTCTGTTATAAGCTAAGGGTGTATATCCGTGTGTCTGTCGGAGGCATCGGCTCCCAAATGAATGTAGCTATTTTAATGCGACTTTTTTTTGTTTGAAAGTCGATTTGATCGAGATGGTTCTTAGTTATAATGGTTGTTGTTGCTTACAGAGCGAGCCCGAGTGCGGGAGTCCGCCGCAGCCGCCCTCCCCGGCCGGCGACCGACTGAGCTCGTCCCCCAACAACTCGTTCACTTTCAGCTCGTCATATGTAAGTAATCTCTATTATAACTAGCTAACTCTTGGACGCGATTTCGTCCGTGCGAACTACAGTTATCGCGATAACAAGTATCTCATGTCCTTCCCTAGGGTTCTAACTATCTCCATATCTAATTTCATCAAGATCGGTTTATCGTTTGGTCGTGAGAAGGTAAGAAAGATTTACTTTCGCTTTTATAATATTAGTATGGATTGGATTCAAGTTACTAACAACAACAACTCTGTATTGCACACCAAGAAGTAGGTAATATACTCGTAAAGGATATAGCATATACTTATGAATGGCACAATGGACGGACATATTGCTAAATAGCAATTTCTTCCGGACAACCTTTGGATGGACACATTAAGATTGGTCAGTATGGATATATCTGAAACTGTTATGGGTAGAGAAGTTTGTTCTAAGGAAACCCACTGAACACATTATTATGATGCTGTTTGAAAAGGTCCCTGCGAATCACACTCGTGTCGCGTAACACACGACTCCTTCTCCTGGGATAGTGCTGAAAGTTACCTGTAGAAGATCTATTGGACAAAAACGCACCTGATTGTAGAACAAGCCGCCATGCGAACCACTTACTTCCAAATGGTGTTTACGGTCTATCAAATGATTTGAACTAAATATCCTTCTGAAAATATTTACAAATAAAATGAACTAGTGACAGTGTCACACAGCACCGCTACGACAGGAGTGTAGCGTCTCCTCGACATTGACTCGTTACATTAACGAAAAAAAGTACCTCGCCTGGTGCCTGGTGTACGTGATCCATTTCGTCAAAATAAAGGCACGGAAAGTCTTCTCGATGTTTAATTACGCAATTACAATCGAATAAATTACAAAATGATAACTCTGGAGTCGGATGAAAACGGATATCGAAAAACGGTGACGTGACACGTGTTTCTCCAACCTCGTCTATGCTCAAAGTGAGTTATGGCCAAAGACAAATATAAGACCTTGACAGCTTGCTAGCATGACAGTTTTGAAAGAATCGATTGTGTCACTGTCAGTTCACGAAATCGATTCAACCCAAGCGCTAGCTACATATTTCGATACCGTAAACAATCCAAGCGCTAGCTACGCATTTCGATACCGTAAACATTAAAATTGCTCTTAGTTCTCGCTCATTGTACGAAATGGATTCACAATCCAAGCGCTAGCTACACATTTCGATACCGTAAACATTAAAATTGCTCTTAGTTCTCGCTCATTGTACGAAATGGATTCACAATCCAAGCGCTAGCTACACATTTCGATACCGTAAACATTAAAATTGTACTTAGTTCTCGCTCATTGTACGAAATCGATTCAACCCAAGCGCTAGCTACATATTTCGATACCGTAAACAATCCAAGCGCTAGCTACGCATTTCGATACCGTAAACATTAAAATTGCACTTAGTTCTCGCTCATTGTACGAAATCGATTCAACCCAAGCGCTAGCTACATATTTCGATACCGTAAACAATCCAAGCGCTAGCTACGCATTTCGATACCGTAAACATTAAAATTGCACTTAGTTCTCGCTCATTGTACGAAATCGATTCAACCCAAGCGCTAGCTACATATTCCGATACCGTAAACAATCCAAGCGCTAGCTACGCATTTCGATACCGTAAACATTAAAATTGCTCTTAGTTCTCGCTCATTGTACGAAATGGATTCACAATCCAAGCGCTAGCTACACATTTCGATACCGTAAACATTAAAATTGCTCTTAGTTCTCGCTCATTGTACGAAATGGATTCACAATCCAAGCGCTAGCTACACATTTCGATACCGTAAACATTAAAATTGCTCTTAGTTCTCGCTCATTGTACGAAATGGATTCACAATCCAAGCGCTAGCTACACATTTCGATACCGTAAACATTAAAATTGTACTTAGTTCTCGCTCATTTTACTAGATGGCGTTGCTCACACTGCGACATATTTTTTAACAACAGTTATTAGATTTGAATGTATGTAATTATATACTGATTATTTTATAGAAATCAACGTCCCGCAGTCCGTCGATCGAGTCCGTCACGTTGGACGACGTCGATGCCTTGCCGCCCGTCGCCGACCGCGCCGGGAACGCAGTGTACGTTACATCATATTCCCTATATACTTTACCGTTTTGAGGAGCTATTCTGCTCATCACGCCGAAGATCCTCTTCTGATCTTCATAAAATTTTAATGAGACCTACTTAGTGTTAACATTTCAAATAAAAAAGAAAAACGAAATCGGATCTAATAAGTCGGAGATATTATATAGTCGCTGAGATATATTATATAGTCGCCGCGGCTTCGCAAGAATGGTTATTTGTCTAGATTAAAAGACCTAAAATACCAATATACCAACATTTCATCAAAATTCCTTCAGCCGTCAAAATATTTTTAATCGACTTCAGAAAAGGAGACGGTTATATGTTCGGCTGTATGTATGTTTTTTTTTATGTATGTCGGTCGATATCTCCGTCAAATGTGGACCGATTTTAAAAATTAGTTTTTGTTTGAAATGGTATACTTTCCAAGTGGTCCCATATAAATTGTATCAAAATTGGTTCAGCAGTTTTTCGCGAATAAATAGTTTTGTTGAGTAAATCCATTCGATTTTGTGTTTATATTGCTTTTATTTTGTAGGCGGTGCCAAACCCAGGGATCATTTAAATCTAATATCTTTACAAAATTAATACCTACCTATCTACGTACAAAGTAATATGCAGTTGTGTATGACGCAGGACGCACCCTCATACAAAACACGAAACGCAGAAGAGACACACGAGCAGATTTTCACTTTCACACGTTCACAAACCGATTGACACGAATACAGCAATCTAGTAAATGATAAAGTTTTTGTAGATAATTACTCTAAAAGCTTCTTATTTTATATAGCACGTCAAGCCGCAAAAGACATTATCTTTTTGTATAAGCTCAACTATATTAATAAATATGGCTCGGCTTGGCACCGCCTTCAAAACTCTTTCTTATCTCATGTTGTATTTATGCATTATTATAACGTTGGTAATTTCGAAATAGTGATACTGTTCTGTCTCAATTGTAATTATTTCATTATTTTTAGTGGTTGTTTACAAAATAACATTTTTATTATGAAGTCGATTTAATATTTTTTGGGAAAATATTTTATTTATCGTTTGCTCGGTTTCTTCTCATCTGTTTGAGATACCAAGTACACCAGTTTTTAAGTCAAACCATAAGCTATCCAACAGTGAAAACGGCATCGCAATCAGTCCAGTAGTAAAAGAAAGAAACGATTTAAAAAAATGTTCTATTCATGTTCAGCAGCTTATTTTAAGTACCCTAGACCATTGTTTTATCTTCTTTGTACAAACTGTCATTCATGTTGCTTTATTATAAGTATAGATTCCCCTTTTTGGAGGAAGTAGATAGATAGATAAACCTGTATACTAAGTTTCGTCCCGGGGGCCTGAGTCTGCTAATTTAAGAGCATCCATGGAATCTCGCTGGCATGTCGATGGCCTAGTTTTACACATTTGGTATTCTGCTACCTAAATAAGACACATGACCGTTCAGTGATTGTCCATCGAATTGCAATGGTGCTTATTTGGTAGTCGGCTGTTCCATGGATAATCAGTGACCTCTCGATCGTTGTATAAACGGTAGTCTACTCGTTATTTGACGTTACTTCGACATTTGTTTCAATCGTTTTTTTCATCGAACTACAATTGAGTAGTCATGGAACAAAAGTTAGTTTTATGTGATTTCTTTGATACGCTTGATCCTTGGATACAGCTTACACCAGCAGGTTACTAGTAGTAGTACTCTGAGAGAAAATACAAATCTCAGAAGTGTAACATGTTAAATCATACTCCAAGTTAGATTTTGTTATAGATCTCGATAATAGAATATATTGTACAACGCCATCTGACGAGGAGCAGCGTCTTTTCTATTAGATCAAGTTGTGTTTTCTCCGTATCTGAAAACCAGACGCCGAGTTTGTAAAAAACGCCGAACTCCACCGCGCGTGCGCCACTTTCTTCGTTAAAGGAATAATGAAAGCTTTTCTTGTTGAAGACAGATTGATAATTTCGCCTATCTAAGAATCAAGAAATAATGGTTGAATTGGCCTCTGCGAGTGAAAGGGAAAAGTTTTCATCTACTGTCTCAAAATAGATAAAATGGTTAATCCACGCAGCGACAGCTAGCTACAAGTGGCGTGAACTAGAAGAAAGGTGGAAACTAAGTGGAGGTATCTGTCGGCAAGTAGCGAGCTTCTTAGTGTTGCTATTAATAATTGACGTTCCAGGAATATTTCGGGCTCTGAATAACTTTGGAAGAGGAACGGCTTGTTTTAAAATCCAGAATAGGTCGCATCTTTAAGTTGGCTAACAAATAATAATTACAGAATGGAGCGTTTGATATGTCGAAAATTATTTAAATCTAGAAATCGCTTGCGATGGTCACACCATGGAAGGTTTTGACATAATGCAAAAATCACGTCAAAGTTCCAGAGAAATTCTTTTTTTTGTATGGACTTGTTCGAGTAAACACCGGATGCTGGCTGATATGTACCAAATCTGGCTGGAGGACAGTGACCAGTATTACTAGGCCGACAAGGTCTACTTTACGAAGCAAATGGCAGAGTTAGTTCTGGATTTTTCGAGATAACCGGAAGTTCAAGGTCTCAGTAGAACGCTACTCGAAGATGCAAAACAAGATAGTATATAAACAAGTGAGAAGCCTGTGGATTGGATTTGGATTTCGGACGTAAAACCGAATTTACTTTACATAGTTGGCACGTAATTAAGATCGACGCAGGCGGCAGAAAAATACGCAGTTTCTCTTGTGTGAACAAAACGACCGAGGCACGCTGTCCAGAACGAAGCTGCCCTGTTACAGGCGAAATAAGTATACCAGTGCAAAAGCCAGGTTAGTGTGTTTACCCGTGACTTCAGTTTTGATCCAACGAAATATCTGTTTTGATTTTGCACCGCGTCTATCTAAGGCGGGCATCTCGAGACACATTTGAACACGAAGGAACGTGGGTTTCAGGTTATATCGTGCATCTACGGTCGGCTATTGTCGTCACCACTGCGAGCTGCTGTGCGCGATCACCCGGGGCTCACCACCGTTCGTGGAAGAAGCCGGTCTACGAGGGACTCCAGAAGGACTCCAACACACCACCTGTCCAGTAGAAGATATCACCACCGATCGTGGTCAAGCAGTAAGAGCTGATCGAGTGGAGTAAGGAGGCGTTCCGCGGCGGTACGCGAGACGACCGTACGGCGTCCCAGGAAGCTTCCAGGTTGGTCCACTCCAAATCATTTTGAGTCAGCGAGCTACAGTGTTGAGGGAAGCCTTCGCCTTCTAACGTGTTAATATTGTTGAAAGATACTTTCTGTTATTATCAAGATTACTTTCTGATATTATCTAGATACTTTCTGTTTATTTTCTATGTACCTTCTGTCTTAGATTCTGTTTTACTTTCTATTTTAGAGTTTGATTTCCCTCTGGGAAACACAATCATACACACACACACTCTGTTTGCACAAGTTCTCTTTTAATTTAAAACATTCTATGGCAAAAACAAGAATATTCCGTTGCGTTGTGACCAATACATGTTAATCTGCTGAGCACAGACTCTCTAAGTTTTATTGGCCTAGGATTCTCCAATACTATAGTAAATTCATATCATACAGGCCGGAGTTATGTACTAAAATTTATATGTTTGAGGAAATTATAATCACATTTGAGAATTTTGAGTTTTGAGTATTAAGTTAGTAATATTTCCTATTGTAAGGTCTTGCTGTTTATAATTATTTTGATGCAGAACAAACTAAATTAAGCGTAAAATATTTCTTTTTAAATTCCTCAGTAAAGGGGAGAGTACCATCCTTCGATAACTCATGTGTGCTTTTTCTATTTTTTGTAATAAAGCCCTTTGTTATTGAATTTACCATCTTGTTTTAATTCCTCGCCTTTACCTGAGAAGGAGGTCCGTTTCCTTAGCCGGGCAACGGCCCTTTCAGAAGCTCTCAAAGAATCTCTCTAGAGACAAAGGTAGGTAAGTTAGTTGGTGAGTATATAAGTATACCATATAACTTAAAATAAAGTTATCTTATTTTGAATTTGTATGTTGTATTTTTGTAGCACTTCTGTACAACAATACGTTAAAAAAATACATGTCAACCTACATTACATTTTCAACGTCGTGATTACGTCACATCGATTTCTATTTCGCCATGTACGACTCAATTGATTAAACAAACACTTAGTCCAACATTTCCGGCTAGTAATTATCAAACAACAAGCATTATACATGGAAGCTAGATGTCGTACTTGAGGCATAAAGTCGAGATAAGATACCTAGCTAGGTGTTGTCGAATTACTTTGGTCCGTAACTTCGTTAGTACTGAACGAAATTAATTACCAAAGGTACCTGCAGAATCTGAAAAATAAGTATTTTCCATGTATCACCTTAATACAACGTCGATCGTTTTTTTTCCCAATAAGACTACAGATAAAAACGACATACGAAAGACAAAACGTTAAATTCGGTGTAATATATTTATCTCTTGTTTTGCTTGTGGGGAAGAGAGATAGAAATATGTATTGTGAAGTTCGTTCAATCCATTGAATCGACCGGAAAGTGAACAGTTATGGAAGCCATCTAAAGTTTTAGCAGAATATCAAATTTGTTATGCATGATCATGGACAGTCGCTGGAATAGCATTTTAAGGTGCAACGTTTCGAAAGTGCGCCAAATCCAAATTTTCTTGAGGTTTTTGTCAATTACAGCTCTACTATTCATCATGGGTTCATGAAAACTTATTTTGTGGCAATAAACAGGTTGTATCAAGAAATTCCACCAAAAAATCAAGGTGATAGCTCGTATAAGTACATAACCAAAAACCAAGATGAATATCAGCTTATTGACATTTGTAGCTAAACCAATATTATCTAGGCGATCATTTTAGCCGTAATTTATTGCGCAATAAATACATATGTATTTATTGCCGCAAAATAAGTTTTCATGAACCCTCGATGAGTAATAGAGCTGTAATTGACAAAAAAACGCGAGAAAATTTGAATTTGGCGCGCCGATCGTAACGTTGCACCTTAATGACATTTTATTTAAAATTAGCAGTATCAGGCCCCACATCGGTTGTAAAATACGACCTGTAGAGAAAATAAACTGACAGATGAAAGCAAATTGTCTGTACTTGAAGCAGAGACTTGCACGCTCAATCAATAATGTAGTGATTTGAGCAATACCTCGTCCTCGCATGTGTATCGTCTTTTCTGTCCCTATAGCTGGTCGGAGGCGGCGCGCGCGCACAGCTGGCGTGGGGCGGTGGCGCCGGCGTCGCCACCGCCCGCGCGCGGCGCCTCCAGCCTGCACGCACTGAACTTGGCGCACAACCAGTTCACCTGCGTGCCGCCCGCCCTGGCGTGCAGGGCTTCCAGCCTCACGAGGCTCAACATGGCCTACAACTCTTTGAGGTAAGTAAATAGCTGCGGTCCAAAGACACTTAAGAGTTCCCCAAGGCAAGGAGCCTTGGGAAACTCCAAAATGTCCTTGCATGCAAAGCTATCAATTCAATGGCTCGGCAACGTTTTACTGTAAGATTTTAACCTCACGAGTCTAAATATGGTGTACAACTCTTTGAGGTGAGTAAATAGATGTGGCCCTAGGAAAGAGCCTTGAGGTACTCCAATTTATCTTAGCACACCACTATTTCACTTATGTGTAGTCTACAACTCGTGAGTGAATCAACTTGGCCCTAAGAATGAGCCTTGTGGTACTCCAAATCGTCATTGCACGGAAATAATTCAAGTTTGGCCTGGCGGCGTTTTCTTGTAGTGTTCCTAGCCTGACAAGTCTCAATATAACCGATAGCACACTCAGATCCTAAGAAAACATTTAGAAGTTAGTTTTGGTCATTCTTATCCGAGACAGGACGATCAATGCAGTCGAAAGTGTTATCGAAATCTCAATCACAAAAATAATAATGATCCCAAAGCGGAGCCTTGTGAAACGCCGAACCAATCTTTGCTGCTACAAATGTGTCGTACATGCCCTAGTAAAGTCCGTGCAACTTATCTATACGTTTCCTTGTGCGTGTTTTAGATCGATGTCGTACGTGACGTCATATCCGACCAGTCTGCGACAACTGGACCTCAGTCACAATGAAATCACTTGCTGGCCGAGTCTGCCGCAGGTCAGTGACAGGACTTATAATAATTTTATGATTAACTCTTTTTAATTCTTTTGTTCCTCATTTTGGCGAATCTATATATATTTCTAACCGCTACGTAGGTGTATGAAAAATACTGTTTTTTTCTACATAAAATGTGAAGATGACAATAAACTTTTTTAGTTTGAAACTTACGGTTCTAACGGGTAATATAAAACTTACTAAATGATCACGACTCTCTAGAATGTATTATTATAATAACGAGATAGAACTAACGAGTGTTCGGTTGGTCAGTTCAAAATACACCAATAGAGGGCGTTAACGTCCCCGTAAGACGGCTTCAGAAATTAAGAGAAAAATTTGGATGATGATGCAGTGGTCACGGTAGCCAAATTGGTTAGAGGCATGCGCCGCGCAGAGGCATGGGTGAATGCGTGTTCGAATCCCGTCCATGATCCAAATTTTTCCATTATTACAGATAGAACTGACCAAGTTAACTAACAAAGTTGGTGTAATTTTGTTAGCATATAACTTCAAAACTACTGGACCGATTACATTTTCTATATACATTTTATTGTTTGTGTACTTTGCAGTGTTATTAAAACTTTTTGTCTTGTGGCTTCTCACTCTGTTTAAGTATTCTGCCAGTGCCAGGGATCCCTTTGTGAACAGTTTGACGTCCCTTTCAGCTGGAGAACTTCGGTTCCGGCGAGGGCTCCCCGCTGGCGTGCTACTGCCCCGTGCGAGCGGCGCGCACGCGTGTGCGTTCGGGCGGCTCCGTGCGCTCGCAGCTGCTGAACGCCGCGTGTCCCGCGCGCCGCCACCTGCGCCTCGAGGGCCTGCGGACGCTGGTAGGTGACTCCATTGACCACCTCGTTTACCCCCACATTACCAACCACGTGCGCAGAACAAACATTCGTTGGCAATCACAGCAATTATAAATAAAACTAAAGGAAAAATTGTGATCACGCACGGGAGTCGAACCCGCACGGTCCGTGCTTCGCGGCATGCCTTTACTAATTCGGCCACCGCGACCACTACACCGCTAACTAAATTTTTCTTCCAGTTTCTAGAAAAAAATATCTTGAGAAAATGATAAGAAACCTTTTACCTGAAAGTTTCTCAATTTGTATTCCGGGGTGGCTCCTGATAAGAGAACTCCTCAAAGGTTAACAGCTAGACACAAAATGTTGTAAACGCATTTAATTGTGATAGCCGGTTCTAAGTTTCATCATAACACGCATAAAAGTTTTTTATATGTTTTGAAATTAACTTATTTAAATACACTACTCTCTGTGTTAACTCATATGTTATTTGAAAGTGTAAACCTCAAGAGGGTCCCATATGTTCTTCGAAATTAGTTCAGTTCCAATGAGGTTCAATAAACACTGTTTTGAATACCTGAACTTCAAAATAGGGGTGTTATATGTTTAGAGTGTATCATTGTATGTAAGTAATATAGCCAAGGTAGCTGCAAAGAAACTTGGTATTTTGTCTAAGGTTAGGCGGTACTTCACACCGGGACAGCTTTTGAATCATTATCAAGCACAGGTCATTATCAAGCACAGGTCTGAACTTGTATGGAGTACTGCTGCCACCTCTGGGACGATTCTGCTTATTACGTAACGAATTTGGAGGGAGGCAGGGGTCTTGTAAAACGTTATAGGGGCGAGAGGGGGGGTTTGAACTACGCGTTACGTAACATTGTTTTTTTTCCTCCAAATCTCTTGCTTTTAAAAACGAGACATTTCAAATGTTAATAAATAATGTTAACGTGACAATAACAAAGGTATTGTAACGACTTTCCGGTACTTTACACCACATAATTGTGACTTTTAGGTAAAAAGGTTCACTTGGGGTACGGGGAGGGTGGGACGGGGGTTGGGGGAGGTACAGAAAAACATTACCGACACGTCGAGTGGCGTCAGACAGATCGGTCAGCATTCGTCAAGTTCCGGCAGCGATTCAGCCATAAGGATGATATTATCGGTGAATCGTAGATGTGAGATGTACTCGCAACAATTTATGTTTATGCCCGTACTTTTCCAATCCAGCGTCTTAAACATGTCTTCAAGGGCGTTAGTGAACAGTTTCGGAGATATAACATCCCCCTGTCTCACTCCCCTGCGAAGCTGGATATGCTTAGTCGGCTGGTTCTGTACTTGTCAGGACATAGTCGAGGCATCATACAAACATTTGAAAACCTCGATGTATCGCCAGTCCACTTGGCATCGCTGCAGGGACTCGAGCACAGCCAAGGTTTCGAGGAAGTCAAAGGCTTTCTCAAAGTCCATTAAAGCAAGACACGGGGCTGTTCGGTCTTCTGTATAACCTGCCGCACTGTCTTGATGTGGTCTTATCCCCCCGAAACCCAGCCTGCTCAGGAGGCTGAAATTCATCAAGTCTTCTCGCTAGACGATTCATGACCACCCTCGAAAACAGCTTATAGACGTGGCTCAGAAGCGAGATGGGCCTGTAGTTTTTAAGGAGCGTGTTATCTCCTCTTTTGAAAAATAAAACTACGATCCTTCTTTCTGTTCCACGCCTCGGGAGTTCTCCCATCGTTCAGAACAGAGTTGAATATCTTCCGGAGCTCACGAAGCACAGATTTTCCTGCTGCTTTCAAGAGCTCCGAAGTGACTCTTCCGACAGATCATCGGTGTAGTGGCGGGTTAAAGTGCCTCGGGATTCTTCATTACTGGGTTCGGCTCGTTGAACATGCGAGTCGTACAGTCGGCCATAGAAGTCTTCTATCTCGACGAGAATCTCCGGCTTTGAAGTGACGATATTGCCAGATAATGTTCTTAGCTTCGTCATATGGGGTCTCTTCAATTGCTTGGCAAAGAATTTAGACCCCCGATTTCAATAGCTCAATAGCCTTTTCTATGCGGCGTGTGTTGGAGCATCTGAGGTGTCGTCGCACCAGCATGCTGATGTTCAGATTGCCGATTGAGGGCCCGCTTCTCATCCATAAGCGGAAAATTCTTAGTCGAAAGTTTGGACTTCGTACCAGTACGTTGCAGCTGACAAAACTTAGACCCCTCTCTCCGTAGGATTCTCACCACTTGGTCCAGGGCCTAGTCAAAGTCATTCGTGTTTTCCAGAGCAGCAAATCGGCTTTCCAGATGAATTTGGAACTGTTCTGATCCCACGATGGTTTGGAGCAGGTTGGGTTGGAGTGTACAATTCATCAGACGGGCTCTTTCAAGCTTAAAATTGATATCCAGAGAGCCTCGTAGTAGTCGGTGTTCACTACCGGTTTTAAAGCTATTGATCACAGAAACGTCTCTGCTTATATATATATATATGCCTTTATCCGTCATGACGAAGTCTATCTAGTTTTTTGTCACACCGTCAGGACTTTGCCACGTCTACTTTCTTTGGGACTGCTTCCCAAACAACGAATTCATTAAGAAGAGCCCCTCTTTCTCCAAGAAATTGACGAGCATTTGCCCCCTGCGGTTTTATATTGAAACTGAACAGGTTGGTTATATAAATTGACGAGCGTTTGCCCCCTGCGGTTTTATATTGAAACTGAACAGGTTGGTTATATAAATTGACGAGCATTTGCCCCCTGCGGTTTTATATTGAAACTGAACAGGTTGGTTATATAAATTGATGAGCATTTGCCCCCTGCGGTTTTATATTGAAACTGAACAGGTTGGTTATATAAATTGACGAGCATTTGCCCCCTGCGGTTTTATATTGAAACTGAACAGGTTGGTTATATAAATTTACGAGCATTTGCCCCCTGCGGATTTATATTGAAACTGAACAGGTTGGTTATATAAATTGACGAGCATTTGCCCCCTGCGGTTTTATATTGAAACTGAACAGGTTGGTTATATAAATTGATGAGCATTTGCCCCCTGCGGTTTTATATTGAAACTGAACAGGTTGGTTATATAAATTGACGAGCATTTGCCCCCTGCGGTTTTATATTGAAACTGAACAGGTTGGTTATATAAATTGACGAGCATTTGCCCCCTGCGGTTTTATATTGAAACTGAACAGGTTGGTTATATAAATTGATGAGCATTTGACCCCTGCGGTTTTATATTGAAACTGAACAGGTTGGTTATATAAATTGACGAGCATTTGCCCCCTGCGGTTTTATATTGAAACTGAACAGGTTGGTTATATAAATTTACGAGCATTTGCCCCCTGCGGATTTATATTGAAACTGAACAGGTTGGTTATATAAATTGACGAGCATTTGCCCCCTGCGGTTTTATATTGAAACTGAACAGGTTGGTTATATAAATTGATGAGCATTTGCCCCCTGCGGTTTTATATTGAAACTGAACAGGTTGGTTATATAAATTGACGAGCATTTGCCCCCTGCGGTTTTATATTGAAACTGAACAGGTTGGTTATATAAATTGACGAGCATTTGCCCCCTGCGGTTTTATATTGAAACTGAACAGGTTGGTTATATAAATTGACGAGCATTTGCCCCCTGCGGTTTTATATTGAAACTGAACAGGTTGGTTATATAAATTTTTAATTTGTGCTTGAAGAAGGTTTAATACTTGGATTTATAATTATTTTATTAATAACTCGATTTCAATTTTAAATAAATATGTATACAGTTCTGTCTACCAAAAATAACGTGAACTTGTTGAACCAAAGTATCTCATCCAAGCGTTGTTGTTGTTGTTCAGATCCTGGCGAACAACCTGCTCACTCGGATACAACTAACGACAGACGACGACGGATACGCGACCAGCGCCACTCACGAGGACTCCACCGCGGACGAGGACGAGGACTGGGTGAGTTGTATGAGGTAGTGTTGTTGTTCAGTTCCTGGCAAACAACCTGCTCACTCGGATACAACTAACGACAGACGACGACGGATACGCGACCAGCGCCACTCACGAGGACTCCACCGCGGACGAGGACGAGGACTGGGTGAGTTGTATGAGGTAGTGTTGTTGTTCAGTTCCTGGCGAACAACCTGCTCACTCGGATACAACTAACGACAGACGACGACGGATACGCGACCAGCGCCACTCACGAGGACTCCACCGCGGACGAGGACGAGGACTGGGTGAGTTGTATGAGGTAGTGTTGTTGTTCAGTTCCTGGCGAACAACCTGCTCACTCGGATACAACTAACGACAGACGACGACGGATACGCGACCAGCGCCACTCACGAGGACTCCACCGCGGACGAGGACGAGGACTGGGTGAGTTGTATGAGGTAGTGTTGTTGTTCAGTTCCTGGCAAACAACCTGCTCACTCGGATACAACTAACGACAGACGACGACGGATACGCGACCAGCGCCACTCACGAGGACTCCACCGCGGACGAGGACGAGGACTGGGTGAGTTGTATGAGGTAGTGTTGTTGTTCAGTTCCTGGCAAACAACCTGCTCACTCGGATACAACTAACGACAGACGACGACGGATACGCGACCAGCGCCACTCACGAGGACTCCACCGCGGACGAGGACGAGGACTGGGTGAGTTGTATGAGGTAGTGTTGTTGTTCAGTTCCTGGCAAACAACCTGCTCACTCGGATACAACTAACGACAGACGACGACGGATACGCGACCAGCGCCACTCACGAGGACTCCACCGCGGACGAGGACGAGGACTGGGTGAGTTGTATGAGGTAGTGTTGTTGTTCAGTTCCTGGCAAACAACCTGCTCACTCGGATACAACTAAGGACAGACGACGACGGATACGCGACCAGCGCCACTCACGAGGACTCCACCGCGGACGAGGACGAGGACTGGGTGAGTTGTATGAGGTAGTGTTGTTGTTCAGTTCCTGGCAAACAACCTGCTCACTCGGATACAACTAACGACAGACGACGACGGATACGCGACCAGCGCCACTCACGAGGACTCCACCGCGGACGAGGACGAGGACTGGGTGAGTTGTATGAGGTAGTGTTGTTGTTCAGTTCCTGGCAAACAACCTGCTCACTCGGATACAACTAACGACAGACGACGACGGATACGCGACCAGCGCCACTCACGAGGACTCCACCGCGGACGAGGACGAGGACTGGGTGAGTTGTATGAGGTAGTGTTGTTGTTCAGTTCCTGGCAAACAACCTGCTCACTCGGATACAACTAACGACAGACGACGACGGATACGCGACCAGCGCCACTCACGAGGACTCCACCGCGGACGAGGACGAGGACTGGGTGAGTTGTATGAGGTAGTGTTGTTGTTCAGTTCCTGGCAAACATCCTGTTCACTCAAAAATGTGGTTCGAAAAAAATGCCAATTAAACCAAAAAAAAAAACAATTTTATTCACAAAATCCACACAAACAAAATAACCAACAAATAACACTAAATCACGTTTGAACTCGACTGTACACTCTAATCACTTGTTACTGAACTCAACTAGCACTGTATATTCGCTTAGAATCACTTCGATCGCACTCGTAGTGTAGCCGAAATTAGACTGACTCATGCAGCTGACGCGCGCCATATTTGTACTCCGACGCGCACGTCCCGTGCTTTCTGGAAAGTACTCGTAGTTGCAGATACTCACACATTGCGTCATCCAGTAGCCAGTACCTGAACACGTTGTTGCAGGCATGCGGCTCGTCCCTTAAAGGAAAGCTGCTGTTCCCGCTGCTGTCGATGTTGGACGTGTCGTGCAACCTGCTGCGTGGCGTGCCGCCCGCCGTGCACGAACTTACCAACCTGTCGGTTCTGAACATCAGTGGGAACAAAGGTGAGCTGCTGTCCCCGCTGCTGTCGATGTTGGACGTGTAGTGCAACCTCCTGCGCAGCGTGCCGCCCGCCGTGCACGAACTCATTGGCAGATCGTTTGTACTCGCTTCCGCTTCACATCAAAACGGCTAAACTGATTACGATTACAAAATGCCACTTGCCACTAATCGCCATCCGCACTTGTTAGATTACTACTTATTGTAAATAAATAAATAAATAAATTCGGGACATTTCCACACCAATTACCTAGCGCCAAACTAGGATATCCTGTACTATGGGTAGCAACCCTCAACCACCGCTTAGCACCAAACAAGCAACCAACCATCTCTATTGCTACTTGCATAGACATGTAAGTCCGTCAACCGCTGCTATTGACTTTGAACTTACATCATACAAGTAACCGACCAGCGGATAGAGGCATCTCTATTGCTACTTGCATAGACATGTAAGTCCGTCAACCGCTGCTATTGACTTTGAACTTACATCATACAAGTAACCGACCAGCGGATAGAGGCATCTCTATTGCTACTTGCATAGACATGTAAGTCCGTCAACCGCTGCTATTGACTTTGAACTTACATCATACAAGTAACCGACCAGCGGATAGAGGCATCTCTATTGCTACTTGCATAGACATGTAAGTCCGTCAACCGCTGCTATTGACTTTGAACTTACATCATACAAGTAACCGACCAGCGGATAGAGGCATCTCTATTGCTACTTGCATAGACATGTAAGTCCGTCAACCGCTGCTATTGACTTTGAACTTACATCATACAAGTAACCGACCAGCGGATAGAGGCATCTCTATTGCTACTTGCATAGACATGTAAGTCCGTCAACCGCTGCTATTGACTTTGAACTTACATCATACAAGTAACCGACCAGCGGATAGAGGCATCTCTATTGCTACTTGCATAGACATGTAAGTCCGTCAACCGCTGCTATTGACTTTGAACTTACATCATACAAGTAACCGACCAGCGGATAGAGGCATCTCTATTGCTACTTGCATAGACATGTTGGTCCGACTCAACCGCTGCTATTGACTTTGAACTTACATCATACAAGTAACCGACCAGCGGATAGAGGCATCTCTATTGCTACTTGCATAGACATGTTGGTCCGACTCAACCGCTGCTATTGACTTTGAACTTACATCATACAAGTAACCGACCAGCGGATAGAGGCATCTCTATTGCTACTTGCATAGACATGTTGGTCCGACTCAACCGCTGCTATTGACAAAACCAACACCAAACAAGTAACCGTCCAGCGGATAGATATTTATGTATCATTTTCTTTCCTGTTTTGTTCTTTATTTTTTAATCTTCATAATTGTCTACACTAAGTTCCAGGTTATCATCAAGTTGAACCGAACCCCATTTCAACGATCCTTCACACACGGTATAGTCATTCATTGGAGTTTGGTATCCAGGTCAAAATTAAGCCTCACTACACAGGGTGCATTCCGATTCACGATAATATCGCTGTGAGCGATCACAGTGCTAATTTGCGTACCGATTCAGATATCGCGCTCACGGCAGTTGAGTGCTGCAGTTGATTCGGAACGCTCGTGAGCGTGATTACAAGATCACAACAACATAACCTCAAAATTTGCTCAAAATACAAAGTATTACTCGTGGGCAAAGTAGTCTGTCTAAAAATTGGTCAATTGTCTGTAGAAATATTTGGAAAACTGTACGAAAATCGCACACAACTGAATTCAAACAACAGTTTTCTTTGTAAACAACCGTCAGTCTGTCACTTTGACAGTAGCGCTCACGGCGATATCGGTTTGGGGCATGGTCGGTGTAATCGCAAAATGGCGGATGTAATGACGTAATCCGTGACGTCACAAGGGATATCGTTGTTGCGCTCACGATGACTCGGTACGCGTTTTAGCGCTATAATATCGATTTTATCGATATTTGCGCGTCTCGGAATGCACCCACAATTGCATGACAAAAATCTTTCAACAAAATTGTCTTCAACTAAACATAATTTCCTTCAATAATACAAAATCAAAACAATATTTTACCAACATGTAAAACTGACTTTTACCCGCTTGGCCAATCTGTCATTTTCCTTATATTATTCTGATTCAGATACCAGGTAAGCTAAGCGCCAGCATGATTTGCTCTGAGTGTGTACGTACTTAACAGCTTTAATTTGAAGACTAAAGTGCTTTTGTATTTACTGTAAAATATATAAGGTAAAAGTGACGTTAGCTTTAGAATAATACGAGTAAAACCCATCTTTTTTGAAGGTGGCTATTTTTTTTGAAGTTGTGTCAGTGAATCATTAGAAAGATTTTTATTAACCCACATATATTTTTGGTCACTAGTTATGTAATGTATCATTTATAACGTTTATCAGTAATATGAAAACTATTTTGGAAATTCAGTCTAGGTTATTATAAGCATAATTATTTGGGACTTCCCTATCACCGTGCTCAAAGTTTCATAACTTAGTAATAATATTTATAATACATGAGTCTGTCGATCTGGATGTACATAACATTTACATGTACCAAGTATTATTTTTATACATTTCTATATTTACAATAAGTAGTAATCTAACACACTCATATATAAAAGTGACGTTGTTTCTTTGATTGTTGGTTGTTTTTGTGCTTGGGCCGCTTTCACACAATAACGGCTGGACAGAATTTAATGAAATTTTGTATGTAGATGCTGTATACCATAGAGACCAACATAGAATACTTTTTATCCCGGCAAATTCTACACGCGGGCAAAGCCGCGAGGTGTGCTACCTTATTTTTTTTCCTTTCTTTGTCTCTTTTTCGATCATGAGTTTATTTTTTTGCCTGACGTTTTTAAGTTTCTTTTTCTCTTTTTCTCTTATTGTTTTCAATGTCTTAGACTTGTGATCTACCCTGATAGATTCATAGACAGATACATAGATAGATCACATCCAAGTGAAGTTGAATAAAAGCTTTTTAAAAAAAGGTCTGATTCAGCTGTACTTAACATTCCAGACATCACCGAGCTCCCGCCGCAGATGGGCCTGCTGTCGCGGCTGTGGTCGCTCAACGCGTCGGGCTGCGCCCTGCACGAGCCGCTGCGCTCCATGCTGCACTGCGGCAAGTACAAGAGCGCCGACATCGTCGGGTACCTCAAGTCCGTGCTACACGCCGCCACCAAGTACACCCGCATGAAGCTCATGTTCGTCGGGCAGCAGGTGAGGGAACATTTGAAAATAGACTTTAATGCGACTAGCTTACAGCTGAATATTGAATGAACCTGGTGGAGACCACCAAGAGGTAGGCAATAAATGAGAAATTATTAGTTGATAGATTCAGGCGTTACTTTGGGAAATCCATATTTAAAATGAACAAAATAATATTGTAGCTTACTTCCGCCAAAACTGTAAGTCAGACAAATGATAAATGGTAAAATATGTAGCTTACTTCCGCCAAAACTGTAAGTCAGACAAATGATAAATGGTAAAATATGTAGCTTACTTCCGCCAAAACTGTTAGTCAGACAAATGATAAATGGTAAAATATGTAGCTTACTTCCGCCAAAACTGTTAGACAAATGATAAATGGTAAAATATGTAGCTTACTTCCGCTAAAACTGTAAGTCAGACAAATGATAAATGGTAAAATATGTAGCTTACTTCCGCCAAAACTGTTAGACAAATGATAAATGGTAAAATATGTAGCTTACTTCCGCTAAAACTGTAAGTCAGACAAATGATAAATGGTAAAATATGTAGCTTACTTCCGCCAAAACTGTAAGTCAGACAAATGATAAATGGTAAAATTAACACAAGTAAAACCCCACGCTAAACAAAACCCTACCCAAATACAAGTATCATAACACTTATATATTTATATACATATAATATAAATACACAATAAAAAACATATACCTCGATCTAAATACCAAACGTCTGACATCAACTATTATACTAAGGTGCGTCGGGCAGCAGCAGGTGAGAAAACATTAAAATATCGACCTTATTGTCAAATAATATAGGACTGAAAATAAATTATCCACAGAAAAATCTACATACAAATAAGAAAACGCATCAAAAGTGTTCTAAAATAATCATTAAGCTAGGTCGAGCCCAAACACTCCTAAAGCAACGCGTATTGCGCTACATGTGCTATATATTATTATACGCCATATATTATCTGCCTCAGTGACGTGCTTTAGAAGAGGACTATGTCCAGCAGTGGACTGATACGGGCTGATGATGATGATAATGATATATTATCACAACATAAGTTCTAATACGTTATTCAGTCCAAGAGACACTGAAAAATAGATCTTAAGTCTACGAACTTAATCGGAAAACTGGATGACACTACTAAAGCCAAATTTAAAATGTTTTTTCATGTTCCAGGGTATCGGAAAAACAAGTCTACTGGAGTGCTTGAGACAAGAGTCAGCCATACAGCATCGAAGGAAACCGACTGACGTGAGTATATATACCAGTTATTATATTTAAAACAAGTCTACTGGAGTGCCTGAGACAAGAGTCAGCCATACAGCATCGAAGGAAACCGACTGACGTGAGTATATATATATATATATATATATATATATATACCAGTTATTATATTTATAACTGTCTACTGGTGTGCTTGAGACAAGGGTCAGCCATACAGCATTGAAGGAAACGGACTGACATGAGTATATATACCAATTATTATATTTAAAACAAGTCTACTGGAGTGCTTCAGACAAGAGTTAGCCATACAGCATCGAAGGAAACCGACTGACGTGAGTATATATACCAGTTATTATATTTAAAACAAGTCTACTGGAGTGCCTGAAACAAGAGTCAGCCATACAGCATCCAAGGAAACCGACTGACATGAGTATATATACCAGTTATTATATTTAAAACAAGGCTACTGGAGTGCCTGAGACAAGAGTCAGCCATACAGCATCGATGGGGACCGACTGACGTGAGTATATATACCAGTTATTGTATTTAAAACAAGTTTACTGGAGTGCCTGAGACAAGAGTCAGCCATACAGCATTGAAGGAAACCGACTGACGTGAGTACATATACCAGTTATTATATTTAAAACAAGTCTACTGGAGTGCCTGAGACAAGAGTCAGCCATACAGCATCCAAGGAAACCGACTGACATGAGTATATATACCAGTTATTATATTTAAAACAAGGCTACTGGAGTGCCTGAGATAAGAGTCAGCCATACAGCATCGAAGGAAACCGACTGACGTGAGTATATATACCAGTTATTATATTTAAAACAAGTCTACTGGAGTGCCTGAGACAAGAGTCAGCCATACAGCATCCAAGGAAACCGACTGACATGAGTATATATACCAGTTATTATATTTAAAACAAGGCTACTGGAGTGCCTGAGACAAGAGTCAGCCATACAGCATCGATGGGGACCGACTGACGTGAGTATATATACCAGTTATTGTATTTAAAACAAGTCTACTGGAGTGCCTGAGACAAGAGTCAGCCATACAGCATCGAAGGAAACCGACTGACGTGAGTATATATACCAGTTATTATATTTAAAACAAGTCTACTGGAGTGCTTCAGACAAGAGTCAGCCATACAGCATCGAAGAAAACCGACTGACGTGAGTATATATACCAGTTATTATATTTAAAACAAGTCTACTGGAGTGCCTGAGACAAGAGTCAGCCATACAGCATCGAAGGAAACCGACTGACATGAGTATTTATACGAGTTATTATATTTAAAACAAGTCTACTGGAGTGCTTCAGACAATAGTCAGCCATACAGCATCGAAGGAAACCGACTGACGTGAGTATATATACCAGTTATTATATTTAAAACAAGTCTACTGGAGTGCCTGAGAGAAGAGTCAGCCATACAGAATCGAAGGAAACCGACTGACATGAGTATTTATACCAGTTATTATATTTAAAACAAGTCTACTGGAGTGCTTCAGACAATAGTCAGCCATACAGCATCGAAGGAAACCGACTGACGTGAGTATATATACCAGTTATTATATTTAAAACAAGTCTACTGGAGTGCCTGAGACAAGAGTCAGCCATACAGCACCGAAGAAAACCGACTGACATGTGTATATATACCAGTTATTATATTTAAAACAAGTCTACTGGAGTGCTTCAGACAAGAGTCAGCCATACAGCATCGAAGAAAACCGACTGACGTGAGTATATATACCAGTTATTATATTTAAAACAAGTCTACTGGAGTGCCTGAGACAAGAGTCAGCCATACAGCATCGAAGGAAACCGACTGACATGAGTATTTATACCAGTTATTATATTTAAAACAAGTCTACTGGAGTGCTTCAGACAATAGTCAGCCATACAGCATCGAAGGAAACCGACTGACGTGAGTATATATACCAGTTATTATATTTAAAACAAGTCTACTGGAGTGCCTGAGAGAAGAGTCAGCCATACAGAATCGAAGGAAACCGACTGACATGAGTATTTATACCAGTTATTATATTTAAAACAAGTCTACTGGAGTGCTTCAGACAATAGTCAGCCATACAGCATCGAAGGAAACCGACTGACGTGAGTATATATACCAGTTATTATATTTAAAACAAGTCTACTGGAGTGCCTGAGAGAAGAGTCAGCCATACAGAATCGAAGGAAACCGACTGACATGAGTATTTATACCAGTTATTATATTTAAAACAAGTCTACTGGAGTGCTTCAGACAATAGTCAGCCATACAGCATCGAAGGAAACCGACTGACGTGAGTATATATACCAGTTATTATATTTAAAACAAGTCTACTGGAGTGCCTGAGACAAGAGTCAGCCATACAGCACCGAAGAAAACCGACTGACATGTGTATATATACCAGTTATTATATTTAAAACAAGTCTACTGGAGTGCTTCAGACAAGAGTCAGCCATACAGCATCGAAGAAAACCGACTGACGTGAGTATATATACCAGTTATTATATTTAAAACAAGTCTACTGGAGTGCCTGAGACAAGAGTCAGCCATACAGCATCGAAGGAAACCGACTGACATGAGTATTTATACCAGTTATTATATTTAAAACAAGTCTACTGGAGTGCTTCAGACAATAGTCAGCCATACAGCATCGAAGGAAACCGACTGACGTGAGTATATATACCAGTTATTATATTTAAAACAAGTCTACTGGAGTGCCTGAGAGAAGAGTCAGCCATACAGAATCGAAGGAAACCGACTGACATGAGTATTTATACCAGTTATTATATTTAAAACAAGTCTACTGGAGTGCTTCAGACAATAGTCAGCCATACAGCATCGAAGGAAACCGACTGACGTGAGTATATATACCAGTTATTATATTTAAAACAAGTCTACTGGAGTGCCTGAGACAAGAGTCAGCCATACAGCACCGAAGAAAACCGACTGACATGAGTATATATACCAGTTATTATATTTAAAACAAGTCTACTGGAGTGCTTCACACAAGAGTTAGCCATACAGCATCGAAGGAAACCGACTGACGTGAGTATATATACCAGTTATTATATTTAAAACAAGTCTACTGGAGTGCCTGAGACAAGAGTCAGCCATACAGCATCCAAGGAAACCGACTGACATGTGTATATATACCAGTTATTATATTTAAAACAAGGCTACTGGAGTGCCTGAGACAAGAGTCAGCCATACAGCATCGATGGGGACCGACTGACGTGAGTATATATACCAGTTATTATATTTATAACTGTCTACTGGTGTGCTTGAGACAAGGGTCAGCCATACAGCATTGAAGGAAACCGACTGACGTGAGTATATATACCAGTTATTATATTTAAAACAAGTCTACTGGAGTGCCTGAGACAAGAGTCAGCCATACAGCACCGAAGAAAACCGACTGACATGAGTATATTTACCAGTTATTATATTTAAAACAAGTCTACTGGAGTGCTTCAGACAAGAGTCAGCCATACAGCATCGAAGGAAACCGACTGACGTGAGTATATATATATATATATATATATATATATATATATATATAAATACCAGTTATTATATTTATAACTGTCTACTGGTGTGCTTGAGACAAGGGTCAGCCATACAGCATTGAAGGAAACTGACTGAAGTGAGTACATATACCACTTATATTTAAAACAAGTCTACTGGAGTGCTTGAGACAAGAGTCAGCCATATAGCACCGAAGAAAACCGACTGACATGAGTATATATACCGGTTATTATATTTAAAACAAGTCTACTGGAGTGCTTCAGACAAGAGTCAGCCATACAGCATCGAAGGAAACCGACTGACGTGAGTATATATATATATATATATAGCAGTTATTATATTTATAACTGTCTACTGGTGTGCTTGAGACAAGGGTCAGCCATACAGCATTGAAGGAAACCGACTGACGTGAGTATATATACCACTTATATTTAAAACAAGTCTACTGGAGTGCCTGAGACAAGAGTCAGCCATACAGCATCGAAGGAAACCGACTGACATGAGTATTTATACCAGTTATTATATTTAAAACAAGTCTACTGGAGTGCTTCAGACAATAGTCAGCCATACAGCATCGAAGGAAACCGACTGACATGAGTATATATACCAGTTATTGTATTTAAAACAAGTCTACTGGAGTGCCTGAGACAAGAGTCAGCCATACAGCATCGAAGGAAACCGACTGACATGAGTATTTATACCAGTTATTATATTTAAAACAAGTCTACTGGAGTGCTTCAGACAATAGTCAGCCATACAGCATCGAAGGAAACCGACTGACGTGAGTATATATACCAGTTATTATATTTAAAACAAGTCTACTGGAGTGCCTGAGACAAGAGTCAGCCATACAGCACCGAAGAAAACCGACTGACATGTGTATATATACCAGTTATTATATTTAAAACAAGTCTACTGGAGTGCTTCAGACAAGAGTCAGCCATACAGCATCGAAGAAAACCGACTGACGTGAGTATATATACCAGTTATTATATTTAAAACAAGTCTACTGGAGTGCCTGAGACAAGAGTCAGCCATACAGCATCGAAGGAAACCGACTGACGTGAGTATATATACCAGTTATTATATTTAAAACAAGTCTACTGGAGTGCCTGAGACAATAGTCAGCCATACAGCATCGAAGGAAACCGACTGACGTGAGTATATATACCAGTTATTATATTTAAAACAAGTCTACTGGAGTGCCTGAGAGAAGAGTCAGCCATACAGAATCGAAGGAAACCGACTGACATGAGTATTTATACCAGTTATTATATTTAAAACAAGTCTACTGGAGTGCTTCAGACAATAGTCAGCCATACAGCATCGAAGGAAACCGACTGACGTGAGTATATATACCAGTTATTATATTTAAAACAAGTCTACTGGAGTGCCTGAGACAAGAGTCAGCCATACAGCACCGAAGAAAACCGACTGACATGAGTATATATACCAGTTATTATATTTAAAACAAGTCTACTGGAGTGCTTCACACAAGAGTTAGCCATACAGCATCGAAGGAAACCGACTGACGTGAGTATATATACCAGTTATTATATTTAAAACAAGTCTACTGGAGTGCCTGAGACAAGAGTCAGCCATACAGCATCCAAGGAAACCGACTGACATGTGTATATATACCAGTTATTATATTTAAAACAAGGCTACTGGAGTGCCTGAGACAAGAGTCAGCCATACAGCATCGATGGGGACCGACTGACGTGAGTATATATACCAGTTATTATATTTATAACTGTCTACTGGTGTGCTTGAGACAAGGGTCAGCCATACAGCATTGAAGGAAACCGACTGACGTGAGTATATATACCAGTTATTATATTTAAAACAAGTCTACTGGAGTGCCTGAGACAAGAGTCAGCCATACAGCACCGAAGAAAACCGACTGACATGAGTATATTTACCAGTTATTATATTTAAAACAAGTCTACTGGAGTGCTTCAGACAAGAGTCAGCCATACAGCATCGAAGGAAACCGACTGAAGTGAGTACATATACCACTTATATTTAAAACAAGTCTACTGGAGTGCTTGAGACAAGAGTCAGCCATATAGCACCGAAGAAAACCGACTGACATGAGTATATATACCGGTTATTATATTTAAAACAAGTCTACTGGAGTGCTTCAGACAAGAGTCAGCCATACAGCATCGAAGGAAACCGACTGACGTGAGTATATATATATATATATATAGCAGTTATTATATTTTTTTAACTGTCTACTGGTGTGCTTGAGACAAGGGTCAGCCATACAGCATTGAAGGAAACCGACTGACGTGAGTATATATACCACTTATATTTAAAACAAGTCTACAGGAGTGCCTGAGACAAGAGTCAGCCATACAGCATCGAAGGAAACCGACTGACATGAGTATTTATACCAGTTATTATATTTAAAACAAGTCTACTGGAGTGCTTCAGACAATAGTCAGCCATACAGCATCGAAGGAAACCGACTGACATGAGTATATATACCAGTTATTGTATTTAAAACAAGTCTACTGGAGTGCCTGAGACAAGAGTCAGCCATACAGCATCGAAGGAAACCGACTGACGTGAGTATATATACCAGTTATTATATTTAAAACAAGTCTACTGGAGTGCTTCAGACAAGAGTCAGCCATACAGCATCGAAGAAAACCGACTGACGTGAGTATATATACCAGTTATTATATTTAAAACAAGTCTACTGGAGTGCCTGAGACAAGAGTCAGCCATACAGCATCGAAGGAAACCGACTGACATGAGTATTTATACCAGTTATTATATTTAAAACAAGTCTACTGGAGTGCTTCAGACAATAGTCAGCCATACAACATCGAAGGAAACCGACTGACGTGAGTATATATACCAGTTATTATATTTAAAACAAGTCTACTGGAGTGCCTTAGACAAGAGTCAGCCATACAGCATCGAAGGAAACCGACTGACATGAGTATATATACCAGTTATTGTATTTAAAACAAGTCTACTGGAGTGCCTGAGACAAGAGTCAGCCATACAGCATCGAAGGAAACCGACTGACGTGAGTATATATACCAGTTATTATATTTAAAACAAGTCTACTGGAGTGCTTCAGACAAGAGTCAGCCATACAGCATCGAAGAAAACCGACTGACGTGAGTATATATACCAGTTATTATATTTAAAACAAGTCTACTGGAGTGCCTGAGACAAGAGTCAGCCATACAGCATCGAAGGAAACCGACTGACATGAGTATTTATACCAGTTATTATATTTAAAACAAGTCTACTGGAGTGCTTCAGACAATAGTAAGCCATACAGCATCGAAGGAAACCGACTGACGTGAGTATATATACCAGTTATTATATTTAAAACAAGTCTACTGGAGTGCCTTAGACAAGAGTCAGCCATACAGCATCGAAGGAAACCGACTGACGTGAGTATATATACCAGTTATTATATTTAAAACAAGTCTATTGGAGTGCCTGAGACCAGTCAGCCATACAATGGCGTGAGCGCGCTGATTTACACACGGGTTGAGCGCGTAGACTATATAAGGGGCTTGTCAGCATTGTTTATTCACTCTCGGTCTAGTACTCGACAAGTCAACATTTCCTGAGCATGCCTCGTGCAGAGGCGAAACACATGTCGTATTGCTGTCAGACATAGTATATGGAAACTTGTCTTTATGTTAGCTCAATTCTGATTTATATTATTTTTATTTTTCCATTTATCAAAGTTTGACTTACAGTTTGACTTACAGTTTGACTTACAGTTTGACTTACAGTTTGACTTACAGTTTGACTTACAGTTTGACTTACAGTTTGACTTACAGTTTGACTTACAGTTTGACTTACAGTTTGACTTACAGTTTGACTTACAGTTTGACTTACAGTTTGACTTACAGTTTGACTTACAGTTTGACTTACAGTTTGACTTACAGTTTGACTTACAGTTTGACTTACAGTTTGACTTACAGTTTGACTTACAGTTTGACTTACAGTTTGACTTACAGTTTGACTTACAGTTTGACTTACAGTTTGACTTACAGTTTGACTTACAGTTTGACTTACAGTTTGACTTACAGTTTGACTTACAGTTTGACTTACAGTTTGACTTACAGTTTGACTTACAGTTTGACTTACAGTTTGACTTACAGTTTGACTTACAGTTTGACTTACAGTTTGACTTACAGTTTGACTTACAGTTTGACTTACAGTTTGACTTACAGTTTGACTTACAGTTTGACTTACAGTTTGACTTACAGTTTGACTTACAGTTTGACTTACAGTTTGACTTACAGTTTGACTTACAGTTTGACTTACAGTTTGACTTACAGTTTGACTTACAGTTTGACTTACAGTTTGACTTACAGTTTGACTTACAGTTTGACTTACAGTTTGACTTACAGTTTGACTTACAGTTTGACTTACAGTTTGACTTACAGTTTGACTTACAGTTTGACTTACAGTTTGACTTACAGTTTGACTTACAGTTTGACTTACAGTTTGACTTACAGTTTGACTTACAGTTTGACTTACAGTTTGACTTACAGTTTGACTTACAGTTTGACTTACAGTTTGACTTACAGTTTGACTTACAGTTTGACTTACAGTTTGACTTACAGTTTGACTTACAGTTTGACTTACAGTTTGACTTACAGTTTGACTTACAGTTTGACTTACAGTTTGACTTACAGTTTGACTTACAGTTTGACTTACAGTTTGACTTACAGTTTGACTTACAGTTTGACTTACAGTTTGACTTACAGTTTGACTTACAGTTTGACTTACAGTTTGACTTACAGTTTGACTTACAGTTTGACTTACAGTTTGACTTACAGTTTGACTTACAGTTTGACTTACAGTTTGACTTACAGTTTGACTTACAGTTTGACTTACAGTTTGACTTACAGTTTGACTTACAGTTTGACTTACAGTTTAACTTACAGTTTGACTTACAGTTTCACTTACAGTTTGACTTACAGTTTGACTTACAGTTTGACCTGCAGTTTGGCGGAAGTACGCTACATATTTTTCTAATTTATTTTTTTATTTATAGATTTTTACTATTAGTCAGGTTAAGTAATTATTGTCCAAAAAATCTGCCCTAACTTAGCAAACCTTTTTTTTCCTAGCACTGGGCAAAGCGCATGGGCAACAAGTCGTCGCGGCGCAACATGTCCACCGTGGGAGTGGACATCGGCACGTGGACCTACGAGAAGGGACGCTCCACGCGCGGGCCCGTCACCTTCCGCACGTGGGACTTCGGAGGGCAGCAAGAGTGAGTACAAGAGACTGAGTGAGTACTACTGGAGGAGACACGTGTAAATTAAAAAGGTTTTTATAAAGGTATTTGTAAAGGAGTACAAAGGTTAAACTTTAAAAAATAAAACTAGTATATAAGGTAGTTATAGATAATATAATAAAGGAGTACAAAAGTTTAAACAAATAAAATAATACTAGTATATAAGGTATAGATAATATAATAAAGAAGTACAAAAGTTTAAACAAATAAAATAAAACTAGTATATAAGGTATTTATAGATAATATAATAAAGAAGTACAAAAGTTTAAACAAATTTTAAAATAAAACTAGTTTAAATGGTATTTGTAGTCAGTATAATAAAGGAGTAAGTATAAAAGTATAAACATTAATGAAAATAATTCTCATAATAACTTCCCAAGCACCGGATTCTACGAAGCAGACAACGTCTATCCAATTCCCGATTGAAAATCGAATAGAATAATATGTCGTCGTCGATTTTGCGTGTTGGCTGGACTGCTGCCTGCTCCGCCCCTCCCACCACCACAAAGTCGTTGCAGTTTGGGGAAGGGGGGCACTTTGTGATTTTCTTCGTCGTGATAAATAAACACCTTTTCTATCGTACGCAGGTACTACGCGACGCATCAGTACTTCCTCTCCCGCCGCTCGCTGTACTTGGTGCTGTGGAAGGTGACTGACGGCAAGCGCGGGCTCGCCACCGCGCTCAGCTGGCTGCGGTACGTACCCACTTGTACCAGCGGTGCTCAGTCTATCGTACGCTACTTCCTCTCCCGCCGCTCGCTGTACTTGGTGACGGCAAGTGTATTGGAAATAGCTCAAAATTTTCTCGCTCGCTTCGCTCGCGGTATACCCACCATCAAGCGCGAAGTAGAATTTAGTGATTTGGAATTTTATTTTAGATTTTATATTAAAAGAAATAGCCAAAAAAAAAACGCGCTCGCTTTATTATTATTATTATTTATTTATATTCAGACAATGTCCATAAAATTGTTAGTATAGGTCTTATTTATCTATGTTAGTCTAATACAGTCCAGAAAAATCTACACAGTAAAATAAAAAAATATAAAAAATGCTAGTTATGAAGATATTCATCCGAGTCCCGGCCAGACAGCCTGCAACGAGACTATCTGATCTGAACCCGAATGAACTCCTTCACAATCGCGGAATCGTATCTTCCACCAATGACTTTTAGGATGCTGTTAGTACTTCCCCGCACTCTGCTTAGCAGGGAGGCAATTCTCTTGCGCATGATGGCATGAAAGCCATCAACCCGCGCCTCCGCAAACATACTCGAAGCACTACAGAAACGGGGCAGCCCCAAGAGCATCCTAAATCCATTGTTATACTGGACACGCAAGGCATTGAGCGATCTCTGAGTATAGCTGGCCCACAGACTACTCGTGTAGAAAGTTTGACAATATGACTTAAACAGTGTTATTTTGACTTCGTCACTACAACGAGCAAACCTGCGTGCCAGCATATTACTTCTAATCGCCAATGCCCTGCGTTCCCTTTCTATATCAGTTTGATCATCGAGGCCTTCAGTAACGTAGTGTCCGAGGTATTTAAACTGTTTCACCCTCTTAAGTTCTACGCCGATCAGCTTTAATTATGGCACATTAGACGGATATTTACCGGAAGCCCCGAAGATCAAATACTCACTTTTCGCACAATTATACACAAGGACATGTTTATTAGCATAACTCTCACAAATAGCTAATAACCTTCTCATTCCACTAATAGAAGGGCTCAGCAGCACCATGTCGTCTGCGTAGCTGATATTGTTCATACAAACATTATCAACCGAGCAGCCGACACGCGCGTTGCTGAGCTCAACTATCAGCTCGTTCACGTACAAGTTGAAGAGCTTGGGAGAACTCAACCCACCCTGCCTTACCACTGCCCACACTCCAACCTGTACGCGTCAGAGAGGTCGCCAGCCCACCTAACATTATTGGTCTGGTTCGCGTACCAGTAGCGAAAGAGCCTCAACACCTGAGTATGTACGTCTGTTTGTTTGTTTGTTTGTTTGTCTGCTTTGCTTGCGCTTCTTGATTTGTAATTAATAATTTAAACTGTATTATTATAGAGATGTACAAATAATGTTTGTTTGTGTTAGATTGTTATAACTACTAGCCCGATTATGAAAATCGAATCACCATTCAAAGTTACTGTTTATCCGAAAAAATAATAATTCAAGAGCGTTGATGCTATACCTACTTTACCATTGGTTTTTAATATCCTAGATGAACATAGGATGTTTTTGTTTCGCGATAAACAGTAGTCCGCGCGGACGAAGTCGCTGGCGGGAAAAGTTGTAATTAATAAACTCATTACAAAAATTAACAAAATATGAAGGATAAGAAAAAAAACATTATTAATTGAAAAATTAAAAATATTTTGCTTTAAAATGAACATGTTTGTGGGAAATTATGAAAAATGGTCAAGGAACAGTCAGGGACTTCTATTAGAATGTTCAGTGGACCCCATGGAAGCGTTATTATTGCTGTAACAAGTTTCCTAGTTAAGTATTGTTGTGTGTCAACAGATCAATACAAGCTCGCGCCCCGGGCTCGCCCGTCATCATGGTCGCCACACACTACGATCAAGTCGCTAATGTGAGTAGAACTTCATCAGTTTGCGATTTCAATGGCAGTTCTCTTAACGATTCCACGTACTTTAACGATTCCACGTACTTAACGATTCCACGTACTTTAACGATTCCACGTACTTAACGATTCCACGTACTTTAAATTCCAAACGAAAAATGTTTTAAGGTCTTCTTTGGATGATATCCCACATTACTATTGTTAACATTTGCTTTGGCAATTTTGTTTTGTGGTTGTTACAAACTTATATCTATACTTATAATAAAGCAGTAAGGAACAACAAGTCTGTACAAAGTGTTTATATTCTATCCATGATATAATTTTACAAAATCTTTTCTACAGTGCAATCTACCCGAATCCGAGAGTCCCGAAGCACTGCAGAGACTCATCCGCTCCAGTATAATGGGAGCGCCCGACGCCGACAAACTGGGGCTACCCAGAGTCATGGATTCATTAGAGGTATGGTACTGAGGAGTCCCGAAGCACTGCAGAGACTGATCTGCTCCAGTATAATGGGAGCGCCCGACGCCGACAAATTGGGACTATCCAGGGTCGTGGATTCATGAGAGACGAGTCCCGAGTAACATACATAGACAACCAAAATTATGCTATAAGCCTAAATATTCTAATATACTTCCATTAGTGGCTGAGATATTGCTAAAGTACGGTTACACATGGGTTATTTGTTTCAGATATCGTGCAGCACGCGCCACAATATCAAGCTGCTTGCTGACATCATCTACTCGGTAGCATACAGCGTCAAACCTCCCGGTAAGACATCCTTACTAACACACACAGCGTCAAACATCCCGGTGCTACATCCATACTAATACATTCAGCATCAAACATCCCGGTAAGACATCCTTACTAATACATACAGCGTCAAACCTCCCGGTAAGACATCCTTACTAACACACACCGCGTCATACATCCCGGTACTACATCCATACTAATACATTCAGCGTCAAACATCCCGGTAAGACATCCTTACTAATACATACAGCGTCAAACCTCCCGGTAAGACATCCTTACTAACACACACAGCGTCATACATCCCGGTACTACATCCATACTAATACATTCAGCGTCAAACATCCCGGTAAGACATCCTTACTAATTACATACAGCGTCAAACCTCCCGGTAAGACATCCTTACTAAACATACAGCGTCAAACCTCCCGATAAGACATTCTTACTAATAGATACAGCGTCAAACCTCCCGGTAAGACATCTTTACTAAACATACAGCGTCATACCTCCCCGTGCTACATCCATACTAATACATCCAGCGTCATACATCCCGGTACTACATCCATACTAATACATTCAGCGTCAAACATCCCGGTAAGACATCCTTACTAATACATACAGCGTCAAACCTCCCGGTAACACATCCTTACTAACACACACAGCGTCATACATCCCGGTACTACATCCATACTAATACATTCAGCGTCAAACCTCCCGGTAAGACATTCTTACTAATAGATACAGCGTCAAACCGCCCGGTAAGACATCTTTACTAAACATACAGCGTCATACCTCCCCGTGCTACATCCATACTAATACATCCAGCGTCAAACCTCCCGGTAAGACATCCTTACTAATACATAAAATATAAAAATATAAGTAAACGTTTTAGAAATTTAAAACTTTAGAGTTTAAGAAGTGCAATATAAATTTACCAGTATTAAACCAAGTAGTTCATGACTTTATGTCCTCTAGAGGGCGACATATTGAATGTAATATCACGTCATATAGCTTAACCAGCAGACGATCAAGATGCTTCCAAAGATACCTCATTTGTCCAATTATGATAATTAGTTAAGAAGTTATGAGGGAACAGATGAACATACCCACATACATACATACATTCCGGTCAATACCATAACTCTCTTTTTTGCTCCGCCGTAGTCGAGTAAAAACTAAAGTAACTCTGACTGTCTTTTTGTTATAGTTACCTTTCCACGACTAAAGACCTGGACCCAGCTTATTGAAATTTGGTAACTAACGGGGTAGGAGATAGGATACTTTTTATGCTACAGATATGTAGTCCGCACGGACAAAGTCGCTGGCAAAAGTTAGTTAAATAAATAATTTGCAAACTTAGTAAACGGAGCGTGGCGCGCTTGAGTGAGTACTGCGCTACTTCACGCACACAAACGTACCTGGCTTATAAATTGTAGTGTAATTAAATGTTTCTTTTTTAATAGTTCATCGATGAAAATTAAAAGTCGAAAAGTGTGTTACGTGTAATACGTCACCGCTTTTACCATTAGACGAATGCCTCGCTCCTTTCTTATATATGTTATACTGGGGTCAACATCTATTTTTCCATTTTCATTGTAGGAAGCAAAGAACCGTTGCTAGAACAGCGCATCCCAGCTACCTATCTCGCTCTAGAAGAGTGTGTGACGTCACTCGCCGCGGATCTGGCCGAGCCCGTGCTACGGCATAACGAGTATAAGAAACTGGTAAGTCCGACTACTTATAGATTTAGTGTAAGCTTTGGATAGAGTAGACTCAGCTATTTACTACTGTTAAAAATTTTTGCTCTTTCCTTATCCTCTTTTAATGTCGTCTAAATTGATTATTACTCCTTCTAAATGTGTGAAATTTTAGAGAATTATAAATATTGCAAAGATAAATATCCGTTTATTCTGGTGTGCCACAAGGTTCTTTACTAGGACCTACTCTTATCTTCGACTGAGCATAGGTCTCAACTAGGATCAGATTTTAATCTTACTGAAAAATACTTTGATCATTTTCCCAAGTCATCTACCACATCCATAGTCATGTTGTGCACAATTACATACCAATTTTATAAAAGCAAAAGTAACTCTGCTTAACAAAAACAAAGACTCTTGTCGATTTTGATGAAATTTGTTATGGAGATAGCTCCAAAGAATGATGTTTTTCGTTGCAGTACTAATAAAATTTATCATTAGTTTTTTGAGCCTATTCTAACAATTACTATTGAACGAGATTTACCAGCGGCTTCATCCGCGCAGACTAAAATTTATCGCGAAAATAGTATCCCATATTCTACCCCAGGGTTCGATCAAACTATCTCCATAGCAAATTTCATCATGATCGGTTTAGCCGTTTAGCCATGAAAAGGCAACAAATAGACAGACGTCTGCAGAGAGGCAGAGTAACTTTCGGTTTTATAATATTAGTTAAGAAGTATTCTGCGACTGCGTTTAACACCAGGCCAGATAGTGATCAACGCCAGCGTATCTCCCCTCCTTGTTCTCCCGCTCTGGGAGAAGGCTTGCCCAGCAGCGGGCACGCTCTGTCGCTGACTCGACCGTCCTGTGCGCAGGTGACTCAGTATATGCAGCAGAAGGGGCACAAGATGTTCCGCGACGCGGCGGAGCTACACCAGGCTACGATGTTTCTACATGAAAATGGTGAGTCAATTTTTCCATATTGATTAAAGTGTCTGTTGTTAGCCCCGAAGAAAGAGAGGGGTGTTATAAGTTTTTAGGGTGTCTATGTATCTCTGTGTCTGTCTGTGGTATCGTAACTCCCAAACGAATGGATCGGCTTTGATGCGGTTTTTTCTGTTTGAATGCTGATGTTATCGAGATGGTTCTTAGCTATAAAGGGGGGGGGGTTATATAATTGTTTTATTTGTAATTGTGTTGTATAGGTAAGTGATGGCGACCGAGCGGTAATATTCTGACATATTTTTTTCCTGTTTTTACATCACACTGCATTAATTTAGTGTGTAGTACCTTTTTGTTTGTAATTTTGTTCCTTATCATCTGTAATAGTAGATAATATACTAGGGAGCAAAATAATATTTTTGAATCCAGAGCGGAGTGAAGAATTCTAGAGTAGAATCCTGAACGTCGCGAGGGATTCAATATACGTCGCCCGAGTAAAACTAATTTTGCGTCCGAGTGATGCACTCTACTTTTCATCCCCCTCTACTAGAAAAATTAATAAAATTAGCTTATAAGTTCTTTACAACTCATATATTTATTTAAAAGGGTAATAAATAGACTAAAAATAAAAAACTTAAAATAAACTAGGTACTTATGCCTAACTAAAAATGTATAATATTCACTTTGGACTTTGATTTATGTCCTTCAGCCTGCAGACAATCTCTTCAGATGTTGTGTTCTAAATCTTGTGTAGATTTCGATTTGTCATTATTGGTTATTGACCTCCAAAGTGTGAAAGTTTGTTACATTCTTGAGAATAGACACAGTTTCCGGAAAATACTTCGCTCTTTTTGCATTTTCCCCGTCGATAAAATAGTTTAACTAATAGCTTTAGTACAAGTGTTCAAATATTTTTACCGGGATTTAGTTGGTAATAGATTCTGTATCACATTAATTGCGCATTTTCTTATATTTTCAGGTATAGGTAATAATACTTTCGCTACTTGAACTTGATGAACTCATTTTCGTGAAATTATTTAGTTTTTCCACTGTCAATATTCCTTGTATCCGTGACGATATCGTAATTCGCGCGCTTTCCATTTCTTCCTCTCTTTACATTTACATGACTCCTTTTTTAAATACAGACAGCGCGCTACGCGATCCAATTTGCACCGTGCGCTCTCATTGGTCCATTGTGAATCAGCAACCCTTCATTTATTTCGTGATATATACTAACTTTTCCGCGTAATAACATAAGTCTGGATAGCCTCGACGAGATTTAGCACCGGAGTTCAAATCCCAACTGGAGGGTTTACATTTTGCACATTAAAAATAAATGTGATGGCTTATAACTTGAATAGGGCAGAGCTGAGGCGGAAAGATCCGACGAGCCACGGAAACTGATTACTGCCCTATCTGAAAGTCTTGAACAGAAAATACCTACTTTGCTCCCACTTCTCGAGGAACCAATCAGCGTTTTTAGAATAGATAGGATCAAAATGTATTTTCTTTCTTTCTTGGCAATCCAACAGCACCCATTTCAAATCATCAGTCCTGCACCAATACCTATAAAACATTACCGCGGCTTACCTACTGACTGACAGACACCGCACAGCCTGAACCAGTGTGGTGGGCCTAGAGATTTGTTTGGAGGAAATATTCCTAGAGTAGAGTAGTTTTCTAGGGTTGCACTGAGGAGGGATTTTGAAATTCCATCCCTAAGGAGGAGAGCGGGGGTTGCCAAGCTTGCACGCACGCGGAGCTGCGGGGTGCGGCTGGTGACTGATACAGGCTGGGGCTTTCTTTCTTAGGTAAAAGTGTTTGTTCATAGGTAATATCAGGTATATATAGAGAAAGAAAAAATAACTGCATTTTAGGATTTTCAAAATTAGTTGATTTAAATCCACTGTATTTCCCACCAGGAAAACTTTTCCCAAAGTAACTTAAGAAATCAATAAAAAATAATTAAAAAAATGTTCTTTATGTATATTTTTACAACGCCAGAACAAACGCTGGCTCGCGGTGCTTATCATAGGAAAGGCTTTCACTTAATCGCCGCGGTTGGCACGTGTCTAGGTGAACAAAATGCTGCTGCATCATCAACAGCCATTACTTGTCCACTGCTGGACGTAGGCCTCTCCTAATGCACGCCACTGAGCTCGTTCTTCAGCTCTTCTCATCCATTTTCTGTCAGCTGCTTTTAGCAGGTCGTCACTCCACCTGGCCACAGGGCGTCTTACACTACGTTTGCCTAAACGTGGTCTCCACTCGAGAACTCTACTACCCCAACCTTTATCGGTTCTTAGAGAAATCTGACCAGCCCACTGCCACTTCTGCTTGCTGATCCTTAGAGCTGTCGGTTACCTTGGTTCTCCGTCGGATATCTTCATTACGAATCTTGTCCTTCAGAGAAACTCCGAGCATAGCTCTCTCTATAGCTCGCTGAGCGACCTTAAATTTGTGGAGTAGTCTGACCGTAAGTGTCCACGTTTCGGCTCCGAAGGTCGCACTGATTGAAGACTTTTGTCTTGAGGTACTGTGGTATGGACGAGAGAAGGCTTCACGAAGAGCTGCAAATTTCCTAAATTATCTTAGTCACAGCAACTTCGGGGTGAGAAGTGGTCCTATTAGCTCCACACATTTCCACTCCACCATCTCTTCTCTTTTAACTGAAACCCAGTAACAGCTAAATGTTGTGTGCGTCAGGGGTGCTGCTGCACTACGACGACGCGACGCTTAAGGAGCTGTACTTCCTGCGGCCGCAGTGGCTGTGCGACGTGTTGGCGCACGTCGTCACCGTCAGGGAAATCAACCCGTTCGCCACTAACGGTACGTACACCTACGGACATACAGCCATCCCTTCGGCTCTCACTCTTTGATACGATGTATTTCTCTCAGGTATAATGAAGATAGAAGACCTCGCGCACGTGTTCAAAGCGTCGCCCATGCTTGTGCGAGGTGAGGAGGCGTCCTCGCTGGGAGTTTCTCTGCTCAACAAGTTCGAGCTGGCGCTGTGCTGGGACGCGAGAGTGCTGCTGGTGCCGCCGCTGCTGCCGGCTCATGAACCATCCACACCGCAGGTGAGAATACTGTCTACCGAGGCGAGGAGTCGTCCTTATGAACCGACCACACCGCAGGTGAGAATACTGTCTACCGAGGCGAGGAGTCGTCCTTATGGACCGACCACACCGCAGGTGAGAATACTGTCTACCGAGGCGAGGAGTCGTCCTTATGAACCGACCACACCGCAGGTGAGAATACTGTCTACCGAGGCGAGGAGTCGTCCTTATGAACCGACCACACCGCAGGTGAGAATACTGTCTACCGAGGCGAGGAGTCGTCCTCATGAACCGACCACACCGCAGGTGAGAATACTGTCTACCGAGGCGAGGAGTCGTCCTCATGAACCGACCACACCGCAGGTGAGAATACTGTCTACCGAGGCGAGGAGGCGTCCTCATGAACCGACCACACCGCAGGTGAGAATACTGTCTACCGAGGCGAGGAGGCGTCCTCATGAACCGACCACACCGCAGGTGAGAATACTGTCTCAGGGGCGAGGAGACGTCCTCCCCTCCCTTGTCTACCGGCCGATGATGATATACAAGAGTGTCGTGATTGCTAGCCCCAAGTTTCCCTTGCAGCTGTGCGTGCGTGGCCGCGGGTGGGGCGCGGGCGCGGGCACGCCGCGACGCGCGTGGCCCGCCCCGCATCCGCACCTCGCACCTCTGCCGGATCCGATGCGGGCCACCGACTCGCCCACTCTCATACGTGAGTACTCTATAACTAGTTCGTAACGGAGCCGCGATGTACCGAGTTTTTTCACATTTTGGCTTATAACTAAAAACATACATTAGTTTTGAAAAGTACCAACAGAGCCCTTTCCATAATTTTTAAGTTTGGATGTATGATGAATCGGTCTTAGGGTTGTCGTGTTACTAACTAGACAATTATATCAAATGGGGGGGTCATTTAATTATATATTAAATGGGGGTGATTATGATGCCCTATTTCTGATTGTCTTCACGTTTTCAACCCCATTTAGGACACCCATATACAAACTTATTTTTTTTTAAGTTTTTTAATTTTTATATATATATACATGCTATATGCAAAACTGACTCTGATGTTGACAGCAAGGTGCTGGACTGTCCTAGATGCCGTAATAATACTCATAGTTTGAAGAACTGACAGAACACCGCGATCATGTTTCAAATGTGGTCGAAAAGGTGTCAAGAAATCTGATTGGCATAAGTGTCAAAAAACTAGTTTCACAGGATTGTGGTACCCTTTAGGTCGCTGCGATAAGAAGTGGGATGAATGGTTAGAAACTAGTTTCACAGGATTGTGGTACCCTTTAGGTCGCTGCGATAAGAAGTGGGATGAATGGTTAGAAACTAGTTTCACAGGATTGTGGTACCCTTTAGGTCGCTGCGATAAGAAGTGGGATGAATGGTTAGAAACTAGTTTCACAGGATTGTGGTACCCTTTTGGTTGCTGCGATAAGAAGTGGGATGAATGGTTAGAAACTAGTTTCACAGGATTGTGGTACCCTTTAGGTTGCTGCGATAAGAAGTGGGATGAATGGTTAGAAACTAGTTTCACAGGATTGTGGTACCCTTTAGGGCGCTGCGATAAGAAGTGGGATGAATGGTTAGAAACTAGTTTCACAGGATTGTGGTACCCTTTAGGTCGCTGCGATAAGAAGTGGGATGAATGGTTAGAAACTAGTTTCACAGGATTGTGGTACCCTTTAGGGCGCTGCGATAAGAAGTGGGATGAATGGTTAGAAACTAGTTTCACAGGATTGTGGTACCCTTTAGGTCGCTGCGATAAGAAGTGGGATGAATGGTTAGAAACTAGTTTCACAGGATTGTGGTACCCTTTAGGTCGCTGCGATAAGAAGTGGGATGAATGGTTAGAAACTAGTTTCACAGGATTGTGGTACCCTTTAGGTCGCTGCGATAAGAAGTGGGGTGAATGGTTAGAACCCGTACGTAGGTTTTTTAGCTGTTACAAAATTGCTACAATTCTGCAAAATAAACCCCTAAAGACTCAATCAATGCATGCGAGCGTGCATAACCGGTTTTTGATGTGTAAACATCTAATGGCGCGGTATGGGGGTAACGCCGACTGCTGGCGTGGGGATCGAGCGACGGGGCGACGCGTCTCCACGCCGCTCGCGTCGTCGCTTTCCGCCTTACCTCGGCCATATCTATACTTATAATAAAGCAATAAGAATGAAAAAGTCTGTAAAATGAAGATAATAAAAAAATATAAGGTCTAGTGTACTTAAAATAAGCTACTGAACATGAAAGAATGTTCTGTCTGTATGTCTGTATTTTTGTTCGCGCATCACGTTTAAAATACTGGACCAATTGCGATGCGCTTTTGGATAGCTTTCACTGTGGGATAGCCATAGATAGATAGATAGGGTATGACTTAAAACTGTGGTACTTGGTATCTTAATCCGATGATTAGAAACCGAGCTATCGATAAAAAACTATTTAACGACTGGACGAATTTTGAAGAAATGTAGAATATGGCACATTATAGGTACTTTTGGTCCTGGAATAAAACGTATGACATAGACATAGACATAGACATAGACATATCTTTATTGTGACAAAAAAACAATAAATAAACAGGGAAATAAAATAATATAAAAGACTATAAATAGGTACAATAACGTTTTTTTGCCACAAGCCGGCGCCAACACAGCATAATGCTGGTTGCAAAACATCCAGCGCTGGTCTTCCATTGGGAACGACAGACCAAACCCCAACTTGGGGTTGGTATGGGCTACTTTTAAATGAAATAACCACGCGGGACAAGCCGCGGGCACAGTTAGTTGAAGTTATAACGAAGTGTTTACATTTTGCACATTAAAAAATGTACATACATTTTTTTATGTGCAAAATGTAAACACCCAGTTGGGAATTGAACTACGGTACTAAAGACTGGCAGTCGAATGGTCTCCCGTTGCGCCAATCAGACTTATGATGTCAGGTCGAACAGTTAGTATAGATGATGATAAGATGAAGATTCATAGTTGACCAATGAGAGCGCGTGGTGTTTTTTTTTTTTATGTTTTCACATATGCCGGGAGTCCCGCGATGGCATTTTTTTATATTTTATAACGGTACCTACAGGTACCGCATGTATTGAGCCTCTAAATGGTACGCTATACCATACATAATATATTAAAATTAATTACATTACAGCCTTCTGGATTCAGGTTCTGCGGTCAAATCATTTTGATTTGGTCACCATCATTGGCAATAATGCACATGATAAGTTTCTTAGCCGTGGCCTTAAGCTAGGTACTGATGATAGGTTATCGATAGAAGCTGCAGGTGATCAGACACTTCAAAGTATCCATACCAATATATAAAAGTGAAACGTCTGTCGTGTCATGTTGTTGTTTGTCTGTTTGTTTGGGGAGCTTTCACGCGATACTGTCTGGACGGATTTTGATGAAATTTGGAACGGAGATAGCTTATACCGGAAAATTGAAAGTTTTCACGGGAAAACTGGAAAATGTTGATTACTCGCTGTAAGGAACGGTTGCTATGGAAATGAAATAACAAGTCTGTCAAAAAACTTCAAGAGCATTGGTGCTATACCTACTTTTGTATTGGTTTTTCATATTCTAGAAGAACATAGGATGCTTTTTTCCGCGATAAACAGTAGACCGTGCGTACGAAGTCGCGGGCGGGGAAGTTAGTAGGTTATATTAACTTACATGTAAACTTTGAACATCAGTTTCATATACTGAAGACATGTTGTAATAAAATCATAGCTTATTCTTGGTATTGATTTCTGGCAAGCGTTGCATTTGTGTCCAAAATAGTTAGGTTCCCTCCAGTTAGCTTCGGTCCCGCTGATGGATTTAAATGTAAATGCTGTGAATATTTAGTTCATTCTCATGATAACTTGGATAGTTCTCAAAACGCTATCGCTAACAATATTGTTGATCAATATCCTTTTGTTTGACTGCAAAGGTTTAGGTCGGACTCATTTCTTCACCCATCACATTGATACTGGCGATTCTTTCCCCATTAGGCAATAGTATTATAAGCTCTCTCCGGAAAAACAAAAAAAAACTTGCCGAGCAGGTGGATGAGATAGTGAGTGGCTTAGATGTGGTGGAATATTGTGAAAGCTTGTGGCAAAGTCCTGTACTACTGGTAAATAAAAGCAATGGCCTAATAGAAGGAATGTTAGTTAAGTAACTAAGCGAGACGCATACAACTTGCCATATATTGCACAAATCTTAGACAAGTTAAGCGATGCTCGTTTCCTTAGTAGTCTAGATTTGTCTAAAGCTTTCTGGCAGATAACTATTGCTGAGGAGGATAGAGACAAGATGGCATTTTACGACGCAGATCGAGGAACCCTAAAATTTAAAACTACCCGCTTCGGATTAACAAATGTCCCCCTGTCACAAAATAACGTTTTGTTGATGCGTGGTTAGGTAATTGTAGATAATCGCATTTTTGCGTATTTAGATGATGTAATAATTGTCAATAGCAAGTTACCTCCTGCTTCGTGTTTTGGATAAATGACGTAAGGCCAACTTAACAGTCAACCTGGAAAATGCGAGTATTTCCGAAGTAGGCTTAAATTTGGTTGATGTAAGAATACTTCTAATTTTCCTTAATAGAATTACACAATAGTCCAGTGTTCCGATCGCATTTGAAAAGTAAGAAAAACAATAATTTAATGAAATTGAAACAGTCCAGAACACTCTCCGTTGTATTGCATCCCTACACAGGGTCTTAGAGTCCAAGCTCCTCAGCAAAATAAAAACTAAATACGGATTTATAAGACGAGATTCGGCCAATTCCATTGTATAGCTATAAATCCTACAGTCGTCCGAATGGCCACAGACAGGAGTCGATGGAGACGCCTCATAAACAACTGGATCATAAATGGTGATCGTGATATTCAGCCATGAAGGATTGACTATAGGGGGAGATAAATACTACGAAATATTCTGGACCGGTTAAAAGAGAGAAGGTAGCTGAGCCAAATATCATCGACGAAATACATCCCACAGATTTAACTGGCTCGGCCGCGTCGTGATTATTTGTGAAGATGGGGCAGTAAAGCGAGCGTATCTGGGACTGTTAACCGGTCGGCCGTCCCAGGTGTCGCTGCAAAACGAAGTGGAGAAAGATCTGCAAGAACTCCTACCTCAGCAGTAAAGTGAGCATACCTGGGACTGTCGGCCGGTCGGCCGTCCCAGGTGTCGCTGCAGAACGAAGTGGAGAAAGATTTGCAAGAAGTTCTACCTCAGCAGTAAAGTGAGCGTACCTGGGTCTGTCGGCCGGTCGGCCGACCCAGGTGTCGCTGCAGAACGAAGTGGAGAAAGATTTGCAAGAAGTTCTACCTCAGCAGTAAAGTGAGCGTACCTGGGTCTGTCGGCCGGTCGGCCGACCCAGGTGTCGCTGCAGAACGAAGTGGACAAAGATTTGCAAGAAGTTCTACCTCAGCAGTAAAGTGTAAAGTGAGCGTACCTGGGTCTGTCGGCCGGTCGGCCGACCCAGGTGTCGCTGCAGAACGAAGTGGAGAAAGATTTGCAAGAAGTTCTACCTCAGCAGTAAAGTGAGCGTACCTGGGTCTGTCGGCCGGTCGGCCAACCCAGGTGTCGCTGCAGAACGAAGTGGACAAAGATTTGCAAGAAGTTCTAACTCAGCAGTAGATCAAATTTACTCAGGACAGAGAGAAGTGGTGACTTTTAGTATCGTACGCCAAGAATTTGTGTCGCTGCGCGCTCCTAGATAGTTAAATAAACAATATTTATTTTTATTTATTAGGTAAGTAATTACTTATAATTATGTTTTACTTTGATCAATTTCCAGACGAGGGCACGGGCTCCATCACCGTGGAAGGTCGTCAGGGTGGCGCGCCCCTGCGGCGCCTGCTGCTCGTCACGTATGTGCCCTGCGGGTTCTGGGCGCGGCTGTGCACCAGGCTGCTGGCAGACCAGGCGCTGGCGCGGGCGCCGCACGCCTTGTACAGAACTACACCCTCCGAGGTACGAATGTACACCTTAGTGTGAACATCACCGTGGAAGGTCGTCAGGGCTGCGCGCTCCGGTGGCGCCTGCTGCTCGTCTCGTGCCCTGCGGGTTCTGGGTGCGGCTGTGCACAAGGCTGCTGGCAGACCAGGTGCACAAGGTTATATTTAAGCACCGTTTTCTGAACAAAAATTGTCATAATTAAAAATAAACACATTTGCCCTCAGATGGAGGCGGAAGACTCCATCTCCCGCGCTCTGGAACTGAACTGGGGCTGGAAGCTGTGGAGACGAGGGTTGAAGCTGGTCTGCGGCGCCTTAACCCTGCTCTCGCTGCGAGAGCTGCCCCCCAAGTACGACGCCCTGCTAGGGGCGGGGGCGTGGGCGGGGGAGGAGTTCATCGACAGGGACATGTGTGTCAGGTGAGCTCTAATCATATCTTCAGTCTCATCGTCATCACAATACATAATTTTTTAGAAGAATGATGAGGCAAGAAAGAAAAGCAGAAATATGGACGAAGTAAAACATGCATATTTGTCACAAAAAAACCTGTTTTATATATAACTCTAGACGGGTACAGAGCCGTACCCTTTATCGATGCCATATTATCATACTAATATTAGAAATGCCTTAGTCTGTGTGTACTTTGTTTGTATGTGTGTGTGGGTGTGTGAGAGAGAGAGGGTGTGTGTTAGTGTGTATATTTGTTACTTGTTCACGCTGAAACGGATTTAGAAATTTGATGTGTAGACCTTGGTCTGGAATAACACATAGGGTACTTTTACTACTTCCAGTAAGCTCCGCGTGCGTCAGGAGGGCGCGTGGTGCGAGCTAGACGTGCAGTCCTCGGCGTGCATAGAGATACTGCTGCCCGCGCAAGTAGCCGTGGCCAGGAGGGACGACGGACTGCCACTCGCGGGCTACCAGGTACGTGTCGTTAGGTTACATAGAGAGACTGCTGCCCGCGCTAGTAGCCGTGGCCAGGAGGGACGACGGACTGCCTCTCGTGGGCTACCAGGTGCGTGACATGATACTGCTGCCCGCGCAAGTAGCTGTGGCCAGGAGGAACGACGGACTGCCTCTCGCGGGCTACCAGGAACGTGTCGTTAGGTTACATAGAGATACTGCTGCCCGTGCAAGTAGCTGTGGCCAGGAGGAACGACGGACTGCCTCTCGCGGGCTACCAGGAACGTGACGTTAGGTTACATAGAGATACTGCTGCCCGCGCAAGTAGCTGTGGCCAGGAGGAACGACGGACTGCCTCTCGCGGGCTACCAGGAACGTGACATTAGGTTACATAGAGATACTGCTGCCCGCGCAAGTAGCTGTGGCCAGAAGGGACGACGGACTGCCTCTCGCGGGCTACCAGGAACGTGACGTTAGGTTACATAGAGATACTGCTGCCCGCGCAAGTAGCCGTGGCCAGGAGGTTGAAGCGTTTGTGGGTGGAGTGAATGACAACGCACAAGTCAACACAAAGATTATTTATTTAAAAGAAACAAGTTCTTGGGTAGTGGGTAGTGGGAGTTGCCCACCTAATTTCTGCTTCGACGGCTTCGGTACAATCCTGTAGCAGTTCGACCGTCGAGTCGCCCAGGTCCAGTACTCGTGGCAGATGGTAACGCCTCATCATAAATAGATCCGTAGTGAAGATGATGGTGTTGCGGCTTTTCCTAATGAAGGTGATCTTATGAAGGTGGCCGTAAGAAGGTGACCGTAGGACCCTGGAATATACGTCTAGATTATTGGCAGTTCACATCTGCAATTTCAGATGGCCACCACAAACGAAGCACATGCCTACAGGGATACGAATGTGACGTAACGCATTAAGAGGGGATGAGGAATGAGGAAGAAGAGAGAAGGATCTCTCTTAAATGAGAGTAAGAGGAGGTATCTTCGTGTTACGCCGTTGTGTGACGTAACGTTTAGGTAGATAGGAGGTTTTACCTCTTTACGTTATATTATGACGTAACGTTTGAAGGTAAATTCAAAGGTTATCCAGAGTGAGATAGGTCTCACCTCTTTGCTCTACGCTATGACGTAATGCTCAGAAGAAAGATCAATAGCCGTAGAAGAACGTTGTGACATAACCCTCAAGGAAGGACTGGGCCGTAGAGGTAAGGTGTTATCTTACAGTTTGCAAGATTAAGAATTACACTTACTTCTGGTTTAAGGCCAAGTTCAAGTTGCTGGGTCTAGTAATATACTCTTTAGAGGGTATGAAGTTTTATTGTTATATGACTGTGGCTTACTACTCTAGGAGGATAGCCGTAAAATGATGGATGGGGAATTATGCTTTTTAGACATAAAACCTCATGAGCATGAGACGTTAACCTGGGCTATGGTAAAAATTAAAATTAAAGAATACATACATACATAATTACATATATCAACACTCTTTGATTTCAAGTATAGCGACAAGGCACAAGGGCCTTTTTATATGTCTGAGATATTCAAGAGTGACAGAATTACCTCAAGATATCTTTTTAGAATATTTAGAGGGTATCCTGAGGATTAATCTAGGTTATCCCTCTAGATATTCTATCAACATTGATCAGAGACTATCTTGAGGAATTATAGATGATCGAGGCAATCTATAGAATTCCTCAAGTCAGTCCATCAACCTTGTCTAAAGAATTTTGAGGCTCTAAAGTTTCCTATCAGGATTCCCTAAATTTATTAAGTTGAGGAGTTACCTAACCTAGAAGGAAGGATTCCTAAGTTTATTTATATCGATTAAAAATAGTTCTTTATACGTAAAGTTTAGAGAAGTTAAGTGAACTTCGTCAGGAGCAAGCGTCTGGAACTGTTCAAGGTGGTATTCTAGCAGCCCGAAGCCAGGAGGAGAAGACAGCAGCTCGTACACAACTGGCCTGAAGTAGGTTTCGGTCTTGATGTAGAACCTCTCCAATCACTCGTCCAACTTCAGTCCTCGGTGATGTAGTGTAGCCAGTCCTGGAGCCGCCTTCAAATATTTCTAGGGGATCTGTGAGTTAATCAGGTGCCTTGGGGTACTTTAGCTTTCCATACCAGATCATAACAGTCGAGCTCCCTTTCAATTATCAGCAGTCTTGATCTTCCACTGGTCTACCTTCTCCGAAGTACTCCGATGACAGGTGATGTCACTCTTCCGGCGAAGACGTCGTTGGTGCTGGGGAGTTGGTATAACGTGGCCACTCCTTACGTGGTAACTCCTTCTACGAGTTAAATGGAATTATTTAAAAAATAGTTCAGCAAATTCCAGGGTGTGATCACTTTACCAGTTTCCTCTTGTATTAAATATTGGAAATAATTGCTTTTTAAACTAAATCCCTCAAGAATTTGATTCAGTAAAGAAAACACTTCCTATCTCATATTTATATTTTATTGCACTTTTACAAAAATATTTTCACTTTTTATAATTTATACATAATTTTGGAAGATCCAAAAGATCTTTATTGTTAAAATAATTAAAGAAAACTCAATGAAGACAGGATGACTATTAATGTAGGTCCTCTGTTCACCAAGGAACCAGGAGGTATCTATATATTAATGTTGGTCCTCTGTTCACCTAGGAACCAGGAGGTGTCTATATATTAATGTAGGTCCTCTGTTCACCAAGGAACCAGGAGGTGTCTATATATTAATGTAGGTCCTCTGTTCACCAAGGAACCAGGAGGTGTCTATATATTAATGTAGGTCCTCTGTTCACCAAGGAACCAGGAGGTATCTATATATTAATGTAGGTCCTCTGTTCACCAAGGAACCAGGAGGTATCTATATATTAATGTAGGTCCTCTGTTCACCAAGGAACCAGGAGGTATCTATATATTAATGTAGGTCCTCTGTTCACCAAGGAACCAGGAGGTGTCTATATATTAATGTAGGTCCTCTGTTCACCAAGGAACCAGGAGGTGTCTATATATTAATGAAGGTCCTCTGTTCACCAAGGAACCAGGAGGTGTCTATATATTAATGTAGGTCCTCTGTTCACCAAGGAACCAGGAGGTGTCTATATATTAATGTAGGTCCTCTGTTCACCAAGGAACCAGGAGGTGTCTATATATTAATGTAGGTCCTCTGTTCACCAAGGAACCAGGAGGTGTCTATATATTAATGTAGGTCCTCTGTTCACCAAGGAACCAGGAGGTGTCTATATATTAATGTAGGTCCTCTGTTCACCAAGGAACCAGGAGGTATCTATATATTAATGTAGGTCCTCTGTTCACCAAGGAACCAGGAGATATCTATATATTAATGTAGGTCCTCTGTTCACCAAGGAACCAGGAGGTATCTATATATTAATGTAGGTCCTCTGTTCACCAAGGAACCAGGAGGTATCCTATATATCTATATATCAATGACTACCTATAGTTATAAGCAAAAAGTGCACGTTTTTACCCGACTATGTAGAAGCAAGGGAAGGGTAAAGAGTTTAACAGTTTATGTATCTATGTGTACATATATTTATGTGGGTATGATGATGTTCCATCATAGCGTCGCCCCTATTGGTTCGATTTTGACAAACGATGTATCAATCGATGCGTCTTCATCGCAATAGTGTCACAGGCTATTTTTTACCCGACCGCAGTCGAATGTTAGTTTTTGAACGTATGTCTTGTTTGTTAACTTACCTATCGCGGAGCATTACCCAATAGGGTTGACAAAAACAATTACAACAAATACTGCTTAACGTTGTATGGAGAAATTGAATTCTGATTTTAAGGTTTATATCCTGGTGGATGATTCATCACTGGATATACATACACACCTCACCTTTCAGTATTTATATCCTGGTGGATGATTCATCACTGGATATACATACACACCTCACCTTTCAGTATTTATATCCTGGTGGATGATTCATCACTGGATATACATACACACCTCACCTTTCAGTATTGCTACACCGTGCTGTTACTTATATCCTGGTGGATGATTCATCACTGGATATACATACACACCTCACCTTTCAGTATTGCTACACCGTGGTGTTACTTATATCCTGGTGGATGATTCATCACTGGATATACATATACACCTCACCTTTCAGTATTGCTACACCGTGGTGTTACTTATATCCTGGTGGATGATTCATCACTGGATATACATACACACCTCACCTTTCAGTATTGCTACACCGTGGTGTTACTTATATCCTGGTCGATGATTCATCACTGGATATACATACACACCTCACCTTTCAGTATTGCTACACCGTGGTGTTACTTATATCCTGGTGGATGATTCATCACTGGATATACATACACACCTCACCTTTCAGTATTGCTACACCGTGCTGTTACTTATATCCTGGTGGATGATTCATCACTGGATATACATACACACCTCACCTTTCAGTATTGCTACACCGTGCTGTTACTTATATCCTGGTGGATGATTCATCACTGGATATACATACACACCTCACCTTTCAGTATTGCTACACCGTGCTGTTACTTATATCCTGGTGGATGATTCATCACTGGATATACATATACACCTCACCTTTCAGTATTGCTACACCGTGGTGTTACTTATATCCTGGTGGATGATTCATCACTGGATATACATACACACCTCACCTTTCAGTATTTATATCCTGGTGGATGATTCATCACTGGATATACATACACACCTCACCTTTCAGTATTGCTACACCGTGGTGTTACTTATATCCTGGTGGATGATTCATCACTGGATATACATATACACCTCACCTTTCAGTATTGCTACACCGTGGTGTTACTTATATCCTGGTGGATGATTCATCACTGGATATACATACACACCTCACCTTTCAGTATTTATATCCTGGTGGACGATTCATCACTGGATATACATACACACCTCACCTTTCAGTATTTATATCCTGGTGGATGATTCATCACTGGATATACATACACACCTCACCTTTCAGTATTTATATCCTGGTGGATGATTCATCACTGGATATACATACACACCTCACCTTTCAGTATTGCTACACCGTGCTGTTACTTATATCCTGGTGGATGATTCTTCACTGGATATACATACACACCTCACCTTTCAGTATTGCTACACCGTGGTGTTACTTATATCCTGGTGGATGATTCATCACTGGATATACATATACACCTCACCTTTCAGTATTGCTACACCGTGGTGTTACTTATATCCTGGTGGATGATTCATCACTGGATATACATACACACCTCACCTTTCAGTATTGCTACACCGTGGTGTTACTTATATCCTGGTCGATGATTCATCACTGGATATACATACACACCTCACCTTTCAGTATTGCTACACCGTGGTGTTACTTATATCCTGGTGGATGATTCATCACTGGATATACATACACACCTCACCTTTCAGTATTGCTACACCGTGCTGTTACTTATATCCTGGTGGATGATTCATCACTGGATATACATACACACCTCACCTTTCAGTATTGCTACACCGTGCTGTTACTTATATCCTGGTGGATGATTCATCACTGGATATACATACACACCTCACCTTTCAGTATTGCTACACCGTGGTGTTACTTATATCCTGGTGGATGATTCATCACTGGATATACATACACACCTCACCTTTCAGTATTGCTACACCGTGCTGTTACTTATATCCTGGTGGATGATTCATCACTGGATATACATACACACCTCACCTTTCAGTATTGCTACACCGTGCTGTTACTTATATCCTGGTGGATGATTCATCACTGGATATACATACACACCTCACCTTTCAGTATTGCTACACCGTGCTGTTACTTATATCCTGGTGGATGATTCATCACTGGATATACATACACACCTCACCTTTCAGTATTTATATCCTGGTGGACGATTCATCACTGGATATACATACACACCTCACCTTTCAGTATTGCTACACCGTGCTGTTACTTATATCCTGGTGGATGATTCATCACTGGATATACATACACACCTCACCTTTCAGTATTGCTACACCGTGCTGTTACTTATATCCTGGTGGATGATTCATCACTGGATATACATACACACCTCACCTTTCAGTATTGCTACACCGTGCTGTAACTCCCGTATATATAGTTGGCGTGTTACATATTGGGTAGGAAGTAAAATAGGTAGATAAGGCCTGTTGGCGGAAGTAAACTACATATATTTTCTTCGTTAATTTTTAATGTAAAAAGATTGGATCGAAACGTTGGCCCTCACCCAATTATTGGCATGTCACATAACACCGAATATTAAGAATTTATGGCAGATTTTAAGATATAAAGCGGTGTGCTAGGTTTATTGACACTCAACCTATTAAATATGGCTACAAAGTCTTAAGTTTCGACGAAGTCAATATTGGTGTGTTACGGCGTTTCCTGCAGTAGATTTAAATATATTTTTTGGATTTCCACAAGGTGATTTTTCAAATAGAATTTTATTACTTTTTGTATGTTAACTCACAGAATCAACAAATAATCATCCAAATGATTATTTGTTGATTCTAGAAATATCAAAATGTATTGAGAAGTTTTGATAAGTAAATACATTTGTTCTTAATCGACGTTCACATGGCGACCCTGCGACCTCACAGATGATATCATCCTCCACAGAGCATCAGCTTGGAGCCGAACCCTGAGGTGCTGGCGAAAGTGCTGGCGCTGGTGTCCGACCACGTGGACCTGCTGCTGGAAGATTGGTACCCGTCACTCGGTACGTGAAGGCTTCGTTTGATCCAACCATGAGTTAAATAGGGTGTATGGTCATAATTGGTTCGAAAGTTACCGTCAAACAAACATACATACAAACATTGACACGCTCATGTTGACTCAAAATATTAGATGTTCTTTTATGGTTTGGATCCACACGGTTCTAAAGTTAGCGTCAAACAAACATACAAACATTGACACGCTCATGTTGACTCAAAATATTAGATTTTCTTTTATGGTTTGGATCCACACGGTTCTAAAGTTAGCGTCAAACAAACATACAAACATTGACACGCTCAAGGAAACTCAAAATGTTAGACGGTCTTTTAAGAATTGAATCAACATGGTTTGAAAGTTAGCGTCAAACAAACAAACATACAAACATTGACACGCTCAAGGAAACTCAAAATGTTAGACGGTCTCTTAAGAATTGAATCAACATGGTTTGAAAGTTAGCGTCAAACAAACAAACATACAAACATTGACACGCTCAAGGAAACTCAAAATGTTAGACGGTCTTTTAAGAATTGAATCAACATGGTTTGAAAGTTAGCGTCAAACAAACAAACATACAAACATTGACACGCTCAAGGAAACTCAAAATGTTAGACGGTCTTTTAAGAATTGAATCAACATGGTTTGAAAGTTAGCGTCAAACAAACAAACATACAAACATTGACACGCTCAAGCAAACTCAAAATGTTAGACGGTCTTTTAAGAATTGAATCAACATGGTTTGAAAGTTAGCGTCAAACAAACATACATACAAACATTGACACGCTCATGTTGACTCAAAATATTAGATTTTCTTTTATGGTTTGGATCCACACGGTTCTATAGTTAGCGTCAAACAAACATACAAACATTGACACGCTCAAGGAAACTCAAAATGTTAGACGGTCTTTTAAGAATTGAATCAACATGGTTTGAAAGTTAGCGTCAAACAAACAAACATACAAACATTGACACGCTCAAGGAAACTCAAAATGTTAGACGGTCTTTTAAGAATTGAATCAACATGGTTTGAAAGTTAGCGTCAAACAAACAAACATACAAACATTGACACGCTCAAGCAAACTCAAAATGTTAGACGGTCTTTTAAGAATTTAATCAACATGGTTTGAAAGTTAGCGTCAAACAAACATACATACAAACATTGACACGCTCATGTTGACTCAAAATATTAGATTTTCTTTTATGGTTTGGATCCACACGGTTCTAAAGTTAGCGTCAAACAAACATACAAACATTGACACGCTCAAGGAAACTCAAAATGTTAGACGGTCTTTTAAGAATTGCATCAACATGGTTTGAAAGTTAGCGTCAAACAAACAAACATACAAACATTGACACGCTCAAGGAAACTCAAAATGTTAGACGGTCTTTTAAGAATTGAATCAACATGGTTTGAAAGTTAGCGTCAAACAAACAAACATACAAACATTGACACGCTCAAGCAAACTCAAAATGTTAGACGGTCTTTTAAGAATTGAATCAACATGGTTTGAAAGTTAGCGTCAAACAAACATACATACAAACATTGACACGCTCAAGGAAACTCAAAATCCTCTCTTCGCTCGTTCGACGATGATTAGCTACATAAAAAAACAATGTTTTCTCATTGATCCTTTTCACAGTTGTGCTACCATTACCGTTTCAAACCATGATGTTATTTCTGTAGGCACACGCTTCGTGCACACGTCGGAGGGGCGCTGTCTGATCACGCGCGTGGTGCCGTGCCCCGCGTGCCTCAGGGACGCCGAGCCGCACCAGGACGTGCGACACAACGAGCTGCTCGCACAGGTATGCACACGTCGAAGGGGCGCTGCCTGATCACGCGCGTGGTGCCGTGCCCCGCGTGCCTCACGGACGCCGTGCCGCACCAGGACGTGCGACACAACGAGCTGCTCGCACAGGTATGCACACGTCGAAGGGGCGCTGCCTGATCAGGTGCGTGGTGCCGTGCCCCGCGTGCCTCACGGACGCCGTGCCGCACCAGGACGTGCGACACAACGAGCTGCTCGCACAGGTATGCACACGTCGAAGGGGCGCTGCCTGATCAGGTGCGTGGTGCCGTGCCCCGCGTGCCTCACGGACGCCGTGCCGCACCAGGACGTGCGACACAACGAGCTGCTCGCACAGGTATGCACACGTCGAAGGGGCGCTGCCTGATAACGCGCGTGGTGCCGTGCCCCGCGTGCCTCAGGTTTAGTGGGTACCTTTTGTTGCTCGGAGGCTAGAGTTGCTACTAGGTAAAGATGGTGAACACGCTAATGTAGAATGAATCCTTGAGATATCGGCTTCACCAAGCGTCGCCGTTGCCCAGGAGGTTGTGTGTAAGCCGTCGCACCCAAAGTGCCATTGATTGGCATCACCTAGAAAAGAGGTCGTGCTAGAACTAAATGTTATTCGCACAAAACTATCTCGCAAAAATACTTTAATTTTGAATTCCTTCAGTTTCGAAGACATTTAATTATTACAAGCTCGCTAAGAAACGTGTGTTGGTTTGCAGCAAGCGTTCCGGCGCCTGGAGCTGGGCGCGGCGGAGCCCCGCGCGCGCCTGTCCGAGGAGTCGCGCGCCTCCGACGGCGACAGCGGAGTGGGCGCCGAATCTAACGGTAACTTACATTCACATTTTACGTTATTAGCTACAGTCATGTAATTGTCTGAAACCGATCCACCGGATAAGGCCCCAAATCGAGAGATGTCATAAAATTTTAAATACTTTACTTATGAGTTGTGATCACGAAGAGACCTCGGTGAGAAGAATATCTGCATATTTGTGTCGACGGCACGCACTTCCGCTTCCGGACTGCCTCTACACACGTGACGTGTTCCGCGTCGCTTGCACTATGTACGTGATACACCCTCTTATCAAACATTTCCCACTTGCTGGTAGCTCCGCCAGCAGTAAGAAGAAGCATCGCCTGCTACTGAAAAGCAGTGACAGGAGACAGATGGCCGCCACCTCATTTGTGACAGGAGACAGATGGCCGCCACTTCATTTGACCACAAACTAGCATTCAGTAGCCTCAAAAGCAGTGACAGGAGACAGATGGCCGCCACCTCATTTGACCACAAACCAGCATTCAATAGCCTCAAAAGCAGTGACAGGAGACACATGGCCGCCACCTCATTTGACCACAAACCAGCATTCAGTAGCCTCAAAAGCAGTGACAGGAGACACATGGCCGCCACCTCATTTGACCACAAACCAGCATTCAGTAGCCTCAAAAGCAGTGACAGGAGACAGATGGCCGCCACCTCATTTGACCACAAACCAGCATTCAGTAGCCTCAAAAGCAGTGACAGGAGACAAATGGCCGCCACCTCATTTGACCACAAACCTTGCAGAGGAGCTGCCCCTGGACCACGGGAACAATGCCTCAAGTGTAATTCGTACCCGAATACCTGCACCATTGACGTTCTATACACAGTGGATTTTTAAGATGGGACTGTAGGGCAGGTATCTTAACCGATGTTGTTAAAGGAAAACGTTGTTAAGAGACTGTCCTTAACTTTTGGAGATATTTGAACATGAATTGAAGGATTTGGAAAAAAAATACAATCGGCATGAAAATGGTTGTTATAAGGATCAAAATAAGGCTCCGATAGAGACTGCCCCATCTCAAAAATCCATCCAGTTTAAGGCTGCTTATAACTGTGGTGGCTGAGCTCTGGAGCAAGCACTCAATCTAGATTTAATAAAATAAAAACGGCCCAAACAAAACATCGACTCGAAATAAGAAGTCCAATAAGAAAAAGAAGGATGCTTTATACCAGATATTAATTCGCCATTAGTATGCAAACTTTTTCGATGCACCGGTACAGACAGAAGGTGATTTCTTCTTGGTCATGAAGAACGAGATGTTGAGTTTATTAACTTTTACAAGTGCTATATTATTTTTCCTAATTACAAAAAAAAAACTTTTTTTAATTTTACTTATGCTGTAACTAAAACTAAATTATACCAAAATTTGCACCGCCATTTCATGATTGGTTCACTAAGTATGTTTGTATTGTTCCTCTTAGCGTCCTCTCGCCTGGGCTCAGTGGAAGGCATAGTGAGCGACGCGGGGCACACGGCGTACGCGTGGACAGTGGAGCAGTGCATTCTGTGCGCCTGCACCAGCCAGCCACTGCACTGTCCGCACCACGCCGACGTGAAACTGCGGCACGTGGCGCCGGACACCGTGAGTAACGTAACGTACGCGTGGGCAGTGGAGCAGTGCATTCTGTGCGCCTGCACCAGCCAGCCGCTGCACTGTCCGCACCACGCCGACGTGAAACTGCGGCACGTGGCGCCGGACACCGTGAGTAACGTAACGTACGCGTGGGCAGTGGAGCAGTGCATTCTGTGCGCCTGCACCAGCCAGCCGCTGCACTGTCCGCACCACGCCGACGTGAAACTGCGGCACGTGGCGCCGGACACCGTGAGTAACGTAACGTACGCGTGGGCAGTGGAGCAGTGCATTCTGTGCGCCTGCACCAGCCAGCCGCTGCACTGTCCGCACCACGCCGACGTGAAAATGCGGCACGTGGCGCCGGACACCGTGAGTAACGTAACGTACGCGTGGGCAGTGGAGCAGTGCATTCTGTGCGCCTGCACCAGCCAGCCGCTGCACTGTCCGCACCACGCCGACGTGAAACTGCGGCACGTGGCGCCGGACACCGTGAGTAACGTAACGTACGCGTGGGCAGTGGAGCAGTGCATTCTGTGCGCCTGCACCAGCCAGCCGCTGCACTGTCCGCACCACGCCGACGTGAAACTGCGGCACGTGGCGCCGGACACCGTGAGTAACGTAACGTACGCGTGGGCAGTGGAGCAGTGCATTCTGTGCGCCTGCACCAGCCAGCCGCTGCACTGTCCGCACCACGCCGACGTGAAAATGCGGCACGTGGCGCCGGACACCGTGAGTAACGTAACGTACGCGTGGGCAGTGGAGCAGTGCATTCTGTGCGCCTGCACCAGCCAGCCGCTGCACTGTCCGCACCACGCCGACGTGAAACTGCGGCACGTGGCGCCGGACACCGTGAGTAACGTAACGTACGCGTGGGCAGTGGAGCAGTGCATTCTGTGCGCCTGCACCAGCCAGCCGCTGCACTGTCCGCACCACGCCGACGTGAAACTGCGGCACGTGGCGCCGGACACCGTGAGTAACGTAACGTACGCGTGGGCAGTGGAGCAGTGCATTCTGTGCGCCTGCACCAGCCAGCCGCTGCACTGTCCGCACCACGCCGACGTGAAAATGCGGCACGTGGCGCCGGACACCGTGAGTAACGTAACGTACGCGTGGACAGTGAAGCAGTGTATACTGTGCAAAAAAATTAAATCCTGCCTACTTCACCCTCCCCTCGCTCCTCCCCACTCCCCCTGCTCTTTTTAATTATTTGGATTGCCCTACTACGATAGTGTGCGATAATGGTCACAACTTTATAATTTAAAGATACAATACATTGCAAATCCACGTTTGATTAAGTTAAGTCGTAAACAACAATATTAAAACATGACGTAACGTTTGATTATTTGGAAAACTGTGTCACAGTAACTGGTGCGACTATCTCAAAATTGTAATTGAAAGAAAAAAGAAAGAAAGAACATATTTATATTTTTAACCAAATACATATTCATTTGTGCAATTATAATAAAAGAGTTGAATGATGTTGGTTGCCCTACTACCATTGTGTGCGATAATGGTCACAACTTTATAGCTTAAACTCACACTACATTGCAAATCCTCGTTTACTTAAATTGATTCGTAAAAAAACTTTAATAACTAAATTTTAATACGGTGTCACCGTAACTGGTCCTATTTTCGATCCGAATGCACCCAATTAAAACCTAGCCTTTATCTTGCAATGACTTAAATCTCACTAATATTATAAATGTGAAAGATTGTTACTCCTTCACGCACAAACGGATGAACATATATTGATGAAATTTGAAATGGAGATAGCTTATACCCTGGAATAACACATAGTATACTTTTCATCATCATCATCACTCACCTGGGCGCAGCTAATAATTCATATTTCGTTCCTCAGCTTTTACTAGATGTAGAAGAAGGAAAACGCGCTCGTTGGGATCAGATCACGCGCACGTCCATCGTCGGCCGCGGTGCGTTCGGCACTGTGCTGACAGCCACGTGGAAACCAGCCGCTGGAGGCAGCTCTCCGACTAAAGGGGAGGGAATCAACGTAGCGCTGAAAGCGCTGCAGCCCGTGCCACCGCCGGCGAGTAGCGACATGCAAGCGCAGCATGCTTACAAGGTAATATTTTTGTATTTTAGTTTTAAGATTGACCTTCTTTTTATATCATTTTTATACTGGTGTACAATTTCTATGTTCTTAGTTTCAAATTTGTCATCCAGGTGTTGATCTGCAGTTCGCTGGCCAGTTATTTCCAAATATAATAACTTAACGTATTTCCTTCTATGCACTTTCTCTAGCTATGTACTATACTACAAGCGGTCTACAATATATTTGAGTGACCTGGATGCTGGAACGATCAACTATGCAGCTAATCGGATATTCCTGTTTAGATGAGACAACAGCCGGATCTCGATCTATCAAAACAGGCCTTGATAAGGCTCTTTGACATTATCTTACTCTCAGTATTCTCACCTTTAGGCTCTTCAAACAAAACATCCATACTGAGTATAACTATGATAATGTCAAGTTTGGACGGGACTGGCTCTAGAACATCCGTACTCAGAATAACTATGATAATGTCAAGTTTGGACGGGACTGGATCTAGAACATCCGTACTCAGAATAACTATGATAATGTCAAGTTTGGACGGGACTAGCTCGAGAACATCCGTACTCAGAATAACTATGATAATGTCAAGTATGGACGGGACTGGTCTAGAACATCCGTACTCAGAATAACTATGATAATGTCAAGTTTGGACGGGACTGGTTCTAGAACATCCGTACTCAGAATAACTATGATAATGTCAAGTTTGGACGGGACTGGTTCTAGAACATCCGTACTCAGAATAACTATGATAATGTCAAGTTTGGACGGGACTGGCTCTAGAACATCCATACTCAGAATAACTATGATAATGCCAAGTTTGGGCCGCACAGGCTCTAGAACATTGTAATGTTTAAAATTGAGGCTAATGCATAGAACGAGGTTTGATGGTAAAATTGGAATTCAAAATAAAAAAAGTTAAGGTTACTCGCGCCTGAGGTCAGGTAGGCGAGCACTGGGAGGGCCTTTAGGTATCCCCGAGTAAAAAGAAAGACTAATACAATTTTGGGGTAAGTCGAAGAAGTTATATCCAGTAGATCATCGGGTGGCTATATATCTAACATTGCGCACTACAGCGCGCATACTACGCGTACGCGTCACGGTAAGCGACTTGGAATAAAATGGGGCAAGTCCTAAGCTTAACGTGGTTCGACTGTAGCCTTTACAAGATTGCCATTCTCTAACCTATGTCCATCCGAACACCAAATTCACGCTACTATCTAAAAGTTTACCAAGATAACTCAACAGCCAAGTACTGAACGCTTTGGCTCAAGGACCGTGAGATTGTAATCAACTATTGAGTTCAGTATCGGAAATAAAATAAATAGTATTTCGGGCGCGACTTAGAACTAACGGCAATTGTTAATCACAAAGAATCTCTGACGTTTAAAATAGTTTCATAGCATCGTGCGATACAAATCACAATGCCAGCCTTATCTATGCGTTGACCGGTTGCTATCACTATCATTGATTTCAATCGCTTGGATCATGAGTCGTACACATAAGTACACTTTTGTCTTTACAATAAGTAACGCAGACAGGGAATAACGTTCCCGTGAAGCGGGAGAGACCACTTTAGTGTCCGTTGTCCACGACCACAGCACAAATAAACGTCAGGGATAGTTTCATAGTGTCACAAGAAATAATATGCCAGACGGGCGAGCTTGTCGCTTACCGGAAAAACAAGATGTACTGCAGTCGACGAAGAGACAAGTAACAGTGCTTCTACTATACCCTGCCAATGGACGGAGAAGTGTGGTGGTCGCGGCGTCGGCACAGTCCACGCGTGGACAAGCTCGATTCGCACCAAATTGTACCCAAAAATGGATGACGCACGGAGCGAAGACACTCAGCGCGCCGCTATGCGGTTGTCCAGGATCGCCTGCCTATTCGTCGTCAACGGAATTTGAGGGGTGCTGGGAATTCCCAGGGTGAAACCTTTTCTAAAAAATCCAGAGAAAAATATCGTAAAGATCGCGACACAGATGCGTCATGTCGGCCGCTGTTAATGGCGTCGTTCTCTTTACGCGAACGAATTCGTCGTAATCGGGCCGGTTGCAATCACAAAATGCAAGAAAATACTTACTCCTGCGGAATTTCCAATATCCTTGGAATTCAATCTCGCACTTCGCGATTCGCTCGTGTGTGCGCTACGACGTTATCTTTTTGTGCCTTGTTGACTCAATGACGAGCAATAAGTAATGTCAAGTTTGGACGGGACTGGTTCTAGAACATCCGTACTCAGAATAACTATAAAAATGTCAAGTTTGGACGGGACTGGTTCTAGAACATCCGTTCTCAGAATAACTATGATAATGACAAGTTTGGACGGGACTGGTTCTAGAACATCCGTACTCAGAATAACTATAAAAATGTCAAGTTTGGACGGGACTGGTTCTAGAACATCCGTACTCAGAATAACTATAAAAATGTCAAGTTTGGACGGGACTGGTTCTAGAACATCCGTACTCAGAATAACTATAAAAATGTCAAGTTTGGACGGGACTGGTTCTAGAACATCCGTACTCAGAATAACTATGATAATGACAAGTTTGGACGGGACTGGTTCTAGAACATCCGTACTCAGAATAACTATGATAATGACAAGTTTGGACGGGACTGGTTCTAGAACATCCGTACTCAGAATAACTATAAAAATGTCAAGTTTGGACGGGACTGGTTCTAGAACATCCGTACTCAGAATAACTATAAAAATGTCAAGTTTGGACGGGACTGGTTCTAGAACATCCGTACTCAGAATAACTATAAAAATGTCAAGTTTGGACGGGACTGGTTCTAGAACATCCGTACTCAGAATAACTATGATAATGACAAGTTTGGACGGGACTGGTTCTAGAACATCCGTTCTCAGAATAACTATGATAATGACAAGTTTGGACGGGACTGGTTCTAGAACATCCGTACTCAGAATAACTATGATAATGACAAGTTTGGACGGGACTGGTTCTAGAACATCCGTACTCAGAATAACTATGATAATGACAAGTTTGGACGGGACTGGCTCTAAAACATCCAGAAAAGTGCTTTTCGACTGCGCATGTTTTTAAATCATAGCTTAGGTTAACGAAACCTACATCAGGTTATTAAATTAAAAAAGAACATAAAATTAAAAATAGTTTAAAAAGTTTAAAAAAAAACATATTATTGTTTGTCTAAGGCTGCCCTATCCCGCTGGGAGCGCGAGCCGACCGCGGCCGCGTGTCGCGCGTACTGCGGCCTGCGACAGGAGCTGACGATCCTCAGCACGCTGCGTCACGCGCACGTCGTGCCGCTGCGTGCCGTGTGCACGGCGCCGCTCGCGCTGCTGCTGGCGCTCGCGCCGATGGTAAGTGAACCAGAGAATGACGATCCTCAGCACGCTGCGCCACGTTTAAGGTGTATATAAGTGTTTTTGTTTCTTTTTGTATGGACAGAGCGCGACTCTCCTTAACTTGTATTGTTTGATGTACAGGGTGCGCTCGACGTGGTGCTGCGCGAGTACCGCGGGCAGGGCGCGCGGGTGGGCGCGCGGTGCGCACGCGCCGTGCTGCTGCAGGTGGCGCGCGCGCTCGAGTACTTGCACGACCGGAGGATCGTGTACCGGGACCTGAAGGTAACACTCTCACACAACTCTGCTGTAAGACAAGCAAAATGTATGAATATAGAACACTTTTTTTCAGTTTTGTGTCTATTTCAATAGCAAAAGATCTCCATGCAAGCCTGGCGGTATTCTACAGATTGCACTATGGAGAGTGTGCACAAGAACTGCACAACCTCATTCCCCCATCACCTTTCCATCACCGTACGACTATATGATCAGCAAAGCGCCACCCTTTCATGGTTGAAATACCTCGCACAAGAACGAAGCGTTACGCTTCTTCATTTATTATAAGAACTGCAAAGGAGTGGAATGCCCTGCCCTCGTCAGTGTTTCCGGTAAATTATAACCCCGGTGTGTTCAAGTCAAGAGTGAATAGGTATCTACTAGGCAAGCGTGCTACACCACGACCGCATCATCGCTTTCCATCAGGTGTGATTGTGCTCAAACGATTGCCTAGTCCGTAATAAAAAAAGAAAACTTAGTGTACCCTATTGTACCATATTTTTGTATGTGTTGTCTGTCCTCGCGTGGAGACCGCGTCTTGGCAAACATAGTGTAGGACGCCCACCGGCTGGTGGAGTGACGACCTGTGGAAGGCGGCCCGCAAAAACTGAATGTGAAGAGATGAAGATCGGGCACAGTGGCGTTCATTGGGCTCTCCCAATGAACACCTATTTCCAGTAATAGTTATTTAAAGTTGCGGCCACTGATCAAACCAAGTTGAACTCTCGCGGAGAGGGTACGGTACGATAGTATCTAAGATATTGAGAGATTCGACATGTTATTAAAAGTTGCGGCCACTGATCAAACCAAGTTGAACTCTCGCGGAGAGGGTACGGTAGGTTCGACATAAAAGCTAATGGTTATGGCTAGTTTTTCCTATAATCTAAAATATGTAAAGAATTATATTCTGTATTTTTTCTACATTTTAAGCTCACTAGTTTCGGAGATAAGCTCGAGTATTTTCTTTATAACCATCATCAGCCTATCTATGTGTGTACACTGCTGGACGTATGCCTCTCCTAGTGAACGCCACTGAGCCCGATTTTTAGTTCCTGCCAGTGTCTTCACTCCAGCTGGCCGGCGCGCGGGCGTCCTACATGGAGGGTGTCCTATTTTCTTAGATAACTTTATAACCTTTTACTTAAAAATTATAAAAAAATAGACCCTCACATGAAGCCTTTTCATTTGATATGTCACGCGGTATAGTTTGCAAAACTTTGTTTATAATTTTTCTAATTTTTGTTTCTATTGAAGTTCTTTATAGATTTATTAAAGTCTCATCAGCGGTCGCGAATTCGCGATGTTTTCAAAATGGCAGACTTGTGGTATGCCAGGCTACACAGTAAAATGTTAGGACCCCTGTTATCGAATTATGCGCGGCTCTTTACCTACTGGGGTACCTGCCTGACTAACTGATACGTTATCACTTGCAGTCCGAGAACGTGCTGGTGTGGCGCATGCCGCGCGCGGCGGATGCGCCGGCGGCTGAGGCGGCGCGCGCGCATGTCGACGTGCACGTCAAGCTGGGGGACTACGGTACTTTCTATCGTTGTATAAAAATAATGTTTAAATCATACTAATATTATATATGCGAAAGTTAGTTTGTTACGCTCAACTGGTCATCATGAAAGTTTGTACACACACTGTCAGGGGTACAGAGAAAAAATGTATATGGGAATTACCACTTCGATGTCAAAGTGGTGTCAACCCTAGGGGTCCAATTAGGAGGGATTTTTTGAAATTTCATTCCTAAAGGGAGGATGGGGGTGGAAAGTTTGCACGCGGGTGAAGTTGTGGGGCGCAGATAGTATATGTATAAACTTTGGTGGACATGCGGAAATAAAAAAAATACTGTATAGAAATCGCACCAGTGCCTTTTCTTTCCACTTATATACTTTCAAGACTTGTATACTGGCCTTGAAAGAACAGTTTTCGAGCAACTGTATTGAAAATAAAATTATTATGTACTTATGTGCAGGTATCAGCCGGCTGGCGCCCCCGTCGGGCACCAAGGGGTTCGGCGGCACGGAGGGGTTCATGGCGCCGGAGATCATGCGCTACAATGGAGAGGAAGAGTACAACGAAAAGGTAACGCGCCTCTCACTCTCGCACGCGGAAGAACAACTCTAGCTATCCTTGTCATCAGTTTGTTTGTAGTAAGCGGCACAAAACTGATGACTGACGCAAGAGTAACTGGCGTAACAATGACTAACACAAAAGTCCGCCTGAGGAAGTACCACACCTTTGTCAGATATTCAACCGCCAAGCAGTAGTGTGTAAACGTTTCTGTTCCGGTTTGAAGGGCAATGTTTCTAGCGACTTTACTTGGCAATGAGACTTAACAACCAGTCTCAGGCGACGAGCGCAGTGCAGTGCCACGCAACATTGTGCAACCAAAGTTCTGGCGCTGCTAATGTTATGCGCAGGCGTGGTGCTTACCATCAGGCGAGCGACCAGCTCGACTCATCTCTTGGGTTTCTCGCACTTGTATGACTTACACAGGAGTATGCTGCCCTTACAGGTGGACTGCTTCTCGTTCGGCATGCTGGCGTACGAGGTGCTCACGGGCCGGCAGCCGTTCGAAGGGCACGAGGCCGTCAAGGAGGCCATCCTGGAGGGTGCCCGGCCTTCGCTCTCGCCCAGGGTGAGGCACCTATTACTTATTTGAAACATTCTTGCAATTACTGATGTGAAACATGTTCGTTATTAATTATTTGAAACATTTTTGCTATTAATTATTTGAAACATTCTTGCAATTACTGATGTAAAACATATAGATAGATAGATAGATAACTCTTTATTGTACATCAAAAATTTACAAATACAAATGAACTAAAACTAAGGAATATTATTGTTTGTATCGCTAAAAACAACATAACAACATATTTTCTATTACTGATGTGAAACATGTTTGCTATTACTGATGTGAAACATTATTGCTAATACTGATGTGAAACATGCTTGCTATTACTGATGTGAAACATTATTGCTAATACTGATGTGAAACATGCTTGCTATTACTGATGTGAAACATTATTGCTAATACTGATGTGAAACATTATTGCTAATACTGATTTGAAACATGCTTGCTATTACTGATGTGAAACATTATTGCTAATACTGATGTGAAACATGCTTGCTATTACTGATGTGAAACATTATTGCTAATACTGATGTGAAACATTATTGCTAATACTGATGTGAAACATGCTTGCTATTACTGATGTGAAACATGTTTGCTATTACTGATGTGAATCATTATTGCTATTACTGATGTGAAACATTCTTGCAATCACTGATGTGAAACATTCTTGCTATTATTCCTGTGAAACTTTGTTACTAGGACATTTTCATAGATATAAATAAATAAATAATCCTGTCGCTGTTGGCTTGGACACACATATATACACCACAAACATACAAGATCATAAACCCTAGAACTTGCTCATCCCACAAATGTTTGCCCCGGCCAGGGTTCGAACCTGGGACTCTAAGCTTAGAATGCAGGTGCACTGCCAACAGCGCCAGTGTCATTAAAATTTGAAGCTGTTTTATTGTACAGATGATTGTATGTCACAGTAAATTACTCGTTATTAGTTAGATAACAAGTTAAAAGTCGTTTTACGGACAGCTTCAGTTGCAGTAAAAACCCGTTTTTAGATAGGACTAGTTTTCGCCCGCGACTTCGGCCGCGCAGACTACAAGGTTTTTGTACGGGCAAGTTGCACTGACCGTCACCACGAGAGTTCATGCGAGGCCACGCTACTTCAGTAAGTAGCGGGTATCGGCGCCGGCGTCGACAAGGGCGAGCGTTGTCGCCAACTACCCGCACTTAGTCTTACACGCTCCGGTACAATCGATTACCGTTGGGTAATCGAATGGCGTACACAGACTGGAAGAGCGGCCCCCCTGCAGGCCTAGCATGGGGGGTGGACAAATTATCTTTCCCCCGTTTTTATCCACTTCTCAGTGGAAATAATTCTCTTCTCTACCTGACACAGCACGGCAATCGAGGAAAGGGATAAAATCAAAGGAGAAAATGTATCTATTGACGTTTGTCATAGACATTATGATTTTGAATTTGAAGGTGGGTATAAAAATTTATCTTCATACGAACACAATGTCGCGAGCATTTCTTATCTATATTTTGATGCGAGAAACGCAAACAATGGAAGAAAATTTGTCCGGCGTGGGCGGTATATCCGAGATGCCCGTGACTCGTTGAATTTCCGTACTTATTATTTTACGATATCCTTGTACGAGTAGTCTTTTTAGGGAATTATTCGTGCAATATCTACTTCCTTTCATCGTCATTAAATTACACTTAATGCGGGCGCCAGACTTTGCGCACACAAAAATTCTCAAATTTCCCTTCATATCTGGCACTGGCTTTGCACGTCACATCTAGCGTAGCGTTTTTAAAGTTTTTATTGTATACGTAATCTACGTGTCACTGACTGTACGCACCATATAGAGGTAATCTACGTGTCACTGACTGTACGCACCATATAGAGGTAATCTACGTGTCACTGACTGTACGCACCATATAGACGTAATCTACGTGTCACTGACTGTACGCACCATATAGACGTAATCTACGTGTCACTGACTGTACGCACCATAAAAAAACCTAATCTACGTGTCACTGACTGTACGCACCATATAGACATTTCCTACGTCAATGGTACGCACGAATATTTTTGGAAATATAATCTATAAACCACAGAAATTAAAATCAAAGGAACGAATGGTTCTTGAAAGTTTGTTGGATTTGTCAAAATATAGAAGACTAAAAAGTAACATTCCATGGTACTGAACCATAGAGAACGCTACTCCCGCTGTAATCCACTGAATTTTATCGTTTCCTCGCGGAAAAAATATATACCCCCCCGTGGCCTGTTGGGAGTGAACCGACGACCTGGGGAGTCGCGGGGAGCCGCAAACAGCGAACCGCGTCTAACCAAATCTTGTTGTATTCCTCTCAGGACTTGGAGTACCCGTGCTGCATGCTGGAGACGATGCGTCGCTGCTGGTCCGGAGCGCCGGAGCTGCGCCCCTCGGCCGCCGCCCTCGTCTCGGCTGTCTCGGCGCCCGAATACACCGCGCTGCGCGACGCCGCCGCCGCGAGGGTCGCCACTGCCGCCGCCGCGGGCGCCGTTGCGCTGCCAGGTGAGGAAATTCGGCACGAGTTAGTGTGTCGTCTTGGCCTAGCGGTAGATGCTCTGGTGTCTCAATATGCAGTGGCTAGGTTCAAGTCCCGTCCACGGGAAGTCGTTTTGCGACCTGTCCCGGCTTTCAAAACGTTAAGCTAGCACTTCCCTTGGTAATAACCAAGGGAAGTAATGGTAATGCCAATGTTTGCGAAGAGGAAAGGGGACGCTGAGCTACCAGTATGAATATGCTGCGTCCCTTTCATTCCAAATACGCGAATACGCATCACCATGTGATGTATCTGCATTATTTCGACCGCCCGAGTCACGACCGCGCAGCGCCTGTATCGTGCACTATACACCACAGAACCACAGAATAAGTAATAATAGGCACTAACGAATGCCGGCCGGAATTATCTAAATCTGCTTATTCATCGTTGGACGTTTGACTGTGACTATGACTGTACCCTTTTACCCATTTGCGCTTTACTCTAATAGTTTCTTATGCCCTTCGCCCCACTCACTTCCCCTAACCTCCCCCGATTTACCCCACCCTCTCTCAATTTTCCTCACCCTGCCCCTCACTTTTATCCATCTTCCCCCATCCTCCCCTCACATTTGCCCAACCTACCCTACCCTCCCCCCTACTTCCCCCACCCTCCCCTCACTTTTTCGATACTTACCCCATGAGCGTACGATAGCTCAGTAGTTAAGTTAAATCACCAAAATGTTGCCCAAAAACGAAAAACCCTTGGCCAGGGACTCACCCGCCTTCTGCCAACGATCTGTGCTCCAGCGCAGGCTGCAGACCCGGAATTTTCACATGCGCGCACTAGTGTCACTTTGATTTCGGCACAGTATTTATTTTGATATCGTCTGTATTTAATAGGTTTTACATTAGTTTTTAATAACAGCGGAGGAAACGCAGCCGCCAATATCCGCCCGAAAGTAGTTGTCGATAATTCACACCGCGCGCGTTAGGGGGCGCGCGTTCTGCAAGATGGGTTTTTGGCGGGTGATATGAAATAATAGGTCAAGACCCTCACTATTCCCTGACTTTTTCTACCTTCCCCGCCCTCCCCTCACTTTCCCCAAACCTCTGCCGTCTGTAAAAGTGTAAAAGGAGGATGGGGAACATCCTACTGTTTAACACAAAATAAACTTTTGATGAAATCACTCCCATAGATTACAGACCCTCCTCGCCAGTAAGGATTTCGCAACATTATCATATTATTCTAGCACCACGTGCGTTAATTGGTCAAATCAAATAGCGCGCGCTTTCCCGGCTTCCTGTTACACTGTACACATTACCTTTCTACGAAATCACTACCATAATAGCATTCGCTTCCCCGTACGAAATATTCCCATAGATTTGAGGAAAGATGTAACATTCCAAAAATAACTTTATAACTACTCGACATAAAAACTTGGTGTATAAAGCTAAATTGAGCTACATGATGTGAGAAAAATTACTGCGATTAAATTTCATATGGATTTAATACAATCTAGTACGTAGAGCACTCTATGAGAGTGAGTCTGAAAATTGTGATTTCACTAATGGCTCAATACGCACCGGGACCGTGTGTGACCAACACTCAGTACAAAACCGAATTATGATGCGCGCGCATGTACTGAGCCTCTGGGGTTTCTGCAGTAGTGAAAGTCGCAGGGAGACGCTGTATGGAAACAGGTGCAACCGCTCGCTGTGGTGTGGGAGGCCTGTGTGCAACTGTGGGTAGACACCTGCTACCGCTTCATGACGAATGATGAACATCTGAGTTGATGGTGGTTGCAGACGAAGGCGGCGCCGGGTGGGAGGTGTGGTACGGCGGCGGCGAGCCGGAGCGAGCGCACACGCTGCTTACCAACCGGACGCACTTCACGCACCACTACACTGTCAGGATCACACCAGGTATGCGGAGATGTGAGGTGTGGTGAGGCGGCGGCGAGCCGGAGCGAGCGCACACGCTGCTCACCAACCGGGGGCACTTCACGCACCACTACACTGTCAGGATCACACCAGGTATGCGGAGATGTGAGGTGTGGTGAGGCGGCGGCGAGCCGGAGCGAGCGCACACGCTGCTCACCAACCGAGGGCATTTCACGCACCACTACACTGTCAGGATCACACCAGGTATGCGGAGAGTGAGGTGCGGTGAGGTGGCGGCGAGCCGGAGCGAGCGCACACGCTGCTCACCAACCGGAAGCACTTCACGCACCACTACACTGTCAGGATCACACCAGGTATGCGGAGATGTGAGGTGCGGTGAGGTGGCGGCGAGCCAGAGCGAGCGCACACACTGCTCACCAACCGGGCGCACTTCACGCACCACTACACTGTCAGGATCACACCAGGTATGCGGAGAGTGAGGTGCGGTGAGGTGGCGGCGAGCCGGAGCGAGCGCACACGCTGCTCACCAACCGGGCGCACTTCACGCACCACTACACTGTCAGGATCACACCAGGTATGCGGAGATGTGAGGTGCGGTGAGGTGGCGGCGAGCTAGAGCGAGCGCACACGCTGCTCACCAACCGGGCGCACTTCACGCACCACTACACTGTCAGAGTCACAGCACGTATGCGGAGATGGGAGGTATGGTGCGACGGTGGCGAGTCGGAGCGAGTACACACGCTGCCCACCAACTAGGGGGTAGGTTTCTCATGAAATTATTGTGGGTGTGTCCCACACACAATAATTTCATGAGAACTGGTTTAGCATTTTTAGTAAATCCATTTTATTGTTAGTTTTAAAGAATTATACTACTAACTGAGGTGTAATTCTCACCAATGAGATGATGATGATGATGTTGTCGGTTTGAATAGATAACGCGGAGCCGGTGATGGTGACTGCGATGGCGCGCGTCGGCAGCGCCGTGTGGATCGGAGACTCCGCCGGCAGGCTGTCCGTCTACTCGTGAGTACCAACTAATAAACTATGATTATGTTTACAGATTACCAGAATGTGCTATGTTGACTCATGGCAAAACACAACACTTGTTTTATATTGTCTATATTGTGAATACGATATTATAGTAATTACCGAAACCTGGCTAAATGATAGCGTACTAGACGCAGAGGTGCTGAATATTTATTTCAATATTTATTGGAGAGATCGTAGTAGTAATAGTAGTACAAAAAAACATGGTGGAGGAGATTTGATTAGTGTTTCTAAAAAACTAAACCAAAATTATAAAAGGAAGTGTATTGTTATTTCCAGTGCGTCGACGTGCGGCTTACTATGGAGTATGAAGGTGCAGGACGTGGTAGGTGGTGCCCCGTCGGGGATCTCTGCGCTGCAGCCACTTCAAAAGATACAGCGGGTCGCGCTGGCACTCGCATGCGGCAGGTTTCTGAACATTACAATCATTTAAGATCAAAACGTTCCTTACCTGGAATGATCCTTTCCCAAACCGTCCCTTCCCTAGAATTATTATTGTGCAAAACAATTATTCCCCACAATGGACTTCTCCCAAAATAATCCTTTCCCAAAAAGTCCCCTTCACTTTTGTTTTGATTTCTCAATATTTCAGGCAAGTTACAAGAACAAAACTTATTATATAATTGTTCATATTATTTAGAATTATCTACAAGTTTACTTATTTTCGTTTATTACCGTTCTTCCTTTCTTTTATTAAAGTAAAATGTAATGTCATTTGTTGTTGCAGATTGTTCCTGGTGACGTCACAGCGGCCGGAAGCGGAAGGCACGTTTGTGCTGACGGAGCTGGGCACGGCCACGGAGCTTTGCTGCCTCACCGCCGTTCCCACTGAGGAAGGGTGAGTGTGGACCACTGACATAGTGCGAATAGGTTACTTGTTCCTGGTGACGTCACAGGTCACAACGGCCGGAAGCGGAAGGCACGTTTGTGCTGACGGAGCTGGGCACGGCCACGGAGCTGTGCTGCCTCACCTCCGTGCCCACCGAGGAAGGGTGAGTGTGGACCACTGACATAGTGCGAATAGGTTACTTATTCCTGGTGACGTCACAGCAGCTGGAAGTGCTGACGGAGCTGGGCATGGCCACGGAGCTGTGGTGCCTCACCGCCGTGCCCACCGAGTAAGGGTGAGTGTGAATACATCTTATACCACTGACATAGTGCGAATAGATTACAAGACTGTAAAAAAAGGTTCATTACATGCTTAGATTATCCATACCAATATATAAAAGTGAAACGTTGTCTGTTTGTTTGTGTGTGGAGCTTTCACGCAATAACGGCTGGATGGATTTTGATAAAAATTAGAATGGCTTAAACCCTGGAATAAAACATAGGATACTTTTTATCCCAGAAAATTTTAAGTTTCCACGGGAAAACTGGAAAACTAAGATCACTCGCTGTAAGTAAAAAGTATCCTATGCTTTATATATATTTATGTATCCTCGATAACCATCTAAAGCTTCGCGATGCACAATTTGGTTTTAGACCTGGCTTATCCACCGAAACAGCAAAGTCTCAAACACACCGTCCAGTACTACGCTAGCAGGAGCACACCTGTCTATGCCTGCTTTCTGGATTTATCGAAGGCGTTTGATCTTGTGGCATAAATTGACTCGTGATACGGAGTTGCCCCGTGAGTTCATATCGCTGTTTAGATATTGGTATGGCAATCAGAGCAACAATGTGAGATGGTCGGGATCGCTATCGGGCGAGTACGGGTTGCAGTGCGGGGTGAGGCAGGGTGACCTGACTTCACCCAAACTCTTCAACCTGTACATGGATCGCCTGGTCCGTGAGCTCAGCAGTGCCAGTGTTGGCTGTTCAATAGATGGTATTTTTGTCAACAATATAAGCTACGCTGACGATATGGTACTGCTGAGCCCATCGATCAGTGCCCTTCGGAAACTCGTCAAGATCTGTGAGTGTTATGCGGAGGAACATGGACTCAGATACAATGCCAGCAAGAGCAAACTGATGGTATTCAAGGCGGGATCACAAAGCTACAGTACTGTACCGCCAGTCTTGCTTAATGATAGTGAGCTTGGATTGGTGCCACAGTCAAGTATCTGGGTCACTGGGTCACTGATTCACTCGCAGATAATATGGATGTGGAAAGGGAGCGCAGGGCATTGTCAGTAAGGGCAAATATGCTGGCTCGTAGGTTTGCACGGTGTACTGCACAGGTTAAAACAACTTTGTTTAGAGCATATTGCCAGACCTTCTACACCTGCAGCCTATGGGTCAAACGTACGAAAAGTGCATACAATGCTCTGCGCATCCAATATAATAACGCGTTCGCGATGCTGATGGGGCTGCCACGCTTCTGTAGCGCATCGGGAATGTTTACGGACGCGCGAGTGGACGGCTTCATGGCCATCATGCGAAAAAGAACAGCAACCCTGATGCGCCGGGTGCGGGGCAGCGCCAGCTACCTGTAGCTAATTGCTGGACGAATGGACGTAGATGGTCCGTTCATGAAGCACTGGACAAGTATGCATATTATGCATTCTTGATCCGGTGCTTTAATTTTCTCTATTTTTCTAATGTAATTGTTTATTTTTTGTGTTTATTTATTTCAATAATTGTGTGCTTTTATGGACTTTGGTCTGAAATAAAAGTATTTGAATTTGAATTTATTCCCGGGTATAATCAAGTCTGTTCCAAGTTTCATCAAAATCCGTCCAGCTGTTATCGCGTTAAAGCGCCGCAAACAAACAAACAAATAAATAAACAAACAAACAGACAACATTTTACTTTTATATATTATATTTCAACTTTTTTATTATATATATTTCGTTCTTCGTGGATAATGTACTATTTTATTTGCGTGAGTTTATTTGTTCCACCATAACTTTAAATGCCTGAACAGATTTGGATGTATGTGGTATCGTTAGAATCCTTACATCATCCCGAGTGACACAGACTATTATTAAATGCCTGAACAGATTTGAATGTATGTGGTATCGTTAGAATCCTTACATCATCCCGAGTGACACAGACTATTATTAAATGCCTGAACAGATTTGGATGTATGTGGTATCGTTAGAATCCTTACATCATCCCGAGTGACACAGACTATTACTAAATGCCTGAACAGATTTGGATGTATGTGGTATCGTTAGAATCCTTACATCATCCCGAGTGACACAGACTATTATTAAATGCCTGAACAGATTTGGATGTATGTGGTATCGTTAGAATCCTTACATCATCCCGAGTGACACAGACTATTATTAAATGCCTGAACAGATTTGGATGTATGTGGTATCGTTACAATCCTTACATCATCCCGAGTGACACAGACTATTATTAAATGCCTGAACAGATTTGGATGTATGTGGTATCGTTAGAATCCTTACATCATCCCGAGTGACACAGACTATTATTAAATGCCTGAACAGATTTGGATGTATGTGGTATCGTTAGAATCCTTACATCATCCCGAGTGACACAGACTATTATTAAATGCCTGAACAGATTTGGATGTATGTGGTATCGTTAGAATCCTTACATCATCCCGAGTGACACAGACTATTATTAAATGCCTGAACAGATTTGAATGTATGTGGTATCGTTAGAATCCTTACATCATCCCGAGTGACACAGACTATTATTAAATCCCTGAACAGATTTGGATGTATGTGGTATCGTTAGAATCCTTACATCATCCCGAGTGACACAGACTATTATTAAATGCCTGAACAGATTTGGATGTATGTGGTATCGTTAGAATCCTTACATCATCCCGAGTGACACAGACTATTATTAAATGCCTGAACAGATTTGGATGTATGTGGTATCGTTAGAATCCTTACATCATCCCGAGTGACACAGACTATTATTAAATGCCTGAACAGATTTGGATGTATGTGGTATCGTTAGAATCCTGACATCATCCCGAGTGACACAGACTATTATTAAATGCCTGAACAGATTTGGATGTATGTGGTATCGTTAGAATCCTTACATCATCCCGAGTGACACAGACTATTATTAAATGCCTGAACAGATTTGAATGTATGTGGTATCGTTAGAATCCTTACATCATCCCGAGTGACACAGACTATTATTAAATGCCTGAACAGATTTGGATGTATGTGGTATCGTTAGAATCCTTACATCATCCCGAGTGACACAGACTATTATTAAATGCCTGAACAGATTTGGATGTATGTGGTATCGTTAGAATCCTTACATCATCCCGAGTGACACAGACTATTATTAAATGCCTGAACAGATTTGGATGTATGTGGTATCGTTAGAATCCTTACATCATCCCGAGTGACACAGACTATTATTAAATGCCTGAACAGATTTGGATGTATGTGGTATCGTTAGAATCCTTACATCATCCCGAGTGACACAGACTATTATTAAATGCCTGAACAGATTTGGATGTATGTGGTATCGTTAGAATCCTTACATCATCCCGAGTGACACAGACTATTATTAAATGCCTGAACAGATTTGGATGTATGTGGTATCGTTAGAATCCTGACATCATCCCGAGTGACACAGACTATTATTAAATGCCTGAACAGATTTGGATGTATGTGGTATCGTTAGAATCCTTACATCATCCCGAGTGACACAGACTATTATTAAATGCCTGAACAGATTTGGATGTATGTGGTATCGTTAGAATCCTTACATCATCCCGAGTGACACAGACTATTATTAAATGCCTGAACAGATTTGAATGTATGTGGTATCGTTAGAATCCTTACATCATCCCGAGTGACACAGACTATTATTAAATGCCTGAACAGATTTGGATGTATGTGGTATCGTTAGAATCCTTACATCATCCCGAGTGACACAGACTATTATTAAATGCCTGAACAGATTTGGATGTATGTGGTATCGTTAGAATCCTTACATCATCCCGAGTGACACAGACTATTATTAAATGCCTGAACAGATTTGGATGTATGTGGTATCGTTAGAATCCTTACATCATCCCGAGTGACACAGACTATTATTAAATGCCTGAACAGATTTGGATGTATGTGGTATCGTTAGAATCCTTACATCATCCCGAGTGACACAGACTATTATTAAATGCCTGAACAGATTTGGATGTATGTGGTATCGTTAGAATCCTTACATCATCCCGAGTGACACAGACTATTATTAAATGCCTGAACAGATTTGGATGTATGTGGTATCGTTAGAATCCTTACATCATCCCGAGTGACACAGACTATTATTAAATGCCTGAACAGATTTGGATGTATGTGGTATCGTTAGAATCCTTACATCATCCCGAGTGACACAGACTATTATTAAATGCCTGAACAGATTTGGATGTATGTGGTATCGTTAGAATCCTTACATCATCCCGAGTGACACAGACTATTATTAAATGCCTGAACTGATTTGAATGTATGTGGTATCGTTAGAATCCTTACATCATCCCGAGTGACACAGACTATTATTATTTTTGCTGGACATTCGTGTTTTTTTCCCTTACCTTGTTGATGTTTTAGCTTGTTTTAATGTTATATTATTGTCTAGTGGATTATTTCAAGTCCCCTCGACCATTTTTCAATAATCTTCATTGCACAGACTTGCTACTAGTGAGTAAAGCTTTAGCTTTATTATAAGTACAGATAGAGATCTATCAGTGTCGCTGTATTCAAGCTGTCCCGCAGGCTCGCGGGGTGGGCGGGCGGCGACGCGTTACACGCATACTGCATACAAGCTGTCCCGCAGGCTCGCGGGGTGGGCGGGCGGCGACGCGTTACACGCATACTGCATACAAGCTGTCCCGCAGGCTCGCGGGGTGGGCGGGCGGCGACGCGTTACACGCATACTGCATACAAGCTGTCCCGCAGGCTCGCGGGGTGGGCGGGCGGCGACGCGTTACACGCATACTGCATACAAGCTGTCCCGCAGGCTCGCGGGGTGGGCGGGCGGCGACGCGTTACACGCATACTGCATACAAGCTGTCCCGCAGGCTCGCGGGGTGGGCGGGCGGCGACGCGTTACACGCATACTGCATACAAGCTGTCTCGCAGGCTCGCGGGGTGGGCGGGCGGCGACGCGTTACACGCATACTGCATACAAGCGGTTCCGCAGGTTCGCGGTGTGGGTGGGTGGCGACGCGCTATACGCGTACTGAATACAAGCTGTCCCGCAGCTTCGCGGTGTGGGCGGGCGGCGACGCGCTGTACGCGTACTGAATACCAGCTGTCCCGCAGGTTCGCGGTGTGGACGGGCGGCGACGGGCTGTACGCGTACTGAATAAAAGCTGTCTCGCAGGCTCGCGGGGTGGGCGGGCGGTGACGCGTTACACTCATACTGCATACAAGCTGTCCCGCAGGTTCGCGGTGTGGGTGGATGGCGACGCGCTATACGCGTACTGAATACAAGCTGTCCCGCAGGTTCGCGGTGTGGGCGGGCGGCGACGCGCTGCACGCGTACTGCGTGAGTGCGGAGGGCGTTAGCAGCGCGGACGCGGTGCTCGCCGAGGGCAGGGTCGCGGCGCTGGCGGCAGAGGATCAGGTCTTCGGGTATTGTTCACCAGGTAACACTTGTTTGTATCCTACCAATCTATACTAATATTATAAAGGAAAAGATTTGTATTATTGTATGTTTGTTTATTGTATGTAATGAATAAACTCAACATACCTTATCTACTTTATCAGCGAGTAACACGGGCTGCATTTTATATATTTTTATGGAACATTTCCACGAAAATTGCAGTTGTGTAACCCAACATTATGGTCGGTCACAGACGTAACAGACGTGCTGACGTGACGTCTGTGTAACGTTCGCTTAGACGTCACAATGTCATGGCAAATACTCATATCCTTTCTCTTCTTTACAAAATAATGTTTCATCCTTCCACTCCTCACTAGTTAAAGGCACGTTTTCAATTTCTAAGTCACACCCATCCTTTGTGTGTTAGGTCATCAGAAAAACGACATGTTAAATATTATGCAGAGTGGTTTCGACAGCTGTAATGCACTGTTCCAAAACTATGCAAGGCAATGAATCTGGCCCCGCCCCTTTGTTAGCACTAAGTGCAGATAGTGCTTCAAAAACTTCATTCTCTTCAATACAAATGTTAACGAGGGGGGAGATACCAGATTGAACATCTCTGAATGCTGCATTAGTGGAACTTTGGGAAGATTGATAGACTGAGTTGAAATGTTTAGAAAACATTGCGCAAATCTCCTGTCCCCCTAGCGCTGTTCTATTCCCTAGATGCATTGGTTTGGTAATGGGCTATTGTTTCCCTTTAAACTATCTATGTATCGCCAAACGTGTTTCGGGTTTCTTTTTAAGGGAACAGAAGTGTTTCTCTTAAACTTGGAAAGCACTCAGTTAGTAGCGCATCACACCTCTTTCGAGCATCAACAAAGGCTAGTTTGTCTTGGAGGTTACCATATCGTTTGTACCTGTTTTGCGCTTAGTAGAGTCGCGTCAACTTTGCCAAGGAGGCAGTTCGTTCTTGCTACTTTGCAAGCGTGCAGTCACTCTTGCAGTACGAGCTCGTGCTGTGGGGGTGCGCTGCAGATTGGGACCTTTCTTCACCGAGCTAGGCCTTATGACTCTGCCCAGTCTCCTGATACTCCTACTATTTGGGGGAAGTACCCCCCAAAAAGAATTGAGAAAGATTGGTTGAGAAATGCGAACTATAGAGGAGAACACAGATCCAGACATCCGGACAGGTGGATATCCGGCCCTGTTTTACATTCGGATGGTTGCAAGTAAGTTGTCTCTAATATGTGGGGTTGCCAACTTAACTATAATGGCACGAGGCCTGGGAGAGTCATCATTCAATTTGTCAACGCGGTGTGCTTTCATAAGCTCATTGCCCCCGAGGTTGTATGCCACAGATTGACTAAGCTGTTTCACAATCGTTATCACATTTTCGCTATTGACTTCAGGAACACATTGTATCTCCAAATTACTGTCCCTAGACTGCTGCTCTACCTGACAAAGCCGGGAGTTCATACCACGAACCAGACTTTTCAATTCATTGTTCTTCACACAGTATTCACTTCTTTGAGCGCAGATATTTCTTGTGATTGCTCCTCATATAACTTCCTCAACTCATCAAACTGGTTAGTCATGTATTGTAACCCATCCGTCAGGCTTTGAATTTTAGAATTAGTTTCCTTATTCTCTGCGACGATTTTCGTCTCAACTTCCTTAGACATTTTAATGGAAATCTCCTGAAACTTGATGTCAAAATACACTTTCAATTCTTCAGAAGCCTTCATGGAATCATTAGCTGGAGACTGTTTGCTGGGACCTCTCTGTTTTTTGAGGGTTTATTATTTGCTCGCGTACGTAGGATTTAGCCCTCGATGACGTGACCCTCGGATGGTGCCAAAAGAGCAACCGAATCACCTGGCGGTAGGCTTCGGCCGCCAGCTTTTTATTTTACCACCCTCTGGCTTTTTATTTTGCCTTGATGCCGAACGACATGTCGTGTTCCATCATTATGTTCAGGGAAGCCGTTCGGATGAGTAGATACTTTAGGTCCTGGAATAAAACATAGGATACTTTCAACATCATCATCATCATCACCGCGAATGGAACAGAGGGGCGCAGATAGTTTTGAATAATATTGTAGTGGTAGGCCTCTTACGCAAGAGTCCGCTTGGGGAAGTACCACACCTTTGTCAGATACTTACTGAAACGAAATGTATGCGAATTGTATGTTTTTCGTGAAAATAAGGAAAATGCTATAATTTGTTTGTATAAAGTAAATATTTTGAAAAAAAAACAGTTATCCTCCATTCCTATAAAAATTAAACGAGTCGTTTTTCGAACATCTCGTTACTTTTTGACGTTTTTTGTATGGCGCTTATGTCAAAAGCCTACGGACAGTAAGCGAAAACGGTTTGTTTTAAGATATAGGAACCGGCCATTAGGGACCTACGAGTACGAGTACTATCGAATCAGAATAATATCGTGTGGTATAAATATGCTTTAATTACTAATGGTTTTGGTATTACGTTTGTATGGCCAAATCATCCTCCTATACACCACCACTCCCGTGTCAGGTTCGTGCGTGTACCAGTGGAGCGTGTCCAGCAAGCAGCAGACGGCGCGGCTCGACTGCAGCAAACTGGTTCCGTGCTCCGAGAGCCTGCAGTCCATCGCAATCGACGAGGTTCTCAGCGCTGACAGGTGCCGGGTATGTACAATGTGCATATTGGTCCTGTGCTCCGAGAGCCTGCAGTCCATCGCAATCGACGAGGTTCTCAGCTCCGACAGGTGCCGGGTATGTACAGTGCAAACTGGTCCCATGCTCCGAGAGCCTGCAGTCCATCGCAATTGACAAGGTTCTAAGCGCTGACAGGTGCCAGGTATGTACACTGTGCAAACTGGTCCCGTGCTCCGAGAGCCTGCAATCCATCGCATTCGACGGGGTTCTCAGCGCCGACAGGTGCCGGGTGTGTTCACTGTGCAAACTGGTTCCGTGCTCCAAGAGCCTGCAGTCCATCGCATTCGACGGGGTTCTCGGCGCCGACAGGTGCGGGGTATGTACACTGTGCATACTGGTTCCGTGTGCACACCATTAGGTGTTCGATAACGTGCTCGAGTGTGGGCAAGAACGTGGCATTTCTTGTTCCCTCCGGAACTCCCTAGGAAGTTAAAGTAAATCTCATAAAGAAAGCGTATTACAATGTAAATGATTATATTAATGACAGAAATGCATGGCCTGATGTCTCCAAGCTCCATGATAATAATAAGTGATCATATAATATCATATATATCATATGATATCTCATTGTCACTTTTACCTTTTATATTTGTAGTTTACATGTTTTATTATAATTGTGACATTTGAAAAATATATAAAGAATGAACAAATATGGAAAAAATACATCCCCGTAGAGTTTGTTGGTGCTCTCTTCTCTAACGGGCGTATTTCCGAAGCACCGGTAGAGTCAGAAGGGTATTTCCTTTTCCAGTGTGAGATTTAACTCTGTGGGCACATGAAAACGAAATTTCCTTTTCAAACTCAAAGAATACTTAGTTTATCTAAATTTGGATTGATTTGATCTTTTTATAATATTTTATGTATATCTCTTTGTTCAGGAGATGTTAATTTTGACTTGTAAAAGTGCTATTATTTTTGCCTATTTACAATAAAATAATTTGACTTTGACTTTGACTTTGTTCCAGTAACGCTCCACCACTTTACTGAATCGTGACTTGACTAGACTTTTGACTACTTGATTGACAAACAAGACATTTTGACTATTTGTTGTAAAAACACAACTTGTTATATCTCTTTACTTGACAAACAATAAAAAATAAATAAATGTGTGATGGTTTTAATTCATCCGTTCATTCGTTCGTTCGTTCGTTCTTCCAGGTGACTGCGCTATGCTGCGCGGCGGGCTGCGTGTACGCGGGCACGGCGGGCGGCTGTGTGGTGGTCGCCGATGCGGCGACGCTGCGCCCCCTCACCGTGTTCCGCCCCTACGAGGCAGACGTGAGTCATCTGTCTACTTGTTTCTGTACGCGTAACGTCTATCCGAGCTCTAATATCAAAACAACGCACACTTTAGTTTCTGTACGCGTAATGTCTATCCGAGCTCCAACATCAATACAGCGCGCCAATTTAGTTTCTGTACGCGTAATGTCTATCCGAGCTCCAACATCAATACAGCGCGACAATTTAGTTTCTGTACGCGTAATGTCTATCCGAGCTCCAACATCAATACAGCGCGACAATTTAGTTTCTGTACGCGTAATGTCTATCCGAGCTCCAACATCAATACAGCGCGACACTTTAGTTTCTGTACGCGTAATGTCTATCCGAGCTCCAACATCAATGCAACGCGACACTTTAGTTTCTGTACGCGTAATGTCTATCCGAGCTCCAACATCAATACAGCGCGACACTTTAGTTTCTGTACGCGTAATGTCTATCCGAGCTCCAACATCAATGCAACGCGACACTTTAGTTTCTGTACGCGTAATGTCTATCCGAGCTCCAACATCAATACAGCGCGACAATTTAGTTTCTGTACGCGTAATGTCTATCCGAGCTCCAACATCAATACAGCGCGACAATTTAGTTTCTGTACGCGTAATGTCTATCCGAGCTCCAACATCAATACAGCGCGACAATTTAGTTTCTGTACGCGTAATGTCTATCCGAGCTCCAACATCAATACAGCGCGACACTTTAGTTTCTGTACGCGTAATGTCTATCCGAGCTCCAACATAAATGCAACGCGACACTTTAGTTTCTGTACGCGTAATGTCTATCCGAGCTCCAACATCAATGCAACGCGACACTTTAGTTTCTGTACGCGTAATGTCTATCCGAGCTCCAACATCAATGCAACGCGACACTTTAGTTTCTGTACGCGTAATGTCTATCCGAGCTCCAACATCAATGCAACGCGACACTTTTGTTTCTGTACGCGTAATGTCTATCCGAGCTCCAACATCAATACAGCGCGACAATTTAGTTTCTGTACGCGTAATGTCTATCCGAGCTCCAACATCAATACAGCGCGACAATTTAGTTTCTGTACGCGTAATGTCTATCCGAGCTCCAACATCAATACAGCGCGACACTTTAGTTTCTGTACGCGTAATGTCTATCCGAGCTCCAACATCAATGCAACGCACACTTTAGTTTCTGTACGCGTAATGTCTATCCGAGCTCCAACATCAATACAGCGCGACAATTTAGTTTCTGTACGCGTAATGTCTATCCGAGCTCCAACATCAATACAGCGCGACACTTTAGTTTCTGTACGCGTAATGTCTATCCGAGCTCCAACATCAATGCAACGCGACACTTTAGTTTCTGTACGCGTAATGTCTATCCGAGCTCCAACATCAATGCAACGCGACACTTTAGTTTCTGTACGCGTAATGTCTATCCGAGCTCCAACATCAATGCAACGCGACACTTTAGTTTCTGTACGCGTAATGTGCCCGTATTGACCACTTCCGACCTTTTGCGACTCAGTCTCACAGAACCAATGTTGGCACTCACAGTGTTCTCGCCAGAATCTGCTGGGACCACAACACACTTTTTAAGGCTGAGCAGATTGATATACTCAATTGTTCACTGCTCAGCTTTAAAAATCTATTGTACTCGTATAAGTATAAGAGGTTATAGGGATCACCTTTTTGTGATCCTTGAGTACGTTATTTTTGTTTTAAATTTATTGTTAAGTTGTATTTTTATTTTAATGTACTTGTTACTTATTATCTCTAAAATACTTATCAGTTTATATCCTGGCCCTTTTGTACCTACCTTGTATTGTGATGAGCGGATATGCGTGGGATATGCGTCTTATGTCGTCGCATATCGATATGCGTCTTATGTCGTCGCATATCGATATGCGTCTTATGTCGTCGCATATCGATATGCGTCTTATGTCGTCGCATATCGATATGCGTCTTATGTCGTCGCATATCGATATGCAGCGATCTCTTCTACTTTGGTTCTGAAATAATACTCATAGGATCCTTATGTCCCAAAAACATTGGCACGCGACCAACGCCACAGCTAGTAGTAAAACATAAGGACCCCTTTCTGACAGTTGAGCCACGTACTCTTGACAGTTGAGCCACGTACTCTTGACAGTTGAGCCACGTACTCTTGACAGTTGAGCCACGTACTCTGGACAGTTGAGCCACGTACTCTTGACAGTTGAGCCACGTACTCTTGACAGTTGAGCCACGTACTCTTGACAGTTGAGCCACGTACTCTTGACAGTTGAGCCACGTACTCTGGACAGTTGAGCCACGTACTCTTGACAGTTGAGCCACGTACTCTTGACAGTTGAGCCACGTACTCTTGACAGTTGAGCCACGTACTCTTGACAGTTGAGCCACGTACTCTTGACAAAAAATATACAAATTTCAATGTATATTTTTTGGCCGCACGGTTTTTGCTTAGTGAAAGTAAACTATAGAAAGTTTATATCCGAACGATGTTTACATTTTATTTTATGTATTCACATTTATTTTCGTGCAGAATATATGGGAAAATGTTTTCTGTTTTATTTCTGACTATTCTAGAACCTCAGTTGGTCCTGTAGAGACTTGATCGTTATATTTCTGACTGGTCTAACACTGAGGTTAGAGCCTCAGTTGTTCCTGTAGAGAGTTGATCGTTATATTTCTGACTGTTGTAGTACTAAGGTTAGAACCTCAGTTGGTCCTGTATAGACTTGATCGTTATATTTCTGACTGTTCTAGTACTGAGCTTAGAACCTCTGTTGATCCTGTAGAGACTTGATCGTTATATTTCTGACTGTTCTAGTACTGAGGTTAGAACCTCTGTTGATCCTGTAGAGACTTGATCGTTATATTTCTGACTGTTGTAGTACTGAGGTTAGAACCTCTGTTGATCCTGTAGAGACTTGATCGTTATATTTCTGACTGTTCTAGTACTGAGGTTAGAACCTCTGTTGATCCTGTAGAGACTTGATCGTTATATTTCTGACTGTTGTAGTACTGAGGTTAGAACCTCTGTTGATCCTGTAGAGACTTGATCGTTATATTTCTGACTGTTCTAGTACTGAGGTTAGAACCCCAGTTGGTCCTGTAGAGACTTTATCGTTATATTTCTGACTGTTCTAGTACTGAGGTTAGAACCTCAGTTGGTCCTGTAGAGACTTGATCGTTATATTTCTGACTGTTGTAGTACTGAGGTTAGAACCTCAGTTGAACCTGTAGAAACTTGATCGTTATATTTCTGACTGTTCTAGTACTGAGCTTAGAACCTCTGTTGATCCTGTAGAGACTTGATCGTTATATTTCTGACTGTTCAAGTACTGAGGTTAGAACCTCTGTTGATCCTGTAGAGACTTGATCGTTATATTTCTGACTGTTCAAGTACTGAGGTTAGAACCTCAGTTGGTCCTGTAGAGACTTGATCGTTATAAGAAACGGGATCGATTGGCATCAAACAAGTTTTTGTGTAAATTGCCCATTTTCTTGTTAATTGCTTCTTTTTTTTGGTGGAAGTGGATGTCCAAAAGTTAAAAACAGTCTTCTTTAGAACGTTTCCCTATAACTACAAAAGTTAAGGACATCTTCTTTAGAACGTTTCCCTGTAACTACAAAAGTTAAGGACAGTCTTCTTTAGAACGTTTCCCTGTAACTACATAAGTAATTAGAACGTTTACCTGTAACTACAAAAGTTAAGGTCAGTCTTCTTTAGAACGTTTCCCTGTAACTACAAAGTTAAGGACAGTCTTCTTTAGAATGTTTCCCTGTAACTACAAAAGTATGTACAGTCTTCTTTAGAACGTTTCCCTGAAGTATGTACAGTCTTCTTTAGAACGTTTCCCTGTAACTACAAAAGTTAAGGACAGTTCTTTATAACGTTTCCCCGTAACTACAAAAGTTAAGGACAGTCTTCTTTAGAATGTTTCCCTGTAACTACAAAAGTATGTACAGTCTTCTTTAGAACGTTTCCCTGTAACTACAAAAGTATGTACAGTCTTCTTTAGAACGTTTCCCTGTAACTACAAAAGTTAAGGACAGTTCTTTATAACGTTTCCCCGTAACTACAAAAGTTAAGGACAGTCTTCTTTAGAACGTTTCCCTTTAACTACAAAAGTTAAGAACAGTCTTCTTTAGAACGTTTCCATGTAACTACAAAAGTTAAGGACAGTCTTCTTTAGAACGTTTCCCTGTAACTACAAAAGTTAAGGACAGTCTTCTTTAGAACGTTTCCCTGTAACTACAAAAGTTAAGGACAGTCTTCTTTAGAACGTTTCCCTGTAACTACAAAGTTAAGGACAGTCTTCTTTAGAATGTTTCCCTGTAACTACAAAAGTATGTACAGTCTTCTTTAGAACGTTTCCCTGAAGTATGTACAGTCTTCTTTAGAACGTTTCCCTGTAACTACAAAAGTTAAGGACAGTTCTTTATAACGTTTCCCCGTAACTACAAAAGTTAAGGACAGTCTTCTTTAGAATGTTTCCCTGTAACTACAAAAGTATGTACAGTCTTCTTTAGAACGTTTCCCTGTAACTACAAAAGTATGTACAGTCTTCTTTAGAACGTTTCCCTGTAACTACAAAAGTTAAGGACAGTTCTTTATAACGTTTCCCCGTAACTACAAAAGTTAAGGACAGTCTTCTTTAGAACGTTTCCCTTTAACTACAAAAGTTAAGAACAGTCTTCTTTAGAACGTTTCCATGTAACTACAAAAGTTAAGGACAGTCTTCTTTAGAACGTTTCCCTGTAACTACAAAAGTTAAGGACAGTCTTCTTTAGAACGTTTCCCTGTAACTACAAAAGTTAAGGACAGTCTTCTTTAGAACGTTTTCCTGTAACTACATAAGTTAAGGACAGTCTTCTTTAGAAAGTTTCCTTGTAACTACAAAAGTAAAGGACAGTCTTCTTTAGAACGTTTCCCTGTAACTACATAAGTAATTAGAACGTTTACCTGTAACTACAAAAGTTAAGGACAGTCTTCTTTAGAACGTTTCCCTGTAACTACAAAGTTAAGGACAGTCTTCTTTAGAATGTTTCCCTGTAACTACAAAAGTATGTACAGTCTTCTTTAGAACGTTTCCCTGTAACTACAAAAGTATGTACAGTCTTCTTTAGAACGTTTCCCTGTAACTACAAAAGTTAAGGACAGTTCTTTATAACGTTTCCCCGTAACTACAAAAGTTAAGGACAGTCTTCTTTAGAACGTTTCCCTTTAACTACAAAAGTTAAGAACAGTCTTCATTAGAACGTTTCCCTGAAGTATGTACAGTCTTCTTTAGAACGTTTCCCTGTAACTACAAAAGTTAAGGACAGTTCTTTATAACGTTTCCCCGTAACTACAAAAGTTAAGGACAGTCTTCTTTAGAACGTTTCCCTGTAACTACAAAAGTTAAGGACAGTCTTCTTTAGAACGTTTCCCTGTAACTACAAAAGTTAAGGACAGTCTTCTTTAGAACGTTTCCCTGTAACTACATAAGTTAAGGACAGTCTTCTTTAGAACGTTTCCCTGTAACTACAAAAGTTAAGGACAGTCTTCTTTAGAACGTTTCCCTGTAACTACATAAGTTAAGGACAGTCTTCTTTAGAAAGTTTCCTTGTAACTACAAAAGTAAAGGACAGTCTTCTTTAGAACGTTTCCCTGTAACTACATAAGTAATTAGAACGTTTACCTGTAACTACAAAAGTTAAGGACAGTGTTCTTTAGAACGTTTCCCTGTAACTACAAAGTTAAGGACAGTCTTCTTTAGAATGTTTCCCTGTAACTACAAAAGTATGTACAGTCTTCTTTAGAACGTTTCCCTGTAACTACAAAAGTATGTACAGTCTTCTTTAGAACGTTTCCCTGTAACTACAAAAGTTAAGGACAGTTCTTTATAACGTTTCCCCGTAACTACAAAAGTTAAGGACAGTCTTCTTTAGAACGTTTCCCTTTAACTACAAAAGTTAAGAACAGTCTTCATTAGAACGTTTCCCTGAAGTATGTACAGTCTTCTTTAGAACGTTTCCCTGTAACTACAAAAGTTAAGGACAGTTCTTTATAACGTTTCCCCGTAACTACAAAAGTTAAGGACAGTCTTCTTTAGAACGTTTCCCTGTAACTACAAAAGTTAAGGACAGTCTTCTTTAGAACGTTTCCCTGTAACTACAAAAGTTAAGGACAGTCTTCTTTAGAACGTTTCCCTGTAACTACATAAGTTAAGGACAGTCTTCTTTAGAACGTTTCCCTGTAACTACAAAAGTTAAGGACAGTCTTCTTTAGAACGTTTCCCTGTAACTACATAAGTTAAGGACAGTCTTCTTTAGAACGTTTCCTTGTAACTACAAAAGTAAAGGACAGTCTTCTTTAGAAAGTTTCCCTGTAACAACAAAAGTTAAGAACAGTCTTCTTTCGAACGTTTCCCTGTTACCACAAAAGTAAGTACAGTCTTCTTTAGAACGTTTCCCTGTAACTACAATGGTTAAGTGGCCTGCCTTTACAGCCCCGTCTCAAAAACCCATCCTGTATATCCACACCAATATATAAAAGTGAAACGTTGTCTGTTTATTTGTTTGGGGAGTTTTAACGCGATAACGGCTGGACGGATTTTGATGAAATTTTGAATTGAGATGCTTGTACCCTGGAATAGCACATAGCAAACTTTTCATCATCATCGTCATCAGGATCATCCATCACGCGGGTAAAACTGCGGGGTGCAGCTAGTATATAATATAAACTACTGTTTAGGGATTTTAAATAAAAGCTTATGATAATATTCTTGTATTCTGCTGTACAGGTACGAGTGATAGTCCCGCTGCTGCCACATAAAGACTCCGAGGGTGGCACCATGCTGGCCACCTTCGGCAGCGGCTACCGACCGCTGCTTCAGAGATACGCTCCCCTACAGGTAGATAACCAATCATTACCTACTGTCGTATGTAGTGCTGGCCTCTGGTGACAGTTTGTCAAGCCGCCCGAGCGCAGAAAACAAGGACAATAGAAAACGGACAAGCAACATAAAAAGAAAAGAAAAGTCATTGGTGCCGAGGATCTAACCTGGTATTAGTAAATTGTAAAGCACATAAATAACCACTTGGTAACCAGGACTTTTAACGCATCGTTGTATTAAAAATGGGAGAAAAAAATATTCACCTTCCAAGATTTGATTGGATTATTAAACTTTTGTCAGTGGCCTCTCAGGGCCCGTGAATAAACACATTTTGATCGATTAAAGTATATATGTGGACTCACATTGCCTCATTTCTCGCAGACTACCAACTCCACCGCCCAGCTCTCCGGCTACTACTGCCTGCTATGGACAGCGCAGCACTGGCTCCCCGACTAATACACCAACACTCGGGCCTTACATACAATATCCGAATGGAAATTAAATGGAAATAAGTTCCATGTCTGGTATGGCAACACCAACACTAACCCGGATTACAGACTACAAATAATTCCTAAAAACCGACAAGAAAAGGATTTAGTAAAAACTAATGCAACAATTTGCATGACATTTTTATTGGACTTCCTCCAGAGACTTTGTCTACCTTTAAAAAAAAAACGAATTAAGAACTTCTTGCTTTTTGAAGACAGTTAATAAAAATAATAGATACAAAAAAACAATGTGTAAAAATACATTAGACAAAATTAGGAAATTTTGTCCAGAATCTCATTGCAGTGCCACCATCATCTCTATAGGATTGATCCATAGACAACTGCACATTACTCCGTACGTAGTAGAGATCAGTGAGTCGAGCGGATATCATGCGTATACATGTGTGTTGTGCATATACATACCGACAGCTACGAAACAGTTAAAGTTGCTAATAAAAATAAAATATTTTTTTTGGTAATATTTCTCATATCATTGCTCTATAGAGTTGGTCGCTCTGCATACATCTGTTATCAAGTCAACAAACATGCACTCTTGCTGTAATAAGCGCCATCTCTTGACGTAACCCTTTAAACTTTTCTCACAAGATGCTTCCAATAATACTTAAGGTGGATGGTCTGGTCACTAGATGGCGCTAAATGACAATATGAGCATAATTATTATTTTTAGACTTTTAATTGCAATCAGATAAAAAAAAATATGTTTATTTTTATTTTATTGGCGGTTTATTGTAATGATTATATTTAATCTTAACTTTTAATTGTAAATCTAATATTTTAATCGTATTCGTTCCTTATAAATTTGGGTTCAGATCTTGAGTCAAGATTAGAACCCAAATTTTAAGGGAAGAATACGGTTAAAAAGATGTTTGATAATGAAAACTATAGATCAAAACATTAATAACGTATAGTGTTATAACCGCGAATAAAGTTTTAAATCTAACCTGACTGCAATTTAAGGCCCAAAGAAATAAATTATGCTAATATTGTCATTAGCGCCATCTAGTGAAACTCATGTCATGGACCATCTATCTTAATGTAGGATAGTCCATGTGACAGGTTTCACTAGATGGCGCTAATGTTAATATTTACATTATGTCGATTTGGTGTTGAATTGATGGTGTGTGACGGCCTTATTCCCTTTGGGTTATCTTCTAACTATTATTTTAATATTGAGCCGTGCTGCATGACAATAAGGTCTAAAATGAAAACGCAAGATGCCGCAACGCAACCCATAGTGAGTTTTTTAATACCTACTGTAAAATTGATAGATTCAGGCGTTACTTTGTGGAAATCCATATTTAAGTATATGTTTTTTATTGTGTTTTTATATTATATGTATAAATAAGTGTTACGTTACTTGTATTTGGGTAGGGTTTGTTTAGCGCGGGGGTTTTTTATTGTGTATATATATTTATATATATTATTTGTATATAAGTGTTTTTCCTGGCCTCCAGGCCTTAGCTTCCATTTTTTTTTTCATTAGTTCAATTTTGGGTAGGGTTTTGTTTTGTTTTACTTGTGTTAATTTTACCATTTATCATTTGTCTGACTTACAGTTTTGGCGGAAGTAAGCTACATATTTTTATTTTGTTCATTTTTTTTTTACCTACTGTAAACTTTGTAAATATTAGTTTCACGATTTAACCGACACATGGCTATTACAAAATACAAAAATTACAACATTATTGAATTTTCCTTATACATGTAATGCTTGTTTTTTGGCTTTAATTTAAGGTAAAAAAACTTTGTAAAGATTTCCTAACAGGCATAACAGATTTATATAATATATTAATTTATATACTGCGCCATCTAGCGATGATTCATTGAACGAACGAAAATAAAGAGGCAACTTGAATTTAACGCCATCTCTCGGAGGTATTTGGTGAGTTCTGAATAGCCTGGTAGGTTGATATATATTTAGGTAAATAAATAATTGTAATTATTTATTTGCGAGTATATTTTTAGAAACTTGACTCCTAGGGTGCACTACGTGATAAGGCAACCTCTTGAACAAAATTGTATTATTCATGAATGTAAATAATTATAATGACTTTGTTTTAATTGTGGTTGTGTGTTGTGTGTGTTGTTTTTTTTTTTAATGTATAAATTCACTAGGTACAGCATTGTTTTTTTTTAATGTATAAATTCACTAGGTACAGCATTGTTTTTTTTTTTAATGTATAATTTCACTAGGTACAGCATTGTGTTTTTACTTTAATTTTCAGCTATCATGTGAAAGAAAAGGCAGCTTATGTTTTCGGTAGAGAAATATTGTAAACAATACCAAAGAATAAATACATTATATAATATAATATATAGCTTTGTTTTCTTTTTAAATATTAGTATTTGATATCATTTAGTGATATTCGGACGAGTAGGTATGTACTTTAGTTAGGATAGATAGATAGATAGATAGATAACTCTTTATTGCACAACAAATGAAACTGATGATACAATAATCAAGTTTTAAGATAGAACAATCGGCGGCCTTATCACTAAGCAGCGATCATCTCTTCCAGGCAACCGTAGGCTGAATAGAGACACATAGGCTGTTACTTGGCTTGAGAGCAGGGCCTGGATTCTGTATGACCACTCACGCCAATTCCACGCCACCTGCGTGGAATTAGGGAAGGTGGGTATTTACGCAACCAGGTTTTTAAACCAGGTTTTGGCTTATAAGTACGCCGCCCTGGTGCGGACCCGCAATACTTGCAACACTTTCAAAGTATTTTACGCTCTTTCGCCCCGTCCGCACCTACATGTACATACTCGGTGGCGGGTTGGGCATGGCCTCGGCTGAGTTCGGCCGCACTCGGCCAGCCGGGTCACAAGAAGCTAGGTGGCCGATACATCGCTCAAAAAACTTGCAAGGCTTCGAAGTTTTTTTGAGCAAACGCAATTGTGCTCTTTATTTACATAAGCGCACGGGTCAATTTCCTATGCAAGTATTTTTTACTTTCAATTCCACGCTTCCAAGTACTTTTTTCGCCTACTCGATTGTTCTCCTTATTTATATGGACACGAAGATCAATTTCCTATGCAAGTATTTTCTACTTTCAAGGCTTCGGTTTACAAAGCACTTGAAAGTATTTTGAACCCTGGTTTTTATAATGAAAGATTCATGACATGAATGAGTTAAATTTATTTTTTTAATTAATAAATTACTATTTTACTATAAATAATTCGCTAATTTCGCTGCGCGTTTTACAACTGAAGTCGACTTATTCAAAAAACACAAAAAACATCTAAATACGTTTTAAGAGCCTTTAGGGACCATAAAGTAAAAAAAAAAGAAGAAAACGTGTTGTTCGAGTTCATTCAACGTTCAAACCACTTCGTAACAAACCGCATGCGTGTTTTAAGGGTAGACAACGCCATCTAATTTAAACGAAGTAACTTGTTATCATGAACGTCTTGTTATTGAGTAGAGAAAATTATCTCCGGAGGTAAGGTGGCACAGATTAGAGGGTAATTAAGGTGGTGAGGTAAATTGGATGGGGCATCAAGGGTAGGTCATTATTATGAGGTCCATACGAACAAATTTTAATGCAACGAAACATTGTGTTCTTAGTACAAATTATTTTTTATAATGTTTCACAGAACGACGTACTTACTGGCACTTTAACTGGCTCTTAATAATTACCTACCCTACCTACCTACTTGTTGAGCTTTTTCAACACGATATGAGGATTGATTTGAAAATATAAAAGTTTTCTATACTTTCTCTGTGAAGAGCAGTACATGTACCTACCTCTGTATGTACACATTTCAATACCGACAACTAACCATTTTGCCAGTAAGACATTATAAAGAAACCTCCGATATAACTATATAATTATGTAGGTACGTAGGTAGTACATTATAATATCTCAATGAAAGAAATAATCCATTTAGAAGTTTATCTCATTTAAAATTTTCATAAAATATTTAATTTACAGATTTAGCCCAGTTACAGTTTTATTATAGTATAGATAGATATCATGGAAAATGTAAAAAATAACGCATAAATAATGTAAAAATCTTTTAATTATTGAGCAAAACATTTCTACAGCGCGTGATTTCAATCCACGTACGTCTGGATTACGCACCCACGCATCTGTCCAACTGGGCCAGTGAGCATCGTAGCCGTAAAAATAAAAAAATAACCTTTTTGCACCATATCGATTTTGAAGTTTATCTCAATCAAAATTTTCAAAAAATATTTAATGTACAGATTTAGCCCAGTTACAGTTTTATTATAGTATATAGAATAGATATAGATAGATATAGATATAGATAGATAGATAGATATATATAGATAAGATTTACCCATATTGTAAAATGTATTCTTGCAAATAAACACTATGACTGATTGATTGATTTAAAAGTCTAAAAATGTTAGATTTCGTACATAATGCAATATTAATAATTATTGTTTAATTAAAGTAAGTATCCGTAACCAATAAGTCTTATAGACATTTCCGTGTTTAACTATGTAATAGTAGAGATTAAATTTAATATTAGTTGCGTATTTCATACGGACCTGTATTTTGTAAGTTATCGAATAAATTCATGCGTTATATTAGTCAACCTATAAAATATAATAAAAAAAGGTTTGTTGTTTAATTACAGATGTTTGCTAATGATGTGATAAGGCTCAAACAAGCTGCTTACCCTCAATTTGCCTTGGAAACACTACGTTTCCAAAGTTTCAACACATGGCCTCGAGAAATGACCCAAACACCTGAAGAAATGGCAGATGCGGGGTTATTTTATGTAGGGGAAAAAGACAGTTTTATGTTACTTTTGCGGTGGAGGCTTAAAAGATTGGGGCCTCAAGAATATACCAGCGGAAGAACACGCTCGTTGCTTTCAAGATTGTACATATATTATATATATCAGCTCCGAAACGTTGTACCTTCTCCGACTCGAGATGCTAATTCAATTATTAATACAAATAGTATAACAAATATATTGAATTGTAAAATTTGTTTAACAAGACAGTTATGTATTTGTTTTATACCTTGTGGGCACGCTATAAGCTGATAAAAAATAATATAAGCTGTGCAAAATGTGCTTTATCATTAAATAACAAGTGCCCTAATTGCCGTTTTTTTTTTTTAATTAATTAAATTATTCTTTTAATATTAATATTTACCTACGAATTTTATTTCATTATTCTTATAATACAACTCCGTCAGTGATCAATGACACTGTCATGAAACAATATATTTATTTGTTTACATTTAAAGTGTCTGTTGATATGCATAAAATAATGAGCAGCGTTGTGAACTTAATTATTTAGGGGATCGTATCGTATCGTATCGTATCGTACACTAGGAAAAGTTGTATTTTAGCAAAAAGGTCGTATAAATACGATTTAAATCGTACGGTTGCAACGGTGGCGCGGGGAGCGGCGCGCGCATCAAGTACCTATACCGTTGTTCGTAGACATTGAGATAATAAATTGAATTCTTTATGGGCGTCTCGCTTAGAGAGGATGATAGAGACCGCAATTTGTTTACAATAGTTCATTTAATGAAGAGACAAGCACTAGTCTGCACGCCTGATCTGGCGCAAAAATAGCAATACGATATTAATAACCATGTTATAAGTCGCTACCAGAGCATAAATCATCAGTTAATCTAACGCTAGTCTACGTACTAGCGTTGTTTATGAATTCGATGTCATGTTTTAAGAGATCAAGTAACTGATCTCAGTCATGCATGAGTCGCGATAGTTAGACTAATCGGAATGAACACTTCGCATTTTTGTATTAAGTATGAAGTGCTTGCATTTAGAATGGCTCGCTCGCCACTCCAACTGATCGGATTTGTATCTCGCTGTTTATTGGGCGGTTTTGCATCGCTGCTCGAGCAAAGCGAGAGCAAGTGATGCAGAAGCTCCAATAATACCCTACTAATAGGAAAATGGTCACTGCCATAAGTAGAAGGAAGGACACACCAAGACAAGTGAAGCAAGTTCTGATGAACACAAGGACAGGTCCACTACACTAGGGTATTCATCCAGCGGAGATCTTCTAGTCGGGGAACCGTCATTTAAAATATAGAGATTAAGGTGATCTAAGGAATCCAATAAAAAGATCCTAGGAGAATCCGACAAACCACAACCCCAAACAGTTCAGACAAACATGACAATTCAGATCACCCAAAACGAGAAGAGGCTTAAAAAGAGAATTTAAAACGGCAATAAGTTTACGAATTATAGATTTGGAAGGCAAAGGAATGTATAGAGAGATAACTGTTAAATTCTTAAGCCGAACGGCAACCACCTCGTGGCCTTCGCCATAACGAGGCAAAGAAATAATTGAGTACCTAGGTAATATTATTTTTAATAAAAAGGGCAACACCACCGAAACCATCTTGACGGTCTCTTCTAAATCAGCAAAACCCGATAACCTAAATTTGGAATCGGGTCTAAGCCAAGTTTCCGCGACCGACAAGATGTCCGGACTGTGATGGTTAACTAGATAAATAAGATCGGACTTTTTGTTCATAATACTTGTAGGGTTTCTTTGGAGAACTTGATCCATTTCGTAAGAAAGATAAGAGGCAATTCAAGGTGGGGACAACATTGGACGGTAAGTAAGAGAGAGTCGGAGCACTATTTAATAAAGGAAGAGGAGAGTTTATAAGCTTCATAAGAAGATCAAAAACGGGTGACGGGTGGGTGAACGGGTGACGGGGGATTATCTATATTTACTCTGTTCTGAACTTGAAGAGCGCAGCCATTCAAGCTGCTTCTGATAAATCGTCTCTAATAATATTATTATGGGCGACTCTGACGTAACCGTTACCGCTAGCGACGGCCGAAGTCGGGGCATGATGCCTCTGAATTACCTTCTTTTTGTATACGACCCTTTGTGGTTCCACAGCTTATTTTTGATCATTTAGAAGAAGGAGGAGAAGGAGACGTAGTAGAAGCAATGTTGGCGTAGGACACTTTTGACACAGAAAACAATTTAGAAGCTTCCGAGTAAGAAATTGCTTTTTGTGCCATAGCTACTTTTATGTTTTTTTGGCGTTGCATCTCCGGGCAAGAGTTATTTGTGGCAAAATGGTTGCCGTTACATGAAATACATTTTGCATTGTCCTCATCCACTCGGCAAGACTCGCCAAGGGCGAACATTTAAAGAATGTTGGATTAGAACGGCATTGAGTTTTCGTGTGACCATACCGACAGCACTGGAAACATTGAATAATTGGGAAGTTATACAATGCCGTGACAATCTGATTAAAACCAAGTTCTGTAATAGGGCCACAGTTCAGCAGCCCAATTACAGAACTTGGTTTCAATCAGATTGTCACTTGGCTTCAATCGCCATCACTAATGAGTTGCGATAGAGATAGAGCAATTTAGAATTGCTACGAAGAAAGTGACAATCTGATTGAAACCATGTTCTCCACTATATCAAAAACCTACATCTGTGACAATAAAATGACATGAATTAATTTTAAATAAATGTAATAAGATATACCATTTGACTGCGTTTGAAGTTAAACAAATATTTTTCAACAAATTATATGTATTAAACTACAATGACACTGAACATTTATTAGTTTCACTGAAATAATGTTTGGATTGCATCACCCTTAATACTACTCTCATACATTCACAGACACAACTAAAAGTTTTTTTGGGTATAAAATCATGGGATTTAGGTACTTATGAATATATATATATATAGGATTTACGTATTTGGGTACTGCCATGTTTTTATGTAAGCAGGCAATAATATGTTGTGCTCCGATGAAAGAGGCCAGCAGAGCGATTCCATAACTTGTTGCATTCAGCAACATGCAATATTTCATAGCAATATCGACTCTAACGCCCAGCAGCCCGATTCCATAACTTGGCTACAATCGGATTATCACTTTTTTCATAGCAAATTCGACTCTATCGCAAGGCATTAGTGGTTGCGATACTGAGAATTCGATTGAAGCCAAGTTATGGAATCGGGCTGCTGAATTAAGTGCACGTGATAATGAAAATGTGATTGTAACAGTAGTAGTAATTGCTGGGACCTATCGTACGGGTATCTAAACTAGCTTAGGACCCTGCACTGCGATTACGTAATGTTGATCATGACGGTTTCAAGCCGTGAAATTCAATAAAGCTTTGCGATAGAGTCGATTTTGCTATGAAAAAAGTGACAATCTGATTGAAGCCAAGTTATGGAATCGGGCTGCAGGTGCTCCAGTAACGTAAATGTACTTTTTTGCCTGTATCCTAAAGAAAATATTTAATTATTTTAACGAAAACATTTTTTGTTTAAAACGTATTGAGCGCACCTGACCTGTCACTTTGACAATTACATTTGTTAACATTTCTTTGTTTACATTTTTGATCACTAATTAGCGCATAGCTAAGATTACCCACTCTGTACAATACAAAAAATATCATCATGTCAGACTTTAGAAGTCCACTGCTGAACATAGGCCTCCTTCAAAGAGCGCCATGATGAGCGATCTTGCGCCACCTCCATCCACCGACTTCCTGCGATGGCTACAATGTCGTTGGTCCATCGTGTGGGGGCACACACCCACACTTAGCTTGCTTGTTCGTGGTCGTCATTCGATAACCTTTATTCCCCAACGGTTGTCGGTTCTGCGAACTATATCGCCTGCCCATTGCCACTTCAACTTGCAAACTCTGAGAGCTATGTCAATAACCTTCGTTCTACGGATTTCTTCATTTCGGATTCTATCACGTAGTGAAACACCGAACATAGCTCTCTCCATTGAGCGCTGCGCAACTCCGAGCTTGTGTATGAGACCAATAGTTAGCGACCACGTCTCAGTGCCGTATGTCATCACTGGCAACACGTACTGATTATAAACTTTCGTCTTGAGGAGAGCCTCAAGACGAAAGTTTATAATCAGTGGATTCGTCGGTTGACCTCTTCGTCGAAGTTGAATCTACCTGTTCGCGACGACACTAAATAACTTAAGACTTAGAATATAAGTGAATAGATTAAGCTATAGTTGTACATACGTTTTACACAATAAATACTGATTTTGGGTTTGTTTGATTGGTAGGGGTCTATGAGAGCAAAAATAAATAGGTAATACAGACGACAAAAACATTAAGAATTGAAGGCTAAAATGGGATTACAAAGACAGAGAGGGAGCGACGTGCGAGCGAGAGACACTGCTCGCCACTCCCACCGCCCGCGCTGCGGCCGACCGCCGCGAGACAACAGTGCGAATCAACCACATAAATACAGGAACATTTTAGCCCGAAATTCATTCCATCGCCAGCAGCCGTCGAGTAAACATCTCTACTAGAACTCGCTCTCAAGACCTCTCCAGTCAACAAGAACAACCCAGGGTCGGAACCCTGAACCAAGGCGACTTTTCTTCATCAACCCAGTGCCCGTTCCACCGACCAAACGAGCGCCATCGACCACGGTCGGTCACTTTCCGACTTCCGCCTCAGCTATACAGTCCACTAATCGACTGGTGGCTGGCCGAGCGCTGGCGCTCAGGAACACTACCCAGTTGGATCGTCTGACCCAAGAAGACATAGTGATTAACAGCTTCTATAATATCGTTCCCAACATAAACCGGCATGGGTACGACATGGTCGACTTGATGTTCGTCTTGTCTTTAACGTCAATCAGCGCCATCTAGTTCAATCGGAGGAAGAACTTTGATGCGTTTGGCTGGTTAATTATGTAGTGTTACAACATTAATTATCTTCTTTGTACAGTCCTTTTTGTTCATAATGCTTTATTATAAGTACAGTGGCCCAATTCCATAACTTGGCTACAATCGGATTATCACTTTTTTCATAGCAAATTCGACTCTATCGCAAGGCATTAGTGGCTGCGATACTGAGAATTCGATTGAAGCCAAGTTATGGAATCGGGCTGCAGATACTACGCTCTCTAGTGTAGAGGTCCTACAATAAAAAGACTTTCGCCCGTGTTAAGGAAGTAAAATACTCCATTGTGCTATACTCGTACTTTAATATATTTCCGTTTTAGGCTCTCTAAACGCGATCCCTTGACAATCTGTGTTGCATTGCTGTAGCGTTGTGTGGAGCTATATTTTCAAAAAACGGCCCGCGAAATCTTAAAATCGAAGGTATACCCGCAGCCCGATTCCATAACTTGGCTTCAATCGAATTCTCAGTATCGCAGCCACTAATGCCTTGCGATAGAGTCGAATTTGCTATGAAAAAAGTGATAATCCGATTGTAGCCAAGTTATGGAATTGGGCCACAGATCTCAACTCGTCCAGTGACTCGCGTTGCTCGCCCTCACGCACGGCTGTGACAGTTCTGTTAGTACACAAGCACAAATTAAAAATTTATAGAACCCCCGACTATAGCTAAGAAGCATCTCGATCACATCAGTTTTCAAACTACGGAGCTACGATCCTCATATTCGTTTACAAGGATTTACGGAGCGAAAATCCTTGTAAACGAATATTAAAAGAACGTATTAAAATGTAATCTTTCAAAGTTTAATTCAATTAAAAATGTTTTTTATTTAATTACATGAAACTAAATGTGTCTAAATGTTGCACCCGCGATAATGGAATGACCCTTTAGGAAGATGTTTGCAAATTAACCATATAATCCAAAGATACGTTGTACGATTATTTATTCCGTGTCAAAGATAAATCTATACTTATAATAAAACTGTAACGGGTCCAATTCTGTACATTGAAGATATTTTGAAATTTTTTGTTCGGACCTTACTCTAGATTCGATACTGAAGCTAAAACTGTTTATTTTTTTCATTTTTGACTGTCTGTCTGTTTCTTGGCTAGGCATCACAGCGAAACTACTGAATGAATTGAAATGAAACTTGGTATGATTTGAGTTCATACTACGAGGTAGGACATAGGCTACTTTTCATCCTGAAAAATGAAAGGGTTCCCGCAGAATTGGGGTTAAAAGTTATTTAAAAAAACACTTACCACTCTGAAACTACGGGACGGATTTTGATGCAACTTAGCGCAGTCATAGTTTATATGATGAGTTAAAATTGGGGATACTTTTTATCCCGAAAAAATAAAGAGTTCCTGCGGTATAATGTCCCAAATTCTGTGAATTAAAGATATTTTATATATTTTTTTGGGGGTCGTTTTATATTCAATACTTAAGCCAAAACTGTATTTTTTTCTTTTTTTTCTTTCTGTCTGTCTGTACGTCTGTCTGTCCGTCTGCACCATGGAAGTGCATCACGCCAAAAATACTCAATGAATTCAAATGAAATTTGCTATGATTTGAGTTCATACCTCGAGGTAGGACATAGGATACTTTTCATCCCAAAAAATTAAAGGGTTCCTGCAGGATAGGCGTTGAAAGTTATTTAAAAGAACACGTATCACCCTGAAACTACTTGACGGATTTTGTCGAAACTTGCCACAGTCATTGTTTATATAATGGGTAAAAATTGAGGATACTTTTTATCCCGAAAAATATAGTGTTCCTTCGGGATAATGTCCAAAATTCTGTAAATTGAAGGTATTATGTATTTTTATTTTGGATGCTGTTTTATATTCAATACTAAACTCAACACAGTATTTTTTTAATTTTTGTCTCTTTGTCTGTCTGTCCATCTGTCTGTCTGTATCTTGGCAGCGCACCACGCCGAAAATACTTAATGAATTCAAATTAAATTTGGTATGATTTGAGTTCACACTTCAAGGTAGGACATTGGATACTTTTCATCCCGAAAAAAATAAGTGTTCCTGCAGGATAGGGGTGGAAAATTATTTAAAAGAACACTTAGCACGCTGAAATTATTGGACGGATGTTGATGCAACTTGGCACAGACATAGTTTATCAGATAGGTGAGAATTATGGATACATTTTGTCCCGAAAAAATAAAGGGTTCCTGTGGGATATGGGTCCAAATTCTATACATTAAAGATATTGTGTTTTTTTTTGGAAGTTTTTCTATATTCAATTACGAAGCCTAAACTGTATATTTTTTCATTTTTGTCTGTATGTCTGTCAGTCTGTATCTTAGCCGCGCATCACGCCACCGGAACTACTGGATGAATTCAAAAGAAACTTGGTATGATTTGGGTTCGTACTACGAGGTAGGACATAGGATACTTTACATATCGAAAAATTTATGGGTTATTATTTAGGGGTTGAAACTTATTTAAAAGAACACGTACCACGCTGAAAGTAACGGACGGGTTTTGATGCAACTTGGAACTGTCTTAAGTTATGTGATGGGTTAAAATTGAGGACACGTTTAATCCTGAAAAAGTAAAGGGTTTCTGCGGGATAGGGGTCCAAAGTTATGTTAATATTTAAGTAATAAAAAATATTTTTTTGGATGGTTCTCTATATTCGATACTGAAGCCAAACTAGTTTACTTTTTAATTTTGTCTGTCTGTTTGTCCGTATCTTGACCGCGCATCGCAACCAAACTGCTAAATGAATTCAAATGAAAAAAATGCTCTTGGATGCTTAAAAAAGGTATTGAACAATTTTTTTTTGTTAATCGTGTCTTTCTTTCTGTTTGTCTGTATGTTTGTTTGTTCACGCATCACGTAAAAACTACTGGACCGATTGCAATGCGGTTTTCATTGTTAGATAGCTTAGGGTTTGATTTAAATCTGGTGTAATTGGTATCTCAATCCGGTGAGTTAGAAGCCGAGCAATTGATAAAGTATTTTTGACGGCTGAAGAAATTTTGTTCAAATGTCAATGTATTGGTCCTGGAATAGCACATTATGGTACTTTTAACCTAAAGAAAAGAACACGCGTGCGAAGCCGCGGGTACAACTAGTTATTAATAAAATGACTAAATCTTTAAAATAAAAAAAGGTAAGAAATCTCATAGATTTGAGGGAACATACACAAAAACCAATGGATTTACTAAAATATAAGTTTAAAAAAAAAGAAGAAGATATCAAGCTTTTTCAAGCCATCACCAGTACCACGTAAGAGCTGAGAACTTTCGATACCAATCAAATAAACATAAACTCGAAGGTGTTTCATTATTTGATTGTTGTCTAATGGGTTCCTGTAACTACCTTCTGGCTTTATCATCAGACCCTGCATACCACATTAGACCAGATAACTCATCAAGGCAAATCAAATTAGCCCAATCTCGAGCGAGTTCTAACATTTGACTACCTTCCAGACCATCACCAGACCTTGGATACCACATTAGACCAGAGATAACATTAACACAAACCATATGAGCCCAAACTCGAAGGGGTTTCATCATCTGATTGTTGAGTTCCTGTGGCTATCTTTCGGCTCTATCATCAGACCCTGGATACCACATAAACCTGAGAACTTATCACGACAAACTAAATGAGCCCAAACTCGAAGGGGTTCCATCATTTTGTTGTTCAGTTCCTGTGACTACCTTCCGGCTCCATCATCAGACCCTGGATACAACATAATACCAGAGAACTCATCAAGACAAACTAAATGAGCCCAACCTCGAGGCGTTTCTGCATTTTGTTGTGGAGGTCCTGTGACTATCTTCCAGCTTCATCATCAGAACAGCTCAATATTACCATAATATTGTATTGTCATCAGAATTACATCCGTGTGCAAAACTTCAGCTTCATTGGACGTCGTTAAATGGTTCAAAATTGACTTGCAAACTTGTCCCAAGCATAATAACCCAGTGAATTACGTAACAGTTTGTTAAAACCTACTTAACCAATTTTGATAAAATTTATACAATACCACACTGAAGGTCTATTTTTCAAGTACAAATAACCATCTAATTAGGTTCAGAAATCCCATAGATATGAGAGAAAATAAACATTAAAACAAATACATTTTTAATACAAAAATACTGAGCCAATTTTGATGATGTTTATAAGGGACTACACTGAAAATCTACACTTTTGAATAAAACTCCAATCATCCAAATCGGTTTAGAAATATTAAAGATATAAACACAAAATCAAATAAAATTTTCTACAAAACTATTTATTTTCGAAAAACTACTGCATTAATTAAGATAAGAAAAAATGGGACCTAATCGGAGTCTTACACTTACAAACAAAAAAAAATTACATCATTTCAGTAGTTTTAGAGATATGAGATAACAGACAAAAAATAAAATAACTAGCTTATAAGCTAAAAAAACACGCCTGCCCTGCCAAAAAAAGAGCTTTTGCCAATAAATTATATACTGTTAGAATGTGCTTATCAAGACCTTCAATTTGGTACCCATATTGTAAATTAAAACGTATCTTTTCGAGTTTGAAAATGATACAGCCGCCACATCGAATGTTTAAAAAAAATAGCCTATGTTACTCGGGAGGATGTAAGGATTCTAACGATACCCCATCTGTTCAGTACCTATATTATGAGTTCAATCAAACGCTCAAATCTGTTCTCGCTATTATCGTAACATTTTTGTATGAAATCCAGCGCAGCGCAACTAGCGGAACTATTTGTCACTATAAATCTTTCGCTCTATTATGAGTTTGGCTAACTCTACATCAATAGAAATAGTCAATACGTGAGAAACTGTAGATATTACGCCGTCATGATGGCTCTTCTTAGCATTTGTCTGTTTCTAAATATATGAAAAAGACAGAAAACGCATTGTCATTTTGGTTCACCCAAATCCAGCTAGATGGCGTTGTAAGAGCCTTCATCGAGCCAAAGTGATTGAGTTTTTCATTTTAGAGTAAACAGTTTTTTTTTTAAGTGATTGAGTTTTTCATTTTAGAGTAAACAGATTTGTTTTTTTGTTTGTTTGAATGTTTGTCATAAACAAAAAATCTAATCTGTTTAAATAAAGTAATATACGATTATAGTGACAAAAATATAATGGGTAAACTTAAAAAATACTGAACCGATTTTAAACATTCTTTCACCTATATAAAGCTACATTATCAACGAGTAACATGCGTGTCTATATTTTATTTAAAAAAAAACAATCCCTACGAAAATTGTAATAATGTAATCCAGCCCCATTCACTCACGATGATAAATGGTAGGGAGTGACATAATTACTGCAGCAGCGTTAACTGAGCCATTGTCGAAATAGTGACCCATCATAATACCAAAAACATACAAACTGAGAATCCGTCTCACGAAAGAAGTAGCGGCGATAAGAGGACCGCTTTTACAGTAGGCCTATTGTGAGTTTTTCCTAAAAGTTTACGCGTTCTACAGCGAGCGCGTTTTACGTGCTTTTTATATGAAAAAGTGTTCAGAGCCTCTAGCGGCGAGTATAGGAACTATTTGTTGCGAGTGTGACTTTGTTTGCGTTAATTTCGCCGTCGAGTTATTTTACGCTAACGTCAAGTCGCGCGTTTACTCTATGGTTTCTCCTTTTTCCCGAGTGCGAATGACTTATTCAGTATGACCAGATTTAGCAGGATCCTGCGATTTTAGCAGGATTAGACTGTCATTTTAGCTCCTAGCAGGATTTTTAGCATTTTTTTGAAATCTAGCATTATTTAGCAGAATCCAATAAAACGTAGCAATAATCTCGCAGGATTTATTGATCGCGTTTCAAACTGCCCCAAAAGTGCACATAGTACGCTCAACGTCTTTATATTTGAGTTTATTGGCTATTGGAAGCAGCTCTGATGCCAAACAAACAGGTACTAAAAAATTCTGAAGACAAATTGAAGAGATGAATTTAATTAAAATTATATGGTACTAAAAATACCCCAAAATTTTGAATTTTGCGCGGGCTATGATGATTTTGCAAATGCCAAACACTTATTGTTAATGAATCATTTTACTGATTACCAATATAAAAATCCAATTTAGAAATCGATTCAAAAATAAACATGACATTTCTGCAATTTTGCATGCCAAAAAGGCAAAAAGGAAATATATGAGAAAATGGGTGTGTGAATTTCGAGCTGACAAAAATATGTCAAAATTATCTCTTATCTCATCATCATTATACAAAGGATTTGCTAAGACAGTAATAGTGACGTAAATAGAATTGTGTTGTAAATAGAAATGACCCAGCCGATCGGCCGGCACACCACATTGTATATTTTTTATTTTAACTTGTTATATTGTTTTACTTTAGAGTGTGTAATCATGCCAAGTTTGACTTTGACGCTTGTACGTAATAAAATACTTTTGTTGTACTGGGATCTCATTTTTATTATTATTATTTCTTAATTAATCTGACGTAACATTACAGTAATATTCTGTGAACATTTCAACAGGCTATCTATTTTACAGTTCAAAAGATCTATTACAGTACATAACATCATTATCTGCGTAGGAATGTTCCCACTTCTGGGACACGGGCCTTCTCTCAGAGAGAGAGGATGGGCCATAATCCACCATGCTGGCCCAGTGCATATTGGTGAATTTCATATATCTGAACTTTTGGGGTTCTTGGCCATACCGGTTTCCGCACGATGTTTTCCTTCACCGTTTTTGAGCGATGGCACCGAAACTGCACATAACTTATTTATGTACTAAATAAGTAATTGGTGCAGGGCCGAAGATCGAACCGGGTATCGTCAGATTGTAAAGCGCAACATGATACCACTTGGGTACCATCGCTCTCATTAGACACAGTCATTAAAATGTAGGACGGACAAACAGACAGACAGCGTAGGCTAAATAATAGTCGAACAAATTGGCATTTTTATTCATATTTTCTAATATTTAAGCAATACCTGTGATAGCAGTAATTTAGCATTATTTGAAAAATGTCTAGCATTATTTAGCGGTTTTTGTCCTTCAGGCTAGCAGAATTTGACATTTGAATCTGGTCACACTGGACTTATTTGACAGGTAGAGTCACGGATTTGCGCGTATTGTTGTAAATAACGCGCTCGCTGTTGAGTAACTCTTTCACAAGTGTTTTGGTTAGTGAAAAATCGGTGAGAAGTGATTTTCGTTAGTTAAAATGTTGGGATTAATGCATGCGCGGTCTTATTTTGCATGGAGGATGTTTGCTGCAGCTCAAGCAAAATACGAACGAAATCAATTGTTGAAGCTATGTAAAGAATTTCGTGAAACATTTGATCTTTTGGAGAAACTGCCTGAAAACGAATTCAACATTTATCTTCTCTCAAAAGACGCTTTTACAAATATTTGTCTAACGATTTTCGAGAGTTCACAGACTTGAATTCTAACTAGAGTGAGCCTGGAAGTGGTCGTAAGTTTATATAGGTACCTAAGTTTTTTTCTTAATGACATGTTATTTACCTATACTATATTTTTTTCTATCGTTAAATACTTTAAAATTTGTTTTCAGGTTCTCACTGCGCTATTATTTTACGTTACTGGAAGTTAGCAGCGCCCACTGGGTGTTAAAGTTAATAGAGGAAGTCCCACAGGGACTTCTACATCCCAATATGATTTCTAAATATATAAAAAATCCTCAGATAACGGCTGAATGACAGTATAATAATACCCAGTGGTAAGTATTACTTATATTAATAGGATAGTTACTAACCTTGTAATTGCCACTCCAGACAAATAAAAGTACTTCATTTACATGCAGTCTCACCATAAGAATGGTGAAAGAGTGTATGTTAGGTAATATTTCCAAATTGATTTTTCACTATTATTTTGGTTTAAGTAGTAGTATATTTTATGATGTTAAAGTTCATTGTATATAGAAGTGGTGTTCTTTGTATAGTGGACTTTTACATGTTATCAATAATTATGTGGGTGGTAATTATGTAGAAGGTAACTTTAAATCTTACAATACATACACTTTTCCAAGAGACAATGTAACCTTATAAAAATTATGATAATAGTGTAACATATTGTTATGGTTTTATGGATATCCCCAAAGCCCTTGGCTAATGACTCGCATCTTAAATGCAAAAGATGGGTCTCCTAAAGCCAGTTATAATTTTTAAGTATGGTTCGGCTCGGGTGGTCATAGGGGAGAATGTTTTTGGGAGACTGATGAATAGGTGGCGTTTCAAAGATAGCATTGTTATGCGTATATATTATTATGTTGTTGCGTTGTTACGTAAAGATAGATTCTTGCATTATACTCAAATAATTTGAGAATGCTGTGTGTTTTACAACATAGCAGTGCATTTTAATGTACCAGAACCTCTCAGGAATTTGGAGAAGAGACAGCGCAAACTAAATAAAAAAATATATATATTCAAGCTTTCTTTCTTTGGTTCATTTAACTCCATGCATTGTTGTCTACTTGTGAGATCCTAGCAGTTTGGGCTGGGTGCCTGTATGATAAGATTCAATTAGTAGTACCTAATTCAAAATTTTAACAAGATAAAATATTATTGCTGTGTGTGTGTGAGTCTACAAGCTAAGCCATATAGATTCACAGTAAGAAGGTAGTGACCAAAATAATTCAGCCCTAATTGTATACTGATTAAATACCTACTTGTTTTAGATGACAATGATGAGGTGCATACAGGGATGACAGAAGTCTACACAGAACCATGTGGTGCAGCCACTACAGATTTGATTTGAGGTCAACCCTTGAGGCAAACTTTGGTTAGAAGGCTATAGATATAAAATTAAGGAGAAAACTTTATTTTTGGTGAACACACTTTTGATAAACCAACCTAAGTATTTTTCCTTGATTTCTAAGTACTTTTATACATATGATACCTGTTAAGTCTTTATAAGTTATTTGAAACACATTTGTATCAGAAAATTGTGTATTTTGCTCGGTAGCCATTACAGAAGAGCGAAAAAATGACATACTAGTGAATGTCTTAACATTATGACAATGTTAACACATTCACTGCTAAAAACACAAACTTTGTTTTATTTAGGTACAAACTTATCTAACTTGTGTCACACTTAAAATGTAGGATTTGCTTTATATAATTAGTTTTCCATATTTATCATGGTACTTTTTTTCTGCTAAATATATTTGTGTTATTAACTGAATGTATTTGCTTTTTTCAGTGTGTACTACATCTTCACAATGATGACCAGCATGCTAGATTGCAGCAGCCAATTTGTGCCCGATTGAAAAAGGAATAAGAAAAATAAATAGAAAAAAACATACTCAAAAGCAATGTTTAGAGTTAGAACTACAGAATTAATAATAGTGCAAATATAATCTTGATTAATTTCACTATTTGACATTATGTCGGCATTTAATTTAAATATCTTTAGTGTTCTAATGTTAGCCAATTTGAAATAAACATGACATGACTTTTATTTATTTTCTACATAATTTACAGCCTCTCATAACTAACAATAAAGTACAGTCATATTGGGTAACTTTAACAGGTTTTGAGCACTTTTTTGACTCTAATTTATGTTGGATATCATTCACAAGATACAAACCTATGGGATTGTGTTCTTGTCACATGAGTTATGTATTATGATGAATGTTTTTATTTGATTTATACCTAGATTTTCAGAAAATCACTGATTTAGACTATGTCAAAGTTACACCTCCAAACTGGGTAACTTTGCCACCCACATACATTTACTATATAAACCGTTTTAGAATAAGTAGTCATTGGCAGCAATTTGGTCATTTTACTCTTTAAACTAAACTAGACTAAATTTATTTATGTGTAATTTTAACCTTGTCGACCTTGTAACAAGGTCTTTTTGCCCCTGGCATCTATTCTAAACTTATTTCAATTTAAGTTGCACCGCTTAAAATAACGTAATTAAAACAGGTTTTTAACACGCTGTCTAAAAGCGTTTGGATAAATTCGGACACGTTTTGAGACAGCGTTTGGACAAATCGGGACTCGTCGCGTGGAAACAAAGTTGATTATACGCTGACAGGCTTTAGTGATAGTTTAGCGAGTGAGGATTAGATGCCAGGCAAAAAAATACCTTGTTACGAAGCCAACAAGGTTTATATTACATTTGAAGAAATTAAGTTTTGTTCAGGAGATGTCAGAATCGCTAGCATTGACTGGGTATCTTTGGTCAATGTATTCTTGATCTGGGTTACCATTACTATTAATCCTTTTAAACAAACAGTACATAGACGGTATATTTCAATAAAGAAACTGATATTGCAATGAATCAGGGTAGTTATTTTGGAGAGACTGATTCATATCAATTAACTAGATACTGATTGCTGTTTTGTCACTGATTTAACGTTAAACACGCAAATTATTTATCTCAATGAAAACTTGGTCAAAATCTTTGCTTAATGGAATCAACCCCATTCTATGTACAGAAAATCGTCATCTATTTCGTAGGTGCCCAAACTCCGTATCTTCGTTTTATTTTCATTTATGACTTAAACAATGTCAGTTGGATGGCATTTTGTACATTCTCTCTGCATCATCACCCGCTTTCAAATGCTTTTGACATTACTGCAATATTATAGAGAACCTTCTGACCTGTATGTGCAGAGTACCTGGGGATAAGCTATTAATTTCAGTTCGAACATGGTGTAAGGATCCATCAATAAGATCATATTCTAAGATCTCTGCCATTGTAGTGTTTACCTCAACTTCATTTTCTACATATATTTTGCTTTGTCAATGTTACCCGGATATATACCAAAATCATCACAATTTACAAAATCTAATGAAATTTGATTGAAATATGTATTTTTAGGGCAAATTATTCATAATTTTAATAAGACAATTCTTTGTTGAATAACAACTGTACTTGCCCCTTATCGCCACTAATTTCACAAAAAAGCTATAGTTGAAACCATACAAAAAAGTCTGCTCAATAATACTCGAGTCTACGGCTCAATATGAGCCGTTAACGATCGATTACAGATCAGTGGCCCAATTCCATAACTTGGCTACAATCGGATTATCACTTTTTTCATAGCAAATTCGACTCTATCGCAAGGCATTAGTGGTTGCGAGACTGAGAATTCGATTGAAGCCAAGTTATGGAATCGGGCTGCAGTAGAATTGAAATTTCACTTTTTTATCATGCGTAGCGTTTACGAATGTAGTTAGTAATATAATTATTATAACAGTCAATCGTAGCTGTATTATCTATTACCATCAGAATAAATTGTAGATTAAAATTCCTCTCCACCTTATTTGTACTTTGACATTCATGGTAACTATGGTTACCCTGAATGTCAAAGTTACCCAAGATGACTGTATATTAAAGACAACGTGCAGTATTATTAATTTATTACTAAATAGTATTCTATTTGGTATTGCACAACATAAAGTACCTATATACCTTCAACAAATATCATCAAAATTCGTTCAGCGGTCTCAGTGCCGAGTGGTGACAAACATACAAACACAAACTTTCGCATTTATTATATTAGTAGGAAAGGGTTTTAATATAAAAGAACTCTTTAATAACAATCATTTATTATTCAAGTTATATTATGATGGTGACATCAACTACCACCCACTGCTCCTGCACCTGAATTTTTTATCTCCTTCAACCGCAAAATGTCTTTTTGTTACTGTCTTTGGCTTTGATTTGGTCCATTAAGAATTTTCACCACTCCTCATCTGAGTTCTGAAAGATTTGATGAACACTCAGCTCAGTAGCTTGTCTTATATGCCTTTGAGGCGATCTACGTTTGCGCACAGGCATTGAGCGTCCTTCTGTTGGAGGTTGTTGTGGCTGCCCTTCCGTTGCAGGTTTTTGTTTGTGGCTGCCTTTCTGTTGCAGATTTTTGTTTGTGTGTGGCTGCTCTTCCGTTGCAGGTTGTTTTGGCCCTTCAGAGGCGGTTTGGATGGCTGACGCAGAGTCAGGATGACGGAACGGTCCCAGCTGTTTCAACTCTTCTGTGGCTATGGAAGAAATAAAGTGGTCATTTTTCTTCTTGGCAATCAAGAACACATACCTAGTTAGCTTATCAAATTCAATAGTTTAAAAATAAAGACTGGATTGATGTAAGTTTTTGAATTTAATTTAGCCGTTGTAAATGGAGGTTACACATTCTTAGTTTCTTGCAAATGCCTACTACAAATCTGAAGATTGTTTGTCTGTTTGAGCTGCAGCAAGCATCCTCCATGCAAAATAAGACCGCGCATGCATTAATCCCAACATTTTAACTAACGAAAATCACTTCTCACCGATTTTTCACTAACCAAAACACTTGTGAAAGGGTTACTCAACAGCGAGCGCGTTATTTACAACAATACGCGCAAATCCGTGACTCTACCTGTCAAATAAGTCATTCGCACTCGGGAAAAAGGAGAAACCATAGAGTAAACGCGCGACTTGACGTTAGCGTAAAATAACTCGACGGCGAAATTAACGCAAACAAAGTCACACTCGCAACAAATAGTTCCTATACTCGCCGCTAGAGGCTCTGAACACTTTTTCATATAAAAAGCACGTAAAACGCGCTCGCTGTAGAACGCGTAAACTTTTAGCAAAACTCACACTAGGCCTAGTTATTATTCTGTGACTAGGCCTACCGGTCAGTCGCGTAGATACTTTTACTTGAGTTGTGACGTCAATAGCGTTTACAACTGCAACTCGTAATAGTGGTACAGCCATTTAAAAGTTATGGTGGAATAAAGAAACTCAAATACAAACATACATACATGAATGCTAAAAGCAATACACACCTTTTTTGGGCAGTCGTGTAAAAAAACAGACGACTTCTTTTAGAAGTCGATTAAAAATAAATTGGTTGATCTTTTCCATAATTTGTAATCATAGTTGTAGAATGCGCATTATCCTTCTAGTTTTATTTATTCTTTTTGTTCGGAGCAGCCGTGGCGCCCACGAACGAGTACCTGCCGCCGTCATGTATTATTTACCAGAGATCCTGTTAAATATCTATACTTATAATAATACTGTGCCAATTCAGCACATTGAAGATATTTCTGTTTTTTTTGGAGGGTACTCTATATTCGATATTGAATCCAAACCTGTATATTTTTTCATTTTAGTCTGTCTGTCTGTATCTTGGCTAGGCATCACGCCGAACTACTGAATGAATTTAAATTAAACTTGGTATGATTTGAGTTCATACTACGAGGAAGGACATAGGATACTTTTCATCCCGAAAAATTAAAGGGTTACCGCAGGATAGGGGTTGCAAGTTATTTAAAAGAACATGTACCACGCTGAAACTAATGGACGGGTTCTGATGCAACTTGGCACTGTCATAGTGTATATGATGGGTTAAAATTGAGGACACGTTTTATCCCGAAAAAGTAAAGGGTTTCTGCGGGATAGGGGTCCAAAGTTTTGTTAATTTTGAAGTAAAAGATAATATTTTTTTGGAGGGTTCTCTAAATTCGATACTGAAGCCAAAACTGTTTATTTGCCAAATCTACTGAGTGAATTTAACACTACGAGGTAGAACATTGGATACTTTTCATCCCGAAAAATTAAAGGGTTTTTGCAAGATAGGGGACACTTATTACGTAACTGACACTGGGTAACACACAAGCTGAAACTACTGGAAGATTGTTTGATGCAAATTGACGCAGTCATCTGTCTATACTTAATAGAAAAAAAACAATAGGAAAGAGAAAGGCTGTACAAAGAAGATAAATAAAAAAATGCTCTTGGGTACTTAACAAGCTACTGAAAAATATTTACATAATTTTTGAATTGTGTGTTTCTATCTGTTTGTCTGTATGTTTGTTTGTTCACGCACCACGCAAAAACTACTGGCACAGCTACTGGACCGATTGCGATGCGGTTTTCATTGATAGATAGATTAGGGTTTGCTTTAAAACAGTTGTAATTGGTATCTCAATCCGGAATTAGTAATCGTTAAAAATATTTTTGACGGCTGAAGAAATTTTGATCAAATGTTGGTATATTGGTCTTGGAATAGCACATTATGGTACTTTGAACCTAAAGAAAAGACCAAGCGTGCGAAGCCGCGGGTACAGCTAGTATAAAATATCATTATTACTAAATACACTCGACTGTAAAATTTTAAACAACTAACGTGCTATGTAGACTCGCAGAGTGCGGGTGTGAGGCGCGGGAAGCACGACATGAACATATTTAATTCATTTTAAACAACTAACGTGCTATGTAGACTCATAGAGTGCGGGTGTGGGGCGCGGGAAGCACGACGTGAACATATTTAATTCATTTTAAACAACTAACGTGCTATGTAGACTCGCAGAGTGCGGGTGTGAGGCGCGGGAAGCACGACATGAACATATTTAATTCATTTTAAACAACTAACGTGCTATGTAGACTCATAGAGTGCGGGTGTGGGGCGCGGGAAGCACGACGTGAACATATTTAATTCATTTTAAACAACTAACGTGCTATGTAGACTCATAGAGTGCGGGTGTGTGGCGCGGGAAGCACGACGTGAACATATTTAATTCATTTTAAACAACTAACGTGCTATGTAGACTCGCAGAGTGCGGGTGTGGGGCGCGGGAAGCACGACGTGAACATATTTAATTCATTTTAAACAACTAACGTGCTATGTAGAATCATAGAGTGCGGGTGTGGGGCGCGGGAAGCACGACGTGAACATATTTAATTCATTTTAAACAACTAACGTGCTATGTAGACTCATAGAGTGCGGGTGTGTGGCGCGGGAAGCACGACGTGAACATATTTAATTCATTTTAAACAACTAACGTGCTATGTAGACTCGCAGAGTGCGGGTGTGGGGCGCGGGAAGCACGACGTGAACATATTTAATTCATTTTAAACAACTAACGTGCTATGTAGACTCGCAGAGTGCGGATGTGGGGCGCGGGAAGCACGACGTGAACATATTTAATTCATTTTAAACAACTAACGTGCTATGTAGACTCGCAGAGTGCGGATGTGGGGCGCGGGAAGCACGACGTGAACATATTTAATTCATTTTAAACAACTAACGTGCTATGTAGACTCGCAGAGTGCGGATGTGGGGCGCGGGAAGCACGACGTGAACATATTTAATTCATTTTAAACAACTAACGTGCTATGTAGACTCGCAGAGTGCGGGTGTGGGGCGCGGGAAGCACGACGTGAACATATTTAATTCATTTTAAACAACTAACGTGCTATGTAGACTCGCAGAGTGCGGATGTGGGGCGCGGGAAGCACGACGTGAACATATTTAATTCATTTTAAACAACTAACGTGCTATGTAGACTCGCAGAGTGCGGATGTGGGGCGCGGGAAGCACGACGTGAACATATTTAATTCATTTTAAACAACTAACGTGATATGTAGACTCGCAGAGTGCGGGTGTGGGGCGCGGGAAGTACGACGTGAACATATTTAATTCATTTTAAACAACTAACGTGCTATGTAGACTCGCAGAGTGCGGGTGTGGGGCGCGGGAAGCACGATGTAAACATATTTAATTCATTTAAATTTAACGTTTCTTATTTACTTACCTACATATTTTACTTTACTTTTCTACTTACATAACTTGCATAGAATAAAATTGAAAATTTTGTAAGGAGCTTGGAAGACAATCGGTAATACAATATGGCAGCTGTAAGTCGCCATATTAGTTTTCTTATCACTTCATTTATTTAGCACTTAAAATCCATCAAGCCTTTTAGGCTGTAGGATGCGCCTAAGAACATACAAACAAACAAACAATCCAACATATATACAACCCAAACACATTACCCTCCGCAGTCGGATAAAATTTACACTAAATACAATAACTACTAAACACAAAAATACTAAATACTGACTAAGTATGTGAAATCTATTATACTATTGTACTATTGTACTATGGTAGGCTTATGGTCGGTGGCATTCATTCTGGTTTCTCTTCAAGGTGCATTCTTATGTGAATGTTTAATGAACCTTTTTGTTCACATTTGAATTCACACAATTTGCACTCATTAGGTGAATTCTTTTTGGTGTGTATCTTTTTGTGACGCCTTATAGATTGAGCACTTGCACATTTATAGTCACACATGTTGCATTTGTATTGCTCCTCTCCAGTGTGTATCATTTTGTGTTGTTTCAAATTACCCGCTAGTGCACATTTATAGTCACACATGTCGCACTCATATGGTTTCACTCCGGTGTGTATCATTTTGTGTCGTTTTAAATCACCAGCACTTGTACATTTATAGTCACACATGTTGCATTCATGTGGTTTCTCTCCTGTGTGTATCATTTTGTGTCGTTTTAAATCACTAGCTCTTGCACTTTTATAGTCACACATGTTGCACTCATATGGTATCTCTCCGGTGTGTAACATTTTGTGTTCTTTTAATGAACCAGCTCGAGCACATTTATACTCACACACGTAACATCCATATGGTTTCTCTACTGTGTGTATCATTTTGTGTTGTTTTAAATCACTAGCACTTGTACATTTATAGTCACACATGTTGCATTTATATGGTATCTCTCCTGTGTGTATCATTTTGTGTCGTTTTAAATCACTAGCTTGTGCACATTTATAGTCACACATGTTGCATTCATATGGTTCCTCTCCTGTGTGTAACATTTTGTGTTGTTTTAATGAACCAGCTCGCGCACATTTATAGTCACACATGTCGCATTCATATGGTTTATCTCCAGTGTGTATCAATTTGTGTTGTTTTAAATCACGACCTTGTGCACATTTATAGTCACACACGTCGCACTCATATGGTTTCTCTCCTGTGTGTATCATCTTGTGTTCTTTTAATTTAACAGCTTTAGCACATTTATAGTTACACATGTTGCATTCATATGGTTCCTCTCCTGTGTGTAACATTTTGTGTTGTTTTAATGAACCAGCTCGCGAACATTTGTAGTCACACATGTCGCACTCATATGGTTTCTCACCTGTGTGTATCATTTTATGATGTTTTAAACTACCAGCTTTTGCAAATTTATATTCACACATGTCGCACTCATATGGTTTCACTCTGGTGTGTATAATTTTGTGTTGTTTTAAATCATAAGCTCGTGCACATTTATAGTCACACATGTCGCACTCACATGGTTTCTCTCCTGAGTGTATCATCTTATGGTATTTTAATTTATCAGGTTTTATACATTTATAGTCACACATGTCGCATTCATATGGTTTATCTCCAGTGTGTATCATTTTGTGTTGTTTTAAATCACGAGCTCGTGCACATTTATAGTTACACATGTCACACTCATATGGTTTCTCTCCTGTGTGTATCATCTTGTGTTCTTTTAATTTAACAGCGTTTGCACATTTATAGTTACACATGTTGCATTCATATGGTTTCACTTTGTGTTGCTTTAATGAACCAGCTCGCGCACATTTATAGTCACACATGTCACACTCATATGGTTTCTCTCCTGTGTGTATCATTTTATGTTGCTTTAAACTACCAGCTTGTGCACATTTATATTCACACATTTCACACTCATATGGTTTCACTCTGGTGTGTATCATTTATATTCACACATTTCGCACTCATATGGTTTCACTCTGGTGTGTATCCTTTTGTGTCATTTTAAATCACCAGCTTGTGTACATTTAAATCACACATGTCGCATTCATGTGGCTTATCTCCTGTATGTATCATATTGTGTTTTTTTTTTAATCTCCAGCTGTTGCACATTCATAGCCACACATAAAACATTCATATGGTTTCTCATCGGTGTGTTTTATTAAATATATTATTAAATCACTAGCACTTACACACTTGTAATCACACATACACATTCATATGATTTCTCGTGTGTCTAGATATGTTTTTTAAACTACCTGCATGTCCACATTTATAATCACACATTCACACATAGTGCATTCATATGGTTTATTTCTGGTGTGTTTTCTTGTATGTATTTTTATTTTACAAGCATATGACTTATAGTTACAAATAACGCATGTGTATTTTTTTCTCTCTTTAGTTTGCTTTTGCAGTTTTAGACTACAGGCACCACAGGTTTGTCATCACACATGTTGCAGTTTTAGACTACAGGCACCACAGGTTTGTCATCACACATGTTGCAGTTTTAGACTACAGGCACCACAGGTTTGTCATCACACATGTTGCAGTTTTAGACTACAGGCACCACAGGTTTGTCATCACACATGTTGCAGTTTTAGACTACAGGCACCACAGGTTTGTCATCACACATGTTGCAGTTTTAGACTACAGGCACCACAGGTTTGTCATCACACATGTTGCAGTTTTAGACTACAGGCACCACAGGTTTGTCATCACACATGTTGCAGTTTTAGACTACAGGCACCACAGGTTTGTCATCACACATGTTGCAGTTTAGAGGTTTGCTCAGTGAGAGCTCTCTATTGTCGCTCTAGCTGTAGAACTGGTTGTTTCAAATTACTCGCTTGTGTACAGATGTTAGCTGATTATGTCAACTCTCCGTTGAAAACTGCAATAAAACAAAAGTAAGAATTTGAGTAAAAATAATTGCTTTAAAATATTGAAGTCAAACTAACGTACTCTATCAGTTGTACAAATTAACGTAAACTATCAGTTGTACAAATAAAAATAAAAACAACTACAAAAACAAGCTAATGGATCGCCCAAAGTGAAACTTTGCCCTTTCAAAATATTTTTCCCAGTTCAGCTTATTAAACTGCAAGGTCCAAAATTAATGATCAATAGTTTTATAACACAGAAAACATTTTGTTGAACCAAATTAACGTATCAGGAATGAGTTGGACATTGGCCATAACTAAGGCTGCCATCATCTATATTGCTGAAACCGGACAAAGATTACGGAAACCCCGGACATTTGGTCTAAATCGGGTTTTTTCCCCGGACGCCCTTGTTTTTTATTTTTTAAATTATTTATTTAATAAAATAACTCTCGGCTAATTGGAAATGTTTTAAATAACTCCAATAACATAATTTAATTATATCTATCGTACTCTACTATGATAGGAATTAGGTAGGAGTTTATCTAATAATTTAGAACTCTCTTCTGTTAAGCATCACTTTCAAAACAAATTATAAAATTTAATCATTTTGGTAGTTTTATTGTTACAGCAATGTTTTGAATGACTCACGCGTCGCTTGAAATATGAATGAAAAGTGATCGCGCGTCACGTGAACAAGAACATATTTCCTTTTAGCTTGCGTGGAAGTTTTATTGTTCATGCTCTTCTTATTCCACCAAAGTTTGTGTTGCTGTTGGCCCCGAAAAATGCTATGCACAATAATAATCGTGTCAGATGAGAGGCAGTTTGTTTGACTCAAGTCGTATACGTAACATCCACAGAAATATATAAAAGTGAAACATTGTCTGTTTGTTTCTTTGTTTGTTTGGGGAGCTTTCACGCGATAAGGCTGGACGAATTTTGATGAAAATTTGGAATTTAGAGAGCTTATACCCTGGAATAAAACATAGGATACTTTTTATCCCGGAAAATGATAAGTTTCTATGGGAAAACTAGTAAATGTTCATCACTCGCTTTAAGGAACGGTTGCCATGGAAACGAAATAACAACAAGTGTGTCAATAAGCATCAAGAGCGTTGGTGCTATACTTTTGCATTAGTTTTTAATATCCTAGATCAACATAGGATGCTTTTCACGATAAAGTAAAGGTTTAGCCAGTACTTATCTTGGAAATGACCAAACCGATAACTAAACATTTTTTTTTAAATTTTTCATCTTTCAGTGGCTGTATCTCCACAAGTAATGGACCAGAGTTCAAGTTGAGCTCAAAATTGTAGAAAATTTCGTTTCCTATACAAAAGTGTAGATTAACGATACTCAAAAATCACTCTCTTAGCTTTTTTGAAAAAAACAGAAAATGTGTTACAATTTCGAGTACTACTGGAGTAGCACAAGATTTTCAGTGTTCCAGACTTGGGTACCTACATAGGTATAAACACTCACAGTGGTCCTAACAACCTTTTTGGTGTCAATAAAGACCAAAATTAAAGGTCAAACATAAGGGATATTTTAAAAATAGGCACAATGTGCGGTCTTATCGCTAAAAGCGGTCAACATATAAACACGACATAAGTTCAAAACTAAAACTCGACTACGGTTCTGTAAGTAAGTGCTGCCGCAGCCGGTTTTTTTTGCTTCCCTTGCTTCGCCATACTCGGGTAAAATAACTCTGGTGCAAAGCTCGACCCCCCCGAAGTGAATTCCTGGCTACGACCTTGCTGTCACTATCAAGAGCTGTTGTCGGCGGTCACGCTTCAAACCAAACTGTTTATGCAGGAAGGAAATGATGTAGCTACCCGTAAAAAAGTTTTTAACCGACTTCAAATAGGATTAAGTCCTCAATTCTACTTTTTAGACTTCGTGACTCCGGGATTTCTGAATACAACTTGGCAAAAATTTATATGAAGACTGGCCGAAAACCAATAGAGATCTCATGTATACCAAATGAAAGCTTATAACATGAGCTTCAATGTTTACTGTAGACATTAGTTTTCCAAAATACTGGGTAAAGAAGATGAGTGAAAGTCAGACCTTCAAAAAATACTAAATATCCAAAACAAAATGTTGTTTTGCTTTACAATAGTTAGGTACCTCTTGATATTTTATAGTGATACCTCAACACGCAGCTACAGACTAAAAGTAACAAAACTCATCGGACCGAGAATGAAACCCGGTGTCACCGGATTGAAAAACGCACATATTCCCGCCCACACCACCTCTTTTAATATTCAGTATTACGGCGAAGCAAGGGAAGTAAAACAAAGGATTACTACTGGACTACCAACATACAAAAAATCAACTGAATTCTTTTGTTGCTTTGGTCAACATTATTAAGTTTGTGTCAAAATCTGGATATTTGTGAAAAAAAATAAAAATTTGAGTAACTCCGAAGATATCAAAAATCGCGGAGAATACGAGGGGGGTTATTCGGGTGCCCCTGGGAGTACTCTGCCCCGGAACCTCCACTTATCATTTACTTCCTGGGACACTCTATATATTTATGTGGATGTTCCACCATAGCATCGCCCCTATTAGTCCGATTTTGACAAACGAGGTGTCAATCGATTCGTTTTTAGATATAGAGTGTCTTAAGCATTTTTTACCCGACTATTGCGAAGCAAAGAAAGGGTTGTGTTCAAACTAAAAAGTTGGTCTAATTTTGACAAGCGAAGTATCAATCGATCGTCTTCATCGCAAGAGTGTCATAGGCTATTTTTAACCCGCTTTTAGTCGGGTTTTAGTTTTTGAACTTATGACTTGTTTTTATTATAAGTATTATTATTATTTTAGTCCTACCCGTATGGTCCAAACTAAACGGAGGCCTGTTGCAGTTTTTGTTTTTGTAGGGAAATGATAATAAAAGATTCAATTTAGTAGAACAAAAACGAAAATGTAATAATACAAATTATATACGTATAACAATCACAACAACCTAACACAGGTGACATTTCTCTTTTATTTGTGGGTTCCGTACCAGAAGGGTCCAAACGGAACTCTTTTGCTAATGGTGTAGGTAGTAAGAGATTGAATTAATAGGACAAAAAAACGCAGTAGTTGCATTACGATGTGTAACATCCGTTCAAGCTGTTTTTTATGGGCAATGACCCGTCCACCCACTGGCTTCACCCACTAGTGGGTGCACCGGTAATTCGCATTTACCACTCCACACACTGCAGAAAGAGTGCTAGAGTGCTAGAGTTGAAAACTAATTAAAAAAATATGTTTTATCATCACTCGATGCTGTTTTATCATTGAGGCTAGCACTGCGCAAGCTTATTGGTCAATTGTTTCAGTAAACAGTTGACCAATGAGCGCGCGCAGCACATTATTACACTTTTCACAAAATCACTCTCATACAAGGAATATACTACTCTCTAGCTCCCATAGATTTCAAGAAAGCGAGAGGAAAGATGTTACAAATCAAAAATATTATACAAAATTATATTCAATTAGCATAATGGTCACAATAGCCAAACATATGCGACCTTCCTACTTTATCAATAACAAATAAATAAATAAATATATTAGGGACAATTCCACACTAATTATCAATGTTCCTGGAATCAACACATGGCATTTCAGTAAACAACTCTGTCTAGATAAATGGCACGTCTACATAAATGGCACAGGCAGTGGTGCAGGTCATATTATTATTAAATGGGGTAAAAACTAGTTACAGACGGGCTATTTTTACAATACATCACTATTATCAGAGTCTACTTCAGTTAATGAAGACACATCAATGAAGTTGATGTTATTCTGGTCTTTTATTAACAACTGGTAAAGGTCTTTGAATGAAGAATTATTATTATTATATAATACACTAACAGCTTTGAGCTGATGCGTGTATATCATATCAGAATGTATGTATGTGAAGAATGTTTCATTTTCGGATATATGCTAGTAAGGAAATGATCCGATGATAGAAGATTGTGCAGAATATCTTCATTGGTAGTGATATTGCTGTTCTCGTATGACTTTCTTGGTATTTGCGGAAGCCTTTATTCTTTGTATTAAGTTCTCGTCTAATTCAGTATGGGCAGTTGTTTCTTTATCTCCAAAATACTGTCTTGCAACATTCCCGGTATTGGTGTTACCATTGCCCTGTTTGACTACGTCTAATAGTATGCAGGTTTCTCTTCTTGAATGACTTGTGTCTTATCTTTCACTTCATTTTTTCACCTTTTGCTTGCTATGATTATATAAATCTTCTGTGTTTATATAAGTCTTTTTGCACTGCCTTAGCTCTCAATGCTTCAATTATTCATCTCAGTCAGACGAGATTTGCACAGATCACATACAGCAGCTGAAGTCCCTCAACGAGTGCATTTTTCCATACATGGTTAGCATGGCTGTGTGTGGCCATCGCATTTCCGCAATCAGTTGGAGTTAGTTCAGTGATCTCTGACTCAAATGCAGCTAATTCAATTTTTATGTTTGCATTTGTCTCTTTCGTAATAGAAACAGCAAGCAGAAGACGAAGACTGGTTATTTTGCCATACTGTGTTTCCACTCGAACTTTCAGTGAGTTTTTTAATGAGTTCTTTCAAGAGGCACAAGGCTTGCAAGGATTGCAATTTGACATAAATACATCTCACCTTAAAGTGGTTTGTTGCTAGTAAACAGTGGGAGACGATAATACACGACCAAAATAATGTACGACCAGTATTACGATACATATTACGTGTACATGGATTCGTAATATTTGGACGGCCAATACTGGCCTTGTATTATTGCCCGTACAAAATCAGTCCGGGTTGATAATGCACGGCCAGTATTACGCGACCAATATTACGTGTACAACTGGATACGTAATATCAGCCGGTGCCGATTTTTTACGACCAATATTACACGGCCAATAATACGAAGCCACCCATAGGCAAAGCTAGAATCACTCCTTGATGCCTCGTTTGTGTAGGCGAGTGAGAAGAAAAAAACTGGCACAGAACCGAATCGGCCAACCCCGACTCCACGTGGTGTAAGGCGCGGATGTAACAAAGTGCAGGTACCAGGGTGAGCTGGAGCGGCGGAGGCTGGTCGCCGAAGGTTGTGACATGTTAAATCATGACTCCAAGTTAGATTTTTGTTATAGATCTCGATTAAATAAAATCTATTGGGTACAACGCCATCTGGCGAGGAGCAGCGTCTTTTCTATTAGATCAAGTTGTGTTTTCTCCGTATCTGAAAAACAGACGCCGAGTTTGTAAAAAACGCCGAACTCCACCGCGCGTGCGCCACTTTCTTCGTTAAAGGAATAATGAAAGCTTTTCTTGTTGAAGACAGATTGATAATTTCGCCTATCTAAGAATCAAGAAATAATGGTTGAATTTGCCTCTGCGAGTGAAAGGGAAAAGTTTTCATCTACTGTCTCAAAATAGATAAAATGGTTAATCCACGCAGCGACAGCTAGCTACAAGTGGCGTGAACTAGAAGAAAGGTGGAAACTAAGTGGAGGTATCTGTCGGCAAGTAGCGAGCTTCTTAGTGTTGCTATTAATAATTGACGTTCCAGGAATATTTCGGGCTCTGAATAACTTTGGAAGAGGAACGGCTTGTTTTAAAATCCAGAATAGGTCGCATCTTCAAGTTGGCTAACAAATAATAAATACAGAAGGCAGCGTTTCATATGTCGAAAATAATTTAAATGGTCACACCATGGAAGGTTTTGACATAATGTCTAAATCGCATGAAAGTTCCGGAGAGATGATTTTTTTAATATGGAGTTTTTGCGAAGTAAACAACGGAACCTGACTGGAATGTACCAGAACTGGCTGGAGGACAGTGACCAGTATTGCTAGGCCGACAAGGTCTGCTTTACGAAGCAAGTTGCAGAGTTCTTTCTAGAGTTTTCTGGATACCGGAAGTTCGAGATCTGAGTAGAATGCTACTCGAAGTGCAAACCAAAGTTCGTATATATACAAGAGAGAAGCCTGTGGATTGGATTTTGATTTCGGACGTGAAACTGAATTTAGTTTACATAGTTGGCACGTAATTAAGATCGTCGCAGGCAGCAGAAAAACTCGCAGTTCTCTTGTGTGAACAAAACGACCGAGGCACGCTGTCCAGAACGAAGCTGCCCTGTTACAGGCGAAATAAGTATACGAGTGCAAAAGCCTGGTTAGTGTGATTTCCCGTGATTTCAGTATTGTACTAACGAAATATCTGTTTTGATTTTGCACCGCGTCTGTCTAAGGCGGGCATCTCGAGACACATTTGAACACGAAGGAACGTGGGTTTCAGGTTAAATCGTGCATCTACTATTGTCGGCTATTGTCGTCACCACTGCAAGCTGCTGTGCGCGATCACCCGGGGCTCACCACCGTTCGTGGAAGAAGCCGGTCTACGAGGGACTCCAGAAGGACTCCAACGCACCACCTGTCCATTAGAAGATACCAGGCACCGTTCGTGGTCAAGCAGTAGAAGCTGATCGAGTAAGGAGGCGTTCCGCGGCGGCACGCGAGACTACGGTACGGCGTCCCAGGAAGCTTCCAGGTTGGTCCACTCCAAATCATTTTGAGTCAGCGAGCTACAGTGTTGAGGGAAGCCTTCGCCTTCTAACGTGCAAAGATACTGTTGAAAGATACTTTCTGTTTATTTTCTATATACTTTCTGTTTATTTTCTGTCTTAGTTTCTGTTTACTTTCTGTTTTGGAGTTTAATATCCCTCTGGGAAACACAATCGTACACACACACACACTCTGTTTGCACAAGTTCTCTTTTAATTTAGAAAATTCTAAGGCAAAGACAAGATTATTCCGTTGCGTTGTGACCAATACATGTTGATCTGCTGAGCACAGACTCTCTAAGTTTTTCTAGCCTAAGATACAGCTTTTCTATTGTAAATTCATATCATACTGAGGAAATTGTAATCTTATTTGAGAATTTTGAGTTTTGAGTATTAAGTTAGTAATATTTCCTATTATAAGATCTTGCTGTTTATAATTATTTTGATGCAGAACAAACTAAATTAAGTGTAAAATATTTATTTTTGAATTCCGCAGTAAAGGGGAGAGTACAAATATTTGATAACTCATGTGTGCTTTTTCTATTTTTTGTAATAAAGCCCTTTATAATTGAATTTACCATCTTGTTTTAATTCCTCGCCTTTACCTGAGAAGGAGGTCCGTTTCCTTAGCCGGGCAACGGTCCTTTCAAGGTGACCAAAAAGCCGAAGCTGGGGAGGCGAGCGTTGGTACCTGTTCTTTGTTACGCAAGGGCAGAGGGGCAGCACTTCTCGCAGCGCCGGAGCAATCACGATTCATAATCTGTGGTAAAAGGACGCTGGAACGTGCAAACGAGGCTTTGACTATGACATTTCTATATTTTAATCTGTGATGTACACGTAATATTGGCTGTACATTATCGCCCGTACAAAAAGTGTCCGGCCCGTATTACACAGCCAATAATGCACACCCTGTTATTACATGTACATATTTTGGCTTCGTAATCCTGGCTGCGTATTACTGGCTGTACAGTATTTGGTCACGTAATATTGGCCGTGTAATATAGGGACTCCAATCGCGATTCATAATCTGTGGTAAAAGGATACTGGAACGTGTAAACGACGCTTTGACTATGACATTTCTATATTTTAATCTTTGATGTACACGTAATATTGGCTGTACATTATCACCCGTACAAAAAGTGTCCAGCCCATATTACACAGCCAATAATGCACACCCTGTTATTACATGTACATATTTTGGCTTCGTAATCCTGGCTGCGTATTATCGCCTGTACAAAATCAGCACGGGTGATATTACACGGCCAATAATACGCCACCAAATAATGTACACCCTGATATTACGACGCCAATCCACGTAATATTGGTCGCGTATTACTGGCTGTACATTATTTGGTCGCGTAATATTGGCCGTGTAATAAAGGGACTCGTAAACAGTGCCTAGATGCTCCATCGAATCCCCACTTGCTATGCAACACAAGTCACACACCGGCATCAAAATTATGATTAAATGATTCCTTAGGTCTTATAGCAATAAGATCTGAGAGTGCTTGCAGTTGCAGTCGTAACTTTCCTGTATGTCGTGACAGTCATGTCTTCTCTCTTCGGATAGTACTTATTTTTCTCCTTCAGCAACCTAGGTTTCCAGACCTTGACAATGAGTGCAAGTGCGTTCTATGGAGAAACTTCGAGGGTGGTGTACAGTGTGTAATGACTGCACAGTGGCCCAATTCCATAACTTGGCTACAATCGGATTATCACTTTTTTCATAGCAAATTCGACTCTATCGCAAGGCATTAGTGGTTGTGATACTGAGAATTCGATTGAAGCCAAGTTATGGAATCGGGCTGCAGATGATCGAGCGATAATCGCACGGATGATTCGAGCGTAGTAAGTGAACGCAGCCCTTGTGTTCGCTTTGGTCACCGAAACTTGACACTTGTATTTTGTATTCTCTTTGACCGAAACAAACGTTGATTTGTGACTAGTATCTAGATACTCTTTGTTTGTGACGTTGTTCTAACGAGCAGCGAACGACACGGGATATAACAAAATAAGAGAAAGACTTTAGAGAGCTGCCCTGCCTCTAGCTTGCAGAGAGGTCATAATTAAGGCGACCACTTCACCTGAAGGTATAGTTTATGTAGTCTTTGCAAGTTAATTATAATTTATCAGAGTTTATTAAATACCTACAATACAAAAGGGGAGACTGAGGACACTCGATCCTTACGGTAGATTCGTTACTCATCATTTTCAACTTTAAAAACGAATAGAGACTAGAAATTACAGAAACAATAGGTACCTACAAGGGGCGGTCTTACCTACCATATAATTTATATTTTTATGGGCTTGCGACATACCTACTGCTGACTGTAATTTTTTCAAAATGGTATATTTTGCCTTACGCCAGTCTCTAGTTGACTACTGTATTGTCTCTTGGGGTGGTGCCGCCAAATCACATCTGATTGAGGTTGAGAGAGAAAAACGTGCGATATTAAAAGTCGGAGCTCTACCCTTCCGATATTCTACAGGGGTGCGTTTAAGTAAGTCGGCGAAATTTTCACCGGATAAAAATTAACTAGGGAGAGTTTGCTGAATGGAGTCATATGTTTATCTGCCAAATTCAATTGTCGACTTGTCAAATTTATGTTCAGTAGCTTAATTTATGTCCCAGTAGCCCGATTCCATAACTTGGCTTCAATCGAATTCTCAGTATCGCAACCACTAATGCCTTTCGATAGAGTCGAATTTGCTATGAAAAAAGTGATAATCCGATTGTAACCAAGTTATGTAATTGGGCCACAGATCATTTTTATAATATATTCATTGTACAGAATTTATGTTACTGCATTGTTATAAATAAAGATAGTATTTACGAATAAAACAATCAACAAATTGAATCTAACCACAAATCTAATGACAAACAACTGTCAAACGCGTCACAGACGGCTAAGATACGATAATATTTTATCTTAAGATGAAATATTGCTCGCCATACAATTTATATGAACCATCACAAACGGCGAAGATAATATATATTTGCATCTTACAGTATCTTAAGATATCGAGCGATATGGAATTTATTAAAAGATGTCATCTTAAGATACGAAATATATCGTAACAGATACAAAATATATCATAAATGCTCTACAGGTTGCTCTGTTTTGTTTTCGTGACTTTTTTTTAACCCCTAAACAAAGAGACTGGTGTTATAAGTTTAGGGTGTGTATCACTGTGTGTGTGTGTGTGTGTGTGTGTGTGTTTGTGCGCGCGCGTGTTTGTGTTTGTGTGGCATGGTAGCTCCCAAACGAATGGTCCGATTTTGATGCGTTTTTTTCTGTTCGAAAGCTGATATGATTGAGATGTTTCTTAGACATATGGGGAGAGGGAGGGGGAGGTGAGAAAGAAAAGGGTGGTGAAAATTGAAGCTTCCCAACAAATGGACCGATTTAGCTGTAGTTTTTTGAAAGCTGGGGTAAACAAGATGATTCATAGCTATAATGGGGGGTGGGAAGTTGGGGGTTTTATACATTTTTAATTAGTGCTTGTTATTGGTTTAATTGGCTGTGACCATGGCTTTTCTCTAGGTTTAAAGTTACCTATGTGTTATTCCAGAACATAAGTACAGACAGATTAACAGAAAGAAAAACACGATTTAAAAAAAAGTAGTTTATTGTACTTACAGTAGTTTATTTAATGTATCCTGTTTTTTTCAATTATCTTCATTGTTTTTTTCATCAATTTGCATATCAAATCCGAAATCAGAATCGTTGTCTGATGAGCTATCTAATAAATCTAATAGTGAAACTGTATTACTCATATTTTATCACCCTGTATATAGAAAGCGGTGAAGAAATACGTGTGGCACCTAGGGCGGCCAGCGAGCGAATGAATAATTTAAATATATTATCGTATCTTAACCGTGTGTGATACCATAAGATGCTATAATATTTTATATGCAGATATCGTAACATCAAATATTATCGTATCATAGTCGTCTGTGACGCCCTTTATTCTGACAGCAGAAACCTCAAAATCTCGCTAAAATTTATTCTAGTCAGGCGAAAACTTATAACAGCGCACGCCCGTGAACGGAGCAGATTAAATTTTAGTCAGGTTAATTTTTCGCCTCGCGGTGTGCTTGAACAGGGTGTTTGACGTTTAGTCAGTTTAAATTTTATACTGGATAAATAATTGACTTAAACGCACCCCATGTTGACCTGTACAAAAATGAGAGGTCCTAACTGCCAGGCAACTCTTCATTCTTCACACTGTCTTCAAAACACATCCACAACTCCAATACGACCCTGAACTTGTGAAGGACAAGCGTAGAAAAGGCACTGTATGTCAGAAACCTTTAATAAATACAGCCATTTCACATTACTTTTCTGCTTCCATGGTCCTGATCTATATAATAAGCTAAACACAATTCTAAATTTATACTAGCTTCACTGCCATAGCGTAAACAAACTGTCTTTAAATATTTCAAAACTCTGGACTACAATTAAACGGAAAAACTATGGAAACCTTTAGTTTGATAATACTTTCACACTTCTTTGGATTTGGATAAACAATCATTAGTTAACATCTAAAAATGCCAACTTTTGGTTCATTACGATGTAAATAAGCCTGAGCACCTCTAATCTACTGTTAGTAACTGAATAGTTCAATTGCTTGCCTATGCCAACTTTTGGTTCATTACGATGTAAATAAGCCTGAGCACCTCTAATCTTCTGTTAGTAACTGAATAGTTCAATTGCTTGCCTTTCGTCTCTTTATTAGATGTATTTTAATGTCAATTTTGAGTCTGATTGCAATAAGTATGAAATCACTTGCAACTTTACTACCAACTCTCATTTTGTATCTCACATGCACAAACACGGACACCTTCACCACACACACCACAGCTACACTCAAGCACATCACCACAGCTACACTCAAGCACATCCCTTCACCACACACACCACAGCTACACTCAAGCACATCACTACACAACATTCAACAGCCTTCTTGCTGTTCGGAAGAAAAATGTTGGTATGTTTATTATGTTTCTTCTGCCCACAAAATAACATAATTGTTTAATAATTGTTTTATATGTGACTATACTTTGTGAAAACATTTTCACAGTGGAATGTGACCACATGTCATAATGTGTAAAGCCTGATGCGGGTCCACCTGACGCTTTACACATTATGACATGTGGGCAGCTTGTACTCAGAGTGTTGAATACTAATTATCCTAAATTTAACATGTTCACATCTTCTAGCATGCTCAAGAAGCATTTAATAAAAAAATATGTACTCGGAAGATTATCACACTCATGAAATAATTGTTTTTTGCAGAACACAACGGAGAGTTATCATAGCCAGCCCACATCAGTACACATAGCCAGCCCACATCAGTACACAAGCGAGTAATGTGTTGGAGTGTTCGAAACAACCCGTTCTGCAACTAGAGCAGAAGAACACTCACTGAAGCAAACTCATAATAAAGTAATATGTGTGAAAACAAACCTAAGAGTGCTTACAGACAGAAACAACAACAAAAGCAAACTGAAATCAAAAATAAACAGTATACATGTGCTACTTGTGACTATAAGTCAGCATATGCTAGTAATGTAAAAAGACATATGATAACACACACAGGAGAAAAACCCTATGAATGCAATATGTGTAATTATAAATGTGGAGACAAAGATAAATTAAAACAGCATATGATTACACACACAGGAGAAAAACCCTATGAATGCAATATGTGTGATTATAAATGTGGAGACAAAGATAAATTAAAACAGCATATGATTACACACACAGGAGAAAAACCCTATGAATGCAATATGTGTGATTATAAATGTGGACACAAAGATAAATTAAAACAGCATATGATTACACACACAGGAGAAAAACCCTATGAATGCAATATGTGTGATTATAAATGTGGACACAAAGATAAATTAAAACAGCATATGATTACACACACAGGAGAAAAACCCTATGAATGCAATATGTGTGATTATAAATGTGGACACAAAGATAAATTAAAACAGCATATGATTACACACACAGGAGAAAAACCCTATGAATGCAATATGTGTGATTATAAATGTGGACACAAAGGTAATTTAAAACTTCATATAAAATCACACACAGGAAAGAAACCTTATGCATGTACTATGTGTGATTATGAAAGTACACTTGCAGGTAATTTAAAACGCCATATTATGAGTAAACACACATGAGACGGTCACTGGCGGTTATCAGTACATCCGGCTATGTGAACAACCAGTCCTGTAACAGAACATTAGGAGGATGGAAATGCATTCAAACTTTCTTTAATTACTAAACAATATTTAGTCATCACCTGTAACTTGACTAGTTTTGGAAATTAATAATAATAATAATAAATCTTTTATTTGGGATAAAGGCAAAAGTTACATTTATGTTCAATGGAGCACCTGGGTCCTAAACTAGATTCGAAACCTGTACGATAGGTCCCAGGCCTCTTTCATCGGAGCACAACACATAATTGCCTACTTATACACAAAAATAAGATACCTAAATTCTATGAATTTATACATAAAAAGAAATCTTTTAGATGTGTGTGTGTGAATGTATGAGAGTAGTATAATTGAGGGTAAAGGGTATACAAGTACTTTAATTAATCCAAAACATTATTTCAGTGTAATAAATAAATTTCAGTCTCATTGTAGTTTAATATATTTAGTTTATTGAACAGTTTTTTTTTTTACTTCAAACGCAGACAAATGGTATATCTTATTACATTTATTTATTTTATTATAAAGGAACGGTCCAAGAACGGTGAAATATTTTCGAGCAAAGGCAGTGTTTACTGGAATCACAACACACACATTATGAGGAACTCTTTTTTCAGTGATATTGGGATCATATTCTATAAGTGCATGTTGAAGTAGAACCGACTGTTGGACAAAGAGTTGTCTAACAGTTAGGATTTGGCATTCTTTATATAGTAAAGCTGTAGAATATCTGAAAGAACGGTTAGTACTGCATTTTAATAAAACTCTTTGAGCTCTTTCGAGGGATAACATATAGGTTTTGCTAGTCCCTCTCCACGAAGTTATACAATAGCCAATGATGGACTGACACAGAGAGTAATATAATAGCTTAATGACATCCCACTCTGCACTGTCACGATTTTTTTAAAATACTGCTATAAGTTTTCGAATACGTTTAGTTAATTGATTAATGTGAGGTGCAAAATTCAGTCTGTCATCAATGACGATTCCCAAGTATTTTATCGTAGGTACTCTTTCCAATGCAGCAGCCTTATTGTCTAACTCTGGTGATAATGAAACTGACGTTCATTTACACCATTATGAACATGAATCTCCGAATTCGAATTGTCTAACTATCCACCGGTGATCTCCTCGGTGATCTTCACCGCGTCCCCACTATCAGCTGTTTTTAAGCGAAATGAATGAACGAAACATCATATTTTGACATATATTGGTATTGTCTAAATTTTCATCGCCACCGAGACATGTCAAATGAAAAAGGTTGCTCTGTCCTAACCTTTCGTAACAACTGGCTTTGAGTTTGTGACGAAATTATAGTTTTATTGAATTAAAAGTTGACTGTTTGCGTAAGTTCAAAGGGAAGGGGTAATCTAGGTATCATAATTAATTGCGGTTTATTAATTTCAGGCATTAATTCTCCGAAAATTCGAGTTCCAAACTTGCGAAAGTCAAACAGAAAATTCACTGGTTTTTTGTGATATATATAGTTCGATACAACGAGAATATTTCGATATTTACTTCTACTAGCACCTAATTCAGTTTAACGTATCTAATTTATCCGATTACAGGCACTATAAGTACCTAACCTACAAAAACATAAAATGAAGAATATTTTGAAGGGCGAATTTGAAACTGCAGAAAAACAACATCTCCAAACTAATGGACAGGCTCTCAAGCCCCTAATATTGGTGCTGACCATGTGGCTATTATAATATATATGGATGTTCAATGTTTAACAACAAATATCAACAAAATAGACCAATAAATTATTATCTCTATGCACTTCAAATCAGAAAAGTTTTGATAACAAGGTGGACAGTGGAAACTAAATATTTCCCAAGTAACACCCAGGTGGACAAAGGTAAGCTATTGTAAAAAAAAAAACTTTCCACGGTTCACCCAGGTGGTCGTAAGAGATGAATTGGCTAGTGCCCTGACTGAAAGTCAACAAATGGTTGCAAGTTCGAATCTCTCAAGGTGCAATCATTTGTGTGATGAGCACAAATGATTGTTTCTGAGTCATTGATGTAATATTGGTTTATATCTATGTATGTTTATTTATAGAATATTTTTGATGAGAGAATTTGTAGCCAGCTGCAGAAGAAAAACATCTCCAGAAGGTTTTGAGGAACAATCACAGGCCTATTTACACCCTAGACCATTCATTATGAAAGAATTTGCAAAAATAACAGTCAAAATGTATTAAAAGTATCGACAAAAGATACCAAGTCATATTAACAATTAAAACAAAATAAGTACAAAACCTAAAATGATACCTTTATAGGTAATCAGTTAAAATTTCATCGGGAACTGCCTACTTTCAACCCATATCTAATGCACCTTTTTTTTATTACGTTTTATGCAATTGTTTGACCATGATCTCACCTGATGGAAAGCGATGATGTGGTCGAAAGTGTAGCATTGCCTAGTAGATACCTATTCACTCTTGACTTGAACACACCTGGATTCATGATATTTTACCAGAAACTGACGAGGGCAGGGCATTCCACTCTTTTGCAGATCTTACAATGAATGAAGAAGCGTAACGCTTCGTGCTTGTATGTGGTATTTCTATCATAAAAAGGTGCCGCTTTGCCAATATTCTAGTTTGTACGGTGATAAGCGAATCAGATTGTGCAGTTCTTATGCTCACTCTCCATAGTGCAATCTGATAACTTGAATTTTGCACATTGTCATATTTGTCGTTCAAAAAGGAGGTGAAAAATTCATTTAGTCATTTACATTCAGTGCCACTACATTTGGCAACCAGTTGGCCGAGTGGCTAGTGACCCTGACTGAAAGTCAACCAATGGATGCGGGTTCGAATCCCGCAAGGTGCAATCATTTGTGTGATGAGCAGAAGTATTTGTTTCCGAGATATGAATGTAATATTCATATCTTTGTATGTGTACTCGTATCTATTGTCTAGTACCCATATTTAGTGCATTCAGTGTATTTATGTCAGCGTACAATACATACAAAGTTTTATAAATTTTTCGTATTTGTTCCAGATTGAGTGACATGAGTACTACTGGCATTTACTCTGGTTTAGAGATTGCTGTAAGCTATAAGACTGCCGATTGTGTTACCACTACTTCTATATTATATTATGTACAATGTACTTCTAAGTATATACAATCTATCTATCTATGTTTAGTTGTTATTTTTTAACTACAAATTATTATGTAAGTAGAAACATACATTGATACCTATGAAATAGTATGTCACAAGCGATATACCTACCAACTGATTCACAGACAACACACAGCCTAAACCGGTGGACCTAGAGATTTGCAATTTAGAGGAAATATTTCTTTAAATTTCGAACGAGGCTGGCAATGTTTGCACAAGAGCAAAGCCTCGGCATGCAGCTAGTTTTAGCATAAATACAGACTGAGTATGGATAGAGAAACAGAAAATTAAACAAATTTTATTAAATAGCATGTTTATTTTATTGTAAAAACCTATCTAAAAAAAATATAACGGGCAAGTGTCTTTGTTAAATAAGGACTATACATAAAACATTTTAAAAACTTACATGCCATTACTGGCTCACTGGTAGCCCACTAATTACATTGTAATTATATAGTAATTCACAACAAAGTAAATATTTCGACACACCATTTTATTCAAATGGTATTAAAAAAGTGCAGTAACTAGGTATATACCTACATATTATAATACAAATATAACAAGTAGATTTGAGAAGCAGCATCCTTTTGCATTTTATGGACATGCTATGAATCTCTTCCCGCTGCAATCCGACTTGAAATGATCCTGTTTACTGTGATAGACAGGTACTGAACTGAATCTGAAAATAAAGATATAGCTATGATCATTTGTCATTATCTACATAACAAGTACTACATAGTCAATATTGTAATATGCAGTATTACTTTTGTAGAGTTAGATCAAATTTGTAAACAATTCAAAAGAGAGGTTAATTTGTTGCACCTACAGCTACATCAGGCTTTGTGATAGTTGGAAATGTTCATACTGACACAGGTGCAAGCTGCAGCCCATCTCCTGAACCCCGGCTGGTGCTCAAAGCACACGTGGGGTGAGAAGGGATGGACCTATTATTACTCCGGGCCCACAAGGCACCTTACATTAACAGTTTCTTAAGGTGGTGTCTAACTATGTAGCTAGAGTATTATATAGTCAATTAATTACCTATGTGACTAAATATAGATAGATAACTCTTTATTGTACACCAAAAATATACAATGTCCCGCTTGGGGGGTGTGTATTATGCATTTCTCCCTGCCAGCCTTTACCCAGGCCAGTCAATAATAATTATTAGGTATGTACCTACCTAGTTAATAAATATTATACAAAATATAGGTACCTACCTGCGGGACTACAGAAAGCTTGAGTTCTGTTGATGAATGTTTTCTTCTATTGGGGAATGTTTTACAGAAGTCAACATTGGTTATGCAGCAGTATCTTATCTGTATATCTCCTTCTTAGTTTGGGCTGTGAAGTAAAATGACACAAAACATAACCGATTATGTATGCATTGAAATGAGGTAAAAATCCATTAAAATATGTATGTTGTTGATGAGCATTGGTGAAAATGCATATACCTAGTATATATGTATATGTACCTAGTAGGTAAATTAAACTAGACTCGAATAGGTGCCTATATAATATTCATTAGTCCACCAAAATTCCTGTATAGCCAAGCCAAAGACTGTTGGAACTTGCGATATATTTGTTCAAAGTTTCGATCTTACTCGATGACCAATTGTAGGTCTATGCAAAGACCGCTTTATCAGATGACATTCTGAAATACAATATGGTACATAGGTACGTATTTGTTGCTAAATCAAGGCATATTTGACAATTTTATATCCGAAAACGAACATAACCTCGACATACATTACATCTCACAAAGCAATTCCACTTTTAGTTTATCCACGTTTCGCACAAACTCACACAAATCTTGTGACTATAACCTACCTATTTAATTTTTTTTTTCCATTTGATTTTCATTTCACTAATGAATGCTAAAGTAAACAACAAAGAAACACATACTTTAGTATGGTCCAGAATAAATAATAACTTTCGAACCAACGTTTCGTTCTACGCAACGTCAGGCTATAATATACTTGAATATTATTTTTTGAAGAATATCCATTTATTAAACTGCATAACTAATAAAACATAGATTTTAATAAACAAATAAAACACTGCACATGTTTATATGGCTAAATTAACATTCTACAACCATTAGTTCAAAAAAGCACTAAAAATTGCTCAAAGCTGTTCTTCATGAAATGGAACGCAAGAGCATATGTTTCTTGTGTTATGTAGTCTGTGGAAAGAACGAAATGGCCTTCACTTTTTCAAGACAATTACCACCGAAAATATTAGACAATTCCCCTGGACGGCGAACTGGAACCGCCAATGGTAATGGTAATGGATTTGATTGCCATTACCACCAGAGTTAGACAATAAGGCTGCTGGTGACCCCCTTGTACCCTGCATCTAAGCAGCGTCCTGATGCGTTCCAGGAACACCTAAAGGATTAAGAGGCGAACCTCTACTACCTTATCTACCTACCTAATTTGAAGATTTTTGATCACAACTCGACGCTGAGTGCTGACGCTGGACGTAGAACGCCTCTGCCAGCAGACTACGGGACCCGGGAGATCATCAGGAGAGTGTGGTAGCCTGGACCTAAAACGAGTGTGCTTATATGACCTAGGCCGACTACCCCCTTTTTTTTGTCTCAATTCATTTCTTTAAATAAATTTGTAAATTGTTATAATCTTAAATTATTTTTCTTTTATATACTTCTTTTGTTCTCGCTCTTAAAGCGTGACAGTATGAGATGCGTTGTGGGCAGATTCGAAATGTATATTTTTAACAAGCCGTTTTCTTTGAACATTTTCAACACTTTTGTCATTTTTGCAACTTTTGACACTACCGATCCGTTCCAAACTGAATGAAAAATGACCCTATCCCTGACGGAATAAAGTCAACATGTCATCGAAACTTGCAAAACGTACGGTGATCGATAACGTTCAGAACGCTTATTTCGCCCACAAATGGCCAAAAGGAACGCCAATTGTGATCATATTTAGCGTTTTTAACAGTCCAAAATCGTTTACTAACTCCGGGGGTGCGTTCACTTACTACGTTCGAGGACGCACGGATCACCCGCGGGATCACTCGAAATCGTTCACTGTGTCGTCGGGCGTTCACCTGGGTGACCCGAAAAATAGCAGAGGAGGGGAGGAATAGTATGAAACTGACACTTGACAGTCAGTTCTCTGTGGACATCCAAAGTCGTTCACTAACTCCGGGACCACAGAACTTGGATTCAATCAGATTGACACTTTTTTCATAGCAATTTCGACTCTACCGCAACGCACTAATGAATTTGATGACTTGAAACCGATATGATCAACATTACGTAATAGCACTGCAGATGATCGAGTGATATTCGCACGGGTGATTCGAGCGTAGTAGGTAGCTAGCTACATATGTAATCTGTGGTAGTAGGTAAGTGAACGCACCAAAGAGTATAGTAATATGAACGCACCCCAGGACTCTTATTTTCAGCGTTGCCAGAATGTTACTTTTGTAGCATTTTACGTTACTTTTGACCCACCCCCTCATGTTACTTTCATGTTACACGACTAAAAATGTTACTTATACGTAACTTCAAATTTTATCCAGGAATAAAAAAAGCGTTAAATGGAACGCGCCAAAGGAAGTTTTAGTTCGTCGTATTGGCGCACTTGATTTTGAGGCATCATCGTCTCGAATTGGACGAAATGGACCAATCGCGAGTAACTTGAAATGTTGCTATTAATTGTAGCTATGAATGAAGACTTTTTGACCGAGCGAGCGCGAAGCGAGATCATAGCGTCTCCGTTTCAGCTTGGGCAAAAATGCTTTCGTATGTGTTTCCGGCTGTCTGGCTGTTCTCCTCTGCAGGTCGTATTTCTCAACCAATGTAGACGAAACTTGGTACATATAGGTTTAACATTATTATATATTTTTTGGTCTTTTGTTCCCCCAAATGGTGGGGGGGAACAAACAACAACAACAACAACAACAACAACAACAACAACAACAACAACAACAACAACAACAACAACAACAACAACAACAGCAGCAACAGCAACAGCAACAGCAACAACAACAGCAACAACAGCAACAGCAACAGCAACAACAGCAACAGCAACAACAACAGATTAAAATATCATCGATATAAAGACATAAATATACTTTATTCACATCATTTATACATCCCGTATACAAACAATAGTCATAATCAGACCTTTTAAAATCAATGCTTAACACAAAATCATTAAAGCAATTGTACCAGTCACGGGGGCTCTCCCTCAATCCGTATAAAGCTTTTTGAAGCTTGCACACTTTATTATCTTCTACAATATAACCATCAGGTGGATATATATACACTTCTGATTTAACTTCTCCATTACGAAATGCAGTTTCAACGTCCATTTGTTGGATATCCCGTCCTTTGGTGCACGCTGCAGACAGTAATGCTTTCATAGTTGTCATTCTCGCTACAGGTGAGTATATTTCTACGTTATCATCATACACTTGTTGAAAACCTCTTGCTATACTACACGTGCCTTATATCTTCCATTTGTTTTTATTCTAAAAATCCATTTTACTTCTATTATCTTTTTATCTATTGGCTTGTCAACAATTTCCCACGTTAAATTTTCATCTAAGCTATTAATTTCTTCTTCCATAGCTTGCTTCGACTTTTTCGCTTCTAAGCTGTTAACTACTTCTTCATAAGTATCTGGTACTCCGGCATCACAAACATTTACATAAACGACATGATCATTAAACTTTTCGGGTTACCTTCTTTCTCTTCTAGGTTGACTCGGCGCACTCACCTCCTCAAACTCAGTTTTTTTGGTTTATCTTCTTCATCTTCTACAGTGTCATAAAATTCATCAATATCACTGTTTTCTATATTTTTTTGGTTCAATGTTTTCCTTGATTTCTGTTTCCTTTGATTCAATATTTTCATTAGACTCAGATCTTTTAAATTCATCATTTTTATGCGAACTTCATTCTGCAATTTTCATGTCATCATTTATTTCTAGATCTTGAAATCTGATCACCTCTGCATCTGGATCTATGAAAGTAACCTGGCGACTAATAACTATTTTGTTATCTGCCAATATCTTGTATGCCGTATCTGTGTAACCAACTAAAATCCCTTTCATGCCGTTCGGATTTAACTTTGTAGTCCTTTTTTCTTCGGGAACTCGAACGAAACATTTACTGCCATAAATTTTTAAATTTCTTGTGTCTGGTTTCCTGCCATGAAATATTTCATATGGACTCTTTTTTTCTGCTGTGTTTGTAAGAATCCTGTTTCCAAGGTATGCCGCTGTCAAAACACATTCTGGCCATAACATTTGTCTATCTTTGCTTCCGTCATTAAGTATCTGGTACATTACCGTTCTGTTGAATCTTTCAGCTACACTATTTAATTGATGTGTGGATGCTGGACCTGGCTTCGAATATATCCCCTGCTGTTTAGTAAACTCATAACAATCCCTATGTATATACTCACAGCCGTTGTCACATCTAATCTCCTTCACTCTTGCCTGTTTGTTTGTGTTTGGCGTTCACGTAAGTTCTAAAACAGTCAAATACCTCATTTTTATTTTTAATTGCACACACTGAAGCTTGTCTACTGTAATCATCAATAAATGATACGAAATATCGTTGAACGTCACTACCTGTTGGAGTTATTAGGCCATTAACGTCCGTACGAATAATTTCCAATATTTCTGTTGATCTACGTATATTGTTTTCAATTGACATTTTATTCTGCAAACAAATTTCACACTGCACGTAACTTTCTTCAAACCTCTCAGAAAAAAACCATCTAAAACTTTATGCCTACACATTTGATTAAGCTTTGAAAAGTTTGCATGACCTAATATTCGGTGCCATTTCTCTTTCACTGACATTGTCTTTTCATTTGTGTATGTATCTACATATTTTTTTAGTTTCTTTACCTACCTTGCCTTCTAATTCATACAATATTTTTTTTCTAGCTGCTGCTAATAATTTTTGCTCAAAATTGAAGATCTCTGCAGTTTCATTTTGAAATTTAATCATATTATGCTTATTTACTATGCATGACATGCCTTAGCAAGTTTCTTTTCATACTTGGAACTTAATAAACATTTTAGATGTCAATTTTATGTAATTTTCTACATGCATGACACATAGTAATGATACATAAGTCATAGTCATAGTCATGATACATAGTAATGATTCCTATAATTACTGACTTTAAACCGAACCCATCTCCTACTCTTATATTACTATCTAATTTTTTTGTACTTACAAAAGTATTTGTCGTCATTCACAATGTGGTCGCTGCATCCGCTATCAAGAAGCCAATTTATAGAAGCTGTGTTCACTCCGGCTTCTACGTTAAAGCAACGCAAGATTTTCCAGAAATAGAATCAATGTAAGAGTTGTTACCTTGTCCTCTGTTTCCTCTGTAGTTACCTCTACGTCCTCTATAGTTTCGATGTCCTCCTTGTCCACCACGACGATATGATGAGTACTGTTCACGATTACTTCTTTGGTTTGTTAACCTGGGACAATCTCTTTTAAAATGCCCTTCACGATTGCATTCATAGCACTTCTGTGAATTGGAACTGCTGCTCGCAAATGTTTTCTTTTCATTTTTCTTGTAATCTATATACTTATAATAAAACTGTAACGGGCCCAATTCTGTACATTGAAGATATTTTGAAATTATTTTTTTGACCTTACTCTAGATTCGATACTGAAGCCAAAACTGTATTTTTTTTTTCATTTTTGTCTGTCTGTCTGTATCTTGGCTAGGCATCACGCCGAAACTACTGAATGAATTTAAATGAAACTTGGTATGATTTGAGTTCATACTACGAGGTAAGACATAAGCTACTTTTCATCCCGAAAAATGAAAGGGTTCCCGCAGGATTGGGAATGAAAGTTATATCAAAAAACTCTTACCACTCTGAAACTACTGGACGGATTTTGATGCAAATTGGCATAGTCATAGTTTATATGATGGATTAAAATTGAGAATACTTTTATCCCGAAAAAATAAATAGTTCCTGCGGGATAATATCCCAAATTCTGTAAATTAAACATATTTTGTAAAAAAAAATAGAAGTTATCACTTATTATTATCATGGAGCTTGGAGACATCAGGCCATGCATTTCTGTCATTAATAAAATCATTTACACTGTATATACGCTTTCTTTATGAGATTTACTTTAACAAAAGTTTTAAACTTATGCATTGGTAATGCCGTCAGGTAACTTATTAATAAAGCGTATACAGTTCCATAAATATGAACCACTAACTTTCTTTAACCGAAACCCAGACACTTTTAGTTTATTTTTATTTCTAGTATTAAAATGATGAACATCCCTATTTTTGACAAAGGTATTGATATTCTTCCGGATTATTCTAACGTTTCTAATATCTTCCTTTTTATCAATAGTTTATTTGCGCATCCTCTATTAAGGTACATATCATCTAATTCTTTTAATCATTTTGTATGCCGTTACTTCAGAGTCACTTGTCTAACTGTAAGTTGCTGATACTGTTTATGTATTTTATATATTTTACTATATATCTATCAGGCGTGAAGCAAAACCATTTTAATAATTAATCTTGAATTTATTCAATTATGTACGGTGATTTTTCCTTAGCGACACAAGACGACAATTCGAATTACCAAATTCAAAAACACTCATAATGTAGATATCAAATTCCTTTCACATTAACAATTTTTACAACCTTTCACATTAACTTTTTTTATGTGAAAGGTTGTAATTATTATTGAACATTAAGTTGGTTTCATAAAAATAAGGCGACCTGTAGAGGAGAACAGCTGGACAGGGGGACGGCGCGTGGACAGTTGGATATACGAAAGCATTTTTACATAACTGTAACACACGCTTCGCGCTCGTTCGGTCAATAAAGTAGAGTCGTTTTCTGCTTAAAAACGAAAATGTTACTTTTTGAGCTGTCTCGTGTTACTTTTGACTATCGGCCACTGGTAACACTGCTTATTTTCTAACAAATAATTTGATTTCGCGAAAAATATTGTTTAAAATGGTATGTACGGTAAGTCGTGATTTTGTTTCGGAGTTCTATTAATATACAGAATAGTTCCGACTGTACTATAACGAAAGATTCAACGTACTTAATAATTAATGTGCAAATGCAAGCAAATCTCATGACCATCACCACTTCGCTGAATCTTGGTCGGGACTTGGTCTATCCATTCTAAGTGTGGAGGGTTGGGGGAATCTTTACCTGCAACTTTATGCTAATTCAAGGGAGATCTGATTTGGCCATGGTAGCTTAGAAGGCTTAGGCGGGAGTGAAGCAAGCTCCCGCCTTAGTCGGCGGTTGGCGAATATGTCTATTGTATTGTACACACATTAAATAAAGGGCACTCCCCTCTAAGGTAAGATTAGGTACTCAGCTTACCTCCAGGTAGGTTAGGTTGATGGTGACCACAAAGTTTATTGTACACACAAACATAGAGCACTTCCACCTTAAAAACTGTGTATATTCATGAAAATATCTAATTACTTTTAAAAAAAGGGTCTCCACTCCCAATCATTTGGAAAATACTTTTCAACAATTTCTGCCGGTTCTTAGTACAACTGTAGAGACAAACCATAGCTACAATAGGTATTTGTGTACCTGAGTAGTTGTGAGTACTAATGTCACACTAAAAGCAATGGCCACGTTACATTACATTATCCCAAATGCAGAGCGCTAAGTGATCTAGCATGCTAACTTCATATTGTGTAAAGGCAGTGCTCTAGTCTAGTGTGACTGTATGCACTCAGCCAGTATGGTGCACTAGATGAGCTATGTGCTTGCTCTAGTGGAAGGATGTATAAATTGATTGGAAATCCAAAATGATGCAGCCGCTGATGAAGGAGAAAGAAGTTCTATAACTAAATGAAGATATGCCATATTTATGCTATAAAAAAACAATAGAAATAAAGTACTCCTTAAAAATTACAAGGGTTTGATAGCATCGCAACATTGAAAACTGATTATCCGTTTAGTTATTTTTTGTTTAGAGCTCCAGGTACGGTTTGAATGATGATCACTAATGGAATGACATGAAGTTTTACTAAGGAGCTTTGCTAGCTAGTGTAGTGAGTTCAACAGGATGTATCAATTATTACAGCAAATTGAATTGTTTCAGGAAAACACACTGAAGTGAACCTTCTGTAAGAAAATTTGAAGACATGGACTGACAATGAACACATGAAGACATGCAATATTTGCAATGCTACATTAACAATTGAAATGTTTAAAGGAGCACATATAATAAGCAACTTATCTATACTCAAACACTATGCATACAATTTTTGTGAAGTTTAATTTACACATTCAAGTAATTTAAAAGAAATAAAACACTTGAAAAGACACACTAGAGAGAAATTGTATGCAACATGGGGGACCTTAAATGTGCACAAGCTGGTAATTTAAAACATTACAAAATGATACACACAGGAGAGAAACCATGTGAATGCAAAATGTGTAATTATAAATGTTCACAAGCTGGTAAATTTAAACAACACAAATTGATTCACACATATGAATGCAACATGTGTGACTTTAAATGTAAAAGTGCTTGGGATTTAAAACGACACAAAATGATACACACAGGAGAGAAACCATATGAATGTGACATGTGTGACTTTAAATGTGCACAAACTGGTACTTTAAAATATCACAAAATTATTCACACAGGGGAGAAACCATATGAATGCAACATGTGTAGCTATAAATGTGCACGAGCTGGGAAATTAAAAGTACACAAAGTGATTCACACTGGAGAGAAACCATATGAATGCAACTTGTGTGACTATAAATGTGTAAGTGCTGATAATTTAAAAAAACACAAAATGATACACACAGGAGAGAAATCATATGAATGCAACATGTGTAACTTTAAAAGTGCACAAGCTGGTAATTTAAAACGACACAAAATGATACACATAGGAGAGAAACAATATGAATGCAACATGTGTGACTATAAATGTAAAAGTTCTTGTAATTTAAAACGACACAAATTTATACACACAGGAGAAAAACCATATGAATGTAACATGTGTGACTATAAATGTGCACTGACTGGTCATTTAAAACAACACAAAGTTTTACATACCGGAGAAAAACCATATGTATGTAACATGTGTGACTTTAAATGTGCACGAGCTGGTACTTTAAAACGACACAAAATTATACACACAGGAGAGGAGCAATATAAATGCAACATGTGTGACTATAAATGTGCAAGTGCTGATTCTTTAAGTCGCCACAAAAAGATACACACCAAAAAGAAACCCTATGAGTGCAAATTGTGTGAATTCAAAAGTGAACAAAAATATTCTCTAAACATTCACATAAGAATGCACCTTGAAGAGAAACCAGAATGAATGCCAAACACCGACCACAACACGAGTAATAATAGTCTGTTTTCAGATCTCATGCTTGGCCGTTAATAGGCATACAAAATTAAAATAAATAGAAATAAAAACATAAAACTGAGTAAGTAGGTAAATGAAAATCTCAAATGGCATGCAAACTCAAGCAATTAAAAAAACTGACAATACAGTGCCATAAAAATAAAATTAGTAATAATTAAATGGTATATATTGAATGTAATGAAATATGTCAAAAAGAAATTAACATACCAATCCATACCAATATATAAAAGTGAAACGTTGTCTAATTGTTTGTTTGTTTGGGGAGCTTTCACGCAATAACCGCTGAACGGATTTTGATGAAACTTGGAATGGAGATAGCTTATACCCTGGAATAAAACATAGGAAACTTTTATGCCGTAAAATTGTAAGTTTCCACGGGATACCTGGAAAAATGTTGATTACTTGCTGTAAGAAACGGTTGCCATGGAAAGAAATAACAACCAACTACGGTAGGGTAAAACATAGCCTTTGACACCCTGCACCAAAACTACTGGGCAAGTATTAAGGACTGCAGGCAGTCGAGGGAGGCATTCCCGGAGTTAAATCCAAGGTTCTCCCGTAAACTCCTAAACCTTAATAGGGATAAGCTCCGACAAGTCGTCGGAATAATCACCGGTCATTGTGCCCTTAATAAACACCTATTTACTATAGGCATTACAGACAGCCCCATGTGCAGAGGATGCATGGAGGCTGAAGAAACGGCCACGCATGTGCTCTTAGAGTGCAATAGCGTGGCGAATCAGAGAGCGCATTTCCTGGGAGCACCAGGAACCCTACAGGAGGCCTGCACCAGAACACAGGAGCTGCTGGCCTTCCTGGAGGACATCTATTTTACGGTGTTAAAACATTTTGACCCTATCTCTACGGTAGGAAGTTCAAAATTGTCACGGATCATCGTCCTCTTGTTTGGTTGTTCAATTGCAAAGACCCAAGTAGTAAACTTGTTCGCTGGAGACTAAAACTTGAAGAGTTCGACTACGAAGTCTTATACAAACCAGGTCGAATAAACTCAAACGCTGACGGTTTGTCTCGTCATTGATGTTAACTTAACTATTAACTTGACCTATGAATCTTTCCTAAAGTCCCGTTCCAGTCCTACTGCATCTGATACTCAAATCGTTGAACATAATCAAAGTCTCTTAAAAACTTCATGTTCTGCTATCGCCTATCCAACTTCCATAGATCTCGATAGTTCAAATCTTTATTGTGAAGACATTCTTGAACTTCTAGAAGACAAAGAAGACTTCATAATGTCTGAAAAGGAACTAAACCGTGTTAAAGTTTACAAAGTCTATACTATAATAAAACTGTAACTGGGCTAAATCTGTACATGAAATATTTTTTGAAAATTATAATTGAGATAAACTTCAAAATCGATATAGAGTGCAAAATTGATATTTTTTTAATTTTTGTCTGTCTGTCTGTCTGTCTCTTTGAACACGCATCACGCTGAAACTACCAGATGGATTTTGATGCAACTTGGCACAATCATAGCTTATGTTATGGATTAACATTTAGAATACTTTTTATCCCGAAAAAATCATGAGTTCCCGCAGGATAGGGGTTAAAAGTTATTTAAAAGAACACATATTACGCTGAAACTACTGGTCAGAGTTTGGTGTAACTTGGCACAGTCAAAGTACATATTATGTATTAAAATTATGGATTCTTTTTATCCCCAAAAAATATAGAGTTCCTGCGGGATAGGTATTCAAAGTTATGGTAATTTAAATGTAATATAAATAAAACATTAAAATGGTATCATAATTTCGACTCTCTCGCCACTATACTATCTGGTTTAGAGGGAGTATTTCTGCCTGCCAACCCAGACGTGCGTGGATCGAAATCAGGTACTTATTGAAATGTTTTGTTCCATATTTTTATGCATTTACATATTTTATGCGTTATAAGTTAGCACAGTCAAAGTACATATTATGTATTAAAATTATGGATTCTTTTTATCCCCAAAAAATATAGGGTTCCTGCGGGATAGGTATTCAAAAATATGGTAATTTAAATGTAATATAAATAAAACATTAAAACGGTACCATAATTTCGACCCTCTCGCCACTAAACTATCTGGTTTAGCGGGAGTATTTCTGCCTGCCAACCCAGACGTGCGTGGATCGAAATCACGTACTTATTGAAATGTTTTGTTCCGTATTTTTATGCATTTACATATTTTATGCGTTATTTTTACAATTTCAATGCTTTTTTTTTTTTCTTGAATTAAACCGTCAAATTGTTACAACAAAATAGGTCACAATAATTCAAATTCAGATAATTTAGAAAAAACTCAAAAACAGAAAAGAATTCTGTCAATTTACTTGCGGCTTTTTTTATTGTTAACTAAACTGCTTACTGTTTTACATTTTTAACCCCCGAACAAAGAGACGGGTGTTATAAGTTTAGGGTGTGAATCACTGTGTGAGAGGTTGTGTGAGTGTGTGTGCGTCTCTGTTTGTGGCATCCTCATAAAAAAGCTCCCAAACGAATGGACCGATTTTGATGCGGTTTTTTTGTTTGAAAGCTAATGTGATCGAGATGGTTCTTAACTATATGGGGGGGGGGGGGGGGGGGGAGAAAAGGGGGAGTTTCGAGAAAAAAGGGGTGAGAATCGTACCTTTCAAACGAATCGACCAATGTAGCTGCGTTTTTTTATGTTTCAAAGCTGAGGTAAACAAGATTTGTCTTAGCTATAATAAGGGGGGAGGGTGGAGGGGATATGGCGAAGTTCATAGCTCCCAAATGAATGGACCAAATTTGATGCAGTTTTTTTATGTTTTAAAAAGGATGTGATCGAGATGGTTTATCATGTTCCTTTGCTATAAAAGAGGGGGAGGGGGGAGTGGGAGGAGTTGAAAAAAAAGGGGGGGGGGTGGGGTGAGAATCGTATCTTTAAAACGAATGGACCAATTTAACTGCGGGTTTTTATGTTTCAAAGCTGAGGTAAACAATATGGTTCTTAGCTAGAATGGGGCTTTATGCTCGCTACGCTTCGCTCCCGCCTTCGTCTTCTAACCTATCACGACCATGTCGGATTGCCACTGAAGGTTGTTAACACAGGTAAGTAGGTACCTATATTGCTACTTTTGGTACTGGAATAATTCATAGGATCATTATATCCCAGAAAAACTACCACACGAGCAACGCTGCGGGCACAGCTATAGGCAATAATAACGTAAAAGTCTGTACAAAGAAGATAATTTTAAAAAATTGGTCTGAGCTACTGAACAAGAATAAAACATTTTTAAAATTCGTGTCTGTCTGTTTGTTTGTCTGTACGTTTGTTCACGCATCACGAAAAAACTATTAGACCGATTGCGATGCACTTTTCAGTGTTGGATTGCTTAGGGTTTGACCAAGACCTAGCGTACTTGGTATCGTAATCCAATGATTAGATGCCGAGCAATGGATAAAAAACTTTTAAACGGCTGAAGGAATTTTGATCAAATGTTTATTGTAGGTCTTGGAATATCACATAGAGTACTTTTAACCTAGAGAAATGACCACGCGAGCGAAGCCGCGGGCACAGCTAGTCAACAATAAAACTTTCTTCCATCTCTTTACGAAAGTACATCATTTCGACTCTGCATCTTACAAAGATGTTTTTACTGTTCTCAAAGAACTACGTAATCAACTGATAATTTATCCCAATGTCAAAGAAGTTTCTATATCAGATTTTACCAATCCCTTCGATAAACTGAAATTCATCCTCATTTACGTAATAATTACTTTCCTCTTTAACAAGACTAATATCAAGATCAACCTTTACCATAATAAGGTCATATATCCTTCTCCAAACGAAATCCCTACCATTCTCAAAGACAATCACGACTCTCCTATCGGTGGTCATGTAGGAACAGCCCGTATGTACAACAAACTTAAAGATTTGTACTACTGGAAGAACATGAGATCCGAAGTTGAGTCCTATGTTAAACATTGTACTCAGTGTCAACAAAATAAAGCTTTAAGAGCTACTAATAGAGCTCCCATGGAAATAACTTCCACATCTCACGAACCCCTTCAAAGAAATGCTACTGATATGGTTGGTCCATTACCAGAATCTGGCCCTGAAAAGTACAGGTACATCGTTACTTTTCAAGATGACCTAACTAAGTACTCGATGGCCTATCCTATTGTTAATTCTACCGCCGAACAAACTTCCAATTGTCTCATGAAATTCATTTCCCATTTTGGTATTCCAAAAATTCTCCTGTCTGATCAAGGTGTCCACTTCATTGCAGAAGTTTACAAGCAGATCACGTCTCTCTTTAAGATAAAACATCATTTTTCGTCTCCCTACCATCCTCAAACGAATGGTGCTCTTGAAAGGAGCCATGCTACTCTCAAGGAATACCTAAAATCCTACGTCAACGAGAACCAAAACGATTGGCACAAGTTCCTTCCTACTGCTCTTATATCCTACAATTCAAACGTCCATTCTTCGACTCACTTTACTCCCCACGAACTATTATTTGGTTGCAAACCTCATATCCCAAGTTCAATATATGACATTTCCCCTGACGTCACTTACCCCGATTACATCAAGAACTTGAAACACAAACTCACTATGTCCCGAAACTTAGCTCGAGAAAACACTCTTAGAAGTAAAGAAAAGTCAAAATCATACTACGACAAACATACCCGCAAAGTTGATACTTTGAACGACGACGTGAAATGGCATCATAAGCTGCGTAAAGCATTATCACCTTAACAAGACTAATTAGTCTGGAAAGGCCCGTACAGAATCGTCAAAGTTCACAATAATCATAACGTCACGATCCTCATTAACCGTAAACACATGCGCTACCATTTCGATGAAATCAAGCTTGCTCATGAACATTCTCTTGCAGGGCCCTCGCGCCAGGAATAACGACCTATCCATTAAACCTGACGACTCCGATCATCAATAGCCCAGCAGCCTTATTGTCTAACTCTGGTGATAATGAAACTGACGTTCATTTACACCATTATGAACATGAATCTCCGAATTCGAATTGTCTAACTATCCACCGGTGATCTCCTCGGTGATCTTCACCGAGTCCCCACTATCAGTGGCCCAATTACAGAACTTGGTTACAATCGGATTATCACTTTTTTCATAGCAATTTCGACTCTATCGCAAGGCATTAGTGGTTGCGATATTGAGAATTCATTTGAAGCCAAGTTATGTGGTCGGGCCGGAGCTGTTTTTAAGCGAAATGAATGAACGAAACATCATATTTTGACATATATTGGTATTGTCTAAATTTTCATCGCCACCGAGACATGTTTAATGAAAAAGGTTGCTCTGTCCTAACCTTTCGTATCAACTGGCTTTGAGTTTGTGACGAAATTATAGTTTTATTGAATTAAAAGTTGACTGTTTGCGTAAGTTCAAAGGGAAGGGGTAATCTAGGTATCATAATTAATTGCGATTTATTAATTTCAGGCATTAATTCTCCGAAAATTCGAGTTCCAAACTTGCGAAAGTCAAACAGAAAATTCACTGGTTTTTTGTGATATATATAGTTCGATACAAAGAGAATATTTCGATATTTACTTCTACTAGCACTTATTTCAGTTTAACATATCTAATTTATTCGATTACAGGCACTATAAGTACCTAACCTACAAAAACATAAAATGAAGAATATTTTTATGGGCGAATTTGTAGCCAACTGCAGAAAAACAACATCTCCAAACTAATGGACAGGCTCTCAAGCCCCTAATATTGGTGCTGACCATGTGGCTATTATAATATCTATGGATGTTCAATGTTTAACAACAAATATCAACAAAATAGACCAATAAATTATTATCTCTATTCACTTCAAATCAGAAAAGTTTTGATAACAAGGTGGACAGTGGAAACTAAATATTTCCCAAGTAACACCCAGGTGGACAAAGGTAAGCTATTGTAAAAAAAAACTTTCCACGGTTCACCCAGGTGGTCGTAAGAGATGAATTGGCTAGTGCCCTGACTGAAAGTAAACAAATGGTTGCAAGTTCGAATCTCGCAAGGTGCAATCATTTGTGTGATGAGCACAAATGATTGTTTCTGAGTCATTGATGTAATATTGGTTTATATCTATGTATGTTTATTTATAGAATATTTTTGATGAGAGAATTTGTAGCCAGCTGCAGAAGAAAAACGTCTCCAGAAGGTTTTGAGGAACAATCGCAGGCCTATTTACACCCTAGACCATTCATTATGAAAGAATTTGCAAAAATAACAGTCAAAATGTATTAAAAGTATCGACAAAAGATACCAAGTCATATTAACAATTAAAACAAAATAAGTACATAACCTAAAATGATACCTTTATAGGTAATCAGTTAAAATTTCATCGGGAACTGCCTACTTTCAACCCATATCTAATGCACCTTTTTTTTAGTACGTTTTATGCAATTGTTTGACCATGATCTCACCTGATGGAAAACGATGATGTGGTCGAAAGTGTAGCACCCTTGCCTAGTAGATACCTATTCACTCTTGACTTGAACACACCTGGATTCATTATATTTTACTCTTTTGCAGATCTTACAATGAATGAAGAAGCAGTAACGCTTCGTGCTTGTATGTGGTATTTCTATCATAAAAAGGTGCCGCTTTGCCAATATTCTAGTTTGTACGGTGGTAAGCGAATCAGATTGTGCAATCTGATAACTTGAATTTTGCACATTGTCATATTTGTCGTTCAAAAAGGAGGTGAAAAATTCATTTTGTCATTTACATTCAGTGCCACTACATTTGGCAACCAGTTGGCCGAGTGGCTAGTGACCCTGACTGAAAGTCAACCAATGGATGTGGGTTCGAATCCCGCAAGGTGCAATCATTTGTGTGATGAGCAGAAGTATTTGTTTCCGAGATATGAATGTAATATTCATATCTTTGTATGTGTACTCGTATCTATTGTCTAGTACCCATATTTAGTGCATTCAGTGTATTTATGTCAGCGTACAATACATACAAAGTTTTATAAATCTTATTTGTTTCAGATTGAGTGACATGAATACTACTGGCATTTACTCTGGTTTGGAGATTGCTGTAAGCTATAAGACTGCCGATTGTGTTACCGCTACTTCTATATTATATTATGTACAATGTACTTCCAAGATATAAAAAAGAGACAACAATAAAGAGTTATCTATCTATCTATGTTTTGTTGTTATTTTTTAACTACAAATTATTATGTAAGTAGAAACATACATTGATACCTATGAAATAGTATGTCACAAGCAACATACCTACCAACTGATTCACAGACAACACACAGCCTAAACCGGTGGACCTAGAGATTTTCAATTTAGAGGAAATATTTCTTTAAATTTCGAACAAGGCTGGCAATGTTTGCACAAGAGCAAAGCCTCGGCATGCAGCTAGTTTTAGCATAAATACAGACTGAGTATGGATAGAGAAACAGAAAATTAAACAAATTTGATTAAATAGCATGTTTATTTTATTGTAAAAACCTTTCTAAAAAAAAGATAACGGGCAAGTGTCTTTATTAAATAAGGACTATACATAAAACATTCTATAAACTTACAAGCCATTACTGGCTCACTGGTAGCCCACTAATTACAATGTAATTATATAGTAATTCACAACAACAAAGTAAATATTTCCAACACACCATTTTATTCAAATGGTATAAAAAAAGTGCAGTAACTAGGTATATACCTACATATTATAATACAAATATAACAAGTAGATTTGAGAAGCAGCATCCTTTTGCATTTTATAGACATGCTATGAATCTCTTCCCGCTGCAATCCAACTTGAAATGATCCTGTTTACTGTGATAGACAGGTACTGAACTGAATCTGAAAATAAAGATATAGCTATGATCATTTGTCATTATCTACATAACAAGTACTAAATAGTCAATATTGTAATTTGCAGTATTACTTTTGTAGAGTTAGATCAAATTTGTAAACAATTCAAAAGAGAGGTTAATTTGTTGTACCTATAGCTACATCAGGCTTTGTGATAGTTGGAAATGTTCATACTGACACAGGTGCAAGCTGCAGCCCATCTCCTGAACCCGGCTGGTGCTCAAAGCACACGTGGGGTGAGAAGGGATGGACCTATTATTACTCCGGGCCCACAAGGTACCTTACATTAACAGTTTCTTAAGGTGGTGTCTAACTATGTAGCTAGAGTATTATATAGTCAATTAATTACCTATGTAAATATAGATAGATAACTCTTTATTGTACACCAAAAATATACAAAGTCCCGCTTGGGGGGGTGTGTATTATGCATTTCTCCCTGCCAGCCTTTACCCAAGCCAGTCAATAATAATTATTAGGTATGTACCTACCTAGTTAATAAATATTATACAAAATATAGGTACCTACCTGCGGGACTACAGAAAGCTTGAGTTCTGTTGATGAATGTTTTCTTCTATTGGGGAATGTTTTACAGAAGTCAACATTGGTTATGCAGCAGTATCTTATCTGTATATCTCCTTCTTAGTTTGTGCTGTGAAGCAAAATTACACAAAACATAACCGATTATGTATGCATTGAAATGAGGTAAAAATCCATTAAAATATGTATGTTGTTGATGAGCATTTGTGAAAATGCATATACCTAGTATATATGTATATGTACCTAATAGGTAAATTAAACTAGACTCGAATAGGTGCCTATATAATATTCATTAGTCCACCAAAATTCCTGTATAGCCAAGCCAAAGACTGTTGGAACTTGCGATATATTTGTTCAAAGTTTCGATCTAACTCGATGACCAATTGTAGGTCTATGCAAAGACCACTTTATCAGATGACATTCTGAAATATATTATGGTACATAGGTACGTATTTGTTGCTAAATCAAGGCATATTTGACAATTTTATATCCGAAAATGAACATAACCTCGACATACATTACATCTCACAAAGCAATTCCACTTTTAGTTTATCCACGTTTCGCACAAACTTACACAAATCTTGTGACTATAACCTACCTATTTAATATTTATTTTTTTCCATTTGATTTTCATTTCATTATTGAATGTTAGAGTAAACAACAAACAAACACATACTCTAGTATGGTCCAGAATAAATAATAACTTTCGAACCAACGTTTCGTTCTACGCAACGTCAGGCTATAATATACTTGAATATTATTTTTTGAAGAATATCCATTTATTAAACTGCATAACTAATAAAACATAGATTTTAATAAACAAATAAAACACTACACATGTTTATATGGCTAAATTAACATTTTACAACCATTAGTTCAAAAAAGCACTAAAAAGTGCTCAAAGCTGTTCTTCATGAAATGGAACGCAAGAGCATATGTTTTTTTGTGTTATGTAGTCTGTGGAAAGAACGAAATAGCCTTCACTTTTTCAAGACGATTACCACCGAAAATATTAGACAATTCCCCTGGACGGCGAACTGGAACCGCCAATGGTAATGGATTTGATTGCCATTACCACCAGAGTTAGACAATAAGGCTGCAGGTTCGTAAGGCAAACCAGACAAATTACACATAGCATTTGCAAGTCGAAAGAATTCTAGGCGGTCTTCAAAAAACTATCAGAAACGGTTTGTAAGAATAGATGGATTAAAAAGAGGTAACTGAATGTAAATCACAATCATACTAACATAATCTAACATTCCAGAAACATACTAAATATCTAGCACACCCGGCACCATTTATAACAAAACTACGTAGGTGCAACGGTTCTAATTTAAATATGTTTCTACGCATTAAGCAAGCGCAGTCAAATATTGATTAATGCACAACTTACCCAGTTGGGAACACGATTCACATGTATTTAAGCTAAGGCTTAGCTGCCAAGCTGTATGCAGTTTAGTTTCAAAATATACATATGAAGATTTAAGGTTTACGTAACTTTTTCTTAGACACAAAGTAATACGTCTTTGCCTTGAGAAGGCTAGCAGCGGTGTAGCGGGCGCGAGCTCTGAGTGCGAGCGTCGCTTCGCTTCTTATCAGTGGCAGCCGAGAACAATAGGATTAGCTGCGTTTGTATCTATATAAAATGGTCTGCATGTAAATTTATGTATGTAAATTATTATATTAGTTTTAAGTACATAATTTAATTAATAAGTTATTTTGGATAGTTACTATCATTTTTGCGTGTAACACTACGTTACAGTACCCCCTCCCTTAGAATAAGGATTTTACGTGTAGTAAAATACTTTTAATAAATAGATTCTTTGATAAAATAAAAAAACGTATAATAAAAATAGTATTTAGCCTAGGTTATTTAGTTTTCTACTTTTAATTGGCGTTTAGATGGCTGCCAACTATTTTCAAGTCTTTTATATGCCAGGCACCTAGATCTCGTCCATTCATGTCTTCCAGAACAGGTTTTTCGTTAGCGTTCCGTATCAGCGCTGTGGTACATTGCGGAGCCATTTTGCAATGTGTTATATATTTCAATGGTTCCGTAGTTAATTATTATATTATTGTTTAGTTGTTAAGTATTTTGTTTGATAGATTTATTATTTTAGTATGAGGGTTATAAGAGTTTGGAACTAGTTTTGGTTAGCGTAGTACATATAAAAAATATAACTTTGATCGTTTATATTTTAGATTTACTTATTAAGGTTTTAGTACTAAGATCTTTTGTTAGGAAGATAAACGCAACGTTACAATACGCAGGGTACATAAAACTGGTAATTGTCAAGTGGCAGTTTCATACTTCCCCCCACCACCCCTCCCTCCCCCCCTACTATTTTTCGGGTGACTCGTGCGTGCGCTCGACGACGACATAACGAGTTCGAGTGATCGCGCGGGTGATCCATGCGTCCTCGAGCGTAGTAAGTGAACGCACCTCTTTCGTGTGTAGTACGTACTACTAAGAAACGTTACTCTGCACTGAACTAGAAGAAATTTTACCGAACGCTAGTTGGACGTCGGTCTACGACTATCGTGTCTATCGTAGTGAGAGTAAGGGTGCATTCCGATTCATGATATAATCGATGTGAGCGATAACAGTGCTAATTTGCGTTCCGATTCAGATATCGTGCTCATGCCAGTTGAGGGCCGCAGTTGATTCGGAACGGATAATAATATATAAAATAATAATTATTATTATTATTATAAAATAATAGATAATTCAGGTTCTTATGCTACAATGCCACCATACACTCGTGCTAACGCAGCGGATGTCTAAAGCTGGGTATCCATTTGCGCAGCCTCGTGACGTGCTGCCTCATCCTGAGCGTGCCGCGGGCTGCGGAAAGTACATGCGTCTCCACTTGAGCACACATAATATCGTATCGAGCGGCAAGCCTCAACCCGAGCCACGATTTTCTCAATTCCTCATTAACCACCATGGTTGACGCACGGTAAAGTCGCTGCAGCATTAGTAATAATTAGTCACTACAAAAGGAAGCAACATAAGAAACGGAAACATCGATGGTGGACTAAGGAAATATATCGTCAGCGAAATGTTCATGCAATAAAATTGTTGTCAGATATGACCTTTGAAGGCGTAGAAGAAACTATTAAAAATTTTACCAGAATGAACTCTGAAACCTTTGAAGATCTATGTATCAAGCTTGAACCAATAATTGGAAAAAAAGATACATCGTTTCGCAAAGCAATCACAACAAAAGAACGACTGGCCATTACCCTGAGGTTTTTAGCAAGTGGTGATTCGTTTGTTAGTTTGCAATACCTTGGTAAAAGTGCTCAAAGAATATGTTCAGGTATGTTAAAAATGCTTTATTAATAATTTTATTAAAGTACAAAGTTACAATAATGACAGAGTAGTAAATTGTTCAGTATTTCCAGTAGAATCTTGTGAGTTCACAGAAGTTTGCCCATATTGTTGGGAATTTTGTGCGTTCGCAGAAGTTTGGCCGTATTGTTGCGTGTAGTATCCTTGTTGTCGTGCACCTGGTAACATCCCGGTATCAGCTTGAAATAAGATATCCATCATAGCTTTTTTAACGTGTGCTACAGTAATTGGATCATATTTTCTAAGTTCTGCAGTAATATGTTTACCAAACGTATCATAACTATCATCTGTATAATTTAACACTTCCATAGCTTTATCTAGATCTATATTATCTTCACAAGCATCAGGCATTTTTCTTTTATTTGATCTTGAAGTTTCGGGCTGCGTCTGTTGTTGATCATCGCGGGGCAAAGATGATCGCTCGGAAGAAGCAGTTTCACGCATCGATTCATTTTCTTCGAATAATTCTTCATTCTGTAAATTAAAGTAGATAAAATCATCAAATAATGTTTTAGCAGTACGATAGCCTAATAGTAAAATATGTGACATAATTTTCAGATACTATCATCAGAAGAAGATTGGTTAAAAGTAGCACAAGATTTTGAAAACCAGTGGCATTTTCCTCATTGTGTGGGGGCCCTCGATGGCAAACATATTATTCTTCAATCACCAATTAATAGTCACGGAGAATACATAAATTATAAAAAAAAAACCCAGCATCGTATTGCTTGGCTTGGTGGATGCTAATTATAATTTTATGTATGTAGACGTTGGATGTCAAGGACGCATATCCGATGGTGGAGTCTTTAAAAACAGTGCATTGTATAAATCATTGGAAAATAATGAATTAAAGTTATCAGCACCCTGTATATTACAGACACCATATTTGATTAAAGTGCCCTCTGTTATATTAGCTGACAAGGCATTTGCTTTAAACAATTATACTATGAAACCGTTTGAAGGAACCCCAGACAATGGTTCTCCGGAAAGAATATTCAATTACCGTCTATCTAGAGCACGAAGGGTAGTAGAAAATGCTTTTGGCATCATGAGTTCTGTATTTAGAGTGTTAAGAAAACCAATATTATTGGAACCAGAAATTGCTACGAAAGTGGTACTGGCTACTGTTTATTTGCATAACTTTTTACGAAAAACAAGGGCAAATATTTATACACCACCAGGAAGTTTGGACTCTGAAATCGATGGAAATTTCGTACAAGGGTCGTGGAGGAATGAACCAGATTCGACTTCTTTTGTGCCTTTATGTGCAATTCCTCGAAGGTCTGCAAATGACGCAAAAGCAATTCGGTCACACTTGGCTACACACTTCGTTACAAATGGACAAATAACATGGCAACATAGATATTAAATATAAAATATAATTCCGTAAATATGTTTCCGCCATTAGCCCAAAGCTTACTGACCCCAGATACTTACAGAAGGCGACGGTTCTGAATTTGTTGTGTCTCTTGCTGCAGAAGGCGACGATGTGTCGATAGACATTGAGTTTTGAGTCTCACGGGGATAGAACTTGTCAGCCAAAAAGTAAAAGTGCTCATAAGCGAACCATTTCGATATATACACCTCATTACGACCTAGAATAAAAATATTTTTTAGAGGTACACTACACTACACACGTGAGTAAAATGAGTATAAAATAAATGACAAGCAATATAGGTACAACTAATTTTCAAAAACCAATGAATTTTTACCTGATCCCGTGACGAGACTTTTTTTATGCCGAGATTTTTCCCTCCGAAAAGATCCACAAAGCGAAGTAATTATTTTTTTTACTTCGGAAATGGGTAGTTTCATTTCCTTGCTTATTATTTTCCAAGAATCTTCTTTCAATTGTTTATTATAATGATGCGGTGAAGTTGGATCCCACAAATGTCGGTGGTTTTCATATAACTTAATTAATTCGATACATTTCTCATTATCCATTTTGCTGCGTGCCGAGGACACGTACGTCCGTCTCCACTGAACGCACTGAAGCCAAATCGTGTCGGTAAATGGCCATGCTCAAAGACGCCTCAGTGTGAGGACACTGAGGCGTCTTTGAGCATGGCCATTTACCGACACGATTTGGCTCGCTGCACGGCCGCCTCGTTTGGTTCAAGTCGCGGCAAGCCTCGACTCGCGGCACGGTCTCCACTAGATCTGCCTCGGGTCGAGGCAACCGCTCGGCCCGAGGCTGCCTCAAATGGATACCCAGCTTAAGGATTACGATGTTGTGCCTTCACACGAACTATTTGAGTCACACAGTGTTCTATCACAGTGATAAAACTAATAACATACTACATCATGATTCACGGGATTTCAGCCTCAGATTTGACAATAACCACCACAAGCACTTTTTGTTTTGAATGATGAGACGGAAATACAAATCATGTGTATGATAATGATTAGGGAGTAGGGACTTTGTATTATTCATCTTATACCTCATTGTTCATTATCAGTGCTAAAATTCTAAAGTTAACCGTAGGTACTGTTTTTTTTTAATACTTGACTCATCTTTCTTAAGATCTAAAATTTTGTCGATATTTTGCTTTCAAATCAGTTAAGATTCTAAATTGTTTTGAAACCCAAATATTATAGGTAGGTATTCCAATGTTTGGTGTGTTTCACGGTCGGATAATAATAATAATTAATAAAAAAAAAAAATTAGGTTCCTTCTCACTCTGAACTCCAGACTTTTGAAACATCAGAGATTGTAATTTATTGTATTTTGATGAAACATTATTTACTAAAAAACGCGCACTAATAGACTAAATCGGAGACATGTATTTTTTATTGGAAACATAATTATTATTTTATACAAAAACGTTTCGGCTCCGTAGGTTATGACTGGTAGGACGCACTGATTAAAGACTTTTGTCTTCAGGCACTGTGGTATGGACGATGAGAAGACTTGACGGAGCTTGCCGCAAGCTGCCCAACCTGGCTGAGTTTTTCTGTTGGATTCCTTCTCAAAGTTGCTTTTTTGGGAAATTATTGCAATTACCTTGGTAAACATATTGTCAAAAGATACACCACTTGACTGCAATCGGTTTCGGGTCAACAAGATAGGATAAACATGATCTTGGTCTTGTCTGTGTTCATTCCAAGACCAATGCGTCGAGAAGCGTCTACTGGGTTGGACAGCATACTTTGCCAGTCTTGCAGCGACTCCGCCATTAGAACGATATCATCGGCAAATTGTAAGTGTGAGATATTCTCCCAATTGATATTAATAGATAAGATATGTTTAAGATGCTGGATTGAAAAGGAATGGGCATTCCATTCCAATCCAGCATCTTAAACATATCTTCCAGGGCATTAGTGAACAGTTTTAGGCACATAACATCCCCCTTTCTCACACCCCTGTCAGTGGGATATGCTTAGACCGCTGGTTTTGAACTTGAACCCTCATAGTTTCGGCGTCATACAGCATTTCGATGTATCTTTGCAGCGGTGTCAATCCACTTGACACCGCTGCAAAGAATCCAGAACCGCCCATGTTTCAATGGAGTCAAAGACCTTCTCATAAGCCACAAAAGCAAGACACAGGGGCTGGTTATACTCTTCAGACTTCTGTATAACCTGCCTCCCTGAGTGTATGTGGTCTATGGTGCTAAATCCTCCGCGAAACCCGGCCTATTCAGGAGACTGGATCAAGTCTTCTAGCGAGACGATTTGAGATGTCCCTCGGAAACAACTTATAGACGTAGCTCAAGAGTGAAGCAGGTCATTAGTTCTTTAAAAGAGTTTTATACCCTGTTTTAAAGAATAGTACTACCAAACTCCTGCTCCACACCTCTGGAGTTCTCCCACTGTTAAGAACGATGCTAAATAACCCCAGAAGCTCCCAAAGTACGGACTTCCGCCCTGCTTTTAAAAGTTCCTAAGTTATACCATCCTCACCGTGGGGGCCTTTCGATTCTTAAGTTGTTTGAGCGCCATCTCAATCTCGTCTAAGCTGACGTTGGGCAGTTCATCAGTGTAGTGGCGGGTCAGTATTGCAATGCAATAATATAGATAGATAGATAGATAAACGCTTTATTGCACACCAAATAAATCATACACAAGAATAAACATTTAATTTAAATAGAGTACAATGGGCGGTCTTATCGCTTAAAGCGTGTAACGAAAAAAAAGAAAAATGTTGATGCAAATGTGATGAATAGGTTTTCAGGCCAAACTCACCAACCACCGAGATAGTTGGTCCGGTGTCTAACGCCGTTAGGGTATTCGCTTAAATCAATGAAAAGTAATTTTGAGAATAAAGGGAATAAAAAATAAAACGGGGTGAGTCACACCAAAAGTGGGGTGAGTCGGGATTCTTACGCCATCCGGTCGCTTTAAACGCGAGGACGCTATACCTTTCTTCGGAATCACTCAAAACTTAAAATACTCGTTACTACTTTGAAATTAATAAAATTACCTGGATAAACTTAGACCGGAGCGAGCTTCAAGAACTATTGGATCAAGACCGTTCGGTAATGTACTAGTTAGTGGGTACAATAGTGGAAGATAAAACATACAACTCAAATTCACCAATACAATCTTTATTATCCTTGGTTTAACTTTGCCTACTTACTAAAAATCTAAGGAACCGTGCCGTAGGAACGTTGGACGGCCATTCAAGTTAGCATATAATAGTGGAAGACAAAACATGCAATTTAAATTCACCAATACAACATTTACTATTTCTGATTTAAGTTTGCCTGTTTGCTTAAAATATAAAGAACCCTTGCCTGCAGATCCAACTCAGCAGCTAAGAAGTACTAAGATCTAAGATTACCCTGTTATAACTAGGGTCGATATAGAACTGTCAAAATTAAGTATTTACCCTAACAAAACAAGTGATGAGTTGCCGTTTGCTTATTTACCTTCTTCTATAAGATTGAGCCTTTATGTTAGTGAAGGTAATTCTCCATCCGACGTTTCAGCAATGTCCGATTCGCGTGAGAGGTAGCCAGGCTAGACCCCTCAGGCGTTGCAGGTGTCCAGCAGGTCGGTGGGGAACCAAAGTTCAACACTCCGGTTAATGAAATATATGCATAAACATGCCAATACGATACCGCATTCCGAGAACGTGGCAGGAATCGTTGGGTATAATGTCGTCGTGGCGTATCGCGACACGGCGCCTTTCTAGTTAAATCCGGGGGAAGAAGCCTCCGTCGTGTGATGTCTCAATCCGGGGGAAAATCTCCGTCGTGGGGTAACTCAGTCCGGGGGGGAAAACCCGCTTTTTTACGGGTGTTATAATATGCAGGGAAAAAACTTGTCAGTCCTGCTCCTGGGCTCTCCAGCACGAAAAGAAAAAAAAACGCCACTCGTCTCCATTGTCTGTTTCTTTCTGTAGCCGGATCTAGTTTGCTTCCAAGTTAGCAAAATCTATCCGAATAACATTTCGTTTCACCAGGAAACCGATCAGCGCTTACACATGGGCTTTGGAAATGATTATATGGTTTTATTTTTATTTTTTAAGATTTCTCACCATCGAAATATAATTTGTTTATTTACTGTTTCTTTAACTATTTTTGACAGCTAAACAACTGTCAAGAGACGTCTAAGAATTGTTATAAACTATAGTCCATAAAACGTTCCGTACCAGAAACGATGCGTTCACTTCCAGACGAAAGGTACGGAACGTGGTCTCCGAGCTTCGGTACTGTTATACTATCATAAAACTATATACTGTCACTATTAAATTATGATATTGTATGGGTTTGCTTTGGAAAAATCTACGTTTCTAAATTCGACATTTGTTGCATTTAATTGGTTTGTTTAATTTTATTTTCTATTTGCTGACATTGCGGGACCGTGCCGAACAACGGAACGCGCCCTTTTGCTTTGACAGCTAATCGATGCAAAGATAAAAAAATCTACGGTAGAGGTCACCACTTGTCCCCGTGTTTATCAATTGTACTTTATTAATTATTTATTTATTATCTGATTCCCAGTTATTCCTTGTTCCCTTTGTACATATCTCAATCAATTGACCTAATGAGAGTTATAAAGTCGTGATCCGTAGTGCATGGACGTGTTATATTTATCGAAGTGTTTATAACCTCTGAAGATGACTACCGTTTTTGGAACTCTGATTTACAGGATTATATCATGTAAGTAAACAACGTACGATAATCTATTTTATGTACCCGATCATCTGCTTTCGCTGGTATTCACCAAATACGAACGATAGTACTGTTTCAATCAACTATGTGCGACTTCAATGTCGTCATCTGATACATTCTAACAATAAACAACAACAGAATGGCTTGTCTGTTGTTTATTTACTCCAAAAACGAAGATACATTCTAATATGTGAGTATATTGAACAATATGCAATTATAATTCTAGTTTTACTATTATAAAGATGCGTTTCTATTAGTTGTTTATGTGCTGTTTTGTTTATTCCTACTTTTACTTGTCGAATTGTTGTTTTGTATTGCTAGTTATAGGTTTATTGTTTTTATTTAAGTAGCGTTTTGTCAAGGCTACAAGCGATTACTTCCAGACAACCGTTGAATGGGGACGAATACATTTAATTGTCATGGACGGTGACGCTCAATAATAAACAAAAATAAATAAATCTAAAAGGTACATGAACTTAAACAACAACTACACACATACAAATATATTAAAATACAATACATACACAAATCTACATAGACTTAATATAATACAAACAAAGAAAATGAACACAATAACTAAATTTATTCCAATTTGCGATAAGTAAAATTTACACTTTATTAAGTAATACCTATATGTTAGTTAAAATACCAACACAGTACCGGTACCGTCCCAAAGTCAGTGGAACCGGTTTAAAAAATAGCGGTATTTCAAGCCCTGATTCCAAGTTGACTAAAATAATTTATATCCTAGTCCATAAGTCTCAGGAATAGTGGAATGTAATAGTAGTAGATATAGTAAAAACTTATTGAGTCAATTACAATGCCAGTAATGTAAGAGAATGCGTGTTTTATACAAGTATGTGTTTAGGTATAGGTATGTACGAAAGCATGATTCATATGTGTAAAAAAAAAACTACAAAACGCTATATATTGTAAACATAATAACTAGGTAGGTACTCTTCGATAGAGTATGCTATCTACAAAAGCTGTGGTAGAGGGCGCGCGGCTGGCGTAACTTTTGTCAGGGGGCGCGGGGCCTGCGCGGGGCATTTTCATCGGTAACGCCCAATCGAGCAAGGTCAACGGCGTATATCCCCACCTTAACTGTTTTTTTTGCCATTTTACTCAAAACAAACGTTTTACGCGCGTGGTCAGTTATGTGATGGATGGTTTTCCAGGACCTACAGTACCTACCTACCTATATCAAAATTCGTTCAGCCGTTTCAGCGCTGAGTGGTAACAACAAACATTGAGGAAGCTTTTGGCTCCCCGAGTTGAAAGTAGGCTCGCTGCAATAAAAGCTGATTATTTATTTTTTCTCAAACACAAAAAACAATTTAGTTTTCGTAGTTGTTTAGTTTTGCGACAGAACGCAAGAGCGGAGTGCAAGAGCACTTTTTAAATGGACTGTACGACTAATCAATTATCACTGAATACTAGCTTCGAATCACTGTGATCGTTTCGTTCCGAAAGCCAAGTAAATACTGTTCCAGGCAGTCGATGCGCGCTCTATTTATACCGCAACGGACATTTCCAGAAGGTACTCGTATGTACTAGCGGTAGTCAGTAGGTATTTGAACTTTCAAGGTCGGCGGCGCCTTTGATGTCGCGCCGCGCTTGTAGGTACCTAAGGCTGGCGGTGCCTTTGATGTTGCCGCGCCGCGCCCGTATGTACCTACCTACCACGCGCTCTGGAAACTCTGTAGGTACCTACGCGCAACTAGTGTGTTCCAGAATGTTCCTTTAAATGTAGGTATTGCGTCATCCGACCGAAACTTCTCGAACATTTTAGTAGCTACTGTTTTTCTAAGAATCGACCGGCGTAACAATACTGAACAAACATAGCGAGACTACTGGGAATACACCAAGTCTAGATGTCAACCAGCCTATCTTGCCGTAAGGGAGGCGTTCGCCCCACCGTAGCCGGGTGGACGCCTAGCCATCGACCAGCCGTAAGCGAGGCATTCCGGTGCCGATCCGGTGCCGGGGCGTTAAGTCTGCTCTGACCCTTAGACGTCCCGCTCCAAGAGACACCACACAGGTATACGTAACTACTATTTCTACGTATCTTGTATATTTCCCAGCTCGTAGATTTCGTAGCTTCCCGTGGAGTGCCAATTGTGCATCTATATTCTATAGGCTTGTCGTTCAATAGGATTAGGAACAACGCCTGTTTCAAACACTAAGTAAGATGTCCTCACGGTGCCGTCAACAGGCACGCTCCGCTGCCGCCGCCTCGTTCCCCGCGGTGTAGTTTAGGCAACGGGCACGCTCCGCTGCCGCCGCCTCGTGCCCCGCGGTGTAGTTTAGCCAACGGGCACGCTCCGCTGCCGCCGCCTCGTGCCCCACGGTGTAGTTTAGGGCGACGCACCGCAGCCATCCTCAGAGTTCATCAGCAGCGGAACACCTCACCAGAAGACAGAAAATAACTACTATTGAAGCGGGAATTGGGCCCAGGGTTGGTTGGGAACCTTCTTGTAGCTGTATCCACCTCCGTCTTGCTGGACTGGAAGGGACTCCTGGCAATTCAGCTTGACTTTCTCCACAAATGATGTGCGAGTTCTTCGATCAGGGCCCGGAGGTGACTGCAATGAGATATTATTATTAATGACATGATTCGCTTTGTAACTGCTGTCTACATCGATTGATTTCAAGAATTCTACAGCGGAAGGATATATTAGGGGTCTAAGTATGAAAGTAACATTTGTCTATTATCAAAGTTATTTACTCATATCACTACCGATACTGACGCGTGGTTGCCGCCGTGAAGCTGACATTTGTACTTTTCCGGAAGAATTCAGGTTCATTTTATTAACCACATAGTTAAGTTGGTTTGTAATAGAATTTTGTAAAAATCTTAAAAACTGGTACCTTGGACAATCTATAGTTTACTGCAAGGTTAACATGGGATTGGATATATTTTTGCTTTGTACTTTACATATACTTTGTTAATAAGAAGTAACACCTGAGAGGACACTAGCTACAGCTTACCACCATGCAAAGTACAAGCAAACCAAGAAAACACTTCCTGTCTAACCGCATAGTGCCGGCTTGGAACAGCTACCGGAGGATGTGATAAGTGCTCCCTCAGTGTACTCTGTTAAGAACAGACTTAATAAACATAATCAAAAAATGCTAGGTTGGCTCGGGACCGGTATGAGTGGCGCAATAAAGAAGAGGCCTATGTCCAGCAGTGGACACGGGCTGATGATGATGAAACACAAACAACTATGGAAAGCACTTGTGACACAGTGCAGAGCAAGTACATCAGAATAATAAAACAAATGTACTTGGGTAGTACCACAAAACTAAAACATGAACAGCTAGCAGCAGGGAGTGCAGACGTGGGCCGAAGGATGAACATACAACAGCTAGCAGCAGGGATTGCAGACGTGGGCCGAGGGATGAACATAAAACAGCTAGCAGCAGGGAGTGCAGACGTGGGCCGAGGGATGAACATAAAACAGCTAGCAGCAGGGATTGCAGACGTGGGCCGAGGGATGAACATACAACAGCTAGCAGCAGGGATTGCAGACGTGGGCCGAGGGATGAACATAAAACAGCTAGCAGCAGGGAGTGCAGACGTGGGCCGAGGGATGAACATAAAACAGCTAGCAGCAGGGATTGCAGACGTGGGCCGAGGGATGAACATACAACAGCTAGCAGCAGGGATTGCAGACGTGGGCCGAGGGATGAACATAAAACAGCTAGCAGCAGGGATTGCAGACGTGAGCCGAGGGATGAACATTCAACAGCTACCAGCAGAGGGTGCAGACGTGGGCCGAGGGATGAACATTCAACAGCTACCAGCAGAGGGTGCAGACGTGGGCCGAGGGATGAACATTCAACAGCTACCAGCAGAGGGTGCAGACGTGGGCCGAGGGATGAACATTCAACAGCTACCAGCAGAGGGTGCAGACGTGGGCCGAGGGATGAACATTCAACAGCTACCAGCAGAGGGTGCAGACGTGGGCCGAGGGATGAACATTCAACAGCTACCAGCAGAGGGTGCAGACGTGGGCCGAGGGATGAACATTCAACAGCTACCAGCAGAGGGTGCAGACGTGGGCCGAGGGATGAACATTCAACAGCTACCAGCAGAGGGTGCAGACGTGGGCCGAGGGATGAACATACAACAAGGAAACTGATGACAAATGGTATCCAGAAAGAAGTAAAAGTAATAAAAGCAAAGCAATAGAATATGTTGGAGATTATACATATCTTAGGCAAGTCATATCTCCAGTCAATCACATGTCTAAAGAAGTGGATCAAAGAGTCACAAACTCTTGGAAACGGAACTGGTCCTTGAGAGAATTAATGAACAATAAGGAGCTTCCCACTGTGCAAAGAGAAAAGTGTGCGATAGTTGTATCTTACCGCGTGGGACATATGGTTGCCAAACTTGGTCGGCAACAACAACAACAACAGGGAAGTTACAGGCATGTTGACATAGTGTGGACAGGAGTGGCTAAACATCAAAAGAACAGACATAATTAGCGTGAAATCAATAAGAGAAAAAACTAAAGTGAAGGATGAGAACAACTACAGAAAGATCAAAATGTCGATGCACAGGCACATAATGAGAATAAATGGAAAGTGGACCAAAGATGTGACAGAATGGTACGCACTAAAGACGAAAGAGTTCAATGCGTGAACCCTACAGCCACGACATACGGAGCCGCAACGTGGACACTCACGGTGAGATTGGGTCATAAGTTTAAGGTCGCTCAGTTAGGTAGGTTCGTTATAAAGTGATCCGACAGAGAACCAAAGTTACCGACATAGCTCGAAGAATTAGCAAGCTGAAGTGGCAATGAGCTAGTCACATCTCTCAAAGAACCGACAACCTTTGGGGTAGAGTTCTGGAGTGGAGATCACGTTGAGGCAAACGTAGTGTAGGACACCCGCCGGCCAGATTGAGTAACAACTTGCGAGAAACTGCTGGAACTGGATGAGGAGAGCCAAAGATCGGGCTCAGTGGCGTTGAGAGAGGCCTACCTAATCAGTAATAATAGCTTATGTAATAATTGAAAAATATGAGGGTCAGTTTCTACTTTTACGTTTAAGTATTCGAGAAAAAACAGCGGTGACTGACAGACAGACGAACATGTGAGTGATCTTATAAGGGATAGTTTTCCTTATACTTGTCTTTACCTTAAAAATAAAAAAATTATAATGTAGAAGATAATCTAGGTACTTAGAATACTTCTACTACTACTACTACTATTAGCCTGTACTGTTCCATTGTTGGGCAAAGGCCTCTCAACATGACTTTCAGACATTGCGTTCTTTTGAAAAATTTGCCGAGTCGTTATTAAAAAGGTCAAGCTCGTCCCGCCATCTCTTCCGAGGTCTGCCGCGAGTTCGCCTCACTGTATCAGGGCAATCAGGGCTCCAGTTTGTGGCGATTTTAGCCCACAGCTCATCCGGCATGGGTTGGCTCAGAACTCATGTCCATGAGTTCTGTGCAGTACACATACTAGACTTCAGTTATTGTTCAACTAAGTATTACTTATGCCGTACTACAGATGTACTGTGCTGGCTCCTCAATAACTGTGCAAAAGTTCCCATACTAGACTTCAGTTTTGTTCAATAAAGTATTACTGATGCTGCACTACAGATGTACTGTGCCGGCCCCTCAATAACTGTGCAACAGTACCCATACTAGACTTCAGTTATTGTTCAACAAAGTATTTCTGATGCCGCACTACAGATGTACTGTGCCAGCCCCTCAATAACTGTGCAACAGTACCCATACTACACTTCAGTTATTGTTCAACAAAATATTACTGATGCCGCACTACAGATGTACTGTGCCGGCCCATCAATAACTGTGCAATAGTACCCATACTAGATTTCAGTTATTGTTCAACAAAGTATTTCTGATGCCGCACTACAGATGTACTGTGCCGGCCCTCAATAACTGTGCCATACTAGACTTCAGTTATTGTTCAACAAAGTATTACTGATGCCGCACTACAGATGTACTGTGCCAGCCCCTCAATAACTGTGCCATACTAGACTTCAGTTATTGTTGAACAAAGTATTTCTGATGCCGCACTACAGATGTACTGTGCCAGCCCCTCAATAACTGTGCCATACTAGACTTCAGTTATTGTTGAACAAAGTATTTCTGATGCCGCACTACAGATGTACTGTGCCAGCCCCTCAATAACTGTGCCATCTAGACTTCAGTTATTGTTGAACAAAGTATTTCTGATGCCGCACTACAGATGTACTGTGCCGGCCCCTCAATAACTGTGCCATACTAGACTTCAGTTATTGTTCAACAAAGTATTTCTGATGCCGCACTACAGATATACTGTGCCGGCCCCTCAATAACTGTGCCATACTAGACTTCAATTATTGTTCAACAAAGTATTACTGATGCCGCACTACAGATGTACTGTGCCGGCCCCTCCCATACTAGACTACTAGTTTGTAATTGAAGAACAAATATGAAACTATATAATTTGATAAACCGTACCTGCAGTTGTATCATCCCGATGTTTTGTTATTAGGACGCTTGTTCAATTGTGTTTTTTCATAATGTGCCGTTTTAAATCACCTGCTTGTGTACATTTATAATCACACATAGTGCATGTATATGATTTCACTTTAGTGTGTATTCTCATATGCTTTTTTAAATTACCTGCTTGTGTACATTTATAATCACACATAGGGCATGCATATGGTTTCTCTCCAGTGTGGGTTTTTATATGCTCTTTTAGACTACCTGCTTGTGAACATTCATAACCACACATAGTGCATAAATATGGTTTCTCTCCAGTGTGTGTTTTTATGTGTCTTTTTAAATGACTTTCTTGTCTAAATTTATAATAACACAAAATGCATTCGTATGGTTTCTCTCCTGTGTGTATCAATTTGTGTCGTTTTAAATTACCAATGTTTGTACATTTAAAGTCACACATGTCGCATTCACATGGTTTCTCTCCTGTGTGTATCATTTTGTGTATTTTTAAAGTATCAGTTCGTGCACATTTAAATTCACACATGTCACATTCGTATGGCTTCTCTCCTGTATGTTTGATTTTGTGTTGTTTTAATTTACTAGCTCTTTTAAATTTATAGTCACACATGTTGCATTCGTATGGTTTCTCTCCTGTGTGTATCGTTTTGTGTTGTGTTAAATTACCAGCTTGGGCAGACGTATAGTCACACATATTGCATGCATACGATTTCTCTCTAGTGTGTCTATTCAAGTGTTTTATTTCTTTTACGTAGATTCCACCCGGAATGGCAACACTACACTAGCTAGTGAAGCTAGTTAGCAAACATCCTTTCATTCCGTTAGTGACAGTCAATCGAACCGCAGAGCGCTATACTGTAAATAATACCAATTGGAACCATTCAGTTTTCAATGTTGCGTTGCTATCAAACCTGTTGTTAACACAATGACGGACAGTGCGCCAACAAGCATAAGGCATATATGTGACACTAGGTTATATGACAGAATGGCTGCTGACTGCGACTGATTGAGTGATGATTGATTTTCCATACTAGCGGAACAGTACTTTGTACTGTCACCGCATGTATAATTCATATCATACAGTGTATGTCATACAGTGCCTATAGGTATACCTAGCGGCATGTAAGTCTAGCGGTGAACGAAACGTGGCGGGGATCTTGGCACAGTCAAAGTTTATATAATGTGTTAAATTGTTGAATACTTTTTATCCTGAAAACTGACTGTGCCAAGATCCCCGCCACGTTTCGTTCACCGCTAGACTTACATGCTTACGCTAGATTTTCTGTAGGTCATTGACAGTTAGTAGTGTCAAAGCAGGCAGGGTCCACTGAAGAGGTAGTTACTGTCCATCATTGTGTTAATTTCTTATGTATATCAGTGTTTTTCTTTGCATAAGTATGGCATATCTTTGTATAGTTATGTCATCATCTCATGATTCATAGAACGGGAAATATATAGAAACGAGGGGCAGGCTTTGAGGGGTTAGAGGGGGTGTTGGAGGGTGGAGAGTACCCCCTGGTACCCCTGAATTTCCTGCCCCTCATTTCTATAACCAACCCCATAGAACTTCTTTCTCTTTTGTCTGCGGCTGTGTAATTTTAGATATACAATCACCGTACATTTCAATAGAGCAAGCACCACCAAGCAGTCCAAGGACTAGCTAGTTGCACTAGATGAGCTAGCGTGGCAGGGGTGCGTGTAATTAAAGACAATTATCCAGTAGGTATAACATTTAAACTGACTAAACATCAAACACCCCGTTAAAGCACACAGAAAAATTAAACTGAAAGACTCTTTCCCCTCAACCCTAAAATCGATGGGCAGTAATCTACAACTTAGCCCAACCAAGTAAACCTTAGGAGATCGTTGTTTATATCATTGAGGTATTATTATACGTAGTAATAATACCTCAATGGTATAAATTTACTTCTTCGAGAATCATCGAAATGTTGATGCCTGTCACACAATTACGTTGAAACTTAATGATTCCAATCTCTAGTTATAATGTAATGAAAGAATTATTTTATTTTATTTAAAAAAATTACATCAATGCATATAACACTCCGGAACAAAATCACGACTTACCGTATTGACCACGTAATATCAAGCAATGCAAAATTGCCTCGCTAACGAAAAAAACATAGGCAAAATAAACTATTTGCACTAGAAATAGAAACAAAATATATTAAAAATTAGTGACGGAAATTTTCTTTCACTTTGTTGAAAAAATATAATTGGTTTTGGTGTCATTTTCTGTCTGTCTGTCACTATTGTGACATTGAATTGGGCGGACTTGGGCGTTCGTTTTGAGCAACGACAGTAAGAAATGTCTGTTACTCTATGGTTTTGAGTCAAATCATGAAATGTCAAAAAATAACAGCTAATTCTGTGATCACCGTAGGGGTTTTTTGCAAAAATTCAAAATGTTGTGTTGTAGAGTTTGATTTTATTCTCAATCTTGTGTTTCTTCGAGTGTTGATGTGTAATATTGGTGGAATATTAACCATTAGGTGTTCGTTAACGTGCACGAGTGTAGGCAAAAGTAACAGAGTTTGTGGAATTATAGGCGTGGTGAAATAGAATGACTACGAAGCTTCAGAAATAAATCATTGGTAACATTTTAACAGAAGATTTTTTTATTTCTTCTTTCAAAGAAAAACTCCTATCTCACTATTTTTGTATTCAGCCAGTGCATAGAGGTACCGACCTCCCTGCAACTTAAACACTCCCTCTAATACAATACTAGTGCAGATCTCAGCATTTGAAATCTTGGCTTAGGTAGGGCCTTTGTCATTATGTCGGCTACTTGTGCCTCTGTGCCAACACTATTCACTTCTATTTCATTATTTAGGACAGCCTCTCTGACGTAGAAATGACGTAAACGTATATGTTTAGTTCGCTTGTGGAATTCGGGATTATGAGCGAGTTTTACTGCTGCCTCATTATCAACTAATAGCAGACGAGTCTTCTCCATCTCAATAAGACTAACAAATATTCTTTTGAGACAGATTACTTCTCGTGCGGCCTCGCTTGCAGCCACTATTTCTGCTTCAGTTGTAGATATCGAAACTGAGCCTTGTCTTTGGCTTTGCCATGAAACTGCTCCTCCTCCATAGCAGCATACTATGCCACTTGTAGATCTTCCAGTTTTAATGCATCCACCATGGTCTGCATCACTGTATGCAAGTAAGCGACTGTTATCGTCTGTACGTCCATAATTCCAAAGGTTGTTGTCCCTTTCAAATATCGCAATATTCGCTTTACACGAAGCCAGTCTGCCTTTGTTGGATTCTCCTAGGATCTCGATACAATGCCAACAGCATAAGCAATATCTGGACGCGTGGCAACCATCAAGTAGGCTAAAGCTCCGACCGCTTCTCGGTATGGAAATTGTTTGCTCTCACTTGAGTCATCAACATCTTTTGTTTCGGTTACTTTCTCGATTGGTGTTCCCATAGGTTTACATTGCAACATTCCGAATCTTTCCAGCACTTTGTTTGCATAGGAACTCTGATGAATGAAAATGGTTCCATCTTTGCGTTGTTCGATTTCCATTCCTAAATAAAAGGAGGCAGGCTTTGATGTAATCTTTAAATGTCTCTTTAAATTTCTCAGGAACTCTTCAGCAAGTTGCTGATCTGTGGCAGCTAATAATCCGTCGTCAACATACAGAGTTATAAGAATCTTTTTATTTCCTATATGTTAAGTGTAAAGACATGGGTCTACGTAGGAAATTTAGCTCACTCAGAACTTGGTCAAAATGATAGTTCCAGCATCTGGGTGCCTGTTTTAAACCATAGAGGCTTCTCATCAATTTGCAAACTCTCTTAGAGTCATCTTCGAAACCTTCAGGCTGCTTCATATAGATCTCTTCATTCAGTTCACCATATAAGAACGCTGTGGTTACATCGAACTGAGTAAGGTATAATTTTTCAGTAGCAGCCACATTTAATAAAGATCTAATAGTTGCTTTATATTTATCTATAGAACCGTCAGGATTTTTCTTAATGCGATAAACCCATTTGCACGGTAGAGCTAGCTACCTTGTTACTCGGTAATTCGCATAAAGTCCAAACATTATTCTGTTTTAGAAATTCCATCTCAGTTGCCATAGCTTTGAGCCATTCTTTTCCGTCTGTTCTCTCTATAGCTTCTTTATAGCTTTCTGGTGCGTCTTCTACGCTAATATGGCAAATGTAGTCATCTAGTCGTTTTGGGCGCGACAGAGTATTTCTATCTCTGAGATTGTATCTTCCTATTGTGAGATCTGGCTCATCAATTTCAATCTCTTCTTGAGATTCTTCGGCATCTACAAACTCTTCATCACGAGGTTGATCTATACCAGTGAACTCTCTATCTCCCTCTAGATCATGCTCGGGTTGTTGATCTCTGTCTTCTTGATCAGGTATTTCACTCGGCTGTGCTGTATCGCTTTGACCTTCATCTACTTGTGGTTCTCCTTCTGCTTCGGAAGTACTCTCTTTGACTGTAGTAGAGATCTTGTACTCAATGTCAGTTTCAAAGGTGATGTCTCTGGATCTAATCGTTCCACTGGGTGTCCAGATACGATATCCGTCGTCATTCTCATTGCCGATAAGTTTACCTTTTATAGCTTTTTTGCTTAATTTCTTACGTTTTTGTTTAGGTACGTGAGCAAAGCATTCACTACCAATAATTCTAAGATGACTAATCTTTCGTTTTCTGTTGTGCCAAAGTTCGAAAGGTACTTTCCTTTTCTCTATAGTAGGTCCAGTACGATTGAGCACGTATGTGACAGTATTTAAAAGTTCTGCCCAAAGAAACTGAGGAAGCTCTTCTCTGGCATGTAGCATAGATCTTGCAGCTTCTACGAGGGTGCGGTTCTCACGCTCACTACAACCATTTTGCTCTGGTGTGTATGGCATTGTTAGCTGCTGCTGAATTCCATGTTGGTTCAGGATATTCCATACATTTTCAATATCGAATTCAGTCCCGTTATCGCTCAATGAGGTTTTAACAGTATGTCCTGAAGTTTTGGCTTCATTTAGCATTTGAAGAAGTTTATTCTTAACTTCAGACTTTTCTCTGATAAAGTAAACAAAACGATAGCTGGAGTAATCGTCTTTGAAGAGAAGGAAGTATCTGAACTTAGAGCCACTCGGGGAAAAGGGTCCACAAACATCTGCATGCATCAGCTCTCCTGGTTTAGTTGCTCTTGGTCTCGTCCCAAACGTGAGTCAAGTGTGCTTTTCCGTATATGCATCCTTCAAATTTCATGTTGTCAATGACAGTTCTATGCCCATTTCTCTCTTGACCAAATCTCGCACATGTCGTTTATCTTGGTACGCGAAACGTTCATGGTACAGCTGTAGAATATTCGAATTGTTTGAAATAATATTCACTTCAATAGTTTTATTTGGCAGGACAGTTTTCAAATTTAGTTTGTACAGTCCTCCTTTTGGTTCTCTTCTTCCAATTATAACTGAAAGCCCTTCAATGTCTAATTTGCATTCTCTCACAGTTGACTTAAACATGCTATTCTGCATTTTGTCTTGCGCGGATAATGTTGAAAAAAGATTTTTCGTTAAAGATGGTACTAGCCACACATCTTCGAGTGTTATTTTCCGCTTTTGATCATTGACATTTGATTCTACGATCACGGTCCCTGTTCCAACTGCTGCAATAGTGGTGCCATCAGCCGTCATGACTGTGTGAGTTAAATCAAGTTCATGAAACTCATGGAAAAAATCTCGTCTATTGGTGACATGCCTTGTAGCTCCGTTGTCAACAAACCAGCTGTTTCTATCATGTGGTTGTTTTTTTGAACAGGCGTTTACCATCAACGTTATATTTTGAAGTTGATCATTAGAAGATGAACTTCCTGCACTTGTAGGTTTAGGTGGCTTTCCATCCTTAATCCACTTCTTGCAGTTACGAACTCTGTGTCCAATCTTAGAACAATAGTTGCATTTAATTTTCTCATCTTTCTTTCCTTTCTGCTTAATAACTTCTTTTGATACTATTAAGACTTCCGGAGAACCTTGATTTCCGTCTTTCGCATTCAAAGACCGTTCAAACGCACAATTATTGCTTGTCAAGTTGTCAATGGTCCTGTCTTGCTAGTTAACCAGAAGCCAGCTAGATTAAAATGCAAAGAACTTCTCATCTAGGGAATCTAGCACTTTACATATCAGAAACATATCAGGAAGCTTCACGCTTGCATCTTCTTTAGTGATTTCGGCATTTAAGGCGCTCCATATATTTTTCAGTTTTGACATTAGTGTGTCCACGGTGTCTTGCTGGTTGTGCTTAAAATCGAAAAACTGAAGACATAGCTGATAAGCTCTATTTTCTGATTGTCCGTCGTTTAAGCGATGTAGCTCTTCCCAGACTTCTCTTGCAGTCTTAAATCTCATGACTTTTGTCAGTGTTTCTTCTGTCATGTTGTTGGTGAGTATAAGTAGAGCGCATCTATCTGCCTGCTTGAATTTAGCTAGAGCCAAATTGTTGTAATTGTAATTGTGTGTTTGTGTTGTGCCGCGATTTCTGCGTCACCTCTTCCTGGACACGAAAAGGGTTCTAATACAGTGCCTTCACATACCTCCAGTGCATTCTCGCAAGTGCTCAGGAGTATTGAGACTTTGTATTTCCATGTTGGCCAGTTACTCCCATCCAGCCATCCAATTTTGAACTTTGTCGTAAATCCTTCCATTTTCAATTACTGGCGTCACATAACCTAACAGAGTTTGTGGAATTATAGGCGTGGTGAAATAGAATGACTACGAAGCTTCAGAAATAAATCATTGGTAACATTTTAACAGAAGGTATTTTTATTTCTTCTTGCAAAGAAAAACTCCTATTGACATAGTCAAAACATAAAACCGTATCCAAGATACATCAGTGGCCCAATTACAGAACTTGGTTACAATCGGATTATCACTTTTTTCATAGCAATTTCGACTCTATCGCAAGGCATTAGTGGTTGCGATATTGAGAATTCGATTGAAGCCAAGTTATGTGGTCGGGTCGCAGGGGCCCGTGGCCCTATTACAGAACTTGGCTTCAAACAGATTGTCACTTTTTTCATAGGAAAATCGACTCTATCGCAAAGCTTTATTGAATTTGACGGCTTGAAACCGTCATGATCAACATTACGTAATCGCACTGCAGCAGCCCGATTCCATAACTTGGCTTCAATCGAATTCTCAGTATCGCAGCCACTAATGCCTTGCGATAGAGTCGAATTTGTTATGAAAAAAGTGATAATCCGATTGTAGCCAAGTTATGGAATTGGGTCACTGAGCACATAACTTGGCTTCAATCGATTCCCGAAAGCCCAATAAAAAAAAAAAAACCCAATTTAATTTTCCCGCGTTCGGGAAATTACGCCTATATCTTCTCGTTGCAGATACCGCAGAGCCTCAAGACGAAAGTTTATAATCAGTGCGTGTTGCCAGTGATGACATATGGCACTGAGACGTGGTTGCTAACTATTGGTCTCATACACAAGCTCAGTGGCCCAATTCCATAACTTGGCTACAATCGGATTATCAATTTTTTCATAGCAAATTCGATCGCAAGGCATTAGTGGTTGCGATACTGAGAATTCGATTGAAGCCAAGTTATGGAATCGGGCTGCTGAGTTCAGAGTTGTGCAGCGTGCAATGGAGAAAGCTATGCTCAGTATTTCACTACGTGATAGAATAAGAAATGAGGAAATCCGTAGAAGAACGAAGGTTACCGACATAGCTCTCAGAGTTTGCAAGTTGAAGTGGCAATGGGCAGGCCATATAGTTCGCAGAACTGACAACCACTGTGGAGTAAAGGTTCTCGAATGGCGACCACGAACAAGCAAGCGAAGTGTGGGGAGACGATGGACCGACGACATTGTAGCCATCGCAGGAAGTCGGTGGATGGAGGTGGCACAGGATCGCTCATCATGGCGCTCTTTGGGGGAGACCTGTTCAGCAGTGGACTTCTAACGGCGGACATGATGATGATAACTGGTAATAGGTATAGATTTTTTGAAGTGAAACTTCTAATGTGTTGTTTTAGGATAGTGCTGCCAGCATATAATTACTGATTTCCGATCACTGATTCGTATAAGTAGTCATAAAATGTGTGTGCATCACAGATTAAGCATCACAATGGATAGAGCTATAAAACGTTGCCACTCCGTCCGGCCATTCGTTTACACGTTGTCTTGTTTCTTTGTCTTTTACACGGATCGTCCCCTTGAGTGAATGAGAAAGCTATTGTAAGATTAGCAACCTCGCACTGTCCGTTTGCCTCGTGCCGATTGTTGACCTCCTAGGAGGCCATAACATTGCAACCTGTGTGCATATAAAGTGTAATCCTAGCGAAATATCTTCCTAGACGACTAGACATTCTAACTAAATAATAAAACTATGTCGTGTTGTGCTGTGTTTTGTGCATCAAGAACAACAAAAGGAGGAGTAAAAGATCCGGAATTATCATTTCACAGGTATGTCTTTATTGGCTATTATTATCTTAATTATCGAAGTTTCAAAGCAAAAATGTATTTCACATTAAGGATACACATAATTAACATCATATAATTACCTCGTGGTGATGTTTAACTAAGCATTTAAAGCTTTAATCTAAGTTAATTAAATGCATTGTTTTCCGCCTCCAGACTAGTGATGTTCCTACAGCGCTTATACGACTTTGTCGATGTTTGCTAAATCCATATGCTTGCTTAATCAATATTATTAAGTGAAACATTGACCGTTTATTTTTCTTTCGCTGAATGGATTTGGATGATATTTTGTAAGGAAGGATGTTGACTGGGGTATATTGGGCACAACTGTACAAGCTTGGCCCACGATTTTAGGAAAGCGGGTAGGGGCAACAGGTAGGGGGGAGAGAGTAGTACCGCCCCTGAGAGGGGGGGATCTCTCCCCTCTCTGAGATATGTTTTAATTTTTATATATATATTTTGCTATTTTTTTCGAAGTTTTGCGCTTCTGTTAAGTGCTGTTTTTTTAGGTGAGAAGGCGAAGGAAGGAGCGAAGCGAAGCAATAAAAAAAACATCTCTCGAGGGTGGGAAGATCTAGCCCCCTATTCTCCCTTCTCCCCGCTCCCTCCTTAAATCGTGGGCCAACCAAGTACAGTGGTCCCTCAAAAGTGCCAGGTGTCAAACTGACAGGTGTCAACCTTATGGGTGCAATAAGGATTTATTTGAAATTTCATTCCTGAAGAAAGGGTGACCCCCAGGGAAAGGCTGCGGTGCAGCCGGTGACGCGATCTGTAATTTGAACGTAAAAGGTCCCCATTAGGTTCAAAAAGAACAATATCTGAGATGAGCATTCTCTTAAGTAGCGGGAACCAAGCTTGACCAGGCCAATAAGGGAAGACTAGAATGCCAGTAGCTTTATCGTTGATGATTTTTCTCAAGCATTTTAGGATTAGAGCAAACGGTGGAAATGCGTAGAAAAATGTAGAGTTCCAACTTATTGTAAAGGCGTCGATTGTCATTGCATCGGGGTCTGGTTTCCAAGAAATGTATTGACCGCATTTGGCATTAGTACGTGATGCAAAAGGTCAATTTTTGGTTCACCCAGAGTTTGTACTATCCTTTGGAATGCCCAATTTGATAGTTCCCATTCTGTGTCTATATTAGTTTTGCGAGATTCTTCATCAGCTTCAACATTTTCATGTGTATTAATGTAGGTCGCAAAAAGTGAAATCTTTCGCCTCTCGCACCATTGCCAAATTACTTTCGCTAAATTATTTAAATGAGGGAAGCGAATTCCTCCCATGCGGTTAATATAGCATAAGGCTGTTGTGTTATCAACACGAATCAATATAGAGCAATTAGAATGTGTGTTGGCCAAGCATTTTAAAAAGAAAATTGCTAATAATTCCAAGTGATTATTAAGGAAAGATAGCTCCTCAACTTTCCATCCACCGTTTGCTCGTTTTCCATTACAAAACGCGCCCCAGCTGGTTCTGGAAGCGTCAGTATATATTTCCAGTCAGTATATTATTATTTATTCTTTTTAGTGGAAAAAGCGTAGGGTCGTTCGCACATGTCCCAGCTCTAACGACTCTGCCACAGTAGTAGAATTAAGGACTTCCAATGGTATTTTGTTGCGGCTGGTTGTTAAACTGTGCCCTTTACTGTCTTACTTGGAATCCTACCTAACTCTAAATTAATTTTACGTTCTCATTCATCATCCTAGTACTTATTTATCTATAAGAATCTGGTATGTACCTATAATAATCAGCAAAAAACAACTATCTTTTCATGTATTCAACTTGGAACTTTTTTACTGTTTTCATTCTTTTTAAGCTTAGCAAGCTCTTTGGGGGGCGGTATGTTCACTAATGTTCGCAATATTGGTGAGCCACAACCATGAACGCAACATTTTTTAGTTTTAAAACGAAACCTAACTAACCTAACCTCAAATAAAATCACCTCCGAGTGGAGAGGAAGAAGGGAAGGTGCGACGCGTCAGCCAACAACCAGCACACGGGGCGAGAAGAACCAGGTAGCCCTTAAATTTTTTCCCTTTTCCCGACCGAACAGTTTTCGAACAAATTAGGTACCTATGGTAGAAAACACCAAAGCGTCATCACAAATTAAAACAAATCACATAGAGAAATAAAGTTTCACGCACGATACGACAAACTCGCAGCAACTTCCAAATACATAGGTAATTAATAGTTAGAAAACAAGCGACAACACGAGAGAGCTTGTTATAATACCTGCAGCCCGATTACAGAACTTGCTTACAATCGGATTATCACTTTTTTCATAACAATTTCGACTCTATCGTAAGGCATTAGTGATATCGATACTGACAATCCGATTGAAGCTAAGTTATGTGGTCGGTCCCCTGTAAGCGCAAGACGGCAACACCTCAAAATCTCCTTAAATTAAACAAAAAAGAACCTTATTGCATTAGAGATACGAACTCTACGAATGTTAGGGCCTCGACCGGTCGTCAATCGTCTGTGGTCGGAGCTACTCGGATATACCCGGGGCCCGTCCAGATAAATTAGCTTCAATCGGATTGTCAGTATCGATATCACTAATGCCTTGCGATAGAGTCGAAAATGCTATGAAAAAAGTGACTATCCGATTGTAACCAAGTTCTGTAATCGGGCCGTCGGACTACTATAATAGTTTTCCAAATATTACTACACACAATTGTCAAATTCACAATTGGAAGGAATAGTATGACACTGACACTTCATAATTATTAAACCATTATACGTAGTATCTCTACCTAGTCTGTGGAACCATTGTCTATGGCCTCGGCTATAAACAATTACTTTGTCGAACTCAATAAAATGATCGATGAAAATATACCACAACAAAATTGTAAAAATCATTGTTGTAAGAGCATTTTCATAAATCCGGTTTATGTCCAGGAAGTAACAAATATAGTGAAATTGTTAAAAAATAAAAAGAGTACTGGTCATGATGATATATCCATGCAACTAATAAAAATGAGCGTAAATTACATTGCAGAACCACTAACATATATTATAAACTTGACAATTGAAACTGGATGTTTTCCTCAAGACCTCAAAAAAGCATTAGTTAAACCTCTCCATAAAAAAGGCTCTAAAAAAGATGTAGGAAACTACAGACCTATAGCCATATTACCCAGTTTCTCCAAAGTATTTGAGAGGGTTATTTATAATAGAATAATATCATTTCTAGACCAGAATAATTTACTCAATAACAACCAATTCGGCTTCCGTAAGGGGAAAAGTATATCACTAGCTATTTTCAAAATGTTGAAACAAGTTTGGGAGGAAGTTAACAATAAAAGAACAGGTATTGCTTTATTATTAGATCTCTCAATAGCATTCGATTGTGTAGTTCATAACATTTTACTCAACAAATTAGAAGCAATTGGGATACGTGGAACGCCCTTAAATTTACTAAAATCTTACCTAAGTAATAGAAGTCAATCAACATTGTTGGAAATTTATAATAAAAACACCAAAACTGTGGAACAAGTACAATCTGCCTTCCAAAATATTACCTTAGGAGTCCCACAAGGTAGTATTCTTGGACCACTACTGTTCCTAATATATGTTAATGAATTACCTCTTGTCACTAAACACCTATGCATCATGTTTGCCGATGTCGCCACCATTTTCATTCCTCAAAATAACGAAACTTATAATTTAGAAACAGAAATCAACAACACTTTAGAAACTGTTACGAATTGGCTTAAATCAATTAATCTTACGGTAAATATAGAAAAAACTAAATTCATACAATTTAAAAATGTAAAAATGGCTCCTTTGTAACTTGATATACAAAACAAAGGCAACAATATTAAAATGATTGACGAAACAAACTTTTTAGGAGTAACGCTAGATTCCCACTTAAATTGGAAAGCTCATTTATTGAATGAAAAAGAAATGGCTACCTACGTAATAAAATGTCGGTATGTAGGTATTTTACGAGATTTGTCAGACCGAATGCGATGCAGTACCTTCTAGGTTTCTCCTTGGTATTCATAATTAAGAAAATAATAAAATTTGTCAAAAACTTTACGTAAGTAGGTACTTTATCGTTAAGCACACGGCGCGCGACTCATTGAGCGCATGCTTGACACTCTACTAAAGGAAATCCAATATTACGGCCCCAAAGTTTAGGTAAGTATAATATTTGTACTTGTTGCGGAGTGCGACCGCCCTGATTGAGGGGACATGGAGTTTTTTTAGTGGTCTTGTCTCCCCTGGGCGGGGGGACAAAATAATCGTGAACTTGGCGGGCCCGTTGTCCCTCCTGGGGAGACAAGATTTTGCTTGTGGTCTTGGCTCCCCTGATTGGCGGAGACAAAGTTCCATACATTTTCCATAATTTTTAAAGTGTTCTTTACGGGGGTGTTAGTCAGGGGTTGACGAGAACGTTGGGAGAGAAAAAGTTGTATGTATGGATGTTATTTAGCTTAACAGAAACAGAAATGTAATGGACGTGAGGCATTTTCAGTGTATTTTATGGGGACAGGGAAGTTTTTAAGTGTTATTCCAGGGTATAAGCTACATCTCCATTCCAAATTTTATCAAAATCTGTTCAGCCGTTTGAGAGTGGAGTATGATGATGATGATGATGAAAAGTATCCTGTGTGTTATACCAGGGTAGAAGCTATCTCCATTCCAAATTTCATCAAAAAGTCGTCCAGCCGTTATCGCGTTAAAACTCCCCAAACAAACAAACAGACAACGTTTTACTTATATATATATATATATTGGTATGGATATACACGTCAACTTGATAACTTCCTTTTTTTGTTAATAATGTGCCCGCACGCTGCCCAGAAGGCGCCGTTCTACAAAGACCTGCCGACCAAGTGCTATTAGATCTGCCGAGCAGGTCCTACGCAGGATGGTAAGTCCCACAGTGTTGTAATGTAAAAGAAAACAAAGTCACTGATTTTTAAATAACTTTTATTAGAGGTCAAATCAATGAAACTTACATCTACGTATCAACAATTTAAATAAATAATATAATTATTATATCGATCATTCACAAAAGAAAAATATATACAATATGCAAGGGGCTTCAACACTTTTTCAGTTCTGAACGACCATTGATTTTCAGTTCCGAGAAATGAACAAGTTTTGTTTAACTTTGAATAATACTTTACAATCCATATTTTTAAATCTTCTTATTTTTTTAAATTATTTAATAAATATAGCTCTCGAGACTGAACAAGTGTCCAAAACTAGGAAGAAGCTTTAACTCAGTGCAGGATCATTCTATTATCTACACAACAAGAATAAAAAGTGTTCAATCAACTGAACAAGTTTGTTTCGTAGGGTTCTTAGCTTAGGCAAGCTACATATCCAGACCGCATCACCGTTTATCATCAAACGAGATAAACATAAGACCTTTTCATTTCCGATTTGTCCTCCGTGATCCCCCTTCTGAATTCAAATGTTTCGAACAAGGTGGGAGTTTTCAAAGAAACTAGTACATTAACGAACCGGAAATCTACCGGAAATCGGAAAAAGGTTAATAGTTTATCTATCTAATTACTACAAATAATATTGCAAATCAGCGATTACTTTAAACAAATTTCCGGTTCGTAAATGTACTAAAAACTCTCACTTTTCGATAAAATAAATTCAATGCGCAAAGCGGCTGATGAAAAGGACTACGATAAAAATATGTTTGTCGTTGAATAAATGTCTTTTATACTATTGAACATTTCATATACAATTTCACTAAACTAAAATGTATCTATCATTGAAAACCACACCAAAATTGATCTATCCACCTCCATAACCAACAGAATACAAATATTATAAAACAGCGTCCTAGACACAGATATCTTGAAACAATATGAGGCAAGTCAAATAGTTGGTGATCTAACCTTTGTGGCTTTTGTTTTTCCTTCGACCACATCATCTTTTTCCATCAGGTGAGATCGTGGTCAAACGATTGCTAAGCCCGTAGTAAAATAACGTATAAGGACGCCATTTTGAAAAAATCGCGGCCAAACCTTAATAAATCGTTTGAGAACTTCAATACAAACAAAAAATGTTAGCTCCCTATTATACTAAAGTGTCGCATTTCTGAGATATTGGAGCTCAATTTGCTCACTAGCCACGATTTCGCGATTTTTCCAATATGGCTGTTGTAGGTAAAACTTGTATGTCACATTCCTTAGTGAAATGTTATGACCCCTTAGTATAGCCTCGCTAACTGAAATATTGTTCATATACTTTATGATTTTATCTTGAAAAATCCGGGACATCTACAGCACAAAGAAAACTGCTTGCATTATTATGTTTTTTTAAACACATCTTCAATATACAGAAATGATTAAAATAATATATTTATCGTTATTTTCTTTGTAGTAATTCAGTGACATAACATAAGGGCATAGTGTAACTATGCGAGCGTTGAGAATGTGCGAAATGATTTTCAATTTTATTGATCACTAATTATGCCGCCAAACCACGTCTAGAAACGAACGATTAAATTCTAAAACGATGGTGGTTCGGTCCTCGGCTCCGCACCAATGACTTTTCTAAGTTATTGTAATTTTAACCATCGCTCCGTGCTTCTGAGGGCGCGTTTAGCTGTCGGTCCCGGCTGTTATGTCGTTAAGCCATGTCAGAAGCCCTGGGGTGGCCTGACAAACTGACACTAGAAGCCAGGACTGCCTCATACGAAAAGCAAGCATTAAAGTAGGATGCAGTTTGTAAAAATAGAAGAAATCGGCTGCACCTTTAGAACAAGCGCCGGTTCGCGTTCTTTCTGAATCAAAATATCATCATCATCAGCAGCCTGTGTTTGTCCACTGCTGGACATGGGCCTCTGCCAATGCACGCCACAGAGCCCGGTCTTCGGCTCTTCTCATCCAGTTTACCACCCGCAGGTCGTCACTCCACCTGGCCGGTGGCGTCCTACACCATATTTGCCGAGACGCGTTCTCCTCTCAAGAACCCGTTTACCCCAGTGGTTGTCCGTTCTTCGACAAATGTGACCAGCCCACTGCCACTTCAGCCCGCTAATCCTCTGAGCTATGTCGGTGACTTTGGTTATCTGTCAGATTTCATCTTATCCTTCAGAGAAACTCCAAGCATAGGCTCTCTGCATAGCTCGCTGAGCGACCTTAAATTTGTGGACTAGTTTGACTGTTAGTGTCCACGTTTCGGCTCCGTATGTTAGCACTGGTAGGACGCACGCGTTAAAGACTTTCGTCTTCAGGCTCTGTGGAGTGGACGCCGCGAAAACCTGACGAAAGTTTCCCGAACGCTGCCCAACATGATGATGATGATGATGACATGATCTTGGTCATATCGAAGTTCATCCCGAGACCGATCTGTCTAGAAGCATCAGCCAGGCCGTTCAGCATTTGCTCAAGTTCCTGCACCGACTCCGCCATTAGGACGATATCATCGGCAAATCGTAAGTGTGAGATATTCTCGCCATTGATATTAATGCCCATTCCTTTCCAATCCAGCTTCTTAAACATATCTTCCAAGGCGCTGGTGAACAGTTACAAAACAAAGTGATAAAACGCGCGTTTTTACGTTTAGAGAAGTTATATATAAAGTTGAAAACGCGCGTCAAGCACGCTGCCTCCGCGTGGTGTGACGCTTGCGACATATAGCAGTGATGTGTCAACCGTAAACAATAAACAAATCGACGCCTCATTGCGTATTTGTCCTATCTACCATTGGTTAAATTTTACAGTAGAAGAGTTATTTCGCTCTATTTAAAACACAAAGCTTTTTCGTCTAGATTTAAAGGTACTTCTTAATACACGAGTTACCTTTGATTTGATAGTTATAATTTTCATATGAGATGCTAATTAATTATACTTTATTTCACTGATTTTTATTTGAAGATGGAACAAACATGCATAAATAAAATTACTAAATGTGGACTTAGAACATAACCTTATTAGAGATAGGACAAAGGTCTTTCATTTTTGCGTGCTTATTTGGTCAATGTTCCAGATGACTTGACGTCGCGGGCTGTGATTGGTCGATTGAGTAGACATAGAACACTCAAGCACTCAACATCTCTTACGATGTAGGATATAAAACAAACACTGGACTTAGTACAAATAAAATTAACATTACGACGTCGTGTCACGAATTTTTTTTTGTTGCATTAAAACTTCCTTAACCAACTGGATTAAAAATTAAGTCTTAACAATACTGCATTTAAAGTTAATTTTCCAAAAATTTGGTAGATAGAACAAAAGAGCACACAAACTATGTAAAATAACCAATATATTATTATGATCCCTGTCTCGAACCTAAACATACCTCTTTGGTCTTTTATCTTGTACATAACCAATCTAAATAAAATGTTCACTTCTGTAGCTCGTGCAGTTATTGTTAATGCTGGGTGTAGGCGACATATAACTGTATGTTATGCTGTAGTGCATACAAATGTTGTACTTCTCTAATTCTCTATGGACTCCGACCAGAGCCTAATGTTTCATGTAGAAAGTTTTATAACAAGAGGCGGGAATGAAGCCCTTGTCTTTTCTGAGTATTTAAATTTTTGTTTAATTAAAATATCGTAGTTCCATTGAAAATCAGAGTGAGCGTTTATAAAATAAGGCATTTTATCCTCGACTTCAATATCTGCCCTCGCCTTCGGCTCGGGCGGATAAATGTCTCGGAGAGAATGCCTTGTTTTATTCTTTTGTTGTACAATCTACTATTATATTTTCACATTTCTCCAAAAATAAACAATAGTAAGTAGCTATCATAGTACATGTTGCGTATGTACTGGCACTTCTAAAAATAATAATAAATATAATATGTATTTGTAGTAATGTTACAATAATACAAATTTACAATTAACACATATTATTAATAATAAATATATTTGTGTATGTATTTGTAGTAATGTTACAATAATACAAATTTACAATTAACACATATTATTAATAATAAATATATTTGTGTATGTATTTGTAGTAATGTTACAATAATACAAATTTACAATTAACACATATTATTAATAATAAATATATTTATGTATGTATTTGTAGTAATGTTACAATAATACAAATTTACAATTAACACATATTATTAATAATAAATATATTTGTGTATGTATTTGTAGTAATGTTACAATAATACAAATTTACAATTAACACATATTATTAATAATAAATATATTTGTGTATGTATTTGTAGTAATGTTACAATAATACAAATTTACAATTAACACATATTATTAATAATAAATATATTTATGTATGTATTTGTAATAATGTTACAATAATACAAATTTACAATTAACACATATTATTAATAATAAATATATTTGTGTATGTATTTGTAGTAATGTTACAATAATACAAATTTACAATTAACACATATTATTAATAATAAATATATTTGTGTATGTATTTGTAATAATGTTACAATAATACAAATTTACAATTAACACATATTATTAATAATAAATATATTTGTGTATGTATTTGTAGTAATGTTACAATAATACAAATTTACAATTAACACATATTATTAATAATAAATATATTTATGTATGTATTTGTAATAATGTTACAATAATACAAATTTACAATTAACACATATTATTAATAATAAATATATTTATGTATGTATTTGTAGTAATGTTACAATAATACAAATTTACAATTAACACATATTATTAATAATAAATATATTTATGTATGTATTTGTAATAATGTTACAATAATACAAATTTACAATTAACACATATTATTAATAATAAATATATTTGTGTATGTATTTGTAGTAATGTTACAATAATACAAATTTACAATTAACACATATTATTAATAATAAATATATTTATGTATGTATTTGTAGTAATGTTACAATAATACAAATTTACAATTAACACATATTATTAATAATAAATATATTTATGTATGTATTTGTAATAATGTTACAATAATACAAATTTACAATTAACACATATTATTAATAATAAATATATTTGTGTATGTATTTGTAGTAATGTTACAATAATACAAATTTACAATTAACACATATTATTAATAATAAATATATTTATGTATGTATTTGTAATAATGTTACAATAATACAAATTTACAATTAACACATATTATTAATAATAAATATATTTATGTATGTATTTGTAGTTATGTTACAATAATCAAAATTTAAAATTAATTCATATTTACTATACAAGTGCAGGTGTTTATAATAAACTAGCGAGTGCCCGCGGTTTTGCTTGCATGAAAAGTTTAAAGTATCTATTATTAAATGCCACAGACAGACGTACAAACGCAGTATATAGGTTTATCACTAAAAAACGATTACTTTAACAGGAAAATTATCTCGACGTGTTCAGAGTTGAAATGCGAAGCGAAGCCTTCGCTTCGCTCTGTCTGACGAGACCTTAGGAACATGTGGTCCACCGTAGAACAAACTGTGATTATAAGGTTCAAATTAAACTAGATGACTCTTGACTGTTGTATCAGTATCTGAAAAGAGGAAATAATTTTATTACTATTTTAGCAGGAAATAGCCTAGCGGTATACTAGTGCGACTTAGGATCCAGTGATACCGGGTTCGGTCCTAAGCTCCGCACTAATGACTTCTCTAAGTGATGTTTGTTTTCCATTGCTCGTGCTTTCGGGGGGCACGTTAAGCTGTCGGTCCTGGCTGTTATTGACTAACAGCAGTCGTTAAGCCATGTCAGAGGCCTGAAAAACTCTGACATTGTTCTGTTGGTATTTGAAGACTGGGTAAATATTTCAGGTGGATGGTCCACGACATGAGTTTCACTAGATGGCGTTAAATGACAATATGTTCATAATTAATGTATTTTGGGTTTTAATTGCAATCCGATTTAAAACTATATTGGCGGCTATATTACCGTGTAATGATTATATTTAATCTAAAGTATCAATTGTTAATCTAATATTATAACCGTTTTCGTTCTTATAAAGAACAACGGTGAACTTTTATGCGAGAAATCTTGCAGCGTCTTGAAATATCAGTTCTACAGAACTTCAATAATTATTTTTCTTCGTTTTTTCAACATAGCATGTATGGTAGTAAAAGCCAGGTTAACAAATCAATTAAAAGAAACATTAAATTGAAACTTCATTTCCTTCCTATAATGTTTTACCCATAGATTCTAGAATTTAGGCAGCATTGGTTTTACCGTAGACAGAGAAACCAATAGACACTTGGTTGTTGTGCCACTTGTGAGATAGAACGATAGGTGGGTGTGCTGCCATTTCAAAACTTTTACCCTGAGTTTAAGCAATCCCAGATTCAAGATTAAATATATTATAGACTATTGATGGTTTATAGAGACATTACAGATTTACGAAAAATGTACAGTCAGAAAGAAAAATTGAGATTTTGAATAATTCTAGGTGTTGTACGATCTCGTTCCATAAAAATTTCGTATCTTTATGGGACTAATGTGGATAAGGGTAATAGAAACTTCAGAAAGCTTTTTTACAATTTCTACAAATATTTTGTCTTGAACATGCTTACAGTATAATAATATATATATAGTAGTATATTTGACGGCTGGTTGGTCTAGTGGCTAGTAACCCTAGGGACGAAATCAAAAATCTAAACATACTGTTTTGTGATCTTGCTAGGCAGTAACAGCTTCATAATAATTATTATTCAAAAGGCTAGTCTGTTAAACTACAATATCTTTAAACATTATATTTATCACGCATAGGTAAGCATTTAATTGCCTACCTAGTTATACAGATAAAATGATTAAAATCTCTAAGACTTGTTTCAAAAGTAGTTAACAGTAACATAACCTACAAAACTTTGAAGCCTAATAACAATTATTCCAGGCCTCCACAAAAAAAAAACTTAGACTAACAATCTCAGGAAATGATGCTGAATTATAAGCGATATTTTTGGCCTAAAGACATCGTGAATTTTACTGACATAAAAGCCATTGTTCTTTTTCAGATCTTGAGTCAAGTATTGAACCCAAATGTGGGAACGAATACGGTTAAAATATTAGTTTGACTATGGAACTAGATCAAACATTAACATCGTATAGTGTTTTAACCGCGAATAAAGTTTTAAATCTAACCTGACTGCAATTTAATGCCCATAGAAATAAATTAAGCTAATATTGTCATTAGCGCCATCTAGTGAAACTCATGTCATAGACCATCAATATAAGGCCCAAAGAAATATATTAAGCTAATATTGTCATTAGCGCCATCTAGTGAAACTCATGTCATAGACCATCAATATAAGGCCCAAAGAAATATATTAAGCTAATATTGTCATTAGCGCCATCTAGTGAAACTCATGTCATAGACCATCAATATAAGGCACAAAGAAATATATTAAGCTAATATTATCATTAGCGCCATCTAGTGAAACTCATGTCATGGACCATCCACCTTAAGTGAAATTTCAAATCAAGTTGTACAATGGGCGGCCTTATCGCTGTGTGAGGCTGAAATATTGGTGAATAAAAAAAAACTTAATAACAGAAAATGTTTTCGGGTATAAATATTAAAAACCGCGAAAACTTTGAAAATAAAAATACAACCTACCCTATTCCTAAGACGGGGATACAAGCTTTCCAAACGGCGAAAGCTGCATAGAACTCCGTTCAGTAATTATGTCGTTCCCTGGTGACAAACAATTTTGAAAATAAGTTACCAAACCATAATATTAAATTAGTCTGTAAGTAGACCACTGAGAAGGCAGGTTTTAAAAAATTAGTCTGTAAGTAGACCACTGAGAAGGCAGGTTTTAAAAAATTAGTCTGTAAGTAGACCACTAAGAAGGCAGGTTTTAAAAAATTAGTCTGTATGTAGACCACTGAGAAGGCAGGTTTTAAAAAATTAGTCTGTAAGTAGACCACTGAGAAGGCAGGTTTTAAAAAATTTGTCTGTAAGTAGACCACTGAGAAGGCAGGTTTTAAAAAATTAGTCTGTAAGTAGACCACTGAGAAGGCAGGTTTTAAAAAATTAGTCTGTAAGTAGACCACTGAGAAGGCAGGTTTTAAAAAGTTAGTCTGTAAGTAGACCACTGAGAAGGCAGGTTTTAAAAAATTAGTCTGTAAGTAGACCACTGAGAAGACAGGTTTTAAAAAATTAGTCTGTAAGTAGACCACTGAGAAGGCAGGTTTTAAAAAATTAGTCTGTAAGTAGACCACTGAGAAGGCAGGTTTTAAAAAATTAGTCTGTAAGTAGACCACTGAGAAGGCAGGTTTTAAAAAAATAGTCTGTAAGTAGACCACTGAGAAGGCAGGTTTTAAAAAATTAGTCTGTAAGTAGACCACTGAGAAGGCAGGTTTTAAAAAATTAGTCTGTAAGTAGACCACTGAGAAGGCAGGTTTTAAAAATTAGTCTGTAAGTAGACCACTGAGAAGGCAGGTTTTAAAAAATTAGTCTGTAAGTAGACCACTGAGAAGGCAGGTTTTAAAAATTAGTCTGTAAGTAGACCACTGAGAAGGCAGGTTTTAAAAAATTAGTCTGTAAGTAGACCACTGAGAAGGCAGGTTTTAAAAAATTAGTCTGTAAGTAGACCACTGAGAAGGCAGGTTTTAAAAAATTAGTCTGTAAGTAGACCACTGAGAAGGCAGGTTTTAAAAAAAGAGGTAAAAAAGAAAAACGTTCAAATAGCATATATATTCTTCGGTATATCCATTGTTTCCTCGTCAAATCTCACCAAGATCAGTACAGCCGTTAAGTAAAAAGGTACAAACAGACAAACAAAACTTTTTTTTAAAGCATGCTTTTATGCTATAGCCATGTCACGGTGAAACTTAGAACGGGCTATCTCAATTTAATTACATTTCGTGTTTGTGCTGTCCGTTGAGGAGTTCCCTAGTCAGGAGCCAACCCTGAGTGCAGCAACCAACAAAATACTATGGTACAAAAAAACAACTTCAAATGGATAAACAGCTAAAAACTAATTAATACTACTGAACCAATTTTGATGAAGTTAATATGGGATTACACTGATAGTATATCCATTTAAATAAAACAACAAGCATCCAAATCAATTTAGAAACTTAGAACGATAGAAAAATAAAGTTAGAAAAGTTAGATCTTAGAGAATTGAGGCAATATAAACATAACTTAAAGTGGATTTACTAAAAAATACTATTTATTCTCGATAAACTGCTAAACCAATTTTGATACAATTTAAACGGGACCACTTGGAGAGTATTTAACGGGTTAAAAAAAACAACAACAAATTTGTCTGCAATTGAGGGAGAAATAGGTATACATACATACATACATACATACATACAGTCGAACATAATAACTGTCTCCTTTTGTGAAGTCGATTAAAAACTGAAAACCGGCTATCACAACAAACTGCGTACACAAAACTTCGTGTCTGTGCTGTTGACCGTTCAAGAGTTCCTTTATCTGGAGCTGATCAGGTCATGCTGACCATAAAAATACATTGTCATCGGAACTGAAGCAACATGCAAAAACAACTCCGTAGGATAAGAGGAAGTGGTTATAATTCAGCTTGCAAGATTTGACCTCAACAAACATACATACATACATTCTTTGCAAGTTAAATAAAAGATTTTAATGAGGGTGCTATGAAATAGAAAGCAGTCACGTTCGAGCGTTCCGCATTTGCGTTCTGCGAGCGAGCGAAGAACGCCTGCTGTCTGGGTATGTCTATGTAAAGTAATACAACACAACGAACGCAAATCGCGAACGCGGAACGCTCGAACGCGTGACCGCTTTCTGTATGATAGGACCCTAAAGCTCGTTAGTTCCTTCAAAGATTTCACACACAAATGTATGAGGTAGTGGCACTTTATACATTTTGTACAAATATATATCAGCGCCATCTGTTGAGCCTTCCATCAGCATCGAGCAACAACTAACAACAAAGGTTGATTGCTCACTTATGCACCGAGCTCTCGGCACGTCTTTGGTGGATGATCCTTGACAATTCCACTAGATGGCGCTAATTTCAATCTTTGTATAATTTCACGCATTGGGCTAATGCGTGAGATGCGTACGGGCCAAAATTGTAAATTTATGCATAAACCTAAAATAAAACATTACTTTTTAAAAGCTTTTATTTAACTTCACTTGTATCTATCTATGTATGTATCGATGTATCTATGTATTTTGTCTGTCCTGAAATCTTGCATTTCAAATTTCGAGCACTTCCCGATTAGCTATCCGGCTGAAACTTTCAGGGTAGCTCACAAACCGATGACAAGGCAAAAAAAAACCTTTAAATTGTTTAAAGAGAAAAGGAAAAAAACAAGGAAAAAATAAAATAAAAACGTAAACGGTACAAAGCAACAAAAAAAATAGAACCCGTAAAAGCTTTTCTTTTTTTAATTATACTTATCCTTATTCAATTGTTTATTTCATTCCCTTCCTCAAATGCAAATTTTGCATCTGGCAAACCTTTTAATCATCCCAAAAAAGACTAAACGCCCCAAACGCATTCTTCCACAGGTTAAATAGCAATCAGGTTTGATTTAAGGTTATATAATAACCATGTAATAATTATATATCATGTTGAGTTTCAACAAGAACTGCTAACTACAACAAAATTTCACAAAAAAAAAACGCCCGCAATGGACAGATAAATTCGTACAATGACCCCTCTAGCTACGAGTATCTCTCTCGCTCGCGAATAAATGTGTATTGCTGTCGCGCTCGCACATATGTGCGAGTTCCGTTCTTTATAAATTTGGGAACGAATACAGTTAAAATATCAGTCTGACAATAAAACTATTCATCAAACTTTAGCATTATATGGTGGTTTAGCCGCCAATAAAGGTTTAATTAAACCAGATAGCAATTTAAGCCAAAAAATAAATTATTCAAATATTGTCATAAGCGCCATCTAGTGAACCTGAAGTCGTGTACCATCCACCTAATCAAAACTTTACTTTGCAGCGCCATCTAGCCCACTAACTGTTGAAACATGTAACAGCGCCACCTACCGTTGGAAGGTTTTCAACTTCTCGCAGCGCCGCGTACTGTTGGAACACGTAACAGCGCTACCTATCGTTGGAAGGTGTTCAACTTCTCGCAGCGCCGCGTACTGTTGGAACACGTAACAGCGCTACCTATCGTTGGAAGGTGTTCAACTTCTCGCAGCGCCGCGTACTGTTGGAACACGTAACAGCGCTACCTACCGTTGGAAGGTGTTCAACTTCTCGCAGCGCCGCGTACTGTTGGAACATGTAACAGCGCCACCTACCAATGGAAGGTGTTCAACTTCTCGCAGCGCCGCGTACTGTTGGAACACGTAACAGCGCTACCTATCGTTGGAAGGTGTTCAACTTCTCGCAGCGCCGCGTACTGTTGGAACACGTAATAGCGCTACCTACCGTTGGAAGGTGTTCAACTTCTCGCAGCGCCGCGTACTGTTGGAACATGTAACAGCGCCACCTACCAATGGAAGGTGTTCAACTTCTCGCAGCGCCGCGTACTGTTGGAACACGTAACAGCGCTACCTACCGTTGGAAGGTGTTCAACTTCTCGCAGCGCCGCGTACTGTTGGAACACGTAACAGCGCTACCTACCGTTGGAAGGTGTTCAACTTCTCGCAGCGCCGCGTACTGTTGGAACACGTAACAGCGCTACCTACCGTTGGAAGGTGTTCAACTTCTCGCAGCGCCGCGTACTGTTGGAACACGTAACAGCGCCACCTACCGTTGGAAGGTGTTCAACTTCTCGCAGCTCGGCGTGCGCAGCTTCTGCGCCTCCGCGTACTGTTTGCTGTCGCCGAAGTTGCGCGCCTTCCATGCCATGCTGTCGCGGTAGTTGCGCTCGCGCTGGCACGCGTGTCGGAGGCCCACTGTTGGGAATCAGTCATTATATTATTTGTCGAAGAACGGATCTGTTAGGGTAAACCTTAGGGAGGGAGTTACCACGTTTGGGCAAACGTAGTGTAGGACTCCCTGCGGCCAGGTGGAGTGACAGCCTGCGGGCAGGCGGCGGCAGGAACTGGATGAGAAGAGCCGAAGAGAGAGGTTACGTATGTCCAGCAGTGGACCAACACAGGATGATGATGATATTAATATTATTAAGGGTATCTATAATTAATTTATTTTGAACAAAACATTACACTGACAACACCACAGAATAACTAGTAGCAGGTACGAACGAAGAACAGAATAAATTGAAATCCGCTTGGAAAACATAGTTACAACTTTCTAATGGAACAAAATCTGTTCAGTTTTTTTTCTGAGATATTTTTGCAGACTGGTTGTTCTAATGGCATCCACACACGATCAAGTTTACCGTCCAGTTCTCAACCGTGCCACTTACCGATGTACTCCTCCTCGATGGCCATCTCAAGCCGCCGCAGCGACCCCTGGTAGTCCGTGTGGAAGTTCTCCTTCACGTAGTACGGCACCTGAAAATTTACGTATAAATATGTTAATATTCTTTATACAGTTTCGGTATTGTACTAAGAGAATGGTTGGATAGGTGTAAACGGTGCGAGCGTTAAATTATTAGAAAGTAATTTAAAATAGAAAAATGTACTGGAAGCGAAGCGTGCATATTGATTAATTTTATTGGGGTAAGTCGAGCGAGCGTTATGAAGTTATCTAGTTAGAAGCATTATAGTGTAAGTGAGTGTAGTGAATAACGTTATCTAGATAAAAGCATTTCAGTGGAGTGAGTGTAGTGAATATCTTTATCTAGATAAAAGCATTTAAGTGGAAAGAGTGTAGTGAATAACGTTATCTAGATAAAAGCATTTCCGTGGAGAGAGTGTAGTGAATAACGTTATCTAGATAAAAGCATTTCAGTGGAAAGAGTGTAGTGAATAACGTTATCTAGATAAAAGTATTTTACTGGAAAGAGCGTAGTGAATAACGTTATCTAGATAAAAACATTTTAGTGAAAAGAGTGCAGTGAATAACGTTATCTAGATAGAAGCGTTTTAGTGAAGTGAGTGTAGTGAATAACGGTATCTAGATAAAATAATTTTAGTGGAGTGAGTGTAGTGAATAAAATTATCTAGATAAAAGCATTTTAGTGGAGTGGGACTACTGAATAGAGTTATCTAGATAAAAGCATTTTAGTGGAGTGTGACTAGTGAATAACGTTATTTCGTAGCACGAGCGAAGCGAGCGTAAATATAATAAACATAGACACAGCTCACCTTCATGTTGATAGTCTCCCGCGGCACGGGGTACTTGGCAGCGGGCGCGAGGCTGTACACGGGCTCGTTGACGAAGAACCCGGACAGCATGGACAGCAGCACCAGCACAGCGACGGGCAGCAACTGCAGCAGGCCTCCGTGCGCCTCGCGCGGCGCCGGCTCGCGCTGTCGTCGCCGCGCGTACACGGTCGGGCCTCCGCCTGGAAACGCTGCCAACTCTTACATTTAATATTTAACCCTCAACCGGAATCGTGGGTCCATTGGACCCCACGACAACAAAAAACAATGTAAAACGCAACTGTGGGCCGCTGCTCCAGTGTGTCCTGAACCGCAGAATCTTCCTCCCTAACCTAATGGCGCCAAAAGGCGGCATAGAAAGTTTGACCACGGTAACGTCTCCAATATGTGCTCACGTGCACCTCGGGCCCAGGGATGGGCCTCCGAACGAGAAGTTCAGCTTCTTCAGCTGAACGTACACGAGGATTGTCCAAATCAGGCTCACAGGCCGATATCACTTCGCCGATCAGACCGGCACCATCCGAAAAAAACTCACGCGGACAAAACCACGGACTCAGGTGTCAAACGAATGTTGCCAACACTCGCGAATTTGTAATGGATCGCAGTGATTCTATCCGTGAATCCACTAAACACACGACCACAATAGCTTTTAGCCCGAATTACATTCAAAATACCACAATGCATGCGGCGCATTGTAGGTCAAGTTCGTCGCAATATACAGGCTGTCCGGTAATGAGTGGATACCTGCAGGTACTTGTAGAGGGAGAAAGGCAGACCAGTAATGAGTGGATACCTGCAGGTACTTGTAGAGGGAGAAAGGCAGACCAGTAATGAGTGGATACCTGCAGGTACTTGTAGAGGGAGAAAGGCAGACCAGTAATGACTGGATACCTGCAGTTACTTGTAGAGGGAGAAAGGCAGACCAGTAATGACTGGATACCTGCAGGTACTTGTAGAAGGAGAAAGGCAGACCAGTAATGAGTGGATACCTGCAGGTACTTGTAGAAGGAGAAAGGCAAACCAGTAATGAGTGGATACCTGCAGGTACTTGTAGAGGGAGAAAGGCAAACCAGTAATGAGTGGATACCTGCAGGTACTTGTAGAGGGAGAAAGGGAGACCAGTAATGAGTGGATACCTGCAGGTACTTGTAGAGGGAGAAAGGCAGACCAGTAACGAGTGGATACCTGCAGGTACTTGTAGAGGGAGAAAGGCAAACCAGTAAGGAGTGGATACCTGCAGGTACTTGTAGAGGGAGAAAGGGAGACCAGTAATGAGTGGATACCTGCAGGTACTTGTAGAGGGAGAAAGGCAGACCAGTAACGAGTGGATACCTGCAGGTACTTGTAGAGGGAGAAAGGCAAACCAGTAAGGAGTGGATACCTGCAGGTACTTGTAGAGGGAGAAAGGGAGACCAGTAATGAGTGGATACCTGCAGGTACTTGTAGAGGGAGAAAGGCAGACCAGTAACGAGTGGATACCTGCAGGTACTTGTAGAGGGAGAAAGGTAGACCAGTAACGAGTGGATACCTGCAGGTACTTGTAGAGGGAGAAAGGCAGACCAGTAATGAGTGGATACCTGCAGGTACTTGTAGAGGGAGAAAGGCAGACCAGTAATGAGTGGATACCTGCAGGTACTTGTAGAAGGAGAAAGGCAGACCAGTAATGAGTGGATACCTGCAGGTACTTGTAGAGGGAGAAAGGCAGACCAGTAATGAGTGGATACCTGCAGGTACTTGTAGAAGGAGAAAGGCAGACCAGTAATGAGTGGATACCTGCAGGTACTTGTAGAGGGAGAAAGGCAGACCAGGAAAAAAACTTAAGTAAAAACGTACCAGTTTAGAATCCTCTTGAAGTAGACAAGTTTTTAAAATAGTTGGCCACCGAGGGTCTCATACGTTTTTTTTACACCACAGATGCTCAAACTTAACATTCAAAAAGAAAACCCAATACTGTGAACTAAGGTACGAATTTTCCCATGTTTACAAAGAATATTACATAGGTCCACTACTTGTTTTTTTATATTTATATTATTTATTTTTCTGATCTGCCTTGCTCCTTTCCACTCATTACGGGACAGTCTACAGACTGTCAACCACGTATAATACGTGTATACGTAAGTTTGTGTAGGCCACGGTCAACTCAAGGTCGAGACTCGCGGCACAATTTATGCCATTCACTCTAGTCTGTGACATCTAACATTCTTTTTTATTGCTCCGCACCTCCGGCCAGATGCTCATATTCACTATTACCTAACGCGTTTGAAACGAACGCAATTAAATGCAATCAGTTTTACATTGAAACCGCACAAACGCCCACCCCGGAATTTTTAAGATTTCGAATTTAATTGACCATTTTACAAGAAGAGAGTTCAAGTTTAGTTCAACTACAGATAAGAAACGGTTTGACCTCTCATTCGATTTACAAAAGTCTACTGCTCCGGACCACTCGTTGCATGTCGAGCGCTGGGCGTAGACATATCTCTGTCGTGACTTTCCGAGATTACGGAAATTAGTTTTGTATCGACATACGCCATTTTTTTCGACAAATCTCTAATCTGACATATGTCTATTTGCGCGAGAATTGGGCTCCTGGTCCGTACCTGTCCGCTATTATAAGGGAAGCCGTGACAAAGTTGCAACCACTCCTTGATCACCGAATCCCCAACTAGGACCTCAGCAAAAGGGGGGGTTTCCATCCTTACCAGGGAACAAGTTAACAATGCATCTCCGGCGCCAACGCAGTACCGGTAGGTTAGCATCCTTAACCAGAACGAGGTACCCAACACTGGGGGGATTGGATCTGTCGTCCACTTAAAGCGTTGCTGCAGAATGTGTAAATATTCAAGCGACCATCACGCATCGGGCTCAAAAGTTCTGAGACATTTGCTGCAACATTCAGTAACGCGACAAACGGCTCGAAGTCATCTCCGGAAGGGGATTTCTAGCAAGGCGTTAAGTGGTTGACCAATTAGCAGATGGCCTGGGGTCAAGGTTTCCAGGTCATTTGGATCAGAGCTGAGCGAACAAATTGGACGGGAGTTGAATACCGCCTCAATTTTACAAAATACCGTCGATAGCTCCTCAAACGTTAACATAGTCTGCCCTATAACTCGATACAAGGGTGTCTTGGCGTATTTTACTACGGCTTCAACACAAAAATACAACCGCTATTTATTCAACATGAGACATTTTCTAGAAATGTTTAGTTAAATCTATTACATTGCTTTGCAAATGGTACTCAAATTTCGTTTCAAGAATAATATTTTTAATTTGCGTTACTTTTTGGGTGAACAAAGTTTAATTAATATTCGTTGTGAACTGTAATTAATGTACAATATCCATGACTAGTGATTAAAGTTTACGAATGGTTTATTTATTGCATCCAGGTGAATTAAGTAACGACACCAAGGTCGAGATTCGCGGCACAATAAATGCCAGTCACTCTAGCCTGTGACATCTAACTTTATTTTTTATTCCTCCGCACCTCCTGTAAGACGGGCGGTCGCTTTTATTCCTCCGCACCTCCTGTAAGACGGGCGGTCGCTTTTATTCCTCCGCACCTCCTGTAAGACGGGCGGTCGCTTTTATTCCTCCGCACCTCCTGTAAGACGGGCGGTCGCTTTTATTCCTCCGCACCTCCTGTAAGACGGGCGGTCGCTTTTATTCCTCCGCACCTCCTGTAAGACGGGCGGTCGCTTTTATTCCTCCGCACCTCCTGTAAGACGGGCGGTCGCTTTTATTCCTCCGCACCTCCTGTAAGACGGGCGGTCGCTTTTATTCCTCCGCACCTCCTGTAAGACGGGCGGTCGCTTTTATTCCTCCGCACCTCCTGTAAGACGGGCGGTCGCTTTTATTCCTCCGCACCTCCTGTAAGACGGGCGGTCGCTTTTATTCCTCCGCACCTCCTGTAAGACGGGCGGTCGCTTTTATTCCTCCGCACCTCCTGTAAGACGGGCGGTCGCTTTTATTCCTCCGCACCTCCTGTAAGACGGGCGGTCGCTTTTATTCCTCCGCACCTCCTGTAAGACGGGCGGTCGCTTTTACCTAATGCGTTTGAATCGAACGCAATTCAATGCAATCGGTTTTATGGTTTTATGCAATGCGTTGTGGCTGTTGTTTGCAGACAGACAGACCAACTCCGGCTTTCGTATAGGAAACACGCTTTATTTATTATTTATTTATTTATTTATAAACAAATGCTTGTTGTGCTTACAGCAACGCCAACGCGCACAACAAGCCAATATAGTAAAATCACCTAAAACTTAAAAAAACACAAATATTCATAAACAAATTAAATTTCATATAAAAAATGTCGACATCTGGCTCCTGAGCAATCAAGGCGTTGAGTAAACTAACCGCTTGAACCGTCGGAGCATGTTTGGAGGTACACGTACGCACCGGCGGAGCCACAAACAGGCGCCGCGACGCATGCGCGCGCGCCGGTCGCATCCGGTCCGGTGTAAACAGAGAGCAGCGCGACAGAGTGCACGGATTATCTATCCTGTTGTTGAAGAGTAGGTAGTGGATCACTATCGCACACTTACGCCTAAGCTCCGAGGTGTTTATACCCACCATGCCTGCCACGAATAGGGACGGATATAAGTATGGATAATATCCATACAACTTTTTATATAGGTAACGAGCAAATTTCTTCTGCACTTTTTCGACCATAAGCTTGTATTTATCTTCATGGGGGTCCCAAATAAACGCATTGTACTCCGATTTGGTTCTAACGAATGCGTAATACAGCGCAACAATTGTGCCTCTGTCATGAACGAACGAACTCCTGGACATCGGTCAGGAATTATTGTTGTTGCTATCGGAGGGGAGGACGCAAGCGGGACTTGTGCAGTGTCGTTGCGTTGACTCAACGTTGTGATCGCGATGTGGACGGTTGAATTCGACGGTAAAATGTGGTCCGTGTGCATTAAACTATTCATTTTCATACAAATTAGCACCCGCCCACGTTTTGTCGGTGTTGTGATTGTGTTACGTGTGAAACAAGCCCAGAGAAATGACCACACGGGCAAACCCGGGGCACAGCTACTTTCTGTTTTATTTAGTTTTGTTTCGAACTCTATCTGTATTTTTGACTCAGAGTACGCTCCGCTCCACGGCTCTCTGGCAAGCCTCGAGTTTTGACTTTTGTGCCTGGTCAACGACCAAGTTTGCGCACCGTAGGTTAGGACGGGCAGAACCACTGATCTCTATGGATAGGCTCTGCCGTACTTTAGTATGTGCCGATTGAAAACGCCCCACCGTGCTTCCAATAGTACAAATACGTTAGTTCCGTGGACGCTCACTATTGCAACGTACTGCTATCAGCGCCAACAGCGCCAAAATGGCGATAATGGAAGGTACCACAGCGTCTTCATGGACCAGTAGCTCCTCCTGGCATTCTCAATGCGGCGACCGAGCTTTGAAGAAGAAGGATTATTGCTCCATTCAAAGTGTGGCATTGCAGATGCAGGACTCAAAACTGTTAATGCCATGTAGTCCGTGTGCACCCAGAAAGATGGGCAAACGTTGTCAATGGCAGCCTAAAGACGGACGACGACGTCGTGGCCGGCCCCGTAAAAGATGGCGTGACGACATAATCGCCTGTCAACCCAACTGGATGGATCTAGCTCTGGATAGAGATGAGTGGAAGATAATGGGTTAGACCTTTGCCCAACAGTGGGATAAGTAGGTAAAAATAAGTAAATACTGCTTGCGCTTTTTTTTGCCGTCCGTCAGGATGGCGGCCGCGTTGTATGTATATTGTGGACATTACCTGCGGCGCCAAAGAACATGTTGAACAGCTCCTCCGCCGTCAGGTCGGACTCGAAGCCCCGCGCGTAGTAGGTGTGGTGCGCGTGCGGCGCCGCCACGGGCTCCTCGCCGCGCAGGTCGTACTGCTTGCGCTTCTCGGCGTCCGTCAGAATGGCGGCCGCGTTGCCGATGGCCTGCAGGGAGTTTAGCGGTCACTACTCATCTACATTGCGGAATACAATACGAACAAAAAAACATAATATAATGAATTGACAACTATGGAGAAAATCAAAATGAGTTTGTTGGTGCTCTCTTCTCTAACGGGCGTATTCCCGAAGCACCAGTAGAGTCAGAAGGGTATTTCCTTTTCCTGTGCGAGATTCAACTCTGTTGGCACATGAAAGGGACATTTCCTTTTCAAACTCAAAGCTTACTTAGTTTATAACATTTTATTGATTTGGACGGCGTGTTTGTACTAATTGTAGTATTTATGTGATTAATTTAGTATTTATGTGATTAATTTAGTGAGAACACGATTTGTTTACATTATTAGATGCTCAATTAACGCTTAATTGACTATTTCCAAGGCATAGAGAGGACTACCGTCCAAGTTGCGAGCGGAGCCGAAGTCAGCCGAACTATGACGAACGGCGGTGACACGGCTGAACAGTGACGAATGGCGATGACGCGGCGGTGGCGTGAGTGCTTATACGCCAAAGAGTATATAATGATAAGCGCTTGTGCGCGGGAAACGTGTTTCAGTCTTGACTCGGTCGCCGCGTTGTGCGCACGCTCGCAAATCCACGTATCTCTTTGCCGCCAATTATTCAGCGTCCACTAACCCATCAAGTGAATGAACGCATTCATCAGCTCGGCGCTCCGACATATTTATGTTTTTCTCTTTATTCATGAGATGTTAAGTTTCGACTTGTAGAACTGCTATTTTTATTTCGCCTATCCATACCTATAATAAACCAATAAGAACGAAAAAGATAATTAAAAAAAAGAAAGGTCAATGTTACTTAAAATAAGCTACTGAACAAGAATAGCACTTTTTTTTTTAATCGTGTATGTCTGTTTGTTTGTTAGTTTGTCTGTATGTTTGTTCGCGCATCACGTATTGGACTGATTGCGATGCGGTTATCACTGTTAGATAGCTTAGGGTTTGACTTAAAAACTGGGGTACTTGATATCTCAATTTGATGATTAAATGCCTAGCAATCGATAAAAACTATTTGACGGCTGAACGAATTTTGAAGTAATGTAGTATATTGTACTTTGTAGGTACTTTTGGTCCTGGAATAACACGTGTGGGCTACTTTTAAATGAAATGACCACGCGGAAAGCACCGGGCACATCTAGCTTTCATTAAATACTTTGAATTTGAGCAGGAAACAGGACTTAAACCAGGGCGTGGCACTCCACACGTCCACGTACTAGCTGTGCCCGCGGCTTTGTGCTTTGAGCTGCATTACCGCTCGCTCGCTGTACAACGTACTAGCTGTGCCCGCGGCTTTGTGCTTTGAGCTGCATTACCGCTCGCTCGCTGTACAACGTACTAGCTGTGCCCGCGGCTTTGTGCTTTGAGCTGCATTACCGCTCGGTCGCTGTACAACGTACTAGCTGTGCCCGCGGCTTTGTGCTTTGAGCTGCATTACCGCTCGGTCGCTGTACAACGTACTAGCTGTGCCCGCGGCTTTGTGCTTTGAGCTGCATTACCGCTCGCTCGCTGTACAACGTACTAGCTGTGCCCGCGGCTTTGTGCTTTGAGCTGCATTACCGCTCGCTCGCTGTACAACGTACTAGCTGTGCCCGCGGCTTTATACTTTGAGCTGCATTACCGCTCGCTCGCTGTACAACGTACTAGCTGTGACCGCGGCTTTGTACTTTGAGCTGCATTACCGCTCGCTCGCTGTACAACGTACTAGCTGTGCCCGCGGCTTTGCCCGCGTGGTCATTTTATTTACCAGTAAAATTATTATAAAATACAAACAGTCAGTCAGTTCGCAGTCGGGTGCGAATAAAATTATTGAACACTAGCACCCGCCCCGGCTTCGCACGGGTATAAATATAGCTTTCTTTATGTGAAAGAGTTTTTAATATCGGGCTTGTATTTTTCGAGTTTATCCATTACAAACAAACAATCAAATCTTTCCTCTTTATAATATTACTGTAGACGAGCTGACCGCCCGCAAAAATAATCATACTAATATTATAGAGGTGACAGTTTGTATGTATGTAAGGGTGTGTATTTGTGTGTGTATGTTTGTTACTTCTTTCTCGCTTAAACTACTGAACGGATTTGGATGAAATTTGGTAAGGGCGAAGCTTATACCCTGGATTAACGCATAGGCTTTTTATCCCGGAAAAATGTATGGCTCCTGAGGGACGCGGGTGAAACCGCGGGGCGCAGCTAGTATTTATAGTTCTTTGACGAGCGGTTAGTGGCTAGAGACAATACTATGAAATAGACCGGTCACGGGTTCGAATCCCGCAAGGTTCAATCATTTGTGAGGTGAGCAGAAATGTTTGTTTCCGAGTCATGGATGTAATTCGTATCTATGTATGTTTATCCGTTATCTAGTGCCCATAGTACAGGGTGTCCTAGTTTGGGGCTAGATAATTGGTGTGGAATTGTCCCGAATATATTATTATTATTATATAAATTTAAGGTTTTTTTTTACTAACATATTTTACTTTACTTAAATAGTTGTAATTGCAACATTCGACTATAGTATTTACATTAACTTGACAAAACTAAAATTGAAATTCTTTTAAGAAACTTAAAATAAATTCGCTACTGTTTATTTATAAGAATTATATATTTTTGAAATGGACTTTTAAGGCCTGTATTTTGATACCTCACTCGATTAGTTTCGCTCATTTTTTGTTAAGTCGGAAATAAAATATGGCTGTAAGCTGCAGCTGCCATATTAGTTTACTTTACACTTCATATATATGTAGCACTTTCGTGATCGAGACGAATCCAATGATACCTCATTCATCAAAATCCGTCAAGCCGTTTAGGCTGTAGGACGCGCCTAAGAAACGTACAAACAAACATACATACAACCCAAACACACGTGTTATTCCAGGACCAAAAGTACCTATTTCTCTAATTTTACTACACAATTCCACGCCGCCCGCGTGGATTTTGTTCGTGAATCCACGCAGGCAGCGTGGAATCGGCGTGGAATTCGCGTGGAATAGGCGTGAGTGGTCATACAGAATCCAGGCCCAGGTCGTAGCTCCCAAACGAATGGACAGATTTTGATGCGTTGTTTCTGTTTGAAAGCTGATGTGATCGGGATGCTTCTTTGCTATAACTGGGGTTTATAATACTTTTCTAATTCGTGTTCATTATTTCATTCGAAATACCCAGTTCAATGCATCTAGAGGCTTTCAAACGCATTAAAACTGCTATCACAGGCTTGTGCTATTTATTAAAATTATGGAAAAAAACGTGTAATTCAATTCTGCTACTCACAATTTGTATGAATAAATTTTTCTAAAGTTGCTACATGAGATCTCGTATGAGCTCCATTTACTTTTTACCAGACTGCGTAACGCAAAGACCCGGTAAAGTGTTTATCAGCCCATGTATGTATGTATGTCTGTTCCTTTGTGGCTATATAGGCCAAACGCGTAGTCAGATTTTCCGATTTTGATGATTCTTAAGTCAGTCGATTTATAAAACATGACATGAATCAAAATTCATGACAGACAACCAGATGCCACATAGTGAAAAAATAATTGCAAGTCCACAAATTATGTCAAGTTATTGAACAGGTTATCACTGAACAGGTATTTGAAAATCATCTTTAGGTTTCTCTTATCATTTTTCATTTCGTATGACAATTTAGGATTTATGACGATATAAAGTTGGTTAGCAACCATTCTCACAAATTGTTATAAATATAAACTGAAAAGTTAAAAAAAAAAACAAAAATACATTCTGGTAGCGATTTGGACATCCTCTAAACTAAACTTAATTTCTTCAAATGTAATTTAAATTTTGTTGGCTTCGTAACAATGTATTTTTTCCCCTGGCATCTAATCCTCACTCACTAAACTATCACTAAAGCATGTCAGTGTAAAATCAACTTTGTTTCCACGCGGCGAGAGTCCCGATTTGTCCGAACGCTGTTTCCGAATTTATCCAAACGCTACTAGACAGCGTGTTAAATACCTGTTTTAATTATTACGTTATTTTAAGCGGTGCAGCTTAAATTGACGTAAGTTTAGAATAGATGCCAGGGGCAAAAGGACTTTGTTACAAAGTCGACAAGGTTTAAATTACATTTGAAGAAATTTAGTCTAGTTTAGTTTAAAGAGTAAAATGACCAAATTGCTGCCAGTGTGAATCAAACTAAAAAGTGGCAAACAAGCTTTAGATTGTTGATGTTGAAATATAAGATGCAGTCGTAGGCATCATGCATTTCATTTCTCCTTTGACGGGATCAGCTAGAACCTGGCGAGCTGCTCCTCATGCCTCCGACTGCAGCTTATATATTTCATGTCTCCTTTGACGGGATCAGCTAGAACCTGGCGAGCTGCTCCTCATGCCTCCGACTGCAGCTTATATATTTCATGTCTCCTTTGACGGGATCAGCTAGAACCTGGCGAGCTGCTCCTCATGCCTCCGACTGCAGCTTATATATTTCATATCTCCTTTGACGGGATCAGCTAGAAACTGGCGAGCTGCTCCTCATGCCTCCGACTGCAGCTTATATATTTCATGTCTCCTTTGACGGGATCAGCTAGAACCTGGCGAGCTGCTCCTCATGCCTCCGACTGCAGCTTATATATTTCATGTCTCCTTTGATGGGATCAGCTAGAACCTAGCGAGCTGCTCCTCAAAGTCTACAATCTAAAGCTTGTTTGCCTCTTTTAGTTAGATTCACAGTCTGGTTTTTTATTATATTTTATTTTTATTTAAGCATGTAAGCATAAAACAGATGTCAAAAATGACCTTGAATGCCTCCGAAGCCCCGGGAGCGTGGTTCTTGTCAGGATGGAGCTGCAGCGCCAGCTTCTTGTAAGCTTTCTTAATGTCGGAGTCAGTCGCCTCCTTTGTAACGCCTGGAAATAAAGTTACATGGTGAAAATAACATTATATTGTATTTTATTACCTGATTACGGCGAAGCAATGGAAAGGCCATGTGTTTAACAGTCTAGTATGTATGTATGTAAAGATATTCCAAAATAGCGTCGCCCTATTGGTCAGATTTTGACAAGCGAGGTGTCAATCGATTTGTCTTCATGCAAAATGTCACAAGTTTTTTTATCCGACTACTGCAAAGGAAAGGATGGGTTATTTACTCTTTACTTGGTCTAATATTGGTTTTATATCGTACTCCCACACCTGTAAAGATTTAAAATTCTAAATCATTTAAAATATAATCCATACCAATATATAAAAGGGAAACGTTGTCTGTTTGTTTGTTTGGGGAGCTTTCACGCGATAACGGCTGGACGGATTTTGATGAAATTCGGAATGGAGATAGCTTATACCCTAGAATAAAACATAGGATACTTTATATCCCGGAAAATTGAAAGTTTCTGCGGGAAAACTGGAATATGTTGATTACTCGCTGTAAGGAACGGTTGCCATGGAAACGAAATAATAAGTCTGTCAAAAAACTTCAAGAGCATTGGTGCTATACCTACTTTTGCATTGGTTTTTAATATCCTAGAAGAACAGTAGTCCGCGCGGACGAAGTCGCGGGCAGGAAATCTAGTATATAAATATAATAAACATTTAAATACTTATTCTTCTTCGTAGTCGGGGTTTAGTTTTGAACTTATATGTTTCTAGCCGCTCGGTTGTCCACGCGCTGAAGACCGCAGGACCAAACTGATAACCCACAAAAAAAATGGCCGACGCGACACATCTAACCTCAAACTGGTAATTGATTGTATATGGGTTGAGACTACAGGTACTTGATGGTCAACCGACAAAAAAAGAAGGTCGACGCGACACATCTGGCCGCAAACTGGGGATTTATTGGGTACGTGCCGAGATCACAGGTATCTGATTGTCAACCCACAAAAAAAAGAAGGTCTACGCGACACATCTGGCCGCGCCGACTTTGCGTAAACAAACAGTTTTTATGACCACTTCATTGAGCGCTTAGATAAACAAACTGGTGATTTATGGAGCTAAATAGGTACGGCACATATTTCAAGTGTTTATGTTGTGGGTTTCGAAGCAAAATAATTATATAAACACGCTTAGATTTGAATGATTATTGAGGTCAATAATGTTCAAAATCGAGTGGCAAAATTTACGTCGCTATTGAGTGGTCCGATGATCGATGAAAACAAAAAATGTGACTGTAGCGTTAGTTGCGATGATCAATGAAAACAAAAAAGTGACTGTAGCGCATAGAATCAATCGAGCGGCTATTAGATTGAGTGCGAGTCGAGCAGGTCGCTCACTGATGGTAAGCGTGACGCCCACACACACACTATTATGATAGCCGGTTTGAAGTTTCATCATGACATGGCTACTGCATAAAAGTTATTATTTAACGTGATGCGCGAACAAACATACATACAGACAAACAGACAGCCACGATTTAAAAAAATGTTCTATTCTTGTTCAGTAATTTATTTGAAGTACCAAAGACCATTTTTTTTCAATTGACTTCTTTGTACAAACTATTACATTCCTATTGCTTTATTATAAGTATAGAAGAGATATATAGATGTAAACTGAAGGTAGTTCGAAACTGGTGGGTATCAATAGATGACACAAGTAAGTTCATAGACCATAACTCTCCTTCTCTAACTCTCCAACAACTATTTATTTTAATAATCACAATAATACTCCGACTTATAAATAATATTATAAGTCGGAGAAGTGTAGCCACTGTCGTGAACAGACCAATCAGAGCTTAGAGTTTTATTAACTCTCTTATCGAGCGGATAACTTTGTATGCGCGATGCAGAACTCCTTACATTACAACTGAGAGTCCAAACAAAACGTCATCAAATGCATAAAAACCGAGTAGCGCCATCTATCTTTTATCTTTAGAAGTGTGTGTTTGTTACTCCTTCACGGTCAAACGTTTGAATGGATTTGGTTGAAATTTGTTACCAGGATAGCTTATATCCTGGATTAACATATAGGCCACTTACTTTTCATCATCACCCATAATCATAATCGACGCGGGTGAAACCGCGGGACGCAGGGCGAGTATTTTAATGCATCATCATCAGCCTGTACTTGTCTTTTCATCATCATCATCCATCATCAGGTAAGAATAATTATAATCTTGTAAAACACTAATCATCATTTGTCTATTATTTATCTATCTATACTTATAACTAGCTCTGTGAGCTGTAGACCTCGCACGTACAAACTTTTGCAAACAATCTAGCGGTGCACAGTAGCGCCATCTAGTTACCTTATTGTAAAACTAACATTATTATTACATATCTATTGTGCTCCATCAATTCCTACCTAGTAGGTAAAGGGCCAAACTTTTATGTCACTAACTTAAAGTTACTACCTTTCAAATAAAAAAGGAACCATCAACATTGGATTTATTAAGGCGAAGATATTCAGTAGCCCCCTTTTTATTCTTTTTTGGAGGAAGTAACCCCCAAATCAAAAATCCTCGTTGACTGAAAAATTCTAAAAATTCACTTAACCTGTAGAGGAGAACAGCCGGACAGACATCCAGACATATGAAAGATTATCATAATCATCGGACTTATGAGAGATAGTGGCATAACGGTTCTATAGTGCAATTTAGAATACAACAATACCGATTTCAAAACCTAGGCTAAATACCAATGACCTACCAATACCTACCTACCTACCTACCAATGACTTTTCTAAGTTAGGTGCAGTTTTCAATCACTCCGTGCTTCGGAGGGCACATTAAACTGTTGGTCCCGGCTGTTATAGATTAATAGCAGTTGTTAAGTCATGTCTGAGTTTGTCAAGCCACCCGAGGGCTCGGGTGGTTTGACAAAATTCAGACATCAGAGGCCAGCACTATCTCATATGACAAAACAACATGAAAGATTTTTTGAAGCTGAAACAGAGATTTTGAAGTCAGGAACTAGACAGTAAGCTAACAGCTTACTGTCTAGTCGTCACATAATAATGTGGCAATTGTCAATATTTAAAAAAAATTACATCCTGATTAAACATCCTGTTTTTTTGATGATTTAAGAAAAGTTCAACTGTAGGTCGGGTTATGCATAAGGTATGGATCCATAGCTATGTCACAGAATAAATAATAGTACAAGTACAGAAGGATAACTGAGTAAAGTCATTCAAATACAACTCTCGCTACAACGCAATAAAGTGCAATTTAAGTCGCACAGTGCTGCAATCTTTCAATTATATTTACCTAGAAGGCGCTCACCCATTGCGTGCAGGCCACATGTACCGTTTCACAATGCGCGAGAGCTTCCATTGCTCTAACTGTTTCAGAATCGCTCTGTCACTTTTTCGCTGGGCAGGGTTGTATCAAGATATAACTAGGTACTTGCACTAGTAATTATTCTGTTATATAATATGACTTAGATATTGTAACAGAATAAACAATTATGTAATAATGTTTTTTTTTTAACTTATTATTATAAATGTTGATAGTTCTATTAACTACATATAATTACATTCTTATGAGAATAGACCTAATACCTCATTATTTGATTATAACTTAATAGGTGAATGATGAATAAAACTTTGATGAATAAAAGGTGCCTGTCTGAATTCCATGCATTAATGAATGAAAAAGAAATGGCTACCTACATAATAAAATGTCAGTATGTAGGTATTTTACGAGACTTGTCAGACGGAATGCTATGCAGTACATTCTAGGTTTCTTCTTGGTACTCATAATTAAGAAAAGAATAAATTTTGACAAAAACTTTACGTAAGTGGGTACTTTATCGTAAGCACACGGTGCGAGACTCATTGAGCTACTGAATTAACCGCAATATAGCGGCCGCAAAGTGTAGGTATAATATTTGTTCTTGTTGTGGAGTGCGACCGGCCTGGCCATGCTGACTAAGTACGAAACCTCAACTTCAGATGAGACAACTCTATTACAACTTTGACTTTTTTGACCAAAAAAAGTAATTCATCATCATCAGTCTATATTTGCCATTTGCCGGACATAGGCCTCTCCTAATGCCCGCCACTGAGCTCGGTCAAAGTAATTGTAGGGCGGTATTCTACAATATAGCCTTACATCTTGTAGCATTGGCAAATGTATTAAAAATACTATTTCATTGCAACACGGTGTCATCATGGCCAAAGGAAACAAAGACATTTTACCTTGGCGTAAGTTCCACAAGGAAACCTTGTCACAATAGTACCACAAACAAAAAGAACTACAAGACGACCTTGGGCTAACGTACACGTAAGAATTTCGTAAATTATGCATCTTACCAAGAATTTCGTAGTAATCCTTGCACTTAGTATTGATCCGGCGGACAGCATCGACCTGGTCTTGGGTGAACTCTCGCTGTGGAGCCGTGTGAGTAGGAGTTTTACGTCTCCGAACATCCTCTGTGGATGATTCAGGAGTACTTCTTTTGGGCGTCGATGTAGATGGCCCAGCAGCCCGTACCCGAGTCAAAAGCTCCTTAGCCCTCGGGGAAGGGTACAAACGCTCGGCTTTCTGCAGGAACTTCTCAGCTTTCTCAACATTTCCAGCTGCAAAAGCAGCTTGAGCGATATTAATGCACTTGTCTGCCTCATCCTTGTTCCCTTCAATCGTCATTATTGAGGCTTGAGGTGGCGGTTTGTAGTTGAACCGGGTGGAAAATGACACAGCAGACTTTACAGAACAATATATGGTAGAGTTCTGCTTAATTTAATTAGCGGATATATAATTTAATTGCGTTTAATCAATCCATTTTATCCATTTATTCGGTCGTGCAAAAATGTACATATTGCGTCAAAATACCACCACGCTACCAACATGAAAATAAACCAGTGCTGCCATGTAAAAAAAAAAAGTTCGACGGTGAATCCATTTTAAAAAAAACGGTAGATTCTAAAAAAATACGGTAACTGCATCTGGAAAAATACGGTGTACAAATTTTTAACAGTACAACCACTTTACCTCACAAATAACTTATTGGCAAAACTTGAAAACTTATTTCATTTCAAATATAATAAGTTCATATTTTATTGCAATGTAACAAGAAGGCTAAAATATGGGAAGTCTAAACCTCCTAATAAACGAGTGAAGCATAGCAATTGGCGGCTGTGTATGTGTGCGTGAGTTGATAATTTGTGCCGCTTTGTGGTTAATACATAATTTCATTACAAAATCTTCTATGATTTTGATTTTCCGTGAGAATTTGACAGAACTAATACGACTTTAAAGCGGCAAAATATTGCTGTGATGTGGTGGCTGATAGGTCATCATGGTGTAATGAGCGGTTTTCCAAGTGTCAGTTTAGCATTATTTATCTCTCGCTAGATGACGTTGGTAACAGTTTTGGTAACAGTACTGTAGTTTGGTATGACCAAGGAAGTTCTTTAGGTACATAAAACTTCCTTGTGTATGACCAAAGATTTTGAATTACGCTTACTGGCGGGTATTACATTCTGCGTACCCTTGTTGCGTGGCAAGTTGTGCGTCAGTTTTGTAACAAATTAATTACTTATAGTATTTATTGGTAGTATTTTCTACCTTCTTGATATTCTTTATTTAAAAATTACAGCTAATGATACAAAGAAAATGGACCGATTTATTTAGAATAGTGTGAAACTGACACTTGATAGCTGCCAGTTCTATGTGGACGTCCAAAGTCGATCACTAACTCTGGATGATCGAGCGATATTCGCACGGGTTATTCGAGCGTAGTTAGTGAACGCACCCCTGGGGTGCCATTTGACTTTAAAGCTTGACATTTGACGTTTGACATTTGAAATTTGACATTTGACGTTTTACATTGGACTTTAAAATTTGACATTTGACGATTGACATTTGACAGTTAACGTTTGACATTTGATAGTTGATATCCTAGGGCGCGTTCACTTACACGTTCGAGGATGCACGGATCATCCGCGCGATGGCTCGAAATCGTTCAGGCGTCGTCGGACGTACGCCTGGGTCATCCGAAAAATGGTAGGGGAGGCGAGGAATAGTATGAAACTGACACTTGACAGTTGTCAGTTCTATGTGGACGTCCAAAGTCGTTCACTAACTCCGGATGATCGAGCGATAATCGCACGGATGATTCGAGCGTGTAAGTGAACACAGCCCGAGACTAGTAGTTTATTTACAGGGGTACGTTCACTTACTACGCTCGAGGACGCACGGATCACCCGTGTCCTGCTTTAGACGTCCACATAGAACTGACAACTGTCAAGTGTCAGTTTTATACCATTCCTCCCCTCCCCTACCATTTTTCAGGTGACCCAGGCGTACACCCGCCCGACCTCGCGTGATCGCACGGATCACCAGCGCGATGTCTCGAAATCGTTCACTTCGCCGTAAAGTGTACGTAAAAAGATCGAATCTTTATGGGACTAATGTGGATAAGGGTAATAGAAACTGCAGAAAGCTTTTTACAATTTCTACAATCATTTTGTATTGAACATGCTCACAGTATAATAATGTACCATTGTCATCCATGGTGGGCCATCCTCGGCGTAAAATAAATAGATTAAATATGGTTTATCATGCATGAAAAATTGTACATACATACTGGTGACATGCACCATTATATACCATGGTCATCCATGATGGTGAATACTCAAGGAATATTTGCTCCAAATTTCAAATCTCTAGTTCCAGAACATTTCAGTTTAGGCCGTGCGTCGTCTGAAGTTAGATTATAAGTAATACCTATAATCTACTCAGATGCTATACGTATTGTTATAGTTTTCAGTAAAACATTACTTTTATTTACTAGAGTATAAGGTCAGTTAATTTTGTTTGTTTTATTACCCGACTACAGCAAAGCAAGGGAAGGGTAATGAGTTTAACAGTCTATGTATGTATGTATGTATGTATGTATGTATGTATGTATGTATGTATGTATGTATGTATGTATGTATGTATGTATCTATCCAAGACTACAGTATCTATGTATGTGGGTATGTGGATGTTCCACCATAGTGTCGCCCCTATTGGTTTGATTTAGACAAACGAGGTGTCAATCGATTTTTATTCAGCTAAAGTGTTTTTTTTTGCCTTATAACGGCAAGGCATAAAACTTAAAAAAAACTTGGTCCAATTTTTACAAGTGAGGTATCAATTGATTCGTCTTCTTTGCAAGAGGGTCATAGACTATTTTTTAACTGACTATGGTCGGGTTTTAGTTATTGAACTTATTTCTTGATTATTACTATAGTTTATGTAATTATTTTAGTTTTTTTTTGTAGGTTCCGGTGATTTATTCTGTGGTCTCCGTTCATTTAATAAAACGCAGTGCATTATCTAAAAATAAATGATTTAATTCTCAATAATTATTAAAGTACCTACTTACATACAATTTGACAAAAAGCAGAGGTGCATAGAAGGCGCGTGGAAGCAAAAGGCCTGTAGAAACTCAGAGACAACAGCTTTCAGAAACGTTTTAGCTGACCAAATATCTCACAGCCGAAGTGATGACATCGGTAGAACCTTTTTTGCATCAAAGTAGCCTTGATCTACAGACGAAGGTGCATTCCAGTCAAATGCTACAAGGTGTATTGCGGAGGTTGTCAGTGCACTGAACTATTTGGATGTTTTTGGACAGTGGGTTCATTTCCCTGAAACATACAATGAATTGAACAGAGTTTTGAGAAGAGTTAGTAAATTAAGTATACAATCTGCTTAGTTTTCATTTCCCTGAAACATACAATGAATTGAACAGAGTTTTGAGAAGAGTTAGTAAATTAAGTATACAATCTGCTTAGTTTTCATCAACACAGATATCTAAATGCATCTAATGGTGCGATTACATTAGGTTGGTTTGGCCGTACTCGACTGCAGCCGTCTTTGGTCACCATATGAAATTCCAGCTAAATTTAAGTACAACGATCGACTGAATTTGGTCACCGACCTAATGTTAATGTCTGTGTTACCTACATGCGATGGGAATAGAATCATGAATCTATGTTTCAATCATCAACGTTTGTTCTACCAACTGAAGTAGTTGTGTAATAGTTTGTAAATAATTTGCCATGTGATACCCTTTCACACCCACGGGTGCTGTGAGAACCAGGAAAGGCAAACATTAAATAGGCGGCGCGTTTTCTTGCACTATAAAAACAACTGTGATTACCAAGACGCCTGCCATGCCCAGTGATTATGGAAACCCCCCAAATTTCTTATCGGGAAGCCCATGTTCAAATGGCAGTAGACATTTTGGGGCTCTTGATGATGATTGATGATGTAATATGCAACATAACTAGGTATCTATAAAATGTTTTTTTACTATGCCTGGTATTATTTTATATTTATTAATTTAAAAAAAGTCCGTGAGTCACCAATGGCCTGAGCTGAAAATCAGCGCTGTGGATTTTCATTCACAGCTATTTTGCTGAGCTCAGACCTTTTCTGGCAGCACTGTACATGGCAGCGATCTTTGTACAGAGGTGCTTAGTTGCTTGGTTCTGGCAGCACTGTACATGGCAGCGATCTTTGTACACAGGTGCTTAGTTGCTTGTTTCTGGCAGCACTGTACATAGCAGCGATCTTTGTACACAGGTGCTTAGTTGCTTGTTTTTGGTTAAGTTTCTCTGTTGATTTATGTGTTGCTGTGTACAGTTTGTGAGAATAAATTATTTCTTATCTTATCTTATCTGGTAATAAATAGCTTGTGCATTGGGTCGCAGTTATTGTTGTACCTATCAATATCTAGGCATCCAATAATCATAGGCTCATTCAATTGAAATCATTGGGTACCTTCAGACGTACCTACCATACGGTGGAGGTTATGGTTCAATTATAAAACCTGTTATATAATTTCCTCCGCCGTCATCATAAAAATAATAATCTCAAAGTTACTATATGTAACTGTATTCTCTAAAATACAATACAAACAAACCTAAACCCAAACTCAAACTATTATAAATAACAGCGCTGGTGAACTGCCAGCATTTCTTAAAAACCTATCATTAATATTATGCAGAGTAGGCAGTGGAAAGTAGACGAGTAAAGGTTACACCAAATTTATTAGATATCAACGAATTTACAAAGGAATTACAACACATTCATTTTAGGAGATAATTGTCAAATCATAGAAAAACAGACCAGACTTCAAGTTGCAAATAACAACAGTATCATAGCAACCGACCATAGTCATAGACTTGTTTGGTGTTCTGACCTCTGTGCTTTGCACTGATGTTATACCACAACACTTTCCCTCATCAGTTGGAAAGACTCAGCAGCCCCAGTTCAGTCCTTAGCTTATTAAGCGTTGGTCTCGGAACTGCCTTGGTCATAAGGTCCGCTAATTGGTCACAGGAACTAGTCTTCTGAATATCTATTAGACCTTCCTGTACTGTCTCACGTACAAAGAAATGTCGCACTCTAATGTGCTTAGTTCGTTTATGGAACTCTGGATTGTGCGAGAGTCGTATAGCAGCTTCATTATCCACCTTCAATGTGGGTATGCCTTCCAGACTCGTGAGCTGACTAAATATTCTTTGAAGCCATACGAGTTCACGTGCGCCTTCACTCGCGGCTACAATCTCAGCCTCCGTTGTTGAAATCGCAACTGATGCTTGACGTTGGCTTAACCAAGAAACTACTCCACCTGCAAATAAACATGCAACTCCTGTAGTAGAGCGTCCGGTTTGTTCGTCTCCTGCATGGTCGGCATCGCTATATCCATCAATGACACCTTTAGCGCACTCTGAGGTATATTTGATTCCATAAGCTTGCGTCCCTTTCAAGTAACGAAATAATCGTTTCACTTTTAACCAATCAGCTTGAGTTGGATTCTCCAATTTTCGTGATACCACCCCAACAGCGTATGCTATATCAGGGCGCGTACCAGTCATAAGATAAGCCAGTGCGCCTACAGCCTCTCTATATGGAAACTTTTGTCCAGGATCTTGATTCTCTACTTTCCCTGTTTCCGAAGTCCTTTCTATTGGCGTAGATACAGGATTACATTCGGCCATTCGGAATCGCTCTAGAATCTTCCTAGTATAAGATTGCTGTGTTATGGTTATCGAACCATCTGATAACTGGGCAATCTCTAATCCCAGGTAGTAGGATGCTGGCTTGGTCGTGATTTTTAGTGAATTTCCTAATTCCTTTAAGAATTGATCCGCTAAATCTTTATCTGTAGTGGCTACAAGCCCATCATCCACATACAGAGCTATTATGATTTTCTTGTCTCCCACTTTCTTTGTGAAAAGACAGCAGTCTGCTGCATTCTGTTCAAAGCCCTTTTCTAGCAGAATCTCCTCGAAACAAGAATTCCAGCAACGAGGTGCTTGTTTCAGGCCATACAGACTTCTTTGAAGTCGACAGACATTCGAAGTTCCATCATTGAATCCGTCTGGCTGCTTCATATAGATTTCCTCTTTAAGCTTGCCATTTAGAAATGCTGTTGTAACGTCAAACTGTGTCAAATGCAGTTTCTCCTTGGCGCTGACACTTAGCAAAGATCTTATGGTAGCCATCCGGGCAACCGGACTATATGTTTGTTCAAAATCAATGCCTTTACGTTGTTTGAACCCTTTTACTACTAATCTTGCTTTGAATTTGTCTGTAGTACCATCTGGGTTTCGTTTTATCCTAAAAACCCACTTGCATGGTAATGCCTTTCTATTGGACGGTAACTCACACAACGTCCAAACTTTGTTGTCGGCTAAGGATTTGATCTCGCTCGCCATGGCCTTTTGCCATTCGGCATTATCCTCACTCTCAGTAGCCTCCTTGTAAGTATCAGGAAAGTTCTCAACCCCGACATAACAGACAAAATCTTCCAGTTTCTTTGGATGTCCGATTGTTGCTCTGTTCCTTAGGTTGTATCGAGGCTCCGTTAAGGGCTCAACTACTTCCATTTGTTCATAAGCGTCGGCAAATTCATCCTCATCCTCAGTTTTTGATGATCTACCACTTACAATGCTAGGAACGTTGTCGCTTTCTGTGGTAGGAACATTCTCCTGAACTTGGCCTTGAACTTGGTCTTCAGATATATCTCCCTCTAGATCAAGTTCATGATATTCTACGGCATTTCCAGGCTCTTGCTCTTGCATGAGAACACGTCCGTTATCACCGCCTTCCTCGGCTCCCTCTAACCAAATAGGGATACTGGTGGAAGTTTTAAATTCAACATCAGTGTCGAATGTAATATCTCTAGATCTCAGTGTCTTTCTTCCATCCCAGATGCGATAACCATCGTCATTCTCATAGCCTATTAGCAATCCTTTGATCGCCTTCTTTCCCATTTTCTTACGGTTTTGCTTTGGAACATGCGCATAGCATTCACTCCCGATAATCTTTAGATGACTTATCTTCGGTTTCTTTCCGTGCCACAACTCAAAAGGTACTTTCGCATCCACTCTAGTAGGACCTGTTCTATTGAGCACATAGGCAGCAGTATTAATAAGCTCTGCCCATAGAACTTGCGGCATCTGCCCTCTGGTGTACATCATAGATCGTGCAGCTTCTACAAGTGTCCGGTTCTCCCGCTCACTACAGCCATTTTGCTCAGGCGTGTAAGGCATCGTCAGCCGGTGCTGAATTCCATGCTTTTGTAAAATCCTTCGGATGGTTTCGTTATCAAACTCTCCGCCATTGTCACTGAGTAATGTCTTCACAGTATGCCCAGTAGTTTTCGCTTCCTGGAGCATCTGAAGAAGTTTATCTTTTACTTCTGACTTGTGTCTGATGAAATAGACGAAACGGTAGCCAGAATAATCATCCTTAAATAATACAAAGTACTTGTACTTCGAAATGCTGTCTGAAAATGGTCCGCATACATCAGTATGTATGAGCTGTCCTGGTATCGTAGCTCTTTCCCTTGTTCCAAACTTCTGCCGATGGGACTTTCCGTAAATGCAACCCCCGCATTTCGTATTGTCTGACTTCAAAACAATTCCTAGCTCCCTTTTGACTATATCGCGGACATGTCTTTTATCCTGATGTGCGAATCGTTTATGGTAGAGCTGAAGTAGATTTGAACCAGTCACAGCATTAACTTCAATCGAATTGAGATGCCTTTTTGGCATGATTGTCTTCATAGCCAACTTATAAAGTCCACCATATCGATCTCTCTTACCAACAACTCTAGTCATGCCATCAATAGTTAATTTACACTCTCTAGTTGTTGATATAAAGACGCTTTTCTGCATTTTATCTTGCGCAGCTAACGTTGAAAAAAGATTTTTCGTCAATGATGGTACTAACCACACGTCTCGGAGTGTTATCTGCTCCCTCTTACCATTGACATTTGATTCTACCACAACAACTCCCTTTCCTAGTGCTGGGATAGTGGTTCCATTTGCAGTTGTCACTGTATGATCTGAATCAAATTCATGAAATTCATTAAATAAGTCACTCCTCACAGCAATGTGCGTTGTTGCTCCATTGTCCACAAACCAGCTCTCTCTATCTTGAGGTTGTCTATCTGAGCATTCGTTTACCATCAGCGAAATCTGTTGCACTTGCTTGGACTTTGAGATAGGTGCTGAAGTGCCTGAAGTCGGCTTAGGTGGCCTCCCATCCTTAATCCACTTTTTGCACTTGCGAACTCTGTGTCCTTTTCCTGAACAGTAGTTACAAATCAGTTGCTCGTCCTTTATTTGCTTGACAGGTGTAGTCACTAGTGCCTCCTGTTTAGTGCTCTCTTGACATCCTAAATCTCTCTCGAATGTGCAAAGATGACTCGTTAAACTGTCTATGGTCCTTTCAGTCTGCTTTAGCATCAGCCAGCTTGACTTGAAATTAAAGAACCTGTCGTCCAGAGTGTCTAAGACCTTACAAATTAGGAACATCTCCGGAAACTTAGCTGTTACGTCAATCTTAGAAACTTCAACCTTCAGGTCATTCCAAAGGTTCTTCAGTTTTGAAACATGTGTAGGAATATCATCCACCTTTTCGTGTTTCAGTCCAAAAAATTCTAGACATAAATTATAAGCTCTGTCATCCGTTTGTCCATCAAATAGTCTATGTAACTCCAACCAGACTTCTCGAGCAGTTCTGTATCTCATCACCTTTTTTAATGTGTCCTCTGACATATTTGTAGTAAGCATGAGCAAAGCGCCAGTTTCAGCCTTCCTATAACTAGCCATCGCTTTGTTGTAGTTGCTAATTTCAGTGTCACCTGCTCCTTCTACAAGAATTGGCTTCTGGAGTTTGCCTTCTACTGCTTCTGTGGCGCCTTCAGTGCCTTCCAGCATGACGGTTACCTTATATTTCCAGGTTGACCAATTTTCTTTGCCTTGCAATTTTCCAATGTCAATTTTCGTACTGAAATCCATTTTGGGAACACTCTCTTATTTTTCTGCACTGGGGCCCGTAACCTCTTACAAACCTATCATTAATATTATGCAGAGTAGGCAGTGGAAAGTAGACGAGTAAAGGTTACACCAAATTTATTAGATATCAACGAATTTACACAGGAATTACAACACATTCATTTTAGGAGATAATTGTCAAATCATAGAAAAACAGACCAGACTTCAAGTTGCAAATAACAACAGTATCATAGCAACCGACCATAGTCATAGACTTGTTTGGTGTTCTGACCTCTGTGCTTTGCACTGATGTTATACCACAACAGCATTATGCTGAGTTGGGCCGATTTGTGACATATCATGCAAATTTTTTATTTCTTTTTGTGCTGTTTTATCATGTACCTACCTATTTGTCACAAATAAACTTTTATTCTATTCTATTCTATTCTATTCTATTCCTACGTGTTTACCTATGTCCTACAAAAACTCACTCGATATGTCAGTGATAAACCAATATCGACCGCTATGGACCACGTTACATGTCGATTGCTAGGACTCGATAAATATCTATGGTGATATTGCGAGAATAGCTAAAGACGCTGTCATTAGATATCCACCATTTTTTTCGATATTTATCTATTGATGGTGATCGAAAACTGTTTAGAACGCTAATTTTACCCACAAAAATGTCCACAGTGAACGCCAAATGTAGCGCTATATTTAGCGTTCCTGACAGTTATTTTCACCATTTGCATCAAAACGAACGGCCCAAAAGACTGCACTTAATCTTTTGTTCGTAGCAACACTCGTAATATTCTGTCCTTTTCGCCCTCGTTAATATTATATTTGGTATCTCTTTCACTTATTGTCACAATATTAATATTTCTTACGTCACGTCACACTGTCATGCTCATGACGTTGGTTGTTGTCTGTTGAAGTATGACGCATTCTTCGATTCATTTTAGAAATTGATATTTTTATGCGCCAGGCGTAGCCAGAGCTTGCTTAGTTTTAAGCGTAATTCCCTCGAAAAACGTGTACGGCTACTTTTTTGTAATTCCTTGCATATTTTGCTGTGAAACAATCGTATAAACAATGGCTGCTCCGATCTACAATCCCGTAAGTAATTCCTTTAAGTTTTACTAAAATAGTCTTTTCGGCATTTTCAAGGGCATCTAGAACAATATATAGCAATTAGCTGCGTTGCTGGCTATGTAAATACTACATTCTGTTGAAGTTGCGCGTTATCACGGGCCTTATTCGGGGCGGCAAAAGAACCAAGATACACAATAAATTGTGTTCAAGGTTTGGATAACCATGTAAAGGGACGTAGTAGTAGTAGTTTCAAGAGCAATTTACTGTCTTCATTCCTCTAGCTGAGCAAACTTACTTAAAAATGATAAGTACCTACTTGTTGTAGATATCTGATAAGAATAATACAGTACAATGCTATATGTATCATGTTAGAAATAAAGGGTTGTTTTATTCTGCTTACCAATGGTATTTTTTTATCTGAGTAGCAATGCTTTTACAGTTTCACCTATAAACCGCAGTGTGCAAGCATTTTCTTCCAGTTTGGACAATGAAGCAAGTAATATAAATTATGACATGTAAAAATAAATAAAATTTAATCTGACTAAACATCAAACAACCTGCAACAGCACACTGTAAGGCGAAAAATTAAATTGACTTAAATTAATCTGCTCTGTTTACGGGTGTCCGTCGGTATAAGTTTTTTCCGGCTAGGATACATTTTAACGAGCTTTTGAGGTCGCAACATATTAGCAGATTGACAGCTATTTGACATTTGATTCGCGGTTAGATTCAATTTGTTGGTTGTTTTATTCGTAAATACTATCTTTATATATTATAAAGCAGTAGCAAAAAGTCTGTTCAATGAATATAATACATAAAATGATTTAGTCAATTACTAAACAAGAATTTGACAGCTAAACCTTATGACTAGTAAATTTTGCCATCTTACTTATACACCAGGATATGTATAAAATACTAGCTTATACCAGCCCGCGACTTCGTCCGCGCGGACTACAGTTTATTGCGAAAAAAGCATCCTACGTTCTTCTAGGATATTAAAAACCAATGCAAAAGTAGACTTAGACTTCTTGGTTATGGCCTCTGTGGCTTGTTGTTAGTTTAGCATTAACTACTTAATCTGTGGCACCAACATTCTTGATGATTTTTGACAGACTTGTTATTTAGTTTCCATGGAAACCGTTCCTTACAGCGAGTATTCAACATGTTTCAGTTTTCCTGTGGAATTTTCCAGGATAAAAGTATCCTATGTTTTAATCTAGGGTATAAGCTATCTCCATTCCAAATTTCATCAAAATCTGTCCAGCGGTTATCGCGTGAAAGCTCCCCAAACAAACAAATAGACAACGTTTCACTTTTATATATTAGTATGGATAATGTTATAATTTAGTGTGGCATAATTTTACTTATTCTAATAATGTGCAAGCATAATAATAATTACTCATAGATGTTTCTTTAGGCATAATTGTGTTTACCATCCCTAAAGTTAGCATAATGATAAACAAGCATATTATACAGCATAAAAATTCATTATTCACCGTGAGTGAAATAAATCTAAACTAAATTATTTTACATACCTACTTATATATAACAAACATGTTTGTGGTTTACGGGTGGCCCGAGGGTCACCCTGCCGCACCTTAACTTACTGTCATATTATGTACCTTAACTTACTGTCATATTATGTACCTTAACTTACTGTCACATTATGTACCTTAACTTACTGTCACATTATGTACCTTAACTTACTGTCACATTATGTACCTTAACTTACTGTCACATTATGTACCTTAAATTACTGTCACAGTGTAGTATCCACATTATATTTTATGCAACTCTATAGTAGTCCAAAATAATAAAGCCCAAAAGATAATTATGCCTACTTAGTAAAATTAATATTATGTCATAAAATAAATAGTTATAAATGAGTATTGAAAAAGTTATGCGAAACAAAGGGATACCATTAAATACATAGTAAATAACACGTTTCTAATGATAAAATCTTATCTCATGGAATTTCAAAATCTCCCACCTCAGTGCATTCCTAGGCTACGTTTTGTAAACCCCCTTTCCCTATTTTATTTTTATATTAATCAGGGAAAACCGGGAGAAACCCCATTTCCAAGTGCAATAGTTGAGTCAACAATATTACCATATCCTTTTCCTCTTATATAGATACTAGTTTTTGTTTTTTCTTTTTTTTTAATAGTTGAGTCAACAATACCTCCATACCCTTTTCCTGTTATATAGATACTAGCTATTTCCCACGACTACGTCCGCGCGGCAAACATTGTGTGGGACGCCCTGTGACCAGGTGGAGTGACCTGCGAAAAACATCTGGCAAAGAATTGACGAGGGGAGCTGAAGACGGAGCTCAGTGATATGCATTAGGAGAGGTTACGTCCAGCAGTGGACAGATATAGGCTGATGATGTCGTCTGTGCGGAGTTTATTGCGAGTCCTCTCACTTTGACACCAAAGAAAATTAACATGACAATAATGTATATTTTTTAATTCCTTATGTAATGTATGTTCTTTTCTATACTCCTACAATGTATGAGCATAATTTCATGATGATCGGTTCAGTAGTTATGGCATGAAAACGTAACAAATAAACTCACTGAATGAGATGTATGAGACACAATCAAAACTTATTCACTTTATTCATATAATGCTACATACTCTTATATATGCTGAAACTAAAATAACCGACATAGCTCTAGGATCAACAAGCTAAAGTGGCAGTGGGCTGGACACATTTTGTGAAGAAACAATAACTGTTGCGGTGATAAGTTCTCGAGTGTTTGGATGCGGTTACCTGAAGACCAAGCTCAGTGGTGTTGAGGCTTACGTCCAGCAGTGGCCAAATTTAGGCTGATGATGATGTGAGTTGAATGAGGTAATACCAACCTCTGGTGTCATAGCTTGTCAGGCTATCAGTTATCCTAAGTTATCGCAACTGGAAAGATGGCTTAACTGTTAGTCATAGCAAAGAGAATGGATGGCTAAGCTGTTAGTATAGCAACTGGAATGGATGGCTAACTGTTAGTGATAGCAACTGGAACGGATGGCTTAACTGTTAGTGATAGCAACCGGAACAGATGGCTTAACTGTTAGTCATAGCAACCCGAAAGGATGGCTTAACACAGCCCATGTTGTCAGTAGCCTTAATGTGTACATATATTATGTTTTAGGTGTAGTATGTCATTAATCTCCACACTAGTGTACTGTACTGTGTGTGTGTGTGTGTGTGTACTGGGCGGAAAAGATGTAAGGGCATTACTGTGATAACCAATATGTCTGTAGAGATTGTCTAAGGGTGCATTCCGATACACGATAATATTGATGTGAGCGATCACAGTGATAATTTGTGTTCCGATTCAGATATCGCGCTCATGACAGTTGTGTGCTGCAGTTGATTCGGAACGCCCGTGAGCGTGATTACAAGATCACAATAACATAACCTCAAAATTTGCTCAAAATACAAAGTATTACTCGTGGGGAAAGTAGTCTATCTAAAAATTGGTCAATTGTCTGTTCTGTGCTCACGGTGATATCGGTTTGGGGCATGGTCGGTGTAATCGCAAAATGGCAGATGTAATGTCGTAATCCGTGACGTCACAAGGGATATCGTTGTCGCGCTCACGGTGAATCAGTACGCGTGTTAGCGCGATATTATCGATTATGGCGTGTTTCAGAATGCACCCTAAAACTGAACGCTCCAATGTGTTTACGCTCGCATGCAAAGTAGGTAAATAGACGCAATACAGACAAATTGGTCGCCGTCATTGGTCGTTCAGTCACAAAATAAATGCAAACGGCCGGATCTGTTGGTCAACTAGTGCATAATGACGCGAACGCACGACAGAGCAGACGTGTCGTTCCATGCAAAGCGCGCGCTCCCGCCATTCCTCCCCCATGGCACCGCCAGGTGTGTCAGCGGAATCACTAATCGCAGTGACACACCCTACTATTAGTGATGTAATAAATAGATTTTTATTTTAGGCATTTGGCGGTGTTTTTGTTTGTAAAATACATGCATATATTCTATTACCTGTTTTCAAAGAAAATAAGTATAATAAAGCTGATTATGTTAATAATGAGCGTTTGGTATTTCCCAATTACCAAAAAGAGATCGTGGATCACAGAATACTCAATAAAAAGAACAGAACATCACTAGGGTTGGGTCACGGGGAATAATTCCCCGTATATTACAAACCAAAATCGCACCACCAAATGCCTAAAATAAAAGTATACATCTCTACGACAAATTTAATTAGTAGAAAATAAAACAAAAACCTAGTTACGAGGGGAGTATTGTATATATGTATTCCCGGTATAGGCATGAAAGAATAAGCAGAAAATTCTGAATAAAATTTATTTTTCAATGTAGTCCCCTAGGATCTGAACACACTTATTTATCCTGGAAAATAACTTTTCAATTCCCTCCAAAAAATATTTTTGAAAAATGATTGTTAATTGCTGCCTTTAACTCTTCCGCAATCCCGCACAGCAGCATTGGCAATGCGCGCCTTGTGAACGGGCGCGTTGTCGTGCAGAAGCAATACACCTGCGGTCAGTTTTCCCCGTCTTTTTTCTTTTATTGCCTCCTTTAAATTGCGCAGGGTGTTAGCGTAAGTTGCGCCAGTAATACTCTCACCTTTTTTTTGTGTACTCAATTAATAAGATTCCCTTGGAATCCCAAAACACTGTGGCCATGAGCTTTCCGGCGGATGGGCAGACTTTGAACTTCTTTGGTGGGGCTGTTCCTTTTTATCCCACTGCATAGACTCCTGCTTGCTCTCAGGATCATAGTGATGAACCCACGTTTCATCACCAGTAACAATCCGATCATTGCGGATTTTCACCACAGAGCTCCAAAAACTCCTTGCAACAATCAACTCGCGCTTGTTTCTGAAGCGCTATGAGCATTCGCGGCACCCATCTTGCACTGACCTTTGACAAATTCAGATGGTCATGAAGGATAGTGTGAATGGTACCCACGGATAGCTTGGTTCTTTCTGCTAATATTTTCACTCTCACACGGGCATCTTCGAGTACAAATTTCTCAACAATTTTTACGTTTTCATCAGTAGCGGCACTAACCGGCCCACCGGCACGAGGGTCGTCTTCAATACTCTCTCTACCCCGTTTAAATTCACTTGACCACTTCTGAATTGTAGATAATGAAGGGGCAGAATCTTGGTAAACATCCATCATTTCTTCGTGAATTACTTTTTGAGTCTTTCCTTGTTTTGTGAGGAATTTTATCACAGCGCGATGCTAGATTTTTTTCAACATTGTCGTATCAGTCATCGTAGTTGCCTTTCCGAAATGATATTTTGAATACTAATGGCGACAATCAAATAAAATTTTGTATTTATACCCTCAATGAGTGTCATAAACTAATGAGATAATTTAATTACCTTCATCATTAGTATATTACCCCGATACCGAGAATACATTGAACGCCCCTCGTATTACATCACTAATAGTCGGGTGTGTCACTGGGAATAGTGATTCCCCACGATACCTGGCGGTGCCATGGGGAAGGAATAGCTCCCGCCATATAGTGCCAGTACCTGGACTGATGGCACGATTAGTTGACCAATAAGTACGCGGCAAAGTGTTGCAATAAGTATTTCCTCTCACACACTTAGGTGCGTCCATCTTAAGATGAGATGATCTCTACTTATGCGATGTGGTGGCCGATCGGTGTAAGTGTGTGCGTGAGGCTTGTGCATACGAGCGGATATCTTGGCTGCTTCACTTTCGATTTGGCGGTGTAGTTTTTTAAACATTCGTGGCCAAATATTGAAATTCTAGAGCTTTTTATAGTATTTCGTGAACGGGTCGCGCCTTAAGGCTTTGGTAAATAATAGTACTAACGTACAGAAGGCTCACTCCGCTAAGACAATTAAATAAAAAGCGACTCTTGCCGCCACTCAATAAAGTGCAATTCAGCTCGCACGACCTTGATGCGTATCATTTTATATGTCTCTCTTTCTAACGCGTAAGTCTATCTCAGTCTGTCTCGCGGCAAGCCATGGATAGAGTAACGCGGGCGTTACATGAATTAGCGCGCGCAAGTACACCGAGTGAGCCAGGCCTGACCATTGTTACATTTAGCCGTTAACATTAAAACTCTTTCATTTCAGGTAATCCCATGTATTCACCCGATCCCGAATGGCATGTACCCGGGGCGGATGATCCGCGTTCAGGGCTCGCTCCCCCCCGGCGCTCAGAGGTGAGTACTGCAGGAGGGCTTCCATAAACATGGGTTTCACCGCAATCTCTTCTAGTGTTCGGGTTTTTCTCCACAACTAGGCCCCTTTACGTGATACGGGCGGCGACAGTTCAGCCACCCGATGTCCCTCAGGAAGGCCAGCAGCTCACGTATTCCCTCAGGGTAGAAGTTGTTCCCAGGAACTGATGACCTCATCTAATGAAGCGACGATATATCCGAAGGTGTAGCACGCTTGCCTAGTAGATGCCTTGACTTGAACACGCCTGGGTTATATTTTACCGGAAACACTGACGAGGGCAGGGCATTCCACTCCTTTGCAGTTCTTATAATAAAACAAGCATTGCCCGCGGCTTTGCCCGAGTTGCAATTTTCTAGGATAAAAGTATGCTAAATGTTATTCTAAAACCAAAAGTACTTATAAGGTACAATATACTAAATTACGTTCAGCCATCTTTTTTTTTTTAATTGCTCGGCTTCTACTCATTGAATTGAGTTACCAAGTGCACCAGTTTTCAAATCTAACCCTAAGCTATCTATCAAAGAAAACCGCATCGCAATCAGTCCAGTAGCTTTTACGTGATGCGCAAACAAATAAAAAGACAACGGCAATGAAGTTTGTGGAGACAACGGCAATGAAGTTTGTGGAGACATCCACAAACTTTAAATTTTAGTGTTATTGTTTGTATTTTGTTTTTTACTGTAAACTCTTTTTGTTTATTGTTTGTAAACTAGGGTGGGCGAAAAAGGTATGTTATGATAAATCTATACTATAATAAAACTGTAACTGGGCTAAATCTGTACATTAAATATTTTTTGAAAATTTTTATTGAGGTAAACTTCAAAATCGTTATGGAGTGCAAAAAGGTTATTTTTTGTCTGTCTGTCTCTTTGAACACGCATCACGCTGAAACTACTAGACAGATTTTGATACAACTTGGCACAACCATAGCTGATGTTATGGATTAACATTTAGAATACTTTTTTTCCGAAAAAATAAAGGGTTCCCGCAGGATAAGGGTTGAAAGTTATTTAAAAGAACACGTAACACGCTGAAACTACTGGATGGATTTTGATGTAACCGGGCATAGTCAAAGTTTATATTATCTGTTAAAATTTAGAATACTTTTACTCCCGAAAAAATAAAGGATTTTTAAGGGATAAGGGTCCAAAGTTTATGTTAAATTAAAGTAATTAACATCCGTTTAAATAACGGTACCAAATTTCGTTGCTTGCTTCACGTAACAAGTGGCCAAGCGGTAACATACGTGGATTGGTAATCCAGACGTCTGTGGATCGAAACCACGCGCTTCTAGGAATTTTTTGCTCCATAATTAAAAGCATTTACATATCTGATGCGTTATTTTTACATATTTTAACCCCCGAACAAAGAGGCGGGTGTTATAAGTTTAGGGTGTGTATCACTGTATGTGTGTGAGTGTGTGTGTGTTTTCGTTAATTTTTTTTGGTTGAAAGCTAATGTGATTGATATGGTCAACAACTCCAGCGCATAAACCAAACATATCAAAGTTCTGCCTCCAATTTAACTAGATGGTGCTGATTGAACTTAAAACACTCAAGCAAGGGGTGAGGATCGTAGCTCCTTAGTTGGAAAACTGATGTGATCGAGATGCTTCTTAGCTATAGTCGGGCTTAATATATATTTTTTTATTTGTGCTTGTGTACTAACAGAACTGTGACAGCCGTGCGTGAGGGCGAGCAACCTGAGTCACTGGACGAGTTGAGTTCGGGTATACTCTCGAATTAAAGATTTAGCGAGGCGTAATTTGAAAATATACATTTGCGTTGTGTGGAGGTCAACGCTACTACATTGCAAACACAGATAGATTCTCAAGGCATCACGCATAAAGAGTCTGAAACGGGTATATATTAGAGTTCGATTATAACACAATGGAGTATCCTACTTCCTTAACACGGGTGTAAGTATTTTTATTGTAGGACCTCTACACTAGAGAGCGTAGTATCTGTACTTATAATAAAGCATTATGAACAAAAAAGTCTGTACAAAGAAGATAATTAAGGTTTGATTTAAAAACTGGGTAACTTGGTATCTCAGGGCCTGGCGCGCACTACCTTGCGGTGGAACGCGGTGCGTTTATTCTACCCTTTATTTCATATTATATTATATGCGTTCATTTTACTGCAAACCGTGCACTTCTATGACACTCCGTACTTCACAGAATATGCGTTATAAAAACGCAAGGCAGTGCGCGCTAGCCTTATGCCGATGATTAGATGCCGAGCAATCGATAAAAAACTACTTAACGGCTGAACGAATTTTGAAGAAATGTACTTCGTATAATATTGTACTTTGTAGGTACTTTTGGTCCTGGAATGTGGCTACTTGGCGTGTGGGCTACTTTTAAATGAAACGACCACGCGGGCAAAGCCGCGGGCACAGCTAGTAAATAAATAATTGTGCTCCTCAGGTTCGCAATCAATCTCCAATGCGGCCCCAACACGGACCCCCGCGACGACATAGCGCTCCATCTCAACTTCCGCTTCGTGGAGATGTGTGTGGTCCGGAACCACCTCACCGCCATGGCGTGGGGCAACGAGGACACCAACGGGGGCATGCCACTGAACAGGGGGGAAGCTTTCGAAGCGCTGATCCTGTGCGAGCCGAATTCTTTAAAGGTATGATATAGTTGATAGTTTCCTTCAGCAACCGACAAGATAAAGAAATCGATCGCCGCATCGAAAACGCCTGGAGGAGCTACTGGTCCATGAAGTCGCTAATGAAGGGCAACCTTCCACTTTCACTGAAGCGCAAACTCATCAACATGTGTATCTTGCCTATCCTAACCTACGGTGCTCAGACCTGGTCTCTGACCGAATCACAAAAGTCTAGACTCGGGGTTTGCCAGAGAGCGATGGAGCGTAGCGTTCTAGGTGTGAAAAGATCCGATAGAGTTCGGAACACTATGCTACGCTCCAGGACAGGCATTACGGACGTAGGCTACAAGGCTGCCAAGCTCAAATGGGATTGGGCGGGTCATCTTAGCCGTATGCATCCCGACCGGTGGGCAAAGGTCATGACACAGTGGACGCCTGAAGATGGACGACGCCGCCGAGGCCGGCCCAGAAAGAGGTGGCGAGATGACCTAGACGCCTACCAAGAGGGCTGGTACGAGGCGGCTCAGGAAAGAGAATCTTGGAAGGATATGGGGGAGACCTTTGCCCAGCAGTGGGACAGTATATTAGGAAAAAAAAAAAAAGTTGCCACTTTTATCGCTTGTATATGACATTTATATATAACTTTCCCGCCCGCGAATACATCCGCGCGGACTACTGTTTATCGCGAACAAAATAATCCTTTGATCTTCTAGGATATTATAAATGCAAATGTAGGTAAGTATAACACTAATGCTCTTGATGTTTTTTGACAGACTAGTTATTTCGTTTCCATGGCAACCGTTCCTTACAGCGAGTAATCAACATTTTCCAGTTTTCCCGTGGAAACTTACTATTTTCCTAAATAAAAAGTATCCTATGTTTTATTCCAGGGTATAAGCTACCTCCATTCCAAATTTCTTTAAAATCCGTTTAGCCGTTATTGCGTGAAAGCTCCCCAAACAAACAAACAGACAACTTTTCACTTTTATAAATTGTTATGGATGATAAAGCAAAGTACGAAAAAGTCTGTACAAAGAAAATAATTAAAAAAATAGTCTAGGGTACTTAAAATAAGCAGTCCAGCAGTGGACTAATACAGGGTGATGATGATGGGTCACATGAGCACGTGCACTAACGGCGTGCGCGCGGCACCCCTGATTTTAGGAGACGCTGTCGGTATTCAAGGTTGGAAGTACGCTTCCGTACCTAAACTTCACAGTGAGTCGGACCTGCTTTGGGTCATCATCAGTCCTTATTTGTCCACTGCTGGACGTAGGCCTCTCCTAGTGAACGCCGCTTCAGCTCTCCTCATCCAGTCGCTACCAGCCGCCGCCCGCAAGTCGTCACTTCATCTGGCCGGCAGGCGCCCTACACTACGCTTGCCCAAACCCGGTCTCCGCTCCAGAACTCGTGTCGATTCTTCGAGTTATATGACCGGTCCATTGGCACTTCAGCGTGCTAATAATTATTTGAGCTACGGGTACGCTGGTTTGGGTACGGAATTGTAAAAAGAGTACTAACAGAGATGTATTTCAAATTCCAGATTGCTCTAAACGGTATGCATTTCTGCGAGTTCGCGCACCGACTGCCGTACCAGCGCATCTCGCACTTGACGGTGGACGGTGACGTCATGGTGCAGTTCATAGGGTTCGAGGGTGCGCAGGCGCCGCCGCCGCAGTCCCAGCTGTACATGGTCAGTTTACTTTAGTACTTAGTACGAGTGTCAAGTCTGTTTCGTATGCATGTTGAATCTGACCTGGTTATAAATCACATCATAATGAGGTTTTTTTTTTCTTTATCCGTATGTATATCACACTAAGCTTGCAATTAAACTAGGTGAAAGAATTATTGAAATATCTTCAAAAATGACGAAGTTATTCCACATTTATTGCAGCCTATTCGAAAGCCTCGTGGGCCGATGCAGTGTGACGTCACAAGTCTCTTTGGCAGAGCCTCGTATGTAATAGGATACCTATGGAGCAATCATTTTCCCGTTTCCTGCTCAAAACTACTGAACCATTTTTTATGTGTAATTCTTAATGTCCACTAATGTTTTGAAGTAAGAATTGTGAGGATCTAGTGGCAGTGTTCAGGTCAGAGCCTATGGATCTCGGTTCCTAATACAGGTAGAGATGTAGTATTTTGTCCTCCAATATTTTCATGTTACATCAGACCTAATGATCTGGACAGCCACCAGAACCTCACACTCCTAACCTCAAGATCTTCTGGGGACATTGAGAGAAAAAAAAAAACTAGAAACGGAAGACTAATTGGTCCCATAGGTTTCCTAGTAAATACGACGCGGCGAACAAGAGTAGTGACGTCACACAACGTATAACCCGCGAGTTATTTTGCATTTTGTATGGAGCAAAACTTTAATAACTTCGTAATTTTTCAAGGTTGTTTGTCGTATGAAGTAGTGCTCGCCTCTAGTGTCAGTTTGTCAGGCCGCCCGAGGGCTTCTGACATGGCTTAACGACTGCTATTTATCAATAATATCCGGGACTGACAGCTTAACGTGCCCTCCGAAGCACGGAGCGATGGAAAAGTAACATAACTTAGAGAAGTCATTTTGTGGAGCGTAGGACTGAACCCGGTTACATTGGATTCTAAGTTGCATTATTCAACCATTAGGCTACCATCGCTTTTTTTCAAGATATGAAAATAACTATATCGAAGTATATAAAAAGAAATCTTTTTCATTCCAAAGGAAATTTCCCTATTACTTTACCCGCATAGACAATTTTTACTATGATGATGATGATGATGACGATGATGATGATGATGAAAAGTATCCTATGTGTTATTCCTGGACTTAAATAATCTATACCAAAATTTCACCAAAATCCGTTTAGCCATTTCAGCGTGAAAAAGTAACAACATACACACTTACAATTTCGCATTTATAATTTCAGTAACTCTGGAGATTAAGACGAATCTAATGACACCTCAATTATCAAAATCAATCAAGCATACAAACATGCATACACTTGAAAACCCTCCTTCTGGGCACTCGGTTAAAAATAAAGTAAGTAATCGTGACCATTTCCTAATTCCAGCAACAACCAGCATACGGCACGTATGGGGCTCCGCCCCCCGCCTACGGAGCCCAAGGGTACGGCGCTCCTCAAGGTAAGCCACAGCGATGTACATGTAGTTTGGACTATGGGACAGGGTAAAACCAATGAAACTAATATTTTAAAAATATATAAAGAATTGTCTGTAATGTAGAAAATGACATCCCCTTCTAGTTTGTTGGCGCTCTCTTCTCTACCGCGCGTATTTCCGAAGCACCGGTAGAGTCAGAAGGGTGTTTCCTTTTCCTGTGCGAGATTCAACTCTGTCGGCACATGAATGGGAAATTTCCTTTTCAAACTCAAAGCGTACTCAGTTTACCTAATTTTAATGTTTCATTTATTTATAATAATTGAGGTTTTTTTATCATGGTTCATGACATGTTAATGTTGACTTGTAAAACTTCATTAATTTATAGTAATTGATGTTTTTATCTTGGTTCATGACATGTTAATGTTGACTTGTAAAACTTCATTAATTTATAGTAATTGATGTTTTTATCTTGGTTCATGACATGTTAATGTTGACTTGTAAAATTTCATTTATTTATAATAATTAATGTTTTTATCTTGGTTCATGACATGTTAATGTTGACTTGTAAAATTTCATTTATTTATAATAATTAATGTTTTTATCTTGGTTCATGACATGTTAATGTTGACTTGTAAAACTTCATTTATTTATAATAATTAATGTTTTTATCTTGGTTCATGACATGTTAATGTTGACTTGTAAAATTTCATTTATTTATAATAATTAATGTTTTTATCTTGGTTCATGACATGTTAATGTTGACTTGTAAAACTTCATTTATTTATAATAATTGATGTTTTTATCTTGGTTCATGACATGTTAATGTTGACTTGTAAAACTTCATTTATTTATAATAATTGATGTTTTTATCTTGGTTCATGACATGTTAATGTTGACTTGTAAAACTTCATTTATTTATAATAATTGATGTTTTTGTCTTGGTTCATTACATGTTAATGTTGACTTGTAAAACTTCTATGATTTTGCCTATTTACAATAAATACTTTGAGTTCCGCGTAGTCATTTCTCTGGGTTCAAATTACCATTATGTGTTATTCCTTCAGTCGTCAAAAACATTTTTAACGATTACTCGGCTTCTACTCATTGGATTGAGATATGAAGTACACAAGATTTTAATTCGTAATCTAAGCTACCCAACAGTGGAAACCGCATTTCAGTCGGTCCAGTAATTTTTACGTGATGCTCGAACAAACATACTGACAGACACGATTTTTAAAACATTATGTTTATGTTCTGTCGCAGTTAGTTTTTTTAAATTTCATCGTTATACAGACTTTTTGTTACAAACAGTTTTATTTTTAATATAGATCGATAGTATTCCGATTAGTAGAAGCCGAGGAATCGATTAAAAACTGTAATAAAATTTGTTGTTGTTTATCTCCACTAGATGGCACTACATTAAACATTAAATTAAATTATACTTTGACAAATGTTTCTTTGGTTTTACTCCTTGTAGAATATATTATCAAATTAAGAACATAAATAAGTATTTTGTTTGGTGATTTTTCATTATATTGTCTTTTCAAATTCTAATTTACACTAATTACTAACAAATATTTATTTTTAATGATTTACTGTAATGAAAATAAGCAACCACATTGGATTGAACGTTTAATATTAATTGAAAAAACTGAACATCTATTAAATTGTTTTATTGTACTTCTTTGTGCGAAGATTGCAAAAATATGGCGTACCTATACTTGCGCCATTTTGAAATAACTCGATTTCTTGGCCTTAAGTTAAACCCAGTGTCAATCGATTGGGAAAAGTATAAGATACAAAAGTGTCCTAAATATCGCTCAAGTGATATACTTTCCGAGATATTTGGGATTGAAATCATTATTTTTTCGTATAGATTCATGATAAAAATAATTTGTCGTGCAGCTATGGGATGGGGCAGGTTAGAATAGTTGTCTGTGACATTAATTTCATCAGAAAGATAAATTTGTGATTCCATGACGAAAAAAAATATGTTCAAACCTTCGATGAAAGATACAAATAAAGATCAAGCACTTAATACTTACTATTATTGAAAATGCGACCGAGCGACTATTTGTGGTGTGCGTGTCGCGTGGTACAAAACCGTCCGTCACAGTTTGTCATCACAAGATCGCAAGCGATATTGTGTCATCCTTTTTCCACACGCATTAACCCGTATCGCTTGCCTGTTCGCTCCACGCAAACATTTACGTGTTACGCACACAAGCGTGTGTCAGCGAGCGCAGTCGATTAGTTATGTGTGCTGCCCCGGCTCAAAACTATGGATAGCGGCTTTTTACTCTTTATGATGATTAAGTTTAGTTACCAATTAAAGAAGCCGTCTCCACTATAAGCGGGCCATGCGCGGAGTTTTGGTAGAACATGAACCGGGCGAACTTAATGAATCCTTATTTGTTTCTTTCATCTAAGGTTCAAACCCAAATATCTCAGAAAGTATATCGCTTAGGCAATTTTCTAGAGGATAGTTAAGGCATGCTAATAAGGTGCTCTGTTTTTTTTATAAATATGTACCATAGACATAAAAAACTTTTGTATTATTATAATGTGGTTTCGTTATTTTAATTATATTATAATTTTAATTATTGTACAATTAAAAAAATTGCATGGTTTTTTTTATTTACATTTAGCATGCTTGGCTGTATTCGAGCTTTTTTTATTTTTGGTACAAAAATAAAGTATCTATATACAATTTTTGGAAATTCGAGAGTGCATGTACAAAAAAAAACTCCTTAAAATTGGAAGCGTTTATTTAATTTATTGTATATTTTAATTGTTTCCACAATTTTTAGTAATTACTAGCGTACCGCCGCGGCTTCGGTCGCGCATTTCATACGGAACCTTAAACCAAAACAGTTTGTAGTAAAACATAGCCTATGTCAATCCGGAATAATATACTTTTCGAACTGTGAAAGAATTTTCGGAGTCGGTCCAGTAATTTCGAGTGTACATCTTGCAAAATACAAATGAACAAACTCAATAATTATAATATAAATTTTGTACTTAAAATAATTTTTAATCCAAAAATAACTAAGTGTCATTCAAATAAAAATAATAACATATTTTATACCGTGAGTGATCAATGTATGTAAAAGTGTATAATATGTTTGTATAATATGAAGGTAAGTCGTCTTTATGTATTTATAATACACATACACGAATAAATACACGATATACACAAAATGTTAAGCTTGTTGTTTGTATATATTTATTTTGTTGTTTAAAATGATAGTGCAAAAAGTTCTAGTCAATTACCAAGGCTAAATCCAAAACTATTGAAATATGAGACAATCTTCGGGATTTTTTAAGAGGATGTCGTTTGTATTTGTAGCCACTTGATTTTTCGTCATTCAAAGTAGAACTTTATGACGTTGCGATTTCGGTGTAAAATGGTTAGAATTATCAAGAAAACGCCGTACAATATCAGTTTATTTTAGGTAAAACGCCCGTGCGCACAATATCAGTTTATTTTAGGTAAAATGCCCGTGCGCACAATATCAGTTTATTTTAGGTTGAACCCCGGTGCGTACTATATCAGTTTGTTTTAGGTAAAATGCCCGTGCGCACAATATCAGTTTATTTTGGGTAAAATGCCCGTGCGCACAATATTAGTTTATTTTAGGTTGAACGCCTGTACGCACAATATCAGTTTATATTAGGTAAAACGCCCGTGCGCACAATATCAGTTTATCTTAGGTAAAATGGCACAATATTAGCATTTTTATACCCATCGTAACATTTTAAAAAAATACGTCAGTAAGCGTAATTCAAAATCTGGCAGCAACTATTGTGCTCATTGACCATAGACAACTGCATTATTACTTGCGTACTTGACAGACTTGCTATTATTTCGTTTCCACAACATGTCATACGGTGCCTTACAGCGAGTAATCGATATTTTTTGCAATATTTTGATACCTTGGGTTACATTATTGCAATTTTGGTAGGGAACTCTTAGTTTTTGTTAAATAAAATACGGCCCGTGTTACTCACTGATAATGTAGCTTTCTATAGGTAAAAGAATTTTTTGATTCGGCTCAGTGGCAGCTTATAAATCCATTACAAACAAACATACAAAAAATCAAATCTATCCTCTTTATAATATTAGTGTAGTTTTATTTCGGAGATATAATTCTACAGTAAAGTATCATAAGTTAAAGTATCATTCACTGTGATAATAAATATATAAAGATGTTATATGTTTATTATTGTAATATTATTGATGACATCCTTATAACTAGTTCAGTCGAAAAGGGTCCAGTCTAAAAAGGCTTCAGTCTGAAAGGGTCCAGTCTAAAAAGGCTTCAGTCTAAAAGGGTCCAGTCTAAAAAGGCTCAGTCTAAAAGGGTCCCATCTAAAAGTTCCACAGTGGGTCCGTATCTATCGATTTTGGCGTCTACACACGACATGCACTTAATCGTTTTGGATGATTCTCTCGTTCATGTGAAAAGGTAGCTGTGAGCAATCGAATAATTACCGCTAGCTGTATGAGAACAATACAACAGAATTTTAATCCACACTTCATGGAATTTGGTTCAGTAATAAAACATTTGAAAACGTTTTTTTTATTACATATTGATTGATAAGTTTGTGGACTTTGGTTTCCCTTCGCGTGGCTTATTCTAACAAAATTAACAATACTAACAATATAAACTAAAAATATATTAATATAACCATAAAAAACAATTAACAATTTCTGCTTTCGGTGATGGTATGTTGTAAAAACGGTGTTTGAATTTGTTTTTTTTTTAATAGCAACATTTTATTATATTATTGGCAATATTACTTTTTTGTACTCTGGCAATACTTATTTACTTTTTTCTTTCGTTTTGGCGCAGGCTTCTACTGATGGCTTCCTAGATGTGGCAGTTTATAAAAAGGTATATTACTATTTCGTTTTGTATTATTAGTTGGTATACAAAAGGCTACAAAATAGTAGATTGGAAAAAAATTGTAGATAATTATGTAGATAGACCATGGGCAGTATTGCTGTCCTCCTATAGGGACTCTCAAACAAAGCTGCCCAGGCTAAAGGGGCCTCAATCTTAAAGGGCCCCTGTTTAAACGAGTTACAATCTTAAAAAGCCCAGTCTAAAAGGGTGTAATCAAAAATGATTCAGTCTAAAGGGACTCGTCTAAAAAATCCAATGTCTAAAAGGGTCCAGCCTTTAAGAGTCCAGTTTAAATGGTGTAGTCAAAAAGGTCTCAAAGGACACCAGTCTATAAGGACCCGTCTAAAAGATCCAAAGTCTAAACGGGTTCAGTCTAAAACAGCCCAGCCTAAAGGATGTAGTCAAAAAGGATTCAGTCTAATAAAGGACACCATTCTAAAAGATCCAAAATCCAAAAAGATTCAGTCTAAAGACACCAGTCTAAAAGGATCCGTCTAAAAGATCCAAAGTCTAAAAGGGTCCACTCTAAATGGGTTAAGTCTAAAAAATACCAGTTTAAAAGGGTTTAGTCAAAAAGGATTCAGTCTAAAGGACACCAGTCCAAAAGGACCCGTCTTTGGACCCGAAAGATCCAAAGTCTAAAAGAGTCCTGTATAAATGGGCCCCGTATTAGGATATCCCGATGATTTGATCCGCTTCATAGATTTCTATCTGATAAAATATTCGAAAAACCTTTAGGGCTCTTCCACAGACTCAAAATACCTTTCAATAATAAATTACAAAAATAATCTCATTTTTTTCTTGCAATTTTTATTTTATCTTGTAATTGTTTGAATAATTCTTAATTATTATTTTGTTTTGTTTTCAGGTGCCTTGTAAAAACTGAAAAAAAATATGGAGAATAATAACAGCACAAACTGCATCAAAAACGGTTTTACCACTTATTTCGCTAAACACTCGTTTGTTACTAGATTTTAGTATTATGTTAATTTGTTAGCGATTTTATACTAAAGCTACGAATAGACTGCTTCGGTTGCAGGCGCGGTGCCGGGTCATAGTAGAATATACCTTTTATGTTTCGGACAGGAAAATATCACATTAACTACTAAAAATGTACAAGAAAAAAAAACGGATCATAGGGGGCGATAATTCAGGCCGAATCTCACCAAATCTCACGTTTAAAATCTCGAGTTTTTTTTAATAATTGGAAATTCAGTAAGGATGTTTTACGTTAGTGAAACTTGTTGCCCCGTATGAAAACTCGTTAACTAAAAATTACTGATTTAATTTAAGATAACGTTTTTTTTATAAATACAATGTGTATTATTTATTCCTAGCGTGAAAACACGTATTTCCAAAATCTCACGTGAGATAATGGGGGGGGGGTGGCTCGGGGGTCGAAAATTCAATTTTATGGCCGCCCCCATACAGTATCACTGGCAAAGATAAATTTATACGACAAGATGGCGTCTGACGTTTGATTATATTTCAATAAATAGGTCATTTTTGTGATGTCGAGTATTCGCCGTACCAACTTCTCCACGACGTTGTTTACGATTTTCATTGTTTAGAACAATAAAATTATGCAATATCGAGTTTTCGCCGTATCCGAGGGATACTTAAGACTGTCGCATACTATAACGACTCCATTGAATCTTGTACCTCATACATGTGTATAAGATACTTTATGCTGAGGTTCGAGGTTTAGGCGAAATGTTCTTTATGTAACTCAAATAAAGTCCACATTTCAACGCTCAATGAGTCGACTTTATGTGGAGTCTAGTTTGCGACAATATTTAGTTCTTCCTCTGAGGTTCGACTCGAATTTGAATATACCTTGCATTGCACAAGTGTGAACGCCATGTTGAATTCAATTGTATCGAACATTGTAAGTATTTTTCAAAGGAACTAGTACATTTACGAACCGGAACTCTTGTCTAATGTGAGCGCTGATTTGCAATATTTCTTTGCAGTAATTAGATGGTAAACTATTTAGCTATAATTAAAATAAAACCACAATAATTATTAAAAAAAATATAGAGTATGTTAACTATGAAAGTGCGTGCGTGACCGCGTGTACCGGAATCGGAAATAAAAGATTTAACTTAAGTATGTAATTCAAGACATTTAAATATTTTGTCTATATAATTACTACAACAAATATTGCAAACTAGCTATTACCGGATTGGATAGATTTCCGGTTCCTAAATATACTAGTTTCTTTGAAAAAGCTTAACACTGTTCTTAAAAATTGAATTCAGAACAGCCCGGATATAAAATTCTCTTTCGTTCAAATAAATTCTACTTTAGCATTTGACCGTTCCATCTGCCACCGCACCGTGTCCGCAACCCGAGTGGTTTATTCGTATCTCTAAGCGTAGCTTTCAATATTTTTAAATATATCCTGTTACAAGTACTTGACTGTTAAATAGTAACCTCCAATCAATGGGCCTGACTGAACATGCTCCCGTTATATCCATATACAGGGTGATCTGACAATACTACACTATAATATACAGGAGTGTTAGGTAATCATAATTAAACAACTTATGTTTTACGACATCTGAATATTTGAAAAAAAAACCCGCTAAATATAAAAATCATTGTGGATTATAAAAGACCTTCCTGTATATCAAAAGTGGTAACAGTAAATGGGCGGCGGGCAAGTCGCCTATTCGGGCACTCGGCTTGATACCTAATAATGATATAACTATTCGGGCACTCGGCTTGATACCTAATAATGATATAACTATTCGGGCACTCGGCTTGATACCTAATAATGATATAACTATTCGGGCACTCGGCTTGATACCTAATAATGATATAACTATTCGGGCACTCGGCTTGATACCTAATAATGATATAAACTCCATAATCAAAAATTGAATTTATTTTTAAGATAAAAATCTACTGCTCCTTTATTTTCAAAAGATTGTTATTAATGCCAAAAAAATAATAAAAAAGCATTTGATTTAAAAATATATATGTAAAAACCACCACTACTCTTTGGCTGAAATATAAAAGTTCCTACTTATATACGGGAAGATGCCCTAACGGTTGGCACTCCCCCCAAATATTGGCTTCGTCGAAAATTTAATACTGAAGTCTTATTTAATAGATCAAGTATTGACAATGAAAGTAAACAAGTAAATCATCAATGTAAGAGAAAAAACATGACTGTCTAGCAAAAAACGAGCTTTCCAAAAAACATAGCCTGCGTCACTCGGGATGATGTAAGGATTCTAACGATTCCCCACACATCCAATTCTGTTCAGGCATTTAAAAGTTATTGTGTAATAAAGAAACTCAACGTCAACCCTGGAAACATTACCCTCCTTTTTTGAGCAGTCGTGTAATATATCTAATCCAAAGCTTTTTTTGAAAGCCACTAAATATGTCTTCAAAGTATTAATATTCGGTGTTATGTCACATGTTAATAGTTGAGTGGGGTGCCAATGTTTGGATACTTTACCTAAAATATATTTTATAAAAAGCGGAAAAATAATAATGGAATGATTACTTTCAAAACTAGCATTTTTATTTGCATTTAAAAATAAAGAAACTTCATATTATGTCAACATCGACTATTAGATATATTATTATATTTATTAAATATGTTTGAAATCCTAACAGATCGCTTAATTTTTTGTAATATACTAAATATAGCTTAATTTTTTTTAAATTCGGTGTTATGTGACATGCCAACACTTGAGTAGGGTGCCAGCATTTGGGTACTTTACCTAAAAGTTGAAAAATAATAAGGGTTCAAAACTATCATTTTTATTTGCATTTAAAAATAAAGAAACTCCATATGTCAACGCCGAGTAATGTTTACTGTATATTGTTTTAGATATATTTATTCAATATGTTTAATAAAAAATATGTATTGGAGATCGTTGTTTAATTTATCGTTTTAGAATTATTGGCACCTGGCAAACAAATTTGAAAGCAAGCTCTTGGAAAACCTGTAAAAACAACATTTATTTAAATGTAAAATCAATAGTTAAATAATTTATAGGCATTCCCGGCGCAAAACTTGCCGTAACGAGGAGAGCAATATTCATCATCATCATCGTCATTAGCCCGCTTCTGTCCACTGCTGGACATAGGCACAGAATAAATAATAGTACAAGTACAGAAGGCTAACTGAGTAAAGTCATTTAAATAAATAGCGACTCTCGCTACAACGCTATAAAGTGAAATTTAACTCGCACGGCGCTGCGAGCTTTCAATTATATTTACCTAGAAGTCGCTCGCCCACCGCGTGCAGGCTAGAATGCACCGTATCACAACGCGCGAGAACTTCCATTGCTCTAACCGTTTCAGAATCGCTCTGTCCCTTTTTCGCTCGGTAGGGTTGTATTAAGATATGACTAGGTACTTGTACTACTAATTATTCTGTGATATGTTATGACTTAACGTATCACAGAATAATTCAGACCGTTTTCAGAACGCCGATAAGTTTAGTGAGAGACCTACCTACGTGTCGTTGGTTGATTATGATTATATCCTATAGGTATTGCACTTTGATGAATAAAGGTGCCTGTCTGAATTCCATGCTTTTTAATGAGTGAAAAATAAATTGCTACCTACGTAATAAAAGGTATTAAAAGTAGGTAGGTATTATACGAGACATATATTATATAAATTCCTAATTAGTTGTAGGCTACTTACTAAGTCAGCACAATAATTCATTTTCCGATCAACAATATCTACTATAATCAATTATAAAATTACGTTGATCGATTTAATAAACGACTTTATTTCTGCGCGGAAAAACCTTAAATATGCGTAGCTTCGGTATGGAACACAAATGAAATAACATAAAACTATAGGAACCTACGTAATAAAAAAATATCAATATCTAACTATATAACTAGGACCAGGTATAGGTATTACAATTTATTACCTTTCAATATCCTTTGGAAGCGTAAAGAATGACAATTCGTCATTTCTATCACTATTCAAACAGCCGAATGCTATGCAGTACTTTCTAGCTTTCTTCTTGGTACTCATAATTAAAACACGAATAAAGTTTGTCAATAACTTTACGTAAGTAGGTGCTCTATCGCTAAGTACAAGGCGCGCGACTCATCGAGCGCACGCTTGACACTCGACTGAACGGACCCGAATATTGGGTCCTTGAATTTATTTGTACTTGTTGCGGAGTGCGACCGCCCTGACATAGGCCTCTCCCAAAGCACGCCACTGAGCACGATCTTGGGCTCCTCTTTTCCAACTGCTGCCAGCCACTTTGCGTATATCGTCGCTCCACCTAGCTGGAGGGCGCCCTACACTACGTTTACCGAGTCGCGGTCTCCACTCAAAAACACGTCTACCCCAACGGTTATCAGTCCTTCGACAGATATGACCAGCCCACTGCCACTTCAGTTTACTACTGGTAATTCTAAGGGCTATGTCGACAACTTTGGTTCTCTGCCGGATCACCTCATTCCGGATACGATCTTTCAGAGAAACTCCGAGCATAGCCCATTCCATAGTCCGCTGAGGGACCTTAAATTGGTGGATTAGTACCGTGAGTGTCCACGACTCGGCTCCGTATGTCATAACAGGTAGGACACACTGGTTGAAGACTTTTGTCTTAAAACTTTGCGGTATTGGCGACGAGAAGACTCGACGAAGTTTTGCAAATGCTGTCCAGCTGTATTCTTCTGCGGGTCTCTCTCTCGAATTTGTTTTTACCTAGTAAATAAGAGCAATACTATCAAGCATTAATTCTAACTGTACGTATTTTCAGTAAGAAGTTTCAGATTTAATTTTTTAATTAAATAATAATAACATAGAATAATAAACACCTTTTATTTCTCGCGCAGGAGCTGTGCCAATTTCATTGCTCACGAGTGTATAATTATAATGTAAATCCTCATTGCAACAGATAGCATCAAGACATACGTGGAACGGCCCCATGTAAACAGATAGCATCAAGACATACGTGGAACGGCCCCATGTAAACAGATAGCATCAAGACACGTGAAACGGCCGCATGTAAACAGATAGCATCAAGACATACGTGGAACGGCCGCATATAAACAGATAGCATCAAGACATACGTGGAACGGCCGCATGTAAACAGATAGCATCAAGACATACGTGGAACGGCCGCATGTAAACAGATAACATCAAGACATACGTGGAACGGCCGCATGTAAACAGATAGCATCAAGACATACGTGGAACGGCCGCATGTAAACAGATAGCATCAAGACATACGAGGAACGGCCGTATGTAAACAGATAGCATCAAGACATACGTGGAACGGCCGCATGTAAAATATAAAAAAAAAAAAAAAAATTGCCTAATATTCTCCCTTTTAACGATGTCTATGCCTGATAATATGGTTAGAGGGTATTTTGAAAAGCTTCTATTGATTTTCACTTGTATGTATGTATGTCATGGAATTTTGCAATTAATATTCACCCACTTTCACTGAAGCTATCGTGCTGAAATTTGGCACACGTTTGGTTCTCGTGACAATGCACGATTACTTAAATGCCGCCATTTTTAACCCCCGAACAAACAGACGGGTGTTATAAGTTTATGGTGTGTATCACTGTATGTGCGGGTGTGTGTGTGTCTGTGGCATCGTAGCTCCCAAACGAATGGATCGATTTTGATGCGTTTTTTCTGTTCGAATGCTGATGTGATTGAGATGGTTATACATATACGGGGGGGGGGGGGGGGTATGTGCCTACGTACCACGCGTCGGGTACCAACCAATCAGATAGTCTAGCCCTAATCACAGAATAAGTAATAGTATGTACTACGTACCCTAATGCCGCAGTGGTCTGACTGGTCGCTATCCGACGCAGGTAGTCTGCGCCAGCCAAATCAGAACGTCTGTTAACGCTAATAATGCCATAGATCACTGATGTATTTTATTTGATATTGTTACAGGATTCGGAGGAGCGGTGAGTCATTTTCTTAATATTTACTGAAAACAAAAAAAAAACTGTACATAAGACAAAGCAGTTTGTTACAAAAAGTCTGTACAATGTAGTAATTATAATCCATTCAATGATTGAGATGAGACAAACCATCATATATCTGTCCACTGCTGGACGTAGGCGTCTCCTGATGCACGCCACTGAGCTCGGTCTTCAGCTCTCCTCATCCATTTTCTTTCAGCCGCTTTTTGCTGATCACTCCAAGCATCAAAGTCCAAGTACAAAGCCAGCTGTCTATACATATCAAACTGCGCAGGGGAGTGAGACAGGGGGATGTTATATCCCCGAAACTGTTCACTAATGCCTTAGAAGATATGTTTAAGACGCTGGATTGGAACGGAATGGGCATTAATATCGTCCTAATGGCGGAGTCGCTGCAAGACTTGCAAAGTATGCTGACCAACCTAGATGATGCTTCTGGACGGATCGAACATAGATAAGACCAAGATCATGTTTAACGATCTTATTGACCCGGAACCGATTGCAGCTAATGGTGTGCCTCTTGAAGTTGTCCAGCAATATGTTACTTTGGACAAATATTGCAATTAGGTAAGAACAACTTTGAGAAGGAAGCCAACACAAGAATTCAGCTGGGTTGGGCAGCATTCGGCAAGCTTCGTCAAGTCTTCTTGTCGACCATACCACAGTGTCTGAAAACAAAAGTCTTCAATCAGTGCGTCCTACCAGTCATGACCTACGAAACTGCCGAAACGTGGACACTCACGGTCAAACTAGTCCACAAATTTAAGGCTAGCTATGGAGCTAGCTATGGAGAGAGCTATGCTTGGAGTTTATCTGAAGGATAAGATAAATAATTAAGATATCCGACGGAGAACCAAGGTTACCGACAGCTCTATGGATAAGCAAGCTAAAGTGGCAGTGGGCTGGCCACATTTCCCGAAGTACCCACATAACCTTTGAGGGTAGACGAGTTCTCCAGTGGAGACCACCACAGATTTGAAGACAAATCTTAAGCTATCTAAAGGTGAAAACCGTATTACAATCTGTTTAGTAATAGAAAAATAGATAAACACTTTATTGCAGACCAAAAAAATACAAAAGAATGCAATGGGAACAAGCGAACAGACAGACACAAAAAAAAAACACTTGTTCTTTAATTTATTTCAAGTCCCCTAGACTAGGACATTATTATATACTAGCTGTACCCGCGGCTTCACACGCGTGGTCATTTCTCTAGGTTAAAAGCACTCTATGTGCAATTCCAAGACCTAAAATACCAATATTTGATCAAAATTCCTTCGGTCGTCAAAGTTTTTTACTCCTCTTCGGTTCGAGATACCAAGTACACCAGTTTTTAAGTCAAACCCTAAGCTATCCAACTGTGAAAACCGCATCGCAATCGGTCCAGTAGTTTTTACGTGACGCGCGAACAAACATGCAGACAGACAAACAAAAAGACAGACATGATTTAAAAAAATGTTATATTCTTGTTCAGTAGCTTATTTTACGTACATTAGACTTCTTTTTTTTGTAATTATCTTTGTACAGACTTTTTCGTACTTACTGCTTTATTATATGAAGATAGATTGGGCCATGGTGCATGACAGTTGATCTGCAATTAGTTATAATACTACGGGAGTGCGAAGATGCCTTAGTTATACTCGAAGCTTATAATTTATCTATGGTTATAGCATAGATAAATCATCTTCTATAATGTATCTATGGTTATAGTGTATTTTGTAGTATTGTAATTAAAAGCTTTTTTTACCCGACTACAGCAAAGCAAGGAAAGAGTAATGAGTTTAACAGTCAATGTTTGTATGTATGTGGGTATGTGGATGTTCTAGCATAGCGTCGTTTTTTAGTCGACCATAGTCGGGTTTTAATTTTTGAACTTATGTTTTGTTTAACTTCACGTGTATGTATGTATGTATGTATGTATTTCCTTGAATTTTGCAATCAATATTTCACTCACTTGCACTGAAGCTGTTGGGCTGATATTTGGTACAAACGTTTGGTTCTCGTGGCATTACATGGCTACAGAATATTTATTTATTTATTTTTGATATATATTTCATGAATACTTTGAACACTTCAGTTATAATTCCAGGCGTATGACACGCCCGCGAGCTACGTGCAACAGGGTGAGCAGCGCCGCGGCCTGGGCACGGGGGCGGCGGTAGGACTGGGCGTGGGGGCGCTCGCCGCGGGGGGGCTGGCGGGGTACGCGCTGGGAGGGGGGTTCAGCAGCGACAGTCCTGACAGGGAAGAGGTGAGTGCAGGAATATTCAACTACAGTCACTTTGTCAGACATTCAACCGCCAAGCAGTAGTGTGTAAACATGTATGTGTGTTTCGGTTTGAAGGGCTATTACTGGACAATGAGACTAACAACCAATGTCTCAGGTGACGAGCGCAGTGCAGTGCTTCTATGTTACGTGCGGTTTTCCATCGCTCAGTGCTTCGGAGGCACGTTAATCTGTCGGTCCCGGCTGGTATTGATTAATAGCAGTCATTAAGCCATATCAGAGGCTCTCGGGCGGCCTGACACCAGCACTACCTCATATGACAAGAGGATTATCAAGCCCTTTGTTTACGCGATGATAATAAGAGCATGATTTTAATTGATTAAGGTGGATGGTCCATGACATGAGTTTCACTAGATGGCGCTAATGACAATATTAGCTTAATATATTTCTTTGGGCCTTATATTGATGGTCTATGACATGAGTTTCACTAGATGGCGCTAATGACAATATTAGCTTAATATATTTCTTTGGGCCTTATATTGATGGTCTATGACATGAGTTTCACTAGATGGCGCTAATGACAATATTAGCTTAATATATTTCTTTGGGCCTTATATTGATGGTCTATGACATGAGGTTCACTAGATGGCGCTAATGACAATATTAGCTTAATTTATTTCTTTGGGCATTAAATTGCAGTCAGGTTAGATTTAAAACTTTACTCTCGGTTAAACACTATACGATGTTAATGTTTGATCTAGTTCCATAGTCAAACTAATATTTGAACCGTATTCGTTCCCTAAACATTTGGGTTCAACACTTGACTCAAGATCTGAACCCAAATTTACAAGGAACGAATACGGTTAAAATATTACATTTACAATTGATACTTATGATTAAATATAATCATTACACGGTAATATAGCCGCCAATACAGTTTTAAATTGGATTGCAATTAAAAGCCCAAAAAAACATTAATTATGAACATATTATCATTTAGCGCCATCTAGTGAAACTCATGTCGCGGACCATCCACCTTAACCGACTTCACAAAAGGAGCTGATAACATATATAATTAGTACATTACTGTCGCGGTCTGTAATGACTGCGTTGCTGGCAGCGATGATGACATTGTCGAGAACTTAACTAAGCAAAGCTCGAGGTCATCATACCGTGGCCAGCAGGGCAGTCACTGCGGACCAAGGCTTGTATAGTGCTTTACTCAAACAATGCGACAACAACGAAAACAACAACGACAAAGACAACAACAACGACCACAACAACAGAAACAGAAACAACAACAACAACAACAATCACGATCACATCAGCTTTCAAACAGAAAAAAAAACAATATCGGTCCATACGTCTGGGAACTACGACGCCTCTCTTTTCGAGTTCGGTGGTTAACAAAACCACAGAATAAATAATAGTACTAAAAACACGACAATAATGGATTTACAAAGGAAATTGCTGGCCGCAAAACACGACAGTAATGAAATTCCATACAACTTTGCTGGCGCCTATTCAAGCAGCGCGGCAAGGTCGACTTTGCCTAAAGAAGGTTGTCGAAATAATGACCACATTACTAGTATTGTTTGAGTAAAATAATTTGATCGTCGTCATCATCAGTAACACTTTCGTAAGTTCAAGGTACTTAGAGATACCACATGTTTTGATCACAGTTTTTTTTTCTATGTATAAAAATGTAGTTATTGGCAATATGTTAAAGTGAAACGTTGTCTGTTTGTTTGGGGAGCTTTTACTCGATAACGGCTAGACGGATTTTGATGAAATATGGATATAGCTTATACCCTAGAATAAAACATAAGATACTTTTTATCCCGGAAAATTGTAAGTTTCCACGGGAAAACTGGAAAATGTTGATTACTTGCTGTAAGGATCAGTTACAATGGAAACGAAATAACAAGTCTGTCAAAAAACATCAAGAGTGCTGCTATACCTACTTTTGCATTGGTTTTTAATATCCTAGAAGAACATAGGATGCTTTTTTTCGCAATAAGCAGTAGTGTGCGCGGACAAAGTCGCGGGCGGGAAAGCTAGTATTGTATATAAACAAAATCCTGAATTTCATAAACTTTATTTTATAAAACCCTTGTCGCCTGGTTAAAGGTTAATTTACATTTTTCTTGGACGAGAGTGAATACTTCTTCGTTCGTGTTTCTTTCAGTCGAGCTTATTTCCTCCACGCGCCTCCAACACCACATTTCCTCCACGCGCCTCCAACACCACATTTCCTCCACGCGCCTCCAACACCACATTTCCTCCACGCGCCTCCAACACCACATTTCCTCCACGCGCCTCCAACACCACATTTCCTCCACGCGCCTCCAACACCACATTTCCTCCACGCGCCTCCAACACCACATTTCCTCCACGCGCCTCCAACACCACATTTCCTCCACGCGCCTCCAACACCACATTTCAAATGCTTCCAGCCTTAGCAGCATTTCAATGTGTGGTTATTTAAAATGTCACTATTTCATTTTAAGTGGAAAAGCAGAGTGTGTAACTCGGCATTTTCTCCTCACCTTCAATCTACCCTCGCCATCGGCTCGGCAGTTAAAAGTCACTTGTTGTACAATGTACTAAATTACTAAATGTATTGTTCCAGGTACATGTGTCGTCGTTCTCGGAGTCGGTGGACTTCGGCGGCGACGACTGGGCGGAGTGACGTGCGTCGCGGACGATGTGTTGCTAGCTCCACTTTTGTATGAACGAGTGACCTTTATGTATTTAAGAGGATCGAGACCAAGTCAAAGTATTTATTGTAAATAGGCAAAATAATTAAATTAGGTAAACTAAGGTTTGATAAGGAAATTTCCCTTTCATGTGCCACAGAGTTTAATCTCGCACAGGAAAAGGAAATACCCTCCGACTGTACCGGTGCTTCGGAAGTACGCCCGTTAGAGAAGAGAACACCACCAAACTCTACGGGGATGTAATTTTGTAAATTTTGTTAATTTCTTTATATATTATTTAAATGTCAGAAAATATGATATAACACATGTAAATATCAAATACAAAGAAGTGCCGATGAGACGTCCCACAGTCATCAAACTCAATACAAATGAATGAGTCAAATTTTGTTCAATTCTTTATATTTTATTTATATAAAAACCAGGCTGGACCAGTCTCCACAAGCAGCAACCGTTCACGAGTATGACTTGTGTACCAACCGTCACCCGCTCAACCATATTTTTTTAATTTTAACCAAGCGAATACTGAAATTGGTATATAATACTGAAAACTGTGCGTAAAGACGTTATTTTATCGAGACGCAGTTAAATGACAGCCCCCGTATGCAGCTACGTAACTAGCCTGCACCGCAACGTGATCGTTACCCCCGGTGTGGCCATACATAGAAAATATAAAAAACTGGGGAAATGTGGGAAGGGGTATTCCCCCACCATTCCCCCTTTCTGCACCACCTGCCCCACTTCCCGCACCTTACCCTACCCTGACATCCCCCACTATTCGTCCACTTCCCCCTACCCTCCGCTCACTTCCCCAAACCTTCATCCCCCCATTATCCCATTACCCATCCCCAGTTTATTAGTTTTTCTAAGTACCGTTCCGAAAGGTAACGATCGCGCTGCGATCACGTTGCAGTGCAGGTTAGGTTTTCTAGCTGAATACGGCCCCAGTTTTTTTTGATTTCACATGAAAACAAAATCTAAGTGTGAGATGTACTCACCATTAATGTTAATGACACATCCTTTCCAGTCCAAAGTTTTAAACATATCCTCCAATGCATATGAGAACAATGTCGGAGAAATAACGTCCCCTTGTCTCACACCTCGATGCAGGGGGATATGCTTAGTCTGCTGGTTCTGTACATGGACGGTCATTGTTGCGGCGTCATACAGACAGCTCAACACTTGATATACCGCCAGTCGACATGGCATCGTCGGCGTTGTTCCTCCAAACCAAACCAAGTCTCGATGGAGTCAAAGATGAGATGAGATCTTTTTAATCGGTTTTCCTTAATAGTTTGTATTTATTATATTTTATTGGTCGCGTTTTTTTCCCAGCTGTAGCTGTGCGAGAATTCAAAGATATAAGGCCTCCCTTAAAATACATATGTTACTAGTTCATACAAAATACATATGTTACTAGTTCACACAAAATACATATGTTACTCGTTCATACAAAATACATATGTTACTCGTTCATACAAAATACCCTCAAATTATGTTTAACTTAAGTATTATTTATTTATTTTATTATTTTATTCCCATTAGCACGTAAGAATCATTATGCCTTAATAATAAATATTATAGACTTAAGCTTTGAATGCACATAGTTATTCAAATACACTCGCGAGCAATGAAATCGACTCTAACACCTCAAGCGCGCAATCGAGTCTTTTTATACGCTTTATATTAGCTTCACTTGTATGTTTGTATGTTTGTAACCGACTCCTTTGGACGCTATTTTGACCCCACTTTAAACGGTCAGATTTCATTCAAGTTTTGCACACCTGTCAAAGACCGATGACAATGCAATAATTCGAAAAAAAAAACAATAAAAAAATAAATAAAAAAAAACTAATAAGTAGAAAATAAATAATAGTTTAAAAAAACTAAAAAACACACTTTATATAGAAAACCAAACTAAAAAATAGAAAATATATTTTAATAGTGTAAATAAGAAATAAATGTTTTATTTAAAAATAAGCGTGGGGTGCTTTTTAAGATATTATCGAAATGATAATCCTTCTTCTCATATCTGTCAATGAAATATTTATAACTATTGACCCAAGCACCCCACGATTTTTATGAAATAAAATATTTTTTCTTATTTATTTTCTATTTTTTAGTTTGGTTTTCTATATAAAGCGTGTTTTTTAGTTTTTTTAAACTATTATTTATTAATTCTGAAACCATGTATTTCATACAACTATAGACAATGAAAACTTTATTAACCGGTATTCCAGAAGTAGTTACGTTACTTTTGTGTAGTGTTATGCTCATGAGGATAATTTTAATGAAAATCAGTTGAATATTTTTTGAGATATGATAAATTAAATTGTACAAGCTTTTGTACAAATTTGAAAGCAAGCCATGGTAAAACCCGTTAAAGGTTTTTTAAAAAGTATAATTGTTAAAGAATTTAAATTATGGTTTATGGGCATTTGCGGCGCGAATCTTGCCGTAACGATAAGAGCAATATGTTCGTGCATTAATTCTAACTAACTGTACGTATTTTCAATGTCAGATTTATGTAATTATTTTTCAAAAAGACTTATGGCCGGTTCCTATATCATAAAACGAACCGTTTTCGCTTACTGTCCGTCAGTTTTTGTCATAACGCCATACAAAAAACGTCAAAAACAACGAGACGTTGGAAAAACGACTCGTTTCATTATTTTAGGAATGGGAGCTTTCATATCAACGAGTTAATATTAATAGAAAAAGTTATGTCTCTGATTGCGCGCTTAGAATCTGAGTCCATTTCATTGCACGCGAGTGTAATACCTATAATATAAAAGCCAAAAGTAAAACAAAATTACATAATTATTTAAAAAAACTTATTTTATAATCCGCACTAGTTAAAGTAACGAATTGAAAACGGCGTCCTTTGTACCGCATGTGGCATGTGTTTTGTCTCTTTCACGCTAATACGGTACGAGTCAGAGGGTTGCGAGCGAATCTCTTTTTCAGTTCTTTTACTAGTGCAGTTTATAAATGTTTTATTACCATAATTAAGACACATTGGGTCTATTCGCGAAAAAAATAATATCAAAAAGCATTACACTCCTTTTTCTTTGGGCAGTCGTGTATTAAGATAAAAGATAATTCATCTTCATCATCCTATACTTGTCCACTGCTGGATGTAGGCCTCTTCTAATGCACGCCACTGAGCCCGATCTTCGGCTCTTCTAATCTCAAAAGATAATTATTATATTATAATATATATAATATTATTATAATTTATATATATAAGATAAAATATATGTCTTTTTGTATGTATATTTGTTTATAATGGACTCAAAAATATTGAATCGATATTTTTTTTACTAATAGAAACCTATACTATTCCAGATGGACATACAAGGCATTTTTTTTGATGTTGTTTGTTTACTTTTTTTTTAATTCTTGGTGGATAGACTACGGTTGGAGCCGTAGGGCAGATCAGATAGTATATTATAAAGTCAAAGTCAAAGTATTTTATTGTAAATGGGCAAAAATAATAGCACTTTTACAAGTCAAAATTAACATCTCCTGAACAAAGAGATTTACATAAAATATAATAAAAAGATCAAATCAATCCAAGTTTAGATAAACTAAGTATTCTTTGAGTTTGAAAGGAAATACCCTTCTGACTCTACCGGTGCTTCGGAAATACGCCCGTTAGAGAAGAGAGCACCAAGAAACTCTACGGGGATGTATTTTTTCCATATTTGTTCATTCTTCATATTAAAAAAAAAAAAAAAACTTATAAAGACACAAGCTATATCGACACAAGCTTTTTTTAAAGTATTTTTTCCTTTTTTTAATGCTTGGTGGAAAAACTACGGTTGGAACCGAAGGGCAGAGCAGCTAGTATATTATAAAGAGGTACGAACGAAACAAGTATTTTTTTTAAAGTATTTTTTTCCTTTTTTTAATGCTTGGTGGAAAAACTACGGTTGGAGCCGTAGGACAAAGCAGTTAGTATATTATAAAGAGGTACTAACGACACACGTTTTTTTTTTTCAAGTATATTTTACCTTTTTTTTAATGCTTGGTGGAAAAACTACGGTTGGAGCCGTAAGGCAGAGCAGCTAGTATATTATAACGTTTGTTGTAAGTTTGTTACCGCTAATCTGTGAAACTACTGATGAACTTTGATTCACTCATAGGAAGCTACATTATCCTTTAGTGCCATAGGTTATATTAAATACCATTTACAAGCTTTTCTTAGTTTAAAGTAAAAACATATGTGTATTATACGCGGTTGGACCACGGGCAACAAACGGGAAATCATCCGTATATTCCATAATAAGGTATATTCTTCAGAAGGGTGGTCCACGACGTTAGTTTCACTAGATGGCGCTAAATGATATTATGTGCATAATTATTATTTTTGTCTTTTAATTGCAATCAGATCCGATTAAATACTTATTGGCGGCTATACTACCGTGTAATGATTATATTTAATCTTAGGTTTCAATTGTAAATCGAATATTATAACCGTATTCGTTCCTTGTACATTTGGGTTCAGATCTTGAGTCAAGTCTTGAACCCAAATGTTTAGGGAAGAATACGGTTAAAATATTAGTTTGACTATGGAACTAGATCAAACATTAACATCGTATAGTGTTTAACCACGAATAAAGTTTTAAATCTAACCTGACTGCAATGTAAGGCCCAAAGAAATAAATTAAGCTGATATTGTAATTAGCGCCATCTAGCGAAACTCATGTCATGGACCATCCACCTTAAGAGTTACAAATGGCATATAAAACTTTATAAACGTGACAAATAGGACAATTATATATTTGTGCGTCACATCTGACACTATATCGTGCAAATATGTAACGGCGACACAAGTTTTCATACAAAAAAAA